>CM034236.1:22170940-23625588 GCA_019916065.1 Vitellaria paradoxa
GAAGCCTGATACTGTAGAAGGTTCAGATGTGGAGATACCTGAGTTTAATGTCTCCTACAAGCCCCAAAAGATCAGTCCGAAGTTTCAATCTACAGTTAGGCACTTATTTCATCAAAGGATACGTGATTCATATATGCATCCCCAGTTTGTTTCAGATGTTATGAAGCCCCTTTCAATTGAGCAATTAATGGATCAAGAAGTAGTGAATCTTTCTGGTGGAGAGTTGCAGAGAGTTGCGTTATGTCTGTGCCTCGGAAAGGTAAATCTTTCTCATTTGGTGTAGTTCACTGCCCCTAGTTTTGTGTTATTCATTGTTTAATTTATTTTCCTTTTCTTTATATATTAATATGTATATATCTATGTTTGTGTGTATATATATATTAAGGCAGATAGACAGAAAGCTCAATAAATAGATACAGTTGTATTGAGTTGTTTTCTTCAATGAACAAACTCTTCTGATTAGTTGTATCTAATCCTACAGTCTGAGGAATTAGTTACCGAACGAGATTTTTTATAGGTCACTCTATGCTTGGAGTTCGTCGAGGACTTGAAATTTTTTTTTTTTTATTTGAACTTGTTTCAAACTGTTAATGTACAAAAAGATTTTTTTATTTGAACTTGTTTCAAACTGTTAAGTAAGAGACAAATTCCACAGTTTCTTGGCCCATGAGCAATGTACAAAAAAATGATTGATAAACTCCTCATCTCTTTTACATAAGCAACAATAATTCACTATTAACTTTTTTACTCTTTTTAAGCTTATCAATTATAAGAACTTTCCTTGAATAACACTCCAAACTAAAAGAAGGGATCTTTGAAGTTTTCTATGCTTTCCATATTCTAGCCCATGGGAAATTTTTTACTTACCGTCTTAACTGGCAAATCATAATATGATTTAACTTTTAAAATTCCTAATTTAGACATCTTCCAATGAATATCATCCTCTCCCTCACCCATCTTTCAAGAATATAACATTGTAAGGAGATTGCTAAAGTTAGAAACTCCTAACCATGAGGATTCCAATGAAGATTAATACTCCAAACGATGTTACCACCTACCATACTTAGCGGCAACTGTAGCTCCCTTATCCACTGCCAATGCAAGATTTCCAGGAGTAAATCAAGTAATCTTGTACCATCCAACCAGGAGTAATTCTACCATCTAACTGGGGGTGACTCTAAAATCTCACTTGTTCTCCATTGCTTGCCTTCAGAGATATGAAGTTTGAAAATACAGTACATCTCATAGTTACCTAGTTCGCGGGTCGATTCAGTATGTGGTATGGGTACGGATTCGCGGTACGGTACCTTGGTCGGTACGTGGTACGGTGGGAGTATACTTAACTGAAACGCTATTTTGGATCGCAATTCGCCTCAAATTTTTATTTGGTTCAATACATATAGTATTTGCAATATGCATAATGTATATTATAAAATATACATGAAGTGTTTAACAACAATAAAAAACATGGTAAAGAGAATTATCTAAATAATAAAACTTCATTTAAATCATTATACTAGCACCCAAAATGAGTTGTAAATAGTTTAATCATACCAAACTTCAAAAGAAATCATAGATGAAAACAAGTCTCAGTTGACTACCAAAAAGTTAAAATATTTAATAAATATTTAAATTAATTAAATAATCAAAAATAAAGTTAGTTAAATCAATTTATGATATCTAAATCAAATCAATTAAATTATTTAATTAATTGTGATGTATATGCTTTTGAAAAATATTATTAATTGGCCATTACAATTCCTAACTATAAATAAGGAATTCTACTTAATTTATAAAATCAAACCAATTATATTATTTAATTATTTTTAATATATGTATTTTATTTAATTTAGGAAATCCAACCAATTATATTATTTAATTATTAGTAATATATGTGTATATATATATTAAAATTAATATTTACTTTTAAGAAATTAAATTAAAGGAAGTTGTAGATATATATATTAGGAAGTTGCAAAGTTTCTTCTTTTGATTTGAAAAAGAAAAGGAAATTCGTAAAGTCATTTTTGTTTGGAACAAAAACATAAATTAATTATCCTGATTAAAAAAATAAAAGAAAATAAATTGTAGGGTTTTTTGACCAAATTTTGACTTAGATATTAAATGAAGTTGCAGATATATATTGGGTAGCTAAAAGATTTCTTATTTTGATTTGAAAAAGTAAAGGAAATCTAAAGAGTTTTTTTTTAGTTAGAATGAAAAATACAAATTAATTATGTTGACGTAAAAATTAAAAAGGAGGAAGTTGTATAGTTTGTATTAATTCTTGACCAAAATACGAAAAGGGAGCTATAGAGTCTTGTTTGGCAATAAAAAGTCCACGATTGAACTAGATAGGTGGTGACGACTCTAACCCTTACCCTGCGACACCTACGGCGATGAAACCCTAAGGCTACGACTTCGAATCAAAGAAGGCCGACGGCGACAAAAGGCGACGACTACGAATCAAAGAAAACTGACGGCCATGAAGGCCGACGACGAATCTCAAGGTGACGATGAAGAAGGTCGATTGCGACAATGATGGAGGCTGACTGTGACGAATCTCAGGTACTTCTCATATCATGAAACTAGATCGCTAAAATTTACGATCTAGATCGCGAACGCACCCCATTTGGGATCGCACGATCTGGTTCGAGGGTCGGAAAGGGGGGGGGAGCGAACTAGGTAACTATGGTACATCTACTTTGAATGCTTTTCCAAGGACCACAGCCATGAGATCTACCTCCATCTAAAGTGGTCTTTGCACCTCAGAAATACCATCTTTAGAGAAATCACTTTGGTCCAAAATTGCTCTCACAAGCAAATCCCTATAATAAGGCGTCATTAAAATTGTAAGTTTGCAGATGCCATTCCCACCCTCTTGCAGGTAAACACACTGTACTTCACTCAGCCAAATGATGCTTAGATGCTTAAATTGTTCTTCTAAGTCATCCCATAAAAATCTCTCTCTAGTTTGTCCAACTTGTTTACCAATGACACCAACACTCTGAGATAAAGCATGTAGGCATACTCGATAAAGCGTTCTTAATAAGCTTGGTACTTGCCCCATTTGATAGATAATTTTTCTTCCACTCAGAAAGCCTCATTTGAAATTCATCAATCACATAATCCCCCACTTCCTTTGACTTGTAAGATTCACCCGACTGTGGTTCCAAATACGAAGAAGGAAGAGAAACTAGTCTTGCATCCCATTAATGAAGCTAGAGCATCCAAATTGTTAAGTCACCAATTGTTGCAAAAGCTTAAGTTGTTTGGAAATGGGCCTATCAATGATGAAATCAACATTTGTGTCTAAGATGGATGATGGTTGGCAATGATATCAACTGTTGAGGGCTGTCGGCAAGAAGATTGCTTAGATCGATAGTTGTCACTAAGCTTTATAATGAAGATGACTAAGAGCAACCAGAGGCCTTGACGACTGGGTTAGCGATATAACGGGGAAGTCGCTAGAGGTGAATGCTGATGCTGATGTTAATGACAATTACTAGAATAGAGGCTATTGGAATTTGGGTTGGCTAGGGCACGAGATGTCATTAGCTACGAGGTTTTTGACTGTGATAATTTGGACTAGGCTCGTTGCTTCGAAAATTTGGACTTAGCTCAATGATGATGAAGATCAATAGAGAATTGGACGTTGCTCGATGATAATGAAAGCTGAAGATGATGAAACGATGATGACAATTGGAATAGTGGCTAGGGCTTCCAGTGACTGGTAATAGTGTCAATATTGGTTTTTTGATATAGACCTTGTCCAAGAGAAAAGAAACGCAAAGACTATAGGATTTTTGCTCTAATACCATGTCGAATTTGAGAATGAATGGAATTGCTTGATATGCTTAGGATTGTCTTAGTGTGCATTTATATATGAAGGAACTAATACAAACTAGGAAAAAGTATACTCCCTAATCAAATCAAGTCTACTACAATAGGAAAGAGTCAAACACTATCATATGTACAATATTCTAAAATGTAATTTGATAAGGCTTATGATTTTGTGACAATAAATACTTGTTTTAAAAAGAGAGACTAAATAACCTTTAAAAGCGGATATAATAGCATTTGAATAGATCTATTTCTTGCATAAAAATTGTTATGTAATACCGAGTGAGAACCTAACTTCATACTATAGATTTGTGGTACTTTGATGTGTGTATCAAGAAATGGAAAATAAGGAATAGAGGAATACACATGCAAGAATTAAGTGGTTGAACTTGAAAGAAAAAGCATGAGTGGCTTTTAAGGACGTAATGCGTAAGGAAAACAAAATTGAAATGATGCTTACATATCAAGTGAAATGAAATACCTAGATGTATTAAAAAAGTGGTGACGGGGATCATGATAGTCGTTTCCAGTTCAAATATTCTAGTTAGGGACGCAATTTGAATTGGATAGGTTAATTTTGGGAGGAAGGATTTTTAGGAATTTAATTTATTTGTTTTCCTTGAATTTTGAGATTTGATTGAGGTTTGATTGTGATTTGATTGTTTTATTTTAGGAAATTACTTGATTTGGTCTTCAGCCCTTGGAGATTGTAAGGGATATTCAATTTCGAGAATGATATTGAAAATAAATTAGTTTTATTTAGTTCAGTTCTGTTTTTCAAATTTTTCTTCTTCTGCTGTGCTACGTCTAGTAGTATCAGAGCGAAAGAATCCATCGTTGTTTTGAGCAGTCCAACACTATTCAGTTGTCATCGTTGCCAAAGCATTGTGACTACCATTTAATGTTTAACACCAGATCATTGCTTTGTGTCTGCGACTCGTTTGCTTGTGTTGCTAGAGAACCTAGATCCTTCACCTCGCCGACTAACCCTAGGTGACCCACCATCACTGTCCGGTGTTTGAAGACAAACTTTGAATCATCCTGGAGTCCATCCACCACCACCAACAGCGCTGTTAGGAGTCGACAATCCCAACACACCAGGCAGCAAGACCAATCGGCGTTGGACGCACCTACACGCATTGTCCTCCCCAGGCGAGTCAGATCTACTCACAACCAACATTTCTGGTGTGAGTGTGTGGGTTAGAATCACGATTGTCGGTTAGTCCTACGAGCCTCACTGTCGTCCGGCGACTCTGTTTGTGACATTTCTGGCAAGCTTCCATCTCCAACGACCCTCCAGCAAACTTTCACACGACCCCAGAATGCTCCGAAGTGTGTTTCGTAAGAGTACGTGTTCTCTATTTGAAGTCGTGCTTAAATATTCTAGTTGATTTGGAAAGATATTAAAGTTGCATGTCGGGCTTTCTTTGACCTCCAATTATTAGGTTCTTTTGTGAGATTATAGCTATCAGAAAGTCACCATTTCCTATTCCTCATACCCTTACTACCATAAATTTGCACGTAATCATACTAGGTCGTTTTTATTAATTGCGTATTTGTGACATTTACTTTGGCCTAGGATGTCATTTAATTACTTGTTTCAATTTGAGTTGATATCAGTATAAATATTTTATCTCATCACCCTTGTTAAAAAAACCTTCCTTACCTTTTATACCTTATTTCATATCCTTTCATAAAACTCTTTTTCATCATGAATCAAAAAGTTTCTACCATTGAACAAAATGTGAACACACTATAGGATTCAATGAACCAACTTCGTGAGGACTTTGATAGACTAGCTAGAACTCTAGGCAAACGTTAGATGGATGATCAGAGGGGTGACATTCCTATTCCTTCTGAACAAATGTTAGATCTCTCCGGTAGTTCCACGGGTTCTGTTGGATTTAATCCCCGTGGCCATAGCCAACCATAGTTTCCTCGTGGTCCTCATAGGAGAGATGGTGAGGATGATGCGAACTTTGTTTTAGGTTATGGAAATAGATTCCCTCAAGTCGATCGTGTTGGGGATTGTAGGTTGCATGAGGGTAATTATGGCGTTAGACCATCTATTCAATACCTTAGAAGTCGTCATGATGAGTTTAACAATATAGTCAAGGTTGCTAAGGTTGAAGCTCCATTTTTTGATGGATAGTTAAACCCCGAGATTTTTTTTTATTAGCTACTTGAGATTGAGGATTATTTTAGTTGGTATCGTATGTTTGCATCAAGTCATGTTTGCCTAAATGAAGTTAGTTGGCACCAGCAAAGGGTATCGGCAGCATGTCCAGATTGAGAGAGAGAGAGAGAGAGAGAGAGAGAGAGATTTGGAGCTCCACCTATTAATTGTTGGATTGACATGAAAGTTAAATTGCAAGAGAAGTATCTTCCTGCTTATTATAGAGACCAACTAAATCATTAGTTAATGAACTTAAGGCAAGCATGTTTTAGTGTCACTGAGTACATGTCTAGTTTTGAAGTTCTTTTTATGAGATGTGACATTGAGGAAGAATCTTGGTTAACAGTAGGTCAGTTCATTAATGGGTTGCAACTCGAACTCAAGAAAGAGGTTAGTTTGTTTTCCCCTGAGTCTTTGGAGGGCGTTTTTTATAAGGCTCTATCCATTGAACAATTGTATAAACTCTTCGCCCCTAGACAAATGAGCTCTCAACTTCAACAGTCTAAGTCATTCTCTTCTTAGAAACCAAGTGGGAGTTTACAAACTGGATTAGTTACTTCACGGGGAAGTAATAGTGCTAATTTGGGAAATCAGGGTAAGCAGGGTACTGAGTCTACTTTTTCTGGGTTCCACCTTGGTACTTCGAATATTCAATGTATAACTATTATAAGATGGGAGACATTGCTGCACAATGTCCACAGCGAGCACTTGTGCTCAATCAGGGTCTAGATCCATCACTTGAGTCTGATGAGTTTGAGCAAGTTGATGGTTTTGATCTTGGGAATGGGTGTGAGGAACAAGAAGCTGAGGATGAATTCCATCTTGGTGTCATGCGGTGCATCTTATTAACCTCTGTGAAGAAGATTGGAAGCGCACTAACATATTCCAAATTTTCCTTAAATGTAGGACTAAGGTTTGCAAGATAATTATAGATGAGGGAAGTACCATGAATGTAGTATGCACTCGAGCACTTAATAGGATTGGACTTAAGCTAGAGCCACATTTCCATCCTTTTCGGGTAGCTTGGGTAGACACAACTAGTCTTTTTGTCAACCATAGGCGTTTAGTTCCTCTCCAGATGGGAAGTTTCTTTGATAAAGTGTGGTGCGATGTTCTTCCTATGGACGTTACATGTGTTACTTGGTCGCTCATGGATTTATGATATGGACGTGGTGCATTATGGGTGCTCTAACACTTACACTTTTCAACACCAAGTAAGACCATCCAGTTGAACCCTGTTAAGCCGAGGGAACACGAATTTGAGTCCCTACCTAAGTCGAGTTCCCTTGCTGAATGCATCTCACTTTCCCCTACTCCAAAGTGTGGATTTGTTTTAGCTTTGGTGGTTGAGAATGTTTCCCATGTCTAACCTATAAATCCAGTAACCCTTGACCCTAGACTGGATCAGTTGCTTGAGCAGTTTAAGAATCTGACACCAACAGATCTCCCTAAGGGGTTTCCCCTTTTGCGGGACATTCAGAATGTTATAAACTTCATACCTAGATCCCAGTTGCCTAATTTGCCTCATTATAGGATGGATTTTAGCAAGCGTGTCTAGTTACAAAGACAAGTAGGAGAACTTTTACAGAGGGGTGCTATTTTGAGACAGTCTTAGTCCATGTGTTGTGCCTGCTTTATTAACTTCTAAGGACGGGTCATGGAGAATATGCATTGATAGTAGAGCAATCAATAAGATCACTGTCAGGTATAGGTTTCCCATTCCTCGTCTTGAGGATATGCTGGACCTTCTAGCTGGCTCCCTTTGATTCTCTAAGATAGATCTTCGTAGCAGCTACAATTAGATTCGCGTTAGGCCGGGCGATGAGTGGAAAATTGCCTTTAAGACCCATGATGGCTTGTACGAATGGCTAGTAATGTCATTTAGATTGTCCAATGCTCTTAGTACATTCATGGGGGTCATGACTCAGGTCCTACGTCCTTTCCTAGGGATATTTTTAGTCGTATACTTTGATGACATACTTATCTACAGTATGACCAAGAAAGAACACCTAGGTCATCTAAGGTAGGTTTTGGAGGTTTTACGAACTGCGCAGCTTTATGTGAACATCAACAAGTATTCGTTCATGCAGACTTAGGTGTCTTTCTTGGGTTCATTGTCTTTGAACAGGGAATAGTAGCAGACCCTGAAAATGTGAGGGTTATTCGGGAGTGGCCTAAACATAAGACTATTTCAAAGGTTCGTCTTTTCCATAAGTTAGCCACATTTTATGGGAGATTCGTTAAGGGTTTTGGCTCTGTTATGGCCCCCATTATAGATTGCATGAAAAAGGGAAGTTTTCGGTGGACCGCAGCTGTCACTAGGGCATTTGAGGAAATCAAGAAAAGAATGGCAGAAGCCCCTATTTTGACACACCTTGACTTTTCTAGTCTTTGAGGTTGCTTTGTGATGCCTCTGGGGTAGGTATAGATGATGTTTTAAGTCAAGAAGGTAGGCCGATAGCATATTTCAATGAAAAGCGTGATGAATCTAATAAGCCATACTCTACATATGATAAAAGGCTATTTGCTATTGTACTTGCTTTGTGGCATTAGTAGTATTATTTGTTACCACAAGAGTTTGTTTTATACTTTGATCATCAGGTCTTAAAATACTTTTATTCCCAAAAGAAATTGAACAATAAGCATGCTTCATGGGTAGCGTTTCTTCAAGAATATACCTTCGCTCTCAATCATCGTGCAGGTGTAGAGAATACGGTTGCTGATGCTTTGAGTAGGATTGCTCTCATTTTGTAGTCTTATGAGTGTTAGTGTCATAGGTTTTGATAGGCTCAAAGATGATTACTCGACTTGTCCAGATCTTTCAAGGCATCTAGGATGGCAATCGTTGTGAGCTTGTTGATTTTATTATTCGAGATGGTTACTTGTTTCGTGGGTCCAAGTTGTGCATTCCTTGTAATTCTGTTCAAGAATTTTTGGTTTAGGAGTTACATGCAGGGGGGTTAGATGGCATTTTGGTAGGGATAGGACTATTGCCTTTGTCGAAGATAGGTTTTACTGGCCATCTTTAAAGAAAGATGTGGCTAGAATTGTTTCTCCGTGTCGTACATGTTAGGTAGCAAAGGCTAAAAAGCCAAATTCTGGGTTTTACACGCCTTTACTTATCTCACACGCACTGTTGTAGGACACGCACTGTTGTAGGATGTCAGTATGGAATTTGTTCTTGGCTTACCTAGGACTGCTAGAGGTCATGATTTCATTTTGGTAGTAGCAGCGGCTTTCAAAGATGGTCTACTTCATACCTTGTACCAAAACGATTGATGCCTCACATGTGGCTAAGTTGTTTTTTAGAGAGGTTGTCAAATTGCATGGACTACCCACTTCCATATTGTCATATAGGGATGTTAAGTTTGTGAGCTACTTTTGGAAGACTCTGTGGAAACTGTTTGGTACCCACTTGAAATTTTTGTTTGCTTTTCATCCCTAAACTGATAGCCAGACTGAGGTAGTTAATCGGAGTTTAGGAGATATGCTTAGGTGTTTAGTTGGGGAACGTCAGGAAACTTGGGATTTGTTACTCTCTACTGCTAAATTTGTCTATAATAGTTTTGTCAATCGTTCCACTGATAAGGGTCTTTTTTGAGTGTGTTCATGGTATTACTCCTTGCCAGCTTATTGACCTTATTCCCCTGCCCTTTGATAGTCGGCCATCTTAATTCCTTGAATCTTTTGTTCTACACATTTATGATATCTATGCTGATATTCGATGTAAAATTGCGATTAGTAATTTAGATTATAAACTAGCTACTGATGTACGTCGTCGCAATGTTGCATTTAATGAAGGGGACTATGTTATAGTTCGTGTTCGCTCAGAGCAATATCCTAAACATTCTTTCAAGAAGTTGCATATACGTACCGTTGGACCTTTTCGTATCCATAGCAAATTAGGCCCTAATACTTATTTAAGTGATTTACCTGCTAATATGAATATTAGTCTAGTTTTCAATGTAGAGGATTTGTTACCTTACCGAGGCGCATTTGAGCATCTAGTTTTTTCTATTGGTACTTCTGCAGGTCACTCAATTGGCTCTTCTGTTCCTTCATCGGTGCCAACCATCCCACCTCTTCAATAGCTGGATGTAGAGTAGATCATTGATGTGTTTGAGTTTGAGACCATTTCTCCTTAGGGTCGTCATCATCGTTTTCTTGTCTGGTGGAAGCACAGACTAGACTCCGAAGCTGCTTGGATTATTGAGGAGTTCCACCGTATTGATCCTCAGCTCTTGGTGCATTATCTTCACTAGAGTTCTTTTCAGTCTGGAGGGAATAATGTGGATCATAATAGTCGTTTTTAGTTCAAATATTTTAGGCAGGGACGCAATTTGAATTGGATAGGTTAATTTTTGAGGGAGGATTTTTAGGAATTTAATCTATTTGTTTTCCTTGAATTTTGAGATTTGATTGTGATTTGATTATTTTATTTTAAGAAATTACTTGATTTGGTTTTCAGCCCTAGCCTATATAAAGGTTGGAGATTGTAAGAGGTATTCAGTTTTGAGAATGATACTGAAAATAAATTAGTTTATTTAGTTTAGTTCTGTTTTCAATTTTTTCTTCTGCTGTGCTACGACCAGTGGTTGTAGAGATATTAGATATACTTAAGGGGTAAGGCCATCTCTAAAAGGAGACTTGGTGGTGGAATGAGAAAGTACAAGTGACAATTAGGACTAATAAAAAGTGATAGGAATTTGCTTAAATGTAAGGATGAAGGAGCACAAGGTACAAATTGGCTATAAGCTTCAACGGCAATTGAGGAGCTTGATATATGATTTATTTAACAAGTTAGGGAGAGAAGATGGGGAAAATATTTATCGATAAATTGGCTAGAATAAGAGAAAAGGATAAGGTTTGGTAATTGTATCAGTTTAAGAGTATAAAAAATGAGAACCAAGAGTTGATAAAAGAGGAGGATATTGAGTAGGGGTGGTAAAGTTATTTAATAGTTGCCACAGGAAGAATTTACGAGACATTATTGACCATATCGAGAATAGAAACAGGAGTTTTATACTTAAATATTAGGTTTGCATAATTAAAAGAGGCTTTGAAAATGATGAAGCTAGTAACTGATTTAGATGATATTCCGATTGAAACTCAGAAGTGCTTAGACAATGATGGAATAATTTGGTTCACAATTTTTTTTAGCAAAATCTTGCATACTAATAGGATTCCTAACAAATGGTAGGAAAATATCTTAGCGCTTATCTGTAAGAATAAAGGAGATATCCAAGATTGTATCAATTATCGGAGCATTAAACTTATACTATGAAATTTAAATTTTAGGAGAGAATGATTGAGTTTAGACTAAGATGTGTGACAAAAATATCAAAGAAGTATCAAGCAATGAGAAGCAGCCAAGGTTATGCCAAAAGTATAGATGGATGCTGACGGTGCATGATAAGGTAAATTATGCTATCATGCAGCATTTTAGGAACTCTAGTAGGTGGCTCCCCTCTTCTCATAGGGGATGTATTAGGAAATCCTTTCAAGTAGATCATGTCACTATTGATGTTTTGGAGGAATTTAAGACTAAATGAGGCATCAGAATAGTGGAAAGAGGAAGAAGTTACGACTGAGTAATAGTTTTATATGTAGAGAACTACGATGGCTTCAAAAAATCTGTTGGAAATATCAAGGGAGGGAAGAAAGAAAGCAGCAATTGGGCAGCATCAGAGGAGGAGCCAGAATAGTGATATGCTCATTGATTTCAGATGGTCTTGGTAGAATGCTTGAACTCCGTCTCTTTGCACCATTTGGGAGAAGACTAGTTATGATTCCAGAACTGACAAATGGGAAAAGTTGGGAATTCTTTGCCAAGCTTATAGAAGCCTTCCTCCCTAGGAGTTCTCAAGTTACAAATAAAGCCTTATATTCAACCTGGTGCATCCTTGGCTTAGAATGCTAGAAGATTTAAGCAGCAAACAAAGGATTCAGGATCCTATCTTCAGGCTGCTGCTCGCCCTGAATGGAATGCTCACAAAATTTGAAGTTCTTTCAATAAACAAAATGTTATTGTCAACTTTGATGATGCTGTTATGAGCAGTCACAATTTGAACAGATGTTTGGTCGGAAGTTTTGGAAGATCAGACTCCCCTATTTTTGATATCAACAAAATTCAAGCATGGGTGCATAGAAAATGGCCTTTTCCTGGAGGTGTTATTGTTAAAGAATTAGATGATGATTGGTTTCTTTTTATCTTTCCCTCCAAAGAGATCGCTACTCAGGTTCTAAAGGAAGATCGTTTCATAGAAGGGAATTATCTACTCTTTAGATGCTTGGCATAGTTGGATCTGCTGCTCTAGAAGGGGATGGAACCAAGGCTCTGTCTGGATTAAGGTAGTGGGTATACCAGTCTATCTTTGGAACATCAATGTGTTTCAGAGCATAGGTAATTACTGTGGTGGTTTTCAAGACATAGAAGAGAATTGGAGTAGCTCTTCTAATTACAAATGGATCAGAATTGAAGTTAAAGGTGACGGAAGATCAGTTTCGACGTCAGTTCCTTTGCTAGTTGGTCAATCCAAATATGATTGTCCAGTTTGGGTTGAACGTAGACCATGGGTGGACTGGTTTGAAGCATCCTCCATCAATGGAGCTTTCCGGCCACCAGGGGGGAAGAAGAAGGAGGCGCGTGGGTTTGCAGCTGATTCAATGAATCATCCCATTCTTGGTAGTCGGAAAGCCAAAGTAAATCAAAAGACTGAGGTCCATAAATCCAAAAGACACTCCCAAGATGTTAGGAATGTTAAATGGATTCGGGTAGGTGGAACATGAAAGGTAACAAATGGAGATGCTCACAATTCAATGAACCAGGTAGGCCACCCTTCAATAAATAAATTTGAGATTCTTAGTAATCTGAAGGATCAAGAGTTATTATCTTCTATTACTAAAAATAAGGATCAAATTAAAGGAGATCTTTCTCAGTCAACAGCAATTAATGCTGTCAAGGAAAATAGTCCTCAGTCAGCTGAAGTTATTGTTGATAGAGAAAAATTCTTTGGAAAGAAGTATTGTTCTAGGAAGTTGGCTATGAATTCTAAACTTGATGATAGTACATCTCTGTCCTTAGTCCTTACCAATTCAGCCTATAATGCTGATAGGTTGGGAGATGACTCCTTTTTAGAAGAAATATTTCAGCCTGAAGCTGAATTAGACTCAAAGAATATGTCCTTGCCTCTAGATTGTATTCCCCTTGCTTCCTGCAGTCCGGGAGAATGGAACTCAGACAACTTATTATTGGGAGATTGCGGCCATGATTAGCAAAAAATTTCTACCTGGGTTATTAATAGAATGAGGTCTTTTAAGAAAATTCTAGGGATCTAGTGAGGATTTAGAAGACAAACTTATGGACTTGCTTCAGTCTATCGAAGAGAAAAGAAGGAATTAGCAAAGTAGAGAAAGGAGAAAGCAAAAAAGAAGCAGTATAGGTGTCCGAGAACTAAAGAATTTGTAATGGCCAATTTCTTATGATAAAGGAACTCAGCAGGATACTCAGTCGGCTGCTTTTGAAGAAGATAGGAGTAGATCATTACCATTGTGTTTTAAATGAAGCCAAAAATTATAAGCTGGACTGTTAGAGGCTGCAGTGGGATGGGGAAAAGGATGTTAATCAAATCTTCTCTTAAGGCATGGCACCCAGACGTAGTATGTTTGCAGGAAACAAAGTTATGTTTTGTTGATGATTCTATTGTTAGATCTCTGTGGGGTGGTAGCTGGGTAAAATGGGTCGCTCTTGATTCTGTTGGAGCCTTAGGTGGAATTTTGGCCATGTGGGATGAAAGGAAACTGTCACTGTTAGACTCAGAGGCTAGGTCTTACTCTTTATCTTGTTTGTTCAAGCAGTTGGATGAAGAAATCTTTTGGTCCTTTACTAGTGTTTATGGATCAGTTGACAATAATTTCAAAGTTAATTTTTTGGAGGAAGTTGTTGCTACTGCGTTTAGATGGAATGTTTCTTGGTGTATGGGAGGAGATTTCAATATGGTCAAGAGCATTGAAGATACGTGGAACTGCAAGAGGAGAACGAAGCATATGAAAATGTTCTCTGAATTTATTGATGGTTTGTGTTGCATTGACTTGCCTTTGGGAGGTTGTAAATACACGTGGAGCAACAGCACTAGTAAATCAAGAATTGATCGATTCCTTGTGTCTAATGATTGGGAGGACTTATTTCTTGAAGTTTCTCAAAAAATTTGTCTAGATTAACCTCAGACCATTTTCCAATTATGTTGGATGGGGGAGGATTAAAGGGAGGCCAAAACCTTTTAGGTTTGAGAATATGTGGCTGCAAATTGAAGGTTTTAAAAACATGATAGCTGAATGTTGGCAAAGCTATAATTTCAATGGTACAGCTAGTTACAGGTTGATGCAAAAAACTGTCATGCCTTAAAGCTGATCTAAAGAAATAAAATGCTGAGGTTTTTGGAAGAATTGATCACTAGAAGTTTCAACTTGAAAAGGACATCCATCATCTGGATTTATTGGATGACGAAGGAAAGCTCACTGGTTTGGATAGAAGCAGTAGAGAGAGTAAAATGCTGGAGTTGCAGAAATTACTTCGTATGGAGGAAATTAGTTGGAGACAAAAGTTTAGAATTAAATGGCTCAAGGAGGGTGACAGAAACACTAAGTTCTTCCACAAAATGGCCTCAGCAAATAAGAGAATGAATTGGATTGATAGATTTAGGTTTAATGGCTCAATCACCGAAGATCAGAGAGAGATTAAGCAAGGCATTCTGCAATATTATCAGCAGCTATTTAAAGAAGAGGTTATTTGGAGGCCAAAGGTTGACGACTTGAAATTTTCTCAGCTCAGTTCCACTGTTGCAGAGAATCTGGAAAAGCATTTTACTGAGAATTAAATATTCCAGGCCCTTAAAGATCTTAATGGTGAAAAAGCACCTGGACCAAATGGATGGACTATTGCCTTTTTTCAGAGCTGCTGGAGTGTTTTGAAAGATGATTTGCTGCAGTTCTTTGCTGAGTTCCATCAAAGCAGTAGATTTGTGAGGAGCATGAAGTCTACATTCATTGCTTTTGTCCTTAAGAAGCCCGGTGCAGTGGATGTTAAAGACTTTAGGCCTATTAGTTTGGTTGGAGCTGTTTATAAAATCCTTTCTAAGGTACTTGCTAGTCGATTAAAAACAGTCATGGACTCTTTGATTTCATCTTCTCAGAATGCTTTTGTGGGTGGAAGATAGATTTTGGACGTTGTTTTAGTAGCAAATGAGATTCTGGATTCGAATCGAAGACTAAGAAAAAGGAGCAAGGTATTGTTTGTAAATTGGATATTGAGATAGCTTTTGACCATGTCAATTGAAAATTCTTGATTTACTTGTTAGGCAGAATAGGATTTGGTAGAAAATGGTGTCAGTGGATCAATTGGTGCGCATCAACTGCTAGATTCTCAATATTGATCAATGGTTCTCTTGAAGGTTTTTTCGCTTCTTCTAGGGGACTAAGGCAAGGAGACCCTCTTTCTCCTTTCCTTTTCATTTTAATCATAGAAGTGCTTAGTAGGATGTTGTAACAAGTGGAAGTAGCTGGTTTTATTGAGGGATTTGCAGTCGGTATTGGTAGATCATCTCTCAGTATATCACATCTGTTGTTTGCTGACGACTCCATCATATTTTGTAAGGTAGATTTGATGCAATTGGGTCATTTACGATGCACATTACTGGGGTTTAAGGCGGTCACTGGTTTAAAAATAAATCTTCAAAAATCTGAGGTCATGGCAGTTGGTATTTTGGATGGTTTAGGGGATTTGGCAAATATTTTGGGTTGTAAGATTGGCTCTTTCCCTACTACTTATCTTGGTTTGCCAGTGGGAGCACCTTACAAATCTAAAACTGTTTGGGATCTTGTTTTGGAGAAATGTAGGAGCAGATTGGCTGGATGGAAGCTTAAATATCTATCGACTGGGGCTAGAATTACATTAATTAATAGTGTTCTAGCTAGCCTACCAACTTACTTCCTTTCTTTATTCACGGCCCCAATTACAATAATCAAAGAGATGGAGAGGATGCAAAGAAATTTCTTTTGGGAAAGAAGTGAGAAGGTCCATAAATACAGTCTTGTGAACTGGAAGGCTGTTTGTAAACCTTTAGAGGCTGGTGGAGTGGGTTTTCGACAATTGAAACTGAATATTGAAGCTTTGTCAGGAAAATGGCTTTGGAGATATGCACAAGAGGATAACAAACTCTGGAAAAAGTTGATTGCAGTCAAATATGGTGAAGAGTTTGGAGGGTGGTCCTCTACTACTATGTCCAGTTCTTATGGTATTGGCTTATGGAAATAAGAAGGATTTGGCAGAATTTTAGTAGAGGTATTTCATTGCAGGTTGGGAAAGCTGACAGAATTTTATTTTGAAAACAAGATTGGCTAGGTATTGGATGTTTTTTAGATGTATTTCCAAAAATCTTTGCAATTGCAGCTAATAAAGGGGCATGTGTATCTGATTACTACCATGGTGCAGGCATCCAAAGTAGTTGGACAATGCAGTTACGCAGGAATGTGAATGACTGGGAGTTTGCCAGCCTAATGTCATTGATGGAATTGCTTTGTTCTGTTTAGTTGATTACTTCTACAGATTCTGTTGTTTGGAGGCAATCAAGGAACAAGGTTTTTTCCGTGAAGTTCTTTTATTCTTTCTTACAAGGTTGTAACAAGGATGGGTTTCTATGGCAGAAAATCTGGAAAGTTGCAGTCCCTACTAGAGTTATCTTCTTCACTTGGTGTGCTATTAAAGGAAAGATTAAAATGATGGATAACCTACAGCACCGTGGATATCTTTTAGCAAATTGATGCTCGCTGTGCCTAAAGCAAGAGGAATCTATTGCTCATCTCTTCATTCACTGCACCTGGTCGGTTAAGCTATGGAGTTTGATTCTTAATTGTTTTGGAGTTCATATGTGCTTCCCGGAAGATCTTGATAGTTTCCTCTTGATTTGGTGGGGAGAATCTTTGACAAAGAAGATAAAACACACTCGGAATTTGGCTCCATTTGGCCTTTTTTGGATAATTTGGAAAAAGCGCAGGATGATATTCAAGGATGACAGGAAGACTGCTTTGAAGATAAAAAGTTTATTCTTAACCTGTTTATATGGTTGGGCGAGAGAGGGAAGTGATCTGGATCTTTGCTCTTTTTTTAACTTTCTTGATAGTTTGAGTTAAATCATAGGTGTTGGGTAGTTTTATAAAGTTACACCGTCTTTGTAAGCATCACCCTGATGCTTATATCTGTTATTTGAAATAAAATTTTACTTATCTTTTTAAAAAAAAAAAATATCAAAGAATTAATTTAGTTTTATGCTTGGAAGATTGACTATGAAAGTTGTTTTTTTTTTTTTTTTTTGAAATGAGAATATTGATGGGAAAATATAAAGAAGAGAATAAAGATCTACAAGATTGTTTATTGATTTTGAGAAAGTACATGATAGGGTACAGTTGAGGTTGGAAATTAAACGAGTAGCTATGAAATATATAAATTGATTAGGGACATGTATGACAGAAGACTTATTAGTGTTGGAATGGTTGTCAATGATACAAATGATTTTCCAATTATTATTGGTTTGCGTTAAGGATTGCTTTAAACCATTATATTCTCACTTTGCTTAAGGACGAGTTTACCAAACATATTCATCATGGCATTTTTTAGTTTATGTTGTTCACAGATAATATTGTATTAATAGATGGAACTAGGTATGGGATTAGTTATAAGCTAGAATTTTAGAGGCTCACTTTAGAGTACAAAGGTTTTACAATAAGTAGGACTAATTCAGAATATATGCACTACAATCTTAGTAAAATTAAAACAACGAATTATAACATAATGAAAGTTGAGTATCAAGTTGTTTTAATATCTTAGATCAATTAGGTGTACAAATTGAAGAGAATTTTAGTCATAGGATTTGAGCTAAGTTGTCAAAATAGAGAAGTGCCTTTGGTGTTTTATGTGAATGTAGAATACGTTTCAAGTTGGAAGGAAAATTTTATAGGACTGTTAGAGGGCAAATTATGTTTTGTGGGATAGAGTATTGGACTACTAAGAAGCAACACTCTCATAAGATGTGCAAGGAAGGAGCTAGGAATGCTAGAATTTTATTTATTTATTTATTTATTTTTTTGGGGGGGGGGTTGAGGAATGGCAAGACCTACCAAAAGTACAGTGGCTATAGCTAATTTTAACTGGGGGCAACTACCTATATTTTGGATTTTTTTTTTAACAGGGGGCAGCTACCTATATTTTAGAATTTTTTTTTTTTACTACAAAATATAAGACATATATAATAATTCTGGCTGTTGAGGGGGGAGGAGGCCCCCCCATAGTCTCCACATTGCTCCGTCCTTGAAGGTGATTTTAACGGAGATGAAGATGTTAAGATGGATTTGTAGTAATAAAAGAAAAGATAAGGTAAAATACGAATATACCTGAAGAGAAGTTAGAGATTACAGCTATAAAAGAGAAGTAGAGAAAATGTCGTTTAGAAGAATTTGGTCGTATCCAAGGTAGATCTAGAGTTACACCAGTAAAGAAAAGAGATTGGATCTAAGTTGGTGTAAGGAGGACAAATGGTAGACCTAAGATTATCTAGATTGAAATTGTGAAGAAAGACTTTATTTCAAATACTTTGCGGAAAACGTGACCTATGATAGAAATTAATGGAGGAAAAGGATATAGGTAGCTGACTCTAACTAGTTTGGGACTCTAAAGCTTTGTTAAGTTAGAATATATTTTTAAGAGGGGGTGGATGGTGTTTGTGAATGGGAGGGGCACTAGAAATTTTTTTTTTCTTGTTCTGTTTCTCTGATCTCTGTTGAGCAAGGGAGTTGAAACTAAACTAGAGTGCATTCACTAGATGATTTGCTATATGATCATTCTGTAAGCTTTGCATCGATGGCTTTGACGTAATTTATCTCTGTTATTATGGGAATGCTTAGTGTTCAAGTCTTGGGCTTGATCTACAAACCTTAATGAGATTCATATTTTATCTACTTTTTTTTTTTTTCGCAAACCTTTATTGGCTGTTTTCCTTCGTTCCTTTTTGTTGGAAATTGATTATTCATTCTAAAATAAAATACCTTGCCATCTTTTTCTTGCCTAGATGTGGAACCAGCTCAATGTACCTGTGCTTGTTTGCACTTATTGAGACCTAAATTTATCTGTTTCCATAATAATAACATATATAACTTTCCTGTCTTGTGAACATGGTTGGTTTTAGATTCCCTTGTGTGAGCCCTCACAGCCCAGGCACAACGACGCAATTATCAAGGGCGCGCTCTACAACTGAGCTAATATTCCGTCGTGCAAGCCTCCCACTGGTCCCCCTCTTTCCTTTTTACGTCCCCATGCTGCCAAGGGGTTATGCACTCTTCGAATAGGAAGCCATTTTCTGAAAGATTCTAGCTTTTGTGCTTTGGTGGGTCTCCGTGTTTTCTGCAGTGTTTGCTAAACAAATCGTGGAAAATTTGTGATTTTAACTTCCTGTAATTGCAAATTAAACAGATGCACATTTTTGGAAAGTGCACATCTGAGAATGCTACCTTTATTTGTACAAACCCATTTATTGACCTAGTCTGATGTGGTATGCTGGATTCTGTGCAGCCTGCAGACATTTATCTGATAGATGAACCAAGTGCATATCTTGACTCTGAGCAGCGTATTGTTGCATCAAAAGTTATCAAGAGATTCATCCTTCACGCAAAGAAGACTGCATTTGTGGTTGAGCATGATTTTATCATGGCAACTTATCTGGCCGATAGGGTAATTGTGTACGAAGGGAAGCCCTCAGTGGATTGTGTTGCAAATGCGCCTCAGTCATTGTTGACTGGAATGAATCTTTTCTTATCTGTAAGTTTGCTTGCTTATCTTCTTTCATCGTTTTTCCTTTTCCAATTTACCATTATAAAGGTGAAAAGGATATGATAAAGAGATGTTAGCGAAGTGCAGTTGGATCCAAGAATGTTTCCATTCTGGTTTGAATATTTCATTTTAAAATGGAGACTTCTGCTCACTGTAATTCACATTTTTTTCTAGTCTTCTTTATTATAATCTTAGCACGGATACGATTAAGTTGCATTTTATGTAGCATCTGGACATCACATTCAGACGGGATCCAACAAATTTCCGCCCGAGAATCAACAAATTGGACTCCACCAAAGACAGGGAACAAAAATCTGCTGGGTCCTACTATTATCTGGACGATTGACCTAAGTTTGAACTGGTTAGTTTTTGTCTCTGTCATTTTCTGCTTCAGCCCACCAGAACATTAACAGGAACTTGCTTTCATCCCTGACAGTTGGTCATCAAGACGAATGGCATCGAAAGCTGTTATCTGCAGGGGCCTTAGCCATGTGATTTTTGAGAGTCACTGATCTACACTAGGCGCTATGCATGCTGATAAAACATTACCAAACCGGCCCTAACCTCTTCATTGGGCTGTTTGATGATTTTGATATCTAGAGTATGCCCCCTTTTTACACTGATTTTGGTCATGTAAGGCTGGGGTTAAAGGTTTCATGGTTGCACTCCAAACTTATTTTTGGTGAATTCAATTTTTTTTCAGTGGTTTAATGGTCATTATTAATGAAACAGACTTTCTCATACTCTCTTTGAGAACAACCAGCTTGCAGTCGGTCGAAATTTTTGTGCTTGCGTGTGTTGGGTGACCAGCTATAGATAGGTTGGGAAATGTTGGAGGAAATGTAGGATGTTCAATGAAATCTTAAATATTTGAAGTCGTTTGAATTGAGAAGTGCATGCAAGTTTCTGCTTTGGTTTTGCTGTGATATACAACCTCCGAGGCAACATTTTCTATTACAATTATGCCATGCACATTCTTTGATATACTTTAATAAATGATGTAATATTGAAGTCATTAATGCATGCGGAAAGGCCTTGGGTTCTCGGGGGCTACACTGCAAAAATACACTGCAAGAACTGAAGTGCAAAAATAAAGAGTCTTGATTTGATGTAAGGGGACGGTTCATTTTTTGCACTGCAGCCTCTAGAACCCGAAGGTCTGTTGATATAAACATTATGCCCTAATTTGTATTTGTTAATTGAAAAAAAAAAAAAAAAAAGGATTTAACCTCGAGAGATTCACTCCCTAGGCCAAACCCCTAGAGAGTGAATCTCTTTTGGTTTGTGCCACACATACCGGCCTCTCAACATGTATAGCGGTCAATCGCGAACTCGCGTAGCGGCGGGGAGTCGGACCCACACCCAAGAACTGGATACGGTTCGTCCAGCCAAGGAGGCCCGTCCTACCAACCTTTACTACGCTTTGCGCCCGGGAGGCTGGCCCCAAGTTTTTGCTAGAGAGGAGACTTGAACTTGAGACCTTGGGGTGGTAAGCCCTTAAGTCCCAGTCCAAGACCATCTCACTTCATAGCTCTTGTAATTCGTGGTCTTTTAGCTTAATTAATTCTCTCTTTTGTCAATTACGATGTCTTATTAAATCAGCCTAGCTTGGGAGATTATGATGCATGGACTAAATGGTTATTAGCATAACACAATCAATCATTCCGGAATGCAAGTGAACAAGCCTCAGCCAGAAGGAATAGAGATAGTTAAAAAAAATAAAAAAATAAAAATTATCATTGTTTCCTTTTCTTTAATTATTATCGTTTCTTTTTTTTTTAAATTATTACATCAACAAGTACAACATATATCTTTTTTTTTTTGGGGGGGGGGGGGATGGACCTGGTTTCGGTCTCTTTCTCTTAGCCAAGGATTGTTAAATACAGTGTTCTGTCTTTTGCCAAATCATACTCATGGTACAAGGACGAAGATTTAAGCGTAGTGCATGGGGGGAATCGTTTTGTTGTTTATAGGTAGGGAAAAAAATTGCAGAGACCACTTTAATGCACTGGTATTTATTTTTTACGCAGTATTTTTATTTGGATGAAAGATTTGTTTAAGGGAAAAATAGAATATAAATAAAATTACTTAATACTTTTTTATTATTATTAATATAAATAAAAATTAATTATTTTGCTGAGTATTTATTCATTTTCTTGTTATTTTTCTAACCTAATGGAAAAAAAAAATAAAATAGATCTAATACCTTTAATTTTGTTATGTTTTCCTACCTTTTTTATTTTTTATTTTTCTCAGCGAATATAAATTCTAAACACACAAGGAAAGATGAAAAAAGGGAAATAGGAAAAGAATAAGGACAATAGGTGTCGGGCCGAATTTCTTTTTAGTAGACAATAGGTGTTGGAGTGGCACTAAACCTAATTAATTCTTAACAATTAGCCCTGTCTAATTAAATTTACTTAATTTATAAATCGAATTTTATCACTTCTCCCATAAGTTGTTTTCCACAATTTACACAACTAGAAATAACTAAACAAAATTGGAATATCAGAGTAATTACCTAAAAATAATAAAATATTTATTGTCTTGTGCTTGTGTGTGTAATGATTTGAATATTATTTTGTCATTTATAACGTTATATTTATGTATTTTGAGAATTTAATTATTATTTTATTCTTTAGGGTCATGCTTAGGAGTGTGTTTGAACTCGGTCTAAAATTTAGCAAAATTTTCTAAGTCTTTCACAGTTGTGCGCATGACCAGTTTGGGTTGTTGCATTAGATTATCCACTTTTTCTTGGTTTTTTTGGGGGCGTTGTCGAGTTCTGTTCAAATATTTTGTTTTGATTGATCCAAGTAGCCTAACCTACCTAGCCATGCTCCATTCCATCACTGATTATTATCACCATTGCAATTCTCTATTTTTCTCTTTTTTTTTTTTTTGTGTAATTTAAATTTCAAACTTGGATCTGGAGATGAGTTTGAGTTTGTGGGTGGTCGTCATGATAGTTTGGCAGCTTGGTGGATATTGGGTTGTTGGTCATCTTCTTCTTTTGTTTTTTGTTTTTTTAATTTGGGTAAGTATGTTGGTCGTCTTATTCTTTCCTTCTCCTTCTTCAGCTTTGGTTTGGGGCATAGGTTTCTTAAGCCATAGTTTTCATGTTCTATGTTGGTTGGGAGCCTTGTTTAGCTTTTATAGTTGTATGCTTATATCTTGCGAGGAGTTGTTTATACTAGTTCTTGAATTATGGTAAAAGTATGTAATTATATATTATATATTTTTGAGAGCAATTGAACGTCAAACCCAATTTTACAAATTATTGTTTCATAATTTAAATCAAGGCATGGAACTTTTTTATTAACATGTTAAGCATACATTCATTTGATTTTGCATAATAAACTAGAATAATGTTGAGCTTGAACCTCAATTGAATTAGAAAAATTAAGAATAGAGTTTAGAAAACTTGTGTTGTAAGAACCTTGTTGTGGAGGAGAAGCTTAATCTCGTGCGCACACATGCAAGCTTTTATCACTTATGTGAACGCCACGTTGAATCTCGTGCACACAATTGGCAGAACCTTATTCGTACAAGCGCAAGATCTAGTCTCATTCACTTACCATTTGGCCATTGCCGCTTCGTGCGCTTGAGGATTCACATCACGCTCATGATTGGCTAGCCCATTTGTCCCCTGCGCACGATCATGTTAGTTGGGTGCGCAGCCTCCTTTGACAATTGCTTTTTTTTTTTTTTTTGTATGGATATAATTGAATATGTTCTGAATTATTGATAAATTTATAGTATCTTATGTTATAAGGTAATGGTGGAACTATGTTAATGATTTATGTTGGGAATACTCAATATATATATATATAAAATCAAATCTGGTGATATACAGTTATTCAACTTTTATTAACATCTCATTCTATCATCTAATGATAGTGGAACTGAACCAATTTAATCCTCTAGATTTTGGGTTTTGGAGGTAGAGATACTAAAAATAGAGAATGTGTTTATTCCAAAGGGTTAAAAATTCTAAAACCTACATAAGGGTTGTCGACTCACGTCTAGTAGGTTAGTAATTTACAAAGTGAGGTAGATGCTAATTAGTGTATATTTTTATTCCTAAGGTTAGATCATGTGGCAGACACTGATTTATGTGATTCACCTATAACCAGGGCATATGAGACATGTACTGAATGTGAAATTGGAGTTACGTTTTGTGGTCACAGTCACTTGTAAGAGTTCGTAACCACATATATATTGATTTTTGCTATAAATGATAGGAGTATAAATGATTAAGAAATGTTAAATTTGGTTAAATGTGATGAGATGAGAAAATTGACTTTGGTTGTGAATGGCTTTGTTACTTGTTGAGATAGGTTAATTGATATATTTTATGCTTTCTTTGTAGCATGCTAGGACATACATATTATGCTTGTTTATTAATAGTGAGCATTATAGGAGTTTGCTCCCTCTGCTACAGATTTTGCTGTAAGTTTTGGTGCTAATTCACAAGTCGAACATCAAATTGTGGACATTAGCTCTTATACATTTCTTTTGTCATGGAATGATATTATTTTTGAGATCGTATATTCCTTCATACCTCCAGTGGGTGAGGTTTGTTATATATATTTTACATGCCTTTGATTGGGTGGTATAGGTCGGGTTGAGCTTTAATATCGATTATTCTTTTGGAGTACAATTGTCTAGTCAATAGCCAAGAATTTATGTATATTTTATTTTTTTGCTCTTAAGGGAATGTATGGCTCAAATTGAGTGTAGGTTCATGTGATATTTGTGTAAATGTTAGCATGCTTACGCTTCAACTTAGAGAATCTCAGGCGTAACAATATGCGTAATTTTGTTCATATGTTTTTAAAATTTTATAATATGTTAATAATAAAATTATATTTTAATGTATTTAAGCTTGGTTTCAGGCAATATTTCGGGTGTAAAAGTTTTTCAAGCTTATCCTAAGTAGC
Source organism: Vitellaria paradoxa (assembly GCA_019916065.1). Classification (NCBI taxonomy): domain Eukaryota; kingdom Viridiplantae; phylum Streptophyta; class Magnoliopsida; order Ericales; family Sapotaceae; genus Vitellaria; species Vitellaria paradoxa. Next base: position 22,195,779 of record CM034236.1, read on the forward strand.
CTAAAAACAAATTCAAGAACTAAAATATATGGGCAGGTTAGGTCACAGAAGTTTGTGGGCAATATACTACTCCACCAGTACTGATGCCCAAAGTCTTTATACAAATTAGTTCTTCAAGGACGTACTGTAAACCTTAAGTGATGAGAGTCTTGGAGTTCCTCTTCCTAAATTCCATCCACATTAGGTACAAAAATCTTATTTCTAAGTTTAAATATCCTTCTACAAATAAACTCCAACCTTCAGCTTCCTGTCCCAAAAATAAATAATATTTCATGTCCTGACAATATTGAACATTTTATTGAGTCTCGGTAACTCATTTCAACAACATAGGTATCACTTGTAAACAATTCAAATTGGAGTATGTCATGCCATCCTCATCATCATCATCCCACCAAAATTCAAAATCCTTAACATCTTCTTAAAAATGCCATTGAGAACAAACCATCATGGTCGCTGAACTCTGTGACTTTCTACTCAAAGTATCAGCCACTACGTTGGCCTCCTCTTGATGATACTGAAGATCAAAATCATAATCTTCCAAGTATTCCATCCACCTCCTCTGCCTTATATTCAAATCACGCTGAGTGAATAGATACTTTAAACTCTTGTGATCAGAATAAATATTAAATCTTTCACCATATAGATAATTCTACCTAGTCATTAAAGCAAAAACCACTGCAGCCAACTCTAAATCATACATAGGGTAATTTATCTCATGCGACTTCGACTGCCTAGACCCAAACACCACTACTTAATCATTTTGCATCAAATCACATCCTAAACCTTCATGTGAAGCATCACAATACACCGAATATCCCATTCCTTGTTCAAGTATAATCAATACTGGAGCCTCAGTTAAGCTCCGCTTCAATTCATTAAAAGCATTTTCACAAGCGTCATTCCATTCAAATCTAACTCCTTTTCGAGTCCATTGAGTCAATGGACCTACTAACTGAGTGAAATCTTGGATGAAATGGCGATAATAACTAGCCAAACCCAGGAAACTACGAACTTTAAAAACAGACCTTGGTCGCACCTAATCTAATACAGCTGAAACCTTAGAAGGATCCATTGTAATTCCTCGACTAGAAACTACATGGATAATCAAAACTCACATTTACTAGCCTTAGCATACAACTTATGGTCCTGAAGTGTTTACAAAACTATCCTCAAATTTTGCTCGTGCTCATACTCAGATCACAAGAATAAATCAAAATATCATCAGCGAACATCACTACAAACTAATCCAGGTAGAGTTAGAAAATCTTATTCATCAAATCCATGAATGGATTGGCTGTCTACTTATCGGGTGACGATAAGCATTTTTGGTTCAGGTCAATTCATAATTGAACATCATCCAACTGTAAAACACAATTACTATAGATCCAATTCACTGAACAACTGCCGCCCATTGGAGAATCTACAAACATAAGCTTTTCCAGCCTCTCGAGTGTCAAACCTAAAGTCTTCAAACAAGCATGCAAAACAAATGAATGTGATGCGCAAGTATCAAACAAAATATGCACCTAAGTACTAAACAGAAAAAATATACCGCATATTGCAGAAGCATCTGGAGTCTCATCTCGCTGTGCAAGTGTGTAGGCACGCCCTTAAATCGTTTAACTCCCTGAGCTGCCATCACCTTTACTTTTTCCCTTCTAGCCACAGCCACCACCACACAACTGCTGGAATTGATAATCTGTTGCATGGGGTGTTACTGTATAGGTGGTGTAGGCCTTACTGGGTGTTGCTGAGTCTGATAAGAAACAATCTATTGAACATCTGGCTCAACATTTTCTTGTGACATCTTTCTAAATGGACAATTAGCTGCCAGGTGTCCAGGTTGATTGCATCTAAAACATAGTCTCTGCCTAAACTGATCTTGAAATCCTCCCATCTGTGGGGATTGAAACTGCTGTGGTCGTTGACCACCCGATGGACCTAAATCTGAACCTGAACTAGAATTACTCCTCTTCTAATAGGGAAATTACTGATGTTGCTGGTATCTCCTCCTGGAACTACTAGCTTTTTCTTTACCTTTCCTTTACTTAGAACCAGAACCATACTCTTGCATTATATTCTGTCCCTCAATTTGTCCTTGGCCTCTATAAGCCTTGGACCTAAAGTTAATAGCATCTCTCTCTATCGCAAGAGCTACCGCCACCACACTGGAGTAAGTCAAACGCCTTAAACCAATAATATGTCTCTTAACATAGGGACTCAATCCCATCAAATTTCCTAACCCTTGCTACTTTATCTGACACAATCTGTGGAACAAATCTTGCCAATTCCACAAACTTCCTCTCATAATCCTCCACTGATAAGTTCCCCCGCCCTAATGCAAGAAATTCCTGAACTTTCATCTCTCTCATTACCGCAGGGAAATCTTGCCTCCTTAAACGCCTCCCAAGTCATGGTGTGAATATTAATAGTGTCCCTATAAGACCTCCACTAATGAACAACATCTCCTTAAAACTAATGTGCTGCAATCCTGATCCTAACCTCATCACCTTCTATACCTAAGGTCTCTATCATTTTAGAAATTCTTCCAAACATCTTTCTACCTCAATTGGATCCCTTTCCCTATTGAAATTAAGGGGATAATATTTCTTAAACTGATTGATAATTCTCATAATTGGTGTGTCTCTCGGTGCAGGAGCTACTGCTGGTCCACCAAACCCCTGCATCTGGGCCCAATGGGTTGTCATAAATTGCATCATATGCTTATAATTCAGCTGTGGAAAGTCATCATCAGCCAATGGCATTTCATGAAAATCCTCTTACCCAACACTTGGAGGATTCGAATTCTAACCATTAGTTTGACCCCTTTGATTTCCACCTTTTACACGTCCAGCCATTCTACAAAATAGAACCATCATCAATTCTAAAACCAATGGTACACTACGATAAATGATTAATTCTCAACGAAAACGAATAAACCTTACTACCTAAGACCCAAAAGCAAACGCAACCTAGAGCTCAATACTATTCTGTCACACCCCTAACGTAGTTGTCCAGGACAGACAGTGTGGGAAAATGGAAACTAATTAAATTAAATGAAAACCCGTTCCAAAGTCAAATCATAACATAATAATAATCATTAGAGCAACTAAACAGGTCCCTCATTCTCATATTAAATAAATAAAAATGACATCAACCACAATAAATCCTATGCCACACCTCGGTGACACAATTCAAGGCTTATACAGCCAAATAAACAACATCGATAAACAAGCTCATAATAAAAATAAGTTTGGGACTCACACTCCAGGTCGAACAAATAAAGATACAATAATCCAAATATAAATAAAATATCATAATAGGTTGATCTATCGGTCTCAACTCAGTTCTGGATGCCTACTCCCTGACCTCACTGGATCACCTAAAATATGGATGGGATAAGCAAACTTGTATAGTAGGTAGGACCGTGTAAGTGTGCATGAGTGAATACTAATCAAGCGTATAGCATAACTCACAATAATATCAATCACAATATGATATGGTAATGCACATGTGATGCAATGCAATGGCCACTGCATTCTCTAATCTCTATTTACCCCTAACCTTATTCTGAGATGGGTGACGCTTAGCACAGCACGCGGGGTTACTAGCCGCAACGTTTACACTCACGACCAACGTATATCTCCATATATATATACACACACACCACGTAGGGAACCGTGTTACACCCCCACTAGTGTAAGAATCAGGAAAATTGTGTTACACCCTCTGACCCTTTTGGTAGGGAACCATGTTATACCACTAGTTAAGTATCTGCTAAGCCCAAGTAGAGTCCAGCTGTAGCTTGGAGAAAATCTCATAATCATATCTTATAATTAACATCCCAACTCCAAATGACTAGGCTCTAGTCACACATATTGACTGGGATCATCTGGTATTCTTAAAATCTTCTTTATCCTTTTTCTCAAATCATGGATCCCATTCATATATATAACCTGTGCCTCGGTACATCACAATATAAATATGGCACTCTCGGCCAATCAATAGTCACAACATGAACCAGATGATACCATCCTAGCTTTATGCACATGATATCCTCAATCATGGAAATAAATATCAATTCAATATAAAAATACATTTTCATTAGGCTTGACGATGATTAGAGATTCATTTAATATTTTAACATCAACCATAAATGGGTTTGGGCCCAAAACAAGAGTTTTGAAATCAAAATTTTACATTTTTAAGCATTTTGCTCAGTGCCATCCAGATGCTAGATTTGTTGTTCAGACGCTAGTACCAAACACCAACGTCCAGACATACTGCCAAATGCTATCGGGACGCTAAGTATGCTGCCCCGGACGCCAATGCCCAGATCCCGACTTCTGGGTTCGTTTTCAACGAATCCCGACTCCAAAATAACCCAAATCACTCATCCAAGCTACAATCTCCACAGTAACTCATATATAAACATTTAAAGACTTAAATCACATGTTTTTACAACATTTAATCGAAGGATAATTTAATATATACAAGATCTTCACATTCATATGCATATACATACTCACGTTCATATATACAAATATATATACACAAAAATTAGGATACTTAACCAAATCAAGCGCATATATACATCAAAATCATTCTAACAATGCATAGAACATGAATATAAGTCTCACTTACCTCGAATCCAAAGAGAAAAGAAGAAATGAGAATTTTTAGGTTGTGGCTTCCAAACTTTCGGCGTCAATTTCTCCCTCATCGAGCAAAACCACGCCAAACGTATGTCACCATGACGTTCACAGCGTCGAATACTACCTCGATCTGTTGGCCTTCCTTCTCGGAAGCCACTTTCCCTCTCTCTCTCTCTCTCTCTCTCTCTCTCTCTCTCGTTCTCTATTTTGAAACGGCCGAAAGCCAAAAGAAAGAAAAAGAAATGAAGAAAAAGGCTAGGCATTTAGTCTTGTTGTCTAACCCAATATCAATTCAAGCCAAACCATGGCCTAGGAAAAATAAAACAAATCGACTTAATCTCAGTTTAAATATTTTATTGACTCAAAATAACATATAAATAGCCAAAAATATATATCGGGTCTTACAACTTTTTCAATATTAGTACTTTAAATTATTATACTTCACATTAGTATTTTAATTTATTATATATAAATTAGTAATTATACATAATAAATTATCATTATTTTTTTAATTAATAATCTAATAAATTAAACATAATAAAAATTACATTATAATTAATCTATTAACTTTTTTTGTGAACCTTTTTCTATGTTAGTACTTTAAATTATTATACTTCACATCAATATTTTAAATTTATATTATGTATAAAGTAGTAATTATACATATATAAAATTATCATTATTTTTTTTTTGTTAATAATTGAATAGACTAAACATGAATAATTAAAAAAAAAAATTAGTTTTTCCTTTTTTCCACTTCCTTTCTATTAGTATCAAATAATAAAGGAAGAACCTTACTTTTAATTTTCTTTTTTTATGCATTTTTATACTAATAGTAAGGGTATAAAGGTAATTTTATAACATTTAATTGGTCGAAAGTTATTTTTTGAATGAAAAATTCAATAGAGGGATTCTGAGTACATATTTATGAAATCTCAGGAGATGTAGGTGCACATTCATGAAACTTGTGGTTCTGAGCATACAAAGCAAAAATCACAGGGGGTGTAAGTGAAATAAACCCTTGAATTAATTAAATTGTGCTTGAGTTTATCCATGCACAACTTAATTCATTTATATTCATATTTGACACTAATTATTGATGAAAAATAACTCAAATATGTATCTAGCATGAACTTTCACTTGAAATTAAAATAGTAGACATGATATATAATGATAGATTTTGGTTGATTCGAAATAATTTTTTAAAAGCAGTTTTTTATTTTTTATTTTTGAAAATCAACAAATGAACATTGTATTCATGATATCAACCATTGTCATTTACATATTTTGCTCTATTGTGAGCTTATCTTACTACATCTCTAGACATTTTCGTAATATAGCAATGTCTAAAGCTATCTAAATAATTTTACGAGTCATTAAAAACGTTTTTGACATCTCAATTACATGACAAAGGATTCTGTAGATATTTTGTTATCAAACTACTATTTATTAAAATCGTAACTTTCATACAAATCAAATGTTTTACCTATAGTAAAGCCTTGAGACATGCCATGATTTCCGCCATTAATGCTGAAGATGAATCAATCAAATCTGCTTTTACATGAAGCATGTTCCCACTGTCATCTTTTATCACCCACACTGCAGCTACTTAATCGTATTCTGTCTTTATGCAACGTCAACCATTATGATCACCTCATAAAATAGCTCTTGAATACTTCTATTATTCACCAAATTAATCTCTTTATCTTTTTGACTAGTATGATTCCTTCTTTCCTATTTATCCTTTTCCAAATCTACACCTGCATCACAGACATTAGAGATTTTTAACATTTTAGAGTAAATGTCTGCCATCATAATGATTGATTGTGGATCCCTATTTCCATTTCCAAACATTCTATCATTTCGAGCCATCTATGTGGCCTATAAATGTGTTGTAATTCTATTACTTATCTCCTCGCCAGTTCCATCCTAAAGTTATTTTTCCACCCATTCATTAATTTGCATATAGTTGACCTTTGTTATTCTAATTCCTAATTTTGACTCGAACTATTTAGTTTTTGTCACTTCACAGTGAAGATATTTATGACTTTGAGTTTCATGGTCACTTCCACACATCTAGAAACAATCATCTATCATTAATCTCTTTTCGATAAGATTATCCTTCATTGGAAGTACATTATGTAAATTTTGCATAAAAAGAATTTCAATTTAATAGGCACTTTCAATTTTCAGAAAAGTCCCCATTTTTTATTATTTATGGTATTATGATTTGTAATCGCTTCCATATCCACTTTGATCACCCTTTTAGCCCATCCAATAGGATGCAAAAATAAGCTGACTTAATCGAAAAAATTCCATCTTTTGTTCCCCTCTATAACCATTAATCATTACAATAGCCAATAGGAACATAAATTCTTTTAATCTCTTCAACCACTTGATCTAGAAAGAAACATTTTAAAAATGCCTTTCTCCAATACTTATGTTCAGAATTATAAAAATCCGTCACATTACATGTTAAACCCTTTACCTCTATGTTTCCTTCAATATATGGATTATGAAACTTCAGTATCCATTGCTATTTGAAAGCATCCACATCTAAACTTGACCAAACTTTACAAAACAAACCTTTTTTGAACAATTCTCTTCCCAACAGTATATTTTTTGAACCCTATAATGCACATTGTACTTTATTCATAATTAAAAAATCCTTATTTTGATAATATTTTGTTTTAAAAAATCTTGACACCAACGTATTAGGCTCTTTGTATATTCTTCAAGCTGCCATGGTCAAAATTGCCTTATTTTTTTTTGGTAAGTCAAAAAAATTTTTTTGTTTGGGTCCGATCATGGCAGCACTAATGCACCGAATCCCATCAGAACTCAAAATTGCCTTATTAAAATGCCCTTAATCTCAAAAACCTAATCTGCTTTCCCCTATTGGCTTGTCAATATTCGTCCATTTCTTTTCCAACAAGTCCTTCCATTATCCTTCTTTTTCTATAAAAATGGGACCATTTCGTTTCTAATATTATCTACAGCTCACATGGAAATTTTAAATATTGACATGATATAGATAGGAATAACTGCTAAATAATGCTTACCCAAACCACTCTCCCTCCAAATGACAACAAAGGAACCTTCCATTTCTAAATCCTTGCTAATATCTTGCTTGTACGTTGTCCTCTTCGAAGTGACACAAACACGCCAAGTGCAAGGTGGACATTATGGTAGCACAATAAATGTCAGTGAATACCAAGTTGTGTCCATTGAGAGCTATTGTTTAGAAACCACAAAGACTCAAAACCTCTAGGAATTTTGAAAAAAGAAATTCAAATCCTCATGAAGAATTGATGGTGTGACATTCAATTGGTCGAAAAATGGTTGGAAACTTGATTTACTAAAAATTTATGGAAAAGCTTGGATCAATTTGAATTAGGTAGTAATATCCATAGACATTCAAGGTTTAACAAGAAGTAAATAATAAGATATAGCATTAAGATCAAAATTAGAACAATGCATGATTTAATTTAGAATTGTAAAATAGTTCAACTCTATTGAAGTGTTGATCCAAACACTTAAAGTGTATAACTCATATAGAATGCATGAAAATTCTTAATTAGCAATCTCCATACAAAATTGAACAATTGTGCATGAGGATTCTAAACAAGCAATTCGCATACAATCTAATATGAACTATACAATTCTAATGTTGAATCAATAACATCAACAAGTGATTTCTATAGTATCTAAATCAAATCAAGATCATTCATCAAAATTAAGAAATCAAACATAGAGGCTCAATCACCTTGAAGATCTACTTCAAGTACTACTATCTTCAAGTTGAATCCAAGAGGAAAACTACTCACACATATTGAAATAGAAATCCAAATTATATATTGATATGAATTCATTGCAAAACTTTAGATTTACAAAAGGAAATTGAAGAGAAAATTTTCAGAGGAAACTTTCTAGTCTACCATACAAGATCCAAATTCTCTCTTTGCTCATTTCTATCTATATTCTATGTTCTCTATATGTTTTAATTACAAAACTTGTAGCTATTTATATCGAAATCCTAATAAAAGTACAAATTTGCCCTTAAAAATATGGCTCTAAACCCTCAACTTGTCCGGACCCTTGTCCGCACAAGGGCCATTGTCCGGACAAGGATCTGGAAGTAGTTTTTACTTAAATCATTATGATCTTGAACGATGTACACCCCTTCTATCGATTGAAGGTTTGTGCACATGGTGTATCATCTGAAGGGTTGTTCGCAGGGTAGATGAACACTTAAAGTTTCCAATCTCCACTTAGGAATCTTTACTTTCTGTTGGTCGAACATAACTCTGCATGGAACCATTTAGAGGTCTGGCCACACTTAACACCTTTTTCTCCCTTCTTCATTTTCTTACTTTCTGTCATGTGAATGGAAGTGCGAACAATGGGATTGTCTAGACAAATGTCCAAACAGTTTTCTTTGCTTCTGCTCTTTTAGCCTCATTTTTGTTTTAAAATCACTCCATATATGTTTAAATCCTTACACTAACCTGAAATGAAAGAAAAACAATATTTAGGGATAATTAAATCATTTTATTCTCCTATTGTGCATGATTAATCACTCTTAGCATGTTTAAATTATCATTTTATGTGATTAATCATATTTTTTGTTCCAAATTTTTAAAGGAGTCGTCTTAGGAAACGTAAAGTCCATTAAAGATCCCAAATATTTCCTTGGCTTGTCCATAGCTTTAATATTTAATATATCTTGTAGCACTCTTTTCCCCTTCACTTTCATTGATGGTGATACAACAATCTCCGATTTATATATATTTATAAGTTGACCCATTGGATGGCAATATGTATTCAAAATTCCTTTATGACAAAACAACTAAGACAATTCAAATTCTTGGAAAATAAAACTATCATCTGCAAAAAATTAATGAGATACTTCCAAAGTCGTTCAACTTATAATAATTCCATTACAAATCTTATTTATACTTACATATTCAAAAGATTCTGAGTGCTTCAACATATATAATAAACAAACAAGATGATAGAAGGCCTCCTTGTCTCAACTCGCATCTAAGCTCAAAAAAATCTCACTCCCACCCATTTATTAGAATTGAAAAAATAACTGACATTATGCATGCTCTTATAATAGAAAACTACTTATTGCTAAACCCTATTATCTTCATAATCTTTAACATAAATTTCCATTTGACTCTATCATATGCCTTATTTATATCAACCTTTAATGCAAAAAAGAGAGTTTCCTTTCTTTTTATGCCTAATAAAATGCAACATCTCTTGTGCTATTAGAATATTATCTACAAAAGCTCTCTTTGAAATAAAATCATTTTGAAATGGGGATATCAGGGAGGGTAAAACTATTCTTAATCTATATTCCCTAGCACCTTAGCTATAACTTTATTAGTGACATTGCATAAACTTACGAGTCTAAAATCACAAATTGTTGTTGGATGACACTTCTTTGGATAAGCACAATTAAAGTCTAATTAGATTCTTTTAACATCCATCCTAAATTTAAAAAAGATCTAACAACAATATAAAAGGCTTGGCAAGCAGAAGAGGTTGGATGGATAGGTACACTCAAGAAAATCTTTACTTAAGAACTGTTTAGATTTTAAAAAAGTGGCTTGCCACATCGTTTATTGTTTTATCAGACTATTGAATGAAATGATTTTCCTCAAAATATTGTTGAACTAGTCAAGGAAGATTTCCAAATGAAGAAAGCAACAATCTAGTTGCAGTTTAGTGGCTACCATTTAATGCTAGATATCTTGTATATGCTACAAGTAGACTTAAAGACAAGTTCACATAGACTTGTAGCTTGAATTGATGAAGCAGATAACTATTGTTTCCTTAATTACACTCTACTAATCATGAAATGCATGGATATAATAATCAATATGAATTGAGTAATGTTAAACAATTACTGGATTCAAAGCCAAATGGGACCCAAAAATTAAGTTGCTTTTTCAAATTGAACTAGATGGAGTCAATAAATTTAATTTGGAGAAATGTGCAGAAGAGTTAAATACTTGTCTTAATCAGATTAGTACTAACCAAAATTCATGATGAGTTGTGTGCTATTGACAATTACAGCAAAAATTATGATGCAAAAATGGAAGAGATGGCTGAAGAAGTTCAACATATTGGTAAGCATATATACCACCTAACTTTGAAGACATTTGTGGAATTTTGGATTTAGATATTGTGAAAAATATGTTTGTTATGGGCACAAACCCATCCTTAAATGCAGACGTAATAGAAATTAATCAATGCTCTAGTAATATAATGCAAAATTGTTGGGAAATTTCTAAGAAATAAGTTGAGATGACTCAAAAGTGTTGTAGAGATCGAAATATTCAGTATACCTAGCTTTCTTCTACTAGAGGCACTGTCTAGTCTTATGGTCTATGGGCTTGCGAATTATGGATCTATGATGAAGACAACATTTGGTATTGGAGTTCACCTCACATCTATAAACTATGCCCTTCCAGGTTTGCATATACTCTTTTTTGTTCTTTGGATTTGTATAAGCAACAGCTTTACAAGTTTGGAAAGATCTTAGATTAAGATGATACAATGAATTATTTGTGTTTCTTTAAAGAAGTATTTTTCATTTATTTAATTTGCTCAATTCTGTTAGCAACTTAATAATATCCTTTTTTTGATAAGGATTCAGCTCCTCTGTTTTTACAGTGCAAGTTATTGTAACGTGGATGAAAATTTAGTATGACATATGGTGCTTTACCGCGTTATATTAGGAAACATGGAACTTGTTCATCTTGGATCTAAACAATTTCATCCTAGTATGAAACCTTTGATAGTGGAGTTGATGATCTACAAAATTCTAGTCAATATATTGTTTGGAACATCAATACAAACACATATATCTAACAAGAATATGTTGCCAATTTCAAGGTTCCTTACGATATTGAAGGTGCTACTTGATACCTTATCTAAAGTTCCTATGTTTTGTGGTTCATACAGCCTTTATTTCCGTGTGGCCACTGGCTTGATAAGAGGACAATTCATTTGGATGGACGAATCCAACTTAGGCTGTAACCTTAAATTTATGGTTAATAGGACATACATTTATGAGAGGTGTATGAATCTAATGTTTTCTTAACTCTTTTTCTGTTTTTCTAAATTTTATACTCCTTACCATTTCAGTTTGCCCTAAACCTGCTTAAGGATCTTATCTGTTAATTATGACAATTAAGGCCTTATGTTTTTAATTTTTTTTTCAATGTGTATCATAAGCTTTTATTAGGGTCTTATCACAAAATGGCCATGTGACTAGCTTAAAAAAGTTCATATGGCAATTTACTAGGTGAAAGCATAACAAAAGTTTAGGGAAGGTTTATATTAAAAAAAAAAAGTAATAAGTTTAGGATTTTATCATTTGAGTTGTTCTGCCAGATTGGTTGCTTTCAGTGGTTATCTACTCCACACTTGGCTACCTGACATTTATTGCGGGCACCATAACTAGTACACCAAAGGTGGCCCAATGAATTCCTAATTTACATTAAGGGATTTTTTTTCCAATTGATTCTTTTATCACACTAGACAATTTTAAGTATTAGGATTTAGTTACAATTAAATAATGTGATCCTAAAGAGCAATTTGTAGTGAAAATTTGATCTATGGCCAAACTACAGTAAAAGAGAAGGTTTTATTGGAACATTTATTTATTTTTCAGGGTGGGTGCAGATTGTAACCCCATTTTAAAGATACATATGTCTTTGAGACATCTTGAAGTGTCGTAGTGCAGAATTTTCTCAATGATAGTACAAGAGCTCTAAATGGGAAAAATAGTAGATTAAATACTTCTGCAATTGCTGCTTATCACGGACATCATCAGGTTCAATCCTAACTTGATTCATTTTCGATTGTATCAGTAAGTCTGCACATGCCATAAAAGTCACATTCTTTCAAGGTCTTTCTTGCTAATATTATCAAGTGGATAACAAATATTCGACTGGAACTGTTAGAAATCTCAATCTTTTTTCGGCTTAGTATGTTAAGGTAAAGAGCAATTGGAAGTTCTTTGTGTTGGCACAAACTAATACAACTAAGACATCATAACCCAAATTTCCTATGAGAATCTAGGATTTGAGCTAAAGCCTGATATTTTAATTTTATGGAAGTAGGCCTGGACCCACAAAAGAGGTTTAGCTGGCTTTATTGGAGACTAGATTATGGTCTGACTACTACTATGTCTGTGTTAGAATTATATCTAATTGGAAGAGGGTGGAGTAACTATTACAAGCAACATCTTGATGTCTAGGCCTTTGATCTTTGGTTTTTCACTAGTTGATTCATTATAAACATAGCTCAAAGTCACAGTTGCAACAACCATCTTAGTCATTTAGTTTTTGATGCAGTCGTGGCATTACATCACGATATTGGACAATACGTAACAATCAGATAGTTAGAGGATTCCACAAGATCAAATGGGAAATCGGGTCTATATTCCCTTATTTCTCGATATTTCACAGATATATGGCCGATATGGTATAAGACATGGATATATCACTTGGAGTTGATATGCCAGGAGATCTCATCTTGGTCTTTCTCATTACTAAGATGATATGTCAAGATATTAGTTGAATAACTGTGTTGTTAAACCATGGTTATCGAGTTTTGCTTTATGTGAGCCAAAAATGTTTGGTGGGGGTTGGAGTTTGCTTTTTAGTCTATGAGATGGATTGGGTGTAACAAATTGCTATGTTAATCACCAATTGACTTGACACAATGTTTCCAGTGCTTTTCTATTGTTCTAGTCAATGGTCGATACATGATTTGGGTTAATTACATTTTACTACTTTTTTACTTTTTTCCAAAAAAAAAAAAAGAATAGTTATTGAAATGTTTAATATTAATGGCTCAAGTTGTATAAAAAAATAATAAAGACAGTAATTATCAATTTATTAGTAGCAGGCACTTTCCTTTTGTATATTTATTGTAAATTTTAGTTTTAAATCCATTCATTTGATATCTAGGTTTATCATTGTGTGGTTTATTTGTAATTGAAAAATTAGTGAACATAACATTGAATTCAATTCTATATTCTTAGATATTATGGGCAACTTTTAGATTAATCCCATCAACCCTTAGCTCAACAACTCATCTAGTCTAAGTGACTTATAAATATCAGACTATATATAAACATCCTCTCTTCCTTGTGGGTTTGAATGAAGATAAAAAGAGAAAAGAGATAAAAGTGCTAAGAAAGAGAGAAAGAGAAGAAGAGGAGAGTAGATGACTTCTTTGTGGGTTTGAATGAGTTTGTCTTCTACTATGAGTGAGTAGTTCTCTTGCTTGGACTCAAATCAAGGAGAGTAGATGATATATGTGAATTTTTAAGGTACTTATACTTCAATGTTCAATTCCCTTTAGTTTTGTAATGAATGATGATTGGTTTATTTGGAACTTTTGAAATCACTAGTTGATGTTACTAGATCAATTTTGGATTATATATTCTATGTACATTATATGTTGGTTGCTTGGTTAGAATCTTCATGCCCGATCTTAAGGATTTTGTATGTGGCTTGCTACCTAAAACTCTCATGTGCTCTATATAAATTATTGCATTCTAAATGTTTGATCTAGAGACTCAATCAAGTGAACTCAATTTTACAACTGAATTGATTAGTCATTGTTTTCCTTGAGGATCCATAGAAATCATTACTTGAATTGATTTGATCAAAGTCCTTTTTATAGTTGTTTTTAGTTTAATTAATATTAATTTCTAAATTGGATTTAATTGTTGCCTTCTAGGTGCTTAAGGAAATGTCTAGATAGGTTTCATTTTCAAAATTCAACTCTATTTTCTTTAGTTTTGTTTGTATGATACCTACTAAATAAGAGAAGAAGAATTGTGAGTTCACTACGCCCGTCTCCGTGGATACGATTGGTACTTCACCGCTTAATAAATTTAAATTGCTACATTGATCACCTTGCACTTGGGTTGTATCCGCTCCCTTCACTGAGACAAAACAAGCACTTACCAAGATTAAACTTCAATTGACCTCTTGCACTTTAGAGATAGCCATATTCAAATCAGAGAGCGGTCAAATATAATAAATTTTAATAGTTTTTAAATGTTTAAAAAATCTAATTTTAGGTTACTGTTGTTTTGAATCCAAAATTAATATTGCATATAATACCATCAAAACCAACCCACTATACTCCTAAAATTTATTCATCCATCTATGTTTAGATTAAGCATTACTAAGCTAGCTTATTGTAGTGGAGCAAGAAATCAAAATAATTAAACAATAAATAAAGTTCATCATTAACAACTAATTAAAACAGTCTAACTGAATAGAATTCTAAATTCTATATGGATCTAAAACCAAGCAATGAACATTAAAATCAAATATTAAAGTTAATGTAATGACCCAGATTTTCGTATTTATTTTAATATTGTATTTTCGTGGTATATGTCCTGTTGTGGGGATGTTTGAGTCTCAGTTAACTTGTTAGGCTATATTTTAACCAGATTCTCAACACTTATAACTTTTCTGAGGTAGGTGTTGGGGGGTGCACGAAGGTGGCATTATCGTGTGTATAGGGTGTTTGGGTGTCCAATGTGCATATAGAATGGGCATTTTCGTGTGCACGACCTATTTGGATGCTTTATATTTGCACAACATCTCCTTTTTCATGTGCATAGGGTCTATGTTAGCTTTGCTATCATATATCACCTACATTTTTCCTACTTTATACATATGTTGGTATATGTATGTGTTTGAGTATAAGGCTTCTTAGAGAAGTCTTTTCTTTTACTTGCTCCTATCATTTGTTCCTTCTCCTTCCTTTACTACTTGATTTGAGGTTGAGTGTATAAGCAGATAAGAGTGAATAAAAGAGAGAGGGACAGGTGGAAGAGAGAGAGAGAGAGAGTTTTAGAGATGAAATTGAGAGCAGAGAGTTGCTTGAGGGTGAGGTTGCGGTGATGTTTGGTTGTGGCCTCTAATGGTTCTTGGAGCTGAGTAGAGTTGGTGGTTTGAGTTTAGGTCTTGGTTAAGGTTGGTTTGATGCTTGGTGTCCAGTTGGTCCTTATTCCTTGATTCATTCTTCTCCAACTTCTCCTTCTAGTTGAAGTGGGATTGTTCTTAGAATTGATTCATGTTTTATTGGTAAAGTTGATATGACATGTTTGTCTTGATGGATTAGAGTGAAGTAAGGATAGAGTGCATATATATATATATATATATATATATATATATCTACGTATATACTTGTAAAACATGTTGGGATATGATTAAATTCATGGATATTGTTGCAATTTAAGTTAAGTAGGATGAGGGTATGTGTTCATAACTTGTTGTTTAAACAAAATAGCATATATGTATGTGGTTGTGATGATTTGAGTGAGAGATGGACTTGGGGTATGAGTATCAAAGTTGGAGTTTATAGACTGGAAGTCAATTGTGCGCATAAATGCTTGCAGTTGGGTGCACAATAGTACGGCGGGGAAGGCGTATGCATAGGAATTCACTTTTCATGTGCACAAAGTGATTGGATTGGCATCCGCTCCCATGTGCATATGATGTCTAGTGTGCTCGGGGCGTGCACATGGGGCTTATTCTTGTGTGCGCATGACCTTAGATTAGTTAGTTTTCTTCTTTCTGTTTCAATACATGAAAATATATTTTGTATATATGAAAACGCATGATAGGAAATTAATTACCAAAAAAAAAAAAAAAAAAAAAAGAAAGCATATGATAGGAAATTGGTATTCATTTATGTTATTTAACTAAGAATGTAGTGTGAAAGATAACATATTTTGGATCAATAATGTTATTTTAAAATAATAATTATACATATTTCAAATCAAATAATGTTGTATATGTAAAAATAAAGGTGCATATGTACAAAGTAATTATCATTATTCTGTTTGTACTTTATAGATGGCGTTTGGAGTGATAAAAAGTAAGATAAAATAATATAATTTGAGATAATTTATGGTTCGTAATTTATGCAATGAGATAGAAACGTAAAAAATTTTTAAATATTTTTAGAATTTTTTAACGTTTTATATTGTGTCAAACGAACCCATAATAAGAAAATATATATAAGTAAATGTTATTGCAATATAATATATGGAAATATTATTTATTCGTTATTAATGTTATCACAGTATGGAGAAAAAGTAAAAAAGTTTGCCTGTTGGTTTTTTTGTTTCTTTTTATTAACGAAAAATAGATTGAAACAATAAATATACTTTTTCTGGTAAAAAAAAGCCTTTTTTAAGAATTAAAAAAAAAAAATCCATGCGGCTCGAAACGAGTTGATGGTTTGACACGTTTACAATTTATATTACTTATTTGTTTCTCAGTTAATTGTTATAAAAATAATATATGTGTATATATATTTTCTAAATTGTCTTCCCGCAACGAGGGACACAAGGCGGCCAATACAGACTCGGAGAGGGAAAGAGAGCTCTTCTTCTAGCGCGTCCGAGAAAATAAAAAGGGGAGGACACACAGTTTCTCTTCGTCTTTCGCGCTCGCACCCATTTGCGCCCCCATGAATCACTTCTTCTTCTCTGGTAAGAGATCTCTCTCTGCTCTTTCTGTTCCTTCTTGGTCTCTGTGTTATGCTGGTCCCTGCTATGCGATACGGTTGTGGCGGGAATTCATTTTGTCTTTCCCATCGATTTTTCCTATTTCCCCTTCTTCTTCTTCTTTTCCCTGTAGTTTTGTGATTGAACGTCCATTGACTTTAATGTCAATCTGCTTGTAACCCAATATTTATCGGAACATTCTAGTTTTTATTTTTTCAAATGTTTTGAAATCTTATAGATTCGATCTTCAATGCAAAATAATATTCAAGGGTTTCTCTTTTGACCCTCACATCGAAGGTTCTTCTTCGATGGTTACTTTATTGCTGCATTTGTTTTTGAGCTCCCCATTTCAATTAAGACCCACGCTGACACACGCCCAGTTTGTACGCTTCTTCAAATCGTGAACTCTTGAATGTGTGTGTGTGGATTAGGTTATTGTTGATGTCCGAGAAATGCCTCTGCATAAGAGAAAACCTTTTCCTCTGTCGGAAGGGCCCAAGGATTTGAAGGCTCAAGAGCTAGTTTTTCAAGTTCGGTTTACTAAAGAGATTTTTACGGATTATGGGTATCCTTTCTCTTTTTCAGTTCCCCTAATTTGGAAGTTCCTTTTGCTAGGTTTTTTTATTGGATTATAATATTATACAATTGTTGGTGTTGGTGTTTTTGTCTCATCACATCACTTTGTTATCTGATTATCTATCTGATTTCTTAACTCGTGGTTTTCTAGCAAATACTTGAATAGGATAAATTTATATCGCCAGAGAGTTTGGACATGTAAGGTTACTGGAAAGACTAACTTGACCTATGAGGAGGCATTGGTGTCAGAAAAACGAGCAACGGAAAAGGTTCAGCAGTTCCCCAAAGAACTAGTTGCACCTGTGCTACATGATGTCCAATTCAGTAAGAACTCTCTGCTCCAATGAATTACATTTACACATTTCTCTCTGTAGGTTTCGTTCCTTTGTTGCCGGCTTTATAGTTGGTTGTAAGTGAAAGTTGCCGATTTCCTTTGCTGTTTTCTCAACCTGGCGGGTTACGTGCTTCAGCTTTATTTTGATATTTTCTTTCTTTCTTTTTGGCATTTTCATTATTAAAGCTTCTGATATATGTGTAATATGCTGTACTATAACTACACCCAAAAAAAAAAAATAATAATAATAATAAATAAAATAAAATAAAAAGATAGAAAGGCTGAAATGGGATTTTCTGACATTACTATTTTATCTTTGTTTGTTTTTTCTTGCACATAATAGATTTGACATGAACTGAAATGCAAGGCTGAGCTGCAGATATGTCTAAATCTAATAGTTGATGATTCATTGTATTGAAGAGAGACTACCATAATCATGTGATAATACTAGAAACGGATGCATGTCCAATGCCCATAATAATTATTCTCATGGGTACAATATATTTATACAACCCTAGTAGTGGGTAGGTGAGGATATGAGTAGGGGCGGATCAAGAAATTTTGTTGACTGGGGGCAAAATTAAATAAAAATAAACATTATAAATTTTTTAAATAACAATCAAAATAAGACCAAAGAAAAAAGATGCTACAGGTTATAAGACCAAAAAAAAAATAAAAGATGCTGCAGGTTGGGTTTAGAGAGAGAGAGAGAGGGAAATGAGAGATGAAGAGGCAGAGAGAGAAGAAATGTATGAGAGAGAGAGGAAGGGGGAATGAGAGACGAAGAGGCATAAATTTAAGAAATGAAAGTTGAATAGGTAGAGATGTGGGTTTGGTTTTTAGAGAGAGAGAGAGAGAGAGAGAGAGAGAGAGAGAGAGTAGAATAGGTACAAAAAGAAGAAAAAAAGTAATGGAAAGTACAAAAAGTACTTTTTAGTTGATTTGATAATACAAAATAAATTATCAAATATATTTAAAGGGGCAATTTTTGAATTCAGTGGGGGTAATTTTTGCATTAAGTGGCGACATTTTATATATTATGTATCAAAAAAAATAAAATTTAATATAATATATATACAAATTCTACAGCTAGGGGGGCAAATGCCCCAATGGTTCCTTTGTAAATCTGCCAATGGATATGAGAGGAATTACTGATTAAGGTGGACATGAGAGGAACTTGTCTAGAAAATTAAAAAAGTAGAAGGTATACAAATGAATCCGGAATGGTCAATCAAAAAAGTAGAATCTATACAAATGAATCCGGTCGGATGACCATTCCACGGCCTTAGTTACATTTATTGGAAGCCCAACATGAACTTACTAGTATGACAGGATGGATGGGATGGAATGCATGTAATTTTATTTAACCCCTTTTGAATTGAGGATGCTCTTAATCTTAATGAAGCTTGCAGTCTTATGGTACATAGGAATGAAAATATGAGGTGAAAGCCATCGGATGAGATGGCTTGAAATGTAAGTACTAGGGCCACATGCTAGCTTGCTTGGAAAGGAATTGGCAGCGAAACTTTGTATTTTCTTAACAAGAAGGGGGGATGCCTTAAATTAGCACACCAGTGACACCCTTATGTTCTTTCTAGTGTATGATATGTGATGTTAAACGAAGGCTATTAAAATCGAGATTCTATTTAAAATTGGTGGAAAATCCAAGAAATCGAATTGTAAAATCGAATAGCAAAATCATAAGATTTTACTCATTGCCTATAATGTGAAAACATAGTTTATTATAATACAGCTATTCATTTACAACTTTCATTTTTTATGAGAATTTTATTAATAAGAGAAGACGATGAAAATATGCATCAAGAAAATTTTATACATAAAAACCTATCCATATCAACAAAAACGAATCCTTAACAAAGTTCACAAAAGATTCTATGTCTGGTTCTATAGCTATTTATCCAATCATATAATTGAGATTTTTAAAATGTTTGGTGTGATTGATACCTATGACATTAAAATACTGATTTTGTTTTATCTTAATTTTTTGTAGGATTTGAAATGTATTTGTAATATTTTATTATAGGTCTCTTGGTTTCCATTCTAACTACTACATTTAATTAATGGGAGTCAATTTGGTGAAATAATGCACATGGTCCTCAACTAGTATAGCATAGGAAAGAATAATGTTATAAAATAAAAAAATCTATGAAAAAAAGTAATAAGTGAAACAATTGTGGTCTATCACTTTAAAGAAAAAGTCCCATAAAAGTCTATTTTATTTGAGAAAATTACACAATAATCATTCAATTTTTAAAATTGGTAATATTGCTTGTAAAATTGAGATTTTACTGATTTTACGTCCTAAATTGAAATTTTACCTATTTTGCCCATATTAAGATTTTACATGAAATCGAACAAGTTTTCTCATTCTAATATTGTAAACTCGTAAGATTTTAAGATTTAAATCGAGATTCTAACAATCTTGTGATAAACAAAGGAATACTTAATTTTCTTGAACTCACGTTGGGGTGTAATGATCTTTCATCTTTCGTGGGGATCATACAAGTTTGGCTAGGGCCAAAGATGAATTGCGTGTCATCTAACCATGTAACATTGTTGTCAGCCTTATAATTCGTAACTTAATATTCAATCGTTTTAGTTTTTAGACCAAAACATTTTAGATGGACTATTCTACTTGTTTATATCTTTGAGTGCATTTTAGAATTTCCTTAATTTTTTATCATTGTTGTCCTTTAATTAAAAATGGTCCATGCATTTTTCTGTTCGGGTAACAAGTTCATAAACAATGCAAGGATAAACCAAATAATGTGTGGTTTCAAAATATCTTGGTCTGGGAAAGTATGCTTGGAGCTGTCAAATTGAGTGGCAATATCACCTAAAAAAAAAAAGTCTATTTATTCCTTTCTAGCAATGTTAAACAACATTCTGGAAAATCAGTGTTGTGGATAAGATATACATACACTTATATAGAGAGAGAGAAGTTTTGGGGCATGAAATGAGAAAATTAAATGAATATCCAAGAAATCAATGTTGCGGTTAATATATATATAGATATATAGATATATATATATATATATATATATATATTGAGAGAGAGAGAGAGAGAGAGAGAGAGAGCAGATTTGGAGGCATGAAATGTGAAATTGAAGGAATATCCGAGCTTGGAGTATTATTATTGCAAACATTTTATTTCAATGGCGTTTTCTCAAATTTTTTTAAATTTATTATTAACTCATCACAATTATGGACTTTGGAAAGTAAATAATTTATTCGTAAAATTTTAATAATAGGACATGCTAGTTTTAGATTTTTTGGTTGAGGATTGTTGGTGAGCATAATTTTATAAATTCATAGATATTCCATAGAACCTCGACTTTTTTTTTTAAATAAATAATACAAGCTTCAAGCAAAGAAGTATCTATTACTCAATCTTGTGCACTGTTCATGCATCTATTACTAATATAAAGGCGCTATTGTTGGATACTAAGTATCACAAACACTTGAAGGTAGGTGAGAGATCGTTGAATCTCTATGCTCAACGGACACTTGAGATACACACAATTAATAACTTAGACGGACATGAATCATATTTTAATTTTGAAAAAAAAAATAATATGATAAAAATATTATGAATTCACTTTTATTGATTCCTCATCATTAATTTAATTTATTTTATTTTAGAAATTTTAAGTTTGGGAATAAGGTTTGTAGAGTTGAATTGAGCTGTGTTTTAGAAATTTTAAGACCTAAAACTTCTAAATTGTTTGTAAATAAAACCTTTTAAAATAGATATAAATAAATGATAATGTATTTTTTGTACAAAAATAAATGAGTGGTCTTTTCATGTACACATATATATGTAGACACATTTATTCATTAACATGTGTCCTTGCCATGTTGTGTCTAGATAATTTTGAATTTGGTGGACTGGTGTATTTATGTTGCGTCATATCTATATTCCATGTCCGTAACCATACTTCTTTAGTTGGATATGACATACATTGATCAAAGAGTGTCACTAATGCAGTCTTTTGTCAATAACTGAATACACAATATGCTTAGACACTCATTTACCTGTATTACTCTGCATTAATTGTTGAACAGTAGTGTAATGGCAAGCATGTTTCATGATTGTTAGTTCCTTTGTCCTTATTATAAGTTTATTATTCATTTTGTGATAGGATCCACAAGCATGCTATGAAATTTCATAGAATCTAGGTGGCCAATACTTCTATTCGGCTAAAATAGAAACTGGTGCGACTACTAGTCCTTCCTCTACTGTTTATGCAGTTTGGATTGGATTTCAATTCCATTCTTCCTACTGCTTCTTTCCTCTTTTTGTTTCAAACTTCTTTTTTTTTTTTTTTTGGGTTGGGGGAATCCTTCAGTAGTATCTCCTAAGGTCTGTTGTATAACAGAGTATGGCCTATACATGGTTGGTGGTGTTATAGATGATGGTGAGGTGAGTTTGTGGCGACAAGGGGATTCATGCTGTTGCTGTAAAATCATTCATTAGACCATGTTCTGGTGGAAATGAAGTGGCGCTGGTGGTTACATGATATCCTGTTGATGGTTGTCGTCATGGTGGTTTGTTGGCAGTTTATTGAGTGGTGGTATTGGCAGTGATATGGTCGTGGCTCATGTTAGAAGTAAATTTGTGGTTAGGTTGTACTCATAATAGAGTATTCACCTATGACTTGCAGGTTGTGGGATCAGGCTTTGGCCTACTGCTATTTAATCCTTTTCTGAACGGATTATGCTTTCTTTCTCTGATTGGTGATATAACTATGTTGGGTAAAGATAAACACTAACACATGCATGACAAGATATGGATGTGTTGGCATAGAAAATCAGCAGTGACAATGACATGTAATATTAAAATATATTTTTTTGATAAATAAAAATTATTATAAATCATGGGGATGCCACCCAAATATGAAATAAAACTCGGCTATCATGGTAGGGTATTAATCATACTTCCGACAAAAGACAAGAAACTATGTAAATCTGGTTGGATTGGTTCCTTCCCCCCTTGAAGTCCATCTGTATGGAGTAGACAAAAAAATGCTTTTCAATTTACATAAAGAAAATTAAATACCTTGAAAAGATCTGTTGCTTTCTCCTCAAATCAGCCAAACCAAGCAAAATAGAACATCCTTCAAACTTCTTCCCTTTACTAATTCTAGTTCCCCTCCATTCCACAAATAGTTGCTCCATTGCATTCGAAAGCGCAAAATTGTTAAATTCCAGGGGTCTTAGGGCCAAGAATAATGCACAAAAAGATGATGGAATTGTGAATTGATTTTTGATCCCTCTACATAAATAGCACCAGTCAACCACAATCTTTTTTCTCATGGTGGGATCGTGAATTGCAAGTATTTTACTGTGAATCAAACACCAAACAAAAAAGGATACATTTGGAGAGCTTCAAAAAGCCAAATGTTTTTCAAGGGAAATCTTCTTCCTTAATTCTAATCAAATTCTCATAATAAGATTTAACTTAAGAAATCTGCCATCCTCTCCATCACCTATTTTTGAATTATGTAACATGATAAAGAAGATTCTAAAAATTGTCCTATAAATCATGAAGATTTCTCTCATATTAATCTTCTAAAGAATATTCCCTCCTACTAGGAAAAACAATCATTACTTAGAGCCTCCTTCATAAGAGACATCTGAAAACTTACAAAATAACCTCACCCTTTGTAGCACCCAATTGGACACCACCTCCTCATCTGTACCACAATCTCCCAAAAGCAGGATGTTGTCCCTTCCATGGCCACCAACACTAGGTTAAAAACTTGCCAATGGTCTGCATACAACGGGCACAGACCCTCCCTCAGTACTAGACATACCTGCTCTTCCCAACGTTGTATGATACTCATTAATAAGGAAAGGATTCGTCGTACCAGTGTACTCCAGTTCCCCCCTCACCATAAACGCTTCCTCCTCCATGTCAAATTCAACTCAATAGCTTGCACGCCTATCAGCTCAACATACCTCAACTCATTACTAGAAAAAATATCCACTTTGAAAAGAAAACAAAAAAAGAGAGAAGAAGAAATGGAACCCTTCTTAGAGTTCTACTAGGTTCCTGAAAGCTTCTTTTTGCTTCAATTGATGGGAAGATAAAAAGAAACCATATTCCGTTGATTGGATTGATCTCTACCCATCCCACCACATTTTAGGACCTCCTCACCCATTATTTAGTTTCATGAATCTTTCCCCATGGCTTGCCAATTTCTCCAATTCTACCCACTAAACTCCTACTAGCCATCTCAAGCTTCCTGAACCATGAGCTCTCTAAAATTGAAACAATCCACTCCTTGCCTTTCCTTATCATTTCAATGCTATAACCTTGGTTCACCATAGTGGAGCTAAAGTTGCATGTAAATAAGTTTTAAATCTCTTCTTCTTAAAGTTGGTACCACCTCCTGGATCGAACTCCACTATGACCCCCCCCCCCCAAAAAAAAAAAAACACCCACTCACATTAATCTGAAAGGCCGGAAACATGAGGAGAGAAGGATTAAGTGCAAAACATCAGACCTTATCCATGACCAATGAACAAGTTGTGTCCTTTGGCCACCAGATAATCTCCCCATTGGTGAGAACCCTCAAATATATAAGATGCCTCTTTAATGATATCTTGCCTTGGAAGCAAGAGCCTTTGAAACCCTTGTTCTCCTTCCATGGCGTGAACCCCAACCTCAAGTTCTTATTAGACTCGAACTCGAAAGTCGAATAACCACGCTGGGTGGTGATATGATCGCCTTTTCATATCTTTGTGTTCATTTATTATCATCTCAACATAGAAGCTTCTTTCTTGATTCAAAAACTGCATTGTATGGATAGCTATTTGAGATATTGGATTCTTTTTTTTATGTTTTGGATGTATCCAGCAACATTAATATATACATACATATTTGAAAACTATATTTAAATATTGTCTATATTTACTATGAGAACTCTGTAGTTTAGTTTAATATCTAAACATTTTTACTTAAATTTGCAAAACAAAGCACTGAAACTAAACATAAATCATGTATGTAAGGCATATGGGTACTACTAACTTTTCTCTAACTATATTTTGTATCCATTTTTATCTTTGTTACTATGTTCTTTTGTTCATATTAGAAGTTACCATTATACATTTGACTTTTGTTCGTTGGGCATATGATGCAACTGTTTTAGAAAAATATCTTAAGATGCATTTTGGGGGTGTTCTATTACTAAGAATGTCACATTATTCCTAGTGAGAGATGCACCATATAGGTTGTGTTGGTTAACGTTCTTGAAGTGTAGTCCAAGAATCCAACTATCTGAACACGTCAGGTGACTTGGTTGTAGAAGTCATAAGTTAGCTCTTTGGATTGTGGTCTTCACTTTCCAAGATTGTAATATATTGCATGCATTACTCTAAATCTCAATGTTAATTAATTTTATGTTAGCAAATGCACAAGACAACCAATGGGTACTCTATGTTTGGTTTGCTTGACTCACTAGACCATTGTTTTGGCTACGTAGTCATATCCTCATTAGAATAACTTGGTTAAATTCAACTGCGTTTGAAGTGGTGGGAAATTTTAATGTTAATTTTCCAAAATTTTTATGAATCTTATGAAAAAAAAATACGGATCTTCAGTTTGGATTCTTACCCTTAGGTGATTGTGTCAACTTTGAGATCTATATGCCAAAGGTTAGGCTAAATTTACAGATATAGACACGCTCATGGATACAAATGATTTTGACATCCTGTCAGAGCAATTCTCCCCCCTTGGGGGGGGGGGTTGTTGCATCATAAATCAATAAATACAAATATTTTTATTCGTGTGCATAAAAATAAATATTATCTCTTAATTTTAGCTTAAAAGTACATTTTCTATTTTATCATGTAAATAGTGAGTAATCATTTTCCAAATCTATATCTATACTATTTATAATAAGGAAACACTCGGCATTTGGTGAAGTCTTGAAATAAAGACTTGGTGAAACTTTTTAACTTGTAATACCCTTCAACCACCTATTATTTCAAAATTTGTATAAAATTTTTATTCTAAAATTCACCTACATAATTAATTTATTTCAACTTTAAATTTTGTAACCACTGTAGTGTTCCCTTTTTATATACTACAACTACTTATATTTTACAAATATGGTAATGCACATGTTGCCACCTCTAGACTATACTATCACAATAAGGCAACAGCAGGTGCATTTGGTGAAGCCCTCAAATTTGGTGAGGCTTCGTTAATTTTTTTTACTTCTTATAATCGCCCCCACAATCATTCACTGTTTCAAAATTTGTCTAAGATAACTTCTAAAAAAAACATTTATCTGATCAAGTAATTTCACCTTTAAATTTTGCAACCACCATTTTACTTTCCTTTTTTACCTCGCTAATATTTTACAGACAAGGTGATAGTCACAACTGGTTCCTGTTATTATAATAAGGAAACACGAGGGGCATTTGTTGAAACCTCGAATTTGTTGAGGCTTGATGAAACTTTTTGCTTGTTGCAATTTTTTTAGCCACCCATCCACCATTTCAATACTATCTAAAACAACTTTCAAAAAGCACCAACCTAATTAATTAGTTTCATCTTCTAATTTTATAACTACCATGTTATTTTCTTTTTATATACGTCAACCATTTAGATTTTACAGATAAGGTGATATGCACAAGTATTGGATAAGCTCCACTCCTAGTCCTGCATGGTGGAAAATAAATGTCAACAAAAGTTTCTAATATCTATTTTATAAATGCAATTCATAAATAAATTGGAAGTAATAGATTTTATAGATGCTTGAATTGAAAAGTCTAGCGAAAAGATTATTTATAAAACCATATTATTTCTATCCTATCATTGCATCCCTTGTTATTTTCTTCAAACTTAGAATTTATTTCATATGCATTGTCAAGAAGCCCAACAGCACATAAGAGAAAATGTGTCAATCTTAAATCTAGGTGTTAAAGGTGAGGGAAGTCCATCTCTTATACGGGAGAAATAATTTTTCTCATCGGCCTATGTGGGACAATTTCTAACAACCCCATCACGCTGACTTGCATGAACAGAGGCACGGCATGGACTATAGTGAGACTCAATTGAAAATTCGCTATGATACCATGTCAAGAAACCTGACAACACATTAAGAGGAGGGGTCTCAACCTTAAAACTTAGGTATTAAGATGAGGGAAGTGCATCTCTTATATAGGAAAAATATCTTTTCTCATGAGCCGGTGTAAGACAACTTCTATTTGTCTCCTAAGTTCCTAGTTGTTTGAAGCATGTGCACTTCTACAAATATTAAAAAACTAATAGGACACCTTTGGCCACATGTTCAACATGTCAGAGTGCATGGGCACACCACCTTTTTTTTTATTTTATAGGTAGAGCATGAGCACACTACCTTCTTAGAGTTCTGTGCTGCCTAGATAATAGGAGACTTTGATGTGGTAAAGGGATGTGTTTGATCTTTTTGATATTTGAAATCTTAATAAAATTTCTGATATTTCGCTAATCTTACAGGCACTTGAAACTAATTGGGACTTTCGGATGGTATTAATCCATTTTCAATAATTTGGGAAATTAAAATGATTTTGAAGTTGTAAAATCAAGAACTGGAAACCATGATAGGAAGAGTGGTTTTTAGGCTTATCACATATGGTTAATTTGCATTCTCCATGTGTAGTTTCTATGTATAATATTAAGTTTTGTTATGTTGTCAACTATTAAAGGTTAGCAGTTTGAAGCTTTGTTGAATCAAGTGTATCATGTCAATTGAACTGTAGCTAAGATTGTTCAAAACTAGAGTGGACCTCCCTGGTATTCTAGATTGTTAGTGCTGCAACAGTTGATGATTTGGATTTATGGGAGTAAGCTCTAATCATGCTGCTTGGGATTGGGAATGTACAAAGATGTTTTATGAACACTTCAATTATTTTCTTGTTGACTTTTAATCTTGATGTTTATTTTTGTTTTTTTGCTCTTTTTACTGGGTTTCTGTTGGCCTTGGTATTGCAGATCCATCTGATTTGATCAATACAATCTTTCTGATGGTTATTTTTTTATTTTTTATTTTTTTTTGCCAGGCATGCTCACGTTAAGGGATCTTGTTAGCAAAATCAACAAAAAGCTGCAGGAACATTTGTCGGAGGGCACTGAGTTGTATGGAAAGAGGAATAATCGTGTATATCCTTGCAAAATAATAAAAGTGCTAGTGGAAGAGGCTGACAGAATCCAATATGAGGTGGCATGGCTTGACAAAGACAAGAAAACAACTGAAAATGCTGTAGTGAATGAAGAAGATTTGCTTAGGAGGAAGCTGCCTGTTACTCGAGAATTTCTGAAGTCTTTTATCAGAGAATCTACATATCGAAATGCCCCTTGGGTGATACATGATAAATTGGCAAGGAAATATGGAATCACGACTGATCTTCCAGAAGAGTTAAGAAGCAAAGTTTCCTTCCATAATGGACAAGTAGTCAGCAATAGGAAAAGAAGTAGAAATAAGGACGATGGACAAAATATTGGGGTAATTATTAAGGTTTCCTTGGCTTGGTTTTGTTCTGCAAGTTTAGAATCTTATTGGTTTTCTACATTTGTTGTATTCAGGAAGGAAATAAAGAAGATCTCAGAAAATGTAAAAGGAAGAAAATAGGGAACGAAAAATCAGAAGCCTCAATCTCTGAGACAGATGCTGAGCAAGGTAAAGTTTTATTTTTTATTTTTTATTTATTTAATACTGTTCTTGTTTATTTTCTTTAGTGTTTGTTTTTATTTATTCATTTATTTTTTTTTACCTGTGCTCAGTGTCAGAGAGGTGTGAGATGTGCTGTTATTTTGTGTTTGTGTGCTTTTATTCTGGAGTACTATTTCATATGTAACATGGTTATTCCAAAATGGGTACTGTATGCGTGTCTGGCATATATTGGACACATGTGACAGAATGCCGCTTTATTGTTATTATTTTTTCGTTGGATATGGATGATTATTTTATTTATTTTATCATCCTATCAAATAATGCTCAAGTTGTTGATTTAAATGTTAAATAGTATTATTTTTTCAATATTATTGGTACTTTGTGGCTGTTACATTTATACACTCTTAGAAGTGGGACACACACATATGTATATCTTTAATTAATTTTCTTATTTATTTAAAATAAAATTAAACAAATTATCTCAAATAATAAATAATGAGTAATTATTAGTTAAAAGTATTTAAGTAGATTGTAAGTAATTAAGGGGCATTTAAATAAAACAAAAGGAAATTATAAGTCGAGCATTTAAGGGAAAAAATAAGAGGTAAAATTAGTTAAATAACTTACAAAAAATTCAAAAATTACTTATTTACATCTTTCAAGTTGTGGGTGATTATTCGTGGTTAAGGGATAATAATGGAAGAAAATAAAGGCTTTACAAGTATTTAGCTTCACTAATTTTATAGCTCCACCAACTACCCGTAATATTTTCTTATTATAATAGTATAGATACACATAATAAAAATATTGTTTATATTTATATTTGCTATATCCCGTCACATTTATATCCCTTTTTTTCTTCAGAATTGCCATGTCCCATCTCTCCATTTGTATTGTATCCATATCCCATCTCTATGTCCCATCTGTCTATTTTTATTGTATCCGTATTCTATTTGTTAGATTTTTTATTTTATTCGTTTTATTTATTAAGAAGGTAAGAATTTTGTTTGTTTATTTTTTGTAACTTAATTTCCTATTATCATGGAATTTGCAGAAGATAAACCAAAGGAACAGCCCATTAAATATCCAATTGATGATCTATTGGTGCAACTTGCTGTGGATGATCCAGTTTTTGCTGACGTCCTTCTCCCTCGAGGGACTTCAATGTTCCCATGGATTGTGTGGGGGATCTTTTAATGATCTGGGATTTTGTTCTTCTTTCAGCAGGCTATTGCACTTGTGGCCATTCTCCCTTGAAGATTTTGAAAATGCTATTTGCCACAAGGATAGCATTCCTATCCTCATTGTGGAATCTCATTCGGCTATTCTTCGCCTGCTTATAAAGGATAAGGGGACTATACCATGGCTATACAGAAGAAAAAGCGGAAGCCAAAGGTTAAATAAAAAAATATTAAATACTTGTCGCTGAAAAATTGAATGTGTTCATAATGTCTTGTTCCCTTGTATTCCGTGGCACTTCAGTTTTCATCTACCTAGTTATAACTTCTGATTTTTTTTTAATTTTATTTCAGATTACATTAGTCACTTGGAGGGAGTATTTGTGTGATTTTTAGAATGATCAATTCTGCTGAACTATCCCCTTATATAACAACAATTAAGCGGGGTCATTATGGCCTTCTTGACATTCATGCTAAATTGGGAATTTACAAGAATTGGTTGGTCAAGCCTTGACTACAGATCTTTTTAGGGAGAAATTGGGCGAGTATATTGAACAGCGGCAGGTACTTGAAGCTACGAAAAGGGAGGAAGCAAGAAGAAGAATGAAGATAAACTACTTCTGAAGTTTGAGTTTGATGGGAAGAAAATTAATGAAGAACCTGGTGTGGAGTCTGTAGGAAGCAACTCAAACACACTGGAGAATGGCAATCACGTTAGGCAGAATGGAGATGTTGCAGGTGAATGGAATGAGAGCACTAATGCTCTCTCTTCTCAAGGGAAACTTGCATTGGAGAACAGGTGCTTTTTTTTTTTTTTTTTTTTTGAAAATTCTCTGCAGAAGTTTTGCATGATTGGGTTCACAGGGGAATGCTATTTTATACTTTCTATTTTCTTTAATAATTTAGAAAATTTTCCTGCAAAAAAAGGAGCGGTTGTGCACTATAGGGAAAAGGAATGGAAAGCAACTAAAGCTGGAAGCAAAAGCTGCAGTAGAAAATATAGAAGATTCATCTGGGAAGGGAGCTGAAAAGCTAACTAGGGACGATGGAAAGGAATCAGAAAAAAGGAATAAAGCACAGAGGGTATGCTTCTCAGTCTCTTTCTCTGTGTGTGCACACACGCACGCGGGGGGTGTGGGGGTTTTGTATATATCATTGTTGTGTGCATGCTTGCATATGGGCATAAACATATATATGCTTCTGCAAACAAAAATAGAGACGAACCACCTGTGTGGGTGCATGTTTTCCATTCATCAGTATTAACACAATGTAAACCACAGAGAGAATATCTTGAACGTGAGATGGAGAAAAGATTTGTACGCGCCAATCCCTTGGGAGAGACAGATATTATAATAGGTATTGGTTTTCAAACGTGATGGAAGAATATTTGTTGAGAGTTCTGACTCTGCGCAATGGGGATATTACAGTACGAAGGAAGAGGTAATTCACGCTAAATGCATTTAAAACTATGAAGCTATGTGTTCTCATTCTACATTTGGTATTCTTGCTTCCCTTTTCTTGACAGCTGATGCTTTTATGGGCTCATTGAACCAAAAGGTGAGCGAGAGAGGGGCACTTAAGAAACAGCTAGAGAATGTACTACAACAGAATTTGGTAAGTTATTCTAGAGCTTGTTCTCAAGAGAATTTTGATTTGCCATTAGATATTATTACTGAGAATTCATATTTTACCTTCTTTATATATATATATATATATCTTTTTATGTGTCCTGCATATCTATATATATATATATCTTTTTGTGTGTCCCTTGCTGTTAGATGGTTTCTTAGAAGAAAGCAGATTTTCTCGTTTCTACCTTTGTTTAGCTCTCTGTCTTGGCTAGGTGACAAATATTTTGTAAAACCCTAATATAGATCGCACACACATATGCTTCTATAATTTTAGGTTTAATTGCTTTTTATTACCCACACACTAAAACTGAAAATCACTATAACCTTGAGTATCGAAAGCTACCTTACACCCCTTGTATTTAAACTAAAATGAAACATTAGAAATCTGTCGAGGATGACAGATTTGATCCTGAATAACTTCAAAATGCTATTTTTATACCCTTTGTACTTTATTTTCTTGTACTTTACAACTCTGAATATGTTGACTAACTCATTTTGGCCTTTCCACTAGAAAATTTAACGCTGTTTGAAACTTCACTTCAGTCTTTAAGTGGTATAAAAAATCAGTTCCCCCACAACTTTATATTATTTATGTTGAAATAGTTTGATATACATTATTGGGCCTATGTTCTAGCAGTTTAAAATTTTTGGGACAATTGGTGACTTAATGTGGTATCAGAGCTTTGTTCCAATTGGTCTTAGGTTCGAATCTTGTTGTTCCGCATTTATTATTGTGCACTTTGTTTGCTTGTGTTGGTGCACCTTATTTAATTTGCTTTGCTTGTCTCTGCTCCACATGCAAATTGGGTTTGCACGTGAGAGGGAGTGTTGAACTAACTTGATATACATTGTTAGGCTCATTTCTTAATAGTTTAATCTTTTGGGATAATTGGTGACTTAACAATTAAAATTTTCTGTTTTGGTTAGTGGAAAATATTTTTTAGAGAATTTGGTTTTTCTCCTTTTTATCTCTTTCTGCCACTCTTCTCCCCCTTCACTGGGGCTGTAGGTAGATTGGAGGAGGGCTAGCTAGCTGTTTTTCTTTTTCTTTCTTGTTTCTTTTATTTTTATTTTTTGTGCTTGTGTTGGGGGAGGGTGATGGAGGTGGGTATGAAGAATGGTTTGAGGTGTGGTGTCACGTTATATAGCATGGGGATGCTCAAGTCTTGTGATCAAATTCTGGTGAATCTCTATTTGAAAATGATTAAACAGTTCAAAGTTTATTGAGGCAATAACTTTGCTGCTTTCTTTCTTTCTTTTCTTTTTTTTGCCCCTCCATTTCTTTTAACCAGAGGATATGGGCAAGAGTTCTTCCAATGTAGATCAAATCACTTGGATTTCTCCAATTAGTGTGCTTACAACAAACATGCAGTTTTGAACCTTTGATTTGTTTTGAAGATTGGCGCTAAAGCCGTTGAACCAACTGCTTTACCCTTGAGATTATTTGCTGCTCTTAAAAAACTTCTCCAGATTTTTCGAGGTTTTATTCTGTATTTAGTTGGTATTCATTGGTGAAGCTTTTGACTTTGCTATTAGAAGCTAGGCCTATGCTAGGATTTGTTCACATATGTGGTTCTCTTATACTTCAAATCTTTCTGTATCATCGAGCCATGAATTTATGTATTTATTTATTTTGGAAAACTATTAAACTACGGGTACTTTCCCTATCAATGGATTTTTACAGCTTGGAACTGCATAAGAGATCAAAGGATGTCGCTCACAAGATTGCAATGGAAGAGGCTGTTCTCCGGAGGTCAACTCGTGTTCGTGCCCCACCTAGGGAGAATCCTGCTTTAGCTTTTCTCAGATATGTTAACAAGTGGAAGGAAGACTAGTTTTTGTTATTCTAACATAGAATTTTTGGGGCTTCCGTAACAATTGCAGTTAACTATTGATGGAATATAGGGAGTCCTTTTTCTGAAATTTGAAGAGCGAGCCTAGCCCGTTCATTATTCTTTTGGTTGGACATTAATCGGGGTGGGGAGCTAGTTTTTTCATTTTTTGTTCCCAGCCCCATAATGACCGGCGCAGATGTAATTGAACCTTAATTTTGTAAATCACCTCACTCTGCATTTTAAAATTATACTAGCATATAGCTGCAAAATTTTGTTTCACGTTCCAGTTTGCGGTTATTTTCATATTAAATTTTATGTTTTACTGAATTTGGATGCGAAGAAGTTAGATGATTTCTGAACTGCTCGTTAGATGGCATGCTGAAAAATAAATTCAATTGTTTTGGAAGGTGGTGACTAAATTTTGGTTTTGTTCTGTTGTGCTAGGTTGCTTATTTCAAGGCAACTTGCAGGTAAGACTGTATATCTAAAGGTTATTAAGGTTAATTAGTTTAATAAGATTATAAGGTCAACTTGAATCTTAAATTTACAACCAATTGAATAATGTGCTCATAACATATATATATATATATATATTGACGACTTGTGTTATGGAAATTAAGTTCATATGGGAGATTTATTCTTTACTTATCAATTAAAGTGGGATTCTAAGTGGAGATATCGCTTGTAGTTTAGACAATAATGCATGGCTGTAAAACTAATGTTTTGAAAGCATGATGATGGGTCGATTTTCTGATCTACTACTTTCTTTCTTTTCTTTTCTTTTCTTTTTTTTTTTTTTGTAAATCAGAAATGGAAGAATCCAAATAAGTATGACTCAAAGAGGGTTATGATATTGAAACTTAACAAACCAATAGCAATGTAAAGTGAAAAAGATATTCTTTTCTTTTCTTTTTTTTTTTTTTTAAATCAGAAATGGAAGAATCCAAATAAGTATGACTTAAAGAGGGTTATGATATTGAAACGTAACAAGCCAATAGCAAATTAGCAATGTAAAGTGAAAATAATACTAACAAGACCAACAAACTTTTTTTTTACAAGAAAAAAGGATTTTGTTAGGTACAAGGTTTGGTTATTCAAACTCATTCCATATTTAGTTGTCAATTGAATGAGAATGTGAATAAGAATAGGAATGAGAATAGTAAAACAATTTTAACGTTTAGTACATCAGAATGAAAATTTCTTTTACTACTTCAATATGTATGAATACTTTTGAAAGTAGGATGGGAATATTAGTTAAAAGACTAAATGACTCTTTTCTTTTTGAAAAATTTAACTCATTCCACTGAATTAATCTTTTTTCTTTTTTTTTTTTCCTTTTTTGAAAAATATTTAACTAACGATCGAAATTTTGTCAATTTCATGTCTTGCAAAGAAATTGGCCCTTTGCGGAATTTTCAAATACGATATTAGATCCCAAAACCTTGTATACTACAAATTGGAAAAGTAAAATGTTTGATTATTTAGTCAAAGATCAGCTAAACATCAAAATGCTTGCTGCTAAGAAGATTAATCTAAATTCATATAAGTAATTAGCATACTTTATTCTTTTTTGAGTCTGCTTAGCATCTTGCATTAGTACTTGTACTTTGAATTAATAAGGTATAACCTTGTTACACTAAATTTGATTAAAGCCATATAACCACCCACCCTAGAACATGCCACAATAATAATAAAAAATAAAATAAAAGTCTTAGACTATGACCATGTAACTATACTCTCATAAATACAGTACAGACCTAAACAATCATTATAATCTAATTGAAGATCAAAATGAATGTTTTATACAAAGTATCTCCTATAGAGATCAAAAGAATATAACTTATTCAAAATTTAGGTTGGGTATATCAAAGTAAAATCAATATTGTAATAACTTAGATTTATAATACTATTTTATAATTATTTTTATGATTTGTGCTATTATGAGATTATTTGAATATGATTAGTTGGATGAGTTAAGAGTGGGGTTAGTCTAAACCAAGTTTGGGTTAGTATTTAACTATGGTTAAGTATAACACTTTACTTTTAACATTTTTGAAGTGTTGGAATCCTGTTCGAATGTGGGTTTGAACAAACCCTCCTAGATCTATAGTATGACAGTCTTTTTTTTCTTTCTTTGCTAGCTTTATGCCATTTATCCCTCAACTCCCCATGTACTTACGTGCCCCTCCCCCTCCCCCCTTGCCCATATGCGTTAACATTTATGTGGGTGTGTCTAGAGAGTTCATGAGGGAGGAAGAAGAGGGAGAGATCAAAAGAGAAGAGAAACGAGAGAAGGAATGGAGGAAGAAATAAGAGAGAAAAAGGAAGAAAGCTTAGAAGAAAAGAGCAAAGAGGGAGAAAGAAAAAAAAAAAAGAGGAATAGAGATCCAAGAGGAAGAAGGGAGGTGTGAGGTGTTTGTGTTCTCCTCGGGTGGTTGCTGCTACTGTATCATTCTTCTTCTTTTTCCTTCTTCTTCAACTTATACAGCTTGGATGTGAGGTACGGAAGAGCCTTTAGTTGTTTACGTTGTTTACATATGCGATAGCTTGCTTGTGTGTGGGTGTGTATGTAAAATGATGGGAAGGGAAGAATAGTGTAGATCTAAACCCATATATGTTGATAAACAATGTGGATGGGTTAATCATGCATAAATCTCATAATATATGTTGAGTCATGAAAATAATGGTCCTTAATCTATTATACATGTTAATTCATGTTTATAGAAGTTGATTTGTTGACTTGGTGGGTTAAGATTATGAGGTTTTGGTGAGGTCACTATCTTTCAGACATGGGTTCAGACGGTACTACATGGACAACAGTGGTGGGATGGCCTTGTTCGGACTGATCTCCAGATGGTTGCCTCCTCCTGTGGCTTGCTTGTGTGAAAAGTTGATTCCTTGATTTAAAAATGTAATATTGTTGGGATAAATGATAGGAAAGTGAGGGGAAAAAGAATGATTTTATTGGTTAAAATGGATTTCAAATTATAAATAGAAATATTCAATATGGAACAAAATATTAATTGTTGCGGTTTGACTAGCTTATGTAATGAAATAAAAGGTGTATAAATAACATATATAATAGATTGATGCATGCTTGGAATAAAAGTGGCTTAATTTGATAATTTACAAATATGTTGAAGTAGGATTTTAATTACTTAAGCTTGAGAATGTCAGTGAAGACTTAGATGTCTTTTAAATGATATATAGATGATGAGTTATATTAGTTTATAATGAAATTTTATAGTGAATAATAGATATTGTTGTGAGATGGAAAACTAATTTGGGATTGATTATTAGTGGATATTGAAGTCATAAAATAGAACTTTAGTTGGACGGACAATTACCTAATAAAATGAAAAAAGAACGTAGATTTAAATTGATGATCAAAGAGTTGAGGTTTCAAGAATTTAATTATAATGTAGATGTAAATTGGCAACATAATGGGGGACATTTAAATAAAATAAGTAAGATGTATAAAGATGGTGATATGATAGTTGACATTTAAAAATAATTGAATGTATGATTTACTAGTTGGAACTTAAGTGTTTTGGTTGAAAACCTTTAAGGATGAAGAGAGAATGAATAGAATGAGTCATGGTGGGATTGAGATCACTATCATTAGACGATAGATTGAATTGTAAATAACAAATTTAAAATATAATGGTGTTGTGATATTGTAAAGATGATACGGGTTGTTGATTATTGTTATTGGTTGATAAATTGAGGAAATTACGATGAATTATATTATGATTGTATGCGCTTCTTTTATATTGAATTTCTTGATGTCTAGTTTTAGGAAGGTATTAGAAATATATGGTATTGCAATACCCAAAGGTTGAGAGTTCTGAAACTTGCGCAATGATGGGTACACACGTCTAGTAGTCCAGTAGGTTAGCAATCTACAAAGTTTGGCAAGTGCTAGATTAGCACGGTTTTGCTTGAGGTGAATCCTATTTAGTGGATGCGAGATTTGCGTATTCGCGTATACTAGCTATGGTCGATATATGGTAGACCCAAAAAGGGCACGAGTTGGTAGTTTATGGCCACGGACTCATCTAGCAGAATACCTACCCCCTGTGTTTTGTTTCTACTTATAGGTTTTTAATTATATTGTTATTTATGAGATATTAATTATGTTGATAAGCTACATGTTTAAGAAAGTGGGTTAAAGGAAAATGTGATGGGAAATGAGGTGATAAATTCACGGACTGTGTTTTGGCTGTTGTGATAGAATATTTAATTATATATGGTTGTTGTGAGATTGCAAATTTTACAAATTTATACTAACTTTTACAACTTCAAATATATAACTGTTGATCATCAATGTGTGCACTTTATAATTATTAAGTTGTGTTTGGAGCTTTATAAAATAAAATAAATCTTACAAATTTTTATAAAATTTAAATTTTCTATTTACTACATGAATTACAAGACTGTATCTTTTATAAATTTATATTAACTTTTATAACTCTAAACACCCTCTTAATATTAGTCTTATTTATAGATATAGAGATGCAAATGCCACGTGGCATTTAGTTGAAATCTATGGCTTTAAATAGGGCTTTGATATTGTGGCTTATTAATTTGTGCTCTCTGTCTAACATAATGTGCAAGTGATTGTTATTAATGATAATAATTCAGAACTTCTGAAGAGAGCATCACTATGGTTAAATGGCATTACTTATAATTGGATAAATTACATCTAAACCCTTAAACATTTGGGTAATTACACTTAGGCACCTCAATATTTAAAAATTACAGACATTCCTTATTTTGAAATGTTTGTAACACCTGACTCTCTCTGTTAATTTTGGCCTTAATTTCGTTAAAAATTTATTAAAAAGATAAATTTACCTTCAACTTAATTTACATACTGCCAGACTTTACTACTACCACTATGCCACCGAAGCTCTAGTTACCAAATTTCACCACCACCACCAAGCTATCGAAGCTTTGCCCCTGAGCCACTGCACATATATTGGCAACTTTCTGCTCTGTCGTCGTCCTGAATGGAGGGACCAAGGTTAAATCGAAGAACTTAAGGGTTTTGGGAGTAACAGTTTGGTGTTCGAATCATGAGGAGAGGGCAGAAATGTAGAGGTGTTCAAAGATGAGACCATTTCTGGTAGATCAATTTAAACTAAGACATTTATACCGGATCGAATTGTTTTAGAATTCAGGAACCTATCCAATTTGGAGAGTCTCTTTCTTAGTCATTGTGACCTTTTTGGTTCAATTTTGCCTAGTTTTGGGAGGCTGGGTTGACTCATGAAAAATGTACTTTACAATTTCATGAATACAAATTTGCTCACGAAGTATTTCATTGTCTTATAACTTAAAAAATCCATGTATCATCAGATGTCAGACAAACCAACCAAGATCATAAAACAAAGGACCAAACAAGAGCAGACCTTTTGAGACCACAAAACTATGTGACACTCTTTCTGCTTTGGAGCTTCACCATCAAGCTCGTTCTTCCCTTTTCTCTTTACAGATATTGTTTGTGACATCCTGAATTTTTATTATTTTAAATACATTATTAATTTAGTTTTTATTTTATGTTTAGAAATTTTAATTGTGTTAATTTAATATTTTTAAATTTTTATTGGAATAATTTCT
The DNA here is from genome assembly GCA_019916065.1 of Vitellaria paradoxa. Taxonomy (NCBI): domain Eukaryota; kingdom Viridiplantae; phylum Streptophyta; class Magnoliopsida; order Ericales; family Sapotaceae; genus Vitellaria; species Vitellaria paradoxa. Next base: position 22,234,860 of record CM034236.1, read on the forward strand.
ATGCTATTATACTTATAAAATTATTTAGCCTTAATTTAAATTGATTAGTAAATTAATTGAGCTATTAATATATTAATTAGATTAAATTAATTAATGTTACATTGATATAAATGTTGACGTGGCAATAGTGTACATATATGTGTGGAGATTAAGTGCATGATAGGTTAGCTAGCCACGTGGTTTGGTTATGTTATTAAAAAAAAAAGGTAAATTATACTTAGATTCCCTGAACATTTGGGTAATTACATATGGACCATCTCAACATTTAAAAATTACATACACTTCCTTATTTTGAAATGTTTGTAATACATGATGCCTTCCATTAGTTTGAACTCGAACTCTATTAAAATATTAATCGTAAAGACAATTTTACCCCCAATTTAATTAAATTAATTACAAATAAATAAAATAAAATTATACATATATATACACTATAATATATATATATATATATATATATATATATATATATAGCAGAAAAATGATGGTGGGTGGGGCTTCGAGAGCTGTTTTACTATCGATTTAACATTGCTGCTGTACATTGTTGTCTCGTCCAGCACATGGTATTCCCCATCCATGAGACTCGGAGATGAATCCAAGACCCAAATCTTTTTTTGGTAATTAACCAAGACCTAAATCTTGCCACCACCGCCTTCGATTCCGGGCCATTGTTGAAGTGAATGTCTACGTTAAACCACCTGGGTTCATTGGTTTATCGTGGGGTTGCCTCTTGATCATCGTCATTGGAAGAAGAACCTCCCTTGACCTCATTTCGATTAGGAGCAATTCAATCCTCAATGAAAACTAAGACAGTCTTCATTGTGTTCTCCTTTTAGAATATATATATATATATATGTATGTATGATCATATATGTACATTATACGAATCTGAATTTTTTTTTTCTTTTGGGGGGAATGGTAGCCTCAGGGAGATCATTTAATTAGCAACCTTTGCTGGTTCAACAAAGAGGGTTGCCCTTAGGATGATAGCAAAATCAAGAAAAGAAAATCCTTGAAATAACACTATAGCTTTTTAGGTAATCCTTTGTTGTCTATAAGCCTCCACTTCTACTGAATCTACTATTTTTTCTTTTTCAGGGGATGAAAAGATTGGGTCATGGACATGATGACCCCCAAAAAATCGAATACTGATAACATTATCACCGGGTCTAACCATTAAGAAACCCACAGTAAGGAACATTAGTATTTTTTTAGGATTTTATGATTGGTTTTGTTTAGTGGTTGTGTGCGAATATGAACCAAATCGATGAAATATTGGCTTCGAGTTTGCAGGGAAGGGCAGAGAGAAAGCGAGAAAAGTTGTGAAATTCTTGAGAGAGAGATAATGAACAGTGTTGATCGAGTGGAAAATGCGTAAGAGTCTAAGGAATGGTAGGATTGAAGGATATGAGCTGTTGTGGGGCCACCCCAATACTCGTTGGTGACAACGATGACGAGGAAGCAATATTGCCACCGCTGCAGCTACAAACGCCATTACCACAACTGCCACAATAACAACTTGTAGAAGTGATTGATGTGAGTTAGACTTTGTGGGTAAATTTTTTTAATCATGGCTGTTTGGGCCAGAGTCCGGTTGTCAGGAATGAACTCGACGACAGCATTAGTTGCGAAACGACAATACCAGGCAGCCAAGATTCAGATGGTGGTGGCGGAATCACAATGGGATAAATTTGTGATTAATTAATTTAGTTAAGGTTAAATTTGTCTTTGCAATAAAAATTTAACGGAGGGGTCAAGTGTTATAAACATTTCAAAATAAGGGAGTGTTTGTAATTTGTAAATGTTGAGGGGGTCCATGTATAATTATTTAAATATTCAGGAGGTCTGTGTAATTTACCCAAATATATATTATATATATATATATATAATAAAACATAATATATTTTAAAAATCTCATTCTCACAAACTATAATCAATGGCTGAGATTGAGTTTTACATACAAATTAGTGACTGAGATTTATTTTCAACAAAACTTCCCCTACAAGCTCCCACTTTCCACCAAACCAATGGTTGAGATTCTTTTTATTTTAATCCATGGTTGGGATTCTAATTCATCGCCTAAATCGATCCGCCCATAACTCAAACCACTTTTCAAATTTATATGATTTATTTGATTTTGAAAAATTTAACCATTAGTTCTTATATCTCTGCATATTACAAGAAATCACATTTCAAACAACTCAAAAACCACCTCCTCTCTCTTTCTTAAAGCCATGGCTAACGTTGTAGTCGCTGACATGCCCATGTCATCAACTAAGTTCTTGCCAAAAAAGGGTTGCCACACTACATGGTCGCAGACCTAGTTCCTGCGAAGAAGGGGAAAAGCAAAAGGGCATTGAAGTAAAAGACTCATCCGCAAACGAGACAAACTTATTAGCCTGAGTGATCTCTCAGCCCTCTCCGATGCCCATTGCACCATCGTCATTGGACCAGAACTACAACAGCCTGCCACAACCTCTCTTGCAAAGAAAACGAAAGTCACATCGAAGGAAACAGCAATCGAAGCAATTTTTTGAGAAAGAATTGTAGGAAATGCAAAAGAGCACAGTAGAACTTCTAAAGGCCCGTGTTGAGATGTTGAAGCTGAAGGAGGCAGAGCTTGAAACACATGATCGAAAGCAAGAGAAGCTTCAAATCGAGCTCAAGAAGTTACAAAAAATGAAGGAGTTCAAACCCTCTATAGTTCATTTTTCTTGAATTTTATATTTTCTTGAATCTTGGCTATATTGTGAAAATGGATTTTTTTTTAGATTTCCGTTTGCTTCATTGTATTCATCCTGAAATATTTTTTATTACTTTTATTTAGAGAGGCCAGAGGCTACAGTTGCTCTATATTCTCTCTCTCTGGTTCAATTTTTTTCCCCAAATATCCAATTCATGAGTAGTTAAATGAAAAGGTTTGTTTATTTGTGGTGGATATGTTGGATCTTTGCCTGGAGAAAGTGGAGAATTACGAGAAGAAGCTGAGGAACTTCTACACGGAGCACATCCATGCCAACGAGGAGATTTGCTATTGCTTGGAAAGGGAGTAGGTTACTTCGACGTTCGAGATAAGGATGATTGCTGGATTCGAATCTAGATTAAGGCCGATGATCTCATCGTCTTTCCCGCCGGGATTTACCATCGGTTCACTTTGGACACCACTAACTACCTCAAGGTAATTGAAAAAATACACATTAACAAATGAATGCATTAAGGCTGAAAAATTCTAAATTTTTATAACTTTTTTTGCTGGTGTTGACAAGTGTCATTTTTGACAAAAAATTATTATGTGTTGGTAAAAACATGTAAAAGTTAAAAAAAATTAGAAAAAGTTGAAAATTGTTAGTGTTTTTGTATGTAGTCAGTTTTTTGTTTTTTAGTTTATATGTTTGGTAAATTTTGGTGGAAAAATTAAAAAAAATTGAAAAATTTTGAAAAAAAGCATGAAGTTAGTGTTTTTAAATAGGCTTTAAAAACATATTTATTCTTTATTTGAGATTTTGTTTGCTTTTATGTTATTTTCTATATACATTTCCTATCATTCAATCTTTCAGAGACAAAGAGTAGGAGAAGAAGATGGATGGGAGACAAAGAGAAGAAGAAGAACAAGAAAAGAGATATTCAAATGAAAAGGCTATCTCCACCTTATCTCCTGTGGTGCAAGAATCAATGGAATCAGGTAATCTATGGGACAGAATTTTGTGCTAATGATTCAATCTTCATTGCTTTTTTAATTTTTATTCAACTATTGAATCACTGAATGCCTATAGGGATTTTTTACTTTTTAAGATTAAGAAAGCAAACCCAAATACAAAATTAAAGGACATCTCAAACATTTTGGGGGGAAAAATAGAAGATTGTAAGCTCAGAAAAGAAGAAACCTTATGAGGAGAAGGAGCTTGGTAAACTCAACAACCTTGGTTTTACTATTTGACTTTCCTTTTTTTTTTTTAAGTCTTATTAATGTAGAAAATAATGGGAGTTCAGAATTGTCATTATGTTGACTTTGGAAAATAACAATCATGTACTTTATTCATTTTATAATTATTTTTGGGTAGCATATATTATAATTTTATTATTCCTTCTCTAGCAGAAAAAATGGATTTTGATTCAAAAGAAAAATGATAAGAAATTATAAAAGCTTGATAACTAATTAACGAGAATGATGAATGGTCTTGAGAGAGTATGTCGGCTTCATACTTTCCCAATTGAAGAAAAAAAGGGCAACAGATGGATGACATGATGATAAAATAATTGTAACTTCATGGTGGAAAATTATGCTGCTTTCAACAGTGAGCAAGATCAATAAATTTATATAATTATTTCTTAATAATTGTTAATTTCAGATGACGTGATTGATATTTTCGTTTTCCATTTCTTTTTTTAACAAGGTTGGGTCAAATTTGTGTGAATAACTATAATTTTTTTTAGTAATTTTTATTTTTACAATTTTTTTATCTAAATTAGATTTTGGTTAAAGTGTCTGGGTCATAATTTTTGAATTAGTGATTTTTATTTTTATAGGTTATTTTTATATTTTTTTTATATAAATTTATTTTATAAATTTAAACAAATTACATTTTGTGTCTTTTAAGTAGAAAATTATTAGTTATATATTAGATCTGTTTAATTTATTAAAAAATACTGAAAATTTTAAAAAATTTTAAAATTTATTCATTTTTTTCCTCACGATATAAATTACAAATTTATAAATTATTTTATTCTATTTAATTTTTCCCACTTTTCATCGTTCTACGCGCATCCACAATAGAAATGGAAATGGTGAAGGCGGTGAACTTTCAACCGCTAGGGCACGTAGAAAAACTATAGTTTTTTTTTTTAAATGCTTAAGCCGCGATCCAAACTTAAACTTCAACGTCCATTTGTTTTTGTCTTTTCTTCCCATTATACCCCTGTTTTTGAGCGTTAAATTAAAATTTTACACAGCATCTGAAGTTGTGCTCGGTCACCATTGAGCCACGATCGTACGCGTTGCTCCCTTTTCTCTACCTTGCTCTCCCCATCTCCCTCTCCCTCTCCTCTCTCTCTTCCTGCCTGCTACTGTCATTTCCCTCTCTATTCTCCGTCTCCAAGCGACAATAATATTAGCAGAGAAGAAGAGGAATTGAGGAAGCCCGACAGGAAGAGACCGTTTCTAGGGTTAAGAAAAGGTTTTCGAATACAAAAGGCGATCGATTTCAAGAAGGAGAGAGACAAAGCACTTTAGGTAAATGCGTAATTTTATTTCATATCTTGATTGTTTTGATCGTTAGATTACAGGGCTTTGTGGTGTTGTCTTCCCAATGTTTCCAATGGGTTCGCTGTTACCATTTGGACCGCGCAGATAGTCGTATGCGTGAGGTAAATATATCTTTACTGTATTAAAGACCCAATCCTTGTAAAACTTTTGTTTGACTATAATACACTTCTCTTCTCAAACAAACTCACTTTTATCCCTTTATTCAAAACTCTTAACTTCAATTTCAAGATCTCCCATCTTCTGCAATCAATTGATAAAACTCCTAATCTCACATTTATCTTGAGTTGTAAAGCAACTTGGGTGAGAAATTTGCTTGAGTTGCTTTTTACATTCCAGAGTGGGATTTGAAAATATAAACATGGTAGATGATTCTTGCCAACATCCGGCTCCAGTGGAATGCTTGTATTGTAAACCATAGTGGTGGTCTATATTTTTTCTTTATCTTCTCTTCATAATGAGGTCTCTATCCAAGATTTTTACATATGTACTTTCTTTTTTCTTTTTTTTTTTTTGAGGTTTATATACAGGTTTGAACTATGTTTTTTTCATTAAATTTCTCATAATTTATATTGTTCAATATCTGTAGGATCTCTAACGGGGCTAACATGCCTACACCTTACGAAATAGAGCTCCCTCCATGCTTCGGGTTTGTGATTGTTTACTAGGATTCATTTACCGGGTAAAGCTTAATGTTGGAGTACGATGTTCTGTGTATTTCTTCGATTAATTTCTACTGTATTTCTCTAGCCATTAGCAGAGCAGATATGCTGCAATGGTAATGTGTTGGCTTCTTGGAAATGGTTGCCTTTTTCCATGGAATAGTGTGCTTACCAAAGAAGACTATTACATGACCTTATTCCTGGTAATTTTCAATATTCGCATCTCCTTTAATGAGTTCCTGCACATATTTTGGCTTGGGTTTAAGTCTGCAGTTCTATTTACTTGATGACTTCCATGCCTAATTCACAATTGGTGCATTAGATGGACTTTACATAATCCTAACTCCTTTCAAACAATCTTCCAAATATAAGCAGTAAACTACATTTTTATCTTTTATGCCAATTCATGTGCTTTGAGAAAAAATTAGCCCTATTCTTCTGCGTACACAAGTTTAGTAGTGGTTTTTCTTACCTTTTAACTTCTTGTAGTCCCTACAAAATCATTACAAAATTGAGAAAAAACATAATCCAGATGAATTATATTTGAATTCATCTTCTTGCAATCACCTTCAACATTGATTCAAATCATGTTTCTATTCTACTTTGTTCTCTTCTTCTCTCTCACCTCTTTAAATCATCAAAATCCCATTGGGTCCCCATAAATATCATACAATTCATATGCTTTACCGGGTTGTCATTGAATTTGTTTGACTAAACTTGATGATTCAATTTCTATTCTTTTCATATTAGCGTTCAAATTCAAAAGTGGAAAGAGTAGGAACAATATTAGTTTCTACTTCTGCTGTCTCATCATCAACTCTCTTTAATTCCCCAAATCCCTCTCAATTTTTGTGTCTTCTCAACAGTAAGAAGCCCAATTCATTTATTTCAAACCAGCAGCGTATGGCTTTGTGAAGAAGAAGGAGAAGGCAAAGGAGAGGAAGAACGACTTCTTCATCGGGTGGAATTCTAATAACAATGGTAGAATGGAGGCCTCTTCGAGTTTTGTAGCTCGCGCCTCAGCCTAACTCGTACAGAATGCTGACTAACGCATTGATTATATTGAGACATTCATATGATTGCAATGGCTATTTTCTTTCCATATATGCATATATCTCCATATATTTTTATTTTTTTGGTGGTGGTGATATATTTTCGTTGCCTGTGTTTTTACTAATCATCTGTTCATCACCTGTTGCTATTCATATAAGAGCTTCTTGTTATTTATTTATTTTTGTGGGTGTTCGCTGCATGCTTTGGTTCAAAAGGGAGGTGTTTGATTAAGTGGTCTTACAAATTTTTATTTTTGGTTGGTGATAACCTGTTCTGGAATATCAAAGATGGCATGACCTGGATGTTCAAAAGACATGAAATAATGGCATATTTTCGATCAGGGCCTCTGTGTGTGTGGGGTCACTAATTTCTCCATTTTGATTTTTTTACTTCATCTTCCTTAAAGTCAATGATGAAGCTCTTGCTATTGCATGTTTGTTCTTTGTTTTTACCAAAATGGTCACTTACATGTACTGCTCATATAAAATTAATTTTTACACTCCAAAACATTGTGAACTGTTGAGCAGTAATGAACATTGTGCTTCTTGTTGGGGTTGCAATTTACAAAATAAATATTAAGGATTAGCACATATGCAAGGCTAAATCAATAAATTTTCTCTTCTAATGCATGCTCATTTATTTTTTCAAAATGTTCATCTAGAATCACTACAACTCCTAAATTATTTTGGCCTACGTAATGCCTAACATGTTTGTGCCTACAGGAATGAAGCAGAAGTTGGTGAGGCACTTGCAGAAGCATTTCAGATTGGACTTGATAAAAGGGAAGATCTTTTCATTACTGCATATGCAAGGAAATGATTTCGTAGGAATCATTACTACTCAAGGTGAGTACTCATCATTATCATTTAATTCTTGTTACAAGAAAAACTAATGTTTAGACTATACCGATTTAATTATTCACATATAATTGTGTTCATTCTCCACTGTCAATAATTCATAACACTAGGCAACATTAACAACGTGGAAGAGTTGCACTTGAATTCCTCTTCCTTAGACAACAATTTTGTTCCGAGTTTAGGAGTAATGATTTATCTCAAGATCTTATCTCTACACAATTGTAGTCTAAATGGCTCTATACATATTTAAGGTAAAAATATAAATTTGTATATAATTTTCTCATCCTTCTTCATAAATCATTTTACCTTATGCCCTAGCTTCTTTTGAAGTTACACACTAAATTAAAATTAGCATTACATGGTTAATTCGTTTGCTCCTATGCGTTCTGCTATTGAACAGGTGAATGCTGGAACCACGTTTTTTTATTCTAACCACTAACATGAGCCATTTCCCCCCCTCCCCCTTTTGTATGTTTAAGACCTGTAAATTAATTTTTCATAACTATATTCAGGTTTTTGTGCTTTTGACTTAATATGATTAATTCCATTCTAGCATATCTAAGTTTGCTAGTTGAGACGATTTTTCCATGTTGGAAGAACCTAAACAGTGACAAAGATTAGCAATTAGCTTCTATATGTTGTATATATTGGATTGTTTTTAACTTTTCTATTTGCAAAGATATATTGATGTGATATAATGAAGAGATAGAATTGAGAACACACAAAAACAGCTAATTGCTTGTGGTTTTCTTTTATTTTCCTCTGTTATACTTTTTGTTCAGAATGATGTTATTTTTGCTTGTGTTGGCATGGTTTGTTAGGGTTGGAGACATAATTACATTACTCTCTGAAATTAATGGTTAGTTCCAAAATGGCAGAGTTCCTTCAAAATTTTAGGTTTGGACAATCTAAATCTGATTTCTGGGCATATAAGTCACACTTTTTGATAAAGACATCATTCAGAGTTTTATTTCTTTTATTATTATTATTATTTTATTTTAGGAAGTTTGTTGATTGTAGAATTTTTGATTTTTGTAATTTTGATTTTATATTATCTTCATCTATCTTTAGAATTTGTTGGCCTATTTATAGGATTGAGTGTTAGGGTTTTGGAGACTTTGTTGATTGTTGAATAATATTGGTGACTGCGTTTTCCCTCTCTTTCTTCTGCTTCTTCTCTTCTCTACTTTCTTCTTTAGCTTGCTTTCAATCTATTCTTTCTTTACTTTCAATTTTTGTTCTGCATCAATGAATGCATTTTTTAGGACTAAACAACTTGTGCTATAAAGTCAATTCAAAAACTTGACCGCCTCATAAATGTGCAGTTAAATTGATCCTCAAATGTAAGGATGTGCGGTGTAGGTTTTATCTAGTGAGAACAGGATCGTATTCATGAGGATTGAAACCTAGGGTTACTAAGTTATTCTAATTTACTGTTCTTCTTTTAAGGCAATGAAAGTAAAATCAATGATCTCTTGACAATGCATGAAAGGACATGGACATGTTGGGTTTAATTAGTCTTTCAATACCAAGAAATCTACAGATGTGGAAATTGTGGGCTCTAATGATCTCTTGACACCCAAAAGGTCTATACAAGTTTCCTTTGTGTCTACTATCTTCCTCCATTGAGGATCAGTCTCATTGTAGTCACTTTCAATCCCTGTAGTAAGACTCTCGGATGGGACTATGTCAAGAGGTGAACTGGGGTTTACCAACTCAATGATGTGCTCCTTTGATTTGGGAAGCATCGAGAGTGAGTGTGCTTCAAGTGCAAAGAACACTGGAGAATGCATGGATTTGTGAGGATCCTTAAACCCCAAATATAGCCCAAAGTTAGTTGCATATGTGAACATGGAATGTGATTGTGCGTTCTCTAGTATTCTCTCGACACTCAAGAAGTCAATGCAAACTGTATCTTTAGCCTCCACCACTTCCCTACATGTGTGGTCAGTGTTGGTCAAAACACGTTCAGTTTCCTTAGTAGAATTCTCAGTTGGGGTTAGGGCAAAAGTAAAGAGGTGTACCTTACTTTCACTCTTAGGCCTGTCTGTCGAACTCTCAAAGGATTTTTTTTTGGTAGTATATTTGGATTAATTAGAAAATATTTACATCATCTTAGGGGTATACCTCTGTGTATAAACTAATTACAAAAAGGGATTCCCTAGGAGGTACAAAGATTAGTATTTTTCCTTGCGTGTTTAATGATAGGAAGCTGAGAAACATTTAATCGAATCGCATGCTTGATATTGTTGATGATGCTAGTGGTGGAGGATGAGAGGCCTTTGAATATTCTTGCATTACGCTATTGCCATAAGTGGTATACTAAGGCTGCCTAAGCACACTTACATATAGTACTCTTGAAGCTTTTCCCTTTCAATTTGTCAGCTGCCCATGTGATTTCTTCTCGCCATAATTGGGCCAATTTAACAATTGAGCACATTTGTAAGATGGAACTCCGCACCTCAATTGAAAAGGGGTATGCAAAGTGTTCCAAACTATTTGAGCAGCTTCCACAAAGGATACAAACCGAGTCTACATTCATCCCCTAAGCAATGAGCTTGTCCTTGGTGGATAATCTTCCTTTTATGGCAATTCATAGTATGAAGCTATGCCTTGGAATATGGTAGGGGAACTAGAGGAGTTTATACCATATCACTTGTTGGGCCAGCCTCCGAAGTGCATTCCAACTAGCTGCAGCATTATAGATTCTATCTGTTGAAGGAAGCCATATAAACTGATCTTGAAGGTGCGGTTGTGGAGCATATTCTGGAGGAAACTTAAGGACTATTTCTCTAAGCTCCCAAGTGATTGGAAATGGCCATTACCATTGCCCATTTTGAATGATGCTTCAAACCTTAGCCCCTTTAGATAAGCCAGAATCGTAGGCTATTCCTGGGAAGTATTTTGGAATCAGCGGCCCTTTAGGATGCCAATTTGAGTACAAAATAAAATTTACTTGCACTAGACCATTCATTAGCTATATCAATTTTTGCTCATTCCATTCGAACTAAAATTTCAAGGTCGATTTCATCCCACCTTTGCCCCCTCAAAGAATTGGTGTGGTGCTATTAAGAACAAAGAGGGAAATTGGAATGATAAAGTTAGGGAATTGCCCTCCTCAAATATTTCATCAGCCCACTCATCTAAATCTATCTCTGAATTGTTAGTCTCATTTTCACAAATTGAGTTAAGCTTAATGTTTTCACTCTCTCGCTCTTTAATGACGATGTTAGATGTGTCAGACATTTGTAACATGTGCTATAAAGTCAATTCAACATAGTCTCAACAATGATGTTCAATGATAAAGCCGTGCCAAACATAAAGTAACTAAAAAGATGAAAAAATGCAATTAAAATCATAAGGATGATAGGTAAAGCAAGACAAAATTAAATAACATGCATGTAAGTCATATCATCCACCATTGAGTGTTAGATTACAAAATAAGAGTGAAATAACCAATCTACATTTAAGTTCTATCCAAATAACATCAAAAGGTAGAGTTTTTGGAGTACAAATAGTAAACATGAAAGTCACTCACTAAACTCTTTAAAAAAAAAAAAAAAGATCCATCTACTGTGGTGGTGGAAATGGTGCTCCAATGTCAAAATGATGCTCATAAAAACTCTGAAGCAGCTGGTTGTTCTTATTCGTGACAACCTCAAAGCCATCGAGTACGCTGGCTCCTGAGCATCTCGTCTAGCTGCTGAATAGTGACTCTCTACACCTTTTCTTGTCCTTGAGGATCAGCCTTAGAGTTTCCCCCTGCTTCATGCCATGGAGTAGTGGCTTGTCTTTTTCTCCCATTCTCAAATGGCAGCCTAGCTTTTATGAAAGATTGATAATTGAGGGCACTTGGGCCTGGAGCTATTTGTAAATTATTAGAGAGTTCCGCATGATAGCTCCTAAACGAACTGAGTTAGAAAACCCCCAAATGGAATGTCTCCTTGCCTCCTAGGGTGGTCTTGAAAATCCTTTAAGTACTCTCAAAGGTAGAGGGATAAGTCAATCACTTTCCTTGTGCCAATAGCATAAATGAGTTGAGCTCGATGCTCACTACACTTAGAAGTACGTCCTAGGGGAAGTAAATTTGAACAGTTAAACACGTGGATAGGTTAGTACTTGTTGTTCAGATTAACTAACTTAACTTGACCCTTAGCTAGTCATTTTATCCCCTCTAACATAATTTTGTTTACAATGGTTTGCATGGAAGGGGTTTCTCTAGGGGCGTAAGGGAAGTTTGGCATATCGGGATGAGGAAGGTCTAGTATTCTTACAAAATGAGCAGGGGTGATGTCTATGTTGGTTCCCCTTACAAAACTATGGATAACATTCCCCTCATCCTCCTTAGATTTGGTGAGATTGCCACAAAACTCCCTAACTACCTCGGGTATGCAACTTGGTTGGAAATGGGCAAATTGAAGTTAACCCTTCTCAAAAAAATTTTGATATCACTCAAATTCTTCCCTTCTAAATTCTTCAATTTCCCAGAATCTTTCTAAAATAATAGCCCTTTTCTCCCAAAACTTCTCAAAATTGATCTCATTTTTCTTATAGTTGAACCTATGATCATCATAGTCGATTCGAGAAATGTTTAGACGAGCTGGCAATTTTCTAGGACCCATTTCTACAATTAATGCAACAGCATATAATCAATATAAAGGTAAGCTCGAATATCTACAATTTGGTAGTACAAAGCATCTTAGGCCTACTCAACACAAATGGTGGCCCAATGTAAATTTTCCTACCCAATTATAGTTCATTCTAGAGTAAAATTCATGGAATGAATCTCATAATCGGATCTATGGTAATGCCTTGATATAGAATTACATGAATTTTACTTCTATAGAATGACATTCACAAAAATCACAAGTGGGTCTACATTAGTGCCATGATACTCAAGAATTTGCAACCAATTAAATTCGAAATTGGATTTCAAAATTCCTTTCCAAGAATTCACAATTTAAATATGAAAGTGCGAATTTGCAGAAAAATTCCCGTTCTAGCTATTCTTGAAAATCAGTTGAAATTAATAAGCAATATAGCTTCACAGATGCGAAAATTAATCAAAATTGCCTATATGACAATAAAAATCTTCATAAAGCTTTCAAAGTAAAAAGTGGATAGAAATTTGATTAAGAAATGATTGATATTGAGAACACTCCACAAATGTTTGATAATTAATCAAAATTTCGAAAATAATCCCAAAAAAAAAAAAAAAAAAATTCTTATTGAAACAAATTTCAAACTAAGTATCTGTAATAGCGATAATAAACTACAGAATTTTTACCTAACAACATATACTAAATAGCCATAGTGTTTTTACTTCAATTTGGACTTGAACTTGTGTTTGATTTCGGGAAAACTAAAAATGTCATTACAATAAAAAAAAGAAATATTTAGTAAAAAGTTTCAAACAATTTGTAGTATCATATAGTTAAAAAAAACATAATTACCTGAGTCATATTGTTTATATTGCTCCACATCATCCATTGCCTTGTGAAGAGAAATTAAACATTGCTTTGAAGCTAATTTTGAGCACAAATAAGAATTTCTACCATTATAGGAGATAGTGAACTACAAAATGGATCAAGTATACGCTTTCCCATGCTAAATGCCGATTCTGAAGCTATAGTAAAAATGGGCATTACCAACACATCACGTGCTAATTGGGATCGCACTTGATACTTCAAGGAATTTGCCTTCCACCATCCTAATATATCAAAGTTCTTGTCCTTTAAACCCTCACAAAAGTCTCCTAAGTTCTTATTTGCTTCTGACTTGCATGATAGTGAATATTTTACTTCCAAATATGTTCTAAATCGAGAGGCTATTGGTAAACGTGGATTATCATAATTATGATCTATCATCATCTAGGATGCGTCACTCGTATTAAGCATTTTAACACATGCTGCATCACTTGTAGCATAGTGGTCATATGAACGAGTCAAAGTACCTTTCACTTTTAAAGTTGATATTTTTTCTGGGATCAAGTACAACAGCAATATACAATAGCATATTTGTTTTATCTCCATTTCCCTAATATTTCTCCAGCTTTAGTTTCATACTTCTTGCCATTGAAGACAAAAGGTCATCCTCTTTTTAACTAATTATTCTATTTTAGTTTGAATCACAAAACTTTCTTTCAAAGTAGTAGTTTGATGTCACATAAAGAGACCCTGAAAATCGTTTTGTTGCATTATAGAAAATTTTTAGGAAATTCATCAATATCTTATAATTGTTCCAATCATCCTCAGTTGGAAGCCCCCATGGTCTTCTCATTCTATCACTTCCTTCGACAACATCATCATTCATAAAGTAAGACCGGTAATTAGGGTCCTCCTCCAATCACTCAAAGGCCTTTTCAAATTTTATGGCAGCCTCTAACATCAGATAGGTGGAGTTTCACCTGGTTGGTACATCAAGGCACAAGACTCTTGGACTCAATTTTTTCTTTTTCCACGCATTTCTTAAACGTCTCTAAACTATTTGGAAAAGACCTCACATACCTCATAGCGTCACGGATACAAGCAATAGATGTATTTAGTTATTTAAAACCACCACCCACTATAAGATTTAAGATATGTGCACAATATCTCATATGCAAGAACGCATATGCCAAACCAACTCCCTTCCAATCTTTTGTTTTCCTTCTGCAGAACTTAATGATAGTGTTGTTGGAACTAGCATTATCTACAGTCAATGTAAATATGCAACTAATGTTCCACTCAAGCAAGCATATTTCAATTTATTTTTTTACACTAATAATCTCTCCATTATGATTTTCAACGTAGCAAAAGTCTGATTCTTTTTTTGTGGCTTCCAATTATCATCTATGAAATGTGCAGTAAGGCACATATAACATAGATTTTGTATGGATGTCTAGGTGTCTATAATAAGGCAAATCCTATGGCCTTTCAAAGTTTTTCTCAATCTATCCTTCTCATTGTTGAAAATGTCCAAAATTTCTCTAGCAGTAGTGATTCAAGAAGGAATTGTCTTGAACTTAGATTGCAAGACATTACAAAACCTTTTAAAACCTATTCCTTCTACAAACCTAAATGGTAATTCATCAAGTATAATCATCTTAGCAAGAGTTCTTCTAGCAGCTTCTATAGTAAAGCTCGTTGCTATGAGATCCACACCATCTTCTCCATCTTTTTCTTGGATGAAAAGATAATGTTTGTTTTCCCTTGTTATCTATATTCCTAGAAGGATGCGTTTTACATTGAGCCAAATGAGACAATAAATTACTTGTTCCACAGTTCTTTGAATCAACTAGATATTCTTTTTGATAATATTTATACGTAGCCCTAGTTTTACCGTCATCATGTTTTAGTTTTTCAAAATGATCTCATGCCATAGATTTTTTCCTCCCCCTACTACCTTCCTACAAATTTGATGTGGGTGGTATTGGAGACTTTTAAATGGTGTGGGCAGCTGTAGTTGGAGTAGTAGTTTGGTCATGGGGCTTATGATGGCCCATGTCAACTCACATAAAAAGTATGGTATATACTCCACAATCTTTTAACCACAAAATAGTCATGTTTTACCATAATGAATTCTATTAAAAAAAATTGTACTCCACTAATAATGTGAGCGTGTGTGTATGTATATCATAGATTCACAAGTATAAAAATATTTATATAAAAATTTTTGTTAACTTTAGAAGTTTGATAACCTCACTATCCTCGCATACAAAAAACTTGGACTAGAAATTATCCATTTGAGTTGGTGGTAAAGAAAGAAACAATTTTAGCATGCAACCCTTCTTAGAAACAATAATCTGATCACATAGAAATCTAAAACTGAAAAAATTAGACCAATCAGGCAAGCAACATCTAAGTAATTTTTGAATCCATAAAATTAAAACCTTCTAAAAAAATTGCTATAAAACAAAACAATTATAGTAGTACAAATGCAGAGTATGAAAAAAAGGAACTTGAACAAGATGAACAAATATAAAATTTGAACCACAAAAATTTAAAAACAAACTTGATCTCAATTTTCAATGGACAATTTTTCTTAAAACAAAAAGAAAAATGGATTTTGATCTAATCTTCAATATTTTCCGCAAAACATGCATGTTTCTGTTTCTTTTCTCGGCCAAAAAAAAAAAAAAAAAACCACTTAAAAACACACATATTCAAGCCACAAAAATTTAAAAACAAACTTGTAGGCAGAGAGTCGGTGCTAAATCTGTCCATGACCTATAATATAAGAACACAAGCTTCTAACTCTTTTCTTTGGTTTTATTTCTCTTTTCTTCTTGCTTTTGAGATCTAGTGATCTAGAGTTTTTTTGGTCTATGAGTTGGTGTGGCTAAGAGAGATGGAAAGAGGAGTGAGAAAAAATAAGAAAGATTGTCAAGATTGTCAGATAGGGATAAAATTTTCTCTCTCACGTGAAGAGATAAGAATGTAATGTCATTCACCAATGAAATTATACCACATGGCACTCTGAAGGCTTTAAATATAAAATGTAATTTGCAAATTATGCATAGTGCACACTATAATATTGGTTTAGGTTAGTTTTGGTGGTTGAGAAGATTGAAGACCCGAAACTCGAACTAATGAAAATTGAAAATCTCAAGCCTCACACATTACCCACCTAAATTAATTAACAAACCTAACCGTTACCATCGGTTTGGGTCATGTTGGTTGGGTCGAGCGGGTTAAATGGATATTTGAACACCCTTACAACTAATTGATCACTTAGCCATTTGCCTTTATATTTACAAGAGAATAATATATATATATATATATATATATATATGGTGCTACACAACGAGGATTGGGATATTTTTTAAGGAAAGCTGTGTGGGATTCAGCACAGGAGCGTTCCATGAGTTGAGTTCCAGAACACCTTCTTCTACAGTGGCTAACTGATGGTTATTCCCATCTCCAATTGGGGTGCCGTCCGTTTAGCTCTTACTTTTCATGGCCGAAGATTCTCCTTCATCACCACTGGCCGGAGGGTTGATCATAAACAATTTGGTTTTTTGGGCGGACTTCAAATCTAGACTTTAAATTAATACAGACTTGAGACACGATATCGCACTCTGGCCTTTAACAACGTGGCCGGCACAAATTAGACAGCTGAAGATGTTGGCAGATATGTGGCTGGAGTTGGAATTTCCCTTGAAATTGACAACTCCTAAAAATTGTTGGACTTGCTTAGTTGAACTAAGTTGATCAGTTTATTGCCTGGCAAAGATCTTCTTGTTGGATTTGAATTCACCCGGATGAAAGACACATGACTGCATTCTGTATTCCTAATCACTATTACTAAAATTAGCAAATCTATTCTCATTACATCACAGCTCAAATTCAAAATATGTTGCATCTCGAATGATGCTAATGTGGCAATTTGTTAAAGACATTTACAATAAACAAATCGTCAAAAATGCTAATATTTTATAATTTCATTACACTTTCACCTGTTCATATCTGTTATATAAAAATAAAGGTTCGATAATTTTTATATTCTTGTATGTATATTTGTGTATGTACAGTAAGAAATCAACTCTATTTATAGGGTAAGAATGGTTGCAGAATAAGAAACCAAATGGAACACAAATTCTACAATTTTGATCAAACTCTACTCCTAATGTACAACTAATACAAATATCAATACTAGCTATATATTAACATCTCCCTCAAACTCAAGCTCAAGGTGGTAAAGCATTAATCATCTTGAGTTTGGAAACTGAATCAATAAAGCATCATGGAGGATGAGTCTTAATAAAGATTGTCTGTTGTTTGGTTTACAGAAGAGGCAGTTTGGAGATGAACGGTACCATGAGTAACATGCTAACGAATAAAATGACAATCAAGCTCAATAAGTTTGGTACGATCATGAAAGACATCATTATGAGCAATTTGTAGGTCACTACGATTATCACAGTGAATAATGTTAGCACTAAAGGGAGAAACACTCAAATCAGAGAGAAGCCAATGAAGCTTCTGAGTAGTATCAGCAATGGCTATATTTAGCTTCTGTGTTTGGGTGAGCAATTAGAGATTATTTTTTGCTACGTTAAGAAACAAAAAAAGAGCCTAAGAAGAAATAGAAGCCAGTGGTAGACCAACAATCAATAGAATCTTTAGCCTAGTCAACATCGGAATAGGCATGAAGCTCTAAAGAAGAATGAGTAGAGTAGTGAAAACCATGAAATACGATACCCTTGATGTAACAAAGGATACAAAGCACAAAGCATAATGAGTGGAACATGGTGAAGTTATGAACCGACTCATTGAATGAGCAACAAAAGTAGTATATGGGTGAGTAACAATAAGATACTCGACATTTCCAATCAATTGATGATAGACTATAGCATTATAAAGAAATCTTCCGTCTAAGAGTTTGACCTGAACATTAGTTTGCAAGGGTGTGGAAATAGTTTTTCTATCGTTGAGACCAGCTTGTCAATAAGATTGAAGCGTACTTAACTTGAGTGATAGTAACCATTTGCGGCAGAGAAAATCTTAAGTCCCAAAAAATAACTAAGCAGACCAAAATCTTTCTTCTCAAACTGAGAATTGAGGAAGGATTTGAGATTAAGGGTATCAGATAAGTCATCGCCTATAATAACCATGTCATCAACAGATAAAAGAAGAAAGATAGACCCACTATTAATTCATTTGATAAATAAAGTAGAATAATAAGGACTAGAGATAAATCTCAACTGACTGATGGTGGTACCGAACTTTACAAACCAAGTTCAGGGAGACTACTTCAAACCATAAAGGGCACAGTTAAGCTTACAGACTTGATGTCTAGAGTTAGAATACCCTGGTTGAGGATGATTGATAAAACATTTTTAACATTCATTAGGAAAAATCCCCATTTATGAATAGCTGCAACTGTAATTAAGCTGCGAACAGAAGTGAGCTGAACGCTGGGAGTAAAAGTCTCTTTATAGTCAATACTATATTCTTGTGTAAATCCTTGTGCAACTAGTTGAGCTTTATGATGCTTAATATTACTATCAAATCGAGTCTTGATTTTGTAGACCCACTTACAGTAAGTAGCAACCTTGTCAGGTGGGAGATTAACCAAATCTCAAGTGTGGGACTTTTCCAAAGCCCGTAGTTCTTCTATCATTACTTGTTACTAGAAAGGGTTACCTCCCAAAAAAAGTAAGGCTCATGGTAGGAAAGTAAAGCAGAAAAATAATGGAAATCATGAAAACAAAATAGGTAGCTTTGTTAGCCAAGATGAACAACTAGAGACGGTGGATTAGTAGTCAAATTACCTTTAGAGGTCTTAAGAAACTAGTGTCAGGTGCAAGATCAGTAGGCAGAATAGAAGGCTCAGGATGGTCTGGAGTACGAAGCTCATGCGAGATATCATCACCATCATTAGGAAATAAAGCCACTAAGGTTTTTGGTAAGAAAATTAGTGGAGGAATGAGGAAGAAAGTGAAAAGAGGACGTGAATGGGAATATTTTATGTTCCTAAAAAATGACGTGTCGAGAAATATAGAGATGCGTGAAAAGGAGGTCGCAACACCGATAACTCTTGCGTTCAATGCCATAACCTAAGAAGCAGCATAAAAATGTGCGAGGTTTGGGTTTAAGAGTGTTTATGAGGTTATAGTAATACAAAGCAGGCACACCCAAAGACTCGAAGGTGAGTATAGGTTAGGGAATGACCATGTAACTTTTTATAAGGAAAGAGATTACCCAAGCGAGGAGAGAGGACATGGTTGATGGTGTAGGCAATAGTGTGAGAGGCTTCACCCCAGAATCGCTTGGGACAAGCTAAGGATATAAGAAGGGCACGAGCAATGTCAAGAATGTGGCGGTGTTTACGTTTAGCTTGACTGTTTTGTTTAGAGGTGCAATGACGAGTAATGAGAAATAGTAACTTGTTTGTTTAGAAACTGAAGAAAAGTAGATTCTTTATATTCCATGGCATTGTCAGATTAAAAGACTTTAATAGGTTGGGAAAATTGAGTTTGAATCATTTTGTAAGGTCAAAATAAATTTGAGGTAATCGTAAATAATGATGTAACAAATATATCCAATTACAACAAGAAAAGTCATCCACCAAAATCACAAAATACTTAGAACCCCCCATGATAACATTGGGAGAAGGTCCCCCATGCATCAAAATGCATAAGATCAAAGGGTGCCAAAGAAATATAATTACTATTATTAAAAGGTAAAGCAAACTTTTCTAACTTAACAGATCCTAAATGACCACTATAAATTAATAAATGTGAGTGACTTAGAGAGGCATGACCTAGATGACAATGCTAAATACGTAGTAAATGGATTGTAATGGTGGAGCCTACGAGCTGAACTGGAGCCGATTAGGGTGAAGATATCATCGAAAAGTGAATGAAATTGAATAAGTGTCCTTGTTTACGCTCTATCTCAATAGTCTACCCTGTCTATGGATCTTACACACACAACTAGTAGAAGAGAAACAACAGTGAGACTGAGATCATAAAATTGACCAATAAAGATAAGGTTTAATGTAAGGGAGGTATGTGATATACATGAGAAAAGAAAGATTTGTAGAAGTGACACACCTTATGTGATTAACATGAATATGGGCACCATTAATAGTATTAACAACAAGAAGGTCTGGCATAGATAGATGCACAAGAAGAAAATAGAGAAAAGTCTAAAGACATATTATTACAATAAGTAGAGTCAAGCAAGCAAAAGGACATACCTGAAAAAGAGAAAGATTGTTGGAAGTGACATGTCCTATGTGATTAAGATGCATATGGGCACCGTTTGCAGTATTAATAATAGGAAGGTCAGTCATAAATAGATACACGAGAAGAAACTAGAGTAAAGCCTGAAGGCAGATGAATACAACGAGCGGAATCAGGCAACCAAGAGGATGTACCTGAGGTGGCATATATAGCAGTAGACAAAATTGGCCTAGAGGAAGATTTCACCCGTTTAACAATGGCTTTCAATATCACTTAAGGAAAAAGAGATAGAAGAAGACTTAAGTGAGACATTAGTGGTGGCAGTGACATAACGATTTGTAGAAGTGGACCTCAAAGAAGCATGAGAGGAGGCTGGTTGTTGGGGATAGTCAAAGTTATAATGACTAGGGCCAATCTTGTTATAGGAGAAATACGAACAGGGTAGCGATGGAAAGAATGGGAAGAACTATTGTAATGATTGTAGTGAATTCTAATTAATGAACCCGGGCGAGACTGATTGGAATTATCACCATGGGATTGATTTTTGTCTGTGGGTAGATGAACATTTTTTTTTTGGTAATCAGAACTCACACTAGTTTATTGCAGCTCTCAACGAATCGCATAACCGATGGGTAAATTAGGAGGGATATATGTTACCCCTCACGTACATTCCACTTCAGGAATTGAACCTGTGTGGTATTTGTGAGGAGTATACCCACGAGCCACTCGGGCTAACCTGAAGGAGCTTGAGTAGATGAACCTCTTTGAGATGAACTACTAGCATGAGTGGCAAGAGCAACAATTTTAGGGGTTTTATGAGTCCCCTATCAAGCATCTTTAGACAAAAGCTCTGAAGTAGCTTGATCCAAAGTAGGGAGAAGGTTACAATGTAGTAATGATGCTCAAACAGGCTCAAAAGTATTAGTGAGAGACGCAAGGAACATTATTAAGCATTGTTGGTCACGAGAATAAGCAAATTTGGTAGCGTCATCTGGGCAAGACCAAACAAGCTCCAAAGAAGTTAATTGGTCCAACGTAGCATGTATCTAAGATAGAAAAAGATGAATGCACTGACTAGGTTCATGTCTCATATGATGAAAAGAGCTCGATAGCTGAAATTGGTGAGTCTGCAGTGGTATATCGCTGACATAGAAAGTCCTAAATCTCCTTAATTGTCTCAAATCAACCAAATTGAAGAGTAATGGATGAGGAGGATAAGTGATATCACTTATAAAATATCGCTAAAGTTTTTAACCTTTGAGAAAGTAGGACATAGCTTAGGCCTAGAAGATATAGTTTGGTCCTTCTAGGGTGATGGCGATGGGCTTAGAGATCTGTGAACGCTCCATAGTAAGAAAATTGAGATTGCTCTTAAGTAAAGAAATTGATATTGCTCCACAGAGAAAGTAGTTTTGAAGTGTTTTTTCCCCCTTTAATAAAGTTGGAAAGAAAGTGGTGTGTCTAGAAATAAGGATGTTGGGGTGTTTTTGAAACTTAAGGGTTTTGGGGAGAAATAAAGATGTAGGGGTATTTCTGGAATTTTGGGGATTTGAGGATTTAGGTATTTTTTTCCAAGAAAACCTAGCCATGGAAAGGCTTCGCTGCATTCAACAGTGTTTGCTTTTTGAAAGTTTAATGAGACTTCACATACTCTTGAACCATATGGAGACCTTGAGTTTCTTCTTTGTTAGATTTTTTGTTTTGTTTTTTTTTTTTTTTTTTTTTTTTTTTTGGTGATCAAAGCACAGTAGTGGCCTGATCTTGTCTTCTTAGAGTATTAATATGGAATTACTAATTGGAAAGACACTTGTTGGGTCTCTAATTTCTAAGCTTCATAGTCGCAGAAAAGCATTGATATAGATAACAAGAGGAGAACTTCTGGGAGCAAAGGTGAATGGTAATGAGTGGGTAGCAGGGCTGGGCTAAGTTGGGGCAGTGCCATGTGAGCCATGGCATGAGCCGTGACCAATGACAGGAAGAGCTTGGTTATGTCGATAACAGTGTGAGGGGTTGGCAGTGGTGAAGCAAACTGGGAACTATAGAGGGAAGGTTGCCAGACAAAAAGCTTCTGGTTGAGTTGGGTTGCTAGATTTGCATGGTGGTTTCTGAATAGTGTTGAAATTTTTTTTGTTTGGAACATAGAGCTCTCATTACATGTTAAATAAAAGAAAACTCAGATATTAATTTTGTATATTCTAGTGTGCATTTGTGTATGCCCTATCTATAAAGAGGATGAGAGTGGTTGCAAAATAAGAAACTAAATAAAACACAAATTCTATAATTCTAATTAAATTCTATTGCTAATGTACAATTAATTTATATCAAATATATATTAACATTAGATATATATTAACAATATTGTTTTGGTTGAAGTGACTCCTCGAAGTTTTTAATTTTTAGCTTTTAGTTTTTGTTTTTATTTTTATTTTTATTTTTTTGGAAACTAACAAAACTCATTTACTAAATTTGTTTCAAGTTTTTAGTTTTCAAAAAAATGAAAAACTATTTTCAAAATTTTTAAAAATTATAAAAACATGAAAAATGTATTTTCTTAAATTTTTATTTTTAATTTTCATTTTCTTGCACCACCATCATCATTACTACTAGTCATAACTATTACCCACCAACCATCGCTGCCCCAACTACCATCAACTATTCCCACTCGACACAACCTCTGTTGGAAAATATAGAAATAATGAATAAGTATTTTTGGTATATCTTTGATGCAAAAGACTTTTCGATTTAGGATATTTCGCTTGTTTTACGAGATTCTTTTGCACGAACACAAATCTATGAACAGATATTTTTCTCGCATTAATAGAATACTATCAGAGTATCAACAAAGCACACGAACCAAAGCCCTAGAGACTAAGGTGGTACCCTAGAGATAACTAAGAGAGAATATATGGAGAGAGAGATATTAAGTGTATGTAACATTAGTATAAGTTTGTGTCAGATATATAATAGTGACAGGCCTGACTCATCTCAACCACTGAGAGGATAGAGTTAGATTTTATCTTAGTCAGGTTTTATCTCAAATATTCAAAAATTGAGATATAATATTTATCTAATATATTAGGATAACTTTGATACCAGAACTTATCTAATATCTTGCTTAGAGTACAAGTTAGGCCTATGTGGATGTACCACAGGCCAATGCAACATCTTTCACTCGGACACGTAGGTCATATAACATCTCTCATTCAAAATTTACTCATGTTGTTCATCTTTTCATACGGGGTTATGGATCGTGTGACCAAAAGCAAGAGAGTAAAAATAAGGAATGTTATATTAAGTTACCGTTTCACTAATATAACACTACAACTCCAGGTCTGGTTTCATACCCCAAGCCATCTAATCACACTAGATCTAGTAGTTTTAATCCCTCTTGTAACACGGACAGAGTCATGTTAGACCTCACATTATATTTACACTCATGATTATATCAAAAGAATAACAACATAATTGCCCAAGCTATGAGTCACAAAATATCAGTGTGGTATCAAATGACCTTTCCTTAGACGTTATGTCCGTTCATCTAAACCTAATTGCTTTCTTAGATATGCTTCATTGGACTGTTTGATTCATGGCCCTTGAATAATATGCTAAAGTAGCAACATCAAGTCTCAACTTTAAAGCATAATTCTAAGCCCCAAAGGGTATAAGATGGAATTGATAGTCCAGAAGTTTCACACAGTGACAAAGAAGGCATTTATTTTGTCACTCGTTTTCACAATTGTCCAGTAGCACATACAATATGATGTCTATGCTTTGGTGGAGCTCCCACTTAGGGTTAGTCACACTCTAACATCATACGAATCTTAGTCTAGTGGCTTCTTATAGTGCCTAACTTGATCCTCTTAAGACAATCACTCATTAGCGCTTTCTCATGAGTATCACATTCGACTGCTCTTAGGTTTCATGGAGACATGGATTTATTCCAAGTTTGACTAATGCAATCTCATCGTAGCCCAATGCTAAGGTGACTTCAGATAACTTAATCCTTGTTGCTTTTGAAGTGCCATGGAGATCACTATTTCATAGTGTGATCATCTATGTCTCATCCTGCTTGCTATTCAAGCGCCAAGGCGATCACCTGTGTGAGCGGGCTGACCAAAACTTGGTGACTTAACTCATATAATTAGATATGTGCACTAATTAAACAAAGTAATTTAAAACCAGAAAAACATATTTTATTAATGCATAATGTAAAAATGTCCATCATACAAGAATGTCAAACCCTGCATAAACCCAAGACCATAATATGTCTGTGGATGATATCTCTCGGTATGGGTTTAGTCATGGGATCAACAACTATGTCAATAGTGGGGACATACTTTAGAATAATCTGACCTTGCGCAATAATGTCTCTAATAAAATGGTAACGAGTATCAATGTATTTAGAGCTACCATGGTACTTTGGCTTTTTTGCAAAAGCTATGGCAGTTGTGTTATCACAATGAACCACAACAGCCTCACCCAAGTACCCTGTAATGCTCAAGCTCTGCAAGAATCTCCTCAACCATAAAGCCTTTTGCACAATAGCAGTGAAAGTAACATACTCTTAACTCCATGTTGGATAAATAAACACATTTTTGTTTCTTACTATACCATAAAATGGCTCCTCCTCCAAGTATAAAAGCATAACCCGATGTGGATTTACGCTAATCTCTGTCAGCAAATCCATCTGCATTTACTATACCTAGCTAATCCCATATTGCCACCTTGGTAGCATAAAGTGAAATCTATAGTCCTTTGCAAATATCTAAATATCCTTTTAACTGTGACCCAATGGGCAGTTCCAGGATTACTTTCTATCGACTAACCATATCAACAGTAAAATATATGTCAGGTCGATCACATATCATAGCATACATCAGACTACCGATTGCACTGGCATATGGAACATTGGCTATTTTTTTCTCTTTTCCTCTGTTCTAGGACACTAATTAATGCAAAGAGTTTGACCCTTCTCCATTGGAGTGTCTATGGGTTTTGAATAGTGTATACAAAATCATTCTAAAATCTTCTTTATGTAAGTCTCCTGGGACATACTAAGATGTTTCTTAAAGCGATCTCTGGAGATCTTAACTCCAAGCGCATAGCCTGCCTGACCCATGTCTTTCATCTCAAATGTGGAGGATAACCACTTCTGAGTGATGACAATCATCACCATATCATTTCCAGCTAATAAGATGTCATCTATATAAAGTGCGAGAATAAAAAACTTATCTTTTTCTTTTTTGACATACACACGATGGTTCTCTTCAATTATCATAAATCCCATAGAGAGAATGGCTTGATAAAATCGAATGTACTATTGTTTAGATGATTGTTTAAGGTCGTAGATAGAACGCTTTAAGCGACAAACCTTGCACTATTGTCCTTCAACCTAAAATCCTATTGGTTGATTCACGTAGATCTCTTCATCTAGTTCTCTATTGAGAAATGCTATATTCACATCTATTTGGAACAATTCTAAATCTAAATGTACGACAATAACTAGAATGAGGTGTTTGGAACAATTCTAAATCTAAATGTACGACAACAACTAGAACGAGGTGAATGGAGGCAAATCTCACCACAGGGTAATATCTCTTCATAATCTACGCTTTTCTTTTGGGTATAACTTTTCGCCATGAGTTGGGCCTTATATCTATCAGTTGACCTATCTACCTTGCGCTTGACTTTTAGAACCCACTTGTTACCAATGGCCTTGCACCTAGATGGCAGGTCAACTAACTCCCATACATAATTCTTAGCCATTGATGTCATTTCTTCCTTTATAGTAGCTATCTATCTTTCAGATGCAAGTTAAGGCTTCCTCATAGAAAGCTAGCTCATCAGCATCCATGGAGGCGATCATAAAGGACTCACCTTCAATCGCAAAGCGTCGTCGAGGAACTATTCCTCGAATACTCAACGCAACTGTGAATCCTAAGAGTCTCCTAATGGTACTAAGTAAGGAACTGCTTCCACTATCTCTAGCAACCATAGGATAAGGTTGTGATGCCTCATCTTACCTATAAGATAAAGGTGCATCTCCTTGAGATTCTTCTAACTCATAGAGTCCAAGATTTTCTTTAACTTCACCTATAGTTGGAAAATCATTTTCACGAAAATCTACATCACGTGACCTTATTTCAGTCATTCCTCCATCTGGGTCTTCATCGTACATAGCGTAGCCTTTCGAGTGTTTAGAGTATCTTAAGAAGACACACTCATTAGCTTTTGGGCCCAACTTCCCATACTTATGGGAAGTATTGTGAACATAACACGCAGATCCCCATGGATATAAGCCTTCGAAATTAGGTTTTTTGTCATTTATAACTCATATGGAGCGGAGGAAATTGACTTTGAAGATACTCGGTTAAGTATTTAGGCAGTAATCAAAAGAGCATCTCCCCAGAAACATATTGAGAGGTTTGCTTATGCCATTATTAAGCTAACCCTATCCAAAAGAGTGCGATTCCGTCTCTCTACAATATCATTTTTTTGTGGGGTGCCTGGAATCATTAATTATCTACATATCCCTTTTTGCTTACATAATATTTTGAACTGATCAGAAAGATATTCTCAAACTTTATCAGTGCGAAGGACTTTTAAGTTCCTTTCTTTCTGATGATCAACCTCAGTTATGAAGCATTTGAAATAGTCGAAAGCTTTAGAACGGTGAGCTAACAGATATACTGAGCGAAAACATGAGAAATCATCTATGAAGGTAATAAGGTAGGATGCATTATGTCATGCCTTAACATTCATTTGTCTGCAAATATCTAAATGGACTAGCTCTAAAGGATGAATGGCCGTAGCAGCCTTACCAAAAGGCTTTCTAGATGATTTTCCAGTTAAACAAGGTTCACAAGTAGGTTGTCTTACTTTAGTGAGAGAGCTTAGAAGCCCTTTTCTACCTAATTCAGCCATCCTTTCTTATCCTGTGTGCCCTAATCTAGCATGCCATTTAATAGAATCGAATACAATATCAGAAGAAGATGTAATAAAAGCTAAATTATTATAAAATTCTGAATTCAAATCCAGTGTAAAAAATTCATCTCTTAAACTACCGTGACCATATAGCATCCTATCAAGATAAATAGACAAACCATTACCTTCAAAATGAAGAGAAAAACGTAACTCCAATGATGCTAAAACTGAAAATAGATTACATCGAACATTTGGTACATAAAGCACATCACGTAAGAGCAAAGTGCGCCCAGTTCGCATCTTATGCTAGTAGGTGCCAACTTCCAGAACATCTTCTTGCGCTTCATTTCCCATTATAACTGAATATTTACTTGCTGGGACTTGATGCTAATTTATATATCCAGCTTGATCCCTTGCTACATGTTTGATTGCTTTTGTGTTTGCAATCCAACCAAGGAG
The DNA here is from genome assembly GCA_019916065.1 of Vitellaria paradoxa. NCBI lineage: Eukaryota > Viridiplantae > Streptophyta > Magnoliopsida > Ericales > Sapotaceae > Vitellaria > Vitellaria paradoxa. The sequence continues at coordinate 22,262,745 of CM034236.1, forward strand.
AGAATGACTTATATAAACATGTGAGCAAACAAGATTGAAAGAGCTAGTGCTATGGTTTACCTTCTTCGACTCATTACACTTAGAAACGAAATGACCCTTGTGACCATAGTTATAGTATTCGAGCTTGGACTTTCCCTTCTTTCCACAACGCTTGCCTCTAAGGTGCTTGGTTCCCTTGGCATCTTGAGGCACAAGATTTCAGAGTTTGCCTTTTCCTGCTCATTTTTGTCATCTTTTGCATTGGGGCCTTTTCCCTTTACGCTATCCAACTTGAGCGATAAGTGCAGTATTATGATTCACATCTCTACGCTCCACTTTAAGCTGAAGGTGACGTGAGACATCGTCAAAAGTTTTGATGTTCTCATTGTGTGTACATAGAAGTTTCACTGGACTTCATGAATTTTTAGGTAAAGACTTGAGAATAGCCAAAATTTGCTGCTCTTCAGCGAGACCATTGCTAGTAGCCTTCATTTCTCTAATCATGGCAAACATCACCCTAAGGGGTTCCGACATGGTGTGCTTGGGGTTCATGATATATTGGTTGAATCTCAAGGTTAAGGAACGTATCCTAGTGGCAGTGGTACCATCATATTTTAGGCGCAATTGATCTCACATTTTCTTAGCAATAGAGAATTTCTCAAACTCTCTAATGAGATCATCATCCATGCAACTTAACAAAGTAAGGCATGCAGTTTCACAAGCCTGTCGATCACAGCAATATTGGACAGTTGTACCTTCAGTAGGTGCAATTATACTGTTGGTTAAATGGTCGAGCAACTCTTGCTCATTTAGGAGGTACTGAACCTTCCTATGCCAGATATTATAGTTATTACCATCCAGTTTCTCTCCCTTATTAAGTTCAGCAATAATATTCTTTGAGGTCATTTCACTAAATACAATGCGTAAGGAATTTTAATTAGGCACATAACTATTATTGTTATTTATTTTAAAATAATTAGATAGTAAAAATTCCTTTTCACATTATAAGATCGTAAATTTTGCACTTTTGATGCTAGTAATAATTTCCTATAATGTAAATTATGACTCCCACTCTCCACAAGGTTTATGCAACACATGCATATTATATATATCAAAAATAATGTGAGTTCCATAATTCTCTATTGGTATAATTAGTGTTCATGTCAAAATAATTCAAAGTCAACAAATTTAGTGTGAAACACATCCCCTTACAAAGCTTTAAAAAAAAAAAAATTACATCATTTTTACATTGCAAAAAAATAAAGCCTACTACATCACAATAATAAATATAAATAAATGGAGATGCCGTACCTCTTTTCTATTCTAAAAATTATTTTGGAACATAAATAATAATAATAATTATAACAATAATAAATTTCATGAGCAACGCCAAAAATATTAATTTTACCTTCATTAAATTTCATACACAATATACGTAGGTTATATTAAATAGAGGTTACTATGTTCACATTTAAAAGAGCTAGTATATGACTATGTTCACATTTAAAAGAGCTAGTATATGATCCAAAAAATCCTAAGGTGTCAAAACAGATGCCCATTTGGCACAATAACAGGAATATACTAAATATTCATTTATGCAATTATATATCAAAAATTAAACAAATTATTTATTTGTGAGTAATAAGAATACCCACTTATTGCAAGAATACCTAGAACTTATCTTGGTATTAGATCCAAAAAAAATAATGCGAACACTTTTAAGGACTCAAGTGGGATTAAATTTTTTTTATATTATATTATTTAAAACAATTGGTGTTAAAAAAAAAAAAAAACATTACAATTCAATGCCCACATACATGATGTGTCCAACAACCATTTACAAAAGTACATGCTTTAATATAAAATTAATTAGATTCATGCACAAGCACTGGTTCATGTTTGTGCCTTTATTTTTTTTTTAATGTGACAATTTGAATCCAGTCAAGGGACTTAGGTCACTTGACTAGAGCTTGAGATTTCCTAAGGGAGGTTTCAAGTTTGACTCTAAGGGAAGTTATTTCCCTGGAATTGCCTCCATGAGCTGTCCAACTAGATTAAAAAGGTGTTTGTGATTGACTTACGAGCTGGTGTGTGGGGGTGCGTGCCGACAACCCGAAGAGTTTGCTATCTGCATAAAATCCGAAGGATTTACAGAAAAATTTCTCCCCGTTACAAAAAAGAACTGACAATGTGAATCCACATACAAAAAGAAAAAAAAAAGTATCTACCAAGATCCAACGTCCACGTAGGCGTTCTGTCCAGCACTGTTTGCTACAAGTGCATGCATGCCACCAAAGCTAATTAATATCATTATTAAGGAATAAGATTTTGGGTGACTTGGTTTTTTTTTTTTTTTAAGTAAAGAAAATATATATAAAAAAATTTAAGTTTGGTATCCTGTGCGGCGTAGGGACTTTGCTTGCTATATATCACATGCTGCCAGTGAGTCAACCTCATATGTTAACCACAAGCAGGACTCCCACAGGAGCCCACCGCACACAAGACTTGAAACATATTCCACTTTTCAGTGGAAATCCGACTCCCTTAATGCCCCTAAAAGCAAATTTTGGATGACAAGCCGGCACCATCGAGCTTAGTTGTGGCATATTGTTAGTGTTTTTTATTTTATTTTATTTTTTAACGAAAAAATCTAATGTGGGTCTTCTACCCAACGTAGAAAACAAACTACATAATATATACATGCAGAATGTATATATGCATAAAAAGAATGTGACAACAATCTATATGCGATTTAAGTTTTAAACAAATTAAAAATTAGATTTACACATATATTGCAAAAATAAGTATAAAATGGTTCTGATACCACTTAGAAAATATAGAAATAATGAACAAGTATTTTTAGTATACTTTTGATGCAGAAAACTTTTCAATTCAGAATCTTTCACTTGTTTTATGAGCTCTTTTTGCATGAACACAGATCTACGAACAGATATTTTTCTCGTTTTGATAGAATACTACCAGAGTATCTACAAAACACATAAACCAAAACCCCAGAGACGCTTTGATAGAATACTACCAGAGTATCTACAAAACACATAAACCAAAACCCCAGAGACTACGATGATACCCTAGATAGAACTAAGAGAGAATATATGGAGAGAGACAGAGAGAGATATTGATTGTACATAACATTAGCACAAGTTTGTGCCAGATATATGTAATAGTGAGAGGTTAACTCATCTCAACTACCAAAGGAATAAAGTTAGATTTTATCTCACTCAGATTTTATCTCAAATATTCAAAAATTGAGATATAATATTTATCTAATATATTAGGATAATTTTGATACTAGAACTTATCTGATATCTTGCTTAGGGTACAAGCTAGACCCATGGGGACGTACCACAGGCTAATGCAACAATCTCCGACCATCGCTAGTTGTCATTGACCTTAGACCACCACCTAACTCCAACTAATGCCACAGCTAGTCATCTCTGACCACTGCTGATTAGTTACCACCTCAGCCACCGGCTACCACTGCCTTTGACCAAGCGATCACGACTAGCCAATCCTTCTTTTCCAAGCTTTGCTAGAAATCTTCCATAGCTATTGCAACGAAACTAGTTTTTTTTTTTTTTTAATTTTTGTTTGATCCATTTGGAAAGTTTTTGTACGAAAAATTTTCTTTAAAAAAATGTTTGTAGGATCATCAAGGTTCTTTTTCCTATATTCTCTAGTAGAAGTTCATTGAAATTTTTATTGTAATCAGTACCCGTTATGTGTTGTGTTTTCAAGTTTGGCAATACTAATTCAAGTGGATTTGTCTTTGATATTTAGCCTTTTGAATCACGATTTATATTTAGTAGTCATATCTATGGGTAAGTTATAGTACATTAAAATATTTTCCCATTACCCATTAAAATTATCTTAATACTTCAATCAATTTAGCACAATTTTACTGTTTTGACTGTTGAGCCATGCATGAACTAGATTAAAGACCCATTAGAACCAAGACCTAACTTAGCCTGATTACTTTAGTTCAATTTAATTTGATTCTAATGAGAGATCGGTTCGATTCTTAGTTTAAGAATTATCAATCTGATCATTTCAATTCGGTTTTGGGCTTAAAACTCCTATATTGTTGCTCTCTCTCTCTCTCTTAATTGGATGAACCAGAAAGAAAATAGGGAAGTCGGAGAAAGAGGGAAGAAAGAAAAATGAAGAAAAGAGAAAAAGAGAAAGTGTTGGATGCATGACCCACACCTAATAGCCAAATGCAACTATAGGTCCATTCTGGCCAAGAAAATAAAATGAGTACTATCACCCAGGCCCAATCTCAATTTTATAATTTAAAATGGCCCAAATTTCAATTAATGTCCAAAAACAAATACTGAGTATTAAAGGGTAATATACTATTTTAGAGAACCAATTTGGTTTCATGCCTAGAAGATCAACCATGGAGGCTATCTTTCTCTTGAGGAGGTTAATGGAATAGTATAGAGAAGGTAAAAAAGATTTACATATGATGTTCATCGATTTAGAGAAATATATGATCGGTTTCCTAGGGAGATTCTATGGAGAGTATTGGAAAAGAAAGGAGCGTGTGTCGCATATATTGAGGCAATAAAGGACATGTATGATAGAGTCATGACATCTATACAGACGACTGGTGGAGAGACTAATGAGTTTCCTATCACGATTGGTTTACATCAAGGCTCAGCGTTAAGCCCGTACTTATTTACTTTAGTTATGGATGAGATTACAAGACATATTCAGGATGAGGTGCCGTGGTGTATGCTATTTGCAGATGATATTGTTTTAGTAGATGAGACGAGAGAAGGAGTGAATGCTAAATTAGAATTGTGGCGGGTTACGTTAGAGACAAAAAGGTTTAGGCTAAGTCGATGTAAGACGGAATATATGGAATGTAAATTTAGTCAAAGTAGGATAACGAGTAGTATAAAAGTAAGTTTAGGCACACAAAAGATTGTAGAGAAAGATAAATTTAGATACCTTGGATCTATGGTGCAACAAGATGGAGGGATTGATACTGATGTAAGTCACAGGATTCAAGCTGAATGGACCAAATGGAGGAGTGCTTCGGAGGTTTTTTTCGACTGAAAAGTCTCCCTCAAGGTGAAAGGAAAGTATTATAAGGTAGCGGTTAGACCAGCACTGCTATATGGATCAGAGTGTTGGACAGTAAAGCATAATCATGGTCAAAAGATGACAGTTGCGGAGATGAGAATGCTAAGGTGGATGTGCGGGATTACAAGGAAAGATAAGATTAGGAACGAGGAGATTAGGGGTAAAGTAGGAATAACACCGATTGAAGATAAAATGAGAGAACCGATTAAGATGGTTTAGCCATGTTAGAAGGTGTCCAACAGAGGCACTTGTTAGAAGGTGTGAAAGTATGGAGATTGCCAGGAGTAGGAGAGGTAGAGGAAGACCCAAGAGAAGCTAGAAAGAAACCATTAAATATGACCTGATCTACCTAGATTTATCGAATGACATGCCCTTAAACAGATCTAATTGGCGTCGACAAATCCATATAACCGACCTCACCTAGTGAGAAAAGACTTGGTTTGGTTTGATTTGGTTTTAATGTCAAGAAAGCATTGGCAGAGACCAACATCATTGATCTAGCAAAGACCCATCCTCCTGCAAATATATATAGTGACGTTAGAAAAATAACGAATTCAAGTGCAAAATCAGAATAAATTAAAAACACATATGACCAAGTTAAAAATAAAAAATAACGAATTCATGCGCAATGGACACAAACAAAGCACAAAAGTAAAAAATTGTGCTCGAGACAAGTATCCTAACGTCATCTTTTTTTTTTTTTTTGGGTGTTATGACAACTCACTATATGTTTTATGGTAACGTAATAAACCTAGCAAGTAACCACTAGACAAACCTCTCTTTGTATCTTGAAGTTGTAAAATGGAAATCCAATCTCTAACATCCGTAGGAAAAGAAATTCAACAAGCATTCGCCTAAAACCATGCTTAATTTAGTTATGCTTTGTAAATCAAGAAATTCAGACTTGCAAATCATAATTCATAAAGGCATTGGTGTTTGTATTTATATGCACATAGACACATTTATATTATTACAAAAATACTAATGAAATAATCAACTGGGTTCAAGAGCCTCCTAATTAATAATTCAAAGATAATAAGCATAACTAAATTGAGAATCATATGAAGCCAAAACATGTTTAAGCTTTACTTCATTTGTCAAAAGATTAAATCCTATTGCATTGAGAACAAACACACAACCAAACATGCACGATCGGAAGCTGGTTTTCAATCATCACAAACACTCCACAAACATACACAATCAAAAGCTAGTTTTCAATCATCACAAATACTGCACAAACATGCATTTCTACAAAAATAATACATATATATATAAGTAACAAAAATAAAAATCCCATGGATAAATTGCTAGTTCAAATGCATATTTTTTTATGAAAGTTCAAATGCACATATTACCAACAGATTTTAATAAAACTTGTAAATATAAATCTACAATTTGGCCTTTCGATTGTAAAGCCCTAAATAAGAACGCAAAAACTCCCAGCAAGCATATTAAAAAAAAAAAAAAAAACTGTTGCCAATGTTTTAAAAATTAAGACAATTAAATGGCCCCCCAAAAAGGTACTGATGCAAGGTAAGTAGGTAACCTGTTCAATGGTTTGGTCTATAGAGAACATAAATTTATAAAACAAAATGTAATTATGTGGCACAAGAATAGAAAAAATTCCTAATGTCTTCTAAAATGGTCTTTCATGATTTATTAATTGATAGACTATTGTAACAAGAGAAAATTTCTACAAGCTGACAAAGTAAAGCTCACCATCTCCATATGGAATATACATTTTTCCCAGTGCTAACAAAAGTATGTATTTATTTATTATTTTTTTAATAAGAATAAAAGCCATCGAAGAAAATAAGACTAAAGTAGAACGAAATGTTTGTTTTGCGACTTGTGAGGGCATCAGCTTATGAAAATGTTCAATTCTAGTATCTGAAAACACACAACTTTCAATTTTTTATGCAATTTTTTAATGTCATTTTTATATAACAAGAACTAAGGCCAGCCCAACTTTAAAGCCAACCCTAGAACCGGAAAAATTCAAACCCAACTTCATAAAATTGAGCTTTTATGATATAACCAAAGAAAACTCTCAGAGAGATGTAGATGTTCATAGAAACAACAAAAACTATATCTGATCTCACAGCATGATATGTTTCCCTAAATTTTCCATATTCCCAAAAAGAAAAGTAGCAGCACATATTAATTGATCAATAAGTCAATCGAGTACCTTTCAAACCCCAAATAATTACATATAATGAATATTTTACACTAAAATCAACCCACTATACAAACATCAATTTCAAAGAAAATACACATAAATATAGAAATATAAAATCGCCTAATTCAAATATATACGTGCGTGTGGTGGAGTTTTGGTCCAAAAAGAGTATAACTAGAGTTTGGTTGGGTTGTTTTTTGAAACCTTTGTTGAAATGAACATCGAATAATAGCATATCAAACAAGATTCAAAACCACGACTCAAAAATTAAAAGGGAAAAAGTGAGAAACAGAGTGAAGGTAGAAAAAGTTAGAAGGAGAGCGAAAGGGGAAATATTTAACCTAGTACACGACTGGAGACAGAGAATAAGTTTATCCGCTGCTAGAAATTGTCCATCGTCGTTTCGAATAAGTTCATCTGTCACCGGAAATTGTCGAAAAGGATGATACACGTCTTGGAGTGAAAGACAAACCACAAAAAGCTTTTATTCTGGAGATGGAGAGAAAATTTCAACAGGGTGTTTTATTTCTTCCCTCCCAATGTCCACCCTACCGTACGTGCGACTCTCAATGCATATAGCTCGCACAAAAACTCCTAAATCCATTTGTGTGTTTTAAGAAGAATGAGTGACAGAATCATTAAGGGAACTAATACTTGTCGGCTTGTTTCTAGAAGCGATAACCACTTAACAAACAACTCCTCGGCAATATGAGGGCTGGTCTTAAGATCCAGAGCAGACCTTCTGACAATTGAAATGGTTCAAGGTCTAGAAAAGTCACATCCCCTGCAATTTCCATATTCACCGAAGCGACCACCTCAGTATCTTATACACTTGGGATAACTAGAGAGCCACTTCCAAACCCTAGATCGAATACTTCAATTCAATCACAAACTCTTCCCAGCCAATTCACCAGCAATCACAGCACACCAAACTAGAAACACTAATAACAACAATCATCACCCATAACACCATTTTCTCTAACTACCATCCATGCACCGTCACTTCAGTTTGGGTACAAAATTCAATAACCCTAGGTTTCAATGCTCGAACCTCGAATGACTCCAGCATTCTTGATACTTCTCAGAAACACCTACTTTGAAATTCTAGTGAATTCAAATTCAAATAGCAAAATAATAAAACACTTCTAGTTTAAACTAATAGGGGAAAAAAGATATGTAGAGATGTAGAAATCTAAAAGAGTTGCAAATGAATGATGATTGAATGAGAATTTTACAATAGAAATAGGGTTTAGTAACGGAATTGCAAAGGAAGCGATACCGAGAAATAAAAGTCAAAGAGAGAGAAAGCTGAATGCACCTAGAAAAGATTAGTTGGAGAAAATGAAAATCAAATGACTTGGATACATACATACATGCGTATGTACAGTAATGCAATGCAGGCAATGAATGATCGACAGTGGACATCGTACCTAACCACTGTGATTTTGGGCGGTCGAAGAGTTTTCGACTTTAATAGTAAACTTTTCATTTGTTTAATTTAATTAATAATTAAATTTTTCTTTAAACGTTTTAAATATACTTTAAATTTTCCTGAATAATAAATAAAAAATATTTGAATTTTTTAAAGTATATTTAAACTATTTTAGAAATATATTTTTTTTGAAAAAGATAAGTAATGTTTATTTAGAGCAAAGGAATCTACATGAGTATCAATGTGATGCTAGCACAAGACAAACGAAGATCAAATACAAATACAAACCAGCCAAACAAGGCAAACCAAAATGTCAAATCCAAACAAAACAGAGATCAACCTATTTGATCGAGGAAGTTTAAGAAAGAAGCTAAATCTACCTCCTTTCCTTCCTTTACCCAACCATATAGACAAGTGAGAAAGTAACTCTTTATCCTCAAGATTGTCCTGCTTTCATCTTTGAATATTCTTCTATTTCTCTCTTTCCATATCAACCAAAACACACATAATGGTACCACATTCCAAATAGATTTCTTATACTTTCCAAATGGCTGACCCCACCAAGCCAAGAGAGAGTCACATAGACTCCATGGGAAGTGTATTTGAACTCCGAAGCGTACGAGAATCAAACTCCACAGTTCCGCTATCATTGACAATGCAATAGAAGATGTGCAATAGATTCCTCCTGTCTAAGGCATAGAATGCATCGGTTGACTATGAAATATCCTCTAAGCTTAATGTTATCCATGGTTAAAATTTTCCCCTTAGCTACACACCAAGTGAAGAAAGTCACTCTAGGAGGAACAGCTTTATTCCAAAGCTTTGCCCAAGGAAAAACATATTTTGGATCTCCTTGAAGGAATAGATAGAAGGACTTAACAGTGAAAGTTCTTTTCTTAGACATATTCCAAACCATAGAGTCCTCAAGGTCCTCCAGACAAACATTGTTTAGTAGCTCCATGAGTGACAAATAATCACCAGCTCCATGAGTGATAAATAATCACTCAATTCCCAATTATTAATGTTCTTACGAAGCATCACAGACCAAGTGCAATTTCTGCCCATTCCAGCACAGTAATCTTGTACAAATGCATCTTTATTCACTGCTAGGGCAAAGATTCCTGGAAAGAGGACAACCAGACAACCAACATTTAGCCAATCGTGCTTTCAAAATAAGATTCTATCTCCTCTGTCCAGTTTCCAGGAAATGCAGCGAGAAAATTGCAACCAATTCTTTTTTATTCCTCTCCAAATGCTTGCACCAGCAGAATTAGAACAGTGGACTGAGCACCAGCCGCCCAGATTTTCCCAATATTTAATTGAAATTACAAAAAATTAATTTGCCAACCAAAAAACAAAAATTAGTATTGGTAAATTTGTTTAAGAAATAGTTCATTAACACTTATCAAGGAGAATTGCAAACAAAATAGAAAATAAAATAAAAATTAAAAAATATAGGACAAGTGTTTTCATGATGGGCACCATGTGTCTCCTCGTGAGCCTCAAAAAAGATGCTTCTCATTTACAATTTAAAAAAAGAAAGAAAAGGAAAGAAAATAACATGAGGTTTAGACATGCAAAGGCTATTGCGTGTCATCCGTACATCACTTCCTCACATTTTAATAGTTGAGTATCTATTGTTAAAAGTGGGCTCTTAACGACTTTTCTAAGTGATTTTATATAATTGTTTCGCAATCAAAATAATCACAATGGACACAAGATATTTGTTTTCTAAGGGAAAAAATACTTCTTTCCGTTTTGCTTTATAAAAGTACTAGTAATTGCTCGTGGCTAAAAGTAAAAAAATATAATGTAGCAGTAATACATCCTCTCAGAACCAACAGCTCGAACACAGCAGTGCACACAGAACTGGAAGCAAGCAATAAGCTCAAACCATCACAAAAATTAGCTAGCACTAGCACTCGAAGCAAAACAACCTAACTCACAGCAACCAAAGTTAGCAAATCTGCATCAATACCATCATCATATGAAGGACCATATTGAAACTACACAACCTTGCAAACCGCATCCTAGCAGCACCCTCCCATGGTAGAACCGCACGGAGCAGGACTACAAGGTGAAAACAGGAGACAAACAGCAACCAAACAACTACCAAAAAGCAACAATCCATTTACCAGGCAAAATAATCAGCAACCTGATACAAATAATCAGCAATACCACAGCAACAGTCAACATAATCAACAAAGCAAACAGTCGACATGAAGAGAGTCTACATTTCAACATAATTCAATTATCAATTTACCAGTCCAACTGCAAATAAATCAAGAAGCAAGGCCGCATAAACACATCTGCAACCACTGATAGCTGCAGCAAACAATCAGGAAAAGAGGAAGAGTAGAAAAGGGAAGGGGAAGAGAGAAAAGGAAAATAAGAATATAAGAAAGCAGAAAAAGAGAAGAAAGAAACCAAAAAGAACTGAGAAGAAAAGAAAGGAAAAGGAAAAAGGGAGCATGAGCATTCCAACAGATCATATCAGAAAATGAATTCCACAGCAAATAGCAAAACTGACCCAACCAGAACTCCACCAAATGCTCATATCAACAGCAACACATTGGCAACCAAAGAGTTGCATATCAGGCCAGCAGAGTCATAATTCAAACCAACAATCAGCATCACCGGCACATCTCATCACAAAACCAGTACCACAATCCCAAAACCAGCAAGGAAAATCAAAACATCAGCAGTTCACACTTCTCCCCATCCTGCCCCACAAACAAACCAATGCATATAATATTATAAGCCACAAATAGACTCAGCACAGCATCACCCATTCCTCAAGACCACATGCAAATCCCATCAATTCCAGAACAACAGAAATTACACCTAAGCACCAATAACAGCAGGCACCACCCTCAGCTAAACCATCTCTAATTCATCAACGAACCACAGACTAACCAAAAATCAGCCACCACAAACACAGCAGCATATACATCATAATAGGTCCACCACTAACACACAGTTGCAGCCACAAATTGGAAAGCAATCAAAACATCGACCCCATCACATAGGAACCTACACCCATAATCTCTCACACGACCAAAGATTGACGTAGTTCAATTTCACACTCTACTCACGATAGAAGCAGGCAATATCCAATTTCCATTGAGGCCAAAGCTTTTATCAGACCTTTTAAATCTTTGGCAACTAAGAACTTTCTCACGGATAACATTTATAATCCTAGTCAAGAAGTCTCCATCAATATAATTATTTTCAAAACATCTCCGATTTCTCTCCTAAAACTAAGAATGAAAGTATAGTAAAATTAAGGATATTTATTAATGGATACTTATTAGACAAAGCCAAATAAATTTTTTATTTTAAAAAAATGATATTTAATTTTCTTTGAATTTTTTTAAATAAACATTTAAACTAAAATTTCAATTTTAATGAGCTTAAAACTTAAATTTTAAATACATACATTTTTATATTATTTGTGTCATTTATATATATATATATATATATATATTTGAAAAGATAAGTAAGATTTATTACCAGCATCGAAGAGATGCTTCGGAAAAAACGAATTACATCAAATCCCTTCTTATTTCATACTATCTATGAAAATCAAAAAGGCGCTAAGATCTATCTCTTTTCCATCCTCTACCCAACTAAACAAACAAGAAAAAAATATACTTTTGGAATGCAAAATAGTCCTTCCTAAGTTTTCGAAAATTCTCCTATTACGTTCCTTCCAGATCAACCTGAAAAGGCAATACGGGATTGTATTTTAAATCTTCCTCTTTCTCCTGCCCATAGGTTGTCCCCACCAAGTTAGAAGAAAACTTTTTAAGTCTATGAGAAAACACATTTGAACGGCAAAGCATAAAAGAATTAGACTCCAAATTTCAGTGACCCAAACACAGTGAATGAGTAGATGATCAATAGATTCCTCCTGTCTGAGACATAAAGGACACCAATTAACAATAGAATAACCCTGTCGCTTAAGATTATCCATAGTCAAAATCCTTTCTCTATCAGCACACCAAGAGAAAAAAATGACTCTTGTAGAAACAGGGGCCTTCCATAATTTCATCCGAAGAAAAATATCCTCCTCTCCACTCTACAAGAACAGATAAAAGGAATTGACTGAGAAATCTTCATGCTCTGAATGCTTCCATCTCAGTGCATCTGCCAAGTCTTCCATTGGGCAAGAATAAAGGATTTCCATCAAAGTCCTGAAACTATCCACTTCCCAATCATTCAGATTCCTTCGCAACTGAACATTCCAAATTCTGCTAAAGCCGGTCCCTGATGAATAATTTGAAATCAAAGCATTCTTGTCCAAAGCAATGGCATAAATGTCAGGAAAAACATCGGAGAGGCTTCCACCTGTCAACCAGTTATGTTTCCAAAACAATGTCCTATCCCCCCTTCCTGCCTTCCAAGATAAACATCTCTCAAATCTCGACCATATCTTGCTTAAACTTCTCCATAAACTGGCACCAAAAGATGGGGGCCCTGCAGCAGATTTCCATCCGCCATTTACAACTCCATATTTGGTCTCAATCAAACGCCTCCAAAGGCTAGATTCTTCATGAGCAAATCTCCAAAGCCATTTTCCCCTGAGAGCTTCATTGTGCAACTTAAGCTGCCTAATACCAGCTTCCCCCATATGAATGGAGTTGCAAACAATTTTCTAGTCCACTAAGTTGTGCTTGAAAACTCCTTCACTTCTACCCCAAAGGAAATTTCTTTGCAACCTCTCAATTTCCTTTAGAACACACACAGGGGCAGGAAAGAGTGAAAAAAAAATAGGTGGGATGCTAGATATAACACTCTTGAACAAGGTGACCCTCGCTCCTGTTGATAAATAATTAGCTTTCCACCCGGCTAATCTATTTCTGCACCGCTCAATAACAGGTTCACAGATTTGTTTAGACTTGAAATTTGCTCCTATGATCATACCCAAATAAACAGTAGGAAGGGACCCAATATTACAGCCAAGAACAACTGCAAAATCCTCCATATCAGAATTGAATCCCACAGGCAGGACCTCAGATTTACTGAGGTAAATTTTAAGGCCAGTGACAGCTTCGAACCCCAGAAGGATGCAGCGAAGATGTCCAAGCTGAAGCAAATCAGCCCTGCAGAAGACTATAGAATCATCTGCAAACAGCAGGTGTGAAATGCTGAGGCTCTGCCTGCTATTTTACACAGGGAAACCCTCAATGAAGCCTGTCTCCATAGCTTTATTTAACATCCTGCTGAGAACCTCCATTACCAAAATGAAGAGAAAATGAGATAAAGGATCTCCTTGTCTTAACCCTCGAGAGGAAGGAAAAAAACCTTCAGGAGATCCATTTATCAAGACTGAGAATCTGGCAGTAGAAATGCACCAGTTTATCCATTGACACCATCTTTCCCCAGAGCCCATTCTACGCAGCAAATGCAGCAGGAATTTCCAGTTTACATGGTCGTAAGCTTTTTCAATATCTAGTTTGCAGACCAAGCCAACACCTTTGCTTTTGATTCTGGAATGCAGGACCTCATTTGCAATTAGAATTGCATCTAAAATCTACCTGCCCTTGACAAAAGCATGCTGAGATTTAGAGATGAGACTATCAATTACCTGTTTCAGCCTATTAGCTAGTACTTTTGACAGTAGCTTGTAGATTGCTCCTACTAGACTAATTGGCCTGAAATCCTTTAATTCCACAACTCCATTCTTCTTAGGAATTAGTACAATGAAGGTTGAGTTCAAACTTCATACAAATCTACAGCTGCAATGGAATTCTCCAAAGACAGCTAGCAGGTCTTCCTTAAGAATAGCCCAACATCTTTGAAAAAAAAACCATTGTCCATCCATCTGGGCCAGGAGCTTTATCACCATTTAATTCCATCAGCGCCTGGAATACCTCTGCTTCTGTGAAGGGAAGCTCTAGGCAATCAGCTGCAGAGGAGCTGAGCCGAGAAAATTTCATATCATTTACTAACGGCCTCCAATTTTCTTCTTCCGCAAACAGCTTTTTGTAAAAATCCACAATACTCTGTCTAATCATCCCTTGATCTTCGGTGAGCTCCCCATTGACTTCCAATCTATCAATCCAATTCCTCCTTTTGTTCGCAGAAGCCATTTTATGGAAAAATTTTGTATTGCGATCTCTTTCTTTGAGCCAATGAATTCTAGACTTTTACCTCCAACTTATTTCCTCCATTTTAATTAAACTAGTTAATCTCATTATCTTATTTTGCCACAGAGATCTTCCTTTTTCAGATAATAAACCACCATCATCTAGCCAATCGAGCTTTTTAATGTCTTTTTCCAGTTGGGCTTTCTGCTGTGCTATCCTTCCAAACACCTCAATGTTCCAGATTTTTAGGTCTGACTTTAGAGCCTTCAGCTTCTGACACAATCTATAGCTAGCAGTTCCCTCAAAATGATAATTCTGCCACCAATGAGCAACCATATCCTTAAAACCTTCAGCCTACAACCATATGTTTTCAAATTTGAAAGACTTTGGACCCTCTTTTATACCTCCCCCATCCAACAAAAGAGGGGAGTGATCTGAGGCCAACTTTGGAAGGGTTTTTTGAAGAACAATAGGGAATAAATCCTCCCAATCAGAAGAGACTAGAAATCTGTCAATCCTAGACTTGCACAAACTGTTGCTCCAAGTGAATCTACTTCCATTTAAAGGCAGATCAATGCATTGTAGGTCTTTAATGAAATCAGAGAAAATGTCCATCTGCCTTGTTCTCTTTTTGCATTCCCATTTATCCTCTATGCCTCTAGTCATATTAAAGTCACCCCCCAAGCACCATGGCAGATTCCACCTATAAACTGTAGCTCCCACTTCGTCCAGAAAATCTGACTTCCAAAGTTTAATCACAAGCCCATAGACTCCCGTAAAGGACCAAGAAATGTCCTCCTCCATGTGCTGGAACCAGCAAGAAATGGAAAAAGAACCAATCTCATAATCCAAAGCTTGTAGTTTCCTGCTGTCCCACATGAGCAGAATGCCTCTCGAGGCCCCAACAGACTCCAGAGCTAACCACTTGCACCAGCCCCCACCCCAAAGAGTCCTAAAAGTTTGATCATCAACACTACTTAGTTTGGTTTCCTGCAGAAAAATTATATCAGGATGCTGCCTAACGATAATAGATTTGATCACCATCCTCTTTTCCTTACCACAACAACCCCTAACATTCCAACTTAGGATTTTAGGTTTCATAGCAGACATAAGGATAACGACTCACCCCTTCTTCCTTCCTCATTAAAAAGCTCCATGTCATCTTTATCATAGGTAATAGAACATTGAAGATTTCTCAGCTCCCTTGCACCTCCCTTTACCCTGCTTCTTGGGAGCTTCTGCTAGCTGCTATTCCCCTTCTTCCTTTTTTCTTCAATAGACTGCAAGAGAGCCGTTATCTGTTCTTCGAATCCTTCACTTAAGATGCCCAAAATCTTCTTGAAAGACTTCATACGATTAATCACCCATGATGAGATCTTATTTTGATCCTTCCCACAATTCTCTAGCAACAAATGATTATCATCAGGCCACTCTTCAGCTGGCCCTACTGCTGCCAAAGGTTGGCATTCAAGAACTTCCCCGAGTGCTGATTCCTAAAATCCAAAATGAACCAACAAAGACCCAACAAGAGATCCAATGTTTTCAACAAGAGGATCGTCAATTGAGGGATTGACCACTGGAATCTTCACAGGTGGAGAAGCCCGTGGAGATGAGATCATTTGGTCAAGGGATGACATTGCTCCTATTTTTTTCCTAGAATTGTACTTTCTCCCATAAAACTTCCAACGATCAGTAGAACTGACATAACCTCCAAAGGCAGTAGTCTCCTCTCCATTAATATTGTCACCTGATAAAGGAATCATTCTAGCATCAGCAGTAATTTGGTCCTCATCATTAATTACATTCAGAGCATCAAACCTATTAACTGCTTGCTGGCCCATTAGAGAGACTTTTGGTATTTTAATCCTCTTTAATACTTTTGACTTTCCACCTACTTGGATCCATTGAACCTTCCCTGCAACCTTTGATTGCCTTCCAGGTTTTCCGGCCCCAAACTTTAATAACTCCTTACTTTTTCGATTTCCAATAGATGGAGGATTCAATGAATCAGCTTCCAAACCACGCGCCACCTTCTTCTTTCCCTCCGGTGGCCGGGAAACTTCAGAAGCCCAAAAGTCTTCTACCCAATCAACCCAAGGCCTTCTTTCGACCCAAATAGGACAATCATAAACAACTTCGCCCACTAAAATCTTGACTGAAGCAGGGATGTTTCTTCCATCACCTCTGATTTTAATTTTAGCCCACCTAAAGTTGGCAGCATTGCAGGGATCAAATTCAGATTCCATAAAACCTCCACAAAAATTGCCTATGCTCTGGAAGACATTGACACTCCATAAATGGAAAGGCAGACCCAGCACTCTGATCCAAATAGATTCAGCATTCCATCCTCTTCTAAAATAGCAACTCCAGCTGTGCCAAGAATCTAACCAAAGAGGATCCCCATTAATAACATAAATCTCTCTCTTAATTCTATCAGCTAACTGCTGGGAGGGAAATATAAATAAAAATCTTTCCTCATCCAAAACCTTAACACCAACTCCTCCGAGAATCCTCCATTTTCTATTGACCCACTCTGAAATTTTGGCAACCTCCATCTTAGCAGCACCCGGGCCACCTAATCTGCCAACTAAGCACCTTGTCATAAGCATGCTGTTCTCCACAGCATCCTCATGGTTAACAATGACATGCAGGTCATTGTGGGTGCTGCGTATGTTTGAGAGCTGCCATTTGGGAAGAGCAGCTGCTTGAACATATGACTTGGATTCTCTAAGAGCACTAGAGGTTGCTAACTGAGAAGGAGCATTCATCCATGCATGAGGCTTAATTTTGTTATAGAAACGATCCCCAAGTAAGAGGTCGCTGATGATATCCTTGAGAAAGCTCCAACTAGACCCGAAAGACAATTCTGGGATCCTAACTTGTCTTCTTCCAAAAGGGGCAAAGAGCCTCAGCTCCAACTTTCTGCTAATACCATTGGATAAAATGGTACCAACCAGAGTTCTTGCTCCTCCTCTATGACTACCAATTTGATGATGGCCATTGGTATTCTAAAGATGCTTCGAACATTTCTGTTGCAGCCATCTAAGTTCTTCCGCATAAATAACTATAAGCCTAACATATCCACTACCACGTTCGATTATCCTAAATCCTCCTTTGATCTTACAATCCTCCTCAAACTCAATAGTTACATCTTGAGCTTGAAAAGTTTTCTTGAAAGATTTGGCTTGATTGAAAGAGTTGAAAATCCGTGAGTTGCTAAAATGGTGCATTTTAGCAACTAGACCCCTTAAAATGCACCGAGAGCATTTTACACTTAATTCACCATGTTTCCTGATGGCTAGACTCTTGTGTCATTTATATATATAATAAGAAAGTTTAAAATTTTGAATTTGGGATTTTTTAACAGTTGGATTTCCTCAATGGCCAGGATTCTTTTATAATTTTTCATGTTGATTTGCTTTATAAATTTAAATTTGTGCTATTTGCACGCCAAATTATATTACTGTGCCTTTAGGCAGGGACAATTACTAGTCTATCTTACAAATTTGCTCAGATATTTTGAAAATATGTATGGTGATTGATGGCTAGGATTTGTTTTCTCAAAAATTAAAGGTCAAGATTTAATTTTAATTTTTAAGATTAAAAAATTTAAAAATCATCAACGGTCAAGATTTAATTTTATTTCAAAAATGAGGTTACTACATAGATATGTTACCGCTCAAATATATCACATCTGCTCTGCTCATCAAACATGATCCTTCACCATCATTCAAAACCATCCAAACCTAGTGTTCTTTTTCCCACCCGACTTTGCTGCCTGGGTATCTTTTGTGTTCACTGAACAAAACTTTTGCCGTCCAAGCACTCGGAGTTGCATAAAGTATTTTTTTGCTCTGGGCTTTCTTCGTTTGCTCTGGTTTTTTTTCGTTTTGCTCTAATTTTTTTTCAAAATGAAATACAGGTGATTTTCGAGCATCCTTCGGCATCCTTCAACATTCGAAGTGGCATGGCGTTAGTTTGCTCTCTCTTTGGCGCGGCGTTAATTCTCTCTCTCTCTCTCTCTCTCTCTCTCTCTCTATATATATATATATATATGTAATTTTGATTTTACCCATTTCTCTGTGAGAACCCAAACACTCTCTACAAGACACAAACATAAACCAAACAACCAAAAACAAACAATATAGATGACATTTTACCCATTTCCCAGTGTATAATACACGGTTGATTGAAGGGTTTGAAGCTCTGGTGGCACTCTGGCGCCGCCTATGATGGATGAGGTGGTTTGAGGCCTCACTGAACTGTTTGCTGCCTTCGTCGTATTAACTTTTCATCGTTCGTTAAAAATCGAGTTTTGAGGGTAAAGAAAAACAAATTACTCCCTAAGGACTTATTTGAATTGACCGTGAAACCAATTTTGAACTGGCTAAGCAATTGTGTCTGTAAATGATGAGTTGTGATTATGTATTTTATTTCTATACTAGACAAAGCTTATCCTTATTGTTTTCCGGTTTTTTTTTTTTTTTTGAAAAAATAAAACATAATACATATATATAGGTTCGTCTCCGAATTTTTTTTTTTAATTTTCTGAACTGGCTTCGTCTCCGAATCTCACAACACCATTTTTCCCCCAAAGTTTGATTGTATCTATATATATCTATATATATTCCTTTATATCTATCTACCTACCCTCGAGGAATGGTGTTCAAACAGATTATCTATTCCAAATGAAACAGACTATTTTGATTCACTTTTTGATTTAATTCCTTTTTTGAGATTTATATAGAAATTTTATTAAAATTTGTATGAATTTGTTGGGATTTGTAGAGATGTGGAGATTTATAGAGATTTTGGGGGTGTTTGTAATTTTAAAAAAGTTAAAAAAAAATAAAAGTTGATATCTATATTACAATTTGGCTCAGTTGATGGGACATTTATGTGCGTGTCAAACAGTGAAAAAGAGAGAAAAAGTGGGGGGAAGTTGGGGGGACTGACGAGAGAGACAGTGGGGGTGGGGCACGCCGGGGTGGGGGTTAGGCATGTTAGAGGGGGGCCTTGGGGGGAAAGATAGAAAAAGAAAAGGGGGTTGGGTTTGTTGGGGGTAAGGAAGTTAAATTGAGTTTTTTTATTTGAATGGGAATTTTTTTTTTACTTGAATGGGAATTTTTTTTAAAGTAGATTAAATTTTTTTGTTTGAATTTATTAAATTTTTTAAAAAGAAAATTAGATAAATAATAATTAAATTTGGTATATTTTTAACCGTTGAATTTATTTAATAGTTGCCTTTAGTTCTCTTTAATTTTTTCCTCTCCACTTTAGTTATCTTTTCTGTCACTTTATAGAAAAATACACTCTCTTATTTTCCTCCTCACTTTTACACTATTTGTCTAATAAAAATAATTAATAATTAAATTTTCAAATATATATCAATCAAACTTTCTAAAAAATTTCTCAAAATCTGTCAGCTTTTGAAATTATTTTAAAAATTATTAGTAACTTTTATTTTTTAAATAATTTAAATTTAACATTTTTAATCGTTGAATTTATTTAATGGTCAATATTATATTTTATAAAAAATTTTTAAAATGTGATTACAAATGTTTTTTTTATTTTTTCATTTTATATATTTTTTGTTAATCACATTCATAAAAATGTTAACCGTTGAATTTTTTTAATGGTCAAGATTAATTTTTATAAAAACTTCAATCAAACTTTTAAAAAAATTTGTCAAAATCTGTCAGCTTTTGAAATTATTTTAAATATTAGTAATTATTATTTTTTAAATAATTTAAATTTAGCATATTTTTAGCATTGAATTTATTTAATGGTCAAGATTATTTTTTACAAAAAATTTTTAAAATGTGATTACAATTTTTTTTTTCATTTTATATATTTTTTAAAAATTTTAAATTTTAGACGTGTTGATCACATTCATAAAAATGTTAATCGTTGAATTTTTTTTAATGGTCAAGATTAATTTTTATAAAATGTGATTACAAATTTTTTTATTTTTTCATTTTGTATATTTTTATTAATTTTTTAAAAATTTTAAATTTTAAACGTGTTAATCACATTCATAAAAATATTAAAAACATTAAAAAAAAACTAACTTTTCGTTTATTTTTTTTATCTAAATAGATATTTTTACTTAATAGACATGAATTTTTAAAATTTTTTGAATACGATTAATATACTTCAAAATTTTTTTGAATGCGATTAAGACAAAAAAGTTGAAAAAAAACTTTAAGACTAAATTAGGGGATTTACACTATCTACACAAAGATTGACACTATCTATACAAATTTTGCATTAGATAACAAAAGACAATTTTTATTAGATTAAATATTTTTTTGAAAAGCTACAATTACATCTATATAACAAAGTATTATATAAAATGTTAATTTTTTTTTCTCATCAATTTTGCATTTGTTGGGTTAATTATGGGATTATTCTTTTTCTATCTTTCTACAACAACTGTGCATAAAATGGAAGTTAATTATTAGGTGGTGAATTGTATAAATCAAGTAGCGGCTAGACAATTGTATAAATAATGCTTTCATGGACTCCTAGATTTACAATTCTTTTAATCTTAATTTTTGATAATAAAAGCTTTATAATCATTTCATTATGAATTTCTTTTGTTAATTACATGAGCAAGCGTCTTTAACATTTTTTTTTAAATTCTTTATCTCTCTCAAATTATTATTATCTCAAATCATTAATCTTTTTAAATTCCATAAGATACTAATGGAAATTGATTCTGGCAAAACCTCAAAATTTTACATTCTACCAATATTTTGTTAGTTTGTGAATATTTACAACACATATAATAGTGTATTAATCTTTTATAATTTAAAATTTTTTATTTTAATAAAAAACATTTACTTTTCATTTTTTTTTTTTTTTTTTGTGAACTAAGTTTTCACTTTATTTGAGAAAGTTCTATATAAACAATTATACTCAAAAAATTGAATAAAAAACAAAAGTAAAGAAATGAGTACTTCACCAATTGTCTATTGTATTTCATTTTATTTTTTATTCAGTGATTTTTATTTGTACGATTATTTTTATAGCTTTTTACGTAAATTTGCTTTAAATTGTATCCAAGTTATTTTTACAATTTTTTATATAAATTTATTTTAATTACAAATTTAAATTTAAATTTCTTTACAAGTCAAATTATGTTTCCGTGGCATTGGCACGGGTAATACCTAGTATATAATACGGAACCTCAAAATTTTGAATTTGAGATATTTTCAACCATTTGATTTACCCAATGGCCAAGATTATTTTATAATTTTTTAGGTTGGTTTGATTTATAAATTTAAATTTGAGCTATTTGCACGCTAAATTATATTTATGTGCCTCTAAGCACAGGCAATTACTAGTTATATAAAATTTTGGGTTATTTTAAATTGTGGACTTGCAGGTTGGTTTGTGTAATAATGTTTGTTTTATTTTTTTGGGTTGACTCAAACCCAGATTTGTAATTAGGCCTAAGGAGTTGGACTAATGCCCAATCCCTCTTTTCTTCTTCCCTTGTTTTCTTTTCTTACTTAGCCTTGATTTTCTTGTTTTGTGCTTGCAGTAGAGAGAGAGAGAGAGAGAGAGAAAGAGAGAGAGAGAGAGAGAGAGAGAGAGAGCACCTAATTTTACTTCTCGTGTTCAAACTTTTCAAATTTAAACTAGGAGCATTACCCAGCACAATTGCCTTCAAGAACCTCACAAAAATTTCTAGACTCATACAGTTCAAGACATTCATCGATAGCCACAATATTCCACACCCTAAATCTCACTTTGATAAGTGGTCTCGAAATTGTCAATATTGACACAACGTCCTAAGCCTTGCCTTGGGAGCTATTGGACAACCTCTTGTCTAGCTTCGGAGAGCCATATATGCTTGTATTCCAAATGTGCATGGTGGTGTTATAGCAATTTAAATTTATTTTGTAATAAGTATCAGTAGATGCCATAGGGATGGGCTTACGTAGTTGTCACATAATTTAACTTCTCTAATTAAATATGTGTCACACAATTAAAATAGAAAAAATTTGATTTGATTTTTGAAAAGGAAACCTACAAAAGAATTTTGTCAAATACCTATGAGGTGACAATTAAAATCAATGCAAATTGAACTAAAACTATAAAATGAAATGTCAAAGGGCCAAGGATCAACTATCATGCAATCAATCAAATTGAGAGGCCAAGGTACAATTAAAAGGCATGGTTGATTTTGGGAATTTTAGCACATTACTTAAAAAACCTACGGATTCATAGTAGTCTTCATACATGACATGAAATATTTAGGAATTTAGAAAATCCTACACACCTAATATGCATACATACTAAACATAAGTATACCTGGCATACAAAGCCCAGAAAAGCATGCAAACATGATATGCTTGCATGTAAATTGATCATTCACCAATCAAATTCAACAAATGGAATGGAAATTGAAGTTCAAATAAATACCTCAACTTGATCAATACGCACTTGTCTTCAATATTTGCTCAGATCCTTGCCTTGAAAAGCTACTTTAGAGACATTAAAATTACAAAGAAGAGAGAAAACTAAAAATAATTGAAAGAAACATACTAGAGAATTGATTGTAAGTGAGGAAAGATGGAAAGGCCACACTCTCCTTGCTAATAAACTCAAGTCTAATGTAATGAAAAATCTAATATGTCATGAAACCCTGTCTCTATTTATAGTCTCCAAGCCAAAATATTACAAAAATATCATTTAAAATTGAGTTTTTGGCCCAACATTCAAATAGGAATTACATGCTATATCATCACATGCTTTTCCATATGTCATATTGGAGACACTATCTATCTGAACACACACACCCACTTGGATTGACATAGGCGGAGAAATAATTAAAAAAAAAAAAAACTTGCTAATTAAGTCTAGAGAATATTCCCTCTGAAGATTGGGAACATCTCAAAAATGGCTAAGCCTTGAGTTCTAAATCTAGATTCCAATAGACATATCCGTTATGCATCATATTATTGTCAAAGGAATGAATGCTATAATACAAACTATCATTAAACCCCGCATATCTATGATATATATAGTTATTTGGATGCATCCATAGGCACATCACTAGCCACTTGACCCTTTGTACAGATTTAAGTATGTGTATATCACCAATAAAACTCCTCAATTAATTAGTTCAAATGGAGAATAAGAATAAAAACAATCGGTTTGGAAAGAAAATTTCAATCTAAAAACTAAGCTATTATAATCTAGTATTTGGGAAAATACTAAAAAAGAATTACAAAAGGTGGTATTTCCATAATGCTTGAAAAAATATATATGCAAGACTATGAGAAATTAAATCAGCTCACATTTGTCATGTTCAGAAAAGAATAAAAGATATAGGGGGCATTTGGTAGCACAAATTTTAGCATTTTTTAACAATTTTTAGTCAAAAGTTGCTAATTGCAATTTTTGGTGTGTTTGGTGAAGTAAGTTACAATTTTTAGCAACTTTTTGGAACTTTTGGGTGTTTGTTAAAATTTTTGGCAATATTCAGTAATTTTTAGTAATTTTTGAGTGTTTAATAAAATTTTTAGCAAATTTTAGCAACTTTTTGTGTGTTTGGTGAAACTTTGAGTGGAACAAATTACTATAACAAAGCAAAAGAGTGGCAAAAGTTGAGGTTTCACCAAACGCTCAGCTTGCAACTTTGGTAGATTTTTGCACTTTTGTGTGCTACCAAACAGGACCATAATCTTTGCTTTTGTTCTAGGAAAAAGGAAACACGCTTATGTCATAGGTGTATTTGGATGGTAGTATTATAATAATTACTTCATGAAATTTAAAATCTTCTGTATTCTTGAGAAACCAAATTTGACATGGCTGATAGAATTTTTCTCATTCGTACCACCCAATTGTGCTTGTAATGTGAAAAATAAAATATCTCCCATTTCCAATTCTTAGTTGTCCATGATCACTGTGTTGATCATCATAGGAAAACTAATCAAATATTGAAAAGGTTTTATTGGAAAAATAACTTTTCTAGTCAGTCCCCATTCAATATCTTCTATTTTCGTGTTTTCGTGTTTCAACAAATGATTTATACGTGAAATTTCATTTTCAAGACTAACCAAAGATAAATTTCTTTCTAAAAGTTCAATAACCTTTTTGTGATGGGACTCAATATGACTGTTAATAAAAATTTTAAAATTTTCTTTTAACAATGATTTTTCAAATTTTTAAGGAGACAAATTTGCCTATTCTGACGAATTCTCTTCTATTCAAACATTCTTCTGCTAAAAAGTCATAACAATTCCATAATACGTTGTATCTGATCAAAATTAAACACAATGTTCCAATTCATTTGATTAATGAAATTGAGGACAAGGTTTAGAAAAGTATTCATTTCTCTACCGTTGTTTTGTAGTAGAAGAGATTTTGAGAAATCAAACCTTCATTTACATAAGTTTGGTCCATGATTAGGTCTGCTATGCATTCCATGTGTCCACAGAACTGAGCTCTTAATCCTTTCTGGCGAGAGGTCCAAACATCATCCATTTTCTCATGGAAATGTTTTTGCAATCTAGGATTGGGGAAATGGGTAGTTTGAGCTTCTTCTTTATGGTAAAAAGCCATAGCGAGATAAAAAGAGGAAAAGCCCGCATGATAATTAACTATAAGAGGCTAAATGAAATTTTCAAGTTGATGGATATCTCATTCTTCGAAAAGATGTTTTAGTAAGCCTAACTGAAGGTGCTAAACTATTTCGAAAATTTGATTATAAATCAAGATACTGGCAAATAAAATTAACAGAAAACTCAAAGCTAGCCCAAGTGCCCATCCATACCTTCAGAAATATAAATGCCTAAGTGCTAGTATCAAATCCCCCTAGTGGTGTAATTACCTAGATGCCAGCCTATGTCCTTGGACGACATAAATGCTTAACCGCCAATCAGTCCACTAGATTTGACAAAGCTCCCATCACGATGTAAGCTCTTAAATACTAGTCCAAACACATTTACGAGCGTAAGTGCTCAAGAGCTAGTACACACTCGCAAAGAGATAAGTGCGTGTTTCAGCTTCCTCAGCAGCATAAGTGCCAAAGCACCAACCTACATGCTTTGACAACGTAAGTGCCTAAGCGTCAGTTAGTCTATAAAACAAAAGCTAGGTTCATCCCATGAACCAGGTGTGAGGCATCGATTCACCAGAACAAAGCGAAGCTCTACCCGACTTAGGTATTAAGACATCAAGTCTCCATTGATCTCTACAAGAAAATCGAAATAGGAACTAACAAATATGTGATATAGTAGGAATTAGACGTGGGAGAAATGCTAAGGACACGAGTCCCCTGTGCACCAATGGATTGGATTTCTAAAGACCTCAAAACTCTCAAACCCAACAATTAGAAATATGAATAGATAAATTTGTGAAACGATAAGAATTAGACTTATGAGAGAATCAAAACAAACACATGTTCTGCTTGACATAGTAAATGGGGGCCAAGAAAATAAAATGAAACTAGGAATTGTGACATTTGTGATATGGTAAGAATCAGAGTCATGAGAAAATGAGTAATGCAAAAAAAAAAACGTCTTATGACAGGCATAGATAAAATGGAAAAAGAGAAACGAAGTAGGAATTGACAAAATTGTGATATGGTACGAATTGAAGACATTAGAAAATGAGGAATGCAAAAAAAATAAGTCTCATTTTGTTCATAGGTAAAATAGAAACAAAAAATCAAAATAGGAATTGACAAATTTGTGATATGGTAGGAATTAGACATGGGAGAAATGCTAAGGACACGAGTCCCACGTGCATCAAAGGATGGTATTTCTAAAGACATTAAAGCTCGCTAACCAAACAATTAGAAAGACGAATGGACAAATTTGTGAAAGGATAAGACATAGACTTATGCAAAATTCAAAAACAGCACATGTTACGTTCGATGTAGGTAGAATGGAAGGGGAGAAAGAAAAGAAAATACAACTAGGAATGGTGAAATTTGCGATGTGGTAAGAATTAGAGTCACAAGAAAATGAGAAATGCAAAAAAAACACATTCTATGAGGGGCATAGATAACATGGAAAATGAAAATTGAAATAGGAACTAAAAATTTTGTGATATGTTAGGAATTGGATGTGAGAGAAATGCTAAGGACACGAGTCCCTCGTGCACCAATGGACAATATTTCTAAAGATCTCAAAACTCTCTAACCCAAAAATTAGAATAAGAATGGACAAATTTGTAAAATAATAAGAATTAGACTAATGAGAAATTTTAAAAAAACCTGTTTTACTTTCGATATAGGTAAAATGGGCAAGGGCAAGAAAAGAGAATAAAAATAGGAATGGTGAAATTTGCAACATGGTAAGAATTGGAATCATAAGAAATGTAAGAAATTAAGTCTTATATCGGACATGGGCAACATGGAAACAAAAAATCGAAATAGGAATTGACAAATTTGTGATATGGTAAGAATTGGACGTGAGAAAAATGCTAAGGACATGAGTCCCACGTGCATCAATGGATGGTATGTCTAAAGACCTCAAAGCACTCTAACCGAAGAATTAGAAATGCGAATGGACAAATATGTAAAATGGTAAGACTTAGACTTAAGAGAAATTCAAAAAAAGCACGTGGTATGGTCAACGTAGGTAAAATGGAGGGGAGGAAAAAAAAAGAAATATAAATAGGAATGGTAAAATTTACAATATGGTAAGAATTAGAGTCGTGAGAAAATGAGAAATGTAAAAAATCACGTCTTATGACGGGCATGGATAAAATGGAAAAATATAATCGAAGTAGGATTTGACAAAATTATAATATGGAAGGAATTGGTGTCATGAGAAAATAAGAAATGCAAAAAAAAAAAAAAAAAAACAAGTCTTACGCTGTACATGGGTAAAATGGAAACAGAAAATAGAAGTAGGAATTGAAAATTTGTGATATTATATAGTAGGAATTAGACATGGGAGAAATGCTAAGGACACGAGTCCCATGTGCATCAAAGGATAGTATTTCTAAAGATGTCAATGCTCGCTAACCAAAGAATTAGAAATATGAATGGACAAATTTGTGAAATAATAAGAGTTAGATTTATGAACAATTCAAAAATAGTACATGTTACGTTCAACGTAAGTAAAATGGGAGGGAAAAAGAAACTACAAATAGGAATGGTGAAATTTGCGATATGGTAAGAATCAGAGTCATAAGAAAATGAGAAATACAAAAAACATGTCTTACGATCGACGCAAGTAAATTGGGGGGAAAATGAGAAGAAAATAAAAACAGGAATGGTAAAATTTGCGATATGGTAAGAATTGGAGTTATGAGATAATGAAAGAACGCAAAAAAACACGTCTTATGTTAGACATGGTAGAATGGAAAAAAAAAAAGAACCAAAGTAGGAATTGCCAAGTTTGTGATATGGTAGGAATTGGACTTGGAAGAAATGCTAAGGACAGAAGTCCCTCGTGCATCAATGGATGGGATTTCTAAAGACCTAAAAGCTCTCTAACCCAAGAATTAGAAATATGAATGGACAAATTTGTGAAATGATAACGATTATACTTATGAAAAATTCCAAAAAAGCACGTATTATGTTCAACGTAAGTAAATTGGGGGGAACGAGAAGAAAATAAAATTTGGAATGGTGAAATTTGTGATATGGTAAGAATTGGAGTTATCAGAAAATGAAAAAATGTAAAAAAACACATCTTATATTGGACATGGATGAAATGGAAAAAGAGAACCGAAGTAGGAATTGACAAATTTGTGATATGGTAGGAATTGGACTTAAGAGAAATGGTAAGGACAGGAGTCCCTCGTGCATCAACAGATGGGATTTCTGAAGACCTAAAAACTCTCTAACGCAAGAATTAGAAATATGAATGGACCAATTTGTGAAATGATAAGAGTTTAACTTAAGGGAAATTCAAAAAAAGCACTTGTTATGGTCAACGTAGCTAAAATGGAGTGAGGGAAGAAAAGAAAACACAAATAGAAATGGTGGAATTAGAGTCATGAGAAAATTACAAATGCAAAAAACCAAGTTTTATGTTGGACATGGGTAAAATGGAAACAGAAAATCGAAATAGAAATTGACAAATTTGTGATATAGTAAGAAATGGACATAGGAGAAATCGTAAGAACACAAGTCCCACGTGCATCAATGGATGGCATTTCTAAAGACCTCAAAGCTCACTAACCAAAGAATTAGAAACATGAATTGACAAATTTGCGAAATGATAAGACTTAGAATTATGAAGAAGTCAAAAATAGCAAGTGTTACGTTCGACGTAAGTAAAATGGAAGGGAGTAAAAGAAAAGAAAATACAAATAATAATGGCGAAATTTGTGATATGGTAAGAATTGGAGTCATGAGAAAATGAGAAATGCAAAAAAAACGTCTTATGAAGAGCATGGATAGAATGGACAAGAAAATTGAAATAGGAATTGACAAATTTGTGATATGCTAGGAATTAGACGTGGGAAAAAAGGCTAAGGACACAAGTCCCTCATGCACCAATGGATTGGATTTCTAAAGACCTCAAAGCACTCTAACCCAACAATTAGAAATATGAATAGACAAATTTGTGAAATGATAAGAATTAGAGTTATGAGAAAATCAAAACAAACATGTGTTCCATTCGACATAGTAAATGGGGGCAAAGAAAAGAAAATAAAACTAGGAATGGTGAAATTTGTGACATCGTAAGAATCGGAGTCATGAGAAAATGACAAATGCAAAAAACACGTTTTATGATGAGTATGGAAAAAAAAAAAAAAAAGAATGGAAGTAGGAATTGACAAAATTGTGATATGGTAGGAATCGGAGTCATGAGAAAATAAGAAATCCAAAAAAACAAGTCCTATGTTGTTCATGGGTAAAATGGAAACAGAAAATTGAAATAGGAATTGGTAAATTTGTGATATGGGAGGAATTGGACCTGAGAGAAATGCTAAGGACATGAATCCCACGTCGATCAAATGATTGTATTTCTAAAGACGTCAAAGCTTAGTTTAACTCAAAAATAGCACGTGTCACGTTTGATGTAAGTAGAATGGAAGGGAGGAAAGAAAAGAAAATACAAATGGGAATGGTAAAATTTGCAATATAGTAAGAATTATAGTCACAAGAAAATAAGAAATGCAAAAAAACACATCTTATGATGGGCATGGATAACATGGAAAAAGAAAATTGAAATAGGAACTAAAAACTTTGTGATATGTTAGGAATTGGACATGAGAGAAATGCTAAGGACACGAGCCCCTCAAGCATCAATGGATGGGATTTCTAAAGAGCTCAAAACTCTCTAACCCAAGAAATAGAAATAAGAATTAACAAATTTTTGAAATGATAAAAATTAGACTTCTGAGAAATTTAAGAAACCGTGTGTTACGTTCGATATAGATAAAATGGGCAGGGGCAAGAAAAGAAAATAAAAATACGAACGGTGAAATTTGTGATATGGTAAGAATTTGAGTCATGAGGAAATGAGAAATGCAAAAAAATAAGTCTCACGTTGGACATGGGTAAAATGGAAATAGAAAATCGAAATAGGAATTGACAAATTTGTGATACGGTAGGAATTGATTGTGGGAGAAATGCTAAGGACATGAGTCCCACATGCATCAATGGATGCTATTTCTAAAGACCTTAAAGCTCGCTAATCAAAGAATTAGAAATACAAAATAGACAAATTTGTGAAACAATAAGACAAACTTATGAAGAATTCAAAAATAGCACTGTTACATTCGACATAGGTAAAATGGAAGGGTGGGAAAGAAAAGAAAATACAAATAGTAATGGTGAAATTTGTGATATGGCAAGAATTAGAGTCATAAGAAAATAAGCAATGCAAAAAAAACACATCTTTTGACGGGCATGGATAAAATTGAAAAATAGAATCAAAGTAGGAATTGATAAATTTGGGATATAGCAGGAATTGGAGTAATGAGAAAATGAAGAATGCAAAAAAACAAGTCCTATGTTGCACGTGGGTAAAATGGAAATAAAAAATTGAAATAAGAATTGACGAATTTGTGATATGGTAGGAATTGGACTCGGGATAAATGCTAAGGACACGAGTCCCACGTGCATTAAAGGATGGTATTTCTAAAGACCTCAAAGCTCGCTAACCAAAGAATTAGAAATACGAATAGACAAATTTGTGAAACAATAAGACTTAAGAGTTATCAAGAATTCAAAAATAGCACGCGTTACGATCGACGTAGCTAAAATGGAAGGGTGGGAAATAAAAGAAAATACATATAGCAATGCTGAAATTTGTGATATGGCAAGAATCGAAGTCATGAGAAAATGAAAAATGCAAAACAAACACATCTTATGATGGGCAAGGATAAAATGGACAAATAAAATTGAAATAGGAATCGACAAATTTATGATACGGCAGGAATTGGACTTGGGAAAAATGCTAATGGCACGAGTCCCTCGTGTATCGATGGAAGAGATTTCTAAAGACCCTAAAGCTCTCTGACCCAAGAACTAGAAATACGAATGGACAAATTTGTGAAATGATAAGACTTAGACTAATGGGAAATTCAAAAAAAGCACGTGTTACGGTCAACGTACGTAAAATGGAGGGGAGGAAAGAAAAAAAAGAAAATACAAATAGGAATGGTGCAATTTGCGGCATGGTAAGATTTGGAGTCATGAGAAAATGAAAAATGCAAAAAAACATGTCTTTCAATGGGCATAGATAAAATTGAAAAATAGAATCGAAGTAGCAATTGACAAAATTGTAATATGGCAGGAATTGGAGTCATGAGAAAATGAGAAATACAAAAAAACAAGTCCTACGTTGGACATGGGTAAAATGGAAATAGAAAATCGAAATAGAAATTGACTAATTTGCAATATGATAAGAATTGGACTCGGGAAAAATGCTAAGGACACAAGTCCCATGTGCATCAAAGGATGGCATTTTTAAAGACCTCAAAGCTCGCTTACCAAAGAATTAGAAATACGAATGGACAAATTTTTGAAGTGACAAAACTTAGACTTACGACAAATTCAAAATAAGCACGTGTTACATTTGACGTAGGTAAAATGGAAAGGGGGGAAAGAAAAGAAAATACCAATAGGAATGGTGAAGTTTGTGATATGGTAAGAATTGGAGTCTCGAGAAAGTAAGAAATGCCAAAAAACACGTCTTATGATGGGCATGAATAAAATGAAAAATAAAATCGAAATAAGAATTGACAAATTTGTGATATGGTAGGAATTGGACTTGAGTGAAATGCTAAGGACATGAGTCCCTCATGCATCAATGGATGGGATTTCTAAAGACTTAAAAGCCCTCCAACCAAAGAATTAGAAATATGAATGGACAAATTTGTGAAATGATAAGAACTAGACTTATGAGAAATTCAAAAAAAGCACGCACTACGCTCGACATAAGTAAATTGTGGGAAAAATGAAAAGAAAATAAAAATTGGAATGGTGAAATTTGCGATATAGTAAAAATTGGAGTTATGGCAAAATGAATAAAATGCCAAAAAAAGCACGTCTTTTTTTGGACATGGGTAAAATGAAAAAATAGAATCAAAATAGGAATTTACAAATCTGTGAAATGGTAGGAATTGGACTTGGGAGAAATGCCAATGATAGCAGTCTCCCAATCCCAAGGATAGCAGTCCCTCGTGCATCAACGGATGGGATTTCTAAAGACCTAAAAACTGTCTAACCCAAGAATTAGCTATATGAATGGACCAATTAGTGAAATGACAAGAATTTGACTTAAGAGAAATTCAAAAAAAAAAGGCACATGTTACATTTGACGTAGCTAAAATGGAGTGGGGAAAGAAAAGAAAATACAAATAGGAATGGTGAAATTTGCAATATAGTAATAATTGGAGTCTTGAGAAAATTAGAAATGCAAAAAAACAAGCTTTATTTGGACATGGGTAAAATGGAAACAGAAAATCGAAATAGGAATTGACAAATTTGTTATACAGTAGGAATTGGATGTGGGAGAAATGCCAAGAATACGAGTCCCACGAGTGTCAATGGATGGTATTTCTGAACACCTCAAAGCTCTCTAACAAAAGAATTAGAAACACGAATGGTCAAATTTGTGAAGTGATAAGAGTTAGAATTACGAGAAATTTAAAAAAGCACATGTTACATTTGACGTAGGTAAAATGGGGTGGCAAGAAATGAAAAAAAAAATAGGAATAGTGAAATTTGTGATATAGTAAGAATTGGAGTCATGAAAAAATGAGAAATGCAAAAAAACAAGTCTTTTGTTGGACATGGGTAAAATGGAAATTGAAAATTGAAGTAGGAATTGACAAATTTGTGATATGGTAGCAGTTAGATGTGGGAGAAACGCAAAGGACACAAGTCCCACGTGCATCAATGGATGGTATTTCTAAAGACCTCAAAACTCTCTAACCTAAGAATTAGAAGTACGAATGGACAAATTTGTGAAATGATAAAATTTAAACTTATGCGAAATTTAAAAAAGCACGTGTTACAATCAATGAAGGTAAAATGGAGGGGAAGAAAGAAAAGAAAATACAAATAGGAATGGTGAAATTTGCGATATGGTAAGATTTGGAATCCTCAGAAAATGAGAAATGCAAAAAAAACCCATCTTATGTTATTCATGCGTAAAATGGAAACAGAAAATTCAAAATACGAATGGACAAATTCGTAAATAAGATAGGAATTGGACGTGGGAGAAATGCTAAGGACAAAGTCCCTCATGCATGAATGGATCGCATTTCTAAAGACCTCAAATCTCTCTAACCCAAGAATTAGAAATATGAACGGACAAATTTGTGAAATGAGAAGAATTAAACTTATCAAAATTCACAAAAAGTACGTGTTACATTCGACGTCGGTAATTTGTGAAATGATAAGAGTTAGATTTATCAAAATTCAAAAAAAGCATATGTTACATTCGACATAGCAATCAACACAGAATCCCATCCACATCTATTTAGTTCCCAAAAACCCACACATCGGTCCAACAAAATAAAGAAGTGATAGTAATTGCAATTTATTTATTCCTTTCCTTGTCTTTATTACCATTCTAAATGAAAAACTTTTAGTTCATACTTTGGAAAAGAAATAAAGAATCTGCAACATGTTTTGCGGTAAATTTTGTCAGTTAGAAGGGAAACTAGGAATAACTAGGTAGCTTCCTTTCAAATAATAACCAGCTATTGAGGGTATCCCCCCCTCCCCAAACATTGAACCAGCACTTGAGTTTTAGAACCCCAAATATCAGTTAATGCTGCCAGTTTCTGTTAGTCTTGCTTAAATTGGCAAGCCTTTTGATTATCTTTTTCTTGATTCCCAAAATTTCACTCTTTTGATTGTTTACATTTGGCTTAAAAATTTATATTTTTACATATTAGATTCAAGGTTGTTCACTACACCTAAGCTAAGCTCAGAAAACACATTATTATTTTCAACTTCTTTCCAAATTATTAATTTTGAAGAATTTGCACCTATCGCACAGCATAAGCAGCAGAACAGATTATGAAAACATGCATATTGATATTACAATATGCAGCACACGCTTTAAATTTCATGTATAGAAAATTGGTTGCCCCCATGAATTGGGAAAAAGACCTTCAAATCCAAAACTGCAATTTTCACATTGTGAAACCTTTTAGTTTGCAGACCAGTAAGCAAGGGCACTTGCTAACTGTTCAGCTAGTGATTAGACAAGAAAATGAAGCTGGGACATGACAGCACCAGAACTTGGGGAAAGTCAGCAGTAAATCATAAGAAAAGAAGAATAAAAGAAACATTTCGGGACTTGGGAACCGGCAAATTGAACTTCATTAATTGCAAAACAAATGTGGATTACCTGAATTGTAGGCATCAATGATGGCAAAATCTCATCTCCAAACACATTTGAGAGGATATCTAGATCAGCAGCACTGCACTTCTGCAAGTTCCAAATATTGACTACGTCGTCATCCTGCAATTACAAAATCTTAAATAAACGGTGGCCAACGCAAAATCTCAAATAAATTAATTAAAGTAATTTTATCCAATTACCTAATGTATCAAACAGTGTTAAATGAAAACAGGGACTCAGATCCTGTTAGGCAAAAGATCAATGAAAATTCTTTGTGAGCAAGATAATTTGAGATAATTAATAGAGAATATCAAGAAAACATTGGCAGAGACCAACATCATTGATCTGTCAGAGACACATCCTCCTACAATTATATATAGTGATGTTAGGAAAATAACAAATTCAAGTGCAAACTCAGAATAAATTAAAAAAACAAATGACCAAGCTAAAAATAAAAAATAACGAATTCATGCGCAGTGGACACAAAAACAAAGCACAAAAATCAGAAATTGTGCTCGAGACAAGTATCCTAACATCATCTTTCTTTTTTTTTTTTTTTTTTGGGGTTATGAAAAGCCACTATATTTTTTATGGTAATGACTACTAGACAAACCTCTCTTTGTATCTTTAAGTTGTAGAATGGAAATCCAATCTCTAACATCCTCAGGAAAAGAAATCCAACGTGCATTCGCCCAAAACCATGCTTAATTTAGTTATGCTTTGCAAATCAAGATATTCAGACTTGCAGATAATAACTCAAAAATACATTGGTGTTTGTATTTATATGCACACAAACACATTTATATTATTACAAAAATACTAATAAAATAATCAAATGGGTTCAAGAGCTTCTTAATTAATAATTCAAAGATAATAACCATAACTAAATTGAGACTCATATGAAGCCAAAACATGTTTAAGCTTAACCTCATTTATTAAAATATCAAATCCCATTGCATAGAGAACAAACACACAACCAAACATGCAAGCTGGTTTTCAATCATCACAAACACTCCACAAACATGCACAATCTAAAGCTAGTTTTCAATCATCTCAAACACTCCACAAACAGGCATTTCTACAAAAATAATATATATATAAATAATAAAAACAAAAATCCCATGAATAAATTGCTGGTTCAAATGCATAATTTTTTATGAAAGTTCAAATGCTTATATTACAAGCAGATGTTAAGAAAACTTGTAAACATAAATCTACAATTTGGCCTTTCAATTGTGAACCCCTAAACAAGAATGCAAGAAACTCCTAGCAAGCATAAAAAAAAAGAAGGATAAAACTATTTTCCCAATGTTTTAAAAATTAAGACAATTAAATGAACCCAAAAAAAAGGTGCTGATACAAGGTAAGTGGGTAACTGGTTCAACAATTAGGTCTGTAGACAACGTAAATATATAAAACAAAATATAATTATGTGGCACAAGAATAGAAAAAATTCTTAATGTCTCCTAAAATGTTCTTTCATGATTTATTTAGTGATAGACTACCGTAACAAAAGAAAAATTCTTCAAGCTGACAAAGTATAAAGTAAAGTTCACCATCTCCATGTGAAATATACATTTTCCCAGTGCTAACAAAAGTATTTATTTATTTATTTTTTTTCCATAGCCAATTGTTGGAGTGGTTTGCCAAACCACTCCTGCAATTACTCTAGAGTCTGTTTCTATCTTCAACTCTTTCCTCCTAAAATAATAAATCCATATGAGCTTCTGGCTTTTTTGAAATCATTTTTAATGCTATCACAATGTCAATAAATACATGTACATCTCACTCACTCTGTCTTTGCCTTTACTAATTTTAAACCTCTTTTACTACATTTCCCTACATCATTTTTTACATGCTCCTCCACATATATCTAATACAGAATGGAAAGAAAGTGGGTTTGATATCATTCAAAGTAGATGCAAAACTATTAGATATCATTTTATCCGAACATAAGACTATTGGATATCGTTCTAGCTAGATACAAAAACTATAAGTAGTGAACACTAGAATCCACAATTAAATAGAGAAATTTCTCTAATGAATAATTTAATTAAAAACTAAGATGAATGCTAAAGCAGCTATTACCTCATACTTAAACTGAATAACCCCAATCCTAATAATTAAAATAGGTAACTGCAATATATTCAGAATTTACCAAAAATGGCAAAATGAATACATTTGAAGGATCTTGAATCTTGACTCCTAATGAGTAAAAAACTGATGGAAGTTAATTCTAATTTCTATACTAGCGGAAATTGCCAAAACAAAATTTTTCTAAACAAAAAATTAGGAATTTAAAGTCCAAAATGAAAAAATTTAGTCACCGGTCAACTTAGATTATGAGAAAAGGCCGTAAGTCTTATCCTTATGTGATGTCCTTTAGAATAGGCATCTTCCTAGCTCAATTATGGCACTTCAGAATTAATTATTAAAACAAACCTGAGTGCCTTAATTGGGTCAAACTACTTAAAAAATGAAACGGTAACCTGTTCTACAAAATATCTTGTTTCTAACATGGATTGTTTCACCATTGGTCAAATCCATCAACTTCTGGACCTATTAGTTGGTGCTCTCATATAATCTCAGTTTGGGGTCAGAGACGTACATCAATTGTAGGCTAAGAAGCACGAACACTGATTTGAGAAACCGACACGACGCAACATGAATGCAATCACTTGACAATTTAAAAAAAAAAAATACAAGACACAACACGATGGGAAGTCAGCAAAAATATATATTTTTCATATATCTTAGATATTATTATTTTACTTAAATATAATTAAAATAATACAACAAAACATTAGCTAAAATTAAAAACCATATATTGCATAACTTAAATTCAACAAAAAAATCACAAAATGATTAAGTTCCATAAAAATGATAATAAACTATATTTCATAGCTAAGAGTAAATTAAAAAGGGAACTCCGCCTATGTTTTTTTCATAGCCGGTCCCAAGCCCAGATAAAAGAGGAGGGCTGTGTTAGGCAGTCGACAGCCAGCGTAAAACTTTGTCGAATTTTTTTATGGATTTTCTGACAACTGATGAGATTTCGTGAGGGCGTTCCCTACTTAGCGACGCGCTGTATGGTCCGAATACAGTGTTAAATAAGCAAGGACCGCTGCATCAGCGCCCAGGTGCAGTGTTAAATAGGCAAGGGTCCTCGCACTTTCCTGGACGAGTGGGGGGAGGGGAAGGAAGCTAGTCCAAAATAGAAGGCTGAGATTAGGTACTTGGAATATTGGGAGCTTAACTGAGAAACTTATGGAAGTGGTGGATACAATGGAAATGAGAAGAATCGCAATTACTTGCTTGCAAGAGACGAAGTGAGTGGGACAGAAAGCTAAAGAGATTGAGAGGACTGGGTATAAGTTATGGTATACAGGACTTAATAGATCGAGAAATGGGGTCGGCATAGTAGTAAGTAAGGACCTAAAGGAAGATATAGTTAATGTGAAACGCTGTGGAGATAGGATTATTGCAATTAAGTTAGTGTTAGGAGAAGAGATAGTAAACGTAATTAGTGCTTATGCCCCCAGGTGGGCTTAGGAGATGTACATAAGGAGAAGTTTTGGGAAGACTTGGAAGGAATGCTATTAGAGATACCTCAAGGAGAGATGGTCTTCATAGGAAGAGATTTGAACGGTCATATAGGACGTGACATAGATGAATACATAGGAGTACATGGGGGATATGGTTACGGTGATAGAAATAAAGAAGGGAATGATATTTTGGAGTTTGCAGTGGCTTATGATCTCATGGTGACGAACACCTTTTTTAGGAAGAGAGAGGAACATTTGGTGACTTATGAGAGTGGCTCCTCAAAAACACATATTAACTTCTTCTTAACTAGGAAAAGAGACCGTGTAACTTGTAAAGATTGTAAAGTTATATCAGGGGAGGGCTTGACTGCCCAACATAGGTTGTTGGTCATAGATGTGCAGCTTCAAAAGTGGGCTAAAAAAAAAGAAGTCGTATAAATGCTCAAAGACTAAATAGTGGAACTTAAAAGGTGATAAGCAAGCAGCATTCAGGGAAATAGTACTAGAGGAAAACATTTGGACGGTAAATGAGAGTGCAAATATTATGTGGGATAAGGTAGCAAAGTGTATTAGGAGGGTAGGAAAAGAAGTCTTCGGAGAATCCAAAGGGAGTGCTCCGACACAGAAAGAGGCATAGTGGTGGAACGAGGCCGTCCACGACAAGATAAGAGTTAAAGAGAGTGTTTTAAATCTTGGCAAAATGACCGAAATGAAGCGAACTTGGAGAGGTATAGAGAAGCTAGAAGAGAAACCAAAAAAACAGTTAGTGAGGGTAAGGCAAAGACATTTGAGGATTTATATAGGCGACTTAACACTAAGGAGGGCGAAAGAGAGATATTCAAGCTTGCTAAATCTAGAGATAGACGGACCAAGGATTTAAACCAAGTTAAATGTATTAAGGATGAGGATGAAAAGGTATTAGTAAAGGAAGAGGAGATAAAGGAGCGTTGGAAGAGCTACTTCTACAAGTTATTTAACGAAAGCAGTAGTAGTAGTGACATACATTTGAGGCAGTTTACCACTTTTAGGGAAGAATTAAATTTTATATTCTATAGGAGAATCAGTAGGGAAAAAGTAAAAGAAGTATTAAAAATGATGAAGAATGGGAAAGCAGTTGGGCCAGATGATATCCCTATTGAGGTTTGGAGGTGCTTAGGAGAGGATAGCATAAGTTGGTTGACAAAACTTTTTAATGTAGTGCTAAAGAGCAAGAAGATGCCTGATGCATGGAGGAAAAGTATCCTTATACCCATATACAAGAACAAAGGAGATATTCAGAACTGTGCGAACTACCGCGGGATTAAATTGATGAGCCATACGATGAAATTATGAGAGAGAGTTATTGAGAGAGGACTAAGAAGGACAACAAACGTTTCAGAGAACCAATTTGGTTTCATGCCTGAAAGATCAACCATGGAGGCTATCTTTCTCTTGAGGAGGTTAATGGAACAGTATAGAGAAGGTCAAAAAGATTTACATATGGTGTTCATCGATTTAGAGAAAGCATATGACCGGGTTCCTAGGGAGATTCTATGGAGAGTATTGTAAAAAAAAGGAGTGTGTGTCGCATGTATTGAGGCGATAAAGGACATGTATGATAGAGCCATGACATCTATATGGACGACTGGTGGAGAGACTAATGAGTTCCCTATCACGAGTGGTTTACATCAAGGCTCAGCGTTAAGCCCGTACTTGTTTGCTTTAGTTATGGATGAGATTACAAGACATATTCAGGATGAGGTACCGTGGTGTATGCTATTTGCAGATGATATTGTTTTAGTAGATGAGACGAGAGAATGAGTGAATGCTAAGCTAGAATTGTGGCAGGATACGTTAGAGACAAAAGGGTTTAGGCTAAGCCGATGCAAGACGGAATATATGGAATGTAAATTTAGTCAAAGTAGGATAATGGGTAGTATAGAAGTAAGTTTAGGCACACAAAAGATTGTATAAAAAGATAAATTTAGGTACCTTGGATCTATGGTGCAACAAGATGGAGGGATTGATACTGATGTAAGTCACAGGATTCAAGTTGGGTGGACCAAATGAAGGAGTGTTTCAGGGGTTTTGTGCGACCGAAAAGTCCCCCTCAAGGTGAAAGGAAAGTATTATAAGGTAACGGTTAGACCAGCGCTGCTATATGGATCAGAGTATTGGGCAATAAAGCATAATCATGATCAGAAGATGGCAGTTGCGGAGATGAGGATGCTAAGGTGGATGTGCAGGATTACAAGGAAAGATAGGATTAGGAATGAGGAGATTAGGGGCAAAGTAGGAATAGCACCGATGAAGATAAAATGAGAGAAACCCGATTAAGATAGTTTGGCCATATTAGAAGGCGTCCAGCAGAGGCACCTGTTAGAAGGTATGAAAGTATAAAGATTGCCAGGAGTAGGAGAGGTAGAGGAAGACCCAAGAGAAGCTGGGAAAGAAACCATTAAACATGACCTGACCTACCTATATTTATTGGAGGACATGCACCTAAACAGATCTAATTGGCGTCGACAAATCCATATAGCCGACCCCACCTAATGGGAAAAGGCTTGGTTTGGTTTGATTTGGTTTAAGAGTAAATTAAAAAGGTAAAAAATATATATTTCATTAAGGTGAATCCGACACCTCCAAAATGAGCATGTGATATGTCCAAGCTATGTCTAAACCAAAAGGGAAAAAAAAAAAAGAGCATGGATAAAGATGAGTCTGACATGCGTCCAAGGTGTGTCCACGGCATGCCTGTGTCCCTCGTGAGTTCGACTCGCAAATAGCAACTTCGATGAGCCCGTGCTAAAAGATTGCAGGAATAGAAAGCCTTTTAAAATGAAATGTGATGGATTGAACATCTTTGTTCCATCTGTTTTTTATTTGAGTATGCGCATTAATTATTTAGCCATATGTTCAAATAGGTGGAAGTTCTACTCCAATCCCTTCAATGGATCCCCAAATTGCAATAATAGGTGCTATAAACACTGAGCATAATGCTAATCCATGCACATGGCCAAGGTTTTTCGTATGTTTACTTCTCTACCATGGGATTTCATTAGTCATGCACCAAAGAGCAATTTGAAGAATATGCATCACTTCCCATCAATGATCACTTCATTTTTAATCTAAACCATCTGAAAGATGTATCAACTTACATATGAATAATGTGAGTAATATCAATTGTTGTAAGTAATATCCCTTTTCAACCATCAGAATTGAATGTGATTCTAAATCTCGTGAGCGAAGGGTAATATCCCAAAATTCCATGTTCTAGGAGTAATATCCCTACATTCCACATGGTTTAAGAATTATATCAAACAAGGTAATAGGATTGAATAAAAATAGAATTGCTCATGAAACAAATACTTTTTAAGAGAGGCATAATATGACTAAAATAGCATAGAAATTTCAACAAATATTAGAAGAACTAAATTGCTCTTTTCACAATTGAAAAATCAAAATTTGTTGAAATCAAATTTCAAGCATCAACCGAGAAAAAAGCATTCCTCACTCAATGCAATGTAGCTTGTAAGAATCCAACCTCAGAAAATTGTGCATCGAAACTTTGAGATCTTTAGCCATTACTCAAGATGCCAATCTGTCCAAACAATCCAGAGTAAGAAACAATAATTTTCCAAGGAATTCATATCTCTTTGCATTTCAGTCAAATTATCAAGTAACACTTACAGAAAAGATAAAATAAAATAAAAAGAAAAAGAAACACCTCAAGTATGTCGATAATGCTTTTACCTCATGAAAATTTTCCAGGATGTTCAAATGCCGCAATCCAAAGCGAACAACTAGCCCACAGCACCTACTTTAGAAAGATACTTTGCCTTAAGAAAGTTTCACTTATATTCAATTGCGAGGATTGTATTAAGCCAAAGACAGATTTAAAAAGAGTGTGCGTATCTTACCTAAGGAATTTATATATATATATATATATATATAAGAGGGGAGAGAGAGATTCAAATGCGAGAACTGCTTTGGAAGGAATTTGAATTTTTCTGTGGAACTGACCGCGATCGCCCTATCATATACATTGAAGACCAAATGCGTTTCAAAGCAAGAAAGCAAGGAAAGAAGGAAGGAAGAAAGCGAAAGATGATCAAGATGATCTTGAATTTGCTGTTAAGTTCTAGAACATCAAAACAACAGAATAACAATTATTTATCATAAAAAAAAAATAAATAACGGAATAACAAACCTTCCATCTAGAAATCTCCAGGGCTCCATTTGAGGAACTGAGACAACTCCCTCTGTTAAGATGTCAACAACTCGCTGGGTTTTGGAGAAAAAAGCCCTCGTTCGCATCGGGTATTGGACATTGAGAGAGGGGGGTTGAGCACCGACAGTTGCTGAGGGTGTGAACTGTGTAGGTATTATTATTCGATGGATTCCACTAAGTAGCCATTATGGTAAATTTGAACTCGCAAACTTTTTGAGATCAGTGATCAAACTGAATTAATTATAAAATTTGAAAAACTCTTCTAATTGAAGGTCCAATTAATCTCATTTTTTATTTTTATAAAAAATATTATTTAAGATTGTGATTGTATTTATAAATTTATAATTAAAAGAGTTAATGTTAATTATTTAAGGAGATTTATTTCCATATAATTTTGTGAGTTTATATGGAAATTTAATTATAAATTTTGATAATTTAACATCATAAATTGAAATTAATCACAAAAAATTAAGTATTTGACATTATTGTTTATTATAGTGCATCATTATTTTAATATGTAGTGGCACCAATATTTTAATTGCAATTATTAAAAATTAGAAGGGTTTGTGAGTTTATATTATATTTAATTATGAATTTTAGTAATTTAATATCTTAAATTTAAAATAATCACAAAAAACTAATTATTTACCATTATTTATGATAGTGTCTCATCATTGTAAGATGTAATTATACCACTACCTTAGTTGTAATTATTAAACACTAAAAGTGTTTGTGAGTTTATAGAGGAATTTAATTATGAATTTTAGTAATTTAATACCATAAATTTAAAATAATCACAAAAAAATTAATTATTTGACATTATTTATAATAGTGTCTCATCATTTTAAGGTGTAGTAGCAGCGCTCCTCTAGTTGTAACTATTAAAAACCAAGAGTATTTGAGAGTTTATATATGAATTTAATTATTAATTTTAGTAATTTAATATCATAAATTTAAAATAATCACAAAAAACTAATTATTTGAAATTATTTATGAGAAGCATCATTATTTTAAAATGTGGTGACACTACTATTTGAGTTATAATTATTAAAAAGACTAGAAGTGTTTGTGAATTTATATGGAAATTTAACTATTAATTTTAGTAATTTAATATCACAAATTTAAAATAATCACAAAAAAAAATTAATTATTTGACATTATTTATGATAACGCGTCATTATTTTAAGATGTAGTGGCATCACTACTTTAGTTGTAATTATCAAATCATGGTCGTCGATATTCAAATTTCAACTCTTGCAATACATTTTGTATTGCAATCTCCTACATCCCATTTAAATTCCTATTAATTTTAATTATCTTAAAATAATGTTTTGACCGATTTTATAAAAACAACTCAAGTTAAAAGTATTATTTTTATTAATCATATGTTTGTACTTCATAAAAATAACTCAAATGCTAATTAATAATATTAAAAGTGACTAATTAAACTTCAAAAGTGAACTTAAAAGAAGAATTGACCCTAGCCAAATTAAATTTAGGCACTTCCAACCTTAAATAGTAGTAGACATTTTTCTTTGTATTTTAAATTTAAAATATGCTAAGAGTTGCAATTATGATGGTATTTAAATTTTTATTAAATCCAATTTATATTCAGTAATTTTTAAATTATTTTTCAATCCTAACTATTATCTAAATATTTTCTTTGTGTTTTTAAATTTAATTTCAAATATGTTTGAAATATATAAATTTTGGAATACTAATGAACCAATGAGGCAACTGGATCTATTTTAGAAACCCATTAACTCACTTCATATTATATACAATCAAATAACACAACTGTATTAGCTATACAGACAAAAGAAAATTTGTAATTATAATTATGTACCGTTGTGAGAGAAAAAGAAGTAAAAAGAGAAAAAATACTAAAAAATGAAAAAAAGAGAGAATTCTATTAAAAAATTTCTAAAAAAAAATGAAAAGTAGAATGATAAATAGGGAGTTTATACATACAATTTGGTTTAATTAGAAAAAAGAAAGAATTACACAACTTTAATATATATATATATATATATATACACAGATAATATAGATTACAAAAATAACTCAAACATTAAGTAATATTAATTGACCAAAAATTATGAACATGACCAAAATAAATTTAAAATTGGATATTTTTCTAAAAAAAATTATTCCCAAACTTAAATAATATTTCGGCATTTTTTATGTTTTTAAATTTAAGACATAATAAAAGTTGTTATTGTAAAAAAAAGTTATATTTCTTAAATTTATTTAATATTTAATAATTTTTAAATTTTTTTCAACCCAAATTATTTTTTTAATAAATTTTATAATTACAATTAACCAATAGGTAGGTTACATTTAGCCTATGTTTGAAACATGGATTTATAGAGGAAAAGGAAAAGTGAAGGAAAATGATAGAAATGTAAATAAAGTAAAAAGGTCAAATTTATTTCATTTTTGTATTGAATTAGAAAAATAAGTCTAAAATGAATAAATATTTATCAACAAAATTTAATTTTTACTTAGTTATTAGTTAAGCATAC
Source organism: Vitellaria paradoxa (assembly GCA_019916065.1). Taxonomy (NCBI): domain Eukaryota; kingdom Viridiplantae; phylum Streptophyta; class Magnoliopsida; order Ericales; family Sapotaceae; genus Vitellaria; species Vitellaria paradoxa. Next base: position 22,307,606 of record CM034236.1, read on the forward strand.
AAGGATTGCACATATTATAAATTTTATGTTCCATTTATTTTTTGTTTCTTTTTACAAATTCATGTTTCAAATATACCATTAAGGAACCCATTGGATCAATTTATACATCGATGAAGATTGCATATCATAACTATAGTAATTTTATGGATTAAAGAAAAAAAAGTGAAGTTGTTGTCATCTACTGATGCAAGACAAAAATGAAGTAAATATTTTGTGAATAACATCAAAAAGTATTAAAAAATGAGAAAATAGCATTTGATTCAAAGATTTGTAAAATTAAAAAGAAAATAGAATAGTGAACATAGAGAGTAACATAAAGTATTTAATAATAATTTTTGATTAGTTTCATAAAAGCACTTAAATTAAAAATAATATTATTAATTACACATTGTGCTTTAAAAAAATATGGTCAACTTGATAAATTTAAATTTAAAATTAAAATTTAAAACAAATCACTCTCAAGACTAATTTTATTCAAAGATAACTAAAAATTAAAAAAAAAATAGAATGGTGAATATAGAAAATCCCACATAGGATTTAATAACAATTTTTTGACTGGTTTATAAAAATAATTCAAATAAAAAATATTTTTACTGATCATATGTGCTTTATAAAATAAAATAAATATAGTTAAGTAGACCAATTAAAATTTAGAATTATAATTTAGAAAAATAATTACTTCGAGTCCTAATTAATATTTTATTTTTTTTTGGTACTTTTAACTTGTAAAAATAGTAAGAATTGTTGTTATGAAATAAATAACCTAACTATCATTTAAGTTTCTTTTTATTTGTGTTTTTTATTTAATTATATTTTTATTTATTTCATTATTAATGCTTACAAAATATGTAAATTTTACAACTATATTGATTTTATGAACAAGTGGATTCCTTTTTAAAACCTAACAAAGTGGGTCTCCTTCTTGGAACCAATGAGTTCATTCATATCTATTAAAATTATATACCACAACTCTAGTGGTTTTATATACCTAGGGGTGGAAATGAGCCGAGCCGAGCTTTAACATGCTCGAGCTCGGCTCGAGCTTTTTATACTAAGCTCAAGTTCGATTCGAGCTTTTATATAGGCTCAAGCTCGACTCGATAAAGAATGATTTAAGCTCGATTAAGCTCGCGAATAGTTCGATTAAACCAAAATGACGTCGTTTTGATTTAAAATATAATATATTTAGAAAATATAATAAAAATATTATTAAAATTATAAAAATATTATTAAAAAAATATATATTATTTTAACCGAGCCTGCTCGCGAGTTTTCGAGCCGAGCTTCTCTAGGCTCGAGCTCGAGCTCGAGCTCGAATCCAAAACGAGCCAAAAATTAAACTCGGTTCGAGCTCGTTTAACTCACGAATCGAGCTTGAGCCGAGCCTTTTTCGAGCCGAGCTCGAATCCAAAACGAGCCAAAAATCAAACTCGGTTCGAGCTCGTTTAACTCACGAATCGAGCTTGAGCCGAGCCTTTTTCGAGCCGAGCTCGAATAGCTCGCGAACGGCTCGGTTCGTTTCCACCATTATATATACCTAAGAAAAAAAAAAAAGTGAAATTGTAGTGGTTTAGCAATGTTGGACAATGTGTGAATGAGAAGAGAAAAAAGGGAATAAAAGAATTTCAAAAATAATTTAAAAATTTGTTAAAAAAAATAGAATGGAGATGAAATAAGCATGCCACCTAGGATTAAAGCGATGGAAAGTGCTCGTGTTATCTCTTAAAGGAGAGAATGAAAACATCCTAAGTTCAAGGTGACCAGTTTTAGCAATTTAAATTGGTAAAATGGTGAAGCACTAGTTGAGCCCATAGGAAGAGGTGCCGTTAATTCACAATTCTTTTTCTCTTAGCTAATGAGTGCCACACAATAAAAATCAAAGAAATGTGGTTTGAATTTTGAAAACAAAATCTACTTAGGCATTTCATCAAATACCTAGGAGACAACAATTAAATCCAATTTGAAAATTGTTAATGGAAAATTTGATTAAACTTAAAACAAATATGAAAATGACTTGGATCAAACTAATTCGAGTAGTGAATTCTATAGATTCTCAAGTATCAATTATAACTCAATTTAACCCTTATACAAGAGTAGATCGGAAGATATCTATCATTCAAGTCCAAAATAGAAAAATAACTAATCAATTTGGTTGTAACATTATGTTCACTTGGTTGAGTCCTTAAATCAAACACTTAGAGTGTAATAATCCATGTAGATGTACATGAGAGTTCTAGGTAACAATCCACATACAAAATTGTATGAAAATTCTAACTAAGCAACTCACATGTAGTGTACATAGAATATACAATCAAAAGTTAACCTAGTAATATCAACTAGTGATTTCAAAGGATCCAAACAACCAATCATCATTCATTACAAATCTAAAGAAAATTGAACATTAAAGTGCAAATTAGAACAATAGTGGATTAATTTGGTGAGAAAGTTAGGTTTATCTAATTGGAAATCCCAATCAAACGCTTAGAGTGCAAACCTATAGAGTACATGCAAGTTCTATATTAGCCATTCACATATAAATCCTGAAGAAAGTGCATGAAAATTCTAAATTAGCAACTTACATATAATCGATATAAACTATACAAACAAGCTTGATCTAAAATTATCAATTGATGATTTCAATATATCCAAACAAATCAACTACTATTCAAAGAAAATTCTCAAGGAAATTTAACATTGAAATTAAAAGTACCTCAAAAATTCACATACATCATCTACTCTCCTTTATTTGAATCCAAGCAAGAGAGCTACTCACTCATAGTAGAAGAGAAACTCAAACTTGTATTATAATTCAATATGCTCACAAAAGAAATTTAAAAGGAAAATTAAATTTTATGTCCTACCAAACAAGATCTAAACTATCTCTTTACAAAATATAAATCTACTCTCTAAGTTTAACTCTCTAATATATTGTCTCTCTAATGAAATTCTCTCAGAAAATACCCTTTCTATTTATATTACAACCCCACTCACATGCAAGCACTAAAATGCCCTCAAGAATGATTAGAAGTTACAAAATTTATCCAGGTGGATCAGGTGGTCTGGACTTAGGTCCGTATTATACCATTATCCGAACCTAGGTGCAAACAAGGCTCCATATAAAAGTAAAATTCTTAGATTCTCGATGGCAACCTTCTGGGGTCTGCACCTAGGTGCGCACTACCCTTTGTCCAGACCTAGGTGCGGAACGAACTTCATACTTTGTAATTTTCATAAGCTCCAAAGTTGCATAGTGTTCTGTGATCCCAACCTGGGTTGATACCAATCCCTATGCAAACTTAGGTGTGAACAAGCTTACTCCTGTGCAAACCTAGGTGTGGACAAGATTCCACATATAGAATTTTTTCTTCTTTTTTAGCTCTATTTCTTCCTCTTTTTGCCTTTTATTTCTTCTTCTTTTTGCCTCTCATTCATATAAGACTCTTCCATTTGTATTTTTATGTTGTTTAGGCCTCCAAATGCCTAGAATTAATTCCTGCAAATTGTAATTAATATAAAACACAAGTGTATGAGTAATATGTAATGAAATTAACTTTTAAATGAATATTTTTATGCAAATTGGGTTTTTAAAGAGTGTTTTAATTATGTTTTAGGTTTTATTTTATGTTTAAGACATGTTGAGCTTCAAAACTTACTTTGAACTTTAAGTTTGGATTTTAAAGTTATGTTTGGAATAGGATTTTGGTTTGTGTCATTATTTTAATGTTTTTGGGTCAAAGTTTGTTAATTAAAATGGCCAATGGGTGTGAATTATTATTAGGATAGATTTGAATTATTTAATTAGGGCTAATTGTTTAATTAGGGGTAGTTTTCTTTGTAAACACTTATAAATTTAGGATTGAGCCATCAGTAAGAGATTTAAAGTATTATTTTGCATTAACGTGAGGTGTGTTTTCCTCTTGTTCTTCGATGAACTTCTGAACTTATCAAGAATTTGTTCTTGTGGCGTTCTTCTATCTTCAATCCAAGGTTCTTGATTCAGTAAATCAACAAGTCTTAGTTCTATATTCTTTGATCTTGATATTAACTTTTCTGGGCTTTGATTCAATTGATCGTGGGTTTGAGGCATTTGACCAAGGGTTCACATAACCTTATTTCCACTCCCTGGGACCCATGGCCTCGTCTCTCTCTATCCTTTCCACCAAAACTTGCAACTCCTCATCCTCCATAATCTCCTCTTTAGTTGGACTTATCCATTGTGGGACTGGTTAGGAGAGTTCATCTAAACTACCTTATAATGGGGTTTTTGGAGTTGTAAAAATTTAGTATAAATTTGTAAAAGTTGTAGTGTGGGAATTTTGAATAAAAAATTTAAATTTTATAAAGATTTGTATAAATTTGTAAAATTTTGCAGAGATCGAAACGAGGCCAATACATCAACTACAAAAATTTCCTTCCCCTTTTTATATCCAATTTGAAAATTATATCCCAACGATTAGGGCATGTTTGGTAAAACTATCAGTTTTCAGTTTTTGTGTTTAATTTTTAATTTTTAGTTGTCAATTTCATAATAAAAAAGACAAATAAAAACTTGAAAACATGTTTGGTAACAATAGTTGTTAGTTGGTAGTTGTAGTTGTTAATTAATTAAATTCAATAAATTTAATTATTTTAATTATATTAATTATCAAAAATAATTTAATCCAATAAAAATAAATATAATTAAACATAATTTATTATAATTATCTTTTAAAAATAATTTAATAAAATATATTTCATGTTCATTAAATTAATTAAATTAAATTAAATTAATTTGATTTAATTAATTAATTATTTAATTAATTTAATTAATTTAATTATATTATTTTTCAAAATAATTTAAGTCAATAAAAATAAAATATATTCAGTATAATTTAATTATATTAACCATTAAATATAATGTATGTTAAATTATTTTTATATTAGTTTAATTAATTAAATTTAATTAAATAATTAATTTAAATTAAATTAATTAAATATACTTATTTTAGTTATATTTTTATTAAAAATAATTTAATTTAATAAAAATAAAATATATCAATTTAATTTATCATATTATTTATTAAAAATAATTTAATAAAATATTTTTATATTAACTAATTAAATTCAATTATAATTAATATAACTTATTTAATTAATGTATTTAATATATAATTTAATATAATAAATTTATTATTGATAAAATTAATTATTAATTAAATTAAATTAAAATTAAATTTATTGTTAGTTAATTAAAATTAAATTTAATATATTTTTATATAAATAAAAATAATATATTATTAATTTAATATATTAATACATTTTATATATTAATTAAACATTTTTATATTAAATAATAATATATTTGACGGTAACCGGAGATGAATAGGAGGTAGTGGCAATGATGGGAAGTAATGGCCAAATGTTAGTGGCGATTAGCAAATGATGGTGATTGATAATTGTAACTAGTAGTGATTGTATAGGAAAATAAAAACTGAAAATGAAACTTGAAAACACACTTTTTTATGTTTTCATTATTTTTGAAAATTTTAAAAATAGTTTTTATTTTTTTGAAAACTAAAACTGAAAACAAATTTATTAGATGAGTTTTCAGTTTAATTTAAAAAAATAAAAATAAAAAAGTGAAAATGAAATAGTTGTCAAAACAGAACTTAACAATCCACCTTTTGTTGTGCGGTGGTAGTTTTAGTTTGACTCAATGAAGTACCGCAAGCCTTTTTGGTCGGTTCTTAAAATGAATCTACTTACGAACAAATAAGACCTCCACCTTTATACCACAGTAACAGTAACCAATGGCAACATCTCTTTTTCATATTTTGACAGGGACAATTTTTTTCCCCCTTTAAATATTTAGATTAAAAAAAAATCAAAAGTTGGTTGTTTTGCATCAAAACTCTAAGATTTATTCCCGCAGATGCATCACCCTGTACCACAAAAGGGTGGGAACCCACAGACACTGCTTTTTTTCAACTTCTCAAAGATTGAATTCGATGATCGGTTCTAATTAAAGGAATCCTATTAAGTAATTGGGCTAGTGTGGGTTTGGGTCAAGATATCATTGCTGCTATTTTTCCCAGTCTATGGCTACCCACCTTAATTATGTGAAATTATATGGCTCACATAATTCACCTCATCTCGACCAAATTGACACCTGTCTTTCCTTACAATCAACTTATTTTTCTCAAGTTCACCAAAAACACTTCTCATATGCTTCAAATGATCCTCCCAACAATGGCTACATATCAAAAATACCAAAACAATTAAATTTCTGAATAAATGACTTAGATGCCTCTTTCATCAAGGATTGGAACATAGTCAGTGCGTTAGTTAATCCAAATAACATCACGAGAAATTCGCAGTGGCTGTGATGAATCCTCAATGCCATCGTCTCCGTATCCTTCTCCTTCGGATCCATGAGAATTTGGTGGTACCCAGAATGTAAATCATGCTCAGTAAAGAATGCAATTCATTAAGAAACTCACCAGTCACCAATATATGGACTTTGTCCTTTGATTGTAATGATATTGAAGAACTAATGGCACCGGAAATGAATATGGACTATGTAATAACCTGAATTTTTTTCCTTAATTAAATTATTTAAGTGTGGTAGTGATATTTATTATAGTAAAATCTAGAAAATTGAGCATTTGAAAATTTTTGGAATGATAAAAATTAGTTGAAAAATTTTCGGATTAAAATTCACCCTATGTGGGAGTTTAATGTAGAATTTCTAAAATTTTTATCCAAACACTTCTTAGCCCAATTACTTATTTGGTTCAAACCAAGACCATTAACCCATGGGTCAACCCTTTTTTTTGACTCACCTCAACTCACTTCAACTCACTTTATCACTCAATGAATTGGCACATGAATAGTTGCTTTAAATTATTTCCCAACAACTTCATTTCCATCTTCCATACACTCTCACCATCTTTCAAATTATTAGACTAATTGGACAAAGAGAAGACCCACATTGATGACCTTAAAGCATCTTTTTCAAATTATTTAGCAAACAAGATTTAAAGCATTTTGTTTGAAAGCTAGCATGATTTAAGCATTTGGTTAAATTGTCAAAAAGCTAGCATGATTGTTTAAATTTGTCAAAAAGTTAGCTTGATTCCCGGATCATGCCACCTCCATACATCTTCCCCAATGCTTTTCTTAAATGATATGGTTAGATAGTCAAAAAGTAAGCATGATTCTTGGATCATGCTACCAATTGTATAGGCATGATCTTACCTTAGTTGAATTTTTTCTCCACCAATAATTTTCTCTACACTCCCTATAAATTGTGTGTCTTCAAAGAGAAGAAATAGGAGAGAAATAATAATAAATTATTAATTAGTGAGGCTGAAGATTTGGTGTTGCTTGGAGGAAGAAGAAAGGCTTGGAATTTTCCAATTTGGGTGGTGTTCAAAGCTAACTCATTTTTCCTTCTCAGACTTGGTCATTAATATCTTCATTGAGGTAGGATGATGAATCTCCTAAAATATATTGATGCATTTTCTGATTTGAAGTATGAAACTTGATTGTGATAAAAATAAATACCCGTATATTGGGGGTATGGAAGCCAAAATTTTGACTGAAGTAACTCAGTATGCTGATAGCTCTCTATTTGTAACTTCTTATGTGCTTCTAACCCCTAAAACGGTGGAATTTGGCTTTGGCTAAAACATAAAAGTTGTAGCCCTTTCAGTTTCTTTTCAACCCAAAAAGAATTGCATCAATCCGATTTGTGAGTCAAAAGTTATGCCCAAAATACTGAGCACGTGTAAAACTGTATTTTCTGAACAAACTGAATTCAAAGCTGTTTTTGTACCTTTAGACCTTAAAATTTTAAAAGTGTAAAACATGAAAGTTGTAGGTCTTGAAGTCTAGTTTCTACAGATATAAGTTTATAGATATTGGAGTCTTGCTCTATTTTATATGAATTTTCTTTCAAGCTGCTATTCTGCTTAACTTTAATTGATGCTTGTTTGGATTTGTTTAGAATATTATGTTTAAAGATTTATTTAAATTTCCAATTTCCTTCTGTTAGTTATTGTCATGTTAATAATTTCTATTGATATGAAATTATTTTAAACTAGATATTATGTATTATTTGACACTCTAATATTGATGATAATTGACTTAGATAATCAGTTTCATCATGGATAGTTGGTATGACTTATTCAAACTAAAATGCTAGTATTTGATAAAAATACCCAAAAGAAACAATGGACTTGTTCTTTTCTCATTTGGTCTTTCTTAAATGAATTTGATTTATTTTTGGCATTGTTTTGTCAACCTAGCAAGTTATATAATTATATTTTTATGATTAAGTGAATTTAATGAAACTCATTTAATACATTCCTAAACATTGGGATAATTCTATGGACATTTGTGGATATCTTGAAGCCAAAAACCTATGATAAGGGTTTGGTTTATAAATAAGATGATGATTGAAAATTTTTTTAAATTATTTTTTTGAATAAAATAAAACTTATCAATTTTGCTAAAAATTAAATATAAGTCCAAGAGCTATTTATATCTTTATATTCCATAAAATAATAAATAAAAGGTAAAAGGAGCAAAACCAAGATTTGCACCCAATAAGGTTCGAACTTGCGACTTTGAATCGCAATAGGGTCGCCCACCCACTAAGCTACCAACCTCGGCCTAATTAATATACCATTAGAAATAATTTTATTCTTATCAATTGGTACGGTAAACTTATCAAAATACTTAACTAAAATACTATTTGTATTCTAATTTTTTTTTCTTACTTGCTAATGTTAATTTACATATAGTGCCTACCTTTGTGATAATGATATTGATGACTATGTTAAATCTTTGATTTATTGAGAATTACTATTAAAGTATGGATATAGATAAAGTGCTTAAAAATCTATTGCATGTGACTAAATAATCTCACTTTTGATTCACTCGCCCTGGGAACATTGCCGGTGTTATTAAAAATGTCTGATTTCATACAAGGTACCCTTGGAATGTAAAAGGGTGAGAAGAAATTAAGGCACTTGGTGCTAAAGCTGTTTTTGGCAATGGGGTGATGGGTGGGTAGAAATGGCCTTTTAGATGAAGATGGGAACATGCATTTTATTGGGAGATGCTCCCTTCTGACCTAGCCAGTCAGGTAGCCGGTCACGACGGCTAGGTTTTTGGTAGGTGACACCGTCGGTATGCATTGGATGTTAAGCCTGTAAAGTCACTGGTTCCCAAGGCTGGGGGTAGAGGAGGATAGGAGTATGATTATCTTAGGAGGATTTAGATTAAACTCATTACAAAATTTTACTGTGACCAGCAACCTCTCTTGTTATGTATGAATGATGTGTTGGAATTATTTAATTATATTTAATTCCTCTCGATTAATATTTTATAAATATATATATATATATATATATATATATATGTATGAAACCTGTATCGCTACGGGGTTTGATCCCGAGACCTTGAAGATCTAAATCTGAGATCCCTACCACTGCGACACAGACTTCATTGTGGTATACACATCAGTATTTAATTATTTTACATGTAAGTAAAATAGTAGTTACGGTGACGATTTCATCGAACCGTTGTAAGTATAATTTACATTATTCAGTTGAGATCTATTGAATTAATTGTTGCATAAATAGTATGCCACTTAAACACATTCACTTAATACAGTGTAGTATTACAACCACTGCATATAGGCACCTAGGAGATTCTGATTACTGGGCTTTAGTAGCTCACCCCTTGTGGAATATTTTTTCAGGATATTAAGCACAGGGATACAGAAGATGAGTTGGAAAGAGATTAATTTCTCTTAAATATTCCATCAGAAGAGTTATCTATTTTTTTTCTTCTTTCCTGCACAGAGCTGGAGGACTTTATTTTTGGTTTGTAATAATTGTTGGATGATTGTAATTATTAAGCATAGACCTAATTTACTTTTATTTGGTATGTAATGTTAATAGCGTGATTGGGACACTTAGATGGCTCTGTAATATTTTTTCTCTATCTTTATTTTGTGCCCTGTAGTTGAAATCCCATCAAATGGTTCAGTCCAATGACTTATAATATTGTTTGGGATAAACGTGGGATTTTGACTATCTTAAATTTTTCTTAGGGTCAACCCCAATTGGAGGAAAACTCTAGGGTGTGACAGCGTGTTATTATCATCTTATTTTTTATACTAACAAATAAATTCAAGTCACCCCTGGGCATTCGGTTATGAAAATCCGGGGCGTGACAGACTAGTTCTTGCCTTGGTCATCCCGGGTACCAAAAACCATGCTGCTAATTTTTGAATTCCATTTTACTGGGTAATAGGGCTAACAATATGGGTAACATACTCGCAGGCCCAACTCTTGGGATTAATGGAATTTTGTGGCCATGGGCTTGAGTTGGAGGCAAAGTTGTTGGTTTTTAAACAACCAATTAAACTCTTCTATAAGCCCTTGCATCCTCACATCTTAGAGCCCAATTTTTCTTACTCTAATAAGCCCAGTTATGCGTGGAAAAATTAGGTTAAAGCTAACACCGGACCTAAGGTGATGTACAGTCATGGCCAATTTTTTCTCCTCCTCTATATGGTGAAAATAGAAAATACTGCTTAACCTTTTATCCTACCACTAGGATCGTTCGTTCCAATTATTCCATGGAAATTTGAGTTTGAAGAATTTGTTTTATAGAAGTTTTCTAATGGGTGATGAACTCTCCTATTTTTGCTTTGTCCAGCTGATGATGAACTTCCATCACTTCCGCCTCCACTAATTTGAGAATCACGGTTTGACAAGTTGTACATATTAAATGAGACATCTACAAATTAAGTTTTATAAATTTTACAAAATTTAAATTTTCTACTCATAAATTGATGGATCATTGGCATTAGACTTGCCAGGGTCAGTCGACACACCTACATCAGGAGAATCATCTTGTGTAGGCAAGTAGTAGTAATTTTGTTTCTAATACCTTTCTTTTTTTATATTTTTGTTTTCAATTATATACCTTTTATATATTTATTGGTTATTAACTATTTGATATTATGACAACTTCCTCAGTAAAATCACGTGCTTGTGGCCCTACAAAGGGCAAAGGTGTGTAGTGGGAATTGAATAAAATAAAGGAACCAAGTTTGAAGTTAAAGTATGCCACATAGTAGGTGCACTCATTGGCAAAAGTGCCTCTAAGATTGCTAATCAACTTGGCATTCATTTCTGTCTTTTGATGGTATTACAAGGTGTTAATGTTTGGACCCAAATTGATAGGGCTATAAAGGCATCACCATTCAAAATGTGTAGGTAATGCATTCTTTAAATTATGTATTTAATTTTTGTGTATATATATGTGTTTGTGTTTCTGATACCTATAATATCTTGCAGGTAAATATTTAACATTAAAGACCTCTCTGAGCAGTATGTTTAGGGAAGCGATTTGAAAAAAAAAATGTTATCATCTATACAAGGACTTGGCGATCCACGTGAAAAAAACATTACTTAAGTTGTTGAAAGATGAAAAAGACACTTATGCTAATGCTCTATACCTCGCAGACAAGAATGCAGGAGGCATATGATCGACGTCTATAGAGTTTTGCACACATAAGGTAATTTAATAGTCATCTATTTGATTCCAATTATTTTTAAACAAGTACAGGATTTACTAATAAGTTGTATTTTAAGAAACGAGCGACCCATGCCAAGATTAATCATGCTCAATTGCCTTACCACTCATATGGCTAGATCCAATCATTCCTAATGAAATTATCCCTTTAGGTAATATGTAACTTTATTATTCTAATATTATATTGATTTTTAATTATTAATTTAAATGCTCAAACGTTATTATAGCTCATTCATACCTCAATTACAATGACATGCATTGGAGTAAGAAAAAGATGACTACATTCATCCAAGGTGTCAAGAAAATTATGTACGTGCCATCTTTAATTTTTAGACTCTCTTTTTATTACATTTCACATTAATATTATATAAAATGATATTTTATATGTTTCAATATGTAAAGATGAGCTTGTTAGGCATGAGACTAAGATAATGGAGTCAAGTGACCTACGTTATATACCAGAGCAACTCTCCCAGATGCTACTTGGAGAAAGATCCCTTATTTGCTCAGATTTGGGAAGGGTCTAAAGCCATCCTCCTCGACAAGATCTTCAGTATCTTTTAAAGCAACTTCTTAGAAGTTTGAAAAGCTTAAGGCACAAATTGAAGAACAAATGCACTCATTATTGAACAAAATAAGCCAATGCAACAATATGAAAGGATAGGATAAAGTATGAAGACGATAAGAGAAAACTTGAAGGGGTAATGAAGGCGGGAGAACAGGAGACATAAAAACAATTTAGTAAATATCTGCAATGATATGAGATAAATTTGGTGGAGATGGTTTAAGGGGGTATCGACCTGATTTGGTAAGCTATTAATTTTCTTTTGTCATACCTTAGTAAAAATTTTAACTCGCCTACGTGGGGTAGCAACCTTATTAGCATACGTAATATATATCCACAACTTAGTTGGAAGGAAAAATAAAATACACAGCCCAAAAAAAAAATAAAATAAAATATAGCGGACTATACAACAAGAATGCTGTTTGGTTAATCCAGTAACTTACACTAGTTGTACTTATTTGTGTAGTTACCTATCACTTGCATCTAGCTACCAATGTAATATACTGATACCTGGTGCTTGTTCTTCTTTATATGAGCTTTAGTCTAACTTTCCTTTTCCACATTTTAGATTATTGTTGATTTTGTATTAAGAGCATCAACAAGTGATATTAACTATCGTTTAAATATATAGCTGTGATATGACCTCAACCCTGCACCTCAAGCATAAGAGCTTGGTCCAGATACTGCTTAGGCTGAAAGACTTTGGTTGCCTTGTCACTCTAAATATTTCCCTTTGAGAGTTGTTTTTATGGTAATGAATTAGATTTGGTCACGCCTCTGCAGTAGCGAAGTTGACATTGTTTGGGATGGTAGAGATTTCACAAATCTAGAAGTTGATCTTCCATAATACAAGTCCCAGCTAGGGTCTTCATATATTTGATGAAAGCAATTCTACAAAGCATTAAGCATACTTGGAACCTAATGGATCATAACTTAATTGAGCCATGTGTTGTGATTGTTTGATTTTGATTCTATTTTTATTTATTATACTTGATATCTATTACTTAACTTTTTATATTATTTAACTAATAATTTTATTAGTGATACAATCATTGCTCTCTTAGTGTCAGCCAACATATGCAAGACATGTTATTGATTGAAAGGAACAATCACTTCAATCCACTAAATTCAGTTACTTTTATTAAGGTTGCAAGTATTCTCGTTTTCAATTTCCATTTCTTAAAATTTAATCATTTTCTTTTCTAAAATTCTATTACCATTTCAATTGTACCTATCAGTTTATATGGTCTCTGTATGAGGTTTCATTCGTTTAATATGAACTGTAATATTAATCCATTGATGTGCTTTTGCTTAAAAGTTTCTTCTTTGGTTTCTTTTACTAAGGAGGCTAGACTGTCATGCCCCGAATCTCGCAACCCGATGGGTGAGCGATAAACACTCATAACATGCACTAAGATAACCATCCCATGATCAGAGCAATATAAAACCTCTAGGTGAGCCCAAAGCATATGATGGGATAACATAAATTTAACCTTGGCTATAGTCAAGTCACAAACTTCCAACATTCCTCCCATTATTACATAACTTAGGCCTTAGGGCCCTTACAACCAAATCAAATAAGTCCTAAATGTACAATATTACAATTTCAATTAAAACCAAAACTAGTAACCAAAAGTTTTGCTGAGTTTAGAAGGGCTCATGCATAAGCACTCCTAATTTAACCCCATCAGCCCACCTGACTGATATGACCTGTTCCTGCATCAAAATCTGTAAGGACGTGAGCACGGGTCCACTTGTGCCCACGATGCCTTAGACAAACATATATGGTATGTAATCAACACATGCATGCCAATGTACATATATGCATAGATATACCAACATCTTTCTATATTCCATAACAATTCATTAATATCAATTAGTTTTCAACTTATGTAAGTATGTATCGTCATTCAATAACATCATAGTGTTGTATTCAATTCCAATTATTCTTCATTATTAAATTTTCCAAGTTTATATCGAATCACGTTCCATATCACATTATCACATTTTCAACATATATCACATTATCACATATTCAACATTTAATCACACAACCATATCTACATTAGCACCTATTCATCATTCCATCACATCTCCACATCCACATTTTCATTTATTCATCATTCGATCATAATGCCACAACCACACAAGTTATCAGGGGTTGGGTGCATCTATAATATCATCTTTTATGGGCCAATACCCAACGAAAATGATAAACCGACGTCGTCATTTAGGATCGCAGTCCAGGGCCATGAAGCCAAAACACAGACAATGTTGTGGGCTACTAACCCACTGGCATTGACACCAAACCCTGCACAGGTTCTGGCCTTTCAACCCGAAGGTAATCTTAAGACCCTTCCTATTTTCGCACCCTTCCTATTTTCGCACCCCACCATGGCGCCCGGCACACAACTAATCATTCATCACATACAATACTCTTTAATCACAATTCACATTCATCACCATAAACTTTCCAACACACATAACCACATTCCATTTCATCATGGAACACAATTCATTTCATCTCTTCATTTCATTTAACCCAAGCCTCATTCAATTTCCATCACTTATTAAAAAAATTTCACATTTCAATTTCTTTCAATCATATATTCACTTTTTGGTTCATCCCAAAATTTTTCATATATCAATATTGATCAAACTTTATTAAACATTCAACATTTATCATCATTATGAATTTGAGTCTCTTTGTCAATTCACATTTTACGTAATCAATCACATGTTCGTATACCTCATCATTTAGTTTACATCAAGACATAATCACAATTCTACCCGATTAAGACTCTTATCTCAAAGTAATCTTCCAATTCATTTCATTTAAGGTAACACTCATTCACGATTATAAGTTAAATCCCATTAGCTTAAGATAACAAACCCTTAATCACTTTTTAGAACACATTTCCATTTTAAATCCATACAATTAATCAAATAAAAGTTTCATGTGAAAACATTTTACTAAACTCTTTCATAAAGCTAAGGTAGAAGGTTAAAGTAAATAAAGTCAGAAATCGGACCTAGGCTCGGTGAGCGCCCAAGTTGGCACTCAGCCGTGCGCCCATACCTTGTGCGCCCAAGGAGGCTGGGCGCCAAGGGGTTGGGTGCCCAACTGTGTCTCTCTCGTACGCCCACAGCTTGGTCCAAGTTACGGGTTTCATGCTCTGTTTTCCGGTTTCTTGGTTTTCCATACTTGGAACCTCAAATTGACCAACTTTAAGTTAAAATACCTAAAGTTTCATGTTCATAACATCTCCACAAGTCTTATAAGCATTAAAGAAAACCAACCATTTGAGTTTTCATGGACTATGGGCCAAGCTATGGATCAAACATCCTTATCTCTCTCTCTACCTATACATGTGTGTATAACCCTCATTTTCTTCTATAAATGAAATCAAATCTTGCAATGGTTACCCAAATATTGTTCTAGATCTTGTTATACATCATATATGTAAGAATGAGCATAAAATCCCTACCTCAAACCAAATAGAGATGAAGAACAAGAGGTGGTCTCTTCCCAGTTTCAAGCTCCCAACTTTCATTGGTTTGATCTCCTCCCCCTTTGATGTAAATGATAAACAAATTGCATAGATGGGTTCCTTAAGTGTTCAATTGCATATTCACAAAGTTAATTAGATTCTAATCAAGGCTAGAAAGACTTACCATTCAAACCCTCACTTGGTTCTCTTGTTTCTTCATCATTTTTCCTCTCCTGGTCTCCTTCTCTTCCAATCAACATTTCTCTCTCTTTTCCATCACACACATATATATTTACCATTTTTTGCTAATATTTTAATGGTTCCACAGTAGATTCCAGATCCTTCCATCCCCATAGCATAGATAGGTATAGGTTTAAGGCTCGGTCGCACAAGTCAAAACACATCACACCTGTCACTTTTGCTATAGCTCGGGCGCTCAAGACCTTCTCAGTCGTGCGCCCAAACTCTTGGGCGCCCATGACTCATGTGCCTAAGCCCTTGGGTGCCCACGTTCCATGCCCCCAAGGTGCCCCAACTTTTCTGCACTTGTGCTAAAATGCCAATTCTCCCATGTTTGGCTCATCCTTCTCAAAGTTCCCAACTCTAAAGTACAATTAATGATGAATACCATTTAATCAACATACTATTACCTCAAAATGTTTGAATAACCATCTAGTTACATTCATGCAAAAGTTCGGGGTATTACATAGACAGAGCAATGTGGAAGAACATATTGATAGTGAAATTTTGGTATTTTAGTTGGTTAACTTTGCTCTGCTTAATTCTTACTCAAACCTTAAGAAATGCTCTATGCTTATATAATGGAATTAATTTTCATACATGCTTATGTGTTGCTCTATCTCTTGAATTCTTCTTCTTTTCTATTTTGTAAGAGAAATTCAAGAGGGTCGTACATTATTGGGTGGCTGCTAATCCATTCTATAGCAAATGTGTATCTATGATATATTTCTTATAACTGAAATGAATCTGACTTTAAAATGCTTAGTTTCATTCTTTGATTCTTGAAACGTTTGTTTTTAATACCTTTTTGACCGGTTTTTTTTTTTTTTCTAATTTCTCTCTCTCTCATTTTTCCATTCCTCTCCACCATTTTCAGTCAGTCTTGATCAAAAAGAGAAATTCTACTAGTAATATTTTTAATGTCCAAATATACATAGATGCTTTTGCGATTATTTTTTTTGTGCTGACCCTTAGATACTTGGATATATGAAACTGCTGAATTAACAATAACTTTTTTTGTGATGACAAACATTGTGAACTATTGCTTTTATTTTCAATCAAGAGAAATATGTTGACCAAACTTCTTATTGCTTGGGTTTTTTTTCTTAATTTTGGTGAAGAAATTAGATCATACCTTACTCAAAGAAAGATTGGTTGTTTGGAATTCTTTTTCTAATACTCTTTTTCTTAATTATTGGTGTAGGTAGATATATATCATCATCATCTGTCAATTTTGGCAAGAAGTTAATGGTTGTATATGACTTTTGTTTTAAAAGTTAAGAATTAGTGAATTATAAAAATTTGTTCAAGTATTGTTTCTCCATAGATACTGAATTGATTTATAGAAATTGTACATAATGTTTAAAGACATAAATATATTTTATGTAATTTTAAATATTGAATGTTTAATTTGGATGGTGTTGATGGTTGATTTCTGTTTACTTATTGGTTAATTTATATGGTTGTGGTGAATGATTTAGGTGCATTGATATAGGTAAATAAATAATTTACAGAAAAAATACAAAAAAACCAAAATAGCTATAGCTTTTTTTTTTTTTTAATTCTAAGTTATTGCTGACCAATTGGTCGAAAAAGATATGATTTCTTTTTTTTCTATAACCTTTAACAACTAATTGGTCAGCAAAGACTTAAAATTTTATGTTTTTCCTATACACTTTGGTGACCAACTAGTCAAGAAAGATAAAACATTTGGCGAGCAATTGGTCGGCAAAGACTTAAAATTTATTTTTTCTCTATACCCGTTAGCAACCAATCAATTAGGGTAGATAACACCTTTATCAATCAGTTGGTTGACAAAGACCTATAATTTAATTTTTTTTTTCTATACTCTTCAGCAACCAACTGATCAGAGCAGCTCCTCCTTTGGCGACCAACTAGTCAGAAAAGATTATATCTTTCGCGACTAAGGTTTGGTCGCGAAAAAGTGGTCTTTAGCGACCAACAAAGCTTTTGGCTAGCAAAAGTTTCTCCGACTAGCCTTCGCCGATCAATTGCTGACCAAAGTTGTTTGGTCAATAAAGCCTTTAACGACCGAATATAGGCCTTTAGCAACCAAACATTTAGTCCCACCACTTAGTGATTCCATGTAGTGGGTTGTTGTATTGGAACACAATTTTTTAGTTATAATTGAGACTTTCATTATTGTTATTTATTATTGTGAATGTCCGCTCCATGGTGTTGTATGGCTCTTATTTATTTATGTTAATTATATGTGGTTATTTAGTTCATCCCTTAGGTTATAAAATCTGGACCGTAATAACTTTAAATATTAAATTCTTGAAAGTATGTAGTAATTGCAAGATTGTCATTGACACATTATTTTTATTAAAAAATTGTGGTATAACTTTTTAGTAGAATATATATATATATATATATATATATATATTGGATGTATTTGGGGTGGGAATTTAGTGAGGGAAAGGAAAAAAGAAAAGAAAAATGCATGAGAAAAGAAAGAGGAAATATAAAATTTATAATACACATCTTTATTTAAATGAATTCAAAACTGTAATAAAATAAAAAAATTAATAATATATTAATTTTTTAAATTAATTATTTTTAAAATTTTAAATCTCATGAGTGCCCAAATAAAAGAAAAATTTTGAATTCTTATCTTCTTTTTTCATTAATAAATTCTTAATCCAAACAATTTTTTTCCCTGTACATCATTTCTTACCTAAATTCATATATATATATATATATATATATGTAGATGTAGTACTTGATGGAGCATCAATATTGATGGAAGACTTTAATTTTGACAATGTGTATTAATGGTCACTTTCCCGTGACGAAAAAAGCCCACTGCCTTCCTTCCTGTGATAAAAGTTGTTTAGAATTTTGGTGGAAAGAAACAAACAAGTTAGGTGGGAGAGTTGTGGTTTGCATGCTTGTCCATCCTTCTAGAAGAAAACCCATCATTAATTCATTAATTAATTAGTTTATCAATCAATCTCTGCTCCGTGGCAAGGATATGACACTTCAGAACTTTAATTAATTTATAAAGGTGTTTAATTATGCTCCGTTTGGGATTAATAATATTTACGGAAACGTTGGAAAAGTTCCATAAGGTCATGTCCCACCTACCCATACCGACTCCCGCCTTTATTTTTTTATTAGAATGTGTTTAAAATTGTATAAATTTTATAAAATTGTAAAAATTAATGTCTCATATTTTGTACAGTGAATAAAAAATTTAAATTTTATAGTGTCATAATTCATATTTATAGAGATTTGTAAAATTTTATATTTTTTTTAACTCGAAACAGTGCTTTAATAAAAAAGGGTTAGAAAAATATTTAAAATTCTCATATATAAACTTTTGTTAAAAAAATTAATTTATAAAATTTTTATTTACAAATATATCCTTAGATAGAGTTCTTTGAAATTGTGTAACTAAAATGGTTGTAGTTTTTTTATGCGATTGTTATTTTATCATAATAAGAATATGAAATATCTATTTTAGTGAGGGATTACCTCATATCTGTTCTAGTTAACTAAATTTTATTAAAATTCTAAATATTAGTTTAAGGATTGAAAACATTGTTACAAGTTAATAGTTTAAGTGATCATTTAGCAATAATTTTTAGTTAAAGAGGATAAAGTGATATATTATAGTTAATCCTTTTTCTTTAATTAAAAGTTAAATGAATAGAGAGAGAGAAATCGAATAGAAATATATATAATCTGTATCTTTTGGGAAATATAAAAATGGGAAATTTTGAGAAGAAAATTAGAAGGGAAAGATCTCAAATCATAAAAAAGGAATAATGTTATATTACTAGAAAATTTTGTTAAAAAATTTTTTTCATAATGGTGTAGGAATTTGTAAGTCTTATCATTTTAGAAAAAAAAAATTATTCTTGAAAATACATTTTAATTGTAAAAATGCCATTGTTATATTAATTTTGTAACTATTTCTAGCAAATATTCTGCGACAAAAAAAAATGCATTTTTGAAAAATAAATCCGGGTAAAAAAGTATGAGATTTTATGTAATTGGAATAATAGTTATTGTATGCAGTTGGCTTAGTAAATAGGAGGGCTAATGGCTTGGAAGAAATAATTAATTGGGTAGGTATAGATGGGATTTTATTCAACGGAAGGCTGTTTTTGTATGGCAAGCGATAAACTCGAAATGACAATTGTTAGCCTTCACGGTACACAAGTTACCGCATGAAACGTGCGTTGATCAGTCCTAAAAACGTCACCGCCTTTTAAAGACAAGAGTAGTGAGGGATGGTTTGGCAAAAATATATGTATATATATATATTTGAAGTAAATGATTATTTTATTTATTTATTATTATTGTCATTTTACACAAAAATAGTGTATTTTAATTTAACATAAATGACAATAGCCAATGCATAAAACTGCATTTAAAATTAGTTATAAAAAACTATATATAAAAGATTTATTTCACTTATATTTTATGTGGTTTCGAATTTATGCACTTAAACTACACATATTTCATAAATATGTATCTAGACCCCTAAGATTTGTATTACATTCACTCAAATCCTTTCTGTTAGATTTTTCATCTAAAAAAATAATTTTTGACCAACTTAATGCTATAAAATTACATTTATACCTTTTGTATTAATAAAAAATATTTATTTTATGATATGGTGTATCTTTTTTTAATTAAATTATATTATAATTAATTTATTAATTTTTTAGAAATCTTTTCTATTGTAGTACTTTAAATTATTGTACTTCGTATTAATATTTTAAATTTATATTATATATAAATAAGTAATTATACATAATAAATTATCATTACTTTTTTTATTAATAATATAATAAACTAAACATGAAAATAGAAATTACACTATAATTAATTTATTAAATTTTTTTGTGAATTTTTTTTAAATTAGTATTTGAAATTATTATGTTTCACATTAATAGTTTAAATTTATATTATACATAAATTAGTAATTATACATATATATAAATTATCATTATTTTTTATTAATAATATAATAAATTTAACATGGAAGAAGAAAAATTTAGTTTCTCATTTTTTCCACTTATTTTTCACATTAATATTTTAAATTTATATTATATATAAATTATAATTATACGTATAAATAAATTATCAATTTTTTCTATTAATAATATAATAAATTTAACATGAAAGAGAGAAAATTTTAATTTTTCATTTTTTTTCCACTTGTTCTCCATTAATACTAAATAATAACGCATAAACTTTACACTCAATTTTCATTTTCATATTTTTTTAAGGGCATAAAAATAATTTCATAGTATTGGATTGGTGAAAAATTATTTTTTGAATGAAAAATCTAACAGAATGAGTTTAAGTATGAGTTTAAGTAGATGTACTATAAAATTTAAAAAATTTAAATGCACATTTATAAAATTTAGAGAGTTTAAATGTACAAAATCAAAAGTATATAATTATAAGTGAAATGAACCTTATATATATTCTTTTTGCATCTTATACGCAAAAAATAAAGGTTAACTTTTTAACTTCAAAAAAAAAAAAGAAAAATTGTTTTTAATTTGGAACCGAGACTTAGCTTTAGCATTGGTGTGATTCCCCATCCAGGTACATCATACATGCCTCTTTACGATAGTTGTTAACTTGGAAGAAGAACGTAACCGACAAATCGCTGCCCTTGATATAATTGAAACTCAAGTAAACTCAATACAGATAAACGGTTATAATTTGTCAAATCACCACTGATATTAGGAAGCCCTTGCTTGGAAAGGAGAACTTCTGTAGCAGTAGTAGCTAGTTAATCACTTAAAATTAGCCGACAAAGAAACTAAAAACTAGAGTATGGTAGATTAAATCATTAAAGCACATATGTTACTTGAAGATGCAAAACAAGACTCGCACAAAACAGAAAGATAAGAGTTATATGAAAAGATTGAGCATAAGAGGGTTACCCTCAAACTAGCAATCTTCAATTTTGCTGCAAAAGCTGATAATTAAGTAAACAAGCCCATGCACCCATTTACCTCTTCATATTTTGTTTTTAGTTATGTGTAAGACTCAAAATATAAGATTATATGAATTAAATTAAAGGAATCTCCATTCCTTTTCTTTTTTTCTTTTAATAGAATTAATTTACTATATTTGAAAATTGACTGTGATAGAAGACAAACCACCCCCCAAAAAAAAGGAATTTAATGAAAAATATTTATTCATGTCTCATTTTCGTTTTCCAAATTAGACCCGGAGAGAAGAGAATTTTGGTTTTCTCTTTTGCTCTTTCGTTTTTATTTCAGAATTCGTTCTCTATTGTTCCTCACACCCTGAATTCACAACTGTTAGTTGGTTAGATTCATTGCCTGCATGCCTGCATGTTGTATACAAATTAACCTATATATGCATATCTGTATATGTATATTATGGAGATAACAACGTAAACTTGAGCTAAAGAAAAGAGGCAACTATGTATATATATATATATTAAAACCAAGGTTATTTGATTGATAGTCTTCTTACAAGTCCAAAGGCCTTAAATGTCTCTGGGAATTGTCCGGATTAACCGATATTGTTGTAATTGGTACTTTGCAGACACAGGCATGGCTTTTCTGAGACCCACCTCCTAGACAGCAATACAGGCATAGAGAAGAGGAATGCTGCGGAGAAACGTCAAGAGGTGGATTTGGGAGACTTATAGAGAGCTCAAGGTTGAGCTGTTGTTCATCTGTTTTTGTTGCTGTTGTGCTGCTGCTGCTACTACTGGTATTGGAGTCTTCGGCTGAATAGCCCTGTCTTCCCTTGATACTCATAAAACAACTCCCAGCATCACCATTCAGGTTATTCGTAAACTCTGGCAACACTATTGTCAATGGCGGAGAAGGTGATTGAACTTGTGTTCGTGATTTGTTTGCCGGGGCGGCAGCAGCTGTGGTGGCGGTGTTATTAGCAGCCGTTGGGTTGATGGGACTGTGAGTTTGGGGGTCGATTCCACGGCTTAGGAGCTTCCTCTTAATGTGAGTGTTCCAATAGTTCTTTATCTCGTTGTCTGTTCTGCCCGGCAATCGGGCAGCAATAAGGGACCATCTGCAGTAATTCATTTCATCAAAAAAAAAAAAAAAAAAGGAAAAAAAAAAAAGAAAAAAGATAGAATTTTATCAATACATGTGTATTTATAAAAAGTTTTTTAACAGTAATTATGAATTTGTGTTGATGATGTTTATGTTATAATTAAATGGAATTTGGTGTCACGCTTAATATTAGCGGAAGCACAAGAGAGTGTGTACTTGTTTCCAAGTAAGCTATGAAGGTTGATGATTATTTCATCTTCTTCTTCAGTGAAGTTTCCTCTCTTCAGATCAGGCCGAAGGTAGTTTATCCATCGGAGTCTGCAGCTCTTCCCACATCTAAGCAAACCTAAAATCCCATATATATATATATATATATATATATTAAAAAAAATGACAACTATCACTTAATTTTGACACTATTCACCCCAATATATATGAATATATTTATATTTACCAGCAGCTTTGGGGAGAGATCTCCAGCAGCCTTCACCATGAGCTTTGATGTACTTTATGAGACGCTCATCTTCTTCTTTGGTCCATGCCCCTTTGTTGGTGTGCTCTTTCTCGCAGCACGGGGATCTACCCATGGAAAAGAAGAGAGTTTGCAGACCAGGGAGGGAGGGGGGGGGGAGAGGAGCAAGTGTGAAAGGAATTGAAGACTAAAAGGGGATTAGCTAGAGACAATATATATATAAATAGCAAGGAAGGAGGTGGTGGGGCAAATTACTGAAACCGGGCCGGGGCCACATAAAATAACTTTGATAAAAGGCCGAGTCATTTGACCAAGTTGGGAGGGCCGGGGGGGGGGGGGAGAGAGAGTGGTTACTATTAAGTGATTGATTGGGTAGGTAGCCCTACTTTTTGGGTTGTTGGAGTTATTTCATCCGGCTTTTATTATTGTTATTATTATTATTATTATTTCATTCACAAATTCATTCACCTAATTTTTTTGTCCTACATATTTTCCTACGAATCTTTAATTAATTTCATCTGTTCTTTCTCCACGTCCCTGCTGCTTGAAACTATACATTGCTTCAAGGAAATTTATCCTAGGATTTTTGATACCTTATTTATAAATATGGTAAACTATAACTTTTAGTCATGAGACATTGGTAAAAACTATTTAAGGGAAAAATATTTTTTCACTATTAGAAATAAGGGATTAAGGGATTTAAAGAACCTCTATTCAGGTAACTGCTAACAGCAGTCATTAAAAAGTACTAGCAGTGACGGCTTAGGTGGATGCTGGGTGACGTGGTCGCCAAACATGTAACCAAATTATTTTAGGTCCTCTCAATATTTTTGCTCCTTTCTGCTCCCTTCCTCTCTTTGTCCCTCTCTCCCTCTCAACTCAACCCTCTCCCTCTACTCAACTCTTTCCCTCTCTCTCCACCACCACAAATCCTCGTCGCTCAATGTCCCACCTCGCTGATCACTGAAGGATCACCATTGCAACGCCCTTATTTCTCTCTTAATTTGTCTCTCGCATTACCAAACTTCACCACTCTGCCCTCGCCTCCATCAAACATCACTATTGCAAAATCTTAATCCCCTCTCACTCCATTTCTTGCCACTGCCAGAGCATCAACATTGCAAAGGCCCACCCTCCAATCCGTCTCTATCAACGCTCTCTGCCTCCACGATTGTGAAGCCCAACCACCATGAAGCATCACAGCTGAGGTTATTTTCCTCATCTTTACTTAATTAGGATTTGGTCAAAAAATTAAGTTCACCCAAATCTCACCCCAAAGTCTAAGCCCTGATAACTATGTTAGTAGTTTTTACAGTAATATATTCATTCTTGTTAAATTAAATTGTGTTGTTTGCTACAGTTTTCCATTGCTTAAGATAGATGATCTTGATACATGAATTATATGATTGACGTTAATGATATGAGATAATGATATCATGTTATTTATCAGTTAGTATTGTTATTGTTACACGTTAGTATCATGATAAGGTATGTGTTGCATATTATATATATTTATATATATGAATCGTAGGCACATGTGAATTAGTATTCACATTCCTATAGATTAAATTATAGGTGCAGAGCTTGAGGCTTAGGCAGGCCCCGCCATATTTTGATTTATTTTAGATTTTGTTAATTCTTTTGTTTCTTCGATGAGATAGGGCTAACTGTATTATTTATTCCACCTGGAGATGTATCAATTTGTACTTAGTATTTATTTTGATTATTAGACATGGATGTAAAGGTCAATGTGCCTAAATATTATATTGGTTATCAAGTCAAGCAGCAATGCTCGGTTTAATCGAAACTTTTGTTATTATTATTTCAATATTATTATTGTTAGATGTTTGCTTTGAGATTGTTGTATGGTTCTAATTAGAGTTAGGATTGATTTATGTATATTGCATATAATCATTTAGTTCACACCTCAGGTTACGAAATTCAGAACGTGACAATCTTAGCAATAATTGGACAATTTAATTTTGTGGGCTTAGTAAGGAGAAATAAAGGGGTTGTTATGAGTGTAATTATAGAGGTTACATCATCTTTTACATAAACCCAACCCCTCTTTCAATTCTTGTTGTTAGACAAGTTAGAAGAGTTTGAGAGGGATTAGAATAGAGTTAGTTGAGACTTATAAACTCAATTTTATATGTATATTTTTTTGTTCTTACTTTCATATTTTTTGTTGACTCAGAACTTTATTGATTTATTGCAACTCTCAACGAACTGTATAATTGATGGGTCAACTGGGGCCTATGTCACATCCTATAAATCACATGAACCAATTAAGTTCAAGGTGCACGCCTAATGTGGGAACCTCCAAGGTTTGCTAAACCTTAGAGTTGAACTCTCAACCTTTCTTAGAGAAGTCAAGAGTTCTGGCCAACTGCCCTAAAGCAATTGGTTTCTAGTTCATATTGTTCTTAAGTTCTTTTTTTTTTTGGAAGATAATTTTCATTCAAATTGCAATTTCAATACAAGCAATTTCAATTCAAAGTGCAATTTCCAAGTGTCACACCCCGAATTTCATGACCAGAGGAGTGAGTGAAATACATATATAACATGCATAGAATAACCATTCTCCGATCAGAGCATTACAACACCATTGGAGCAACATGCACACAAGATAACTATAAGACATAATATAAACGTAACCTTGGCTGTGGCCAGGCTATAAAGCTCCAACAATTCCATAACTTTAATAAATAAGGACATGCCTTATGGCTTTTACAACCCAATTGAATAATCTTTACTTTTGAATTTAATATTATAGACCCAAATGAAATTTTAAAACTTAAACAAATGTAAAATGAAATATTCGTAACAGCAAATATACTTCTCATCTCACCAAGTGCCCACCTAATTATTAGGATCTGCCCCTACTACAGAATCTATAGGGACGTGAGCACTCATTCACTTGTGCTCATGAAGCATCATAAAACATATATAATATGTAAAGCCATAATTTTAAACTAACAGTCATAAATTCAACAGATCTCATCAAAATTAAGCCAAAGTAAAACTCAAATCCTCTTATATAAACACATTATAATATTATCAAACTAAACCTTAAATAAATATGTGTCTTATTTCGTCAGATTAAATCTCTTTTTCCTAGTCAATTACTTCCACTAACCATCTCAATATAATCATCTTTATCCATATCCCAATCTTATTTTAGTTACGGGGTGGGCACAATTAATGTTGTCGTTATAGGCCATGATTAGCCTTATTTACACGTCGTCGTTAAAGGCTATAATAGCCAGGCCACGATTAGCCTTATTACACGTCATGTTGTAGGCTACTAACCTATTGGCATGAATACCAATCCCTGTGCAGGTTCAAGTCTTTCAATCCTAGGGTAATTTCAGTACCTTTCATATTTTCATATGCCCACCAACCTTGTGTCTCATTACCATTCACATTTTTCTTTTATACTTATCAATCTCATCAACATGATTATTTTAACATCACTATATCATTCAGCTATGTAATCATATTTTCAATCGTGTAATGAACAATATCATTATAATAACCAATATATAAATCCAAATTCAATAGAAGTTCACAATAATCATGTTATCATCTTATCATAATCTAGTCTCATTGCATTTAGCATTTTCAATTTATCGTAACTCAAGCTTCATTGAATTTGCATTGACAACTTTGATATAACACTGTAAGAAATACCTTAACCAAGAATAACATATCTTAAAAAAAGAATTACATAGAAACTTAATAACTTGTTCCATAATCAATCTTTACACCTATAAATCTTACTTGAGTGATTGAACATGTTTAAACATGGAATACTCACTAGAAAGAGCAATATAAGCTAGAAAAATCGAAGTTTCAGGTTTCTGGGGAACCCCGAGTGCCCCCACTCATCTTCTAGGCTTAGCCAAAACACCCCGGGTGCCCCACTAATACCCAGAATGGTACTCTATTTCGGTTCGTGCTCTGTTTTGGTTCATGCTCTGGCTTATGTAGTTGGGTCTCAAACTCCACCAAATCAAATGTATAACCCAAAACCTTGTTTCCTTGAATTGTTTAGGGTCTAAAAGATTCTAGAAAGTGAATCAAAACTAGTTTTTATCTATTCATTTCATCACAATACAAGTTTTGGTTACAACCTATACATATATATACACCTATACATCTCTTACACAAATCCGTCACCATGACTTCCAAATCCAAAATAAATTTTATGGAAATATTTGCAAGCTCAAATACATCTCATATATGCAAAAATGAGGCTATAAATCCCTATCTCAAGCTTGAACAAAGTGGATCAAGAGAGGTGATGAACTCCCAGTTTTGGCTCTCAACTTTGGCTTGATTGATCTTCTCACCCTTTGATCCAAACAACAAACAAAATACATGGAAATGTTCCTTCAGAACTCAATTTCAATCTTGTGAAATTAATTTGCATTTGGTTAGAGTTTGAGCAACTTACCAACGACTCAAATTTCCTTGGTTTCACTCTCCCCTCCCTGTTCTCTTCCAACACCCCAAAAATCTCTCGCTTTCTCCTCTCATATATACATATATACAAGCTTTGCTTACTCTCCAAGCATTCTACAGGAGCCTATCATCTTCCCCTATCCTACAAATCTGACATTAGGTTAACCCCTCGGCTGAACAAACCAGAGCAACACCATACTATTGACTTTCTGCACAGGTGGGGCGCCCCAATGGACACCCCGAGCACCCTTCTACATACCCTCAAGTCAAAATATTAATTTTTGAGCTTTTTTGCCCATTTCTTCCAAAATTCACAATCCTAAGTCATTTCTAATGACTAATATTGCTTAAATAACATATTATCATGCCCAAAATATGTTAAAAACCATCAATTTATACCAGTATGAAAATCTGGGATATTACACCAAGCATGGCAAGTTTTAATTTTAGCATGAATAGCTAGATTTTATAGTCATATTTAGATTCATGAAGTGTTTTAAGTTAAGTTTTGGCTCACACTTTCCCAATCATATTCTTTAGTTTCATATCTTTATAAGAAAATAAAAATTTTTCCTATTTAATTTTTTTGGTAAGTAAGTGTATTTTTTGGTTTAATGAGAGTAATTACAAGTTCTTAGGGGCATACCCTTGTTTACAAAAGTTATGTATCGATATTACCTGTACTAGGGGTTGGGATTCCCCAATATGTACAAAAGTTAACATTTAACACATTACACTGGGGTTTCCTCAAAATGCTATGACTAAAGTTGGAGATTCTTTTAAAGATCCTTACATTTCACTCCAACCAAATGTGATAAACGGTGGCTGACTAAGCAAGCTTGCAGACAAAGTTTTCAATTGATTTCCCACTGAATTTTCCAATTGCCCGTTCAACTTCATTTGCCCAGCTCTGCCTTCTAGCCGTGATACAACTTATGTTGCAAATGGTTGACCACAATTCATTAGAAAATGGTTATGAGAAAAACAGATGATCAAGAGATTCATTGCCTGATTTGCAGAGTACACAGAGAGGGTTAGTGGCAATACCCCAACTGGAAATCCTATTAAAAGTGCTGGGCTTTTCTTTTATTACTAGCCATGTAATAAAGTTATGCCTTGGGATGTGTCTTGGGAATCATATCAGTTTATGCCAACTTACTTTAGCATGATGATGCCTTAAAGAGTTCCACGTAGCTATAGCTAAATATATATTAGAGCTTGAGACGATCCAATTGAATTTGTCTTCTTATTGCATATTTGGGAGGTAATTTGGACCATGAGTAGATATGATTTCTTGCAAATCCCAAGTTGTAGGATAAGGCCATCTCCAATCATTATTTGAGATAATGAATGACACTTTTGCATCAATAGGAATTCCCCCATTATAAGCTATTCTGTTATCATATTTGGAAATTAGAGGCCCCAAAGGATGCCAGTTACCATACCATAAGGAGACCGAATGCCCATTGCCTATTGTGTATTTGGACGTTTGTATTGCTAGTGCCCTCAGCTTAAGGATTTTCCTCCAATACCAAGAGCAATCAGATGGTGTTTTGTAGCTCCAAAAGTCCTTAGCCCTTAGAAGATGCTTTCTACACCATTGAGCCCATAAGGATGTCTTCCTGGAGCATAAATTCCATATGTGTCTTATCATAGCTGCTGTGATCCACTCTTCCAGGTTCTTAATTGCCAATCCCCCTTTTGACTTTGAGCAACAAACATCTTCCCAAGAGACTTTAGCTCTATGTTGCTTCAAGTCTACTCCCGACCAGAGGAACCTTCTAAGAATCTGCTCTATCTTCAGGTAGATCTTCTTTGGTAGTATAAAGTGCAAGCTTCAGTAGATTTGTATGCTGAAAAGTACTGATTTGATGAGTTGGAGCCTCCCAGCATATGTTAATGCTCGATTAGACTAGCTTTTCACTCTTCTCATATTCTTGTCATTTAGTTCTGTATAATCCTCATATTTGAACTTGGTTAATATTAGAGGAACCCTAAGGTACTTGACTGGGAGATTGCTTTTTTGGAAGTTCCTATTTAATTTTGTAACTTCAAAATCATAAGTTTTATAATTATGATCTTACTTTCGTATGTTTAGATTTTTAATCTCGTATACGAATATGACTTATTGAATGAAATGTAGAACAAACAAAAATTGAGGATTAAATTTTCTATCTTCAAAATTTTAATTGAAAAATCTTTTGATCAATTCAAACCTAGTTACTTATGGTTGAGTTATAAAATTGAAAAAACTAGAATCATTCTTAACTTAAACATGAATTGAATTAGAATAAGGTTGCCTTTTAATTGTTAAATTTCAATTTTCAATCAACTCTCAAACTAACTTTCAAGAAATCAAATGTAATCTTGTGAACTTAAATTTTTTTATGATAGAACTCTTAAGGAACTTGTCTAATAGAATTCAAGTAAAGGTTGTTCTTCGTGCCTTTTCTTTGAGTTAGTTGTTCTAAACATTTTCTATTCGTCCGGGGTGTCGATATTTACTATCTTGGTTGTAAATACCTTTTATGATTTTATCACCGATGGGTTATCAAATGAATCAACAGGATATGCTTCGAGTCCAATATTTGTGGCATTTGAGTAAATTTTGTTAAATTTTAAAATATTAGTATAAAAATGGATATATTTTAAGAAAATAATAATTTAATGGTTAATAATAATCTTTTTAGTTACTGAGTGAAATGATGTTGAGTTATAGTTTTCGAAGGTGATCTTGATTAAGCTTAATTTTTTTTTTCTATTAATTTGTGAAGACTGTGCTACTTCTAACTTTAAAGCAAATTATTTTTAAATTATAATTTTTCCTATTTTTTGTTTTATTTTATTTTATTTTATTTTTATTTTCTTTTAATTTTATGAAAGAATGATAATACCTCAAATAGAGTAACGCCTATGTAAGTTAATTTAATTTGCATGTAGAGTGGTAAGGATGACCATATGATAGACACAACTCTTCTCTCTCTCTCTCTCTCGGGTACTATATTCAAAATTAAGTGATGAGGTCAACCTGGTCATAAACTTCTAGCCTTTTTTTTAATTAATATTCTCTCCCAACTTTTGTATATCTCTTTGGGCTGATCACTTAGCTTTTCTGCATCTCTCTTTCTCTCTCTCTCTCTCTCTTCCATTGGTATTATATTTTTCTATCAAGGTTTAATTAGTTTCTAGAAGGTGGCAACAACTTACTCCACTAACTCTTCTAGAAGATGGCAATAATTTGTGAAGACAGAAGTTGGTAGCTTTAACAATTCCCCCATCAAGTTAACTTTTTTTTTTAATTATTATTATTATTATTATTTCGAGACCACGGATAACATACAATGTTCTTTCATTCACGCTTCCGTATCTAAGGTAATTTGACATGCTTTATTTTTTTAACTATTATTATAATAATTAGGATAAACTTATTTATACATCACAAATAATCTCTTCTGTTCCATTTTGTTTTTTTCATTAAGTGAAATTACAAAATTCTCCTTTTGTAACTAGTTATTCTTATGTATGATATGAAATTACATAATTACCCTTCATAAAACAATATTTACAAATTTAAACAAACACCCTTGGGCCTACAAAAGAATAAAAATATTTTAAAGACCAAAATAAATTTTATTTATATTTATATTTTTAATAATCATATAAAAATAAATTTCATTTTATTTTATTTCATAATTTTATTTTATTTTCATTCCTTTTGTCACTTTAACTTTTGTCATCATTCTCAAGTGATTTGGTAAATTTCTATATGATCCTTTTAATTCTCATAATGTAGTAATTTATTTTTAAAATAATGTAATGAAATAAAATGTAAGAAAAATGTAAATCTTAAAACAAATAAACTATGAAATATTGGTAAAAAATAAATATCAAGATTATAAAAATAATAAAATTTGATAAATAAATTAAAATACAATAAGCTATTTTCTTATTTGGATAAATTATAAAATAAAAAAAATTTATTTTTATGTGATTGCTAAAAATATAAATGAAAATAAAATTTATTTTTAGTCTTTCAAAATATTTTTTTTTTCTTATATAAAACCTACAAACATGAAAATAAGACAACTTGCAAATTAATTAATTTAAATTTCCAACTGTCTTTTATCCTAACTAACTTTTTTCACTCCTAAATTCAAAATAGAATCAGTGATTTTTTTTTTCTCATCATTTGTGTATCAAAAAAAAAAAAAAAAACCTACTAAAATCTAACAAAGAAAATCAACAAGAAAATTATTTTTTAAGTATACAAATAAGTTTATCTAACAAACCATAAGTATCTTTTTACTTTTATGAGATTTAAATTTTTTATAATGGCAAATACTTTTTTAAAAACAAATCTAAAATTAGAATTTTTATCATATTAAGGTAATTCATTTGCATAAATGATTTTTTTCAAAAACAAAATTAGATTATAATTGTCTATCTATTTATCAAAATATCTAAGAAAAATTAGTAATAAGTTGCCTTTTGTATTTATTTTTTGAAAATAATTTTTAGTAAAAGAATAAAATTATTTATTATATTATAATTATGTCTCCATCTTAGAAGGGGATCACTACTTGGAAGCATTGTGGGTCATGATGTTGAAAAGTCTATATTGTAAAAAGACATTTATGACATTATAAATTTCTATATCATAAATAAAAATAATTACAAAATATATTATAAATAAATCATATATTATGTGCATTATAGAGTCAAAGTCATAATTAAGTGCAACATTTTTTCTCGAACTTATTTGGAATTTGACCATTTTTTCCCCCAATGGAAGGCTACACCTCTAAAGTTTTTGTTGATTGTAGAGTTTTTATTTGGATTTTGCAATTAATTTCATTTTTACCTGAAAATATTGTTAGTTTTATTAAAATAACAAAATAATATTTTATTATTCTAGTATATAATATTTCAAAGAATATAAACGTCGGATATATGATGCAACTATGTTATGCAAAACTCTATTTTATACATATGTAGTTATTTAACTATACCATTATAATAAAGAAAGAGTTAAAGTGGTTAGTGAAACTTTTTATGTTTTTCAATTAATATTATGTACAAATAAATTTCAAAATCTTATAAGTTATTCAACTAATTTTAACTTTATACTTTCTTATTTTCCTTATATATCCCTTGTATAAGTTTCAACTACTTTTGTTTATATTTGTAAAATACTCTTTAATTACTTATAACATTATTTATTATATGAGATAAATGTTTCAATCATCTTATTTAATTTTTGATAATTTAAAAAAAAGTAAATAAAAAAGAAAAAAAATTTAATGAGTACTTCTCTTGAATGCCTGTTAATTATCTACGATTTTGTAGAGATTGTTTTTTTAAATACTACTCTTTAATTACTTACTGTATATTAGTATAAATACTCTTTAATTACTTCTTATTTACTATTTTAAATTTATTTAATAATTATAAAGAACATAAAAAAATAAAAGTAAAACAAAAATACACATACAGTAAATTTGCACCCACTACTAGTATGATGTATAAAGCTAGCACGAAAAATTTAGTGAAGCCCTTAATTGAATTGTTGAAGCTGAGTACTTCTCAAAGTACACTTGCATGCTAACTAATTAAAATTCTCACTTAAAACTTTCGATTTAAAACTTTTTTGTGTTTGAGTAAGTTACTGCAATTATTTATACTCCGTTTAAAAGTATATTTTTCTCCTAAATCAATTGATTTGATTTTAAAATAAAATATTAATTTAAATTGATTTAGTTTAATTTGATAAATGAATCTTTGTGTTTCGAATACATATTTGAATTTAAGAATTTAGTAGAATTGATTTAAGAGAAATATCAAATTTGACCATATTAATAAAAAATAAAAAATATAAAAAATATGATATTTGAGGGTAAATTTGTTCACTTACTTAGATGGTATAATAAAAGAATGATTTTTTTATCAAATTTTATTATTTTAGGATAGAAACTAAATCCAACTCGTAAAATCTTATTTTAACTCTAAACATAAAAATTGATTGAATTTCTTCTCAGATGATATCAAATCTCATTAAATCTACCATTATAAACAAAGTGATAGGATTAATTACAAGAGCATATACCTAAAAATCACTTTATTCCCTCAATTAAAAGCTAAAAAATGTTACATATTATCATTTTAAATTGTCAAATCATATTAACATGCCATTTATTTATTGATAGCTAGCTGTGATTTTAACCCCCCCCAAAAAAAATATTCAAATAATGCATATGAGACTAACGAATAACATCTAAAATAAGGGCAGAGTCAATTTTTTTTTTTTTTTTTGTTCTAGGTTAAGTATTAAATTAGATTTACTTTTAGTTATGGACTGAATATTAAACTGAATTATGAATAGTTAGACTAATGTGCTATATATTATTAGTACTAAAATTATTTTAGACCAAAATCTTATCTGAGTTATAACTCACCTTAGTTTATTAATAGCTACGCACATGATTTAAAAGAAAAAAAAAAAGATAATGTACAAAATATTTTAACTGATAAAAATATTCTAAGGGATTCATTGAAATTGTGAAACTAAAATTTCTTTAGATTTTGTTTGATAGCTATTTTATTTTAATAAAATTATAAAATATTAATTTTAATATCAAACGTATTAATTTTTTTCCAATATCTGTACTAATTGACTAAATTTTGTTAAAATTACAAAATGTTAATGCAAGGAAATAGTATATTGTTACAAATAATAATTTAAAGAATTTTTTATTTTTATAATTTAAAGAATTAGCTTATATATATAAATAACTAGCAATTTAATTTAACAATTTTTAATTTCCTTCTAGTTTTTTTTTTAACTCACTGCGTAAATTGTCTGTGCCGCCCTAATTTTAGCTAGTTGTAAAATTAATAATAATTGTATGGTTAATAATATATTAATTGTTGGAGTCCCTTGATATTAACATTTTTTCCAACATAAAATGAGCTTCCATACAAGGACACCAGAGGGGCCAACACGTTATGTGCGCTTGATAAAATAATTTAAAAGTAATATATCTGTAGGCACAAAAAGTAGACTGGGCAGGTGCGATCATCCTGAACACATTTACCGACCTCGTGTACCAACTTTCGTGCTAATTTCTCAAGCACGTGATCACTTTTCCAACTTTAAAGGCATACTTTCAGAATAAGAAGTTAAGGTGACATTTAGTTTATTTTTTTAATTTTTTATTTTTATTTTATGTATTTTATATTTTAAAATTTTTAAAATAAAAAATAGTAAACTTTTTATTTTTTCATTTCAAGATTTTTTTTATTTTGGATTAAAAATATTTAAAATACATTTTATGTCATTTTTATTTTATATAGAAATTTATTTTTTATTTTCTAAAATAAATTTTAAAAACACAAATGACTAAATGCATTTTGAGTTATTTTCGTTATTTTCAAAAGTCTAAAATAAAAAAATGAGTTTAAAAACAAAAAATAGAAAAACAAACCAACACTACCTAAAGTGTTGGTTGATTTTCAATTATATGATAATATTATAATTAGAAATGACAATAATTATCCAAACTCATGAATCCGTTCAAATAAATCTAAATTAATTTAATTTGGACCTAATTAAAATTATTAATGAATATAATTAGGTGAATAAGATAATCTTTACTTGATTAATGAGTTTAAATGGATTGATGATACAATTTATTAAATGCTCAATTATTTTTCCACCAGTTAAAATAAACACTCAATTTGTATATGAAAAATTTTTATATATAATTGAACATTGACAAAAAAATGAAGCATAAAAACCACCTACTGTATAAATGCCTACAGTCGTATAATGCTGAATACTTTATTATTATTATTTTTTTAAATTGGGACTCGTACTAGAATTTTATTTAAGAAAGTATAAATTTTAGTAGTAAGATATCGACAGGTTTATAAATTATAATTTTTTGAAACTTAAATTAAATTATATTAATTAACAAAAATATTATAATAAATAAAAAATATTTTCATCATATTTAAATATTTTCAAGAAAAAAAAAGTGAAAGAAAAAAACATTAACATATATCAGTAGAAAAATAGTGAATATTTTCATTCTTTTCTTTTTTTTTTTTTGAAAAATCGAGTCAAATGGTAAAAATATTTTTCTTGAATTACAAATTTACCATTAAGCATATGAATTTTATAAAAAATAAAATCAACATAACAGATTTGTCAATGGTCACTGAAAATAATGTGTTTTATAAAAACTAAATAATGTGCAAGTCAAGGGTAAATACACAGGGAGATAAAATCAACACCTACTTCCTCAAATATATGTTATCTTAACATTTTTCTAGGTGACTAGAAAATCATTATTCCTACTTGAGGAATCATAATGACTCTAGAAAATTGTATACACATATAGATCTCAATTCGTCAATTGTTATGAACTTGTACATATATAAATTAAATTATAAATAGATTAAAAAATACTAAAAATAAGTTTAAAATTCACAAAAAAATTAAATTTTAAATTCAAGTTTGCAGATTTGATATAATTCATATCTATCTGCCCAATAATAACCTATTATTAATTAGGTATAGCTAGATTTTACCCGTTTAATCATAATCTGTTATAATCCAACTCAAATCTACCCAAACCTGCCATTTGCCAACTTTAATTATAACTAAACTAGCTTGTTATTGTTACAGTGGGGGACATAATGCGACATCTATTCCTCTCAAATATGTTACATCTCACTTACTATTTTACAAATAATTTCACGCGCAATAAAATGCATTGTAAATACTAGAAAAATAAGTAGGTTAATAATGGGATTAATAGTGCATCATGGTTCAGTATGTATTTCACTAACTCTTACTTTTTCATATCCTATATATAATTAAGAACTATCACTAAAAAATGTACTATCACTATTGCCTATAAATATTCTCTCTTTACAACTATTTTCTCACCTTCAATTAATTTAAACATTGAAAAGTTTTTAGTCGGAAACTATGTCTCGATCTCTTCCCTTAACGGTTTTCTTTATTTGTAGGGTTACTGTTTGAGAGAAAAAACTTGAGGCGTGGTGACTATATGCCGAAGAAATTTTTATTCCCCGCACAATAATTATATAAGTTAATTGATAAAAGTGATAGATGGCATAATAATGAAATGTAGATAAATAACTAAATACATTAAAAGTCTTAAAGAACTTAAATAATGTGCAATAGTTGTGTTGGGTAAAATAATACTTTGACATATGGAGTGCCGAACAGTATAGTTAAGGTGTCACGTGGCCAATACCGAACATATTCGAGCGAGTCACGTAGTCATCGACCGAGTACGTTGACGCATAACACGTGGTGTTCTGCCGAACAGTTGATTGATAGCATGAGGGTTTCACATGAGTGTTATACATGGACACGCGTCTTTGGGTTAATATTCCAAGGGATACCCTAATTCTCGGTATCTATGGATAATGTGTTGCCACGTGGCAATAGCCGAAGACCTTAATAGTCAATTTGTTCAGCCCATCGATTGGCGGCTAGTAAATGTTAGGCCTGGGACCCACAGCTTTAACGAGGGATCACAATCATAAATGCACCATAGTTATGACTGAACCTAGTATTTATCCCTGAGGAAGTAACTAAGTCAATTCATTTCGTTACAAGTAATTGATAGATGTGACAGGTGGACAGTTTGACAACTGAGTTCTGACTATATTGTCACGTTTAACTACCAGAAGTATTTAATGAAAGGTATGGGGCATTTAATGAGAAGTGGAAGGCATTCAAAGCAAGAAAGGAAATGAGGTACACGGAAGTATGGATGCAGTCAAATCACAGGTATTATTTTATTTATTATTTACATTACTATAAATACGACATTCCACTTGACAATGAGGGTAAGCTGACTATTACTAACTTAAGCTACAGTTCATTTCTTCTCTAGTAAAGCTTTCTTCCTTGAGCTACTTGCTGACTTAAGAATCGGAGGGTTTTCCGGCCAGAGACCTCTACTCCAGCCGTAAGCTTTCTTCTGTCTTTGTTCGACAGGTTGTTGATTGCATTTCTGGTTGACGTGGTCAGCAGTTCCGGCAGTGAATTTTGCTGCCGAACTGTTTGAATTATCAGAGAACGAGTTAGTTTAAAATTTGAATTTATAATTAAACTTGCTATTATATACAACATAGGATAGCTTCGGATCATTTTTACGTGGTGGCATGATTTCTGGTGGAAAGATAAATCATGGGGATAGCCTATGAAACAGACTTCTAACAATAACGAAAGAGGCCAGTTTTCTATACGTGAGGCCATGTTTGTTTGGTGGATTAATTAAAATAATTAGGTTTGGTGGATATAAAAATTAGCATTAGATATATCATATTATATCATATTATATATATATAAAGAGTAGAATCTGGCGACGCACCATGTAAGATCTAACTTGCGCTACAATTGGCGACGCGTCATGTAAAATCTAACTTGTGCTACAATTGTGACACGTGACATCTAATTATAACTATTTTGTATCACGTAAAATTTAACTCACACTACGAATGTGTCGCGTGATACATAATTATGGTTATCTTAATTATCTTATAAAAGATTAGTATTTTACATAATTACTATTTATTCATAATTTTTAATTTTATTCAAATTAGATTCTTTCGTAGATATCACTTGATATTTTTATTTAATATACACTTCTATTTATCATATAACTTCTTATTTTTATTTTTATTTTTATTTAAAACATATTATTAACTACGAATGTGACGCGTGATACATAATTATAGTTATCTTAATTATCTTATAAAAGATTTGTATTTTACATAATTACTATTTATTCATAATTTTTAATTTTATTCAAATTAGATTTTTTCGTAGATATCACTTGATATTTTTATTTAATATACACTTCTATTTATCATATAACTTCTTATTTTTATTTTTATTTTTATTTAAAACATATTATTATTTTTTATTTTTCCTATATTTTATAAATTATTGTTTAAAACATAATAAATATTATTATTGTTAACAAAAAATAATGCAAAAAAATATTTAAATATTTAAATAAAAATTTTAATAATAAATATTATTATTACTATTATTAAACAAAATAATACAAAAAATAATTATCCTGTTAAATAAATAATTTAATTGATTAGCATTAATTTATAATTAATTATAACTATCTTAATTTATAATTATACATTCTAAAAAGAATTAGTAATGTACATAATTACTACTTATT
This sequence comes from Vitellaria paradoxa, assembly GCA_019916065.1. Lineage (NCBI taxonomy): Eukaryota > Viridiplantae > Streptophyta > Magnoliopsida > Ericales > Sapotaceae > Vitellaria > Vitellaria paradoxa. The sequence goes on from CM034236.1 coordinate 22,346,719, forward strand.
TGTAATTTTGTTCAAATTAGAATGTTTATTAATATCACTTAATATTTCTATTTATCATATAACTTCTTATTTTTTATTTTTTATATTTTAATAAATAATTGGATATTTCCGATTAACCACTATCAAAGGTTTGATATTTATTGGATTAGATAATTCGAAATTTATTGGATTGAGTAATATATTCCTATATGGAATAGAATACAAATTCACATGAAATTTTAATGCACATAGCAAGTTAAAAAAAAGAAAAAGAGACGTATAAATAGCATTCACACCTAGAAAAGCTTATAAGAATATTATTACGATGGCTTTTAGTTATTATTAATATGGTTGGAAGTGATTATTTGTTAGTTTCTTTTGGGTCATTAAGAGTAAAGATAAGTTTACTATATTTTATTTTTATTAGATGATATTCTTTTATATTGAAATTATTTCTTTGTTTATGTATTTATTTTTTAACTTATTTTTTAATTGGTTTATTAAAAAATATATATATGGTTTGTTATTTTTTGGATTTTATTCTATCTTTTAATGTGATTATTAAAATATGTAAGGTTTAAGTTTTTTAAATTTTATTCAATTTTTTAGTATGATTGTTAACATTAAATTTTAAATTTTATTATAATTTTCATTATTGATAAATTTTTAATTTTTTGTGTATTACATGGAAAGTCTAATCTTTGCTATATTTTTTAATTTATTCATTTAAAAACACAAGGTATGATTTTTAATTTTTATTTTATTCTTTTAGTGTGACTGTTGACATAATTTATTATATTTTATTATATTTTTTATTATTTTTAAAATTTAAATTTTTTGTGTATTAAATTTCAGCAAAAATCTCTTTTATGGTTATTTTTTAATTTATTTGATATTCTTCTCATATTTGTTACTACATTTATTTTTATTAGATAATATTCCTTCACATTATTATTTTTTGTTTATGTATTTTTGGGATTATTCTTAAATCTATCCATTCAAATATATAAAATCTAATTTTTCTGGATTTTATTTTATTTTATTTTTTATGTAATTGTTAATTAAATTTATATTATATTTTTTATTATTAGTAAAATTTTATTTTTTTATGTATCATATTACAAGAAAAGTCTTTTATTTGACTTATTTTTCAATTTGTTCATTTCAATATAAAAAAATAACTTTTAAAATTTGTTCTATTTTTATTTAATGTGATTTTTAATATAACCTTTTAGATTTTATTAAAATTTTCATTGTCCTTAAAATTTTTTATTTTTTTGTGCACTAAATATTAAAACTCCATTTAAATTCTAAAAATTATATAAAATATAATTTTTAAAATTTATTCTATTTTTATCTAATGTGATTTTTTATGTAACTTTTTATATTTTATTAAATTTTTCATTGTTCTTAATTTTAATTTTTTGTACACTAAATATTGAAACTCTAATTAAATTCTATCTTAATTTATAATTATCTAATAGAATTCTATTTAGTTAGGGACTAAGGTTAATTTAATTTTATTTAATAAAAGCATAGTATATTTTTATATAAATGGAAATGTTTTATATTGGAAATTTTTATCATTACCCCTTTCATTATCTATATCGATTATTATGTTAATCTTCAATTATTATGTCAATATTAAATATTAGAATTTAATTTAAATAAAAAATAAATACTAAGTGATAATTTAATGATCTTATTAAAAATATAATTTCAGTAAATATATTTTTATGAATTTATTTTAAATTTTAGTTATACATTTTACATAGCTAGAATGCATTATTTTAAAATATATTTTGTTAAACATAATTCTAAATTTAATAATAATTAAATTATTTTATTAAATAAATTTAATATTATAATTCAATTCAAATATTTTCATCATCTTATCTCATTCTACTTTGATAATTGAGATCAAATAAAATTAAAATTAATAAATTTTATTAATAAAAAGGAAAATAAAAATAATATAATAAATTAATTTTTAAAATTTTATTATTTTACATATTTAATTTAACATAATATTTTGAGTCATCCACATTCTCAGTTAATATAATTAAGTGATAATAATAATTTATTTAGCAAAAATAAATTAATTATATACGTATTTTATTAATAAATTAAATATTTATTTAATAGTTAAAATTTTTTTATTATAATTTAATAAAAATTATTTTCTTACTTGATTATTAACATAACTTTAATTGAAAATTAAAATAAATATAATATGGACGGATTAAATCACTAGTATAAGTGTAATTTTGACGGACTTTTTGATTTTAATTAATGTGGCTTTTGATTGTCGGATTAAAATCAAGATTAGACAGTATATTTCTTATGTTTGAATTTGTTTGTGTTAAATCGTACTTTTTTATCTTACTTTATACTTCACTAATAACTAAATATTAAAAAATTAATTTTATATTATATGCAATTTCACATCCTATCCAATATGTTATTTATCTCCGAAATCCAATCTCCCAATCAAATGTAGTTTAATTAAAAGGATTGTTGGGCTGCCTAAAAATCTTACACTAGAAATCTCGCGCAAAACACTAGAAGATTTCATGATAATTGAATAAAAAACTTCACTTATTAGTTTTACTGAACACCTTAAGTTACTAAAAGAATAAAAGTTAAAACACTAGAGATTTTAGGTTCGAGGTTTATCTTAATTATTGATTGATGTGTATGTCGTTGGTAATATGGGTGTGTGAAAGAAAAGAAAAAGTGAAAAGAAAAAGAAAATTATTAATTTTTTTATACTTTACTAAGAAAAAATTAAAATTTTTGATAAATATAATTAATTATCCTCACACTTTTCTAACTTATCTCTCATTTTTCCAGTTGACAACTCAAAATTTGACTCTTCTTCAATCCATTTTATTTTTCCGTCTTTTTTTCAATTTGTTTTTCACAAAATAATGTTTCAAACATATAACATAAATGTGTCAATAACGTAACAACATGTATGCGTGCTAATTTTATATATACTAGGCATAACGGGGGTAACTAATATTTTAAAATTGATATTTTACTAAATTTTATTTTATTTTTGTGAAACTAAAACAAATGTGGTGATAATAGGGTGTGCCATTGTATAGCATTCATTAGCTATGAGTTATCTTTGTGGTGAGAATTTAGTAAAAGAAAAAAGAAAGAAATAGAAAATGTTGAAAAAGAAAAAAGAAAACAAAACATAAAATCCTAAATACATATAGTAGTGTAAATGAATTGAAAAAATAAAATAAAATAATTGACATTAATCAATATATTAATTTTTTAAATTAATTAATTTAAATTTCTTAAATTATATGAATTCTCTATTTTATTTTTCAACATAATTCAAATGAGAAAAAATTTTTTGAATTCCTATATTTTTGGTTTTTTGATAAATTACTAAGCATTATTTTTAATTTAAAGATTTGTCAAGTGAAAAGGAAACAAAAAGAAATTCAAATCGATTGCATTTGATTTATGATAGAAAATAGAAGAGAAAAGTATGGAATTTGAGAAATTTAAAATAATTAAATTATGAAATTAATTTACTAATATTTTTTATATTTTATAATCGATTAAAGTATAAAATCATGTTTTGATACCACAATACTAAAAAATTAATCTCAAATAAAAATTTAATCTAATTTCATATCCAATTTGAGGAATCACTTATCTCCCAAATTTAATCTCCATAATCAAACGTAGCTTGAAAGAATTACGAGGCTACCCAAAAATCTTATACTAAAAATCTCTTACAAAACACTAGAAGATTTCATAACAATTGAATTCAAAACTTCATTGATTAGTTAAGATGTATGTAAATTTATTGAACACCTTGAGTTATTAAAAAAAAATAAAAATAAAACACTAAAGATGCTAGGTTTAATGCGTACCATAATTATTGATTGATGTGTATATTGTTTGTAATTAAAGGAGAAAAAGAAATTATTAATTTGTTTAGACTATACTAGAAAAAATTTAAAAATTTTGATAAATATATATTAATTATCCCCTCATTTATCATACTTACCTCTCATTTTTCTAAATGAATTAACTCAAAATTTTCAGTCCATTTTATCTTGTTACCAAGTTTTGATTAAATTATAAAATTAATTTATTAATACTTCTATATTTTTTAAATTTAAGTATAAAATCATATTTTCTTTTCCCTCTTCAAATCTCCAGTCCAAACACTGATCCCATAGTTTTTTCTCAAACAATTTATAGACCACTTCAGTGTTGGATTATCACTCTGAGCAAGATCCGCATTGATTTGTACAACTATAAATTTATATTTAATAAGCAGCTGATTAATGTGTTTATATGGAGAGGGCTGTGTCAGGTGGACGTCCTTATCTAGATTTTTATATCAGGAGCCGGATTCCTGAATTCATCCAACTGACCTAACTCATGCAATTCCAAACAATGATTACATATTTATATGCATGCATATCTATCTATATGTGTATACATACATATATATATATATATATATATATGTAAATCTTCTTGGTTGGGCACGCGGATGTCTGTCCTCACGCGGATTAGTTTAGTATTCTTTCTTCTAGAAGGTCTTGAAAAAAATTTAAGTGGAAATTGAAGATAGCGAAATTTTTAGGTTGGTGATGACCCACCTGCAGTGCCTGCATACCTCATCTAGAGCCCGTTTGGCAGTTGAAAAAAAAGAAGAAAAACTCAATTTTTGATAGTTTTTGGGTTTTTTTTTTTTTTTTTCACTTTTTTGTGTGTTTGGTTGAATAAAATGTATTTTTTAACATTTTTTAGTAATTTTTGAGTGTTTGGTAAATGTTTTACTGTAGCAAATAAAAAAAAATGGTAACTTTTGGGTGTTTGGTATGTTTTTACTGTAGCAAATAAAAAAAGTGGTAATTTTGGAGTTTATTTTTTACTGTAGCAAATCAAAAAAGTGAGAAAATTTATGGTTTTACCAAATGCACCAAAAGTTACAAAATGTAACTTTTAGTATTTTTTTTGCTAATTTTTGAGTTGCCAAACAGGCTCCTAGTGAACCAACCGGTGGGGATATATACATATATTATATATATATAAATATGTAAGTTGTATGCATGTCCTTCTTATCTCTAGCTAATCTCGTTGCGTCATTTCCAAAAATTTTGTTGGTTTTGTTTTGTCATACTAGATTCTTTGGAATAGCAAGAAATATCAATAATATAGTTCTTTGTCAATCAAAATTTGAAACCTACCTCAACCTAACCTAACTTTGGTGAAAGGGAAAGGCCCTGAAATTGTTGAGGGTCGTTGCGGATATCTTTCAATATTTAATCACTTCTAATGCAGAACTAACTTTGGTGAAAAATTAAAGGTATTAGGCTCCGTTTGAGAAGACGTGAGTACTTAATTTTTTTTAAATAATTAAATTTATTTTTTTTTATATTTTAAACTTTGTTTTAAGAAATAAAAGACAAATATCAAATTAATAAAAAATTAAAAAATTAGCTACTAAAAGTTAACTTTTTTCTTTTTCTAAATTCAAAAAAAAAAAATAATTTCTTATTAATTAATTAGTAGTCAGTTAAAAAAATAAAAAAGAGAAAAAAAGATAATCTTTTATTTTTCTTTCCAAACTAAGGGGCATTTGGAGACAAAAAAAAGTAGAAAAAGTGTAATGTAGCGTCAGTCATTTCTGGCATTTAGAAGATCAATTCAAAATTTGTAGCATAATTCAGTTTTAACAATTTTGGTGAGGAAGTTGACAAAAATAAGTAAAAGTTTGTAATTAAAATTTTAAAATAAATGTATGGAAACGACAATGCCCAAGTTTTTTTTTTATTTAAATTTTTACATTTGTAATTTTTTTTTTTTGTAAAATTCGTTCATCCAAACACCCCTAAGCCTTGGTCAACTTCCTACGGAGAAAAACTGAAGGAAAAGGCACAAATTACTGACATTGATGTCAAAACTCAACATTGGATTGGGCCAACCATGCCGGGCTGGGCCGGGCCGGGCCAGGCCATTACGCTTCAGCATATCGAAATTGGGTCTTGTGCTACCTGAATTATCAAGCTTTGGTTTATTTTGCAATTAAGTGAAAAAATACAAAACCCATCAGATAAATAATTATAATTTAGCAAGATTTGAGTTGTTTGTGATCAAAAGAAAAAATTACATACCCATGAGATAAATAATTATAATTTAGGTGGTAATATGAGATAATTGATTATTAAAGTGAAGTGTTACCATAGTTTAAGAGGCGTCTATTTTTTTTTGTATTTTTCATTTTTTATTGTAATAATGCATCATCCTATATGTATGCCCATGCAGTAGTGTTTTCTTATGGAGTGAGCAAGCCAAACTACAACTCAAGCCAGCATGCTACTTCGGTTCTATTATTGCCACGACTAGGAGAGTTTGATGATTTGAAGCACAGAAGGACGGAACTTGTAATTTTTTTTTTCTTTCAGACTACGGGATGGGTATTAAATTAAGTTTGTAATTTTTTTACCTTGAATTATATAAATTGAGTATTAAATTAGGTTATAAAGAATTAGATTAGAATGTTACATATTATTAATACTAAAAAAAATTAATTCAATATTTTACTAAATTATAATCCACCACAATCCATGAGTGGCTCCGTCCTGAAAAGCACATCCTTGAAACTTAGTTACAATAATTATTTGGTTGAGGGAGGTTATAACTATCCATTCCACACCACATGGAGTTAATTTACCATTCTAAAATTTTGGAATTCTTTTATCATTTGCTCAAATATAATAATTAGCTAGTTATCTAGATAAATATTTGTACAATTAAATCTATTAGACCTCAGACAATAAATTTAGAAGTCCATCTCTTAAAATATGTTATAAACTAGTTTGATTTTAAGATGGAAAGGAACAAGGATTAGAAATGGAAATAGGGTATATACAAGTTTTATTTCACGCATCATATGAAAATTATAATGTCCTATTTGGTTATTCTATTTTCTGAAATTGTATTTGATCATCATGGTTTTGGTCTTGTGATGTGGGACAACAAATTGAAAAGTAAGATGGGGAAGAAATTAAATAAAGAGAGAAGATTTAAGCTAAATAAGCAAAATCAAGAGAAGAGATAAACATAGGACAACACGCAATTTAATTTAATAATCATCCAAATTCAGCGCAGCCAAACCCTAATAATCTTAACCCTTTAAATAGACTAATAAATCCTTAAAATAATTGGAGATAAAATCAAATCAAAGATTATAATATCAGAAATCCTATTTAGAATAAACTATCTAAAATAATAAATAATGCACATTATAAAAACAAATGAAAGGAAATAAATTTCTATATGACTCTCTGATGTCGTCATCAACTCTTCTGGATTAAGAAGAACACAGTTCTATCAAGCAAAAACCAAACCAAGTGCATTGTTAATCAACCACCTAACCAAAGCTAAGCTATTGTACCACATTTTTTCGACACTCATAGACACGCATGGAAGGGAATTTGAATTTAGTGTCACAAGTTGTTGGAGGGAGAAGATCCTGTTGACTATGGTAAAACTCTAAAGAATTAGGATCAAGATTCCACAGAGTGTTATCGGAAAGTAATGTGCTCTTAGAATTGGGTCCGTCGACCCAACGAATTAGATAGCACTGAACTGGTCATTCCTTAGTAAAAACAACTTGATCATTTACAATAGTATTAATTTTATCAGCATATGTGAAAGTAATAGCTATTAGTGTAGGTAAGAAAATAGGCTCAGGGTAAGAATCAGGCTCAAAATTAAGTTTAGGATTAGATTCAACAAATTTAGGGTTGGTTTCAACTAGAAAAAATATAAGTTTAGGGTTAAGCTCATCTAGAGAAGAAGAAAAATGATCAATCGGTGGAGTAGTTTGGTCTTTGAAAGAAACTAAGACCTTAACATTAAATGTAGGCCCAAAATTAAATTTGGGAAATATTAATGATATAGGCATTTGGACCAACCCATTTAAAAATTAAAAAAAACCAGCACTATGAGGGTGCAATTTGGAACCAGGCCTAGATGGACATTGTTCCAAGCAAATTTGGACTATAACACAATTCCAAGCATTAAATTCAATATGTCTTTTATGTGTATCAGCTCGAAGTTTATATGCTGCATTACTAGTTTCAAGTTGTTTGTTAATCTCAATATGAAAGTCATGAATGGGCAAAAGACCCAACATATTTGGACACATTAGAATGCAAGGACAAAGGGATGAGATCTAAAGGCTTCTAGGATTATAACCACTCATGATCTCAAATGGGCTCATGCCTAAAGATCGATTCACAGAATTGTTATAGTTCAACTCGGCTATGGGAAAAACCAAATTCCAATTTCTAATATTTTACTGGACCAAGCATCTCCAAAGGTTTCCTAAACTACGGTTGACTACCTCGATTTGACCAGTCTGAGGATGGCAAGTAGTGAAAAAAATTCAATTTAGTGCAAAGTCTATGCTTACGCCTTGCCACATACAACTATAGGTTGGAAGAGGCATATAGAAGGCCAGTGTTTTGTTTCTTATGTTTAGCTAACTGATAAGTGAGGCACTGAGTAATGATTCTAGTTATATCTCGTTTCAAACTAGGCTAATAAAGTTGATGCTCAGCCTTCTCTATCAGTTTAGTAAACTCAAAGTGCTCGATGAGACCACCTGCTTAAGTCTTCCAAGCTATAAAATCATAAACAGATGTCCTAGGGATGCAGAACTTGTTAGCTCTAAAGAGAAAACCATCCTAAAGGCAAAATCCACTAGAAGGGTTCGACTCACCCTCAAGCAAAGGTACATAAATGTCTCTAAAGTAAGGCATGACACATAATTTTCTTTAAGCCTATCAAATCCTATAACTTTGACACTCATGATAGTTAACAAGGAAACATATCTACTTAAAGCATCAACGACAAGGTTCTCAACTCCTTTCCTATGTTTCAAAACAAATGAATAGGCTTGTAAATACTCACTCCAATGGATGGTGCCTATAATTAAACTTTTTTTGAGAGTTAAGAGAACATGGGGCTTCATGATCAGAGCACGGTACAATCTCTTAAGGTTGTAGATAATGGTGCTAATGTCGCGAACCTGTACTATGGTATGCAACTCCTTGTCATAAGTAGAACATTTTCAATTGGACTCACTTAACTTCTCACTAAAATAGGCAACAAGGTGGCACTTTTTGTAATGACCCCAAAATTTTATCTTTTTAATAGACTTATCATTTTTAATATATTATTTAAAAAATTAATTAATTTTTAAAAAATATTATTATAATATATATTATTTTATGTAACAAAAATTTGGCCGAAGCCTTCAGGAACTTTCCTTTGCTTGGCTACCACATATTATATATATGATATATATGTTATGTTTGATGATTGGTGTAAAAAAAAGAAATTGATTGAATGTCAACACGTGAAGGCCTTTACCTTGGCCGCTAAGACTTATAGATATATATATTTGACATGTAGTTCGGTCTATAGGAAAAATCGAGAAAAGAAAAGAAAGAAGGAAAGGAAAGAAAAGAAAAAGGAGAGAGAAAGAAGAAGGAGAAAGTAAGGATTTAAGTTCAGGAATAGTAGAACTTTGGTATTTTCAACGTTGTGGTCGTCGTGGTGATGTCGAATCGTAGTAATTTGGCCTAAGCTGGGAAATACGAAGGTGCAAAATTTTAAACTTTTGGGGTTTCTTCATAGTTTCTTCTTCTTTTCTTTGGATTTGAGGTAGGGATTTAGTGCATTTATTTACATATATGATATGTAGAAAATATTGTGATGATTTTTATGTGTATTTTTATTTTTATGTTTATGTTCTACCTAAATTTCTAGATACAAAAAGAATAAAATAATTAAGTAAAAGGTATTTAATTAAAGTATTTCGGATATCTTACAAATAGGGAAATGTGTGTAATATGAAATAGTAAATATATGATTTAGAATGCCTAATTTAAAATATTTGAGTAATTTATTTTATTAAAGGAAAGTGTTTATTGAAGTGATGATGTGTGTGAATGGTTGATTTTAATGAGTTGTTTTGTTGAGATGATAAATAATGAGGACAAAAGGAAACGTGAATGATGTTGTGATTGTGGGGCTGACAGATATTAGAAAAATAGAAGGGGTACAGAAATTACCATTGGGTTAAAAAACTTAAACCTGGCAGGGGTTGGTATTCATGCTAGTAGGTTAGTAGCCTACAACGATGATTATGATTGGGCTAATCATGGCCATCAAGTCTAGACCCGTGAATGATGATATTGTTTAGTATCTGCCCATGACTGTGATGATTGTGATGTAATGGTAAAGAGATAAATGCAAGATAATAATTGGATCATTTTTGAGATTTATGTTGATGTATGTTTTGATGTTCGGATACGCGATGACTTGCAATTTATGAGTTATTGATATAAAATTATTGCTAATATAATTTTTATGCATATCATATATGTTTTTATTATGCATCGTGGGCACAAGTAGATTAGTGTTTGCATCCCTACAGATTCTTTTGCAGTCATGAATCTGAGACTTAAGTGGGCCATTGTAGCATTATCTAGGCACGAATGACAAGAAGAAATAAATTGCACAAGATTCAAAGCGTCAGATTTCTCATAATGGCTTTGTGTAGTTTGTAGTTGGAAGTTGAAACTCATGACTTTCAAAGTTAGAGTTGAAAGTTCAAATTGAGTATAAGATTTTGAAGGCTGTGAGACTTAATGGGTAGCATCATTCAGGCGCCAATGACGTGTAAAAGAAAGCCATGCAGGATTTGAAGTGCTAGATTGGTTAGAGTGGCCTTGCATAGTTCGTAATTGAACCTTGAAACTTACAACATTTCAAGTTAAAATTGAAAGCTCAAATCAAGTGTATGACTTTTGGAGGCCATGAGAGTTAATGCATAGAGTAATCTAGGTGCGAGTGACATATAAAAATGAACAGTGGGGGACTCAGTGCATTGGATTGCTCAGAATGGCCCCACAAGTTTGATAGCTGAAGCATGAACTAATGACTTTTCATGTTAGAGTTGAAAGCTCAAATCAATCGTATAGCTTCAGGAGGCTACAATACTTGACAAGTAGCATGATCTAGGTGCGAGTGACATGTAGAAATGAATTATGAGAGATTCAGAGTGTCGAATTTTTTTTTTTTTGGGTAAGTAAGCGTAATTTGGATTAATGGGAATTTATGTACAATATCTTGGGGGCATTCCCCCGTATAGCAAGACTTTACAAAAGAAAGAGATAATTACATATGGATTCCCCAATTACTAATTAGAGTGGCATTTACATTAGCCATCTTGATAGGAAATTGAAAGAACTTAGCTCTAACTTCATGCTCTATCTCCCGTACAATGGTGGCAATAGAAGAGGATTTCCCTTTGAAAATTCTGGCATTTCTTTCTCCCCATAAATGGTAGATCAAACTAGCCCAAGCAATCTTGCAAAGAGTGTTACCCGTGTGCTTCCCACTAAGTTTTCCCATGATCCATTCAACTTCATTCTTCCAATGTAGGGTAGGTTTGGAGATGAGACATTTGCTCAACACAATGGTTCTCAAGTTGGCTGCAAAGGGGCATTGAAAATACAAATGATCCATTGACTCAATGCCATTACAACATAGTACGCAAGAGGTATCGACATTCAAACCCCATCCAATCATTCTTTCCTTGGTGTTCAACCGTTCCTTGATTGCAAGCCAAAGGATGAAGCTATGCCTAGGAATGTGGTGCGTAAACCATACCAAGTTATGCCATGTTACCTTGTTCCTCTTTTCCCGAATTGACTTCCAAGTAGCAGCTGCTCCATACTCCCCATTCTTGGAGGCCGTCCACATGAACTTGTCCATTGAAGTGGAGTTAGGCAAATAATTGGGTGGCTGCTCAAGTATGATTTCCCTCAACTGCCAAGAGCGCGGGTAAGGCCATTTCCATTGCCCCTCTCCAACAATTTTTGAAGCTTTAGCATCTCTAGGTAATCTGGCATCATAAGCGACTCTAGAACCATATTTGGGAATAAGGGGCCCTAAGGGATGCCAATTTGCATACCAAAGGGATATAGAGTTCCCACTACCAACCATGTATTTCGATAGACTTTGAGCCTCCTCTATAAGTTTTAGCAATTTTCTCCATGTCCATGAGCAATCGGTTGGTGGTTTAACCTCCCAAAAACATCTCCCTTTAAGGAGGTTTGAGTAACACCATTCAACCCAAAGGGAAGATTTCTTTGAACAAAGTGCCCATATGTGTCTCATTATTGAGGCTTTGTTCCATTCTCCAAGCTTTCGAATACCTAGGCCTCCTTCTTTGTTTGGTTTGCAAACTTCATCCCATGCAACCTTGCTACCCCATTGTTTGAGATCCGCACCTGACCACAAGAACCTTCGCAATACTTGTTCTATAGCATTAATAACTCTTTTTGGCAAAATGAAGTGGGTGCTCCAATAGACTTGTATGCTAAATAGAATGGATTTGATGAGGACCACTCTACCCGTATATGAGAGAAATTTGGCCGTCCAGCTCTTTACTCTCTTTGTGACTTTTTCAATGAGTTCTTTGCAATCTTCATATTTGAGCTTGGTTGAAATCAATGGCACTCCCAAGTACTTGACAGGAAGTTCCCCCATTTGAAACCCGAGCATTGCACATAAGCGTAGCTTGTCTTGATGGTTTAAACCTGACATGTAAACTTTGCTTTTGCTACCATTTGGTTGTAAGCCAGAGTATTTATGAAATTCATGGAGAGCATCATGGATCATCTGAAAGGAATCATCATTAGGAGAACACAGAATAAACAAATCATTCGCAAAACAAATATGATTGATAAAGGTGTTTGTGCATTTAGGATGATAAGTAAAATTACTTCCCTCCACCATTTTGTTGAAGAGCCTTCAGAAAAACTCCATGGCAATTAAGAATAAATATGGAGAGAGTGGATCCCCTTGCCTGAGCCCCCTAGCACCTTGAAAGTAGCCCTCTAAAGCACCATTTATGGAGATGGAGAATAGAGGAGTGGTAATGCAAGTTTTGATCCAAGCCACAAGTCTATTTGGAAGATTAAGTGCTTGCAGTGCATCAATGATAAGATCCCAAGAGACTGAATCAAAAGCCTTCATTAGATCAATCTTTAGAGCACTCCTTGGAGTTAGATTCTGTCTGTGATAATTTCTAACCAGCTCTTGCATGAGAAGAATTTGGTCTGAAATAGATCTGCCTTTAACAAAAGCTGCTTGGGAAGGGCTTATTATAAGAGGCATCACTTTCTTAAACCTGTTTGCAATAATCTTTGATATGCATTTATACACAATAGTGCAACAGGAAATAGGTCTATAATCAGTCACCTTACTCAGGTTAGGAGACTTTGGAACTAATGCAATGGCTGTGGAGTTAACCTCTCTTAGCAGCTTTTCTGTCCTGAAGAAGGATCTTATAGCAGAAAGAAAATCATCTCCAACTATACTCCAAGTCTTCTTGAAAAAATGTGGGGTGAATCCACCTGGCCCCGGTGCTTTGTGACTAGGCAGAGAGAATAATGTACTTTTTATCTCCTCATCTGTGACCTCATGTCCAAGGGTGTCCAATAAATCCGAAGGTAAGCTTGATTGCATGATGCTCTCCACATAGCTTTTGGCTTCTTGCGGGTATTGAAAAGGAACTCCCAGTAGCCTCTTATAGAAGTCAACAAAAATGGCCTTTACCTTCCCATAATCTTCATGTCTATCCCCTTTATCATCTTGAATTGAAAGGATTTTGTTCCTTGAGCAGTGGGCCTTAACTTTTCTATGAAAGTAGGATGTATTCTGGTCCCCCAATTTGATTGAGTTGTCTCTTGCTTTTTGCTTATAGAAGGCTTCCTCGGCTTGAGCAAGGTGGAGGTAATCATCAAGTGCTTTGCTTTCTTCTTCTAGAAGGCTCGGGCTAACATTTGATTGTAGTTCCTTTTGGATAGCATCTAGCTTGGATTTTGCTTCACCAACCTTAACAGTTATCCCACCATAATGCTTAGTATTGAAGGACTTTAGGGCCACTTTGAGAGTCTTGAGCTTGGAGGAGAGCTTGAACATGGGAGTGCCTGAGACTTGAGTATTCCATGCTTCTTCTACTATCTTGTAAAACTCTTTGTTGTTGGTCCAATAATTGAAGAACTTGAAAGGTTTCCTGCCGGTTTGAACATTAGGCCGTATGTTGACAATAGTGGGGCTATGGTCTGAAATACTAGCTGTGGGGAAGAAGGCTTCAGAGTTGGGGAACTTAGTGAGCCAGCATTCATTTACTAGAGCTCTGTCTAATTTGCTGAAGATTGTGTTTTTCTCCTCTTGTTTATTACACCATGTGTAGAAGCAACCCAAGTATTTTAGATCAATCACCTCAATGCCTTCAATACATTCATTGAAATCTTTGACTGACACTTTGTCAATTCCTCTTCCACCTCTTTTTTCTTTTCCATCTTTAACTACATTGAAATCTCCCAAGATGATCCATGGAGAAGTTTTCCCTACCATTGCATGATTGGCATGAAGTTCTTTCCAAAGTAGCTCACGGCTTACCCTGTCATTAGAGGCATATACATATGTGGCAAAGAAATCTAAGGAGATAGCATGATGGTTAATGTGACAAAAATTGATTGGCTAGTGGTTGAGATGACTTGAACAATAATAATTGAGGAATCCCACAAAATAAGAATTCTTGCTGCCATATTATCCAAATGATTCCAACATAGCAAAAAGAGGGATTAATTCCCTTGCAAATTTTATCAATATTTGAGCTTTGAACCTTCGTTTCCAAAAGGCCTACTAGGCTGAGTGAAGAGCTCTTAAGCATCTTTTTAACTTCCAACTGCTTGATGGGCCAATTCAAGCCCCTAACATTCCAAGCAACAAAATTCATTTAGAAGAAGAGGAGGTTGAAGGGGAGGACTTGGCATGGAAAACCTTGCTCTTATGCGATATAGCATACATCTTCTTAGCTAGTTTTTTCCTTTGGGTTTTGGATAATTGGAAATCAGAATTTTCAGAATTTTCACTTCATTCACTCCCAATTAAATCACCACCAAAAGGTAGGGGTTGAGTACAATCATCCATGAACTGTTGGTTGGAGCTTGGTCCTTGGATAGCAATTGGTGAAATAGATAATGGGGTAACCTCTTCTTGCTTTATAATAGCATTCATCTTATCAATTTCATCTAGTTCCACAGAATTATCACCATAATCAATTAAACATTGAAATTGATTCACTGTTCCACAATTCCTAGCTTCTTTATGAATTTCCAAACCAAAAGCCGAGGAGCCAATTCCCCCAAGAATTTCAGGTTTAGCACTATTGGCAAGAGTCACGGCTAAAGAATAGTTAGCACATTGATCAGTTGAATTGATACCTTCATTGATTGGTTACTTTTTTTCTACTTCATGGGCCTTTTGGACTTGCCTCCAAATTTTCTTGGTACCTTTAGAGCATTGTGAAGCCTTGTGGCCGAATTGCTTGCAATTCTCACAAGTGGCAGGTAACCACTCATATTCCACTGCTTGCTGCTGCTTGGAGCCATCAAAGTCTGTGATTTCAATGGTTTATGGAAATTAGACAGCTTGTTTATTTGAACACAAATCCTTGCATATGCCAACCGATGCTTCATTGCAGTCATGTGATCAGTGAATAAAGGAATGCCAATTTGGCTTGCCAATTTACTAAGAGTTTTAGGGGACCATAGGTGAAGCTTTAAGTGCGGCAGCCTAACCCAAATCAGGATTTCATCACAGCAATCTTTATCATAAGACTGAGAAGGAGACCAAGGTTTTAGAATTAGGGGCTTATCAAAGTAGCTCCAAGGACCCATGTCAAGGATTCTTTGCTTTGCATCTTCATCTTGGAAATTGAATATAAATATACCAGGTTTAAGAACAAAGAGATCAATTTGCCCGAAAGCCTTCCATCTCTTATCTACAAATTGCTTCATAAGTTTGAAAGGTGGCTTAGCCCCAAGCACATATCCTACAATAGCATTCCTCCACCTACAGAGTTCTTTCGAGACCTCCTCTGGTGTAACATCAATTCCTTCACAAGAGCTTGGGATGTATGCAAGGGAAGTGCCATTTGATTTTATCTGGTTGGACTTAAAAAGCTGTGACCAGGAGGTTTTAGGGCTGGTTGATTTATAACTAGGCTCGGTTAAGTGAGAAGGACCAGCTGGGTGATTACTTGGTATGGTTGGCGTTTTTAGTGGAGGGAAGTTAAGGTTTTTTTGGTCAAAAAGGTGGGGCGGCAGATTGCTGGGAGTTTGAAATTGGTTAGGCGGGTGGTTATTGACCGTTGGTAGCTGGCTTGGTGCATCGGGTACTAGTGGGGGTCAAAATTTGTGGCTGTTTCCCATACGGGTTAGGTGGGTTTGTTGCAGGTTGGTCAGTAAGTTTCCCCAAGGCTGGGCTATGGACCAGGTAAAGGGTTTTATGGTCATGTTTTGAGAGTGCAAGGAGCTTAACATGGTCCTCCTTCAATGGTGGATCAACTTTGAGGTTTAGGAGACCAGATACTTTGTTTATCAAATAGGGAGAGGGTAAGGTTGACTGACCTTTTCCCATGACATTACCAACTTCGTCGGATGCTTCTTCGGTCATTGCATTGCTCACAAACGATAGGGATATTTGTCTCCTCAATGAGCGATTGGCCCGTGCATCACCTTCCTCTTTGGGCAACTCAATTCGCAGCAACCAAGGTTCATTATAGTTGGCATAAGGAACATCAGAGAATCCTTCCTTGCTATACGTTGAATCTTTCATTTTCAGGATTTCATATCTCAGTTCGTCAATGGTACGACCACGACCCTTCTTAACTGGAGATGGTGGAGATGAAGCTGATCTGATTTGTATTTCCCTTTGCTGCACCGAGGATGGAATAGAGATGGATGAGTTCTCTTGCAAAAGCTCATCCGTGCCTATACCTTCCCCCTTCATAGTAACCTTCTGAATTGCTTTCCCCTTATTCTTTCCATCTTTACCATCCAAATCAAGTAAGGAAGATTGATCCAAGAGAGCAGTAGTGTGAGATTCGGCCAAGGACACTTAGAGTAGGAAGAAGAAGGTTAGAGAGAGAAAGTAGAGTGAGAAGCTCTCCATTTTTCTCCTTTGCCAATTTAATTGTTATGTTGCTATCAGAGTGTCGAATTGCTTGAAATGGCTCTTGTTATTCGTAGTTAAAATTTGAAAATAACGACATTCCAAGTTAAATTTGAAAGCTCAAATAAGCATATGGATTCCGGAGGCCGTGAGACTTGACGGGTAGAACGATATAGGTACGAGTGATGCATAAAAATAAACCGCATAGCATTCAAAGTGTCAGATTACTCGAGATGGTCCATGTGATTCGTAGTTGAACCATGAAACTTACGACTTTCCAAGTTAGAGTCAAAACGCTCAAATAAAGCGTACAACTTCTGGAGGCCACGAGATTTGACGGGTAACATGATCTAGGCACAAGTGACGTGTAGAAATGAATCATGTAGGATTCAGAGAATTAGATTACTCAAAATGACCCCATTTGTTTTGTAGTTGAAATTTGAAATTTATGACTTTTCAAATTAGAGTTAAAAGCTCAAATTGAGCGTATGACTTCTAAAGGCCGCAAGACTTGACGCGTAGCATCATTTAGGTGTGAGTGACTTGTAGAAAGGAACCGTGTAGGATTTGTAGTGTTGGATTGCTTGGAATGGCCCTGCATGGTTTGTAATTGAAATTTGAAAATTATGACTTTCCAAGTATAGCTTTTGGAGGCCTCTAGGCTAGGTGCATATTGTCATCTAGAAGCGAGTGACGTATAGAAACAAACTGTGCAAAAGTCGAAGTGATGAATTACTCAGAATGACCTTGCATACTTTCTAGTTCAAATTTAATTAAGTTTTTAATTTATCATAAATTAGTTTATGAATTTATTTTAAATTTCAATAAAATTTACATCTTTAGCTAATTTAGTTATTTATAAATTGATTTTAGGTTTGATTGATGCAATCTCAACCTCTTCTTGGATGGCAATTAATCTTTTATTTTCCCTTATAATAATATAATTTTCTACTCATTGGATAATTTGTAATAAGCAATAATTTTTTTATTTTAATAATATTTTTCATTAGTGCATGTTTAATTTTATGCACTCACATGTAGTTGTATGTGTAGAACCAATTAAAATATATATGTACAAGAAATTATTACAGAATATATTAATTACAATAAAATATGTATAAGAAATTATTACGGAATATAATAATTACATAATTTCATTTTTTTAAAAAACAATCACATTGACAACTGCTTGGGCGATCGTTATTTGGCTAGAGCAAACAGCTTAGAGACAATCAATAATAGTCTTGCCCAAAAATACCAAATGATCACTTTAGATGGTCAGTAAATTTAACGACTGCTATGAGGCAGTCAATAATTTCCAGTAGCAATACCAGACAAGAGCAGAGGTAGATATGGTAGAGAAGGAGCAATTGCTTATACTCATTTAAAAAAAAATTAATTACATATATTTTCTAATATATATTACCCTCGCTAAAATTATATTTTGATTCCACTTTCCCAATTAAACTTCATTTTTTTTTATTTTGAATAGGCCTTATATTATTTTTTAGATAAGTTTTTCTTTTTTAATCATTTTTATGATAGGCTTTTCCTATCATTTTTTTTTGTCTTTATTTATTTCAAATAGGCCTTCTCATTTTTTGGATAGGCTTTTTTTTATCATTTCTATGATAGTTTTTTTTTTTTTAAATCCAACTTTAACTTCCTTTTGTTTTGTTGTCATTTATCATTTATTTAACTTTAATTTTTTTTGGCTAGACCTTACACTAGTAGAAAAGCGAGTATTAGCGACCGCCATTGGTAGTCACTAAAAGTGAATAAACGTTTACTAATAACCTTTAGCGACCGCTTAGTGACCGCCATTGGAGGGCCGTCGAAACTTCGTTGCTAATAACTATTAGCGACCATGAGTTGGCGGTCGCTAACTATTAGCAACCGCTACTTGGCCGTCGCTAATAGTTATTAGCGACCCCCTTTTGAGGCGTTTGAAGGACTATTAGCGCCCGCCTAAGTGAGTTTTAGCGACTGCCGTAGCAGTCGCTAAAAGTATTTTTGGCGATCACCTTTTAGACTTTTAGCGACTGCCATAGCAGTCACTAAAAGTATCTTTAGCGACCGCCCATTCTACTTTTAGCGACCGCTATGGCATTTAGCGACCGCTATGGCAGTCACTAAAAGTTCTTTACTCAGTTTATAGGTGGGTGTTGGGGCTTTTTAGGCAGTCACTAATACTTATTATTTTTTTTTTTACTTTTTTATTTAATTTTTGCCATTTGATTCCTGTACCTGTACCGTACTTGTTTTATAAAATTTTATAAAACTAAATACTAAAATTAAAGTAAACCATTTACATACACACAGTAAGAAAATAAACTAATAAAAGACTTTTCATTCATGTGAATAAATGTGCAATGTTTTTAAATTACAAAAAGAAAGAAATTTTAAAGAAAAAATAAAACAAAATGTCCACTGCAGTACTAGTCAATCAACTTGAAACAAAAATAAATTTTATTAGTTAGTAAAATTGTAAAATATAAATAAAATTCCGTAAAATTAATATTAAGAGTGATATAGTTCAAAAATTTAAAATTGAAAAACATTTTGTATGATTTCAGGCACCCTAGGTCTCCGATTCACGCGCCGTTTGTTCCAACAGGTTAATAATGGTCCAAAGATTGTGCAGCTCGAGTTTGATAGGCATCAGAACCCATCTGCTTAGTTTGGGCCGTTAGAGGGCAACTTCTGAGTTCTAAGTTTCAAGTTTTAAGTTAAACATACTTTCAAGTGTTCTGGGCATCGCAGGTGTCAGATTCACGTGCTGTTCATTCGGCAGGTCACTAATGGTCCAAAGATCGTGGGCCTCAAGTTTGATGGGCATCAGAACTCGTCTGCTTGGTTTGGGCCATTAGAGGGTAACTTTTGAGTTCTGAGTTTCAAGTTTCAACTTAAAATGTACTTTCAAGTGTTCCGGGCACCCCGGACGTCAGATTCGCGCGTTGTTTATTCCAACAAGTCACTAATGGTCCAAAGATCATGACCTCAAGTTTGACGGGCATCAGAGCCCGTCTGCTCAATTTGGACCGTTATAGGGCAACTTCTGAGTTCTAAGTTTCAAGTTTAAACTTAAAACGTACTTTCAAGTGTTCCTGGGGCACCCCGGACCTCAGATTTGCACACTGTTTATTCCAAGAGGTCACTAATGGTCCAAAGATCATGACCCTCAAGTTTGACAAGCATCGGAGCCCGTCTGCTCAATTTGGACCGTTATAGGGCAACTTCTAAGTTTTAAGTTTCAAGTTTCAACTTAAACGTACTTTCAAGTGTTCCGGGCACCTCGACGTCGGATTCGCATGCCGTTCATTTTGGCAGGTCACTAATGGTCCAAAGATCATGCCTCTCAAGTTTGACACGCATTGAAGGCCGTCTGCTCAGTTTGGCCCATTAGAGAGTAACTTTTGATTTGTAAGTGTCAAAGTTTCAACTTAAACGTAATTTCAAGAGTTCCGGGCACCCCAGGCTTCGGATTCGCATGCAGTTTATTCCAACAAGTCACTAATGGTCCAAATATCGTGCCTCTTCAATTTGACGGAGATCGGAGCTCGTCTGCTTAGTTTGGGCCGTTAGAGGGCAACTTCTGAGTTCTAAATTTTAAGTTTCAACTTAAACATACTTTCAAGTGTTCTGTGCACCCCGAGTGTCGGATTCTTGTGCCGTTTATTCTGACAGGTCACTAATGGTCCAAAGATCGTGGTCCTTGAGTTTGACGAGCATCGGAGCCCGTTTGCTCAATTTGGGCCATTAGATGGCAACTTCTGAATTCTAAGTTTCAAGTTTCAACTTAAACGTACTTTCAAGTTTTCCAGGCACCCCAGGCATTGGAATCACGCATTGTTCATTCCGATAGGTCACTAATGGTCCAAAGATTGTGCTCCTTGAGTTTAATGAGCATCGGATCCCGTTTGCTCAGTTTAGGTCGTTAGAGGGCAACTTCTGGTTTCTAAGTGTCAAAGTTTTAACTTTAACATACTTTCAAGGGGTCTTGGACACCCCCGGGCATTAGATTCACACACCATTCGTTCCGATAGGTCACTAATGGTCCAAAGATCGTGCCCTTGAGTTTGATAGGCATCAGAACTTGTCTGCTTAGTTTAGGCCGTTAGAGGGCAACTTTTGGTTTGTAAATGTCAAAGTTTCAACTTAAACGTACTTTCAAGTTTTCTAGACACCCCGAGCGTCGGTTTCTAAGTTAAAACTTAAATATACTTTCAACTTAAATGTACTTTCAGTTTCTCAGTGTCAAAGTTTCAAGTTTTTATGTTTAAAAATTTATAAATTGTTTTAGTGTTTCTATGTCAAAATTTCTAATTTTTGAGCATCAAAATTATTAACTTTTGAGCTTTTTCCTCAATGTGGATATAATAATAATAAAGAATCTACAGAAGGAGTTGAAATCTTAAATTTACAGAATAAATTGAAATAGATATAGTTAAATTATTTTAGAGTTAGAAAACTAAAACATATTCATAAACTTATACTCGATGCTAATGATCGGAGCCTGCTGGATTATGCATGCCCTCACCCACAGACTCGTGTTTGGCCTGGTGACCATTGCCAGCGTCCAGGGCCTACAATAAAATAGTATATAATTAACAGTAAACATAAATGTATATTCCCAAAGCAATTGAATTAAATTTAAATATAAATTATGTAGTTATTAACCTGAGTCCGAATCGGTAGATCAGAAGTATCAGTTGTGGGAATACGGCCCTGAGCTAGTCGCTGCTCTAGCTCTGCGAGCTGTGCCTGCACCTGAGCCTGCACTTGTGCCTGCATCTGCACCTCCATTTCTAACCGAATATCCTCTATCCGCGCATCCATTTCTTGGCAAAGAGACTGGATTAGCTCATCCACTTTCTCGTCAGTTCGTAAGCGTGAGCCCTGGGATGAACTGATTGCGGATGACTCTGCTCGCAAGAGCAACAAATATAGTTATAGGACTAATCCGTTGCATCGAGGATGACTAAACGGGTGCTATACACAATTCTCGAATGGGTCTAGGTTTTACTAATGTATGCAAATGAATAAAAGTTATAATGATAGGTTCACAAACAATTAAATCTTCAAATATAAAAGTATCTAAAGCTGTTGTAAATATGAAACTTCTTAAGAAAGACCAGCAATGTCATGTATGTTATATAATATACTGTGAAAACTTGTGTGTGACACAAAATTTTAAACCACATGAAAGTCCACTTGTTGAGAGATTTAAGTCATGAGTGAACTTTTAATTTGTGTCCGTAAAAGTTAATTGTCCATTCTTCCATGCTTTTTAGGTGCTTGAACCAAAGTTTTTGTTTGCTTCCATTCACATAAACATTTTATTGCATTCCTGAATATGAATTCATACTTTTCAGTTCATCTTAAGCTAGTTGTGATCAAGAATATAGGAATATTGTGTGAATAATTGTAATTTGTTGCAAGATGATTCTATCCAGTACTTTTAGGTGTGTAGGTGCATTTTTTCCATTGTAAAAGAAAATATTGCATTCATCTGTTTACTACTACGCCTGCATCAATTTTGACCATTGGTAACTCAAGAAAGAGATGTAATATGGTAATGTGTGTAGGACTGATTCGACTGAAAGTCTGAAATAGTTGACCAAATGTTAAAGCATTTAAGTTTAATGTGGCTAGGGAGTTTTGTGTTTTGTTTTTCTATCGAAGGAAAGCTTAGAAGTCTGTTTTCAATACTTTGGTCCTTTTCCTTTTCAATTATTTATGTTTAAAAATGTCGGACATCCTCTGTGATGAGCATTGTGTTTTCTCCCTTTTGTTTCTAATTCAGAATCTAATTTAATTCCCCCATTTGCAGGAATGGATGCTTAAGTATCCTATGGCTTTCATTATGAGCGAAGTCTCCCACCTGCCCCATCAGTCTCACACCTAGCACGATGATAGTTGTTATCTGCACTGCTCCATAGCATGAAAGTGCGAGACCGGGGGGTGTTGTTAAGGTTTCTTGCTATAAGCATGGAAACTTGCTATAAATGTACTTGCCTACACACTAGAATGGTTGAGCCAACTTGGCATTAGTCCATGATAAAAGAAGGTATTGAGGCATCCTCTGAATATACTGGTGGGGGCTGTCCAATCTTCTACTTTTGGAGATTGGTTTATTCAACCATCAAAGAAAATAGGCCACATGGTCATCTTCCTCTGCTGCCACTGGTTATTTTATTTATTTGTTGTTATCATAACACACTTAAATAGTTTATCTGTGTTAGTTTGAGTAAATTTTCTAGACATCAACTTGAACAGATGTGGATGATATAAAAAGTAACCAAGATGTCCAACCATCAAACATAAGCTTGAATTCAGTTGTTAGAAGGCATTATAATGCAATATCTTCTAATGTTTGAAATTTGATTCAAACAATCATATGCATGAAGCCATGAGCACAAACAAAGTACTTTAATTCATTTAAACTAGAAATTTTACTCTTCCAAAGGGGATTAAACCTAGACAAAGATCCCAATAATAATAAATAAAGTAGACAAAGTGATAATAGATAATACATAAAAGAAAACTAAATATGTGTTGAATTTGCTATTATGCAGTTTACCCACCCACTATGGGAAAATTGTCATAACGTTGTTTTGGCTCCAAATGACAACTTATAATGTGTTTCAAATTAGATTCATAGTCCTTTACAATCATAACTTGATAAAATATATGGAGCTCTATAAAAAATCAAATTTCAATTCTAAGTTACCCCTAAAAATATGGACAACAATGCTTTATTTTGGAAATCATAGCATTGATTGTTGGACAATTGACTAGGAGAGCATTTCAAGATGTCCTCTGGCATCACATAGAAGGCTTTTAAAACAATGAGATTCAATTAATCAAAACTAATGAGCTGCCTTCTACAACTGTGGTCATTCTTAGTGGTTTAGCATTGTTGAAAGGGAAAAGAAAGATTGGAAGGGAATGAATTCCCTATCTTTCTCACAATGTATATATAATCAGAGATACATTCAAACCTAACCATATCATGTATCCTAAGTTCCTAACAAGATTGTAACAGGTTATTAACTTATTAGTGAATAGTGTTCACTAGTCAATTGTATGTTTTTTAACCCAAAATTTGATTTTTAATGCATGTTTCAACGATTATGCTAGTGCACAATAAAAATACTGATGCAAACTTTTTTGTATCAGCTAAGAGTGTAAATAATGAGTTACGTAGTGACTAGGCCGATGATGTCCCCGACATATTACTTTTTGGAAACCATTTAGAGTTTTGAAATTTAATATTTCGGTTAAAGTGACCAAATGTAGTGTTGCATTGAAGAGGGTTTTCAAGGTTCATAAATAGTACACATCAAAGTTAAAAAAAGTCATGTTCAAACAATGTCATAAACAGTACACATCCAAGTTAAGAAAAGTCATGCTCAAACAATGTCAAATATTTTAATTGTTGCAAACCACCACACAGGTGGTTTGGTCACGTAAATCTTGAAAAAATACATAAAATAAAAAAAAAAATTCATCCAAATTGGGCATCTGAGCACAAAGTTATGTCCATTTGAATTTTTCTAAAGTGTTATATCCAACGAAAAAAGTTCAAAAAAGTCATCAAAATGACCTTTTTTTTTGCAATTCTGATCACCTAAATAAAAAAAAATCACCTAAATTAGACACCCGAGCAAAAAGTTATGGCCATTTAAAGTTTTACAAATAAAAACTCGACTTTGGTTCTAAAAATACCATTAACAGGTTTCTCTTACCAGTTTTTTGGCCATGAGAAGATCAAAGATTCTATTGAAGCTACAACAAAAAGGTTTGACTTAGCCGAACCTATTATGTTGAGGAGTAAGAGTAAAACCTTGATATTCTTGTACAATTTCAAGAAAACAGAGCATTCAAGAAAACAAAGGCTTTTGGAAACTAAATCCCACAGAAAAAGATCATAGAAAATGAAATCAAAGGTAATAGAATAGAAGCTGATGCATACACCCAGAATTTAAAGTAAAGAAAATGATTCTCAATAGCAACCCTAACCATGAACAGCCATTCAAAAAGGCATAATCAAAATGTTAACAATACAAATCAAAAACTTAAACAATGGCGGGTACCTGATAAGCAAGCAGAGAGAAACAATGGCAGGTTTCGACGGTCCAATCAAAATAGTCTGAGGAAGAAAACTAGGGTTATTGTGTGAGGAAAAAATATAATCTGGAACACACACATACACAGAGACACACACATATATACATGAAGAAAGAGGGCGAGAGAGAGAAAGAGAGAAAGATAGAGAGATAAACCCACACAATACTCCGGCGAGTCATTGGCAGCGACGGCAGAGGCACCACTGGAGGTGCTGGGCGGCTCTAGCATAGGGCTCCAAAAGTGGGAACTGGGAGGGAGGCAAGTGCGCGAGACTGAAAAAACGAGGGAGGGAGAAAGGGGAAAAGGGATTCTGTGGGATTTTAATGAGTTTGTAGCGACCGCTTTGAGGCGGTCGCTAATACTAGCATTTGCGAACCCGGCAGTCGCCCGTGTATTCTCTGTGCCAAAACTGAATTTTCTAGTAGTGTTATCATTTTTTTTAAATTAATCATTTGTCATTTATCTAATTTTAACTTTTTTTTATAGGTCTTATTAGTTTTATAAATACACCTTATTAGATATCCTATTTTAAACTCCAAAATTTTTAATTCCTCCTGCTCCCATGCACCTACCACATTTTTTATCTCCGCCATTGATCCAAGAGTTAAGAAGTGTTCACATGCCCCTTAGGGGTGGTCGAGTGGGGGTTCGGGGGTGCCTAAGGGCCTGGGCCGCGTGCGGTCCCAGGTTCAACTCTCCTTCGGGAGGGTAGGTTACCCCTTTGGCGGGCTTCTAACAGCCCCCCTCGATCGAGCCGGTCAACCAAAGCTTGCTTAGGTTGGTTTACCACCTCGTGGGTCATTGCCGGCTTGGTACACGGGGTGGGTTTCACCCAGTGCACACTCTCGGGTAGCGGCTGCGGATTTCTTCCCGACCCCAGAATACTTTGAGTGACCGCTTCTAGTAGTTGATTAAAAGTCCTAGAAGCTGATTAAAAGTCCAATTCTGGTAGTGATATGATGAATAAAATAAAATAATTTAAGTTACACGTTCTAAAACGAGGTTAGTGATAAAATATAGAAGTTAAGTATAATTTACTCTAATGGATAATACATTTAGCAAAATCTATAAAGGACAATTCTTTAAAAATAAATAAATAAAATAAAAATGGCAAGAAAAAAAAAATGAAATGGATGTGCTTTATTTCGCAAGAAGAGAACACAAACGCACAAGGGCAATATACAGAGAGCTGTCCCAAAAGGATCTTTCTTACTATCCAAGCATAGGCTGAAATAAGAACAAAACCATAAACTAGAGTTCAGTTTCACCTGGAAAGGGGCATCACAAACAGACTGCACCTCACTGGACTAGAGTGACAACAATCTTACAAAGTTACACAAAAGGGTAGAGATTTATTTATTCATGTATATATCTAGCTACTTGTAAGAAGTAGCGCTAGGATTTGCTTTCACTCCTCGTTACATGATCAACAGCTCTTCGTGCAGAAGCACCGGCGACGGAAGCCTCGGCATTTGCCACCGGTAAAACCTTCATTCCTGCACACCAAAGCACAGTTGTTGCTGCTCCAACACTGACCATGGAAGTGATGGCTCTGTGACTGGCAAAGTCTCGCCTCGGCTTGCATTGTTTTCTCCTCTGGATATATATGAAAGAAAATGTAAATTAGGTTATCGTGACTGAAAAGACCAGGAATATAAATATTAATATACCCAGTTAATTACCAATTCACTGGGCAAAAATCGTCATTTAATTAATGTTGGGGCAGAGCAGAGGAAGCCTAAAATATAAATGAGAATTGAATGGAGATGTATATACAGACCACCTTGATATATAAATTTAAAGAACAATGAAGAGAGGAAACTTTAACATATATTTCACATTTCTATTGGATAATCACACATGTGCATAGAGATTTTCCTTAATTCAAGAATAGAGAGAGAGAGTACTCGAGATCGATTTAAGAAACTTATAAATGGGCTTAAATAACAAATTAGCAGAGAGTAATCTTTTCTTTATTTTCTTTTATCAGGAAAATCAAGGGCGAGACGCTTACGAGAAGCCAAGAGAAAAATCAGAAAGAAGAAAATGCTGAAAGTCCTGCTGGCCATGGAAATGATCGATCCTCAGCTGATCTGTTGATAACATGCACAAACTGAAACACACAGCTAATACCTTTACTGGCTATGCTACTATCAACATGTTAATGTGTGTGTGTGTGTATATATATATATATATATGTATTTAGAACGGTCGGTGTATGGCGAGACGATGAGACAGCGTTTCCCATCTAGTGCCAGACAACCGCGTCACGTGCAAAGCCACCGCTTCACGTGAATAGCCATTTGCATGGCATTTTGTCTCTTACCCAAATTCTTCCCACGCGTCATCAACTCTTCACATCGAACAAACCAGACCTTCGTTTGGTTTTTGGCAGTAAATTTTGTGTCAGATGTCACTCTATGGCGCTGTCTCATTACCCTCGTGATCATTTGCCCGAGGCCACAAATGAAAATTTGAACTCGTTCCATTGCAACAAAATGGGTAAAATGTAACGCCTAATTTTTCAGGGTAGTTAATAATAATTAGAATAAGTACTTTTTTTCTTAATGGTAAGGATATGATATTTTTTTTTATTTTAATATATAAGCTGACCGTAAAAAAATAATAAGTTAAAAAAATTATTTTACATTGAAAATTTTATGTAAATTTATCGGTGGGTGAAAAAATTCTTATTATAAATTGATAAAAATATTTCTATGGTTTAGAATCATTGAAAAAAATATTATATTTCAATTCTAAATTAATCATTAATAAAGAGATGTGTTTAATTAGTAACAAAACCCGCAAATAATACCAAACCTTTCACAAAACATAAAAAACTCTGTACACTATCTTTCTAACCTTATGTGCTTTTTCAACTCTCTCTATAAATTTCTCTCATCTTCCGAAAGGTAATATTATTATCAATATTATATTATTTTGCAACTATAGATTTGAATTATTAATCTCTAACATTTAAAATCTAGGACTTAGAAGTGAGGAATTTTTTTTTTTTTTTTTATTTGTTTGATTTCAAAGCAAGGGCAGCCGGAATTGCGAGAAGGGTTCATCTCCAACAGGTACATTTCATATATATATATATATATATAAGTTAGATTAGCATTGCATGTTGCTTCTCTAATTTATTTTTTTCATTTATTCCTTCCTTCACTACCATGACTCATGGTCACTGTATATATATCGGCTTTGTTAGCATTATCCGAAAATTGGAAATAGGACACGCTTTGAGCGCGTTGCACAAGATAGAGGTCGCACGACACATAGGCTCTTCGAATTCTCTTTCGATCATAATTGAAGATTAAGAAGCAATAAAGTCGAGAACCGTAAATAGACTTGAAAAATGTATTAAGGAACAAGTTTGTTGTGCAAAACCCAAGTACAAGTTTATTAGTACGTAACTATGACTTCTAAAGATGGAACCAGGCAGGACAGTTTTACAAATGGCCCACCTGGCGACCCACTAACTTTTAATTTTCCCTAATTTTCTTCGTCAAGAATTATATATTTTGTCAAATGCATAAAACATTTACCATGCACACACAGAAAATCATTAAATTTTGTTTTTCAATTTTCTCAAACTTTCTTCTAATGTTTTCCATCTTTTGCAAGGTTTTATGAAATGCATAAAAATTTCCAACCATGAATTTTTGGCCAGAAGTTGAGAAAAAATAAGAGAAATTTGATACTCCAAACAGCTCGAAATTACATTTACAAGAAAAGTGAGAAAGAAAATATTCCATTTTGAAGTAGGGTAATGCTTGTTAACTTTGAGAAAACACCGCCTTATGTCTCCTGGTATTGGTACAAGGCATGACGTTCCACAGCTGCAGGCACGTTAGATTCATCAGCACAAACTTGATTTTGAAATGCATTAGCCGTCCATTTCAGATCGAGTAACCATCACACACAGCTGTAGTAATTCATTTGTTTAGAAAGATAAGGTGATTGGAGATAAATGATACTGTATATTAATGTATGGGAATGAATCGATATAATATAAAATTAGTTATTTTTAATATTTGATTGATAGAATATAAAGAAAAATGAAAGATATGATTTGATAAGAGATTTGACGTGACATAATTTTAGACCATTGAATATCAACAAGAGATAACTCCAGGGGTAGGAATATATCATCCCACCCTCATTTTAAGGGGATTAATCATCTAGTTTGGATAATATGTTTGATCAACCAAATACCGGGCATGGGTGGACCCTACAAACATGTCCAATCTTTTCTTATTTTGTAATCAAATACCATGTTAGAGGACTCCACTGCTTTTGTTCTTTCATCAGCTAAAACCCTCATATTAAAGCATTCGTGACTACAAAATGATGATTTGTCCTGCAATCACAACCAAAATGATGCGGCAAAGCACTGCCTATGATTCTAGGACTATGACTGCATTGGAACAAATTTCTTGTTCTACTTTATTACAAAGAACAATGTTACACACAAACATTATAACTGCATGATTGTGCAACCTCAATCACACTATAGGAAATAAGGTTATAGGTGAGGAAATTTTCTATGAGAATTTTTTGCCAAAAGTAACTATAGGCAAGAAAAATAGATATTCCTCACTAAAAAGTATAAGCAATCGAGGATAGACGAAAAAATTTGCAGGAAATATTTTTTCTTACCTACAGTTTTTAATGAGGAAAAAATAATCTTACCAAGGAAGAATTTTCTTACCTACACTCACATTTCCACAGTGTCACTTATATGAACAAGTCTTGTTATAACACCCACCCACGTCAACAATGGTGAAATAGCATTTTCCTTTGAATGAATGCCTAAAGTAAAGTTGAAACAGTGATATTTGAGAAAAAATGAACTTAGTAACTAACCTGTATATGTAAATGTTCTCTCTTTTATTCACTTTGTTGTTGCATGCTTCGCAGGCATTAGAATCTAAACTTAAACTGCTTGGTAGATAACCACATGATCAAACACCATCAGCTCTTATGTTTTGTTACTAAAACAGAAGATCTACTAATCTGGATAGCATTCGAGTCAATGTGGCTTGTTTTGTGGTTTGGACCATGAAACGTTATGCAGAGCAAAAGTCTGATGACCTAATATCTACCTCACCCCAGCATATTATTTAAGCCTAATTGGTTATGAAGCTCCGTCCTAAGTGCTGATAAAATATAAAATAAAAAGTTCACAATGGATTTTACCAAAAAGACTTGAAATGAAGAGAAACGTATTTCACAATCCTTTCTATGAAAACCTAAAATATTTACTCAAAACGCACATTTCAAATGACGCATGAAGGAATTGTTACAATGCTTAAGCACATATAAGAATAAAGTCGTTTGCCCGAGGAGCATAGCTGTTGTATATAGCAATAATTCCTCCAGTGCTCAGAGCCCCTTCCCAAGGGTTCCAAAAAGTGATGAAGCATGTTCATTTAGAAAGGTTGTGGCATCAAACTTGAGTATTGTGTTGCCACCCTGTGTTTTAGATTTGTGAAAAGCTGACAATGGATGGTACTTAACCCCGAGTTCAACTTTTAAAGAGTTTAGATAATATAAAAAAAATAATAATGATATGTTTCGTTTTGAGATCTACCAAAATTATACAAAAATTAAATTTTACATAACCGGTTGAGAATTTAAAAATTTGTCAATGATCTTGTCATAAATGCATAAACTGTTTATTTGTAACACGTTTACCACATAATTCAAAAAATATGCAACAAAATCAAAAAATACATTAACATAATTACTTCTGCATGCTTAATTATGTTAAATATTTTGACTCATTTTTTTATAACAATCCGACTTGTTTATTAACAAATCAAAGGAATCATATTTCTATCTCAAATGTCCCATAAAGATGAACAAAGTCCCCACAAAAACAGAAACCCCCAGGAATAACCAAAATAAATTTACTATTTAATGAATAGAGAATTGTAGAAATTAATGAATTGACTTGTCATATACCATATTTTCATAACTTGAATATCCGAGAGTGACTTGGCAAATTTAGTAAGTATAAAGATAAGAATTTTTTTTTTAGCCAATTAATAAATTAATTGAACAAATACAAGTTGCTGAGAACTTTTTGCCAAAATACCGGTAATGAAACGCAGAACCATTCTAAGGTTTATGATAAAGCTAAAATCGCAGAACTATTTCACGATTCTTGTTCAGGGCCATTAAAACCACGTAACCATTATGCAGTTTCTTGCCAACTAAAAACTGTGTAACCATTATACAGTTTCTTGCCAAGTGAAAAAAAAAAAAAGAAAAAGAAAAGAGAGGAATTACAATACCATTACGCAGTTTCTCCCCTACCTACAACCACTACAATCTGTTTTTGCTAATAACCCATGCTTGAACCTATCAACCATCAACATTAACTAGGAAAAAGCAAGTTGTGTTGAAGCAAAAGGCTACAAAACTAACCTCTAATCCAATCTATCAATGAATAATAAGATTGAGAGAAATCTCCAAACTCTAATCCAGGATACAAGGAGAAACTAAGAAACTAAAAAGCAATTCGAGAACACATATGGAAGCAAATGATTAAATAGACTACCTAAAATTTTAGACTTGTTTTTATTATGAAGACCATCAAGTCATTAACTACCAATGCATAGTAGAAATAAAATAAGCATGTCAGCTACTCCATTTCATAACAATCATAAAACTTATAATTTAAAATTCGTTGCATCGACATGTACAAATGCAAATTAAAAAAGAAAAACAAAGAGAGAAGACTTGGAAAATAAAACTAAGCACTTAGTTAACACTAAGACACATACATTTTAAGGTGGGTTCCATGAACCTTTTTTGCCATTCCATTCTAGGGAAGTAATATCAATCAAAACACACTAACATATATGCAAAATCCTAGTATAAATTAGAAATTAGTGAGCCCCAAAAGACAATATCTGAAATTGCAAAATCTATCCCAAAAATCATTTGTTTACATATAATTAAAAAAAAAAAAACTAATGGGTGCCACAACTAAGAATTTTCAGAGTCCACTCTAGGTTTGTACGTCAGTTCCCTGGCTATGACTAAGTTAGAGGCTTGGTCAACTGAGAGGCTAGCTCAGTCCCTTGTGCCTAATTGAGGGGCTCCTCTAAGTCTACATGACTCGAAATCTCCATCCTCGCTTTATACTGAATAAATCTCCATCCTCGCCTTATATTGAGCCCTCACCCTCTTCCTTTTCACATACTACAATGAAAAGGGTAAAAGTGGACTACTTGATAGTACAGTGGGCTTAGATGAGTGCAAAATTAGGGGGGGCTGTGACTTAACATTCTCAATGATAATCGGGTAGTCATCAATGCTTAGGAGGTCAGTAGGCGCATGGGGTGATGATAGTGACCTTTCTAAGGTGGATGGTCCACTTCAGCTAAGGTGGAAGGTCCATCTCTGGTTGAGACTAATGGGCCGACTGAGCTAAAGCACTGACTGAGGTCATGGGCGGATCGAATTTTGTTAAGTAGGGGCAAAATTTAAAAAAAAAAAAGTAAACATTAAAAATTTTTAAATAACAACCAAATTTTAGTGGGGGTAATTTATATATTTATATATTAAAAGAATAAAAAAATTCATACAAAATATATATAAAATATACAAACTTTTAGTAGTTAGTGGGGGTAGCTGCCCCCACTCGTCCCTTCATATATCTGCCCCTGGCTGAGGTAGATGGTCTAACTTTTTAAATTGTATTGCCTTTGTTGAATGTTTTTTTAACTTGCATTGCCTTTGTTGATTTTAAAATCTCCACAATTGGGCACACCACAATTGATGAATTCATGTAGGTTAATAATTATTTTTTATATTAATTATTTAATTTTCTTATAATAATTCATGTAACAATTGTTAAAAATTTTAAAAAATAATTTATCAGTATAATTTATTTTTTATAATAGAAAATATTTTTTATATGAACTCAATGAAACATATATAGATACTCTGATTTTTACAATAATTGAATTTTGAGTATAATATTTTATATTATATTGATAAATTTTATTGTTAAATATTTAAAAATATTCATTTAAAAATATTTTAAAATTATATTGCTAGCTAAATTTTTATTATAGTATTTTAAAATAAATTTTATTTTTAAACATTTTAATGTTCAATATAAGTTAATATATTATCCAATAACTCAAATATATTTTTGTTATTTGACTCTACATTCTTACAAAATAAAAAAATAAGAAATAAAATTGTTGGGTTGATTAATGTTGGGGGCTATGTTTGGAAAAAGCTACCAGTTACTAATTTTTAAGCTTTTTTAAATGACTAAATTTATTCTCTTATATTTTTAATTTTTTTGTAAATATTGAAGAGCAAAAATGTCAAACTAGAAAAAAAGTCATGCTATTAAAAAGTTAACTTTTTTTTTCTTAAATATAAAAAAATTAATTTTTTAATAATTAATTAATAACCAATTAAAAACAATTAACATTTTTTCTTCTCAAATTCAATGGAACTTCTTGGTTAAAATTATACTTAAATAGAGAGAGAGAGAGAGAGAATCTTGCGACCAGCAAATACTGACAGCGAGTTAACATTACTAGGTGATGTTAGCCCCTCGCTTCCGCGTTCCCCGGTGGCAAAAATTCGGGGCGTGGAAATTGAACTGCGGCTTAACTGGCAAAAAAAAAAAAAAAAAACTGCGGCTTGATTTCTGCAATACATATTCGGAATAATCTCAATCCAACTCAAACGGTACACCGCCTACCTCAGGTGAGGATGCAAAATTAGATCGAGATTCAAAGGCGGTTGAAGATTTGATGGAGATCATGGAAACAGTAAATATATATATATATATATATATATATGTGTTTCAGATATAGAATAACTCCAGCTGTCAACAAGAGTCCATTAGCAACTCAAACCATTTCAATCCCTTCTCCTCAGTGCCTATAAAAGAAAAAAGAAATCAAAACAGAGAAGAGAGGGCAAGAGTGAGTGGGAGCCGCAGGGAAGAAGAGTAGCAGTAGAAGGTGTATATAATTTAATTACAGTAGCAGTAGGAACCCAAATCAGTAGAGTTGAAGAGTATTTTCTTCAGTAATTTTTGCTCCGATTCAATTAGAGTGGATTAGAAGCTTCGATTTCATATTTCCAGTTCATATTTGTAGTTTCTTAGCTCAAGTTCTTGTTACGGCCATTCCCAGAGCTAATGTTTATTGTTTCAGAATTTCCAGATTTTTCATTTCAATTTCAATTTCAATTTCTGTTTACTTGCGATCTAGGTTCTGTTCTTAATTTTGTTTTTATTTTACCGTTTCCTTCTTATGTTTATGTTAATTGCTGGAATGTTATTTTGTGATTATTGTGCCAATGCTTAATTGTAGCTCTATTTAGTTCATGTTTTAGATAATTTCTACTTAGGGCCGGTTTGGCATAAAAAAAAATTTTCAAAAAACTCTATAAATCTTCAACAATCCCTTTTGCCTCTAATTTTCCTGTCATTACTAATTTCAAAAAATTTTAATATTTCGCTAAAAAAATAAAAAAAATCTGAAAGTAGGTTAATCGAATGTGTAAATTTTTTATACAATCATATTTTTCATGTCGAAATCTTTCAAACGAGTACCATTATCGTTATTTTTTGTGAATTTTTTTATAAATTTTTTTTAAATCTGTGGGAACGGATTCAGAAAACTGTTCCCACGGTTTGCTACTTTTTAGAACAAAAGACGCCAAAATTAGCTTCAAATCACATTTCAACTCAATTTATTTTATTTTTTCTTACTCCAAACGAGGCCTTAGTTTTAACTAATTTAGTTAGTTTATGTTTAATTTGAGCTTAGGTTTAGTTTAATTGTTCATTTAGTTATGATTTTTAGTTTACGATTATTTTATTTATTTGTAATGTTGGGTTAATTAGATTTATTTACAGAGTCTAAGTCAACGTGGATAGAGAGGTCATTTTTAATCACAAGTCTTAACTAATATGATTTTAAAGTTATATTATTAGAATTAGTTTTTTTTTTAAGTACAATTTTGTAGAAATTCAGCTTTTAATATTTTATGGGAATTAATAGATTTAATTAAATCTCATTGATATCTCTGACATTTTTATTAACGGTTTTTTAAATATTAAATTAAAATTAGATTTCTTTAAATTGTCACTTGGAATTTATTTTAAAAAGAAAAGTATAGCTTGAATAAGTCTTATTGAGGTCCTTATATTCTATAATGATTTTAACTAACTATTTAGTAAAATGATTCCAAGTCTTTTAAAATTTCATTGAAAAATCTTTCACTTTAAGTTAAAAAGTTGAATGCACAAAGATCCATAATTATTATAATCTTATCTTGAAATGGCCGGATTAGATTAATATAAGTATCTTTTTATTTGATTGAATATCTTTATTTTGTTTATGGTGATTTAATAATTCTATTATTTGAAGACTAGATGTTGTAGGAAGCGTTGAGTTTAACTCCTGCAACATTTTTTTTAGCATCTAAATTAACTACTTTGATTTAGTTAATTATAAAACCCTTTTCAGAAATTAACAATTTAAAAAAATTAAGTTTATTTTTTATCTATTTTTTATGTATATATATTTTTATAAATAAGTTCACGTGAAGACGATCTTACATTCAGTAAGTTAAATTGTAACTGTACACTCTTATACTTGAAAATTAGTAATTTTACAAAAATTTAAAGAAGCAATTAGGTTTTTGGCACCACTGTTAAGAACTTGGTTAACAAAAGTATAATAAGGAAGCAAATACATATAAACATTAAACTTAGACCCGATTAATTTAGTTGGTTTTTCTTTGGATGTATAGGGTTTGGAAGAGGGATTACTCCAATAGATTAAGAAAAAATTGATCCTCCTAGTCCTCTTTCTTCTCCATTTCACACACTTTTTGACACTAACGTGGACTCATCATTGTGAAGAATGGCGAAAGATCAACCCAGATATCCAAATGACATCTAAAGAAAATTGAATGTCATTAATCCCATTCAATCTTTACGAGATCATCTTCATCCTGCAAGGCATACCCCGTAGTCATGTAAAGCATGGCCTGCCGAGCAAACTACTTTTTTAAGTTTAAACGTTCAACATAAATAGGAATTAGAGACGTTCCCAAATTAAATAGGAATTCTTATTACATATAAAAGCAAATACTAGCTAAAACAAAACATGACACAACAAAGCTACCACTTCAGTTTCAATTTGGAACTAAGAAGCAATCAAAGACTACTACTGATTGGGCATTTCATAGCTCTCTCCCAGAGGGAAGAGATTTATTCACTTACACTCCTAATTAACTCTTAAGTAGCAGGAATGGCTAGATGACTTACGAGCCAATTGATATATATATATATATATACATATGTTATCAATTAACATGGCTTGGTGCAGAAGCACCTACGGCGGAAGCCTCTGCAGTTGCCACCAGAAAAACCTTCATTCCTGCAAACTAAAGCACAGTTGTGGTCGCTGACACACGCACCCTTGAACCCCTGGCTCTGTGACTCGCACATTCTTGCCTCTGCTTGCTTCAACATCATCTCCTCTGCATTTAATTAATTAAGCTGGGATAGTTACTTGTGGAGAAGAAAATCCACATTAACATTTAAAATCATCAAGCTAGAAAAAAAAAAATAGTAATAAAGGTAGATACTTAATGGGTTATTATTTCTAAAGTAATAAATCTTCAAAGTTGTCGCATCATTTTATGTGGTATTTGATTTGTCAAAATATATTTAAAATTAGTGTAAAAATAATACGTGACAAAATTTAATTAGATAAATTAGTTAGAGGAAGAAAAAATTATAATTTTTTGGTATTTTTTGAAGATCAAAACATCCTCTTACTAACTTTTTCTTGCAAAATTTTTTTATTAGCATAGCACTACTAATTGGATGGAATAAACGAAAGAGTAGATTGGGAAAATTATTTTTTTTCTCTTTTTTCTCTCCTATTTTTTTCCTTCTTTTCTTTTTACTTTTATCTTATTGCTACTAAGGGTTTTTTTCATGTTTCTTTTTATTCCTCTTTAATTCTGTAATTAAATGCTTAGCTCTATAAGCCTTAGTTCAAATGAGTTGGGGATTAATTGATATTAGTTATATGAATCATTTTCTTTTATTTATTAGGGTGTGTTTGGTGTGAGAATTTTACAAGAAAAAAAAAAGGAAAATGTTGAGAAAAGAAAAATGAATCATAAATTATATATTCTTATTTGAATAAAATAAAAATATAATAAATTGAAAGGAATTCAATAGTATATTAGTTATTATTTTATTCTTTTTAATTTTAATTTCTAAAATTTTTTGTCTTTTTCCTTTCATTTTTCATCACAATTTAAACATCAATAACAATAAAAAAAAATAATAAAAATTTGAATCTCCACCCCTCAATTCTTAATCTAAAAACAACTTAGGTGAGAAGAAAAGGAATTAGATAGATTGTAATAACTATTGTGTACATGTGTGTGCTCCTATTCAGGTAGCAAAGAAAATGAACTTCCAAAGCAAAGCATTCTATGTTAAGTTCTTTTTTTTTTTTTTTTTTAACAATTAAAAATCCGGGAAGACGAAATACCAATCAATCGTTATCATGTGCACAAGAGTGTGCATGCGGGTCAGTTTGTCGATGATCCTACTCTAATGATGAGAAGAAGAAAGGGGGGGTTGGTTGTCTTACGAGAAGCCAAGAGAATGAGCAGCAAGATGAAGAGGCTGAAACCATTTCTCCCCATGTCGCTATCCTCTCACTTTCTCTTATTCTCCACAAATCTGAATAACGCCGTATTATTTTTCTACCGTCAATGTGCAAGAATGTTGTTGGTGTGTGTATAATATATATATATATATAGATGGTTTGATCCTTTTAAGTGAGATTCTTCCTCATGATCACTAGCTTTCCTATATTTAACTGCCACGCGTGTGGTCAGCTCGGTGAGTTTTCTCTGAATTTACGATCTGATTAACGTCTCGCACGTTTAGGAAGAGCAGCCTATTCAGTTTTTTTACTTTTCTTTCTTCCTTTTTTTATTTTAAACGTTCAAATTCATCCTCGAATATTTTGAGAGCTCTTATATTTGATTTTTTTAAATTATAAAAGATAAAAATATAAAATTAATAAAAAGTTGAAAATCTAACTATGAAAAGAACTAATTTTTTATTATTCCTAAACACCAAAAAAAAAAACTAATTTCTAATAACTAGTCAAAAAATAATTAATTTTTTCCTTCCATATCCAAGCCTAAAAATCTAATAGAATTCGGTTCGATGGGGATTAATTCTAGAATTATCTTAAAAAATGTACATATTTGTAGATATATAAATAGAAAAATACCATTATAAAAGACAGGCTGTAAAAAAAAATAAATAGTAATAATATAGGCATTGTTTGGATGGTAAAACAAAAAAAAAGAAAGAAAAATACAAAAAATTTATGTAAAAGTGATATGTAATAAAATTTGATTGGAAAAAATTAAAAACGATTAGTAAAAGTTGATGAGTTTTGATAAACCAAACACTCACATAGTTAAAAATATTTTTTTTTACAACCTTTCAAAAAATAATATTTTTTTACAAAAGATATATATATATATATATATTTATATTACTAATAAGTTAACTGTATTATTTTGTATTCATTTCTACCGGCAGAAACCAGAATTCTGCGCGGGAATTAATTAAGGCAATTAGAAGATATATAGCTACTGAAATTACTTCATGGTGTCTGATTTAACACAATAACAACTAATTAAAAGTTATATGAACTAATAATATTACTTTATAAACCTACCTTACACATTACTTATTTTTAAAATTTTCATGGTATATATAATAAGGATCATAGAACATTATCCCTTGCCAAGTGATTGGAAGGAAAAGGAGTACCCTAAATTCTAGGAGAAAAAAAAATACAAAAAGAAAATTACAACATGACAAGAAAATATTTAAAAATATATCTACAAGTCTTTAAAAATTTTTGGTGATTTAACAAGTGATTCAGCCATATTCCTTTTAGTACTTTTTTTTTTATCAAAACAATAAAAAGTATAAATATTTTTTTTCCTTTTGATGAGGAAATATACATATTGATTAATCGTG
Organism: Vitellaria paradoxa; assembly: GCA_019916065.1. Lineage (NCBI taxonomy): Eukaryota > Viridiplantae > Streptophyta > Magnoliopsida > Ericales > Sapotaceae > Vitellaria > Vitellaria paradoxa. Next base: position 22,386,020 of record CM034236.1, read on the forward strand.
CACTACTAGAAAAAAGTTGATTACCAACTGACCATTACCAACCGAATATAATCGGTTGGTAAATACCAACCGACTACCAACACATTACTAACCGATATAAAAATTGTTAAAATTTAGATAATTATCAACTCCTTACTGACTGATCCAATTCGGTTGTTAAATTTTCGGTTAGTAATCGGTTGGTAATCAGTTGTTATATTGGCAGGAAACTTTTACCAACCGATTATCAACTACTTACAGCTAGTTGGTACATATTTCAGTTTGTAATCGGTTGGTAATATGATGGTTAAATTATTACCAACTGCATTACCAACCGCAATGTTCGGCTGGTCATGTAATCACCTGATGGGTAAATTAATACCAACCGCATTGCTAACTTGTAGGTTAGTTGGTAATTTATTTAGTTAGTATTTAGTTGGTAGTCCGTTCGTAATTCGATAGTAATGTATCGAGAATATGTTTAACAACCTAATTATCAACCGACAGTATCCTTTATTAGTTTATTTGGTTGGTTATCAGTTGATAATGAAGTGTAAATATATTTACCAACTGCATTAACCACGGCCTTTAGCTGTTGGTAATGTAGTCGGTTGGTAATCTGGTGGTAATCCGTTGGTAATCAAGCATAAAAAGTGTACTAACCAAAATATCAACTGAATTTTTCGGTTGGGAATCTATTTGTAATCGGTTGGTAATCTATTAGGAATATATATACCAACAGAATAATGTATTTCGTTGGTAATCAGTTAGTAATCTAGCGAGAATATATTTACCAACCAAATTAACGACTGAGCTTATCGGCTAGTAATATAATCGGTTGGTAATCAGTTGGTAATCCAATAAGAAAATATTTTACCAACGTACTTACCGACGGAATGGTTTGGTTGATAATGTCATCGGTTGGTAATAGGGTGAGAAAATATTTTTACCAACCAAATTACCAACTAATTATCAACTAATTATAAACCAAAAATTTTACAAATTGCATTGAACATTAAAAAAAAAAAGAAATTTCTAATTTCAATATTTTTATAATATTTGTAATTAATTATATATATTTATAAATGGCATAAAATTGTTTCATGATTTATTTGGTTCATGTGATACATCCTTTAGATAAGTAAATTCATGCGTTTTTTGATAACATGGTATTGTCCATACATATTGGGCTCAGTGTTTATATATATATATATATATATATATATTATATGTATGGTTCATACATATTACATATAATTTAATTGATTAGGAGGAAAAGATTTTATACAATTTATATTGGTAATATTAAATTTTCATATTAATGAATTAGTGATAAATGCATGTTAGGATTATAATTGTTTAAGACACAGGGTTTAGGGTATATGATTTTCAAAATCGGACAAGTTTAGATAATCAAATCGTTTATGGATTCTAAAATTTACTTCTATTTTTTTAATCTTTTTCCCTGTATATATTTTTTACTGTAAGAATTCGTGTGTAAACGCCTAAGTTAGCAAGGTCCCGTTTGGTAACGTTTCCATTTTCTATTTTTCTGTTTATGTTTTCAAAATTTTGTAAACTCGCAACAAAAACATGTTTGATAAACCTGTTTACGTTTTTTTGTTTACAAAAAAAAAATGAAAACAAAAAAAGAAAAATGTAAATAGAAAAAATGTGTTTTCACTCTGGTTTTCTTTTCTGTTACCAATATTTTGTCAATTTTAAAACTTTGTCTATTTTTGTAACATTAAATAAAAATAAATTATTTTATTCAAATATTTTTTTAAGTAAGTTATTCTAATAAATAATATAATTAAATTCAAAAAATTAATTAAATAAATAAATTAATATTATTTTTAATAAATAATAAAACTAAAATAATTAATTTAATTTAATAATTAATTATTGCTAAATTATCTGAAATAAATATCATAATTAATTTATTTAATTTAATAATTAAATTAATTTATATAAAATTATCGAACCCAAGAGTTTAAGGTAGTAAAGCTTAAAAATCGAAAGAAAACCCAGTGTATAAGTGATATGTAACAAAATTTAGAGAAAAATGAAAAAAAAGTAAATTTTTTAATTAATACTAACTAGTTACTAAAATGTTAACATTTTAATTATTTTGTTAATTTAATATTTTTACACTTTTAAAGCTTAAACAATTTTTAAAACAAAAAAAATAAATTTAATAATTTAAGAAAAAAAGTTAAAAAGGTAAGTGACTAGTTTTCTTGACTAAACGTTATCTTAATTATAAAAAAAAATTATTTTCCAAAAGAAAAAGGTCAAAAAAATTTGTTTGTAAATTTTAGTTGATTTTGCCAACTAAACACCACCTAAATGTGTGGTGCTTGGTTTAAAAAAAATAAAAATAAAAATTAGTGTGAAAATATAATAAAAGTTAGAAAAATTAATAAAATTTAGAATAATTGTTTAGTGTAATTTAATATTAATTATGTTAAAGTAACATTATTTTAAATTTAAAAATAAAAATAACAAATATTATTTATTAATTTTAATTAATTTCATTTCTTTATCTTTTTAGAACTTATTTCCAAATATAGTCACCTAAAATATTTTTTTATTAGAAATAAATTCTTAAAATAGTTTTCAAAAATTTTTCTTTTTAAAAATAATTTTCTAAAACTAAAACTAAATGCAACCAATTATTTTTAAGAATATATATATAAAATGAAGAAAAAAAATATATAGTGAGCTATGATATAACTAAATTAAAGATATGTATTAAATATGTGCTACACATACAAATTGGAGGAAAATAAAAAAACATTTAAAATTATTTTTAGTTAAATATAATAGTTATTCATAAATTATTTACTAAATATATATATAGTTTCATGTATTGTTTATGATTTCAAATTATTGAAACAAAAGTTAAAATAATTAAATAAAAATAATAATTTTTTATCACTTTTGCTAACTAATTAGTCTATAAAGGAGCACTTCTTGCAACCAATTAGTTAGCAAAAGAGTTAAAAAATTATAACAAAAAAGTTAAAGTAATTAAATAAAAATCATAATTTTTTTATCATTTTTGGCGACCAATTGGTCGCTAAAGGGGTACCTTTGCCAACCAACTAGTCACCAAAAGTGATAAAAGTTTATTTATATATACAAAAAAGTGTAAAATATATATACAAATAATAGCTTGGCCTAGTGGCCAACCACATGAACTTCCAAAGAAATGGCACGAATTCGAATATCAGCAGCAACAATCAAAATCTCAAAAATATAGATTTAACATGTGGTGCGCAATCGTAGGCCGACACGTGGCGGAATCATAGGTCGACATGTGACAGAATCATAGGTCAACACATGGCATAACACAAGTTGTCATGTGGCATGATGACATGTCAGCAAATGATGCCACGTGACGCCACATTTGAATTTTTATTTTTTTAGCAGTTGGTAATTACTAAGTACATTTCGGTTGGTATATTACCAACTGACATTTCGGTGGACAAAATACCAACTAACAATATCGGTTGCTACAAAGCAAATTTCGGTTGATATATTATGAAATATCAATTTAATATTTAATAACAAATTATCAACCAAAAGTTAAATAATACCAACTAACAAATCGGTTGGCAATTACCAACTGAAGAATCAGTTGGCAATAACAACTTTGGTTGGTAATTACCAACCAAAATTTTGAAACTTAATTTCATACCAATAAGAAATTACCAACAGATTTATTTAATTTACTAACCGAAATTCAGTTGGTAACTACCAACCGACCTTAAAAATTTTGGTTAATAAACATTACCAACTAGGGTTTTTGCCACCAACCAAAATCAATTAGTTGATAATCCATGATTACCAACCGAATTAGGCTTATTACCAACTGATTTTGTCAGTTGGTAATCAGCATTTTTCTAGTAGTGGTGTACTTGTATTTATTTTTACATATATAAGAATTCGAGTTTAACGGGTAATTAAATGAACACTTTTTGTGGTGTGAATAATAACGAAGAAAGTAATAAAAAAATAAGAAATTAACACAAAATTTACGTGATTCAATAAGATTGCCTTCGTACACAGTGGGTAGAATTTATTCTTATTATTTTCAAAGTCATCTGTAAGGTTATATAGTACAATAGAGCATATATATATATATAATAAACCTTAACTTAGTCAATGAGACTAAAATACCCATTCCGTTCCCTCTCACTCCGCTCTGAAAACTTCTCGTCCTTTCCTAATTTTCTGGACTGAATATAAGCCATATGTCACAACAATCTCCACCTTAGTAAATATTCATGTCTCATGAAATTTTGTAGAACTCCACTTAGAGCAAGTAAGTTGGGGGGGAGTCGTCTCCTATCTAACACCTGGAGACATTGATTAAGTTCAAACAATGTTTAAACTTTTTTTGTAGTGATAGGCTTTGTCCACAAGTTCATTGCATATGAATCACATATCACAACACTTTTAATTTAATTTTTAGCATTGATAGGGAAATTAATACATGAAGACGTATCTATATTTTATTGAACTATATATTAAAATAGTGTAATATTAAATTGTAAAGTTAGTACATTTATAAGTTGGCCGTAGATATTATTTTTAAGATTTTGTAAGCTTAATAAACATAATTTAATAACAAGTAAAATATTATCTCTAATAGTTTTAGATGAATGAATAAATAAATAAATGCTTCTTAAATTACGAGTCTGTGTCTCACTTTTTTTGTTCAATTAATAATCAATTATCTCATATTATATCTTAATTAATTGACTGTTTTTAATTATTTACCCCGCTTAAATTATTAACAAAAAAAATTAATCACACGCGTGACAAGCACGTAGTTGTCAATATGAGTAAAGAATTTAATTTAAGCAAATGATGTACAAAGGTGATATAAAAAAACAATTCTTTAACCTAAGCAGGTAATGAAGCTTAACCTTTCAAAAAAAAAAAAAAAAAGGTAATGAAGCTTAGGTGCGAGAGTCACTTTTTTCATGACATTATACTTTCAAATATAAATTGAAATTTGAATATGTTGATATAAAGAGAAAGAAGCTGATTTGAGATATGAAATGATAACATCATTCAATTTAAGTGACATATATAACTAATTAAGAATAATTTGAGATACGGAATCATAGTATTTTAAGTTGTATAATTAAAAATTGATGTGGCCAAGTGAGAAATGAGCCCCAATTTAAAGGAGGCAAGTGTTTTTTTTTATTATTTTTTTCTTTTCTTTACTTGCTTTGCCTGATTCTCTTTCTTTCTTGAAATTAAGTACTTATCACTTAATTATTTTTGTTTATAATTTAAGTAATATAAATAATTTAAAACTATTTGAGTTACGGAATTATAGTTTATGATATTGTTTTTTTGGTAAGTAATTATAGTTCATGATTATATGAGATAATTATTAATTAAGAAAGCAAAATATGAAGCAATGCTTAGTTTAAGAGAATTTGATTTTTTTTTCTCCTTTGAATATGTTGATATAAAGAGAAAGAAGATGATTTGAGATATGAAATGATAACGTCATTCAATTTAAGTGACATACATAACTAATTAAGAATAATTTGAGATACGGAATCATAGTACTTTAAGTTGTATAATTAAAAATTGATGTGGCCAAGTGAGAAATGAGCCCCAATTTAAAGGAGGCAAGTGTTTTTTATTATTATTTTTTTCTTTTCTTTACTTGCTTTGCCTGATTCTCCTCCTTTCTTGAAATTAAGTACTTATCACTCAATTATTTTTGTTTATAATTTAAGTAATATAAATAATTTAAAACTATTTGAGTTACGGAATTATAGTTTATGATTTTTTTTTTTTGGTAAGTAATTATAGTCTATGATTATATGGGACAATTATTAATTAAGAAAGCAAAATATGAAGCAATGCTTAGTTTAAGAGAATTTGATTTTTTTTTCTCCTTTAAACAATGATGATAATGTTTTCTCATGATCTTGGTCCAAGCTTCGAACTAGAAATCTATTCGCTATAAATACCAGTGTAAAGGTTGCCAAAAATCTTCTGATACTTAAATTAGTAAAGATTATGGGAATATATTTTGATAGAGTAATGGCAAGACTAAAATGTGTTACTTGTTAGGGTGATTTTGTCCTCTATTTATAAGTATCTCTTACAGTATTGGAGTCGAATTAGAAATCTTTCCTATTTTGCTGTGATTTCCTTATTTGGATAAGGAAGATATTGGATTTGGAACATATCTCCTTGATTTTATTATAGATTGTGATGATCCAGTTGGCACAATTACTATATTTCAGGCGAGAATGATGAAGTCACCGAGATTGTGCTTTGCGCTCTGATCGGTGTTTGGTATGGATGATGCTTGACCTCTCCAAATTAGTTGGTTGGCGCACCTTAGCCTATGTTGTTTGAAACTGTCCCGGAAGGAGCCTAGTTGCTAGGAGGTCTGCCTGCTATTTAGGTCAGTCGAGAAATGCCTCCCATCAGTTGCCCCTAATTCCCCAGGTCTCTGAGTAGGCCTAGCGAAATCTGATGATTGATTGACCCTCGAGCCACACGCGCATTAAATGCACTACGGTCACCAAAATGGCATTGACATATGAAAAGACATGCCCTATCACATTCCCACAATGCATCAGTTTGGGGTTTGTTTATTGGATATGTGATGATTTGGCTCCCCTGATGCTCGCTGCGTGGCCCCATCTGGTTTGTGGATTTCAAGAACAAACTTTTATTTTTCCACAACCATTGCTTCATACTTCCTACCCAAATCCTCTTGTCATTTTCATTCTTAAGGGTCGTAGAATCGCCTTCTTCTTTTTTGGTAAGCTCTCTCTCTCTTTATTGTTACATTTACTTTCTCTTTTCTTATATGCGTTGGCATATCCTTCAATGTTTATAGTATTTCTAAAGAGAGAATAGACTTTCATTTCTCATAGGAATCTTGGCAAACCCTAGGTTCCATAGATCTATGTGCACTCTTCTAATCTTCAAATACTACTTCCATAGATTACATTCTCTAGTAGCTTCAAGAAACATGCCTCCTCTATCATGCCCTTAACTTAGTTGTTTGGGATGGACGGTATGAGAATATGAGAACTGATTAAAATCAATTAAAATTTAGCCCAAGTTAAGTTAATATCATAAACGTCAATTAAATATTAATAAATGTCCCTCATTCTTATATACAAGAATATTAAAGAATATCACCAATTATTAAACAATGATAATGTCCAGTTCATGTCATCTTAAGGACAGCATTCAATACTTACATGGCTAGAATATATATTATAATTATGTTTATGTCTTTCAAACTTATGATATCATGAATAAAAAACATCAAACTCATACATAGGGTCACATAATGTATAATACTAATATCTCAGTTCTCAATTTAGGAAAATAACACAACTATTATCATTCGTAATTAAGATCAGACTAAGGCTACTCAAGCCTAAACTACCTATGTATCCCACTGTAGGAATTAAGTCACCGTAGCTCCTAATTTATATCTCTTATTTTATGACGAAACTCATGATCAACAGGGTAAACCATACATCTCATTAATAAATGTAACAACCCCATTATCTCAATATCTTAACACATAATAATAGTCCATGCAATCTTATGTAATGAAAAATGATAGAATGCAATGCTAATGCATATTCTCTAATCTTCATTTGCCCTCAACCTTATCTTAGGATGGTTGACACTTAGCAAAACATGTGAAGTCATCAATTGCACCGTTTAATGCTTACAGTGAACGATAATCTCCATATATATAATCATAGGTGGGGAATCGTGTTACACACTCGCTGGTATAAGACTTAGGAGAGCTGTGTTACACTCCTAATCAGGCATCTGCTTTCCTCAAGTAGGATATAAACATAAGTGGGGAACTGTGTTACACCCGCATTGGTGTAAAACTTAGGGGAACCATGTTACACCCCCTGACCCTTCTATTATAGAATAATGTTACACCCCTAGTCAAGCATCTGCTTAGCTTAAGCAAGGTCCAACTGTAGTTTGGAGAAAATCTCATAAACATATCTTATAATTAACATCCCAATCTCCAAATGACTAAGCTCTAGTCATATATATCGACTGGAGATCATTCGGTATTTTCAAAAACACTCATTTTTCTTGAAATCATGGATCCCGTCTATATACATGACCCGTGCCTTAGTACATCAACAATATCACATGGCACTTTTGGCCAATCAATAACCTTAATTCATAACCAAATGAAACCACCCCAACCCAATGCACATTATATACTTAATCATGCATAATAATTCTCTTCAATAATTCTACAGTAAACAACGTATAATATTTTCAAGCGTAAATCAAATCTCATGTAATTCATATAATTGTTTTATCAATAGATATTAAAAAGGTTAAACTTAATCATAGGTAGTATTTTATCGCAAAGGGTCAACCCATTCTAGGGTCGGGGTCGTCCCTATTCAAATTCTAATCATGGGGGAGAGTATCTTGCCAGATGGGGTCGACCCCAGTTATACATTACACAAAGGGGATGCACACTGCTGGATAGGGTCGACCCATTTTCGTTGGTAGTTAGACCTGACCTTACATACTTATGTAAAAACACACATAATGCAAATCATCTTTTCCTCGACTACTCTCGGGCCAAAACCAACCACCTCAGGTCTAATATTCAACAACACCAACAATAATATACATCACAATATCCAACTAAAAATTTCTATAACATCTATGCTAACTTTTAACTCAAGAAATGTAAAATATCAATATGTATATGCATATATATACACATTTAAACTCATATATATAAATCTAATCTTTTAAATTAAATCAGACAAATAATATATCAAAATCTTCCTAATAACATTCAGAACACAAATATAAGTCTCACCTACTTCAGATCTGAAGAAAATGATGAAGAAACCTCAAAAATTTAAAACTTCTTTCTTCATTATCTTTCACCTTGAGTGGAATCACCACGATCCGACACCACCATGATGATCATGGCATCGAAAATTATAATGATCAGTTATTTCTGATCTCTGACCCTCACTTTCTTTCTCATTTCTCTTTTTTTTTTTTTTCTCTTTCTCTTTCTCTTTCTCTTTCTTGTCTTTCTCCAATGACCTAGCAACCACACCAAAGAAAGAAAAGGAAGAGAAAAAGAAAGAAAATAAAGAAAAAGGCCTAGGTCCTTGACCTAGTCATTCGACCTAATACCACTTTGGGCCAAACTCAGCCTAGGAAAAATAAAATAAACCCAACCAAATAGTCCTACTCTCGGTTTAAATATTTTATTGACCCAAAATAACATATAAATGGTCAAAAATAAATTCCAGGTATCATATACTTCTCCCCTTTTTAGAAATTTTGTCCTCGAAATTAAATCACAAATTTTAGTCTAGGAGCCAAGACCTCCATCTTGATTATGTCACCAACTCACTTATCTCTGAGTATCTCATAGCTCCACCATGGTGCCTTAGCACAAAAATCAATTAAATGATTTTATATTAAAACTCAACTCACATAAATAATTAATCTATACTGTTAATTCTCAAGCACCACGACGCATTTCATCTTCTCTTCTTCAAAATTAACAATTCAAGTCATTACACCCTCAACGCTACTAGGGTGGATCCCCACCTTGAATAATGATACTCTCAAATTTCTACTTCCAGAAGTACACTTGTTTCAATCACAATCATCTTGTTCTTAAGTCTTAATTTTTCGTCTATGGTTATACTTTTGTATTTCGCCCCTTAGTGAGAAGACTAACCATGCCACATTATCTAATAAAATTGGTCATATAGCTGGAATTCAATAATCTTCTGTTAATATTATACATACCATTTTCTCATAACACAACCTTCAAAAATTCATTACACTATCGTCATAATCCTCGTCCTAAAGAATTTTAGAGTTTCAAACATTTTCTCAACGACTTCAAGTGATAGAAAACTAACCATAATAGTCATAATCCTTGCGACCTCTTAATCTAAGTATCGGTCACTACATTGGCCTTATCAGGATGAGATTAGAAATTTAAAGCCACAATCTTCCACTAAATTCTGCAGTCCTTCCAAATTGATTAAGCTAATTAGCCCATTAGTTAGAAAATATCCGAAATATGACAGTGGAGATAACTTGTCAAATCTACAAACTTCAAATGCCAAACACAGATCTCGGTTGTGCCCATTCATTACCAGAGAAGCCCTTATGAAATTCACCATAATACTTCAACCAGTTATGACAAAACCCAAAACATGATTATATTGAGTTATGTTGAATTATAAATGTTAGCATTGTTTTAACTTACTGCTTTACATATTATATATACTTTTATGATGCTCCGTGAGGACAAGTAAATTAGTGCTCTCATTCCTACAGATTCTATTACAGGAGCAGATTCTAAGAACTAGGTAGGCATTGGTGAGATTAAGAGTGTACGAGCTGATACAGACATTTCATTTTTCATTTATTTAAGTTAAAATTTTTCATTTTGAACTGTAATATTATTTTAATTTAAAGACTTATCTGATTGGGTTGTAAAGGTCATAAGACCTATTTTGTGTATGGTTATTATTATGGGATATGTTGGAGCATGATGGCCTAGCAATGGCTGAGGCTTAGTTTATATTATATTATATTATTATCTTGCATGGATGTCGCTCCAGGGTTATCTTATTACTCTGATCAGGGGTTGGTTGCTTATTGCATGATATGTTTGTTATTCACTTACCCCTCGAGTCATGAGATTTGAGATAACTTGAAACCCACACTGATTTATTATAGTTCTCAATGAATCGCGTAGTCAATGGGTAAACCGAGGAGATGTACATTACCCCTCACGCATATCCTGCTGGAGTTAGGAATCGAACCCATATGATCTCTGTGGAGAGCAAACCCACAAACCACTTGAGCTAACCCCAGAAGGCATCTAATATGATATTTATTAATTATCTATCAAATAAATGAACTTTATAATTAGTTTTGTTTCCCTTTCTCCGCTCTCTCACACAACCATATCTTGTTTCTTTATTTTTATTTTTAAAAGATAATAATAATAATAATAACAATAATAATAATAATAATAATAATAATAATCTTCATCATCATCATCAAAATACTTTTAAAGGAATGAGTAATTTGAATAATTAGTTTTAAAGTTTGAATTTTATAGATATTGAGTTATAAAATTTTCTTCAATAATAAATTTTATTCATTGATTTAGTAATTAATGGAGTTTGGATAAATAATATTAAATTTTTAATTTTTATATTTATATTTTAGTTTTGAAAATTTGATATAATAAATTTTATTAATTGATATACTAATTAAGGGAAGCATGAGTAGTTTGAACAATTAGTTCTAAAATTAAATTTTATATATTTAACTTTTAGATTTGAAAATTAATTTAACAATAAATTTTACTATTTGACTTACCAATTCATGTAACTATGGTAGTTTAGATAATTAGTTCTAAAATTTAAATTTTATATATTTATCTTTTCGTCATGAAAATTAATCTAATAAAACATTTTACTAATAAATGAAACATTTGTTTGGATAATTAGTTTTACAAATTAAATTTTATATATTTATCTTTTAGTTATGAAAATTGATTTAATAATAAATTTTACTAATTGATTTACTAATTAAGGAAAACATGAATAGTTTGGATAATTAATTTTAAAATTTGAATTTTATATATTTATCTTTAGTTATGAAAATTGATTTAGTAAAAATTGTCATTAGTCTAGATAATTAACTCTGAAATTTGAAATTTTTATATTTATCTTTTAATCCTAAAAATTGATTTAATAATAAATTTACTAATTAATAAGTTCACAATTTGAATTTTTTTATACTTTTTCTTTAGTTAAGAAAATTAATTTAGTTATTAATTTTACTAATTAATCTAATGCTTAGTTAAAAAATAATTTACTAATTAATGGTTAATTCATTTCAATTAAATATAAAATGGTATTTTCATTAGTATTATTATATCTATGTCTTTCGCATTTTTAGTGCAATATTTATATCATATATGAGTATATATATTTATTTATATTATAAACTAATGAAAAAAATTAAAATTAAAATTAGTTCAAATCATGTAAAATAATTGAAGTTAAAATCATTTTTGAAAAAAAAAAGAAATTAAAAAGTAAGATTTCGTTATGTGGAAAAAAAGTGTGGAAATAATATAAATTTTTATTTAAAAGTTAATGGATAAGAATATTATCTAAAACTTAATCGACAATAAAAGTGAGTTTTAAATCACCACTAACTTAATAAGAGTAAAATTGTCGACATATTTTCAGCATATAAAGGTGCATTAAATATATTATGGCATTAATAACGTATGCCGTGACATTATAACCACTTATTTATAGTACTGATCTATATCATAATTGAAAAGTGTATACTTACCAATCACCTTTAAGAATTTTAATAAAATTTATTATTAAAATCTTGAAAAAATATTGATTATCTCCATTTATCTAATAGACATTTTATCATTAGAATCTTGAAAAACTCTTAATTTTCTCTATTTATCTAATTTCAAATATGCTTGAAACTTATCCAACTTCAACTTTTGTTTTCCTTTCTTTTTTTTTTTTTAATACAACTTTATTTATTTTTAAATAAATTTTATCATTTTTTTAGATAAGCATTATCAAATATTTCATTCTTGTAGGCCCACCCTTGCCCTTGTTGATTCCCAACGAAGAGTGAATTCAGGCTTTTCGTTCTTTGGCTCTTTTTCTACTCGATCGTTGACAATTCTTGGATCTCAGGAGATGTTATAAGATGGACCACTTTGCTTTTTCCATTCAAGCTCAAAACATACCAAAGTTCTTTCTTTCTGTCACATTGGATACCACATGTTGCATGCTTTAAGTTGTCTTTCTTTTTCATGCTTTAATTTTTTCATTTTTCCTCATTCGTTTCCTTTTTTTTTTTTTTTCTTTTTGTTGCAATCGTGTTAAAGGGTGTTGAGCTAGCAATCTTTGCAGTATTGCATGCGTTCCAATGTTTGCCATTCCTATCAATGATTAGAAGGTAACTTCCTTAAAATTTTAATTTATAACGTTGGTACGCAAATGGAGAACAATCATGTAGCTAAAGATGGTGGACTGCGTTATTGCCATTCAACTTTTTTATATAATTATATTTATACCTTAAAATATAAAACATTCCTTGAAGGCTCAACATTGGATCATTAGAAGATTAATCAATTTCCTAAGGAAAACACCAAGTACACTGCTGGTTGTGATAAAATCATGTGATTTTAGCTGATGATGAATCTGACGCACACAGTAACAATTGATATTACAAAGACGATACACATTAATAATTGAAATTACATAATCAATTGTGACTAAATACGACTCATGTATGAAAAATACTCTACACCAAAGCGTAAAAACATGAATTTTACACTAAAGATGCATTTTTATTTGTAAAGTTTGCTACATTGCTAGCTATGTTCTCCTTACTAAATGTCACATTGATCTCTTGTTGTGCATCTTTTTTAAAAAGTACTCAGGGGAGGCACGATAGTTTAATATCCTGGTCCAACATTTACCAATTTTTATTTCATTTCTCTTTTTGCTTTATTTTTATTAACATCTATACTATTATATAAAAAAAGCGTTAAAGGAGTATTGGTGAAGTAAAAAAATAAACAAAGTTTTAATTTTGATAAAACCTTTTAAATTTTCTAAAATACTTTTAACCTCCCATCAAATTCAAATTTTAAATCAAATAACTTTTAAAAATTATCTTAATTAAGTTATTTTACAAATTTAAAAATTTTAGCCACTACATCATTAAATTTTTTTTTTACTTTTATACCCCTAATTGAATTAGACAAATAAAGTGATAACCACACATATTGTATGTACACATTTTAGTATATATTACTGGAAAGAGTTCTCATATTTTTAAATACATAATTTCTTAAAAGAAATACTTTTTACTCTACCTAGAGAGAATTTGTTAAAAGAAATTGATTCAAACCAAAGTTTATTTGGACCAATACAGTAACTATTAAACAAACTGGGAAAATTCTGAGGCCAGGCCAAAATACCGTAAATAGATCAAATCAACTCCAACAGGAAGCAGCAATTAATGCCATAGCGTTCGCTTAATATTTTCCTTTTCTGATAACTCACTCGTTAATATATAATGTAATATAGATATATAAATATGATATTGATCCAAGTGCATGTTCAGTGATCAAGAGAAGGCTTGGTCTTGAAGCGGTAAAGGAGCTTCTTCTTCTTAGAGGTGGGATTATGAAAGGTGAGAACCACCCTGCCAGGCTCGCCGGCTTTGAAGCTTGTGCAAACCACTGGCCCTTCTGTTGATGAGCCAGTAGCCTTTCTCATCTTCTGTATTATCACTGTGTAACCCTCATCTGCACTCGGAACAAATTCAGCACCATAGCTCACTTCCCATCCCACCACTCGGACCTCCCAACTCACCAGGCATGCCTATAAATATTATACAAAAGCATCAACTATAACCATACGGATGTGTAAGATTCAACAAGATTATGTTAGAATTTTCAATATATTGAACATATATTAATTAATTTTATTTTTGTTAAAAATGGATTAGAACCAAATAAAAGATTGGACATAGTTGATAAGACCCATTTTACATTGATTTATTTAGTTGCCCTTATGTGCACATAATAAGATTAGACAGTTAAACGTGAGCCAATTGTTAAACCTACTATACATCTTTTATGGGAAGATTCAGAGAGATTAGATTTTGTTGGTTTGGTGGCTTCTTTGGGAGTTCAATATCAGTTTTCACACAAAAAATGGAAGGTTTTGTGAGATTATAAATAGAAGTCTTTTCCTTTTTGGTTAAGGGCACCAGTCAAAATCAAAGATTTGTATAGCAAATCTTACTCTAGTTAAATTCGTTTTTTGTGAGGTGAGAGTTAAAGATTACTTGGAGTAATTCTTTGCGGGTGCAATGGGGTTTTGGGTGTGAGAGGAAGAATTGTATGATTGTAAGGATTTTTCACATAGTGAATTTTTTTCTCTGAGTGCTTGTGGTTTTTCTTCGGTTTGGAAGTTTTTTCCACGTAAATTCTCATATTATTTATTTATTTCTCTGTTCTTTGTAATATTTTACCAAAGGTATATCCTAAGAGAGTGAATTTAGAAGGTCTAAATTCCTAACAAGTGGTATCAAAGCTTGGGTCCTTTGGTGCAACGGAGCCTTGGTGTGGTAGTGTGGATACATATATACAAGTCTAAGAAGATTCTATATAGAAGATTGAGTTTTAAGTGGGACCAGTGTGACCCGTCTAATTATTCTTGGGAACTTATTTAGTGGATACTATTCACTTCTACGGTAAAATTCATCAAAGCAAAAGTGCAAAAAAGAAAAATATTAGGAAGTAGGATTTCAAATCCTATCAGATTTGAGGTGGAGAAATTCGACAGGAGAATCAATTTTGGCCTATGACAAGTGCAAGTCAAGAATATTTTGATTCAATCGGGATTACACAAGGCGTTGAAAGGCAGGTCAACCCCTAATATCAGCAGTGCTACTAGCGGTGCTAACGGAGAGGATAGTATAGCGAGCAAATCTGGTGTAAGCAATGAAGATTGGGAAGATCTGGATTTGAGAGCAACAAGTACGATACGACTATGTGCTTGGCCAATAATGTGCTTACAAATGTGCGTGGAATATTTACGGTAAAAGAACTCTAGGAAAAGCTCGAGGAGTTGAATCAGACAAAGGGTGTCTCAAATCAGGTGTACTTGAAGGAGCAATTTCATACACTGCGAATGAAAGAAGGCATGACTATTTCAGATCAACTAAGTGTTTTCAATGGGATCGTCTTTGAACTAGAGGCGATTGGAGTAAAAGATAGATGATTAGAATCAAGCTTTGAGACTTATCTGGTCTCTTCCACATTCCTATGAGCACATGAAACCTATCTTGATTCATGGGAAGGAGAAGATAATTCTATCAGAAGTTATCGGTAAGCTATTTTCTAAAGAGAGAAGACTAGGTGGTGGAAGCAATGATTCTCTTGAAGACTCAGGTATGGTGGTAACTAGAACTAGGGAAAAGAACTCCATAAAGAAAAATGTAGGCTACTGGTCGTGTGGACAATCTAGGCATGTCAAGAAAAATTGTCCAAGAAGTAAAGTGGTATCGGTAAGTGGCTCTAGGTCAATGAATAAAGAGACTGACAATGTCACTAACACTGTAAGTATCTCTATGGAAGATGATTTTCTCTAAAAGGGACACGTGCATCCTCATGGCATGCTGCTAATCCCCAAACTTGCCATGATAGAGGCCGTGTTGTTGTTAGCGGGTCCACAGGTTTGTACACGGGCATTGATGTAGGGTGTGTGGTGGAAATTTATGCAGATGGCCGATGAACTTCCAGGAAAGCCAAACATGGGAGTTGCATCGTAATTTTTCAATAAAGTTTTCGATATGTGCTGAAGTGAAATGCTTGTAATTGGTTTATTCTAAGTGTGTATGCTTTTATGATGGAGCATAATGCTCTTGAAGTATGATAATTCTCTATGACAAAGAGTTATATTTTCTAAATCTCTTGAAGGTGAAGGTTGGATGTGGGACCAACTAAAGTCACTAAGGTGAAGACTGTTGGTGTGGTGGCTCTTTTAAGAGTTCCACATTAGTTTCTCACAAAGAAGGGGAGGTTTTGTGAAGTTATAAATAAGGGCCTATTTTTCTTTAGTTAAGTGCACCAGTCAAAATTAAATATTTGTATAACAAATTTTGACTGATTAAAATTTTCTTTTTTGAGGTAAAAGTGAAAGATTACTTGGGCAATTCTTTACGGGTGTAATAGGGCTTTGGGTGTGAGAGGAAAAATTGTGTGATTGTAAGGATTTTTCACATAGTAGATTTTTTCCTCTGAGTGCTCGTGATTTTTCTCTGGTTTGGAAGTTTATTCTATGTAAATTCTTGTGTTATTTATTTATCTGTACTTCTTGATATTTTGCCAAAAGTAGATCCCGAAGGGTTGAATTTAGAAGGCTTAAATTCCTAACAGAGTTTTACTCTAAATATATAATGGTTAGATTCCCCCTTTTCATAATATATTAAAGACAACTTTTCTCATTGATAATTACTGTCATATAAATTGTTACAAAGAGGAAGATTTAAATCCTAATTTTATAGTCCTAATTTTTTAACTTGAAGATAGAACCATTACGATCCAGGAAGTTGTCACATATTTAATTTTATGAAAATAAAATTAATATTTCAAAATATACACACAATCAAATAATTTAGTTTTAACATATTATTCTTTACTAGCCTTTTTCCAACACGTATTTTTTAAATATATATATATATATATATACGCATCAAACATGGAATTTTAAGAAATTAACTACCCAGCATTATTCATCAATGTTTTCCTTCAAGTTGATAGGGCATTTTTTTATTTTTATTTTTTTCTTTTCTAAGAGGACAAAGGTGACACATTGTTATCCATAAGCCCTTTCTGTGGAAAGTGTGAGTCATATTTTGGGTGTGTTTGGCGAAATAAAAAATATTAAAAAATTTTAAAAAGTATTTATTTTTTATCAAAGTATTTATTTTTTATCTTAGTATACGAATTACAAATTTACAAATTACTTTATTTTTTATTTTTTTATTTTTTATTTTGCCGTAGATGTCCTATTTATTTGGAATTAAAGAAAAAATAAAGTGGTTATGAGGTCGTTGTTAGTCAACTAATTAAACGCTGACACACTGTTGGGTACTCAGAGAATCCAAAGGAAGAAAAATGACAATGCAAGGCAGACAATAAATTAAAAATGGGTAAATTTTACTAATTTCCTCTGAGATTTCTGACATCAACAAAAATCTTTCCTGAAATTTTTGAAATAACACTAATCTCCATTCCTTTATCAGATAAATTTCACTAACCTCCCCTGAGGTTTTTGAATGTGTAAATTTTTTATACAATTATATTTTTTGCATCGAAAACTTTCAAACGAGTATCATTGTCGATATTTTTTTGAATTCGTGAGAACGGATTTGAAAAATCGTTCTCACAGTTTGCTACTTTCTAAAAAAAAAGATGTCAAAATCAACCCAAAATTACATTTTATCTCAATTTATCTCACAGTTTGCTACTTTTCAGAAAAAAAAAGACGCCAAAATCAACCCTAAACTATATTTTATCTCAATTTATCTTATTTTTTCTTACTCCAAACGGGACTTTTACGGGAAAAAATAGATTAGGGGAGGTTAGTGAAATTTATCTGGTAAAAGAAGGGAGGTCAGTATTATTTCAGAAATTTCATGGGAGATTTCTATTGGTGTCAGAAACCTCAGGGGAGGTTAGTGAAATTTATCCATTAAAAATAAATTCTGAGAGAAAACTAAAAATAAATTCTGAGAGAAAACTTTAGTAGTACATTCTGATAGAATAATATTGATTTAAAATTAAAAAAACATATAAATTGAATTCGAATGTAATTAATATTTATAATTAGCTTTGGATTCTCGTAAAAAGGTTGGAAGGTACCACAGTAACTGGGAACTCCACTGTGTGCTTGGCAGTTGGTGTCACGGTAACTTCGGTAACAGCATCGCCCACGTCCCCGTCCTTGCTCAGTCCTCCGTACAGAACCGGAACTTGCTCCGCAGCTACGTATCTGTTGTACGGGGAAAACCCTTACAGTATGTTTGGTACACAATAAAATGCGGGAGGAAAGAAGTGTGGAAAGAAGGAAACCTGTTTGGTTACAAATTAAAAAGTAGAAGAAAAATAAAAAAATATATATATGCATATACATTTGCCATATATATATTATAATTTATTTTTCATATAAAAAATTATTTAAAAAAGTAGGTTTTTTAATTTATTTATATTTATATTTTTTTAATTTTTTAATTCATTTTTTTAATTTATTATTTTTAATTTAATTTATATATTTTGATAATTCGATCTGGCAAACCTGAAAAGAGTTTCTGCTGATTTGGAAGGAGCAGCAAAGACGAACTTGCTTTTGGTTCTCTGGGTCAGAAACGGACTGATCATTCTATTCACTGCCAGATACCACCAGGGGACATTGATGAATACCTAACACCACACCACCCAAGACCACAATTACTATGTTATTTTATCAACCTTATTTTTATTAATAATTCAAATTAAATATACAAAAAAATATAAATACAAAATACGAATCCGTATTGATATAGATATAATAATATTGAAAAATAAAATATGAATACTACAAGAATACAATAAATATATATATATATATTATTTGTTATATATTTATATACACAAAATAATATATATAAGAAAACTAAGTCAGTCATTCAATTAACATACAAAGAAAAATCAATCCACTAATTCAAATACGTAATTCAATATATAAAATGTGATAAGATAAGAGATATATAAAATTGTATAATTTTAGAAATTTCGCCTAAGTGTTTTAATTAAATATTTAAATAAAAATGAGCTAATACTTCTTTTTTTTTTTTTTTTTTCCTTTTTTGACGGGTCAAATAAGCTAATACTGAAATGCACTACATGAAATGGCTTACATGTATCACGGTGTGTATCTTCCATGTTTACAATGTTTCATGGTCAAACATATATATAGAAAAAATTCATATATCTTCAATCAAAATATATAGCAAATAATTGTAAATGTACTTGTTTGGCAACGAATTCGGGGTAGTTGTCCTGGAGCAATTGGAGGGCCTGTTTGGTTGCTTGCCTGAGCTCCCATTTCCCAAGTCCAGGAGAGTCCTTGAGATCATTAACCTGAACGATTGTGGAGATTCCACCCGGGCGGAAATCCAATTTCCTGATACTCTTTTCCAGGAATTGAATTCTCCAGCTGAGGAATCTCAGGCGTTTCTCTTCGTCAGAAAACGTCTTCCGGTAAAGCGCCTTGTTCCGAAACTGCCCGTACACATTGTAACAAACCGGGTGGCCTTTCCTACTCCGGCCGTGCATGAACGCCACCGATCCCTCTAAATCGCTACCCAGATCTTGTTCGAGGAGTTCTTCGATCCCAAATTCTTTCCTCCAGCGAATTGTGTTCTTGATCATGGTAAATGCATCCCCCACTCTGAAATCTCTGGCTCGCAGAAATTTCAGAAGAATTACATCGCTTCTGTCATCTTCCAAGAGCTTTACTCCCCAAATGAACACCTCCTCCTCTGCCGGGGGCCCTGATATTGCCGGTATGTTTTGTCCGTCGGAGGCATCCAAAACGGGAGAGTACTCATTCTCGGATGGAAGTAAAGTCGAGGAGACAGCAACAATAGTCTCTTCAATGGCCTCAACAGTCTTTGCACCATCATCGTCAGCTGCAAGTTCTGCAATTTCCTCATCTTTTTGGTTCGGTGGTGGTGGAGATTGATTCTCTGCAGCGACGACGTTTTCATCCAATTTTCTGGAGTATACTTCTCCGGATTCTTCTGATGGTGGAACTGCTTGAGAGAGTGGTGGTTCTTCTTCAGCTAGTTTATTCTCATTTGAGGACGCCGGCGGCGGTGATAAAGTGGAGAATTGGTGCGTATTGAGGGCTTGTCTGACGAGCTGTTTGAGCTCTTCCAGGGCTTTCTTCTCAAAATCTGGTAAATCAACGGCTCTGGTGGTTTCTTCGTTGAAGGAAAGTGATGGATCTGAGTTACTGGAATTAATGGATTTGGAAGTATGATGTGGGTGGTGATAATGAACAGGAGACTCATCGATGCGCAGATTATTATGATCTCCGTCTCCGTCGGGAATGGCGGTTAATTTGTGAACGTCACTTCCATCAAACTCTTGTTCAACTGCGAGTGGTGGTGGTTGTTGGGCTGGCTTCTGAATTTCATCTGCCATTGTTGATTTTGAAACTTGAAACGGACCCTCAAAAGCGATTAGAGAGAAACGGGGTGGTGAAACCAAGGGATGTGGGAGCCTCTTATAGAGAGAGAGAGAGAGAGAGAGAGAGAGAGGGAGGGAGAGTGGCTTTTCAGCCTGACCAAATTTGTTTTTTTTTTTTTATAATTTTTTATTACTTTTTATTTTTATCTATAACGCATGTTATTCATTTTTATAAAATAATAATTATAAAAAATTAAAAATTGAAGATTTTTATTTACGGGTAAAAAAATCAAAATTTTCACTTATACGTAGAATTTCTCGTTTTTAATTTTCTATCTTATAAATGTAAATAACATGTTTAAAAATATCTAAAAAATTAAATAAAATTTTTAGTTAAGAAAAGGGGAAATTACCTTTACATCCTCTATACTTGAAATATCAGTCACTTGCACTGTTCCAAAAAGTGACAAATCTAACGCCATGACATTAAGTGATAAAAAGTCAAAATTACCTTTTGAGAGCTTATCAACTTCTGCCCTTATTTTGGCAACAGTTTCAAACCTTAAGTACACATTTCTTAAGTACAGGGGTGCAATTAACTTAAGTCAGCAACTAACTACTAACTTTTTGGTTTTTATTTTTAACAATAACTAAATTTATTTTCTTACATTTTAAATTTTTTGCAAACATTAAAGGGCAAAAATGTTATATTAACAAAAAACTAGAAAATTTATTAAAAAGTTAATTTTTTTTTTCCTTTCCAAACACAAAAAGCTAACTTTTTAGTATCTCACTAGTAGTTAAGTACAAAAAAGTTAGCTTTTTATTTTTTTTCCAAACTCAACCTTAATGTGAGCTGATTTTTCTTCATCTCCTCAAGCTTCCTCTCTTTGTTAGTTAGGTCTTCCAATAGTATCACCTTTTGTCACACTCTGGATTTTCATAACCGAATACCCAGGGATGACTTGGGATTTATTTGTTATGTATAAGAATAAGATAATAATAACACGCTGTCACACCTCAAAATTTTCCTCCAAACTGGGGTTGACCCGCAAGAAAAATTTAAGATATTCAAAATCTCTTGTTTATCCCAAATAATATTTATAAGTCATTGGACCGAATCATTTGATGGGATTTCAACTACAGGGCACAAAATAAAGATAGAAAAAAATATTACAGAGCCATCTAAGTGTCTCAACCATGCGATTAACATTACATACCAAATAAAAGTAAATTAGGTTTAAACTTAATAATTACAATCATTCAACAATTATTATTACAGACCACAAAAATAAAGCATTCCAGCTCTATGCAGGAAAGAAAAAAATAGATAACTCCTCTGATAGAATATTTAAGAGAAATTAATCTTTTTCCAGCTCATCTTCAGTATCCCTGTACTTAATATCCTGAAAAAAATATTCCCACAAGGGGTGAGCTACTAAAGTCCAGTAATCAGAATCTATTAGGTGCCTATATGCAGTGGTTGTAATACTACACTGTATTAAGTGACCCACTACAGTGAATGTGATTAGGTGGCATACTGTTTATGCAACAATTAATTCAATAGATCCCAACTGAATAATGTAAATTATACTTACAACGGTTCAATGAAACCGTCACCGTAACTACTATTTTACTTACATGTAAAATAGTTAAATATTGATGTGTGTACCACTATGAAGTCTGTGTCACAGTGGTAGGGATCTCAGATTCAGATCTTCAAGGTCTCGGGATCAAACTCCGTAGCGATACAGGTTTCATATATATATATATTTATAAAATATTCATCAAGAGGAATTAAATATAATTAAATAATTCCAACACATCATTCATACATAAATAAGAGAGATTGCTAGTCACAGTAAAATTTGGTAAAAGAGTTTAATCTAAATCCTCCTAGGATAATCATACTCCTATCCTCCTCTACCCCCAGCTTTGGGAACCACTGACTTTACGGGCTTAGCATCCAATGTATACCGACGGTGTCACCCACCAAAAACCCAATCGTCACGACTGGTTACCTGACTGGCCAGGTCAGAAGGGAGCATCTCTCAAATAAAATGCAGGTTCCCATCTTCATCTAAAAGGCCATTTCTACCCACTCATCACCCCATTGCCAAAAATAACTTTGGCACCAAGTGCCTTAAATTTTTTTCTCACCCTTTTATGTTCCCAAGGGTAATAAGACATTTTTAATTACAACCGGCAATATCCCTGGGTGATGAATCAAAAGTGAGATTTTTCAGTCACATGTAGTATATTTTTAAGTACCTTATCTAAATCCCTAATTTAATAATAATTATTAATAAATCAAAGATTTAACATAATCACCAATATTATCATCACAAAGGTAGGTATTACATGTAAATTAACAAGTAGCAAGTAGTTAGAAATAATTTAGAAGTCAAATTAGTATTTTAGTTAATTATTTTGACAAGTTTTCCGTACTACCTTTGATAAGAATAAAATTATTTCTAATGGTATATTAATTAATCCGTGGTTGGCAGTTTAGTGGGCGGGTGACCCTAATTACGATTTGTAGTCGCAAGTTCGAACCTCATTGGTTGTGATCTCGATTTTTGCCTCTTTTACATTTTTATTTTATTATTTTATGGAATATAAAGATAATAAATAGCTCTTTGGACTCAGTAAATTTTAGAAAAATTTATAAGTTTTATTTTATTCAAAACAATTTGAATAAATTTCCAATCATCATCTTATTTATAACCAAACCCTTATCATAGGTTTTCGGCTTCAAGATATCCACAAATATCCATAGAATTATTCCAATATTTAGGAAGATATTAAATAAGTTTCATTAAATTCACTTAATCATAAAAATATAGTTATATAACCTGCTAGGTTGACAAAACAATGCCTAAAAATCAATTAGAATAAATAAAATTCATTTAAAGAATACCAAATAAGGAAAGAATAAGTTCATTGTTTCATTTGGGCATTTTTATCAAATACTATAAGTATTTTACTAGATTAGGCCTTGTTAACAAAATCACACATAAATAAATTATTAACATAACTATAATTAACAGAGCGTAATTAGGAATTTAAATAAATCTTTAACATAAAATTCTAAAAAAAAAAATCCAAACAAGTATCAATTAAAGGCTAAGCAGAGACAGCAGCTTAAAAGAAAATTCATATAAAATAAAGTAGAACTCCAGTATCTATAAACTTTATATCTGTAGAAACTAGACTTTAAGACTACAACTTTCATGTTTTACACTTTTTAAAATTCTAAGATCTAAAGGTTCAAAAACAGTATTGAATTCAGTTTGTTCAGAAGATACAGTTTTACACGTGCTCAGTATTTTGGGCATAACTTTTGACTCATAAATCAAATTGATGCAAATGTTTTTGGATTGGAAAGAAAACTTAAAGGGCTACAACTTTTATGCTTTAGCTGAAGTCTAATTCCACCGTTTTAGGGGTCAAGAGCATATCAGAAGTTACAAACAGTGAGCTGTCAGCATATTGGGCTACATCAGTCAAAATTTCGGCTTTCCTACCCCCAATATACGGGTATTATATTTTTATCACAATCAAATTTTATACTTTAAACCAGAAAAATGCTTTAGCTTCAAAATTGAAGGCATCAAATATATTTTATGAGGTTCGTCATCCTACCTCAATGAAGATATTGATGACCAAGCCTGTGAAGGAAAAAAGAGTTGAGCTTTGAACACCACCCAATTGAAAAATTCCAAGCCTTTCTTCTTCCTCCAAACAACACCAAATGTCCAACCACACTTGATAAAAAATATATTTTTTTCTCTCTTATTTTTTTCTTCTTTGAAGGCACACAATTTATAAGAATCATGATATTGTGGAGAAAGTTATTGGTGGAGAAAATAACCTCCACTTCACATGCTTCAAAACAACTAAGGTAAGATCATGCATATACAATAGGTTACATGATCCAAGAATCATGCTTACTTTTTGACCATCTAACCATATAATTTAAGAAATGTGTTGGAGGATGGATGAAGATGGGTGGCATGGTCCGGGAATCATGCTAGCTTTTTAACAAATTAAACAAATTATTTAAAAGATGCTTTAAGTGTTTAAATCATGCTAACTAAGTAATTTAGAAAAATGCTTTAAAGTCATCAATGTAGGGTCTTCTTTTTGACTAATTGGCCACCTAATTTGAGAGATTGTGAGAGATGTATGGAAGATGGAAAATGAAGTTGTCGGAAAATAATTTAGAGCTACTATTCATGAGTCAACTCAATGAGTGATAAAGTGAGTTGAAGTGAGTTGAGGTGAGTTAAAGAAAAAGGTTGACCCATGGGTTAATGGACTTGGGTTGGACCAATTAGGTAATTGGGTTAGGAATTGTTTGTATAAAAGTTTAGAAATTCTACATTAAACTCACACATATGGTAAAATTAAATCCGAAAATCTTTCTAACTAATTTTATTATTCCAAAAATTTTCAAATGCTCAATTTCTTAGATTTTTACTATAATAAATATCACTACCACATTTAAGCAAATTAATTAAAAAAAAAATTTCAGGTTATTACACCTTTGACATGTCTCTTACAAATAATAGTCTCTGCAATTTTGTTTATAATTATTAATTTTTTATTTTCATAAAATATTTAATTTTATTACTTTTTAAAAAATTAATTGAATTTAATAAAATTTATATTTCATTTTAATTAAATTAATTAGATTAATTAAATTAAACTAATCTAGTGAATTATTTATTAAAAATAATTTAATTTAATAAATATAGAATATATTAAGTTTTTTTTGGTAAGTTAGAATATATTAAGTTATAATTTAATTATATTATTTGTTAAAAGAAATTGAATAAAATATAATTAATATATCATTTATTTCAATTAATATAAAATATATTAATTATAATTTAATTATATTATTTATTAAAAATAATTGAATAAAATATATTTTATAATAAATTAAATAACTTAACTATGATATTTATTAAAAATAATTTAATAAAATATATTTCATATTAAATAAATAAATTAAAATAGATTAATTATTAAATTAAATTAAATTTATAATTAAAATAATTTAATAAAATATATTTCATAGTAATTAAATTAATTAAATTCAATTAATTTTATTATTTATTAAAAATAATTTAGAAAAATATATTTCATACTAATTAAATTAATTATTGAATTATTTAATTAATTTTTATTATTTATTCAAAATAATTTAATAAAATATATTTTATAGTGATTAAATTAATTAATTTAATTTAATTATTTATTTAAATTAAATTAATTTTATTTAATTAGTTTAATTTAATTTAATTATTAAGTCGTTTGAGGAAGGATGCTGAAGTAGACGAACAAAGAACGTTAAAGCAAGGGTATTTTGGTCAATTCATGTGTTTGTTTTTGGGTTGATATTGGTCAGTTGTAGTTATTTGGCGAGTGAAACACACGCTCTATTAAATTCCTTAATTTTGTTGGATTTGTCACGTTTCGGAGCAGTACATGAGGTATTAGTGCACATTTCTTAAGTATAGGAGGTGCAAGTGACTAAGGGCTTAAATACAAGGGGTGTAAAGGCAATTTTCCCTTAAGAAAATCATATAAGAGAACAAAATTAAAATTTTAACAATTTTTTTTTAAGTAAAAAATAATTTGTCTCCAGCACAGCAATTAGAATTTAGAAGGTACTGCCTACTTTTTATGGGAAAAAAAAAAAAAAGCGAGTAGGTGTATGTGCTAAAAAATGACAGTCAAATACGATTTTTCACGATTTGTGAGGTGTGTTTGTATGCAAATGTGACAAAATTTTAGAGGATTCAAAATATTAACTAAAAGTAATCATGCATAAACATACACCGATGATTGTGATTCGACGCCTTTTCAGGAATTCGAAATAATATATGTGGGGGAAAATTTTGACCCACTTTCTCCAAAGACCCCACTTTCTCCCTTATTCATATAAACTCTCTTCCGGTGCAAACCTGCACGTAACAAAATGATGAAATAAAGTTATTGGAATTAGTCCCCAACTAAGAACTCTTCGATACTTAAGTCAGTTGTAGATATAGATAATAATCTCATGTAGATAAAGAAAGAGAAAGAGAGTGATCTAGAGAGAGAAGAGGGCGAGAATAAAGAGAGTCATACCTGGACTACGTTTTTGTTATTATAAAGTGGGAATCTAACATACTTTATGTTGATTTGATTGACTACACGGTTTTGGTATGCATTTTGCCTTCTTCGGGGTGCCAGGAAGGGACATTGCCCATGGACAAGGAGTCATAATGGGCTTCTGGGCATAACAACCTTACCCCACTGCCCTTCGGGCAAACACTTGACTCTCTTAGCACCGTTCTTGACAAGCCTAACAGCTTGTCATGTCTCTTTACGTTACTCTTTGACACCAATGGGGCTTGGCCATACCCATTGACAATGAGTGTGACATGCCTCATTGCATTGCTCTCAGTCACTGACAGGGTTGACCATACCCCGTGGCATTTCAATTTTTCTTTGCATTTTTCTTGGATACCTTTGCATTGTTCTTGAACACTAATTTGGGGCTGGGCATGCCCCTTAGCTCTGTGCTTAGCAAGCCTGATGCCTTACCAGCTCTCTGTGGCATTGCTCATAGTAACCCACGGGAGTTGCCATGCCTCTTGGCAATGCCCCTTGGATCTTGTCTTCTGATGCACTTGAGTGTAGTAAGTGAAATAATTATATAATGTAACTATTGGGACTAAATAGTCCCAATTTAAATAGAATATACATGCATTCTTTAGTTAGCGGGGCAATATTGTGGTTGGAGATGCACTATTGTAGTTGGGAATGATGTTTTTTTGGCCGCACAATATAACTGATAAATGGAATAGATACAATGAAAATTAACTTTGAAATACCTGAGATTCAGTGTTCATTTTTATTCATCTTTACAAAATCTTCACGATAAAATAAACTTTACAAAGAAATCAACCATTACACTTATGTCTAATGCTTGAGAATAGACTTAACTACCCTGGACTTCTACTGAAATAAAATAACTTAAACAATTTGAAAGGAAGCATAAATTGAAATGCTGAAAAATATAAACTCTCGCCATGAGATCTGATAGTTGAAGAACCTCTTTCTGTGGATTCCTGGTAATTTCTTATATTGGCAACTACTATGTGCCTTTGAATAACTACTCCATTTTCTGATAATTATCTTTTGAAAACTGTTCGTATGTAATTGCATGCTTCTATACTCTCCATAAAATCAACTACTACTAGGTATTCTTCAACCCATATGTAATTGCATGCTTCTATACTCTCCATAAAATCAACTACTACTAGGTATTCTTCAACCCATTGTTTTAAAAACTGGACTGAACCGGCCGGTTCAACCTGTTGAATCAGGAACCAATCCAAGAAACGGTCCGGTTAACCAGTAAAACCCGGTAGGAGCTTGAACCGGCCGAAAACCGGTTCACCGGTGCCGGTTTTGCTAGTTGAACTGGGTTGTTTTTTTAATTTTTTTAAATGGTAAAACTAATATGCACCAACCTAGAATCGAACTTGGGTCTATTTTGTGGTAAAGTACTATTATTCCATTGAACCACTAATGCTTGTTGTTTCTTATTTTTGCTTGGTTTTACTTATATAATATATTAGTTTTAAGTAATTTTATTTTACAACACATTTTGTTGACATTTCTTATCAATAAAACGAAACAAAGTAGAAGAATATGTGAAAAATATAAGTTTTTAAAATTATTATATTATTTTAACATATTTTTATATTTTATTTATATATTTAAATATATTTAAGATGTCACAGTTCAACTCTGGTTCAATTCTGGTTGAACCGACGATTGAACCACTAACCCGTGACTCGGTCGCTTTTCCGGTTCAATGAACGGTCCGGTTTTTAAAACATTGCTTCAAACCAGTATTTAACTTCCTTAGCCGATTTATCTTTGTTAAAACAAAAAATTGAACTCCTGACTTGATTGACCTTTTCCCATTTTAAAAACTACCATTATGGGCCTCATTTTACATTTGATCGATGTATTCAACTTAACAACCCTCTTTCTAAGTAATTCAAACAATAATATTGGCCCATCTTTCACTTGATGAAATACTGACTTATCTTTGTCTAACCAATTAATTTGTTTGTATACTTAAATCCATCAATAAACTTCAATTTTTTTTTTCAATTTATTGATTTTTCTAGTTAGATAGTTTTTTTATATTTTTATTTTCTTTTTGTATGGTAAAACAATCAATAATTTTATTTTAAATTTACAATTGGTGAGAAAGTTAGTAAGAGTGAAGGACAATTAGAATTTAAATTTACAGGTTACCTTAATTTCATTTTTGTAGATTTTATGTAAGAAAAAAGTATTTTGAATTTTATTTTCATTTAAATTTATGTAAGAAAAAAGTATTTTGAATTTTATTTTCATTTAAATTTATGTAAGAAAAAAGTATTTTGAATTTTATTTTCATTTAATTTTTCAGCAATTATATTTAAATAAATTTTAATTTATTTTATAACTTAATCAAATAAATAAATAATTTATTTCATTTTAATTTATTTACAAAATTTCTTTAATTTCTTTATCATCTTTATATACACCATTATTTTTTTAACAAATCTTTTATAATTTATTTATTTTAACATTCACCACAGTTATATTTTTTATTATATTTTATTTCATTACATTATTTTTAAAATATATCACTAGCAAGATTAAGGGAATTCAAAAAAATTGTATATAATCTTACTAAGGGACTTGAGTATGATGATTAAAATAATAAAAGTTTGTAAATAAAAGGAATGAAAGTTGAAATTTCGTAATCTCCTAAACGCTAGATATTCCAATATGAATGTAGAAGGCAGTATAATAAACGAGGAAACCCACACAAGGGAACTCCTCAAAAAACTTTCACTAAAATAAAACGTTGGTTACAAACTCAACCTCACAATAGACTTGCCTCCTCGACTCTATTTGTCGGCTTTGCTCGATTATTCGATTCACCAACTCTTTAGCGAAAGCTCTCTGATTTCTGGAAGACACGGCACCAAATCCTCGGCAACTCTTTTGCTGAATCCTCAATGCTCAAAGATTCAAACTCTTTCGAATGACACAAATGCACATATTTTTGGTTACGTGGTTAAGAGAACAATAGAACTTTCTAACTCATAATTTGATGATTATTCTCTCTGTATATAGAATCCTAAGCATGTCCAGAGAATATATAATAAAACTTGGGATGCACGGGTTTCAAAATAGAACCTTAGAAAGCCCAAAAATAAACATCGCGAAAAGTTTGCTCCTGTAGCCTTCACGCGGTGTTTCGGTGGCCTTCTACCGAAGATCTCGCAAATCAGTACGTATAGTCTTTCTACACGACCAATCTTCAGAAATCAGTTCTCGGCTTTATTCCACGACTACCTGCAGCCTTCCAGCGGTCTTCCTGTGTTATGGTTCTTGAGCTCTGGTTAGCTTTTTTCAGACTTCCAAGATTATGCAAATCTGAGGCTTTTACATTTCTACTTGACTTAAGACTGTAGTGCTTTTGCGTACGCTAAGTTTAGATCTTACAAAACTCTTTGTTTGATCATAGATTTGTCAATTTAGAATCTAATCCTTGATAATCTCCCCTTTTAGCAATTCTATGTCAAAAATTAACGAATGAATTTACAATAGAAATCAACCTAAATTAAGGTCTCAGTAAACATTGCAAAGATCAATATGCTTTGATTATTAAACTTGTTTGCAACACACTTAAACAAAACGATCAAGGTATCATGTGAAACAAATAAATGACTTAAAAAAATAATAAATGAAACGTTAAAAAAATGAAACAAAATATTAAATCAATATGCTCTAATTTTTAAACACTTAAATATGCTATAATTTTGGCCAATCAAATATTACCAAGTATCAGATAAAAGCCCAATTAAATTGACAAATTAAATCTTGCCACGTGTCTCGTGGAAGATTTCAAGAAAATTGGACATGTGGACAAATCACAAGACACTCCCCCTCAATTAACTGACTCATTTTCAACCATTCTCCCCCTTTTTGACATGAATTGACAAAAGAATAAGGTATAATGTGTAATCTTGATTAATTCTTTCCCAATTCTATTTCCCTAAACATAAAACTAAACACAGTTTCAAATTTTTGACCATACATAAATAGTAATAAATAAAAACTCCAAGAGTCACCCTACTATTTATGTCATAAGTTATTTACACATGTCATACTAATGGTCAAATGCTTGTGAGGTGTGTAAAATAAAGTGCAGCATGATTAATACTTTCATATACTCGCATAAATTTTAAAAATGCTCCTTTTGGACTTTGAATTGAATTGAGCAATCTATATATTGTTAGCTCTTTGATTAGTTTCTCCTTAATTCATTTTTTTTTAACTATACACTAATTTTTCAATTTTCATCCGCCATTTTTTTATATATTATTTTTACTTGGTGACTTTTACACACTTATGGGTAGGTATCCATCTTCCTGTATAATCGAACCCAGAGGTTGGTTATTTTGATAACCTACATGTCAACAGGCTAGCTTCATTCTATCCCATTGGTAGTCCTTTCCAAGTGATTTTACTTTAAAAGATCTCAAGAGCAACCAATAGTCCAAAAAAGAGAATTTATTAAAACAATTGAGTAGTGGAAAAAATTTCTTATGAGTATTAAACTTTGTACAATTACAATTGGCACACCACTACTATGACAAGGAATAATAAAACATAGGATTCAAGTTCATCAAGCAATTCAAATTCATGACCACTATGTGGATCAATAATTTTAATCTTGTGATTTTGAAGTGTGTATGAAGCAATAGACCATGCAAGAATATCACAAAGAATAATATTGTACCAAAAAAATTATTTTTATTTTTAAAAAAATTAAAAAAATAATCAACATGATTTCATAGAACTAGAAAAGAATATAATAATGATGTATAGCCTAGTTCATGAAAAAAATTACCTTTACATATCAAGGCTCACCCTTTCAACATCCTTAGGGGTGTAGGCGATATATAAGTTACTCTTCCTAACCCAAACATTTCTCATTTTTGAAAAAACATTTTGAGTCTTAGGGTTGTTAGGTTTTAGACTAATGGGTTTTGAAAAAAATTTCTTTCTATTCTGCCTTACTGGCTAAGTCATGTAAGGTCTAGAATCAAAACATGACTCTTGAAATCTCAATGGGTTAAAACTATTTGACACTTGAAAATTAGGTCTCAAGAAATTCCTAGTGTCAACATAGGATAAGAGTAACCCATATAATTTGTGACAATGAGGTCTTGTGTGACCTGGTATACCACAATGAAAACATATAGAAACAAACTTATATTGTAAGTTAGGGGTCATATTTTTGGGTTTCTGAAAAAAGGCTCTTAATTGATTACCTTTCTTGGGTTGAGGAGTTTTAACTTTGGAGCAGTTATCTTTGAAGATTGAAATCAAATCAGGTTAGATTTTTTCTGCTTACTTGGGATAGTTTTATCTTCAGCATTGACCTCCAGCTTGCCAGTGTAGCCAAATCTTCTTTTGTCACTTGGGCTCCTTTGCATCCCAAGTATGTCATCAAGTTGGAAAGATGTTTTATTCATCTTGGATTGCATGGTTTGCAGCTTAGCCTGGGCATCATTTAATAAAATTCATTGTGTTTTTTTATCTAGTTTGGTCTTAAAGGCTATTATCATTTCATCTTGAGTTTTCTCGCTTGCTTCAAGACTGTCAAATTTTGCTTGTAATTCTTCCAGAGTAATTTTCAAACTGTCTCTCTCCCTTTTCAACATTTTATTCTTCACTGTCAATCTTTCGTTTTGTTTGTAAAACTTTCGACAATCTTGATACAACTCTTCAACATCCACTTCCTCATTTATATTTTCTTCAACTTCACTTTCGGAGGATTTTCTTTCTTACTCTTAGAAGATGATGACTCTACTGAATTTGTGGAGGCACTAGTTCTAGCCATAAATATAGTAAAATTCTCTGGATAATCTTTTGAAGATGAGGAGGTGCTAGATTGATCATCTAAATCATCAAGAGTTGCATTGAGTACCTTCTTCTTACTTTTCTTAAATTCACAATCTTGGGCTATGTGACCATAACCCTGGCACTCATAACACTTCACACCCTTAGACTTGTTCTCCTTCTTCTACGTCTCTGAAGGTTTTTCTGCTTTATTTTTCCCATGCTTTTTTGTCTTTTCTTGCTTGCTATCATTCTTTTTAAAGTATTTTCTAATTTTCTTGGTATAAATAGCAATTTCTTTAGGAGAAGGGATCAACTCATCATCATTTGAGGAGGACTCACCTTCCTTAATAGTTTTTAAGGGCAACTCCTCTGGATTTTGGTATAATCATGTTCACCTCAAATGTCTGAGATGAGCCAACTAGGTCTTTTATACGCATTGCATCAACATTCATTTCTTCTTCAATTGCAGTCACCTTCGCTTGAAAAGTAATGGGAAGACAGCCAAGGATCTTCCTTATAATTTTATTATCGGGAATTAGTTCTCCCAAGCTGAACTTGGAGTTAATAATATCACAAAGTTTAGCGTAGAAGTGATCAAACATCTCATCCTCTAACATCTTCAGGCTTTCAAACTTAGTTGTAATCCTCTAAAGTTTTGACTTCTTCACCGCAAAATTACCTTCATGTGTTAACTCAAGAATTGTACAAGCTTCCTTGGTTATCTCACAACTTGAAATTCTTCTGAACTCATCAGCAAAAACTGCATAGAAAATTGCACTCAAGGCTTTGTTGTTCTATTCTGCTTTTTCTTACTCTGCCCTGGTCCAAGTATTGATAAGCTTTTCTATAGTCACATCAGCAACTGTATAAACTAATTTTATCCAACTATTTTCAATGGCCAGCCATATGTTAACGTTTAGAGAGGTCAGATGAGCTCTTATATGAACCTTCCAATAAGCATAGTTGGTGCCATCAAACTATGGAGGCTTGGTACTCGAACTGCCTTCTCTAGGGGGATTCATTTAGCAAGTAATGGAATCATGTTTTTCTCTAAAAAATGAGCTTGTTTTGATACCAATTAAAATTTCATTATCTCCTAAGCGCTAGATATCCCAACCAATCAATCGCATAAAACATAAATGTAAAAGGCGGTATAATAAACAAGGAAACCCACAAAAGGAAACTCCTCAAAAAACATTCACTAAAACAAAACATTGTTTACAAACTCAACCTCAACTTTATATAGACTCAGCTCCTCGACTTTATATTGTTGACTTTGCTCGACCCCTCAATTCACCAACTCCTCGAAGGCACAACATTGAATCCTTGACGACTCTCTTGCTGAATCCTCAGCGTTCAAATATTCAAACTCTTTCGAATCACACAGATGCACTGATTTTTGGTTAAGTGGTTAAGAGAACAATAGAACTTTTTGGCTCAAAATCTGATGATTGTTTTCTCCGTATATAGAGCCCTAAGCACGTCCAAAGAATATATAATAAAACTTTGGATGCACATATTTCAAAACAGAACCTCAAAAGGCCTAAAAATAAATCTCGTGAAAAGTTCACTCTCGTGGCCTTCACGATGTGTTTCTGCGACCTTTTAGCAGTCTTTACACTTTGGATGTAAAACAGCTTTCCTGAGGTCTTTACACTTTTACTTGACTCAAGACTGTAGTGCCTTAGTCTACAATAAGTCTAAATATTATAAAACTCTTTGTTTAATCATGGATTCGTCAATTTAGAATCTAATCCCTAACAAAAGTAAATATAGTTTTTTATTTGATTAAATTATGAAATAAAATAAAATAATATTTATTTTTATATAATCGTTAAAGTATAAATATAAATAAAATTATTTTAGTCTTCATAAAAATTTTATTTATTCTTCTATAACCTTAAGAGTGATTGTTCAAATTTATAAATATTATTAGTATGAAGGACAATTAAAAAATTTCAAATCATACAAAACAATAGTTAGTCAAAAAAATAAAAGTTTCAGAATTTTACTTAATAAAATAAGTAAAATGGAATATAAGATATTATTTGTAGAGTACAAATAAATTCACCTCAAATTTTAATACAAAATTATACTAACAATATATATCTATTTGCTTTTTATTAATAGATATTGTTTGCACACTATTGTAATGTAAAAAGTAGTATTTTAAAATAACTTGTCCTATTTTGTTATTTTAAATTAAAAATAGGACAAGTTAGGTATTTGATTACTGTTATGTGCACTGATTAAACTTTATTATTTCAAAAATTCCATACCAATCTTATTAAAGTTCGAGTGATGAGTAATGAAGTTCACATTGGCACCATGGATGATTGTGTTTGGAAAATTAAAGATGGGTTGCTGCTGAATTGAGGGGGAGATGACCTGTCCGTTCTCCCAGTCAAAAAGGCATATTTTTAGCCAACTTGGACCACTCTGTTCGAGGGTGCATGGGATCCACAACAAATCATTACAGTGTGCTGCTAAAATAAAGTAAAATTTTACAATGTGCTACTTGTACAAAAATATTCTGTCCAGCCCACAGTATTATGGCAATGTTGGATTTCCTTATTCGAGACTGCTATCGAGATAGATCATCCATTGGATCATTGTATATGTTTTTATATATATCTATATCTATTTCATATTTAATATTATTATTATAATAAAAGAGTGATACTATGTCTGAAATATAAATTTGTGAGGAAAAAAATAAAAAAAATAAAATTAATAAAATTGGTGTAATTTTTATCCTAACCAAGTAAAACTTAAACTTTACTAGTAAATATCTATTTATTTTAATCTCATCTTTCGAACTCAATAAAAAATAAATTTAATTTTTTCATTTCATTTTACATTCATATCATTATCCTTCAGTTTTTGTTTTCCTCCAAAAATTTATACCCCAAACGCAATTTAAGCGTAATTGGCAAACCTGTTATTTAGTGAAGTCTTTTAATTTTCTTTTTTATTTTATCAGTACCGTTTAAGTATCAATAATAATCCATAACTTAAAAAACAAAACATATAAGTAATTTTTAAAATTTTATAAATTATTTAGGTAATATTACTTCTATATTTTTTTTAATTTTCTTTACATTCTTCTTAATTTTCAACTACTTTTATTTGTTTTTTAAAATACTCCTTATTAACTTAAATGACATTATTTATTATTTAACATAAATCTTTCAATATTTTTAATTAGTAATAATCACTTTTGAAAATTTAGAAAACAACATTATAAAAAAATTAATAAATATTTCTTTCCCTAGCACAAAAAGTGTGTGTATCCATTTCTAATCTGTATTACAAGGGAGCTCAATCTTTTGATGTGACATGTGTGTGCATGGCACTTGATGGGGGAGAGAGAGAGGGTGAGGGAGGGAGAGCGTGGGGCAACAATTGGGGGGTGAATGACGAGAGAGATAGGGGAGGGTTGGAGGGCCACTGACATTTTTTTTTCTTCTTTCCCGAGAGGCGGTCTGGACGCGAGAGAGAGAGAGAAAGAGAGAGAGAGAGAGAGAGAGGGGAGGGTTGGGGGAGTGAATGAAGAGATAGAGAGGAGAAGGTTGGGGGCCACTGACATTTCTCTTTTCTTTTTTTTTTTTTTTTTTCCCGAGGGGTAGGTCTAGCATAACTCAATTTGGTATATAAATTGGTACACATAAATTAGAATAATTAATTTATTATATAATAAGTAATAATATATTTTAAAAAATTTAAAATAAATAATAATTAATTTTTTAACTGTTGAATTAATTTTTCCTTTTTACTTTAGTTGTTTTTTCAAC
Organism: Vitellaria paradoxa; assembly: GCA_019916065.1. Classification (NCBI taxonomy): domain Eukaryota; kingdom Viridiplantae; phylum Streptophyta; class Magnoliopsida; order Ericales; family Sapotaceae; genus Vitellaria; species Vitellaria paradoxa. Next base: position 22,422,638 of record CM034236.1, read on the forward strand.
TACTTTATATAAAAATACACTCTTATTTTTCTCTCCATTTTTGAATAAATATTAGACAAAGTTAACTAAGTTTTTTATTTTAAAAAAATAATAATTAAAATTTAATTTTAATGTACTTAAATTATTAAAAATTAAAAATAATATTCTTTTGATTTATTTTGTTGATTTGATAGTTGTGTACGTGACATGGGGAGGGGGTGTCTCCTATTTATTGAAAAAGTAATTTTTAATTAATTTAATGCTATAAAAAATAAATAATATATTTTTATTATAAAAAATAAATAATATATATTTTTACTATAAAAAATAAAAATAAAATTTTTTCCTTGTTTTTTAAGGTAAATTAAATAATTAGCATATTTATTCTTAAATTTAGCATATTTTCAACCGTTTGTTATCTTTTCGGTTGTTTTACATAAAAATAATACTCTCTTATTTTCCTTTCCACTATATATTTTTTTAGAAATGTTTTTAAAAGTAATATTCTTTTGATTTATTTTATTGATTTAACCGTTGTGTACGTGACATATGGAGAGGCAAATGCTGAGTAGAATGGTATTTTTTTTTGTTTTTTCCCGAGATAAGGAGTGGGTGCCAGGCGAAAATCGTTAATACATTCACTTTGATACATTCATTGACAGATTTTAAATAAGTAGTAAATAAATAAGAATAATCAATTTTAAATACATTCACTTTGAATTCGGCATATTTTTAATCATTGAATTTATTTAGTAGTTAGAATTATTTTTTTCTCCCTACCCTGTTACTCTTCACATATTTTTTTTTAAATTTTTTTAAAATGTGATTACAAAATTATTTTATATGAATTATTTTTCTATTCTTCCCCATTTTAGTTATCTTTTCAATTACTTTATATGAAAAATATACTTTAAATTTTAGACGTGTTAATCACATTCATAAAAAAATTAAAAAAATTTGTTAAAAGTTAGTATACTTAAAAACTACAAATTTTAAAAAAAAAATCTTATAACCAAATTAAAAGATAAGCGATCCGTGCTTTGCACGGGTATTTGCTAGCAAATGCTCATACAAAGCACGAACACCATCGCCTAATTTAGTCTTAAAATTTTTTAAGCTTTTTTTTCTCTTATTTTTACTAAAAATTATTTTTTTTAAAGTTATAATTTTTAAATATATTAATCGCATTTAAAAAAATTAAAAATTCATATCTATTTAATTAAATATTATCTATTTAGATAAAAAAATGAATGAAAAAGGTAATATTTTTATTTTTAACTTTAATTAATTAATTAATTTTTATTATTTATTAAAATAATGCAATAATATATGCTACATATATTTTTGTTTTTTAACTTTAATTAATTAATTTATTTATTTTTCAGATTCTTCCAAACTTTAATTAAACAAGTCAAATTATGCTTTCGTGTCATTGACACGGGCAATACTTAGTTACTATATAAGGAAACACAAATGATATTAACGAGATTTAAAAATTAATGCAAGGCTAACAATTTAGTGAAACTTTTTAACTTTTTTTCATTAATAAAACTTACCTCCAGTAATCATCCACAACTTAAAAATATATAAATAATTTTTAAAATTTTATAAGCTATTTAATTAATTTTACCTTTGAATTTTTTTATTTTTCTAATAAGTCTTTTAATTTCGCTCTTTTTTTTTTATCTTTTTAGAATACTTCTTAATTACTCACAGTTTACTTAAAATACCATTATTTATCATTTAAGATAATTATTTCATATTTTTTATTTTTAATTGATTGTTTTGATAATTTAAAAAGAATAAAAAATAAAAACAAAATTATCAAAAAGAGATTAACAAGTATTTCTTTCTGATCACACATTTTCTAATGTGCATCATGGAAGTAATAATCCAACTCATAAGGATAAATTTAACATGCGGGAGGTTTCTGTTTGTCGTTCCACAATGTGGATCTACCTCGCAAGTGTAAGGTGGTTCAATGTAGCAATTTAAATTTGTAACGGTGAAGTACCAATCGTACCCACAAGGAGAGGCATTGTTACTCACAATTCTTTTTCTCTTATTTAGTAGGTGTCACACAATAAAAATTAAGGAAAATTGATTTGAATTTTGAAAATGAACCCTATCTAGGCATTTTGTGAAACGCCTAGGAGGCTAAAATAAAATTCAATGAAAATGAATAAAAATTGAATTAAAATCAATTCTAATAAAAATGAATTAAAATATATGAAATTAAAGAGGCTAGGAGCCAAGGCTAACCCATCCAATCATCATGTAATTGAATCAATTTAGAGGGCGAATATGTCTACCTATATGCATCTAGGTAAACCATCACAAGGTGGGTTGATTTAGAGAAATGAAGTCCAATTGTTAGATCACTTAGGGAAACATAGCATCAAATATACATGAAATGCATAATTGATCTGTAATAACCTGAAATTTTTTTCTCTTAATTAATTTGCTTAAGTGTGGTGGTGATATTTATTATAATAAAAATCTAAAAAATTGAGGATTTGAAAATTTTTGGAATGATAAAATTAGTTGGAAAGATTTTCGGATTTAATTTCACCTTATGTGGGAGTTTAATGTAGAATTTCTAAACTTTTATCCAAACAATTCCTAGCCCAAATTACCTATTTGGTTTAACCCAAACCCATTAGCCCATCGGTCAACCCTTTCTTTGACTCACCTCAACTCACTTTAACTCATTTTATTACTCACTAAGTTGACTCATGAATAGTAGCTCTAAATCATTTTCTGGCAAACTTCATTTTCCATCCATCATTTCTTCCATACATCTCTCACAATCTCTCAAATTATTTGGCTAATTAGTCAAAAAGAAGACCTTACATTGATGAGCTTAAAGCATCTTTTAAATAATTTGTTTAATTATTCAAAAAACTAGCATGATTCTTGGATCATACCACCCATCTTCATCCATCCTTCAATACCTCTCTTAAATTATATGGTTAGATAGTCAAAAAGCAAATATGATTCTTGGATCATGCTTCCTATTGTATATGCATGATCTTACCTTAGTTGCTTTGAAGCATGGGAAGTGGAGGTTATTTTCTCCACCAATACTTTCTCCACACTCCTATGATTTCTTATAAATTGTGTGCCTTCAAAGAGAAAAAAATAAGAGAAAAAAAATCATTATTTAGTGTGGTTAGAGATTAGGTGTTGCTTGGAGGAAGAAGAAAGGTTTGGAACTTTCCAATTGGGTGGTGTTCAAAGCTCAACTTCTTTTTTCTTCTCAGGCTTGGTTACAAATATCTTCATTGAGGTAGGATGACAAACCTCCTAAAATGTATTTGATGTCTTCAATTTGAAGCTGAAGTATTTTTTTTTTTTGGTTTGAAGTATGAAACTTGATTGTGATAAAAAAACTACCCGCATATTGGGGGTAGGGAAGCAAAAACTTTGACTCATATAGCCCAGTATGCTGACAGTTCTCTGTTTATAACTTCTAGTGTGCTTTTAACCCCTAAAATAGTGGAATTAGGCTTCGGCTAAAACATAAAAGTTGTAGCATTTTAAGTTTTCTTTCCAACCCAAAAAAATTTGTATCAATCCGAGTTGTCAGTCAAAAGTTATGCTAAAAATATTGAGCACGTGTAAAACTATATCTTCTGAACAAGCTGAATTCAAGGCTATTTTTTCACATTTAGACCTTAGAATTTTTAAAAGTGTAAAACATGAAAGTTGTAGGTCTGAAAGTCTAATTTCTAAGATATAATGTTTATAGATATTGGAGTTCTGCTCTATTTTATATAAATTTTCTTTTAAGCTGCTATCTCTGCTTAGCCTTTAATTGATGCTTGTTTGGATTTTTTTAAAAATATTATGTTTAAAGATTTATTTAGATTTCCAATTACCTTCTGTTAATTATTGTCATGTTAATAATTTCTATTGATGTGTAATTTTGTTCACAAGGCCTGATATAGTAAAACACTTATACTATTTGATATAATATTGAAGTGGACTGTTAAGTTGATGCTACTTAGTTATTTTCCAATTGATATGAAATTATTTTAAACTGGATATTATGTATCATTTAACACTCTAATATTTATGATAACTGACTTAGACAATCAGTTTCATCATAGATAGTTTGATGACTTATTCAAACTAAAATGGCTAAGTAGAACCAAGTATTTGATAAAAATGCCCAAATGAAACAATGGGCTTATTCTTTCCTCATTTGGTCTTCCTTAAATAAATGTGATTTATTTTAAATTGATTCTTTTAGGCATTGTTTTGTCAACCTAGCAAGTTACATAACTATATTTTTATGATTAAGTGAATTTAATGAAACTTATTTAATATCTTCCTAAATATTGAAATAATTCTATGGATATTTGTGGATATCTTGAAGCTGAAAACCTATGATAAGGGTTTGGTTATAAATAAGATGATGATTGAGAATTTATTCAAATTATTTTGAATAAAATAAAACTTATTAATTTTTCAAAAATTAAATTTAAGTCCAAAGAGCTATTTATTATCTTTATATTCTATAAAATAATAAAATAAAAAAGAAAAAGAGGCAAAAACCGAGATCACAGCCAATGAGGTTCGAACTCACAACTTCAAATCGCAATTAGGGTCGCCCACCCACTAAGCTGCCAACCTCAGCTTAATTAATATACCATTAGAAATAATTTTATTCTTATCAAAAGTAGTACGGCAAACTTGTCAAAAGAATTAACTAAAATACTAATTTAAATTCTAAATTATTTCTAACTACTTGCTACTTGTTAATTTACATGTAGTACCGCCTTTGTGATAATAATATTGGTGAAAATGTTGAATCTTTGATTTATTGAGAATTATTATTAAATTATGGATTTAGATAAAGTACTTAAAAATATACTACATGTGACTGAATAATCCCACTTATGATTCATCGCCTGAGAACATTGCCGGTTGTTATTAAAAATGTTATTTACATACAAGGAACCCTTGGGAATGTAAAAGGGTGAGAAGAAATTAAGGCACTCAGTGCCAAAGTTATTTTTGGCAATGGGGTGATGGGTGGGTAGAAATGGCCTTTTAGATAGAGATGGGAACATATGCATTTTATTTGGGAGATGCTCCCTTTTGACCTGGCCAGTCAGGTAGCCAGTCACGATGGCTAGGTTTTTGGTGGGTGACACCATCGGAATGCCTTGGATGCTAAGCCCGTAAAGTCACTAGTTCCCAAGGATGGGGGTAGAGGAGGATAGAAGTATGATTACCTTAGGAGGATTTAAATTAAACTCCTTCATCAAATTTTACTATGACTGGCAACCTCTTTTGCTTATGTATGAATGATGTATTGGAATTATTTAATTATATTTAATTCCTTTAGATGAATATTTTATAAAAAGATGTAGGAAAAATATATATACGAAACCTTTATCGCTATAAGGTTTGATCCGAGACCTTGAAGATCTGAATCTAAAATCCCTACCACTGCGACATAGATTTCATTGTGGTATACATATCAACATTTAACTATTTTACGTGTAAGTTAAATAGTAGTTACGGTGACGGTTTCATCGAACCATTGTAAGTATAATTTACATTATTCAGTTGGGATCTATTGAATTAATTGTTGCATGAACAGTATGCCACATAATCACATTCTTTGTATTGAGTCACCTAATACAGTGTAGCATTACAACCACTGCATATAGGCATTTAGGAGATTCTGATTACTGGGCTTTAGTAGCTCACCCCTTGTGGGATTTTTTTTCAGGATGTTAAACACAGGGATACCGAAATGAGCTAGAAAGAGATAAATTTTTCTTAAATATTACACCAGAAGAGTTATCTATTTTTTTTCTTGCGCAGCACTGGAAGACTTTATTTATTATTGTGATATGTAATAATAATTGTTGGATGATTGTAATTATTAAGTTTAGACCTAGTTTACTTTTATTTGATATGAAATGTTAATCGAATGGTTGGGATGCTTAGATGGCTCTGTAATACTATTCTCTATCTTTATTTTATGCCCTGTTGTTGAATCCCATCAAATGATTTAATCTAATAACATATAAATATTATTTGGGATAAATAAGGGATTTTGAATACTTTAAATTATTGCGAGATAACCCCAGTTGGAGGAAAATTTTAGAGTGTGACAGCGTGTTATTATCATCTTATTTTTATATCCAACAAATAATCCCAAGTCACCCCCGGGCATTCGGATTATGAAAATCTGGGGCATGACATGATCTAAGAATATAAGTATTCTAACCAGGGCCTAACATGTAATCACACTCAACACAAGCACTATGTATACAAACATTTGGCATGCATTCAAAGTCTAGAAAAGCATGTACGTGAGAGGTTTTCTATGTAAATCACCCATGGAAACATTCTATCAAACACTTAGTGTGCATACTATTTCCACACAAGTACTAAACATACATGGCATGAAAAGGCAAGGTTGAAATTACATACAAACGAAGAATTGAAAGAAAAATCAACAAGTCAACATCTAAATATATAGAAATTGGAAATATATTGCAATTTATACCTCAATTGAATCAATCACATGAAAATCTTCAAGTAGCCAATGGTCCTTTGCCTTGATCTACTCTAAAACATAAAGAAAATTTTAAAGGGAAGTAGAAAATTACAAAACAAATTGAAATCCTATGTGAGGATATGAAGAAAACCTTCAATCCTCTCTAATCTAACATAAAAAAATACAAAACGTATCTCTATCTATCTATATCTCTCACGTAACCCTCTCATATATTTAGTGTATTCTATAAGTACAAAATTGCCCTTCTAATTTACAACTGATTTACAAAATAAAATTCTCTGAGGCGCAGATTGGTTCGAACGTGTGTTCGAACAAGATTTCTGATACTTAGAAAATTTTCAGCTTAAAAATGTTTCTAGCATTCTGTTGTTAGAAAATTGGTTCGAACCAACTATGGTTCGAACATGTGTTCGAACAAACTTTCCTTAGAATTTTTTTCTTCTTCTCTTTCTTGCACCGCTTTTGTGGTTAGAACCAATGTTCGAACTTGACATGGTTCTAACACGTGTTCGAACTATTTTGTTGGATTTTCTTCTTCTGGTCCAATCTTTGTCATTTTCTGCTCAAATATCTACAAATCACACAAAACTTCCATTACTTTAACAAAATCTACATTTCCATTCATTTAATGTAGTAATTTGCATAACAATTCTCAAATTTAAGCTTATGATTGTACTTTTTACAGTACAATCACACCCCTCAACCTAAACATTGCTAGGGCATTAGCAATGCTCACAATAAGCACAAGGGAAAAGAGCAATAAGCAAAATAGAATCACAAAAAATGAGGGTAACATAAGAGATTATTAAACTAGCAAAAGAAACAAATAAAGCAAATCCATTTTCGTAGGAAATCACTACTACACCTAGTATGTATAGCAAGCCTTTTAAACCCCTAGGTTCCCCCTAGTGGACGAGTGAAGTCTCGTGAGGGTTTGCAGTGATGCTACCCATAAACATCTAGATTGATCTCAGGAATGATATAATCCAATCAAGTAACTCATGGTCCAATTTCAATATCAAACAAGTTACACAATCCAAGAATTGCATATATCATCCAAATGCATGTTGAACAAATCCAAATCAAACACGAGAACTAAAGTATGCCAATTCTTATTATTTAATCAATTTAATCACCAAGCATACCTAATGACGTGGCCTCAACTTCAAATCTCACCAAGTCATCCACTAACAAATGAAGTCACTCAAGAAGGGTTTTCTCTCATGGTTCTTACTAGAATGAAAAGACAAAGAAGTGCTATGAACCTAATTGAGACGTGAATGAAAGAATTGAAACATAATGAGTGGCATAGCTCCATGAATGGATATCTCAATGCATTATTAAACGAAAACACTACCATAGCCCACATAAAATGGATCAATGCATCCATAAGTGTCACTTCCCTAAGGTTCATTAGGTCTTTACTAGGTTGTAGCTTGGCCTTTGGGAATTGGTTAGACAACAATAGATAGGAAATTTCAAAGTACATGTTTAAAGACATTATGAAAGTGCAATAAAGTCAATTCATTCCAACTCCTCCTTTCATACCTTGAATGCCAAACATGAAGTTTTATTGAATTGTAACTCTTTTATTCTCTCTTTCTCTTTTTTTTTTTTTTTTTTTTTTTCCCATGGGACTAAAAACAAATAATACTTAAAAATACTATGTCCCATACTTATTTTCTTTCTTTTTTTTTCATTTTTTCTTTTTCATTTTTTTGTCTTTTTATTTTCTTCTTCTTCTTCTTTTATAAAAATTCTCTTCTTTCCTAGCACATTTGTTTTCCAATTTCAATCTTCATCCTCACAACACCCATCTATATTAAACCATGATGCACTTAACATCCCATGACATGCAAGGGTTGGCTAAAATATATAAATAGGGCTAAAGGGTCATACATGTGGCTAGAAATTCAAAGAAAATCTCTCCGTTTTTCTTTTTAATGGCTTTAACATGGCTCTAAAGGTAATTTAATCAAAGGAAAGGACTAAGGCTCTAAAGATTTGAAAGATGGCCTAACATCACTCCTTAAGGTCACAATAACTCATAAGATACATTGATACACTCATACAAGTCAATGTAGTGCCTTGTGTGCATCGAGACCAAAACAAGTAAGTGTGATGAAGCTATTCAAGGACTAATGAAATGAATAAATGATAAAGCATTAAATATATAACCCTCAGAAACAAAGATAAGGCTCAAAAGCTCACACAAAAGGTTTAAGTCTCCACCTATGTCATAGCATACTCAAGTAATTAAATCTTATGAATAACAATCCTTAACACACTCTCATCTAGTGATCTCAAAGGATATGTTCTTAAGGCATTGGGAAATTATATACTCAACTTGAATCATGCACCTTATGCAGTATTGAAACCAAATCAATAATTACTCTTATGGAAAGATATCAACATGAAACCAATCGAGAGAGACATGCAAGGTCCAACTCATGCTAAGTCAAGTCAATTAAGCTAAAAAATGCTCAAATTTTGAAAAATTTTGACAATTTTTGCTATAAAAGCACAAATCTCATCATACGAACCCTACCCCCAACCTAAATTGTACATTGTCCTCAATGTAACAATCGTGAAGCAAATATGGGTTGGTAGTGTGAAAGTAAGCATGATGAAGAGCATATAACCATAACCATTAAAGGATGATGAAGAGCATATAGCCATAACCATTAAAGGCACAATTCAATCAACCAAGCATAAGTAGAAGTTAAGCATGCACCCATTATTTAAACTACTTAAGGCATCACTTAATCCACCCCCAACCTAGATTCTATAGCACTCCCAGCAACAAGCACATATAATCGTTAAGTATCAAAATGGAAGTACGAGATCAAGGAAAAGACAAAGGGAAGATATTACCTCAAGAGCTTTCTTATTTGAAGGAAGGAAGAACTACAAAAAGAAATTGTTAGATATAAAATAAAAGAAAAATAAAGGAAAATAAAACAAGAAAAACTTAGTAAGTAAAAGTGCTAAGGATAAATTTGTAAATTGACAAATCCATGATCAAATAGAATTGTATGTACTTTAGACTTAGTGTAGGCTAAGACACTAGAGTCATAAGTCAAGTAGAATTCTAAAAGGCCTCAGAGAAACAGTTTCCATAATGGTGGAAGTCCTGAAGTGATTCGGAAGTCTTGAAGAGGCTTGGAAGTGTTTAATGCAGGAAGGCCACGGGTTGGCCATAGGATGACCGCGGGTAACCGCGAGAAAAAGTCGAGAGCTGAAAATAAGAGTTTGGCCGTGCAGGAAGACCATGGGAAAACCACTTTGATTCGCAGGAAGACCGCAGGAAGGCCGCGGGAAGATCGTGGGAAGACCGCAGGAGCGCCCTTCCTGCGAGGTGACTTTTTCAGCATATTTTGCCTATTTCGAGCCCCAATCACCTTGGTTTTTCTATATATGTCTTAGTGTTTTTCAAGGTCTATAACACGGAGAAAGAAAGAGAGAAGACACACTTAAAAAGAAAGAGAATACACATGTGATTGGGTGCTTAAAAGTTCAATTATTCTCTTCATCACTTAGCCATCACGGTTCGTGTTCAATCCAAAGGAGTTCAGATTTGAGGTTTGTGATCGCTGTGGATTCAGCAAAGCCACCGAGGATTCGCTGTTGAGCCTTCGAGGAGTTAAAGGGCTTTCGCTAGAGGAGTTGGTGCATCGAGGAGTCGAGCAAATGTCAACGAGAGTATAGAGTCGAGGAGTCAATTTATAGAGAGTTTGAGTTTGCAACCAACGTTCGTTTATTCTAGTGAAAGTTTTGTTTGAGGTTTCCCTTTGTGGGTTTCCTCATTTCTTGTATATCTCGCCTTCTATTCATCTCTGTGTGTGATTGTGATTGATTGGTTGGGATCCTCTATTGGTAGTATATTTCGAATTTTCAATTGGTATCAGAGCAGGTACTTTTTTAGAACAAAATGTGATCTTGTTATTTGCTAATGGATCCTCCAAGAGAAGGCGGTTCAAGCACGCGACCTCCGTGGTTCGATGGCATAAACTATGCAAACTGGAAGTTTCGAATGAGAGCCCATCTCATCTCATTGAATGTCAACGTTTGGCTAGCTATTGAAAAATGTTGGGTAAAACCAACTCACTCTGTTAATAAAGAGATAGTTGACAAGCCTATGGATTTGTGGACGAGGGTTGAGCAAGAGAAAGCTGAATGGAACTACAAAGCCCTAAGTTCAATTTTTTGTGCAGTCTCCGCCGATGAGTTCAGAAGGATTTCTAGCTGTGAGATTGCTAAGGAGGCTTGGAAGATTCTAGAGTTGACGCATGAAGGGAATTCTACTGTCAAGAAGTCCAAGCTACAAAAAGTAACTACAAAGTTTAAAATTTTGAAGATGTCTGAAGATGAATTCTTTGATAGTTTTTACGCAAAGCTCTGTGACATCGTCAACACCAGTTTTAATCTTGGAGAACCGATTCCCAACCGAAAGATTGTAAGTAAAATTCTCCGATCCCTTCCTATGTCCTTTCAAGCCAAGGTCACCGCTATTGAAGAAGCTAGGGATGTAGATTCAATGAGGGTGGGCGATTTGGTTGGCTCCCTGCAGACCTATGAAGCCAGCATGATTAAACCTAAATCAAGAGGAGTTGCCCTAAAAACTGTGAAGGAAGATGTGTCCTCCTCAAGTGATAATGAGTCAATCCCCTCTGCTGAAGAAAATGCTATCTATGCTAAGAAACTTAGAAAATTCTTCAAAAAGAAAGATAGCAAGCAAGAGAAGTCGAAAAAGAATGAGAAAGTCAAAGGAGAGAAACTTTCAGAGAAGAAGAAGAAGGAGAACAAGTCCAAGGGCGTGAAGTGCTACGAGTGCCAAGGGTATGGTCACATTGCCCAAGATTGTGGGAACAAGAAGGGTAAGAAAAAGGTTCTTAATGCAACTCTCGATGATTCAAATGATCAGTCGAGTACCTCCTCTTCTTCAGACAATTTCCCAGAGAATTACACGGCTTTTATGGTTAAAGTAAGTGTCTCATCCAATGCATCAGAGTCATCATCCTCCAAGCATGAGAAAGAAGAATCCTCCGAGAGTGAAGTGGAAGAAGATTCAAGTGAGGAAGTAGACGTTGAAGAGGTATATGAACAATTGTATCAAGACTGTTAAAAGCTCCACAAGCAAAACAAAAAGTTGACGGTGAAGAATAAGATGTTAAAGAAGGAGAGAGATAGTCTAAAAATTGCTCTTGGAGAATTGGAAGCCAAATATGAAGATCTTGAAGCAAACAAGAAAACTCAAGAGGAGTTGATAGCAACATTTAAGACCAAGTTGGAACAAAAAGAAAAAGATGTGAAAGATGCCCAGGGTAAGCTACAATCCATGCAACTCAAGATGAATACTACTTCTTCACAACTTGATGACATACTTGGGATGCAAAGAAGCACATGTGACAAAAGAGGACTTGGGTACACTGGCACACAGGCGGTCAATCTTGAAGCTAAAGCTACCCCCAATTCCTCAAAAACAAATGCTCCAAGTATAGTTAAAGCTCCTCCATCAAAGAAAGGTAATTAGTCTATAGCTTACTTTCAGAAGCCTAAAGGTATGCCCCCTAACTTGCAGTGTAAGTTTGTTCCTATATGCTTTCATTGTGGTATACCTGGACACATAAGACCACATTGTCACAAGTTATTTGGGCTTCCCCTATCCTATGTTGACACTAGGAATTCTTTGAGATATAATTTTCAAGTGTCAAATAGGTTTAATCCTTTAAGGTTTCAAAAGTTATATCTTGAATCTAGACCTTACGTGACATGGCCAGTGAGGAAAAACTTAAAGAAAAATTTTTCAAAACCCATTGGTCCAAAACCTAACATTCCCAAGACTCAAAATGCTTTTCCAAAATTAAGAACTGTTTGGGTTAAGAAGAGTGATCTCTATGTCTCCCACACCCCTAAAAGTATTGAAGGGGTGACCCTTGATGTGTAGAGTCAAATTTTTTTGAACTAAGATGTGCGTCATTGGTTATTTTTACCTAGTTCTATGAAATCACGTAGTTTAATTTTTTTTTTAATTTTTGAGATAATTTTTTTTGGTGTTACTCTTTGTGATTTTCTTGCCTGTTCTATTACTTCATACACATTTCAAAATCACAGGATTAAAATTGTTGATCTACATAGTGGTTATAAATTTTAATTACTTGATGAACTTGAATCCTATGTTTTGTTGTTCCTTGTCATAGTAGTGGTGTGCCAATTGTAATTGCACGAAGTTTAGTACATCATGAGAAATCCTTTCCACTACTCAACTATTTTAATAAATTCTCCTTTTTGGACTATTGGTTGCTCTTGAGTTTAAATGAAATCAAAATTCACTTGGAAAGGGCTACCATATGGGATAGAGTGAGAGCTAGCCTGTTGACGTGCGGCTTATCAAAATAACCACCCTCTGGGTTTGACGATACAGGAAGAAGGCTACCTACCCATAAAGTGTGTGAAAGCCACCAAGAACAAATAAAAAGAAAAATGAGGAAATGAAAAAGAAAAAATGGTGATCTTACATTGGTATTTTTCAATTGGTATCACATTGGTGTTTAGTTGAAAACAATGAATTGAGGAGAATTTAGTCGAAGAGCTAACACTGCATATCTTACTCAATTCAATTCACAATCCAGAGGAGCAATTTTGAAATTCATGCGAGTATGTGAAAGTATTAATTATGTTGCACTTAAACTTCATTTCACACATTGCATAGGCATTTGACCATTGGTATGACATCTGTGAACAACTCATGACATAAATAGTAGGGTGATTCTTGGAATTCTTATTTGTTACTATTTATGTATGGTCAAAATTTTAGAACTACGTTTAGTTTTGTGTTTGGGAAAATAGAACTTGGAATGATTTGATCAAGATTACACATTGTACCTAAGTTTTGTCAATTCATGTCAAAAAGGGTGAGATATATAATTAAGGGGGAGAATAGAATATTTTTGTAGGGAGAATGTTTGAAAAGGAGTTAGTTAATTGAGGGGGAGAACAATTATTTTTTTGATAATTAAGGGGAAGAACATTTTGTGTCATTTTGTTGTTATGGTTTTATTTGATTCTTTATTTAATTCTTTATTTATTCTACATGATGCCTTGATCATTTTGTTTAAGTGTGCAGCCATAAAGGTTATCAGTTGGAACGTGTTGATGGAATGGATGACAAATTTATTGAGGACTTAGTGTAGTTTGATTTTCATTTGTAATTTCATTTTTTGAGTTTTGACATGGAATTGCCAAAGGGGGAGATTGTTAAGGCTAAATTTGTAAATTGGCAAATCCATGATCAAATAGAATTGTATGTACTTTAGACTTAGTGTAGGCTAAGACACTAGAGTCATAAGTCAAGTAGAATTCTAAAAGGCCTTAGAGAAACAGTTTCCATAATGGCTAGAAGTCCTGAAGTGATTCAGAAGTCCTGAAGAGGCTTGGAAGTGTTTAATGCAGGAAGGCCACAGGTTGGTCGCAGGATGACCGCAGGTAGTCACGAGAAAAAGCCGAGAGCTGAAAATAGGAGTTTGGCCATGCGGGAAGACCGCGAGAAGGCCGTGGGATTGCCCTTCCCGCGAGGTGACTTTTTCGGCATATTTTGCCCGTTTCGAGCCCCAGCCACCTTGGTTTTTCTATATATCTCTTGGTGTTTTTCAAGGTCTTCAACACGGAGAAAGAAAGAGAGAAGACACACTCAAAAAGAGAGAGAATACACATGTGATTGGGTGCTTAAAAGTTCAATTATTTTCTTCATCACTTAGCCATCATGGTTCGTGTTCAATCCGAAGGAGTTCGGATTTGAGGTTTATGATCGCTGTGGATTCAGCAAAGCCATCGAGGATTCGCTGTTGAGCCTTCGAGGAGTTGAAGGGCTTTCGCTAGAGGAGTTGGTGCATTGAGGAGTCGAGCAAACATCAACGAGAGTATAGAGTTGAGGAGTCAATCTATAGAGAGTTTGAGTTTGTAACCCACGTTCGTTTATTCTAGTGAAAGTTTTGTTTGAGGTTTCCCTTTGTGGGTTTTCTCGTTTCTTGTATATCTCACCTTCTATTCATCTCTGTGTGTGATTGTGATTGATTGGTTGGGATCCTCTATTGGCAGTATATTTTGAATTTTCAAAAAGAAAATAAAAATGAAATAAAATAAGTAAAGAAGTAAAATTCTAAACTAACATGAAATAAGAAAATAAGAAAAATAAAAATCTACCTCTTATGTACAAGAAAAATGTAGGTTAAAGGGTCATCCAACACCTACCCTATCCCAAGCCTTACCAAATGGCTCTATTATCAAAATGTTCTCTTCAAACCCATGAGAGATCAAAGATGGGTAAACTTCAGGTGCATGTGACACTGGAGACAATGTGGCCAAGTAGGGTCTATAATGCCCTGGATGAGGCCCACCATGAAAGTCAAATGTGAATATGGGATGCTCTAATAGACACTCAACACCAAGAAAGTTGATATAAGCTACCTCATCAGGATAATCCACTACCCCTACCCAAGTGTGGTTTGTCTTAGACAAGTCACTCACTAAACCCCAAATAAGACTCTTAAGAGAGGTGTGTATCACTCTCACTCTCAAGTGCACAAGTGAGTGATATGGGTGAGACTAACTCTATGCAAAACTCTTCAGGCCAAGTGACATTTTTGCTCTCAAAATAAGTCTTAAGACTCTAAAGAATGGCCTGAGTGATTAGGGAAAGATGAGCATCATGCTTGGGGGTGGTGATAGGTGAGAAACATGCATTAGTAATAGACTCCACACACACTGGACTAATGTCTTCCGAACTCTCAGTGTAAGTGAAGGAAGGTACACCAAGAGAGTCCGAAATAATTAGAGCCGTGGACTCCACCCTCACACTATCGCCTAAATCGGTGGTCTCCAAAGGTGTATCATTATCATCAACCAAAGACCAATTACCTTGGATGTGAGTGATGTGGGGCTAGGTTCACTAGTGTAAGCATATGTGGGCTCCAATGTGGTAACCTCAGGCAATGTTTCCTCAACAACGTCACTATTTACCTTAGGACCTGCAATTGGAATGTCACTTGATGAATGCTCAAGGTCACGGAGACAAGTTTCTAGAAAAACCTTAAGAAGGGTGTCTAAGTCAAAGCAAGACTCTATGGTAGACTCTAAAGGTGAGGCATCTGTAAGTGAAATCTCTATGAGTGGTGTGAGATGTGAGCATGTAGAGTCAGCATGTGGCATGGTGTCACAAGTGGTGGATGCAATAGTATGCTTAAAATCTCCCCTAGGTCTCAGGTTCTCATAAAGGGACTCAAGATAGTGCCATGCCATATCCGGTGTAAGATCCAAAATTTCATCTAGAGTGTAGCGCATGTCTGGACACAAGCCATGAAAGAAGCAACTCAAAATGCACACCAACTCCAAATGATGGCTTGGGTAGGATTGTAAAATATTGTTGAACTTTTCCCAACATTCATAGAACATCTTACCCTCTTTTTGATAAAAAGATTTTAATTGAAATTGGAGGATGTATGTCTAATGGATGGTGGAAAAGTGAAAGTAAAATGCATTCGACAAATCATCCCAAGACCGAATAGGTGAATTAATAGCATAGTAACAATCCAAAGCAACCTCATGCAAAGAAATTGGGAGAGAATCAAACATCAAAGCATAATCCAAGCAACCATTAGTTCTATGCATACAAGCCAACTCAAAGTTTTCAAGATGGACACGAGGGTCCTTATGCTCATGCCCAAAATAAGAAGGTAGCATGTGTGTGGTTTCTAGAATAAAGTGTGTGCCATAAATTTCTTCTAGATAACCAACATGTGGGTAGGTGGTGTTGGGTGAACCATATGTACATGCATTGAAATCCATGTTCATCATTAAAATGTAAAAATTAAAGAAAATGAATAAAAATAGAAAAACTAAGATAAATATGCAAACTAAACTAAATGAAATGCAAACTAACTAAATGGCAGCCAAATGCAATATGTTACAATGCAAAAATAAAGAAAAACTACTAACTAAGAGAATAGAGATAGGAAAGAATATTCTCAATTGCTTGTCGTTCCACAATGTGGATTTATACCCCAAGTGAAAGGTGGTTCGATGTAGCAATTTAAATTTGTAACAGTGAAGTACCAGTCGTACCCACAGGGAAAGGCGTTGTTACTCACAATTCTTCTTCTGTTATTTAGTAGGTGTCACACAATAAAAATTAAGGAAAATTGATTTGAATTTTGAAAATGAACCCTACCTAGGGATTTTGTCAAACGCCTAGGAGGCTAAAATAAAATTCAATGAAAATGAATAAAAATTGAATTAAAATCAATTCTAATAAAAATGAATTAAAAACATATGAAATTAAAGAGGCTAGGAACCAAGGCTAACCCATCCAATTATCATGCAATTGAATCAATTTAGAGGGCAAACATATCTACCAATATGCATCTGGGTAAACCATCACAAGGTGGGTTGATTTAGAGAAGTGAAGTCCAATTGTTAGATCACTTAGGAAAACATAGCATCAAATAAACATGGCATGCATAATTGATCTAAGAATATAAGTATTCTAACAAGGGCCTAACATGTAATCACACTCAACACAAGCACTATGTATACAAACACTTGGCATGCATACAGAGTCTAGAAAAGCATATACGTGAGAGGTTTTCTATGTAAATCACCCATGGAAACATTCTATCAAACACTTAGTGTGCATACTATTTCCACACAAGTACTAAACATAAATGGCATGAAAAGGCAAGGTTGAAATTGCATACAAATAAAGAATTGAAAGAAAAATCAACTAGTCAACATCTAAATATATAGAAATTGGAAATATATTGCAATTTATACCTCAATTGAATCAATTACATGAAAATCTTCAAGTAGCCATTGGTCTTTTGCCTTGATCTACTCTAAAACATAAAGAAAAGTTTAAAGGGAAGTAGAAAATTACAAAACAAATTGAAATCCTATGTGAGGATATGAAGAAAACCTTCAATCCTCTCTAATCTAACATAAAAAATACAAAATGTATCTCTATCTATCTATATCTCTCATGTAACCCTCTCATATATTTATAGTGTATTCTATAAGTACAAAATTGCCTTTCCAATTTACAACTGATTTACAAAATAAAATCCCCTGAGGTGCAGATTGGTTCGAATGTGTGTTCGAGCAAGATTTCTGATACTTAGAAAATTTTCAGCTTAAAAATGTTTCCAGCATTCTGTTGTTAGAACATTGGTTCGAACCAACTATGGTTCGAACAAACTTTCCTTAGAATTTTTTTCTTCTTCTCTTTCTTGCACCGCTTTTGTGGTTAGAACTAATGTTCGAACTTGACATGGTTCTAACACGTGTTCGAACCATTTTGCTGGATTTTCTTCTTCTGGTCCAATCTTTGTCATTTTCTGCTCAAATAACTGCAAATCACACAAAACTTCCATTACTTTAACAAAATCTACATTTCCATTCATTTAATGTAGTATTTTGCATAACAATTCTCAAATTTAAGCTTATGATAGTACTTTTGACAGTAGAATCAGTTTCAGATAGACCAATCCCAGGATCTATGGCTAAACAACTTTAACGGGTCTTGACAAGAAAAATTGGAGTGATTGAAGTTTATTTGGACTTGAGAACTTGCAATCTGAATGGAAATGGGTTAAAGGTGTTTAATTGTCTTCAAATGGAATTTGGGGCATGATTTTGGGCCCTTTTTTTGGGTAAGGTCAAGCTTGAAGGGCCATATTAGAATTCATGTTGGTGCAAATTCAAGCTTTTGAGGTCCAAAGGAGCTGCTAAGACTTAAACAGGCCCAATTTAGTCATTTGCCTTTCCTACATGGAATAAATTTGTATTTATTACTATTTTGACTCTTTAAATTGATTTATGCACCAAAATTTATTAATAAATGGTGGTACACGTATTAGAGTTATTAGTATATATTAAGGTTATTAGCATCTATTGACTTTTCCTATTCTTGAAGGGATGCTCCAAACTATGAATAGATGTAAGATGTGTGCTGCAAATTAGATTATGGATTTTGAATTTTCCAAATAGTGCTTTGGCATTTCTTTACCCTTGTTCTTATCTAAGCAAATTCTAGAAATTTGTTTGGTGGTGAACTTATCCGATTTTTATCACTTTCCCTCTTCTTTTTTAAGAGTATGGCGAATCAACCCAGCAATTCTTGTTTGTGGTGATTTATCTTATCAAACAAGAGCTATTAGATTTTTTTTTTTATTTCCATTTCACTTAAAACAAAACCAAATAACTTCCATACAACCTGGGCACATCATCTTGGTATCAAAGCATGGATTCAACCATAGCAAATGAAGGAATACCACAATGTCTTTCAATGGAATAGGCTTAAATCATAGGTTTGTAGCTCAAGAGGAGATTCAGGGAGAAGTAATTGACATTCAAGATCAACTAGCTACCCTTATTCAAATGAAGCAAGGTAACAATGTATAACCCAAACAAGGGTAGATCCATAGAGCACCTCAACATGAAGCTGAAGAAATTGAAGATGATTGAATGGGAGATGAAGAAGTCGAGGAGAAGGGTAGACCTAGAAGGCATCATAAAAACCTTAATACTGGTATCAAGCTTAGCATACCACCATTTAGAGGTCCTTGCTCACCCGAGGAGTATTTGGAGTGGGTTTAGAAGGTTGAGAAGGCCTTTGATTGGAATGAATACCCTGAAGCCCAGAAGTGCAAAGCAGCAGTACTTGAATTTACAGATTATGCCATATTATGGTGGGAAAACCTAAAAGCTCATTGAAAAAGGGATGGTGAGAGGAAGTTACCATTTGGTCGATTATGAAAAGATTAATAGAGAGGAGGTTTGCTCCGGATTACTACAAGCAAGAGTTTTGCATCAAGCTTCAAACCCTACAATAAGGATCCTTAAGCATGGAAGAGTATGTGAAGGAGTTTTAACTCTTAATGATACAATGTGATTTGAATGAACCTCAAGAACAAACCATAACTAGATTCCTTGGCAGATTGAAGAAGGATATAGTTAATATTGTGGAACTATAACCTTTTATCTTCCTTAAGGATGTCATTAAGCTAGCCATCAAGGTGGAATGACAACAAAAGAGAGGAGGTATCTGTGTGGGGGCAGCTACAACAAGTACGATGAGGGTTGTTTATACACTTTCATAGGCTTGGAATACACCTAAACAAAATAAGAAAGTGGAGACCAGTCGACGAAGTACTAGCTCAGGTTCTTTGAAGGGTAAGAAGAAGGCTTTCGAACCTCAATTCCCCAAGAGATTTTGGGATATCAAATGTTTTAAGTGTTTGGGACACAGTTATATTGCCTATGAACATCCAAATAGGGGGATGATGATTCTACATGGGAAGTATGGAGAGGTTGGTAGTGAAGATGAAGAGGAAATGGAAGAGAAAAATGACCTAGAAAGGGCTGAACAAGAAAAAGATTTTGAACCTGCGGAGGAAAACATGTTAGTTGTCCAAAAGGTTTTGAATGCACAAGTTGATGTTGGAGAAGAGTAATGCAAGAACATCTTCCATATGAGGTGTCAAATTTGGGATAAGGTGTGTGGCATGATCATTGATAATAGGAGTTATAACAATGTGGCATCCATGACCTTGGTGGAGAAATTGGGATTGGCCACTATCCCGCATCCTAAACCTTACAAGCTACGTTAGCTCAATGAGAATAGGGAAGTTCGGATTACAATGTAAGTCCGAGTACCTTTCTCCATCAAAGCTTACCATGATGAGGTTTTATGTGATGTGGCCCTAATGTCTACTAGTCATATACTATTGGGACACCCTTGGCAATTTGATAATAATGTGACTTATGATGGGCGAAGAAACACTTACTCATTCAAGATCAAGGGGAAGAAAGTGAACTTGTTGCCATTAAGCTCTCATCAATTTAGAGAAGGTTAATTGCGAACTCAAAGGAAGGTGGTGGAATTGGACAAAGGGCTAATGTTAGCCAAGAAGGGAGACATTGAACAAGCACTAGCCACAGTGGGGCTTGTATCATGGCTTAGGCAAAACCCTTATTGCAAGTGGAAAATTTGGGGCTACCAAAACCAATTTTGGAGTTGCTTGAAGAATTTAAAGACATGTTTTTGGAAGAATTACCAATGGGGTACCATCTATTCGATAGATAGAGCATCAAATTGATTTGGTGCCTAGAACTTCACTTCCTAATAGAGCAACATATAGATGCAATCCAGAGGAGGCAAAGGAGATTCAAAGGTAGGTTGGTGAGCTGTTAGAGAAGGGCTATGTGCGGGAATCATTAAGTCCTTACTCTATGCCATTACTTATTCCAAAGAAGGATGGTAGTGTGAGAATGTGCATGGACAGCTGAGCTATCAACAGGATAATAGTTAAGTATCAATTCTATATTCCAAGACTTGATGACATGCTTGATGAATTGCATGGTGCTATTTTATTTTTTAAAGTGGATTTTATCAGTGGATTTTACCAAATTAGAATGAAAGAAGGTGATGAGTGGAAAACAACCTTTTTTTTTTTTTTTTTTTTTGGTAAGTAGTGGAAAACAACCTTTAAACTATGCATGGCTTGTATGAATGGATGGTGATGCCATTTGGAATTTCTAATGCACTTAGCACATTAAAGAGACTTAGGAATATATTTTGAGGAAGTTTATTGGGTTGTTTGATGTGGTCTATTTCGGCAACATTTTGATTTATAGCAAAACATTTGATGATCATGTGAAACACCTTTGGGCTGTGTTTGAAACTTTGTATGATGCTAAGTTGTATGGGAAATACAAAAAGTGTTACTTCTATCAAGATAATGTTATCTTTCTTGCGTATGTTATCTCTAATGGTGCAATTAAAATTGATAAGGAGAAGGTTAAAGCAATTCATGAATGGCTTGCTCCTAGTAGTGTTGCAGATGTAAGGAGTTTCCATGGGTTGGCTTCATTTTATAAATGATTTTTCAAAAACTTTAGTTCCATTGTTGTGCCTATGATAGAGTGTTTGAAAAAAGAAAATAAGATCAGGTTAGGTAAGAAGGCACAGGAGGCATTTGAGTTGATTAAGAAGAAATTATATTCTGCTCCTATTTTAGCGCTTCCTAATTTTGCGAAGACATTTGAGGTGGAGTGTGATGCTTTTGGGATTGGTATTAGGGCTATTTTGATGCAAGAAAAATAGCCCATTGTGTTCTTTAGTGACAAGCTACATGGTGTGAGATTGAATTACTCCATTTATGATAAAGAGTTTTATACCTTGATTCGAGCTCTAAAGGTATTATTTGCTACCTAAAGAGTTCGTTATTCACACAGACCATGAATCTTTGAAGCATCTCAAAGGGCAAGGCAAATTAAATAGAAGGCATACCAAATGGGTAGAGTTCTTGGAATCATTTCTGTATGTCATAACATTGTTGCTGATGCTCTTTCTAGGAGGTATGCATTAATTTCCATGTTGAATGCAAGATTCTTGTGTTTTGAATAGGTGAAAAAACAATATGCTAGTGATCTACACCTTACTAGTGTGGTGTTCAAATGTGCTAAAGGAGCTTATGATAGGTTCTTTATACAAGATGTTTACTTGTTCAAAATAGGCAGAATGTGTATTACTTTGGGATCTTTGCGCGAATTACTTGCGTGTGAGGCTCATCGTGGTGGTCCTATGGTCATTTTGGGGAGAAGAAGACCTATGAACTATTAAAAGAACACTTCTTTTGCCCTGGAATGTTACAGGATATTCATAAAGTGGTTGAAAGATACGACATTTGCAAGAAAGCTAAAGGTAAAAAGAATGCATATGAACTATATCTTTACCTATTTCGGAGCAACCATGGATGGATATTAGTATGGATTTTATACTTGGATTACCTGGAACATAACGTGGAAAGGATTAGTGATGGTTATGGTTGATCGGTCCTCCAAATTGGTCTATTTTACTTCTTACAACAAAAATAGTGATGCTATTCATGCTGTTGATCTATTCTTCAGGGAAATTGTACATTTGTATGGAGTCCCTAAAAGTATTGTCTCTAATCATAATACAAAGTTCTTAAGCTACTTTTGGAAGACTCTTTGGAAAAAGCTTGGAACGAAGCTACTTTTTAGTACTGCTTATCATCCCTAAACTAATGGGCAACTGAGGTAGTGAATCAAACTTTATATTCTTTATTAGGGGCTATTATAAACTAAAATTTGAAGAATTAGGATACTCATTTGCCTATTGTGGAGTTTTCATCTAACTATAATGTGTATAGAGCAACAAAGTTTTCACCATTTGAGGTGGTGTATGGCTTCAATCCAAGTGTTCCAATTGATCTTGTTCCTATTCCAATTGATGATAGGACTTCTATGAATGGAATTAAGAAGGTAGAATTGATGAAAAAACTTCATGAGCAGGTTCGGGTTCACATTGAGGAGAAAACGGCTAAGTATGCTAAGCATGCTAACAAAGGGCAAAAAATGGTTAGATTTGAACCTGGTATCTTATTTGGATACATCTTGGCAAGGGTGAAATTCTTAGCAAACAGAAGTCCAAGTTGATGCCAAAGGTCGATGGACCTTTTCGAGTTGTAGAGAAGGTGAATGATAATGCTTATAAAGTTGATCTTCTTGGAAAGTACAATGTATTAGCTACATTTAATGTGAAAGACTTATTTTCTTTTTTGGAAGATCTAAAAGATTCTAATATGAGAGCAAGTCATTCTTAACCTGGTAGTGATGATATGCATCACAGAAGTTATAATCCAACTCATGAAGATAAATTTAACAAGCAAGAGGTTTTAGATGGGCCAATAATAAGAGATAGGGCTAAATAATTTCAAAGGCCCTTAACAATTAGAATTAGGGCGATTAAAGTTTCTTTGGACTTGGAAACTTGTAATCTGAATGGAAATGGGCCTATGGTGTTTAATTGTCTTCAAGTGGAGCTTGGGGCATGATTTTGGGATTTTTTTAGGTAAGTTCGAGCTTGAAGGGCTAGATTAGATCTCATGTTGGCACAAATTAAAGCTTTTGAGGTCCAAGGGGCTGTTAAGACTTAAACAAGCCCAATTTAGTCATTTGTCTTTCCTTCATGGAATAAATTTATATTTATTGCGATTTTGACTCTTTAAACTGAATTCATGCACCAAAATTTATTAATAAATCTTGGTATAAATATTAAAGTTATTAGTATGCATTAGAATTATTAGCATCTATTGGCTTTTCCTATTCTTGGAAGGATGTTCCAAGCTATGAATAGATGTAATATATGTACTGGAAATCAGATTATGAATTTTGAATTTTCCAAATAGTGTTTTGGCATTTCTCTACCCTTGTTCTTATCTAAGCAAATTCCAGAAATTTGTTTGGTAGCAAACTAGTCTCATTCTTATCACTTTTCCCTCTTTTTTTCTAAGAGTGTGGTGAATCAACCTAACAATTCTTGTTTGTGTCGATTTATCTTATCAAACAATACCTTATGCAGTATTGTATGTCTCCTATTTATACAGTTCTCAAAATAGGAGACATACAATACTCTCTTAATAATTTTCTATTAAAATTTAAATATTTATAATAATATAATGTCAAATTATATTATTTACCTCATTTCATTTTGATCAATTAAATATAGAAAATAAATAATTAATTATATATTATATTTAAATAGGTATATTATTATTAGGTGGTATTACTTATTATCTAAAATTCTCTCCGATTAAACGTTACCTAACTGCTTTGTGAAAAATGTTAAGGGTTGTTGATATTTGTTTGATGAGTTCTGACACTACTAGAAATTTAACTTTTGACACTGATAAAACTCAGGCGATCGTCGTTGGTAGTTGCAAATAATAGTATTAGCAACTGCCTCTGGCAACAACTAAGGCGATCACTAATACCCTTATTAAATTAGCCCTAAATCCCTTCTTTTTCATTCTAGTCTCCTTTGATTCTTGCTCGCGCCTATTTGTTGTTGTCACTCCTGTGTGCTGAAATCCTATCGCCGGTGAGCTCGCTAGACCCTAGTCCATTGCCACTGCTCGTCCAGTACTCTCTCTCTCCCCTCTCTCTCCGTTGACTGACCTCTCTTCCCCCTCTCACCAACTGATTAGGTGAAGCATTTGTCCAACCCTAACTTTACAAGCACCCAATTTTTGTAGTTGCTTAGGTATTTTTTTCTCGATTAGTTTAATTTGTGTGATTGTAATGGAATTCTTGTTTAAATTAGGTAATAGAGTGTGTGATTGAAAATTTATTTTAATTAAATAAAATTATAAAAAAATTAGCAAAAATGACTCAATTAATAAATAATAATAGTAAAGTTACTTAAGTAAATAATACCTAATTAAGGGGCATTTAAAGAAAATAAAAAATTTACAAAATTAGTGGTTGTTAAAGGGCATTTAAGGAAGATAAAAATATAAATAAGTGAAATTACTTGAAAAGCTTATCGAGTTTGATAAGCATGGCTCGTTAAGCTTTCAAATTAGGATTTCATTATGCCAAACTTGAGTAGAGTGATAATTTTGGTTATAACTAATTTTGGTTGAATTTATCCTAATGATAGGATTTGTTGTTAATTGATCTGTATTATTTTCTTTCGTTATTAACTGAGATGGAGATTCGACTATCTCAGAGTCATGGCTCCACCATTGATGCTCTTGATCCACCGATCCATACTTAGGTTAATAAGTTAAGAGTTTATATTTAAGCTTAATTAAATCTTCACTGATATATTTATGTTTTGGTGTTAATCATATACCATTTCATCATAGACCCCAGACGCTTGCAACCGCCATTGAGCGAGATACACATGAGTTCGTGGGTGAGGGCATTCATGATTAAGAATAGGTATCATTTTATTATTATTCATTTAACTTTCATGTTTAAGTTTATAATTTTTTATTAATTTAAGTATGTAGTTTAGCTTATTTTTTAAATTAAAGATTTCACCTCTATGTATAGATTTTTTTATTTTTATTTTCTCTCTGATTAGATTCGTATAAAGTTAGAATTTTCAAAACTTAGAAAGTTAGAAATCTCAAATCATAGAAAGTTAGAAATTTAAAAAGTTAGAACTTTAGAAAGTTAGAAACTATGAACATGACACTTAACCTCTAATGGCCCAAGCTGAGCAAACGGGCTCCAATGCCCGTGAAACTTGCTAAATATGATCTCTAAGTCATCAATGACATGTAGGAATGAAACGGTGTGGAAATCTGAGACCCGTGGTGCCCGCAATCCTAGAAAATAGGTTTAACTTAAAACTTAATTTCTAACTGCTCAAACCAAGCAAATGGGCTCCAATGCCCATGAAACTCGTGGAGCACAATCTCCAAGTCATTAGTAACCTATAGAAATAAACAAATTGAAAATCCGAGACTCAGGATGCCCATAATCCTAAAAAATAGGTTTAACTTAAATTTTAAACTTTAAACTTGACACTTAACTTTTACCTTTCAAAAAAAAAAAAATCTTGACACTTAACCTCTGAGAGCCCAAATCAAGCAAGTGGGCTCTAATGCCTGTGAAACTCGAAAGGCACAATCTCTTGGCCATTAGTGACCTATAGAAATAAACGGCACTAGAATCTGATATCCGGGGTGCTTGTAATACTAGAAAACAGGTTTAACTTAAAACTTTGAACTTGACACTTGACTTCTAAGTGCCTAAACAGAGCAAACAAGCTTCGATACTCGTGAAAGTTAAGAGGCATGATCTCCTAACCATTAGTGACCTATAAGAACAAACAATGCCCGAATCTGATACCTGAGGTGCTCGTAGTCCCAAAAAATATGTATAACTTAAAACTTCAAACTTCTATGGTTTAAAATTTCTTACCCAACTTTATTTATTTAAATTGCTAATTTTGTTGACTAATAATATTTATTTTCATTTCAAGTTTGAATGACCAGTACTAGAGCGGACATTTTTGGAGTTGTATTAGAATTATTAATTATAATTCAAAAAATTGTAATTTTGTTAATATAAATTAAAACTTTACTGTTAGTTTGTTATTTTCTTTGTTGTATTATTTCAGTTTTAGTATCTAATTTTATAAAATTTTGTAATACAGGTAATACAAGTACATCATAGAAAGAATAGAAAAAAAATTAAAAAATTAAAAAAAAAGTATTAGTGGCGATCACTAAAAGCATAAAAAACGATCGCTAATAGTCTAAAAGGCGGTCGCTAATAATTTGAAAAAATATGACACTCGTTAAAAGGGTCGTTATTATCTAGTAACCACCACGTGATGATCGCTAATAATCATTAGTGATGAAACTTTGATGGCCAGCTATTGGTGGTCGTGTCCTGATTGCTAAAAGTTATTACCGGCCACTTCAAAACTTTTAGCAAACTCCACTTTCTAATAGTACTGCGGCGCAAGTCCTCTTAATGGGTTTTAAACCTCTAATATAATTTTGGTACAAATTATTGTTGACTGAGGATTCTTTATATTACTGCTACTATTTTAGGTGCTATTATTTTAGGTAGGGTTTGGGAAGCAATAAAAAATTAATTTTTTTGTAGTTAACTATTAACTAATTATTAAAAACTAACTTTTTATGTTTAGGAAAAAAAAAAGATGGTTTTATAGTAGTTATTTTTTTTAATTTTTTGTTAATTTAATATTTTTATCTTTCATAATTTAAAAAAATTAAAATATAAGAGAATAAATTTAATTATTTTAAAAAAAGCCAAGAAAATTAACTAGCTAAGAATTAACTAGTAGCTAACTATTGTCAAACGCAACCTTAGTTGCATGGCATTTGTAAGTATAATGACTCATTTGTACCTCTGCACACTACTCATGCTGTCTTCTTAAATTGTCAAAAGCGTTTTTCTTCCAAATTAACTATTTTTGTATTTAAGGTAATAAAACAAATTAATTTATTTGGATTCTAAGAGTTGAAATAACATTTTTTAATCTTTGATTATTTTTAAAGTTCATCGAATAGATGAAAAATATTTTAAACTTTGACAATTTAATAAATTTTCATAAAAATTTAAAAATTAAAAATATAACTTTAATTCTTAAAATTCTTAAAATTGTATTTCAACTTCAGAATCCCTTGAATCCTTTATTTCGAGAATCATTTATGTTTAATTTGCTTATATGTTTACTTGAGTTCGACATTAATTATAAATGAACTATATCTAAATTATAAATTTACACTAGTTATATTATTGAATTTAATCAGAATTCAATTTTAAAATAATTTTTAATAAATATATTATAAAATATTAAATTATTTGAGATCAACTCGAAATTGATTTGATTAAGAGTTCTATTAAGTTCAAAGCAAATGAAAAGTGGGTCGAACTTAAATCATTTTTAAGTACATTAATTTGACGAATTTAATTCTAATAAACTACTATTCAACTCGATTCATTTATATATACTGCTAATTGTATGTTTTGAATAAATCAATCTAATTGGAATGGACATTTTGTTCGGATCTTTGTATCACCGTATATCTATTCTATATAAATAAGTTGGAATAGATGTTAAGCCTTCTAACGGCTTCTTTTGAAACAAAATTTTTAAATTTGCCCTTACTTATTTTAATTTATCATTTTATTTATTTATTTATTTATTCTTTTATCTTACTTTGATTTGTTTTCAAGAGTACGTATAAAGACATTTTTAGAACTATTTTTCTAGATTTTGACCTTCTTCCTTTTTAATATTTATCACTATTTTTTTCTTTTATGTGTCTTTTATAGAGTTCCTTTATTTTCGTTTTTACTTTTTTCAGTGTTTCGATTTTTTTCTATTTCTATTCTATCTTATATATATATATATATATATATATCTATTTTTATTTTTATTTTATATAATAATCATCAATGTTTCTTTAAAATTTGAACGGTTTTCTGGTT
Organism: Vitellaria paradoxa; assembly: GCA_019916065.1. NCBI lineage: Eukaryota > Viridiplantae > Streptophyta > Magnoliopsida > Ericales > Sapotaceae > Vitellaria > Vitellaria paradoxa. The sequence continues at coordinate 22,451,001 of CM034236.1, forward strand.
CCATTTTTTCTAATTTTATCCTTATTTTTATCTAAATCTGTTGAAATTATCTTTATCACATTTTGAATATTGTATATCTTAATATTTGTTGATTGTATCATAGAATAAATAGTTTTATCAAAGTTTTTTTTGTTAAAAAAATTAAATAACAAATTTTCTAATATTTTCATTTTTTTTTTTATCTCTCAATGGTGTCTTTGCGTTGCTCTCTCTCCATGTAAAAAAAAAGAAAACAAGATATAGATATTTAAAATTCCTTCTTTGATTTAGGTTGTGATACAAAATGTAAAGAAAAATGTATGAAATTTAAAAAATTAAAATTAATTAAATTAAAAAATTAATATATTAATTAATAACTTTTATTTATTTTTAAATTCATCCAGATAAGGGTATAAATTTAGGATTTTATATTTTTATTTTTATTTTCATATCTTTTTGTTTTTATTATCACTTCATTTTTTATTTTTCTTTATTTCTTTTTACATCAAATTCTTACTCCAATTTAGAATTATATATATATATTTTTACAAAGCTCAAATATTTTTTTAATTATTTTTCTCTTTATTTTTATCATTTTATATTATCTAATTTTCTTTTATATCTCACTGTGCTTTTATATCTTTATCTCAACAAAAGAAATAGGAAGAAATACTAATTCAAAATTAATTTCCCCTTTTTGGGTTATGTTAGAAAATAAAAACAAAAACGAATGGAAGTAATTAAAAATTTGAAATTAACTATATTAAAATTATGATGAATACTTTTATTTTATTATTTTTGAATCCATTCAAATAAAAATAAATACTTTTTTCGTAATTATTTTTCTTTATATCTTTTTATTATTGTATTCAATATTTGTGATTTTTTCTTTTCTCATTCTCTTGTGTCTCTCTCTTAGGACCATAATTTTAATTTTTTTAATGAAAGTCAAAAGCTTAAATTTATATTAACTTAAGCTGTATTTCAATCAATGATTTGTCATCGAAAAAAGAATTAGATATAAGTTTAAAATTTCTCTTGTTTAAATTGTGATAGAAAATGCTAGGGATAATGCATAAAACCAAAAAAAAAAAAAAATTAAATTAATAAAATTAAATAAATTAATGAATACTTTTTATTTTATTATATTATACTTTTAAATTCATACAAATAAGGGTATATTTGAGATTTTATATATCTCTATTTTCTTGAAACTTTTTTTTATTTATTTTCCTTTCATTTATCTTTTCTCTCACTATTTTTTACTCTTACTATAACTTTAATATATTTATATTTTTCTTTATATATTAGATAAGAGGGGGTTAGATTTAATATTCAGGTCCAAATCTTGTCCATTGAAAAGAGGACGTGAATGAAGAACCCTCGTGTAACTCTAAATACTATTCGATCATTAAATTTGTTTGCCTCATTTAGTATAATTTTCATTTATAATAATATTCTTTATTATAATATTTAGTTTATGTATTATTAACTTAGTAAAATTTACATAAATTTTAATTAATTATAAAAAATATTAATTTATATTGATATATATGAAAGGTTTTTAAGTTCATTTTTAAAATTTTTATAAATATAAATGCAATGTAAATATATTTGAAAAATTATATTTTATAATAAAAAAAATTATATTTAAATTATTACACGTTTAATTTAGTAAATTTAAAAATTAATGACAATTTTATATTAAATTATTATTACAACATCAAATAATAGAAATAATATTTTAATAAATTATGTGTATTTATTTCACATCAAATTAGATAAATAAATAATTTTTTTAGGTAAAATTTTATTTATAGTTTATGATTAGCATTAAAAAAGTAAATTCAGCTACTTAAATTTACGACAATATTCTTTTTTTTTCTTTTTTCTTAATTTTTTAATTTATGTATCTTTTAAATTAATAAAGTTTACATGAAATTTAATTAAATTATAAGAGATATTAATTTAGATTAATACACATGATTCCTTTATTAAAAATATAACTAAGTTTTGTCTACAAACTAACTCAAATGATTGAATTTGAAATTTTTTTTTAATAATGTTGGAATAATAATTTAATAAAAGATTGTCAATAATTTTTAAATTTACTAAATTGAACGTGTAATAATTTAAATATAATTCTTTTATTGTATTACTTTAATGTTGTAATAATAATTAATATAAAGTTGTCAATAATTTTTAAATTTATTAAATTGTGGTAATAATTTAAATATAAATTTTTTATTATAAAATATAGTTTTTCAAATGTATTTAGTTTGATTTTTTATTTATGAAATTTTAAATAATGAACTTAAAAACCTTTCATGTATATTAATATAAATTAAAATTTCTTAAAATTAATTAAAATATATGTAAAATTTATTAATTTAAAAATATATAAATTAAATATTACCATCAAGAAAAAAATTTTGTCATAAATGAAAATTATAATAAATAAGGTGAACAAATTTAAAGTATAGTGTAACGGTTGCATGAAATTTCTCAAGGTTCATATTTTTTTTTTCAACAGATAATATTTAATTTCAGGGACCTGAATTTCAAATCCAACTGCAGGCTCCCTAGATCTGGTATTTATAACCCTATATGCTATAATGTGATGTCCACTTTTCTTCTGTAACTCAAGGAAAAAAAAAAATATAAAAATATGCGTTTATACGAGGGTATGTTGCAATTCTTAATGGTTTAATTTTTTTTTTCCAATTCCCTTCAACTTTTTTTCACACTAAAAAGTCTTAATTTTTTCTAAATCTTATTATTATTTTTATTTTTTTACTTTTTTTTTTTTTAAATTTTGCACACCAAATCACACCTGAGGTAGCATCTGGCAGATTTTTTTGGCTCCAGATTGTATCTAGTAGATTGATGTCTGGAAGGCGCTGTAAAAGTGAGTTTATCCACCTTAGGTCTTGTTTGGTTATAAAATATGAGGTGGATAATTGGATTGCTAATATATGAGACTTGCTTTATTTATGTTTGAAAAAAAAAATGGCTTTTGGAAATGAAGTTTAATTAGGATTTTATATCCTCTAAAGTAGAGAGAGATATATATATATATATAATATTTAGAAGGTGTGGTATTATATATTTTCTATTTATTAAATTATTTTTTATCAAAATTTAAAAGTTTAAAATTATTTCTTATTAATTTTCATGTCAAATGATATATTTTATCTAATTTTATATCTTGCGAGCAAACATAAAAAAATAATAATAATTTCACAATAAAATTAACCTCACATAATAATTAATTTATATATTATTTATAATATTACTTATTCCTTAAATTCCATCCCTCCAAACTTACCCTTGAATTGTCTTCGAATTTTTGTCTGTTGAAGTTACTTCTCGCGCGATCCGCATTTTCAACATTCTCCCATACTTCTTTTATCTGATCCATCAAATCGTAGAATTTTAGAATAGGTAGGTTGGTAAAGCATTATCATAATTTACCTTCTACGACAGTATTAGGTTTGAAAAAAAAAAAAAAAAAACCATTAAGTCCTCATTGCAGTCCTTAATAGTTATTTAGGTACCGTTTTGCGAAGCAAATAAAAATATATGTATATATATATATATTTGTAAAATTATCAAAATTACTCTTCGAAGTTGGGATATTTTTCAAATCATAAAAAATAAAAATGTTAAACGAACCAAAAAATAAACAAATAAATAAAAGGTTAGCTCGTGTCAAGTGCAAAACTAATTAATTTTTTAACTCCCAATTTGAAATAAACTTAATTTATAACAAATAAATACACTGAAAACAATAAGAAAAATTACGTGGATCGGCTTGAAAGTTTACATCCACCGGTGAAAACAACAAAGAAATTCATTAATAAAGATGAAGAGTACAACCATAAAACGGTTGTCAAAAATTACAATAAACCCTAATACAAAAAAATCTCCAACTTATTTATCTGAATCCAAATTACAAAATGGGCCCAAAAATCCTAATCGAGCCAAGCAACTTTTGCCAAGTTAGGTAATATGGATTGAAACCCAAAACCAGAATATGAGTCATAAGTTCTACCTTGGCTTGTATTCACTCAAACCATCAACAAAGAATCTCATTTGGTGCCTTCTCCACAAAACTCTTAGACAATTATTGAACACTGTGCACACTAACCAAATCTAAACAATGCTTGAACTTGTAATTTGGAACAGGCTTAGTTAACATGTCTTCTGGATTATCTGCAATGGGAATTTTCTTCACTATAGTAGCACCTTGTGGTACAATATCTCACAGAAAATGATATCTGACATCAAAGGGTTTGCTTCTTTTGTGATACATTTCATTTTAGGTCAAATGCATGGCACTTTGGCTATCATAAAATACCACAGTAATAGTGTGTTAAAAACCTAAATTGTTGACCAAACCTCTTAGCTATTTGTTGCAACCACAAAATCTGTCTCTGTAGTAGAAAAAGCAACCGTCTACTGTAAGGTCGCCTTCCAACTTATGGCACAACCAAAGAAAGTAAATATGTAACCTATCAGAAATTTCCCTTTATCTAAATCACTGACATAATCAAAATCAACATAACCAGTGACACATGAATTGGTGCTACTACATTTGCTATAAATCAAGCCAACATCTGCATTGCCTTTCAAATACTGAAGTATCGATTTCACTACTTGCTAATGTATTCTACCCGAATTAGCAACTCACAACACTAATAGCCTGTGAAATGTCTAGGCAAGTGCATACCATAGCATACATAGCCCACTACACTACAATAGACAACACGTGGTATGACCTCTCCTCCTTCTCAGTTTGAGTTGACAATGGCACTAAGAGTCTAAAGTGAGAATCAAGAGGGGTTAAAATAGCTTTGTAACCCTGCATGCCAAATCACTTAACTGTCTTTTCAATAAACTTTTTGTAAGACAAATACAGTTTCTCATTCTCTCTATCTCTGTAGATCTCCATACCCAATCTTTGCTGCACATAAATTTTTTTATTTTGAACTCTGTGCTCAACTGTCTTCAATGCATCAATCTCTAACATGCTCTTACCAACAAAAAGCATGTCATCAACATAAAGCAGGAAGTGTATAAAAAACCATCTGATAACCTTCTATGGTATACACAATTATCATACTTACTTCTAAAGTAACCATGCCCCACTATAAAAATATCAAATCATTTGTACCTCTATCTTGGAGACTTCTTCAAGCCATACAATGAGTTCTTCAACATGCACACAATCTTCCTTTCCACTAACTATGAAACTTTCCTGTTGATGCATATAAATGTCTTCTTCAAGCTCACCATGTAAGAATGTTGTCTTCACATTAAGTTGCTCAAGTTGTAGATCAAATGGAGTAACCAGGGCAAGTAACGCGTGAATAGTGCTATGCTTCACAACTAGTGAAAATATTTCATTAAAATCTACACCTTCCCTACTAAGTGTCATTACTAGGAAAAGGCCTTGGCCGTAGCCAAAAATTAAGTCGCTGTAGCCAAAGAGCATTGGCTATGGTTTGACAGCGATGGTTTTCACTGAGTAGCAAAAGGTTCTTTGGCTACGGCCCATAATTGTAGCCATGACTTGGCTATGGTAAATATGTTATTAGCTACAATATGTATGAAGTGGCCAATAAAGGGATCTTGAAATCATTGGCCACTGCGGATTTGGCCTTTGGCTACGGCCTACCTTATAGCAAATATTATATAAATTTAATTTTTACAAGTTTTTGGCTATGGCTTTGGGCAGTGGCCAATATCAAAAATTGGCACGACCCAAATTAACTTTTGGCTACAGCCTGACTCATGGCAAATATTATTGTATTAATTTAATTTTATAAGTTTTTGGCTACGGTTTTAGACTGTGGCTAATGTCAAAAATTATATTTTTTATTTATAATATTGGCTACAACCCATAGTCGTAGCCAATACTATTAATTATTTTTAAATTTTAATTTAATTTATAATAATTAAATTTTTACCTGTACAATTAATATTGCATTTACACTTAATAACCAATTTAATTCATACGCAGTATCTATAATTCAATACAAAAAATGCACAATAAATTAGTAAAAATATATCCAAATATATTAATATAAATAAAAGTATTACACAAAGTGCAACATCAAAAATCCATAATATAATACCAAAAAATATCTTGAATACCATAGTTAAAAAAAATAATGTCCCCATATAGTCCTTAAAAAAAATCATTCCGCATCATTCTTGATCCGAATCCCTAAAATAAAAATAAAATAACGATTAGCTTAATAGACAGCTAAACATAATAAAAAATTAAATGGAACATAAAATAATATTTAAAAAACATATGCTTGAATTAATTTAAAACATAAATCTAGACATGGGAATATCTGAAACACTGGAACATTGGCATTTTCTCCTACATGTCATTAGTGCCTAATTGAAGTTACGTGCCAAGTTTTTTTTTTTTTTTCAAAAGGTAAAAAGAAATTTTTTTAATAATGATAGGAAATGAATGTACAAGCAATGTAGGGCCATGCCCCTGGAAACAAAATTTTAACACTGAAACAAGCACATTCCCATTTAGATTCCAACACAAAATTAATCGAAATAGCCAAGACTGGTCAAACACATAACATATAATATCTACTTTTAGTTTACATAACTTTTATATGGAATATCACTCTTTGTTACCTAAATCATGCAATTAATATAGATTCCAAACATAAATATAAACTTCTATGCCATTTGAGAATCACTATTCAAAATCTCAAACTATAGAACATATGGCATAAGGATACAAACAATGCCCGTACAAAATATCTTCTTCTTTTTTTTAAAGGTAAAAGGCAATTTATTAATAAAATATAGAAAGAATGTATATAGACACAAAGGGGTATACCTCTTGAAAAAAATCACTCTGCTCATGCACCCCATGAAACCAAATAGGACACAAGAACCAAACTAATACAAAAAATGCTACAAAACACTGTCTATAAGGCACAAAATAGTCCACCAAACGATGCCTAACAAAGTATAGTGCCAAAGCCATTGTGCACCACAATGCACACAAGAAGCAAACTCTAGTAAAATAAACAATAATGTATGAAATATATCAGCAAACTAAACCAACAGGCCACAACCTAACACAGCCATAGTAGCCAAATGCAACACACAAACCAACAGTAGTAACAAAGCAATTAGTAGTATGCAACAACAATAGAATTAGCTATCATCAAAGTAATAAATTGTAATCAATAGCATAGGAGATAACCACATTTGCAAGGCACTAAAACATAAGCAATATCAACAAAACTAAAATGAGTGGCACCACATAAAATTGTAACCAATATTACAGCAATCCATCTCCACAGATCAATAAAAAATAGAAGCAGTAATGCCACCAATAACAGACCACACCATCAGACATCCTCCCAACATATCAACAAACTAAATTTGCTCAAGTCACTAAACTGGAAACTTGAACCTTGTGACACACTCACAATGAACCAAATAAAAGCAAGCTAAAAAATTCAACAAACGACAATAGCAAAGCTATGTAGGAATTACAACCTAAAGCCAGCTAAAATCAGCATAGTAAATAGACTCCAGGAATTAATAAAAACACCAACTTTTAAGTAGAGAAAGGTAATACCATCAACTCACAGAATAAACCAACAACACAACAACTTGGCTCCACATCTCATCCCCAATCAAAGAGCTCATAAAGAACCCCCTCTTAAACCACATCTAGTTAAATAATTATCCAAGAATGCTAGGCCATTGGGATCAAAATTAACCATTAAAACCAGTAAAAAGAAAACCAGAGAATAACTACCCCAAACTCTAATAAATCACATTTAAACAGTAACATAATTAATTAGAACTTAGATGAGTCAAAACTAAAACCAGTATAAGACCTCATCAAATAGAAAAAGCAGAAGTAAACAACTGAAAACCAAAAATAACAAGCAGCATGTATCAAACCTATCTAATAAAAGTAGAACTAGATTGACCACACACCAAATCCACCTGCATCCAAATCAATAGTTAATTTGGCACAAGTAATCAACGTTGTCCAATTACCAAAAAAAAACTAGTCCAACCCAACAACTGCAACAACACCATAATATCATCTAATCCATTCAAAGCTAGTAGAGACAAAATCAACAAATTAAATATAGATTAGCAAAAAAACAATTAGCTATATTGAATGGGGAGGTCAGTCGAACCCTCATCCCCTAGGGTGTCACTTGCCAACTAAGCTCCTGAGTTTGTTGTACTATATTTGGAACATTGATTTGTGAGAAAATAATAATAATAATAATAATAATAATAATAATAATAATAATAATAATAATAATAATAATAAAACTATTAATTTGTGTACTTTTTAATACTTAATGAAGTAAAACTTAACAGTTTTTTAATAACTATCTATTCATTTTAGTCTTATTTTTCTAACTCAACTAAAAAATTAAAATAAAATATAATTTTTCATCTCATTTTGTATTTTTTTCCTTTGAAAAATTTGTGTTTCAAACTAACAGAAAGTGGCGTTCTATTTTTACAAGAAGACAAGCAGAGAAAAGTCAATTGGGAGTCATTCTAAACATGAGAGAAAAATACCAAAAGAACTAGTTATTCACTTCATCAACATGAAATATAGCAAGGTCAAATCCATATAAAGTGTTTGGGCTCAACTCTAGCCAACCCCACATCTTTTATTCAAAATTATATGAAACTATGACTATCATAGCACTAGGGAGGAAGAGTACAGCAAAATATCTCCTCACAATTCATCATGTATAAATATCATAAATTCAACTAAGGCCTCAAATCTTTCAAATTCAGTAGGCAACAACATCCTTGTAGCTTTTCTCTATTTTACAAAATGAGAAACTTCTTGCAACAAAAGAGGAAAAAATATGGTTTTACCATAAATAATAGTAAGCTCTTACATATTCAATGCATCAAAGCATGATAAACATGAGGAAAAAAATAAACAAGTTTCATACAATAAATACCTAATTGGCAAGAGGAGAATGTCGGCACTGTGAAGGGGAGGGAAAAGTGTCCTCTAGTTGCTCGTCCCCAATCGACTCTTATACAACCCGTTGACCACTACTAGCATCTGGTTCCTACATTGAGCAATTTAACATAATAAAATAAGTATATATTGTAGTCAAACTTTGTTTTGTTTTTAAAATATAAAATTTAAAAATAGTGCATAACCTGTGTGGATAATGTGGAAGGCATCGCGTGGTTGCTATTACTGGCTTGAAATGATGCGAAAACACTCTCCAAATTGATCCACCACTAGCTTTGCATCTTCGCACTCTCTTTGCTATGCGAGCTTAATAATGTGCTAGCTCCTCTGCCAATCGAGTCTTGTAGCGTGCTCTCTCCTCCACAGCAAGGGCCCCCATGCATTGATGGAGCATGGAGTGTGACCTGGCAACAGTCAAGGTTTAACTTATGTTATCTTATCTTATGTCTTGGGCTCACTAGTTGATGTTGTGTTGCTCTGATCATGGATAGTTATGTTAGTGCATATTATGTGTGTTTATCACTCACCCCTCGGGTCACGAGATCCGGGGCGTGACACCGACTCCAGAGTAAAGTCAAGAAACTTACCCCCTGGATAACTCCTCAAGAGTATGGCGCATCTCTAAAAATAAACCATTATAGAAATTTTTAATGATGCACCATAACTTAAGATTATAATCTGGGTAAGAGTTTAATATATTGTTAAACCTCTCCCAACATTGATAAATTTCTTCACCATAATTTTGAGAAAAATTTTCGATTTCAAATTGTAGGCTGAAGTTTTGAAAAATGGGGAGAAAGGCCGTAATAAATTCATTTTGTAACTCCTCCCAAATATTAATGTCCCAAGTAGCAACACAACACCATTTATCGGCACTCCACATAACGATAACGGAAAAAAATTATACCCAAAAGGGTCATCTTTATCACCATTTGTGCAATAGATACATATTGACTCAAATTTTTCTAAATGAACTATAGGTTCCTCATATTCGAGTCCATAAAATTTAGGTAGCATAGAAAAGGTTTGTAGGCAAAAATTAATTCCATAAATGTTGCCTAAATAATCAATGAGTGGGTGGGAGGTAACTGGTGAACTAGAATTATAAGAAAAATAATCCATGTCCATTAATTTTTTTTTAAGGATAGTAGAAGTGTAACATAGAGTTATCCTAATGAATCAAAACTAAGTTCCTCGGCAACGGCGCTAAAAATTTGATTGCGTCTAAAAATTGCATCTAGAAAAATCCCCAAGTATAAGGGTGTGCGGTGTAGTTTTACCTAGTGAGTCCAAGATCGTATCCACAGGAAACTTTGAGATTGAACACTTGGGTTTTCTAAGTTTTTCTATCTACTGGTTTCTTTGGTTTTAGGTTTTAAAAAGTGTTGATTGAATAATTACTAAATGAATAAACTAAATTGCAACAATTAAATTAAACTAAAATAAAAGCAATAACACTACGCATTCAAGATAATTTAAGATCTTAATTCAACCTACAAATCTGGGTCAATACCTTATTCTCATGTTTGGATGTGATTATTATCTCGGTTTATAGCTCACGTTTAGGAAAAGTAAACCGAAAAGATATCATCTTGAAAACATTCTTTCGTCCAGATCTCTTTTCTTTAATTTCAAAATATAAAGAAAGTTTTAATCATCTAACGTCATCAGGGATTTCAATGAAATATGATTGAGGTTATACGTTTTTGAAGGCTTTGAAAATCAAAAGAGAAAGAAAATTAGAAAACATATCTAAATCTATTTCGTTTGTTTTCAAAGTATTAAGAAAGCTATAATCTTGTGTAATTACCAGTGATTTCAAGGAAATTTGATCAACTACACAAGTTTTCGAAGGTTTTTGAAAATATTAGAAAGTAGATTTAGAGAACAAGAACCCTAACATGTAACTTTTACGTTACATGCTTGGATTCGATCACATCCAACATTCAAATAAAGATCCAACCATCATTGATGGGTTGAATCAATAATAAAAATCTATTCTAACATGGATGAAATAATAAAACAGTAAATAAAAAGAGAAAGTGAAAAGAAAATAAATTTCATTGAATAAAACAAAATACGTACCGTTCTTTGCAACGAATTAAACTTAAATCCAAAAGCAATCAATCCAAAACTCTTCAAAAACTAAATTTAAAACTCTCTACACAAACCTATTTTAATGAAAAACTAACCTAAAAATTACAGAGAAAAGCATAGGTGAGAAGTCTCCTAGAACGGCTGTACACGTTCTTATTTATAGTGAAGATGAAAAATCCTAAGAATATAATCTATCGACACAAATCAACCTTTTGTGGTCCGAACCACCCGTGGGGGTGTCCGGACCACAATGTCCTTCATTTTCACTTTGTGTTTTACTTCTAACAGTTTTCTATCCTCAACTTCCACTGTGATTTTGACGATAGACTCAAGCTTTGGCTAAAACACAAAACTTATATCCCTTCAAGTCTTCTTTCCAACCCAAAAAGAATCACATCAATCGGAGTTGTGAACGAAAAGATATGGACAAAATAATGGAAGTGTGTCGTGCTGAATCATCTGAAGAACTCTAAATTGTGCAACCTTATAAGCTGATATTGGGGTAGATGGAGACATCTTTTGGACTTGGGCTCTTTATGAAATTGTAGCTAAGAATGTGTAGTTGACTTTGGCTTCTAAATCACCTAAATTGAACCCCAGAAGCTTAAGATATGCCCCAAATCCTACGGTGATTAGGATTTGTCCAGTTTTCTACTCCTGACTTTTAAGCAATCTTTCAAGGCCCAAACGTACCGTTCTTCGCAGTGAATTAAACTTGAATCCAAAACAAATCAATCTAGAAACTCTTCAAAAACTATATTTAAAACTCTTTATGCAAATCTACTTTAATGAAAAGCTAACCTAAAAATTACGGAGAAAAGAGTAGGTGAGTAGTCTCCCAATACGGTTGCACACGTTCTTATTTATAGTGGAGATAAAAAAACCCTAAAAATATAATCTATCTGCGCAAATCAATCCTTTGTGGTTTGGACCACCCGTAGGGGTGTCCGGACCACTGTGTCCTTCATCTTCACTATGTGTTTTGCTTCTGACAGCTTTCTATCCTCAACTTTCAAAGCGATTTTGACGATGGACTTAGGCTTCGGCTAAAACACAAAAGTTTTAGCCCTTCAAGTCTTCTTTCCAACCCAAGAAGAATCACGTCAATTGGAGTTGTGAGCGAAAAGATATGGCCAAAATACTAACAGGGTATCATGCTAAATCATCCGAAAAATTCCGAATTGTGCAACCTTGTAAGCTGATTTCGGGGTAGATGGAGACTTCTTTTGGGCTTAGGCTCTTCATGAAATTGTAGTGAAGAATGTGTAGTTGACTTTGGGCTTTTAAATCACCTCAATCGAACCCCAAAACCTTAAGATATGCCCCCGATGATTAGGATTTGTCCAGCTTTCTACTCATAACTTTTAAGCAATCTTTCAAGGCCCAAAAATACCATTCTTCACAACAAATTAAACTTGAATCCAAAAGCAATCAATCCAAGCACTCTTCAAAAACTAAATTTAAAACTCTCTACACTAATCTATTTTAATGAAAAACTAACCTAAAAATTACAGAGAAAAGCGTAGGTGAGAAGTCTCCCGGAACGGCCATACATGTTCTTATTTATAGTAGAGATGAAAAACCCTAAAAATATAATCTATCTGTGCAAATCAACCTTTTATAGTCCAGACCACAGTGTCTTTCATTTTCACTTTGTGTTTTACTTCTGACAGCTTTTTGTCCTCAACTTCCAATGCGATTTTGACCTTAAAGACGATGGACTTAGGCTTCGGCTACTTCAAGTCTTCTTTCCAACCCAAAAATAATCACATCAATTGGAGTTGTGAGTGAAAAGATATGGCCAAAATACTGACAGGGTGTCGTGCTGAATCATCCAAAGAATCCAAATTGTGCAACTTTGTAAGCTAATTTTGGGGTAGATGGAGACTTTTTTTTTTTTTTTACTTAGGCTCTTCATGAAAGTTGTAGCTAAGAATGTGTAGTTGACTTTGGGTTTTTGAATCACCTCAATCGAACCCCGGAAGCTTAAAATATGCCCCAAATCCTATGGTGATTTGGATTTGTCCAACTTTCTAGTCCTGACTTTTAAGCAATCTTTCAAGGCCCAAACAAAATTGAATTTTTTCCCATCATAGCTTTCTAAAAAGCTTGGGATGTCCACTACAACTTTGCTGAAGACCACTTTTAATTTTTTAAACTACTTCTATGTCAAAATTGTGCATCTATCTCGTTCCAACAAGCTATTTTGGTGTATTTTCTACTAAAACCAGCATAAATAAACAAAGTAACATAAATAAACAAAATTAAACTAAAATAAACATATTGAAACATAAATTATCAGAATTAGTATAAAAATCAAGGTTTATGATTACACTTTTCAAGTGTAATCACCACCCAACATCATTTCAATTAATTGCTTTTCTTTTCCTTCATTTTGAAGTACCTTGCCTATATATAAACATATACATATAATGTATATACATTTTCTAGCATTAGAAGTAAATTGAGAAGAGAGAACCAAGCCTTGGTTGATTGTTGTTGGTTTTCTAGCTTTTTCAAATTTTTTGAGCTTCCTTTTAATCGTTTCTTTCTTTTTTAAGCAATTGAGGTAGGAATTTTATACACTTTAAATTGCTTATATGATGTACGTGTGTAAACAATGATGTTGATTCTATGTTTTTGTTGTTTTGACGCTTCTACTAGCATATGATACGTTGCATGTATATATACATATATGGACATGTATATACATATTGGTTAAATAAGGTGATGAACAGTGGCTTTAGTGTATGAAAGAAAATTGATGAAACATGAAACTAAGGATATGGTTTTGCTCATATGAGGTGAGAAAATGATTTTGGATAAATAATCGGAAGGAAACAACTTTGACAATAAAGTTTTGAAATCTCATACATGAAAAACCAAAAATTGAATAACATAGTGTAAATTGGAACCTAGCACAGAAGGGTACCCGAGTGCACGAATACCTAGCCCTGTGTGCACGACCTGAATCCTAGCTATCCAAGTGCACAAACATGGGGACCTGTGCACATGGACTAACCCCAGGCACATTGAAATTTTTTCCCGAGCGCCCAGTTGAGATGTTTTTCCCAACCATTTTTGAAAGCAAATTCAAGTTTAGTAAACTGAAAGAGAATTGATAATGGCATTGATGAATGAGGTTTGTGATGCAAAATACAATTTTGTGGTATGCCTGACGTTATAAATAAGGGTAAGAATAATGTTATTAATGATTGATGATTGAACATGAAAAGATGATGGCTTGAATAAATTTTGGCCCAAGTGTGGCACGTAGAATGGGCATGATAAAATGGTTTATATGGCAACATCAAAAATGATGATAATGAAATATTAACATATAATATGATAAGATAAAAGATAATTTTGAAATAAACGAATGTGATAGTTAAAGGGCCAACATTGCATAATATTTCGAATGATGATAAGTTAATGGTGATGATAATGAATTATGGAAAAAGATGATTAAATGTGATGAAAATGTTATCGAGTTGGAAATAAGTGATATTAGAAATAGTATAATATCCTTAAGTTGAATGAACCTAAAACTGTGCAGAATGATCTGTTCCAGATTATCATTGTTTGTTGAATGAGATCATAAATAACAAGGTATGATTGATATATTTCATTATTGTTGTCTGTTAGGTGAGGAGTATAAATAACGAGGTACAGCTGTTATATTTTAAATTATCGTTGTTTGTTGGTGAAGCCTATGAATTACGAGCTATGATTGATTTGTTCTAGATTATTGTTGTTCGTTGGGTGAGACCAATAAATAACGAGGCTAGAGTTATGGCTTGCTGTATTCTAGATTATCATTATCTGCTGGGTGCGGCCCAACCAAAACAAGGCTACAGTTTAAATGATCTTACCGATTTATATGCGACCTTTGGGCAAGACCTGTCAATGACAAGAAAATGCTTGAGACTAAGCACGATGGCCATGAGATAGTCTCATGAGGTGTATGTGGGTATGATAAGATGTTGGAAATTGTTTTATGACTAATAATGAGTTATACAATGTTTTGTTTATACCTTGATGATAACATGATAAGTATTTATTATTGTTGTTGATATATGATGATACCTTGGTATTAATATGATATTGTTAAAATATGTTACATGGTAATATCATGTTAGGGAATGTGTTGCATATTATACTTGTTTATATGTACATCGCAAACGCACGTTGCTTTAGTGCTCACGCCCTTATAGATTTTATTATAAGTGTATAGCTCGACGTTTAAGTGGGTCCTGTCATATTTTAGCTTATTTGGGATATTGTTATTCGTTTGCTCTCCAAATAGGGGGAATTGATTATATTAGATATTGTACCTTAGAGATGTATTATATTTAGTATTTATTTTTAGTTATTTGATATGGTTGTAAAGGTCGATGTGCTTGGATATTATTTTGGTTATTGTGATAAAACACTATCACCTAGTTATTAATGTGTAATACCCTGGACTTTTGCATGAATGTAAATAGATAGTTATTCAAACATTTTGAGGTAATAGTGTGTTGATTAAGTAGTATTCATCATTAATTGTATGTTAGAGTTGAGAACTTTAAGAAGGATGAGCCAAACATGTGAGAGTTGGCATTTTAGTACAAGAGCAAAAGAATGGGGCACCTTGGGTGCACGGAACATGGGCACCCAAGGCTTGGGCGCACGACTGAGAGAAGGGGTTGAGCGCCCGAACCTGTAGCAGAATTGATTGGTATGGAGTATTCTGAAAGATAAAGCCGAGCCTCACCCCTATACACCTATATTTAGGCTAGGGGGATGGAAAATCTGGAATTTATTGTAGAACCATTAAAATATTAGCAAATTTTGTTTAAATGTATATGTGTGAGATGGAAAAGAAAAAGAAATACTGGTTGGGAAAGAGGAACCGGGAAAGGAGAAGATGAAGAAACAAAGAGAACTGGGAAGGGTTTGTATGGTAAGTGTCTCAAACCTTAACCAAAATCAAATTAACTTTGCAAAAATGCAATTGAGCACTCAAGGAACCTATCTATGTGATTTGTTTGTTGTTTAGATCAACGGGTGAAGAGATTGAATCTTCCAAGTTTGGAAGCTTGAAACCGGGAGAAGACCACCTCTTGTTCTTCATCTTTATTCAATTTGAGGTAGGGATTTTATGCTCAGTCCTACATATATGATGTGTAACAAGGTCTAGAACAACACTTGAGTAACCCTAGCAAGTTTTGATTTCATTTAAGGAAGAAAATGGGAGTTACATACACATATATGATTTAAGAGAGAGGACATGGGGTTTGATCCATAACTTAGCCCATGGTTGATGAGAACTCAAATAGATGGTTTCTTTTGATGCTTATAAGACTTGTGGTAATGTTGGAAACAAGAAACTCTAAGTATCTTGCGATAAACTCAGTAAATTTGAGGTGTTAAGTATGGAGAATGAAAGACCCGGAAAATAGAGCATCACTTGAACCAGGCTATGGGCGCACGAGATGTTATCAGTTGGGCGCCCACCTTCTTGAGTGCATAATGTATGGGCGCACAATGTGTGGGCGCCCAAGATCTTGGGCACACAACTGAGTACCTGTTAGGCGCCCACCGAGCCTAAAAAGGGTACCAAACTTAGTTCATTTTGGACATCCTACTATAGAGTTATAAAGAGTTTGGTTTCATGTTTTTACATGATGTTTCATTTGTCTAAAGTCTATGAATTGGAAAGGGGAACATGCTCTAAAACGTTAATAAGTATTGTTTACTTTGAGATATAAGAGAGTATGAATTGAAATGTGAACTTTTGTTAATAAGTGATGGAAATTAAATAAGGCTTTGAATAATTGAAATGGAAAGACAAAGTATGATGAGCTGTATGATGAAATAAAATGTGTTTTGAACAAGGGAATTAAACATTAAATGTTGTTAAATGTTAACTATTTGTTGATGTTTGATCTTTGTTGATATATGATGGTAAATAAATGAGACTTGGAATAAATGAAATAAAGAGATGAAATGAGTTGTGTTCCATGATGAAATGGAATGTGGTTGTTACAGTACCCTATTCTACAACCAGTGTAACATACATGATGAAGGAAGAAAGAGGAGTAAGGAAGGGGATACACAGAGAATGCGAGGAAGGTTTTTACAGAACAAAAATGGAGAAACATTTTCTGAAGAAGGAGGAAAGCCGAACGTTCGAAACCAGGTGCTTGGATTGATTAATTTGGATGGCTCACCTTGGGGAAATACAAACGCTGGGTCAAGGAAGCTTATGGGCCGTCAGATGGCATCATACAGAGGCAAGGTGGATGGCTTAGATGGGGATCCAAGCCAACTCGATCGCAGCCATCCATCATTTGAAGATCCAACGGCCAGCAAGAATCTCCCCCTCCAAGGATTCAGAGGAAAGGACAACCGCTCTGCCAGCATGCTGAGCAACAGATCTATCGTGGAGACAAAATCAAGTGGAAATGAACAATCAAGAAGGGGTAATCTGGTCACTTCACCAAAAGAGAGGAAGAGACTTGGGTCGAGTCCTCAAATGGTTTAGCAGGAGAGCGCTCGGACCCCCAATGGAACCAGCCCATGTTTGTTTAATAGCCTCATCATCCGGCCCATCTCATAAGCCCAACTCCAATCCTGCATGAACAAGTTCCACAAGCTTGGCTCAAGTTAGATAGAAATAAATCCAGAACGATTAGTAGCAATATTACCTAAATACCCCATTGTGTAATAATATAAATAGAAAAGTGGAGAGTGAGGAGAGCATGACCTGAGAATTGTAACTAACTATTGGTGCAGTTATGAGGTTCTCCCCCCTCGAAGTGGGTTGTTGCTCAATTTGAAACCAATTTAGTTTCTTTCTTTTTATGTTCCTTTCTTGTTTACCAATCAGCCTTTCACAATAGGTAGATCAAAAGGGATCAGTAAGGGAACATACCAATTGGTATCAGAGCCTAATATGGCAGAAAATGCTAGATCTGCTGCACAGCTCTCTGAGGTGATGAATCAATTATCTCAGATGCAGCAGTTCTTTGAATCTAAATTCGAAGAACAAGACCAGAAAATAGCAGATCTCACCAATCACATCACGGCTCTTTCCAGCAGTAATGGAGGCAATCGGAATGAATGTGATGAAGGCACCTCCCATACTGCTAATTTTACAGGTCCAAGCAGAAGCAGCAATCAGACATTCTAGGGAATTCAAGCAAGATCCATTAAACTTGATTTTCCCAAGTTCAGCGGGGAAAATCCAAGTGAGTGGGTGTACAAGGCAGCTCAGTTCTTCACTCACTATGATGTACCAGAAGCTTAAAAGCTCATGTTCTCTTCTATGCATATGGAAGGCAAGGCACTGGTATGGTTTCAAGACCTAACCAATTTTGGTAATATGAGAAATTGGGAAGAATTTACTAAGGCCTTACAGGTTTGGTTTGGTGAAAATCCATATGAAGATCCCATGGATCTCTTGATTGAACTAAAACAAAGGTCTAATGTGGAAGAGTTCAAGACCAGATTTGAGGCCATCACCAACAAAATAACTGGACTCAGTGAGGAACATAAGTTAAGCTTCTTCTTAACGGGTCTCAGAGATGAGATACGTTATGCTGTCAAAATGTTCAACCCCAGAGATCTGACAGCAGCATTTGGACTGGCCAAATTGCAAGAAGAGAACCTGGCTATGTCCAGAAGGAGCCAACCAAAACATAACCAAGTAAGTGCTACAGTCATTCATAGCAAGGGCCAGTTACCAATAGGTACTTCTAAATTCATTCCCTGGAAGGAAACCTCAAAGATTGTGCCAAAGAATGAGACTAACACCCATCCAACAGCCTCAACTATTAATAAACTTCTGATTAAGAAACTCAGTGCAGAGGAATTGGACTCAAGAAAGGCCAAGGGTCATTGTTTTCATTGTGATGAGAAGTGGAACCGTAACCACAAGTGTAAGAGCCCTAAGCTATTTGTGCTGGACACTCTATTTGGAACTGAAGTTGAATTAGAGGAAGAAGAGGTGGAGGACGAAGCTATTGGTGTGGAAGAAGACCCTGAAGAAAAGGACCAAGAGATGAGTATCACACTCCACGCCATCACAAGTACTCCCCAACCCCAAACTATTAGATTGATTGGAATAATTAATGGGAAGAGATGGTCCATACTTACTGATTCTGGAAGTACACATAATTTTAATGATCCCAAGGTGGCCAGTATGAGCCATTTAAAGGTGTTAGAGGGTCCTACCTTAACAGTAAAGGTAGCTAATGGGGAGAAAATAGACAGTGTTGGATCTAGCCCGAGAGTTCCAGTAAAAATTCAAGGCTATATTTCACCATTGATTTTATTCTATTGCCCTTGGTTAGGTGTGATATGGTGTTGGGGGTACAGTGGATGAAAACCTTGGGGGCCATCAGTTTTGATTTTGAGAAATTAACCATGAATTTCCAAGTCAGCACTAGTTCAGTTTGTTTACAAGGTTTGGGGCCGAGGGTCCCCATTATTGAAGAAGTTGAGTTGAGTCAAATAAGGAACAGTTCCTTTAAGGGATTACTGCTACAAATTATTGATTCAAATGCTGTAGAGGAATCTAAGGTCAGGGATTTACAAGGGGAAAAGAAATTGACTGCACTTCTAAAAAAATATTCTGATGTTTTTAAGGAACCCACTGGATTACCACCCGTTAGGGGTTATGAGCACAAAATTACCCTTCAACAAAGTACCAATCCCATTTCAGTGAGGCCTTATAGGTATCCACACTATCAAAAGGAAGAAATAGAAAGGATTGTTCAAGAATTGTTGGAGTCTAGGTTGATCCAACCAAGCCAATCCCTATTTTCCTCACCTGTCATTCTAATGAGGAAAGCGGATGGCTCCTGGAGAATGTGTGTTGACTATAGAGCCTTGAACCAAGTCACTATCAAAGATAAGTACCCCATTCTAGTGGTTGATGAGTTATTGGATGAATTACACAGTGCAAATGTATTCTCTAAGCTGGACTTGAGGTCTGGCTATCACCAAATCAGGATGGTGGAGGAAGATAGGGAGAAGATAGCCTTTAGAACTCATGCTGGGCATTATGAATTTCTAGTTATGCCTTTTGGCTTAACTAATGCCCCAGCTACCTTCCAAAGTTTGTGAAATGATGTATTTAGGCCTTATTTGAGGAAATTTATCTTGGTTTTCTTTGATGACATCCTCATTTATAGTAAAAATGAAAAAGAACACTGGGAGCATTTGGAGGTTACCTTGGGGATGTTGAGGAAATATAAGCTATATGCTAAGGAGTCAAAGTGCAGGTTTGCCTATCCAGAGGTGGATTATTTGGGACACTTAATTTCATAGCAAGGAGTCCGGGCTGGCCCCAAGAAAATCTAGGCTATGCTTGATTGGCCGACTCCCAGCACTATTAAGTCTTTAAGAGGCTTCTTAGGGCTTACTGGGTATTACAGGGGGTTTATAAAGGATTATGGAGGAATTGCTAGGCCTCTTACCGAGTTATTGAAAAAGAATTCCTTCAGGTGGTCTGTAATGGCAGAGGAGGCATTTAATAGATTAAAGAGGGCAGTAACCAACCCTCATGTTTTGGCTTTACCTGACTTTTCTAAGGTCTTCGTTATTGAGTGTGATGCTTCAGGTAGTGGAATTGGGGTTGTGTTAATGCAGAATAGAAGGCCGATTGCTTTTTACAGTCAAGCATTAAAGGGGAAATTACTACACCTATCTACGTATGAGCAGGAATTGTTTGCTTTAGTGCAGGCCATTAAAAAATGGAGGCCTTACCTACTAGGGCAATCTTTTATTGTTAAGACAGATCACCACAGTCTTAAGTTCCTCTTGGAATAAAAGATTGGGAGCCCTATTCAACAGAAATGGATATCCAAGTTAATCGGCTACACATTCAAGATTGAGTACAAGAAAGGAGTGGAGAATAAGGTGGCAGATGCCCTTTCCAGGATGCATGAGATTGAAGATAAGAAGGTTGAGAAACCGGTGATTTTGTCCCTCTCTATCAGCAAACCTTACCCGACCCTATTCACCGATATTAAACAAGCCTATGAGACTGATGCCGGGGTGCAGGGTATTTTTGAGAAGATGAGCAGGAAATTATTGGGGTACAGCAGTTCTCAATCAAGCAAGGATTACTATTTTACAAGGACATGTTATACATACCTAATGTGGAGACAATTAAGGAGCAAATACTACAGTATATCCATAATGAACCTATGGCAGGTCATGGGGGGTACCAAAAGACACTACAGAAGGCCCTAAGAGAATTTTACTGGCCCAAAATGAAATCGGAGGTAAAACAGTGGGTCAAGGAGTGTGAAATTTGCCAAAAATGTAAGCACGAGACAACATCAACTCCAGGGCTACTTCAACCTCTTCCTATTCCTACCAGGAATTGGTCTGACATTTCCATGGACTTCATTGATGGTCTGCCCAGGTCAAAAGGTGCCACTACAATTTGGGTTATTATTGATTGACTCTCAAAATTTGCTCATTTTATTCCACTCTCTCATCTATACACATCATCTCATTTAGCTCAGGTTTTTATGGAGAATGTTTTTAAGCTTCATGGGCTGCCGGTTACAATTGTTTCAGACAGGGACCCTTCATTCACTAGTGGGTTTTGGAAGGAGCTTTTCAAGCTAATGGGGACTAATTTACACTTTAGTTCCAGTTATCATCCACAGACGGATGGTCAGACAGAGGTGACAAACAGGTATGTCGAGACTTACTTAAGGTGTTTTTCCTCAAAAACTCCCAAATATAGGCTACATGGCTATTCCTAGCAGAATGGTGCTATAATACTAGCTATTACTCAACAATTAAATTAACCCCCTATGAAGCTCTCTATGGAATTTTGCACCCTTCTCTTAAGGAATATGTCCCAGGACTTTCTAAAGTGGCAGTAGTAGATGATATGTTACAAGCACATGGTAGAGTTCACAAGTTATTACAAGAACATTTAAAGGTAGCACAAAATAGGATAAAGCAACAAACTAATAAGCATCGTACGGAAAGAACATTCAATGTGGGTGAGTAGGTGTATGTGAAATTACAACCCTATAGGCAGCTCTCAGTAAAACAAAGAAGGAACTTGAAGCTAGCACCACGTTATTATGGGCCATACTAGATCATTAAGGTAATAAGTCCAGTGGCATATCAACTGGAGCTACCCAGCCAAGCTCAAGTTCACCCAGTGTTCCACGTATCTCAACTTAAAGCAAAAATAGGGAATCAGGACTTATATGCTACCATCTTACCATTAGTGGATCCAAAAGGCCATCTTGTACCGGAGCCAAAGTGTATTTTGCAGATCCGTGACAGGAGACGTGAGAGAAGACAGTATCAAGAGGCTCTTGTACAATGGGTCGGGCAATTACCTGAAGAAGCCACCTGGGAACCCCTCAAAAAGATACTTTTTGAGTACCCAAACCTTGAGGTCAAGGTTCCTTCAGAAGGGAAAGAGAGTTGTTACAGTACCCTATTCTACAACCAGTGTAACATACATGATGAAGGAAGAAAGGGAAGTAAGGAAAGGGATACACAGAGAATGCGAGGAAGGTTTTTACAGAACAAAAATGGAGAAACATTTTCTGAAGAAGGAGGAAAGCCGAACGTTCAAAACCAGGTGCTTGGATTGATTGATTTGGATGGCTCACCTCGGGGAAATACAAACGCTGGGTCAAGGAAGCTTATGGGCCGTCAGATGGCATCATACAGAGCCAAAGTGGACGGCTTAGATGGGATCCAAGCCAACTCGATCGCAACCATCCATCATTTGAAGATCCAACGGCCAGCAAGAATCTCCCCCTCCAAGGATTCAGAGGAAAGGACAACCGCTCTGCCAGCATGCTGAGCAACAGATCTATCATGGATACAAAATCAAGTGGAAATGAACAATCAGGAAGGATAATCTGGTCACTTCACAAAGAGAGAGGAAGAGACTTGGGTCGGGTCCTCAAATGGTTTAGCAGGAGAGCGCTCGGACCCCCAATGGAACCAGCTCATGTTTGTTTAATAGCCTCATCATCCGGCCCATCTCATAAGCCCAACTCCAATCCTGCATGAACAAGTTCCACAAGCTCAGCTCAAGTTAGATAGAAATAAATCCAGAACGATTAGTAGCAATATTACCTAAATACCCCATTATGTAATAATATAAATAGAAGAGTGGAGAGTGAAGAGAGCATGACCTGAGAATTGTAACTAACTGCTGGTGCAATCGAGAGGTTCTCCCCCCTCGCAGTGCGTTGTTGCTCAATTTGAAACCAATTCAGTTTCTTTCTTTTTCTATTCCTTTCTTATTTACCAATCAGCCTTTCACAATTAATGTGGTGAGTTTGAATAGCAATTATTAATGTGGTCAGTTGCTAATTAATGTGGTCAGTTGCTAAGTTATAGCCATGACCATATCCTTCAATCGCTAAAAACATTACTTCCATCGTGTCTTCTATGTGACTTCATCGCATTTATAGATTTTCTCAACAATGGCAATTCAAGAATCATTATCACTACCTCTGTCGGCTCCTTGTGAAAAAACAAAGATTAAACTGTTAAATTAGGTTGATTCTGCTAATATCATGAGAAATAATGCGGAAAATTTGAGAAACTCTCTCTAATAACCAAAGCATGTATTCAAAATTAATTAATTAATTAGCCGTTAGGCCCCCACAGGTGTACATAGAAATATTTAATGCTAGAAAAATATAAAAAATAACAAATTTGACTTAAAAAAGAAATATTTCTAAAAAAAAAGGTATTTGAAAAAAAAATAAATATTCTAAAATTGCTAACTAGATTTGAGTTTTCTTTTTACGCATATTTAAAAGAGTTTTTTATGAAAATATCCATCAAACATCTCTCTTTTTTTATTTGGTCCTTAAACAATCAAATGCACCTATTACATTCTCAAACTATCAAATTTTGTTCTATTTAGTCTAAATACTAATGCCATCCACTAAAGTTAACAGAAAAATTGCCATATGTGGGTCACTTAACTTTTTGTTCCCTATGCTGGGGCATGATGGTCAATCCATGTCTATTTACTTTTATGAAATAATAATTTATAAATTATTTTCGTTATATTATTTATTAAAAATAATTTAATTCAATAAAAATAAAATATATTAAATATAATTTAATTATATTATTTATTAAATATAATTTAATAAAGTATATTTTATATTAAATTAATTAACTAAATCAGTTACTAAATTATTTAATTATATTATTAATTAAAAATAATTTAATAAGATAAAATCCATGTTAAATTAGTTAATTAAATCAATAATTGATTAATTTAATTATATTATTTATTAAAAATAATTTAATAAGATATATTCGATTTTAAATTAATTAATTAAATCAATAATTCACTAATTTAATTATATTATTTATTAAAATTAATTTAATAACATATATTCCATATTAAATTAATTAAATAAATCAATAGTTGATTAATTTTAAAAAATCATAACAAATTTAACAAAAATGAAAACTTAAACAAAAAACATAAACAAAAAAAGTGTTTTCACTCTCGTTTTTTTTTTTTTTTTTTTTTTGTCTATTTTAACCATTCATCAATTTTAATATTTTGTTCATTTTTGTTGCATCATATTAAAATAAAAATTATTTTATTCAAATATTTTATTAAACTAAAACTATTTTATGTAATAAATAATACAATTTACCTAATTTAATTTATTATTAATCAATAAAATTAATTAAATTAATATGGAATATATTTTATTAAATTACTTTTAACAAATAGTATAATTAAATTAATTGAGTTAATCAATAATTGATTTAATTTATTAATTTAACATTGAATATGTCTTATTAAATTATTTTTAATAAATAATATAATTAATTCAATCAATTATTGATTTAATTAACTAATTTAACATGGAATATATTTTGTTAAATTATTTTTAATAAATAATATAGTTAAAATGCATACATGAGATGGCATAACAAAGAATGACTTTTTTTTGGGGGGGGGGGGGGGGGACTGAATAATAAAAAATGAGTCTTAAGGATTGAGAAATTGTAGGGTTTCTACATGTCTGATTCCCTAGGAGTGTGGACAATGGGATCCGGCCTCAAGCCTGATTCGGCTTTAAGATTGGGCCAATTATCCATATAATAAAATAAAATAATTTTTTAAAATATTCTTTCCACAAATTAAAATTCAACTATTAATAATTTTTTTTATTCAATAATTGAAATTATTTTTATATTTTTAATTTCTCGCTCAATTCTTATTATAGTGGATCCCATTACTATCTTTTTTATAATTTAAAACTTATAAATTATCATAATTTTTTTGATTTCAACTTTTTGTTCGAAATTTCAACTGTATAAGAAGTTTAATATTAATTTTGTTCAAAGTTCCGTAAGTACGAGTTATTGTTAGTTTTATATAAGTCCGGTCATACTTTAATTTATAAATAGTAAATTTTTTTAGTCAAAATATATATTTTGATATTTTTTGATTGGTTTTTCTTGTATTTTTTAATTTTTATAATATATAAAAATATTATCTAAATAACAAAACATTTATACCAAATACATTCTATTGCGTTTTGGCCGGGCCTAAGTCAAACTTTAGACCCCAATCCTATTAATAAAAAATAAAAATAAAAAGTACCAGTAATAATAACTATAATAATAACAGTAATGATAACAATAATAATAATCAGAAAAGGTTTAAATACTAAACGAAATTTTAAAATATATGAACGAGTTTAAATGGGTCCCACAAACTTACATACCGAAGGCCGCTCCAAAACCTTCCAAACTCTGTACTTTTCTCCAATTCCCTGCCATTTCTATTCTCCCGCCCAATTTACCAACCTACGTACTTCCCCCGCTTGCTGGGCAGCCTTTCCATTTGTGAGTTCAAAGGGAAAAAAAAATAGTTAAGAGAGAAGAAAGAGGAAATAATAATAATTTTTTTTATTTGAAAGTTTATGAGAGAAAAAATAACTTTTTCCCTCTTTATTAATGAATTGAGAAAAAATAGAAAAAGAAATAACGGGTGCAATGTTATTTTATCATTAAATTTTTTGAGAAATTAAAGTATCATTAATTTATTTAACTTTTGAATATATTTGTAATTTATTTTTTTATTTTTTATTTTATGAACAAATATATTATTTTAAAAGTTTTATTAATTTACTTTTTATTTTCCTCATTTCCTTCCACTCTTAAGAAAATTAAAATTTTAATATTTTAACACTTACTTTTTTTTTTTCCTATTTCTTTTATTTTCTTTCCTATTCTAAACAAAAATCACAAACAAACTTATTGATTCTAAAATCTTTTTTTTTCTTTTTCAATTTCAGTATTTCCAAACAAACTAATAAAGAACCAAATAAAAAAAAAGACTAGTGTGAAGTAGGAATTTACCAACCCCTTCTTGCTTTCGTCCTCGTCTTCTCCTTCTTATTTCCTTTTCTTCTCTTTAATTTTGTGAAAAGACAGGAATAAAGTTGTAAAATAAACCAAATCCTCAAGAAATCAAATCAAAGTTTGAATATAATTTGAATTCTCATTTTTTAAATTTTGTTAGAAATAGATTAATTAATTTAAATATATTATAAAATATTAAACCACTCAAAATCATTTGAAATTAACTCAAAAAGTTAATGCCCATATGATAATGTTTTTGCTTTCTGTTTTCTTATGTTTATTTTTAAAATTTTAAAGATTAAAAACATAAATTTTTTTCGTAATTTTTTTGTTCTCCTATTTTTTAAAATAATTTTTTAAACATTTTGAAAATTATGAAAAAAAAATATGTTTTCATTTATTTTCAAATTTTTGTTTTTCTTTCTTGTCAACCATTATTATAAAGCCAACATAACTCATACTACCATAAAAAAAAAATTAAAAAAAAATTAGTGTTATCATTGAGCCTGTTTTTATCTACATTTGCATTCTTATTTTTCAAAAGTCCGATAATGTTTTCCCGAATCATTTCTAATCAGTATAACAATTTTCGATTCGATCCAAACTCAAATAATGAAATGACCGTCTACACTCAAGTTATATTTTTGACCTAACATTGCATTTTGAGCATCGCAAAAGCTTTAAAAATATTCGTCATTTCATATCAACTTAATAAATATTAGATTTATCTGAACTCAAGGTATAAAGTGACTTTTTTACTTGTAGTTTTTTTTTTTTTTGGGTCTAGAATCACGTTATGGACACCCAAAAGGTTGATAATTGATATGTTGTTTAATAACTAAGTAAATTTTGACCTAATCAAAACTCGGGCTAAAAAAGTTGGAGCTTCCCCTAAGCCTCACTTGGCCCATCATATGCTTCTCAATCGCTTGAAAAATATTACTTAGTTTGTTTCTTATTACCCTAGCAAATTTTGGCCTAGTTCGAAATAGATTGATTGTTTCATCCTTACTTGTATTTTTGGCTCATATTTTTATTATAGGATTTCCAAAAAGCTAAGATATAATACTTGACATGCCTCTTGTCATCTAAGAAAATTTTCAAATGATTTGAACTCAAACTAAAAAATAAAAAATTTGTCTCTTGACCTCTTTTTAGCCAATATTTGCATTATGTGCTTCTTAAAATATTTCTCACCATAATTTTTATCAGTTAAGAATATTTTAAGCCAATCGGTATTTATGTAAAAAATTAACCACTTTACTTGTTATGTTAACATTTGTTTTAATAATCCCAATCATGTATGTGTTAATTCAAATTGCATAAGTTCTTATTATTGACATCTCACACATTATCATAGACCGACAATGATATAGGCAGGCTATCGAAGAGTGGTAAGAATTCCCATTCCATATCATATGGGTGGAGAAAGTGCCATATATGTACCAATTCAACATCTTCTAAATACAACACATTTTAAAGCTGTATAGACACTAAATTCTATTAGAACTCGAAAAAAAAGCATGTTTGGACAAGATTTATAACAAGATAGATAGCCATCTAGAAGTCCTCGCACTGCATCTAACTGAGTCCAAAGTTGACACTATCGAACTATAAAAATGTGGATCGTTACAAATAGTATTAGAGCGAATACCCAACTTGAAGTGTGAGGTCATGTAGGTGCATGCTCGAAAGAGGGAGAGATATGAAAAGAAATGGAGAAACTGAGTAATAAGAAAATGGAGAAGAAATTGAGTAAAAATGAGATGACGAAATTCTAGTCTTTCTTAATTCATTATTCAATAGGTGGGTTATAACTCATATACACATAAATACAATAAGTAAACTTATAAAATCTGCATATATGAATATCTATTTTCCAAATAAGTTACAATTAACTTTCTCCCAAAATATCTCCCAATAAATTAGCACATCCTTTGATCTTCGCCAACTTTAATGTCAAGTTTGAATTTCAAATTTCAAATTTCAACACTACCCCTTAAGTGGAGCTTGTCAATTGAAAATGCTCAACTTGTGTAGGTGTGTATAAAATAGAGTCTTTCCAAGTGGCTTCGTGAAGAGATGAGTTATCTAACTTTGTGAACTCATGAAGCTAGTGACAATATGACCTACCTTAATATTATTTCGAACAACATGGCAATCCATCTCGATGGGTTCTTTCATGAAAAACTAGATTAGCTGATATGTGCAAGACAACTTTATCATCACAATAAAGTTTGGCTGGTATGTTAAGTTTGATTTTGAAATCTTTGAGTATCTTAACCATTTCAACTCATATGTGACAGATGCCATGGACTAACTTCACCTCTGCTGATGAACGAGAAATAGTAGTTTGCCTCTTAGTTTTCCAAGAAATCAATGAATTTCCAATAAATATACAATATTCTATAACTGACTGTCTTGTGGTAAGCCAACCACCCCAATCCGCATCACAGAAGGTGGTCAACTTCAGATTATTTTGGGCAGAAAACATTAGACCTTGTCTTGGAGAGCTTTTCAAGTATCCCAATACTCTCATGGCTACATCTAGATGTGGCTGTCTAGGCTGGCTTATGAATTGACTAAGTAGATGAACCGAATATTTAATATCTGGCCTAGTAATTGTCAGATATTTCAATTTTCCAACAAGTCTTCTATACTTAGCTAGATCCTTAAGGAGGTCCCCCTGAATTGATGACAATTTGCCATTTATTCCATTGTTGTCAATGCAATAGTTGATCCAAGTAGCCTAACCTCATCTAAGAGATCAAGAGTATATTTCTTTTAAGATATTGCAGCTCCTTATTTTGAATGTGCTACTTCAATACCAAGAAAGTATTTAGTCTTCCTAAGTCTTTGATCTTAAACTGAGTCTATAGGATACTCTTGAGCTAATCTATTAAGGATTAATCATTTCCCGTAATGATCATGTCATCAACGTAAATGAGCACAGTTGAGAATGAGGCTCCATTGCATTTGTTGAACAAAGAATAATGTGCAAGGGATTGTTGAAAGCCTTCCTTGCAGATTGCTAATGAAAACTTGGTATACCAATTATGAGAAGCTTGTTTTAGACCATATAATGACTTGTGAAGTTGACAAACTAATTTGCCACTGCCACTCTCCCCCTATCGACTGAGCCCAACTGGCAGTCATGTAAACTTCTTCATCCAAATCGCCATACAAGAAGGGATTTTGTACATTAAGTTAGTGAAGGGATCAATTCTGCGCAGCTGCAAATGCCAACAAAATCTAACAGTAACAAAGTGGCTATTGAAGCAAAAGTCTCCTATAATCTAAGCCTGTAATTTGTGCATACCTTTTTACAAGAAGTCAATCCTTATAGTGTTTGATGCTCCCATCCGCATTATACTTGATTTTGTATACCCATTTGCACCTATTAGGATGCTTACCAGTAGGTAAGGTTGTGTAGGACCAAGTACCATTCTCTTCTAATGCTTTGATTTCAGTTGCATGGCTAGCATCCACTTAGAATCTACAACACCTTGTGCATATGTTTCTGGCTCAACATTATTTGAGATGGAAGCCAAAAAAGCCTTATATGATCGTGAAAAATGATCATAGGAAAGATAATGAGCAAGGGGGAACATGGTGCCTTTTTATTGGACTTGGATCCAAGGTAGATGATTGACTTGAAGTTTGCAAAGTGGTGATACGTGGACAATGAAAGTCTCGTAACCATCGTGATGGTTGTCGTGGCCTATCAGAGTGTCGACTTGGGGAGTTCAGTTGGGCTGGTGTTTTACTTATACGTGGTTCGATTGTAGGAGCTGTTGGCGCAATAGACTCGGAGGTGATGTGGGTAGGCCAAAAAGGCTGTACAAACTATCGTCGAGGGGTGGTGAAAGAAGTGGTATATTTGTGAAATTCAACATCTCCTAAGCACAACGTGTTGAAAGATGTGTCGACATTAGACTCTGCTGAAACTTTATGATTAAGCTTTATTTGGACGAGAAGATGAGTGATTTTCTGATAAGTCCTCACACTACACCTAACTAAACCCAAAAAAGATAATATTATCCTATAAAAATGTGGATCATTATATATATATATATATAATATATATAAATACAATTTTATTTATATTTTTTATTATTAATGTTCACAATAAATTCTTACCCAAAAAAAAATGAAATTGAAACATAACCAAAAATACCAAACATGTTTTCTATTTTATGTTTTTATTTTTTTACATGAAAATATAAAAAAAAACAAAAACAAAAAATTGAAAACATAAAAACAATGGAATAATTGCATTTTTACTCTCTTATACTTAAGGCAAAAATAACTTACACCCTCCAAACTTCAAAAACAATATAATTTCCTTTATATTTTTATTATTATTAATGTTCACAATAAACTTCTAACCAAAACAAAAAATTGAAATTGAAACATAAACAAAAATATTAAACATGTTTTCTATTTTATGTTTTCATTTTTTTTACGTGAAAATATAAAAAAACAACATAAACAAAAAATTAAAAATAGAAAAAAAAAAACAAAAGAATAATTACATTTTTGCCCTCATATACTTCAAAAACAATAACTTACACCCCTTAAACTTCAAAAACTTACCTTTACACCACTAAACCTTTATACCACTAGTATTTGGGAGTAAAGCGAAATTATAAACGGTATTAAATTTTTAAGTAACTTAACAAAAATATCTACTAAAATTGAAATAGAATCATGAAGTGTAAGTACAAATAATATAAACTATATGGGGTATGAGTAATATTATTCAAAAAGCAATGGATAATCACTCCCGTTGAAAATCAATTCAAAGAAAAAAAAATCCTACAACTTAGCTTGCTATACATTATTGCACCCATTTTTCAAAAATTAAGTTTTAAAATTAATTATTGACTTAAAATAGCTTCAAAACTTTGGTTTCAAATTTCTTTGTTCAAGTCATGTTATTGCGCATTTGTTCTTCCATTCATACTTGTGCAATCTCTCTTGTTTCGGTTAGTACACCTGTTTAATTTGATCGTCTCTTTACTCCACGTACAAAATGTGATTGTAAGTGAAAGAGCGCTAATTTAGCTCGACATACATTATTTGCCTATATTTTCCAAACCCTCAAAGGTCTAGAAAAAATTCATAAGTTAACAATAACTATCTTTTAAGCTCAGCCTCTCGCATCTTCTGCTCAGAATAAGGGAAAAAATTATGGCAAAAAGAAAACCTCAAAACAGAAATGAAATAAAAAAAGAACTCGGTTCCCTTTTTTACAATGTAGTCCAAATCAAGTGAGAGATATACAGAATTGCAATTAATGTGAGCAGGAATAACATAAAAATGCAGAAAGAAAAGTAGACAAAATTTACAAAGACTTGTCTCAGCCGGTAAATGAGGGACCATGCATAGAAACCCTGCTTGCCAATTCCCTCAAAGCTCGAGCTCCCTTCAAATATCCTGCAGTAGCTTTTAATTTTGTAGTCTTCAATTTTAATAACCACTCTTTCAACACCTTACTCCCTCCTGGCGCCAGATCACTCCCATTAAGCTCATCAGAGGTTCAAAATTTCTATTTCTTTTTGCAACATATCGAAGAAACCAAATAGAACAGTCTTGAGAGAGAGAGAGAGAGAGAGAGTAGTGTATATTCCTGTCAATGGAACAACGGCAATACACCCCACTGATGCAGAAGACCCTCACCGGTAGTCACTTCCAAGACCAATAGAACAAGCACTGCCAACATAGCCGCCCTACCATTCCAAGTTTCAGCGCTCTTTGTCCATCCCCATTCCCACACAACAACAGGTGGTGGAAGCTCTCGACGCTGCGAATCATATGCTGCCAAAAGCTCTTCTACACTGCCAAGAGGAACTAGAGACTGCAGAAGTCCCACATAATCTCCAATCAGAAAGCAATATAATGAAACACAAGGGAGCATCAAATTAGGCCAGAAATATAGTAAACCAAGTCAGGCAATGCAGAAAACAGCTTCATAATATGTCTATATATATATATAGTTTCTTATGAGATAAGAGTTGCAAGACCTCACACTAAATAAACTACATTATATATCCAAGGTCCAATATTGAGATAATTTCAGAGGTTTTCCGTATTTTGCCCAAGCCAACAGAGTTCAAAATACTTAGTTGAATAATAACTAAATCCTTGAATAAAATTTTCTCCTAACAGTATTGTCATACCTCAACATAAATTGGTGGACCCGTTTCCTAACAATTTTAACCTTTGGGTAACACGGTTGCTATTAGTTTAACATGGTATCAAAGCACCCCCCACATGTGAGGGAGACTGTTAAAATATCTTGATACAAATTATTAGGCTTATTTTATAATAAAATAAGCTTTTAGGTGAGATAGCACCTAATAGTTCAACAAACATCAATACACATTTTTTTCAACTACACTTTATTAAGCAAAAATGGCAGGTTCCTTAGTGGTTGCATCAGCTTTTTCTCACATTAAAGGAAGTTTTCTTAATGAGTTTAAGTCCCACTCCTTTGGATAAGTACTGTCTTTTCCACCTAGTTTCTCTTCTGTGAAGCTTCTTCATCCCCCTATCCCAGATAATATGAGCCTTGACAAATGCCCATAAGAGCAATCCAAGGTAGGTAGAAGGTAGTTGACCTTTCTTGCACCTAGAATCCAGGCGTCAATGTATAAAATATATCAGGCATTATGAAAGATTAGTTTCTAAAGGTAATGAAAGGTTAGTTTCTAAAGGTGCATAAAATTTAAAATTTCAAACCATTAAAGTTTCTTTATGTCATTTAAAATGATTTGATCATATGTCTAATATAAACCTAGATACGCACCATTAAGAAAAAGTAAGTAGATCAGAAGCAAAGAGGACAAATGATGACTATGATTACATGGACTTAAATGGTAAAGAAAATTTTATATAACCTCACAAAATGTATCACCCACGACAGATATAAATGAAGGAAGAAACAATTAGGAATTGAATGAATGTTTGACACACCCAATAAGGTTGTCTTGTATTGTATATAGAGGCATAGAATCCTAGAAATATGAAAGATCTATACAAGGAAAGGAGAATAAAATCAAAATCCTAGAAAATAATCTCCTTGATCCTATATCCTACCATATTTACATCACCATTATCTAACACACCCCCTCAAGTTGGAGCGTAAATCTTGTTACAAATACACTTCATTCAAGCCCCCCAAAGCTTTGGTAAATAAGTCAGCAAGTTGATTTTTAGTTTTGACGTGACTAGTCTCAATTCGATTTTACAGAAACTTTTCTCTAATGACGACAATCAATCTCTATGTGCCTCTTTCTTTCATAACATACAAGATTAGAAGTGATGTAAATAGTAGCTAGATTGTCACATAATGAAACCCTAGTTCCTCCATATGTTGCATCGAAATCAACACACGTGGTGCAGGCCATGGTTCTATTATCAGACTTGGCACTTAACCATGCTATAACTGTTTACTTTTTACTTTTCCAAGACACTTAAAGTTTCCTCCAACAAAGCCCCCCCCCCCCCCCCCCAAAAAAAAAGAAAAAAAAACTCCTGAAATTTTGAGAAAGAATTGAGTCAATTATATTTTCTTAGGAATAAGCCTTTACATAGTTATATGCAGAATTAGAGACCTAATTACGGGGAGAGAAAATAGGAAACTAACTTTTCTCAACACTAATTTTCTATAGAAGTGGGATTCCCTAACAAATATCCCATGATTCTAGGAAAGTAAATGATACCTGTTTCCTGAGCTAATGGACTGAATTCTAAGAAAGTAAATGATACCTGTTTCCTGAGCTAATGGACTGAATTCTAAGAAAGTAAATGATACATGTTTCCTAAACTAATAAACTGAATTTTAGGAAAGTAAATGATACATGTTTCCTAAACTAATGAATTGAAAATTAAGAGAATCAATTGTCTATTTTCCAACACTCCCCCTCAAGCTGGTGAGTAAGCATCTTTCATTCCCAGCTTGGAGATAATTCCTTGGAATATCGCACTACTAAGTCCTTTTGTGAGCACATCTACAAGTTGACCATTTGTTGAGACGTTATGGAGTGCAAATTAATCCACCATCCAACTTTTCCTTTATGAAGTGTCTATCTACCTCAATGTACTTCGTTCTATCATATTGAACAAGATTGTAAGCAATGTTAATAGCAAACTTGTTGTCATAGAATAATCTCATTGGTCCTTCCCATTTGATCTTTAGGTCTTCCAAAATTATCTTGAGCCATAGTAATTCACACGCTCCCTAAGCCATCGCCCTAAACTTTGCCTCCACACTTGATCTAGCTATCACATTCTACTTCTTACTCCTCCAACTCACAAGATTGTCTCCAAGGAAAGTACAATAACATATAGTGGATCACCTATCAACGGGTGAGCCTGCATAATCTACATCAGTGTATGTGATGAGGACATCAATTTTTAAATTTATTTCTTTTTATTATTATTATTATTATTTAGACCCA
Organism: Vitellaria paradoxa; assembly: GCA_019916065.1. Taxonomy (NCBI): domain Eukaryota; kingdom Viridiplantae; phylum Streptophyta; class Magnoliopsida; order Ericales; family Sapotaceae; genus Vitellaria; species Vitellaria paradoxa. The sequence goes on from CM034236.1 coordinate 22,485,963, forward strand.
TTTATTTTGAGCTTTATTGATATTGAGTTTATATTATTAGAGGTTATTTGAACCCATTTGTTTTGGTCTATTTTAGTATTAGGTTTATTTTATTTTAAGTCTTTGTGTTAGGCCTATGATGTCTTCTATTTAAACCCTAATTAGGGTTAACAAAACATTAGCTTGAATGATATTTTTTATTATTGATTCTTCCCCTACAGCTGCTGCCCTCTTTCTTCCCTCTCTTCCTCCTCCACCTCTTCCTTATTCTTCTTTAATTCTTTCTTTTTCCTTAAAATCCTACATCAACTTTGGTATCAGAGCAAAGGATCCTACAAACTTTCTCAACCCTCATTGCTGTTCTAGTCTCAAAAAAAAAAAAAAAAAGCAGCGGCAGCCGCCGCAGTAGCCGCCACCACCGCCTTTACGCGCCATCAAGCCTTTCAAATACATTTTGCGCAATTCTAGCAATATTTATCTCTGGTGAACTCTACCAGTGGCATCACCTACCTCTGGCAAACTCGCTGGTGATCCCAACCACCTCCGGTGACTTTTCCAATGACTGGCCGGTGACCTCCGCAACTTTTCCGGCGAACTCTGGTAAAGTCCAGCAGCACCATCTGCCTCAGGTGAACTCCCAGGTGACCCCCGGCGACCTCCAGTAGCTTTTCCAGTGAAACTCCGGCGACTTCCGATGAATTCTAGAACACTCTGTCAATCTATTTTGGCAAATTTCAAGCAACAAGGCAGCTGACTACTTATTTTGATGTTTCAAAAGTGAACACTTTACATAGTTTGAAGCAAAGGTTTGGATTAGGTACAATTCTCTCATTGTTAATTATGATAAATGCTTATAGCATATGGCAGCGTGAATTGCATAAATTTGAACTTGAACCTTGCCCATTTGTTTCATTTATCCCACTTCCTATTTCCTTTTTGAATTTAGTTAATTGTTGCCCATCTTAAAAAAAAAAAATCACTCACCCATTGCTTGCCTAAATTATTTGTTTGAGTTTCATTTATTAGATTCGTTATTCCTATTTTAAGCATATTAGGATTTTATATTTTTATTACTTTCTTTTTTAATTTTCTTTAATATCAGCATTTAAAAAAAAAATTACTTCTGTCCTTTTACCATGAATTTCAAAAACTAATCATATTGGAATAATAAAGTAGGACTTCGTTCTATACATCAAACTTACGTCAAAGATCCTCCCTATTTTAGTGGCACTATCGATCCTCATGAGTTTCTTAATTGGGTAGATGATATTGAATACATTTTTGACTATCACGACATGTCTGATAACCAATGTATTCGTCTAGCCAAAATAAGATTGACCAATTATGCTAGAGAGTATTGGCAAACAGTTGAGTTATACCATTGACCTGTTACTCGATGGGCCTTAATGAAACAGATTTTGAGCGATCGATTTGTTCCTAAAAGTTTTATAGATAAGGCATGGTTTCAGTTAATGCGTCTTAAACAGGAGGATTCTTCTGTTGATGACTATTTTGATCAATTTAAAACTCTTAGGAAGTGGTCTAACTTTCAAAATGAGTCTTGTGCCATCAGTAGATTTGTCCTTGGGCCAAGGCCTTGCATCCGTGAGGTAATTCAGCAATACACTCATAAGATGTTAAATGAAGCTTATTCCAAAGCTTTAGAAATTGAAAAATATTATAAATTTAAGTCTTATGAATCTATGTCAGAGTCAAAGTGTCCTATACAAACTATTGAGTTACAACGTCCATCTCCTAAACCTAACGCCCCTATTATTTCTGTTGATACTTCTGATTCTCTTATTGATTCTCCTCTTTTGACACTTGATCATGTTGAGTCACCAAATCCTCAAAATGTGTCTAAAGTAGTTGAATTGGTTCCACCGTCATCTTACCTTGATTTTGTTAATTTATTTGAGGACATCATGAATAATGATCGTCAAGATTACATAGACTTTATCATTGGTGATGGTTATTTTTTCAGGGGATATTATTTAAGCATCTCAAGAGTTTTACTTAGTGACTTTATCAGTTGGGAGTTCTTTGAGTCTATGTCCAAGTTGTTCTTCCGTGAGATCACTCAGTTGCATGAGTCATTCTCACTTCTAGTGTATAATAGAGGCATTCTTGTATACATTGAACAATTTCTCTTACAAGTTATGCGTGGCATCTCTTATCACTATTCTATTGATATCATTGAGTTTCCAGCAACTTATTCTTTTTAAGGGATTCTAATTTGACAAGTTCAGTTGCATCATCCCTCGTTATTTTTTCTCAACCATGTATTCCGCCCTTTTTTGATAATGTTGATATTAAATGAAAAATTGGGTTGAGTAATAATTATTATAAATTTTCTACTTACGTTATTGATGGGAATAAAGAATTTAATGGATGTAACTTAATGATGACTTATGCATTGCCTACTTACTACCCCGTATCGCCTTGCCGAAAATGTTGAGCCATTCTGTATCCTTTGTGATCCTAGTCCCAATGCAATTTTTCACTTTGCCATGTGATATGAGTTTTGCCGTAATTTGGCATCTGAAGAACTTGTTATTTTGTGGAGGCATCTTTGGGCTTCAAATATTGTCCGCAAGTTATGGAGATATTTTTATAACGGTTCCAGTTCCTCCACCTCTTCAGTGGTGCCTATCTGTGTTCGATGTTGAGAACCTTATTTTCCTTGTCAAGTGAAAAATGCGACATAATAACAATGCCAAGTTTTCAACTCGACGGAGTCGAGTTCTTCTCAATCCGGGAGAGTTGATGAGGACATCAATTTTTAAATTTATTTCTTTTATTATTATTATTATTATTATTATTATTATTATTATTATTATTTATTATTTGGACCCATTTGTCTTGAGCTTTATTGATAATGAGTTTATATTATTAGAGGTTATTTGAACCCATTTGTTTTGGGCTATTTTAGTGTTAGGTTTATTTTATTTTGAGTCTTTGTGTTAGGCCTATGATGTCTTCTATTTAAACCCTAATTAGGGTTAACAAAACATTAGCTTGAATGATATTTTTAATTATTGATTCTTCCCCTACAACTGCTGCCCTCTTTCTTCCCCTCTCTTCCTCCTCCACCTCTTCCTTCTTCTTTAATTCTTTCTTTCTCCTTACAATCTTACATCAGTATGCCTCAAGTATTAGTCTAGTATTTCTTCTAAATAGGATCCCTTTGCTAGGATCAGCCTTTAGGTAATGTAGTATCCTCTAGACCGCATATAGATGAACCTCTTTTGGACTATGCATAAATTGGCTAACCACACTCACGGCATATGCAATGTCTGGCCCTGTATGGGCAAGATATATAAGCTTTCCCACCAGTCTTTGGTACATTTTCTAGTCCACGACTGGATCTTCATTTGTTTCGCCAAGTTTGTGATTTGAATCAATTGGTGTGGAGACTGGTCTACATGCTAACTTTCCTGTGCCCCTTAGAAGATCGATTACATATTTCTGTTGCGAAATAAATATGCCTTCTCTGGAATAAGCTACCTCAATTCCTAGAAAGTACTTCAATTCCCAAGTTCTTTTATCTCGAATTCTTTGACTAGGCATCTTCGCAAGGCTTCCTTCTCCTCCCCATCGTTTCCTACCACAATTATATCATGGACATATACCAAAAGAGCCATGACTCCCCCTGCATTCGAGTGCTTTATAAAGAGTGTATGATCTCCTTGACTTTGTCTGTATCCAATATCAAGCATTACTTTAGCAAATCTTCCAAACCAAGCCCTCGGTGATTGCTTAATACCATACAATGCTTTCTTCCACCGGCAAACTTTATTGTCTCTCAGATTTCCCTTGAAGCCCAAAGGAATATCCATGTATATCTCTTACCATGAAGAAAAGCATTTTTCACATCGAATTGCTCCAAATACTAGTCAAAGTTAGTGGCTAGTGACAAAATATTCTTACGGTATTCATCTTAGCCACTTGAGTAAAAGTCTGCTAGTCAACACCTTAAGCTTGCATATATACCTTTGCCACGAGTCTCGCCTTGTATCTCTCTAGAGAGCCATCTAACCTATACTTCAGTGTAAACACCCACTTGCATCCCATGGATTTTGAAGGAATAGAAGAAAATAATTCTTCTCATTCATCTTAAACATAATCTATACAGGGTTATAAATACAATTCTAAGAGCCTAAATACAGAAATAACCTAATTCTAGCCAACATAAATGAGTACAGCTGTACAGCCTTTAATAAGGAAAGACTAATAGGCTATTATAGAGCTTTTATACAGTAGTTATGGAGCTTTTATACAGCAATTATACAGGCTATAAATACAGCTTTTATACAACTGTTATACAAGCCCTAAGACGATCCATATTCCAACACTCCCCCTCAAGACGGTGTGTAGATATCATGCATTCTCAGCTTGCTCGTGATTCGTTGAAAACTTAGGCTAGGTAGTCCTTTGGTGAGAATATCGGCTAGTTGATTGGAGGATGATACATGTGGAGTTCTTACTTGACCACTATCAATCTTATCTTTTATGAAGTGTCTATCCACCTCAACATGCTTGGTTTAGTCATGTTGAACTAAGTTGTGTGCTATGTTAATGGCTGCCTTGTTGTCACAATAAAGCACCATAGGTTCCTGAAACACAATCTTAAGATCTTTCAGGATCATTTTTACCCAAAGAAGTTCACATATGCCTTGTGCCATGGCTCTAAACTCTGCTTCTGCACTAGAACGGGCCACCACATGTTGTTTCTTACTTCTCCAAGTAATAAGATTTCCACCTAAAAAGGTACAATAGTCAGAAATAGATTGTCTATCCACAATAGAACCTGCCTAGTCTGCATCTGTGTAGGCCTCCAACCTTAAATCTTCGCTTTTCTTGAACAATATACCTTTTCCGGGAGCTGCCTTCAAATATCTCAGGATTCGGTATACAGCCTCTAAATGAGATTTAAGTGGAGCATGCATAAATTGACTTACCACACTCACGGCATATGCAATATCTGGTCGTGTATGTGATAGGTAAATAAGCTTTCCCACCAACCATTGATAGTTTCCTTTGTCAACAAGTTGATCTTCATTAGCCTCTCCTAATCTGTGATTCTACTCAATAGGAGTCTCGGCTGGTTTACAGCCAAGCATGCCAGTTTCCTTAAGCAAGTCTTGTATATACTTCCTTTGAGAAATCACCAGCCCTTGTTTTGATCTTGTTACCTCAATTCCCAAAAAATACCGAAGTTTACCCAAATCTTTAATCTCAAATTCCCTAGCCAAGTAGGCTTTCAATCCCATAATCTCTTCTTGATCATCTCCAGTGACCATAATATCATCAACATAAACAATCAATGCAGTAATCTTGCCTTGACGTGAATGTTTAATGAACAAAATATGATCACCTTGACTTTGACAATAGTCTCTTTCCACCATAGCTCTCATGAATCTTCCAAACCAAGCCCGAGGAGATTGTTTAAGTCCATATAAAGACTTTCTAAGCTTGCACACCTTGTTTGACCATGGTTGTTTTCCATACCCAGTTGGGATATCCAAAAATATTTCTTCCTCTAGGTCTCTATGGAGGAAAGCGTTCTTTATATCAAACTGTAGTAGTGGCCAATCAAAGTTTGTTGCCAATGAGAGAATGATACGAATAGTATTCATCTTGGCCACCGGTGCAAAAGTCTCCTATTAATCAATCTCATATGTCTGGGTATACCCTTTTGCCACTAATCGAGTCTTGTGCCTTTCCACAGTTCCATAGGCTTTGTACTTGATGGTAAAAATCTATTTGCACCCCACAGTGTTTTTTCCTTTTGGCAATTCTACTATCTCCCAAGTTTGATTTTTTTCCAAGGCTCTCATCTCCTCATTTATGGCTTCCCTCCATAGTTTCAATTTAATAGCTTCTTGGACACTATTGGGAACTTCATGGGAAGACATTTGGGTGACAAAAGCTCGGTACTGAGGTGAGAGATGCTGCAAGGAAACAAATTGAGATATAGGGTGACAAGTGCAAGTTCTAACACCTTTCCTAATAGCAATAGGCAATTCCAAGTCTTCATGAGAATCAAAAAACTGAGTTTCAATTTCATTACCTGTTCCAGGATCAATGCTTGGATCATGTGAGTTGATTTCGGGCTTTCTTCTGGAATATACCTTGGTGATAGGTGTCTTAAGTCTCTCACCCTTGGTCTCTGGAGACTTTGTAGTGCTCAATGGATTCTGTCCTGGATTCACATTTAGGGTAGGAGAAGACATATTTGAAGTAGGAGAAATATCTAGGTTAGACGAAGAGGGCAAATCAGAACTAGCACTTGGTATGGGACTAGATACCACACTTGGAACCACACTCGGCATAGGCAAGGCATGGTCAACCTCTAACCAACTATCTTCTCTTAAACTCTCCTCCTGAAGATAGATGTCCCCAAAGTAAGGTTGGTGTTCTACAAAGTAACATCCAAAGTGATGTATTTCCTTTTTGCTGGAGGGTGATAACACTTATAGCCCTTTTGAGTAGAAGAGTACCCCAAGAACACACATCTGATAGCCCGAGGATCAAATTTATCCCTTAAATGACTATGAACATGCACATAGCAAGTGCATCCAAATAGTTTTGGAGGTAAGGACCCAACTCCTTGGAAATCTGGAAACAAGGATAAGAGTTTACTCATAGGAGATTGAAACTGAAGAACTCTTGACAGCATTCAGTTTATCAGGTATGCAGCAGTGAGTACTACTTCCCCCCAATAGGTTTTAGGAACTTTCATTTGGAAAAGAACAGACCTAGCAATGTCAAGAAGATGTCGGTTCTTTTTTTCGGCAACTCCATTTTGTTGGGGTGTGTCAACACAAGATGAGTGATGTAGAATGCCCTCATTTGCGAGATAAGTAATGAGATCGTGATTGAAGTATTCCTTGCCATTATCAGATCAAAGAGTGTGTATTTTTGTCCCAAACTGAGTGCTAATGAATTTGTGGAATAGAGGAAAAATAGTGGAAACTTCCAATTTGGAATTCATAAGATAGACCCAAGTAAAACGGGTGTAATCATCTATAAAGGAGACAAACCACCGAGAGCCCGAAATATTTGGAATACGGGAAGGACCCCAAACATCCGAATGTATTAAACTAAATGGAGATAACATTTGTGGAGTTTTCAAAGGAAAGGATACGCGATGATGTTTGGCCAATTCACAAATTTCACAATGAAATTTCCCCACTTTATTATTTGTAAACAAGGAAGGAAACATTTTTTTCAGCAAAGGAAAAGGAGAATGTCCTAATCTTTTATGCCAGAGCCAAACTTGATCATTTTTTTGTTGAAATGTAGTAGAGACAAAGCCTTGAGACTCTCGACTCTTTTTCACCAAATCTGCTTTCAAGAAGTATAAGCTGTCCTTTAATTCAGCATGCCCAATCATCTTTCCCGTAACAGGGTCCTGAAAATTGCAACTAGAGGAAGTAAATAAAACTGAACATTTCAAATCCTCAGTGAGTTTTCTTACAGACAGCAAATTATAGGATAAATTTGGAACATAGAGGACTGATTTTAGGCATAAAGTGGGTGATATTTGGATATTTCCTTTTCCGGCAATGGGGGATAAGGAACCATCGGCGACTTTGATTTTTTGTTTTCTTAAACATGGGATATATGTTGAAAAATGATTGAAGGTGCTGGTCATGTGATCTGATGCACCAGAATCCACTATCCAGATACTAGAATTGACACTCTTGGAGGTGATTAAGGCAAAGCTATTACCTGATTGGACCATGAAGCAAGAACTTAAAATTGGAGTCAAGTTTGTGGTTTGATTATCAACCTAATTTAGCAGCTTTTTCAGCCTTTCAAAATCACTTTTGTTGAACCCTATAGCTTCCTTATAGTCATCTACAATCACAGTTTGATGAGCTTGACCTGATTTTTCTGCCTAACTTCCTCCTTTGCTGCCAATTCCCTTCAAGCCTTATGGTTTTCCATGCAGTTTCTAGCACATCTCCCTGGTGTGGCGCGGTTTATGACAGTAATCACACCACATCTTCTCTCTATCCAGATTTTTCTCTCCTTCATTCCTTCCCCTAGCCACTTTGGATGCAGCCAAGGCTGAATTCTCACTGGTAGGCTTATCCAGCATAACCACCTGCCTACTTGCCTCTCCTCAAACAATTGAGAAAACCTCATTCAAGGATGATAAATTCTCCCTGTCCAAAATTCTGCCTCTAATCTGATCAAATTCACCATTTAACCCCGCAAGGAAATCAAATATTCTTTCCTCTTCAAGTGCTTTTTTTAGCTTCGCAGCGTCTGTGCTACACACCATCTCAATCCTTTGATAATGATCTAATTCCAACCAAAGGCTTTTGATGGTATTATAGTATTCAGTGACACTGGAAGATCCTTATTTTGTGTTGTGAATCTTCGTTTTCAGTTCATAGATATGAGCTTTCATACCTACATTAGAGTAAGTTTGTGAGGCAGCTTTCCAAATGTCCTTAGCCGTTTTAAGAAACATGTAAGTCTTCCCAATATCTGGTTGAATGGAGTGGAGTAGCCATGACATAATCATGGAATTCTCCACATCCCAAGTCTTGTTATTGGGATTGGTTGGCTTTGGTGGAGGAACTGTGAGATATTCTAACTTTCCTCTGCCTTTGATTGTCAACATTGCTGATTGTGACCATTCAAGGTAGTTGGTCCCATTCAGTTTTGTTGAAGCAATCTGGAGGCTCAAATTTTCTGATGTTGAAGGGGCTTTTAGGGCTGAGGAAGATGCATCTGTAACCTCAGACATGATTCAATGAAGGAATAAGTGGACAGAAAAAAACTGATCAGAAGAGGACACAGAAACAGTTTTGTAGAAGGAACTAACTATTCTTTTGACAGCAACAACCAGAAGAATAATCAGAAATTCTGAATAGCAATGAAGGCCACAGTGAATCAGCTATGAAGGCTGAATAATCCTAGCAATGAAGGCTAGGTTAAGAGGCGGCTAAGGTTAGGCCTTCTAAACCTGCTCTGATACCATGAAGGATTAGAAGAAAATAATTCTTCTCATTCATCTTAAACATAATCTGTACATGGTTATAAATACAATTCTAAGAGCCTAAATACAGAAATAACCTAATTCTAGCCAACATAAATGAGTACAGTTGTACAGCCTTTAATAAGAAAAGACTAATAGACTATTATGGAGCTTTTATACAGCAGTTATGGAGCTTTTGTACAGCAGTTATACAGGCTGTAAATACAGCTTTTATACAGCTGTTATTATGCAAGCCCTAAGACGATCCATATTCCAACAGATTTCTTTCCTGGTGGCAAGTCAACAATTTCCCACGTTCGATTCTTGTTTAGTGCTTGCATCTCTTCTCTCATAGCATCTTTCCATTTCTTATCAGACAATGCCTCATATAATGTATTAGGAATATGAATGATGTTTAGGCCAACAAAAAAGCTTCCATGTGATGGTGAGAATTTTTTAAGGGACGCAAACTTTGCTAAAAGGTACAATGGGTGTTTAGTGCATTTTTTTGAGCCTTTCCTAAGGGCAATAGGAAGATCCCGATCATGTGCTAAGTCAAGAAAATTTCTGTAATTGCATTTACTGCACTTTTACGATTAGGAGTTGAATCTTGAACTTGCACAGGATTAGGATCTGGCATCATGAATATACCTACATAAATCTCATAGAGCCAAAAAATTCATTATTCTCTATCACAGGTCTAGTATGAATGAGTGAAGGAGTTGACATGGACTGAGGTAGTTCAATAGGTACAAAGATAGGTTGGACTCGCACAAAGGCTAAGTTGGGTTCTGAGGAGTTGAAGTCAAGCAAAAACAAATCTCTGTCCTTATCATCAACGAATGACGAGGACTTCCCCTGAAGATAAGGTTCAGTGAAATATGATTTTTGCTCTTCAAAAGTGACATTGATAGAGAAAAAATTTCTCCGTAGGTGAATAGTAACACTTATATCCCTTTTTGGTTGACGAATAGCCCATGAAAGTACACTTAATAGTTCTAGAATCTAACTTCCCTCTATTCTAGCTATGGACATGGACAAAAGCAGTGCAACCAAAGATTACTGGGATGAGATTATTTTGTGTTTAGATTGGGATAAAATTGAGAAAGTGTCTCCATTGGTGTTCAAAACCCTAGCACCCTCGAACGTAGTTGATTGATAATAGGTGCAATTGTAAGCACAACTTCCCCCCAATAAGTTGTTGGAACGTTTTGGTGGAAAAGGAAGGCTCGGGTTGTACCTAGCAAATCGCCATTCTTCCTCTCTGCCACTCCGTTTTGCTGTAGAGTATTAATGCATGAAGATTCATGATAATTTTCTTCTTTTTGAAAATATGGAGATAAAATTTGATTGAAATAATCTCGAGCGTTTGCTGATCTAAATCGTTTGACTTTTAACAGCAAACTGGTTTTGAACCATGTTATGGAAATTTGGGAGTACACTGCTTACATCCGATTTGGATTTAAGATGAAAGATCTAGGAGACTCTATTGCAATTATCAATAAAAGGGAAAAACCATCATGTACCAGACACATTTGGAACTCTGGATCCTCATATATCACTATGGATCAAAGAAAATGGGAATAAACTTCTCTGATCATTGATTGAAAAGGGTACACGCTTGTGTTTTGCAAATTCACACATATCACAACGTAAATGTTCAATACACAGTCCTTTAAATAAAGAAAGAAATATAGTTTTTAAAATTGCAAAAGATGGATGCCCTAGTCTAAAATGATGAAGCCAAATGATGTCTTTATTGGATGATGAAAGAAATGACAGAGATAACAACAATACTTTGACCTAAGTGATTCTTAAAAATAATAGAGCCCTATCCTCTCCTCGGCAAGCCCAATCCTCTTCCCCGAATCCCGATCCTGAAATATACAGTAAGAAGGATAGAAAAGCACATTACCGTTCATATCATGGGTGGGTTTTTGTATGGATACCAAGTTAGTGGACAATCTGGGAACATGAAGAACATTTTTTTAGTGTAAGTGATGGATTTATATGAATATCCCCTATGTCGGCTACAATAATAAGAGAACCAACTGCAATAACTATGTTCCGATTGCTTGGGCAAGGGTTATAAGTGCTAAAATTTAGTGAGTGAGTCATATGATCTGTGACTCCCAAGTCAATAACCCATAGATTACTAATAGGTTTATCTGAGATGTTTTGTCTTTGAGAAGTAGAAAATTTACCTGAGAGTGCAAGAGAGCATGCACCACTACGCTTCTCCAACGTACCCAAAAGCCCCCTTATCTTCTTGATCTCCTCCTTATTGAACTCAATATGATGTTAAGACTACTCTTGACTTGGCTAATTCGTGGTGACATTGCTTTGGATTTGATTTCTCCATTGTCTTCCTCGATAGCCCCACTCTTTGCTCGTTGGTTTACCATGTAGCTTCCAACACGTTTCTTTAATATGTCTTGGTTTCTTGCAATAGGTACACCACAGAGAGTCCTTGCTATCCTGTCCTGAAGATCTTGGTAAATCTACTTTCACACTTTCTTATATTGGCAGTTGTTCCATCTTCGTAACCACAACTGAACCATCCAAGACTTGGGATTAAAGCATGACCCCCCTATGATGCTCCTCAGCATGAATAAGAGAAATGGTCTCATTTAGAGATGGTACCTCTTCCTTGCCGAGAATTGGACTCTGACTTGATCAAACTTAGCATTGAGCATGGTTCAAAGTATCATCTAAGACGCCAAAATATCTTCCGAGACGTATCGGGATCGATGAACAGCATGACGAGATCTCAGCCCGCATCAAAGAAATGCGCCAAGAATAGTCATCTCGCTTTGTCACGGCCGAGACAAGCTAATATCTCAGTGATACACCGAGACGACTAACTGTCGCGACGAGAAATCGGCGAGACATGATTTCTCAGCTATTTTTTGGCGATTTGGTGAATGTTAGGCTATCTATTAGATTTCACTTTTAATTTTTAAATGGATGAACATATATGAAAAACAAAAAAGAAAGCACTGTAAATCATATTATTTACAATAATTTTTTTAGTATTGAACCCAATAATTTGTTGAATGAATCATAGTTTAAAGAGGTTCAATAAAAATTATATATATATATATATATATATAATTTTTATTGAACATATTCAACCATTATTCAATAATTTTATAATAGTATTTTTATAAACAAATTATTAAAATATAATAAGTTTGTTTAATTTAAAAAATTAAATAAAGTGAAACATTTCAATAAGGTAAAAAAAAGTATTAGCAATTATGGTTTATCAATGATGTCATTGGTGTCATATTAGCTCATTCGTATGTTATAAGTATTTATCTAATACTTATTAAAAGAGTTACTATATTTTTGGTCCTATAATATATCCATTTTATTATTTAGAAATATTCTATATTTTTTTTATTTTTTTTAAATTAAAAAGCAAAATATTGCGTAATGCTTAATATCGCAACGCGACACCACGACCGTATCAAAAATTCTCAAGCCGATATGACAACCGCAACTACGACTTTGAACCATCGCATTGAGTCCTACGAGAAAGTCGTGGACTCGGATCTTTTTCAATGAAACTTTTCAAGATTGCTGCATCTGTTGTGCATTTAGTGTCAAGGCATCGATAATGATCAAGTTCTTGCCACAGGTTCTGTAGTAAATTCACGTACTCAGTAACAGTTTTTAAGCCTTGTTTCGCCGCTGTAGTCTTAACTTTAATCTCATACACTTGTGCTGCATCACAAGCCTTTCAATACGTCTATTGAATGGCACCACGAATCTCTTTCGTTGTGGATAAAAACATGCAGGTATTACTAATTTCAGGACTCATTGAGTTCCATAATCATGACATGATCATGGAATCCGCTTCGTCCCACACATCAAACCTTGGATCACCTTCCTTTGGTCCTGTCCCTAGGAGATGGCTAAGCATTCCTTCTCCCATCAAATAGGTTTGAATAAATTGGGACCACTTCAAGTAATTCATCACATTCAAGCAGTATGCTGCCTGAATGTTCTGCAGGTCACCCGGATGCTTGATGTGAGATGACTTCCTCAGATTGTGCAGTGGTAGTGATCTCTGACATATTAGATTGGCTTGAAAGAAAGAAAAGAAAAGAAAAGAAAAAAAAAAAAAAAAAACTTAAGAAAACAGGCAATGAAGGCCTGAAAAGATTGACGAAGGCTAGCAATGAAGGCCAGAATTTTTTTTTTTTTTTCTTTGGCCTTACAGCCCTGATACCATGTGGAATTTTGAGAAAGAATTGAGTCATTTGTATTTTCTGAGGAATGAGCCTTTACATAGTTATATACAGAATTACAAAGCTAATTACGGGGAGAGAAAATAGGAAACTAACTTTTCCTAACACTAATTTTCTATATCAGTGGGATTCCCTAACAAAAATCCCATGATTCTAGGAAAGTAAATGATACCTGCTTCCTAAACAAACAAACTGAATTCTAGGGAAGTAAATAATGAATGTTTCCTAAACTAATGAATTGAAAATTAAGAGAATCAAATGTCTATTTTCCAACATCCATAAATTGTAGTCATGAAATTGATGAAAGGTGTAAAAATTTAGGAAAAGTTTGAGTTTTATGAAATTTTATGGAATTTTATGCAGCTCCAAATGGCCCCATAGTATTCAGTAGTAGACCTTCTATCAAAAGGTGACCCACTCTAATCTGCATCTATGTATCTTTGAGTCAAGGTGTATCCACTGTCTTGGTACAACAAACCTTTGTCAGGTACACGCTTTAGATACTTAAAATTCAGATAACATCCTCCTTGTGATTGGCACAAGGTGATTCTAGACGCTAAATAATTAGAGTCGTGGCGAAAGAAATGCCTAGTCTAGTAACCATCAAGTAATTGAGTTTTTCGACCAACCTCCGATATTGACTTGGTTATCTAACAACTCCCACCTCATCAACAAGCAACTTGGTATCTGGTTCCATTAGAGTGTTCATAGGCTCACACCCCATCATACCTATATTAGACAATAGATCAAGTACATATTTCCTAGGGATAGAGCAATGCCCTTCTAGAAACTTCTATACCCAGAAAATATTTTAGTGGACCCAAATCTTTCGTGTTAAATTTACTTTGAAGAAATAGTTTCAGCTCTCTTATGATGACAATATCATCAATATACACTAACAACTATATCCTAGCCTGAGAAGAATGACATTAGAATACTAGTCAACTCCACAACGTTGCAAGCCAAAGTTGCAAAAACTTTGCTAAATTTGACAAAACAATTTCTAAGAACTGTTTTAGATCATACAAGGACTTCTTGAGTTGAAATACTAACTCAGACTCCCCCTGAGCAACAATTCCAAGAGATTGCTCTATATAAACTTCTTCAGAAAAACAGTATACGGATGACCAGATGACAAGATGGACATCCAAAGTATTTTTATTTAATGTGTACTTAACTAGAAGACATAAGCATTCTATAGTATCTCAACTTGATTTTCAGTGAAGTTACAGCCGTACTCCATCAAAGTGATTGCTCTCAAATAACTATTTACTTTCAATGCCAATTCTTCCTTGTGCGTATTTTAACTCATCACATTTGATGAGATAAATAATAGTTAGAAAATTGGTTTTTCTTGATTGATTACTTTGGTTTTTCTTGATCGATTACTAACATAGGGCATGAACATCTAGCCATAAAATAATCATTTATTGAAAGTTGAGAAATATTTCCCATATAGATCTTTGATACTATTTTTAGCCTGAATCCTATTTTTAAATGTATGTTGCCTGCCAGAGCACCAGCAAGGTGATAATTGATTATAACTAGCAATTCACACCAATCTCCTGATTTACATATAGATTTCAAAAGAATACCTGTCTGGCTTCAAGATTTGAGACTGCCATTGCCCCAACATACGGAAGACTTTCAATGACAGCATCAGCTAAATCTGAAATGAAAGTTGGCTCGCAACCCAGAGCAGGAACACGTCCCCATTTCTCTATACCAGATTTTAGAGCCAACTCTTTGTACTCAACATCAATTTCTTCTAAAGTTTCAATATGTTCACTGACAAAGCTGCATAAGAACAACAGTGGTAATCACAAAACTCTTAACCAAGACAATTTGTGAAAATTATGCAGAGATTAGCATGCCACAATATTGTGCTCCCTATAGAAAGAATTTGATATATGGGTCAAGTCATACAAAAACCTAGCAGTGACAGCGCTAAATACCTAATTGGGACGGCTAGAAGACTTTTTACTCCTTTCTGCCCCAGCTCAATGATAGTCTCATCAGTGTATGGTTTCAACCATTCCACTGGTCCAACTCTGCTCTGTATATACATTTAGAACCAAAGTAACGGTAAAAATAAAATATGATAATCATATAACATGCATAATAGAAAACAAATTACAAAAATAAATATTTAAGTGTCACCCGTTACCATAAAAAAAAAAAAAAAAAAAAAAAAAAAAAAAAACCACCACACAACTAAGGGGATGTATGATTTGACCTTGTGGGACAGAAATTAAAATTTAATTAAGGAACAGAGTGTAAAATAACTGATGTATACCCACAAATAATTCGACCTTCTCAGTGAATGAAAATCAAGATTTCTACACAATCTTCAAAGAAAGACAAGTAACAATCGACCTAACAAGATAATACGTTACTAGGAGATAATTCCTGTGAGCATTATCCTTTTTAGTTTGTTGAATTGTACAGGCTAAATGTATTTCTTTCAACGTCCAGTGTTCATGCAAACACTTCAACAAAATGGGGTTAGTACACAGGAAGAGAAGTTGAAGCAATTCCGGTTGTCTTGATTCAGATGAATATGGCAAAGTACGCCTTTAGCATTGCGGACTTGTAACCATATCAATCAACATACTTTTCTGTTGTTCAAAGAACATCCCCCTTGTCTTTTTATTGTCTCTGTTGTTCTTTTGCTATGTGAAGATCACAGTCCTAGCTGCAACAGTTGGCATAAACACTGTTGACTTGTGGATGACGAGCATGATCCATATCTTATCAAGAAACATTGCCAAGTTATTCTCACTACATAAAGATAGCAACATTAGAGCACTGCCTCCATTGTATCAACTGGGATCTGATACTTCGTGCACTTGATAGAAAATGGAAATCTCTCCAAATAATCTACTTCAGCAGGGATATCTAGGACAGGCCTTCATACTTAAAAAGAAAAACAATGTTGAATGAGCAACAATGGCAATTTAGAATTATAAACGGGTCCAAAATAAGCATCAGTCCAGAAAAATGTCATGATCGCACATGGGTAAGACATAACGATGCAGATCTCTCAGAGTTTAGTTGATAAGATTGCGCAAGCAGTACATCCACATTTTTCTTCCAAAGATGATGTTAAGACCAGTATTAAACAAACTATAATAGAGCTGAACTATTGTTTAGTCAGTTACCGCTATGTAATCAAGTTGTTAGTTTGCCATTATTACTAATTAGTTAGGTCAGTTAGTGCGAGCATGTGTTCGTCAGGTGTTCCTCATCTTCTTTTATAAATAGAGAGCAAATGTAATCTACAGTAAAGGAATTCATTCAATACGGAAATCACTTTTCCTTTCTCCGTTGTTCTCTCTGTGGAAACAGAGAATTTTGATTTCTTTTATTGTTGATCTCAAATTCTGATATGGTATCAGAGCAAGACAGAAAGCTGCGATCAAATTGTTCAAGCTGTTTCAAGTTCTTTTTTTCTTTTTTTTTTTTCCCCTTCTCTCTGATCTTTCTGATTAAATCAAGCAAATCTTGATTCATTTTCAGATCTTCTTCATCACAGACCTTGATTCATTTTCAGATCTTGTTCTTCGTCAGTTTTTCAACTTGTTCAAATATCAGATCTATAGTGTCCGAAATCAAAATCCCATGGCAACTCCAACAGGATCTATTGGAACTTGTGATGCGGAACAACAATTGAAAGTAAAGAAAGAATAGAGAGAAAGCAAGAGAAAGAAGAAAGTAGAGAAGAAGAGAAGAAGAATTAGAAGAAAAGAGGGGAAAGAAAAACACAGCCACCCATATTATTCAATCAATCATCAATCAATCCCCCCTGTTAACCCTAATTAGGGTTTAAAAAGAAAACATCATAGGCCTAACACAAAAGGCCTAAAATAAAATAAACCAATACTAAAATAGCCCAAAAACAAATGGGTCCAAATAACCTCTAATAATATAAACTCATTATTAATAAAACCCAAAACAAATGGGTCCAAATAATAAATAATAATAATAATAAGAAATAAATTTAAAAATTGATGTCCTCATCAACTCTCCTGGGCTGAGAAGAACTCGGCTCTGTCGAGTGAAAACCGAACCAAAGCCTTTGTCAGTCAATCCCCTAGCCAAAGGCTAAGGTGCTGTGCTACTGTCCTCCGACGCTCGTAAACACGCGCGGAGGTAATATAACCCTGGTATGGCTCGCGGCTGGAGAAGAAAGATCCTGCTGACTACAATAAAACTCCAAAGAATCAGGATCAATGCGCTGCAAAATGTCACTGGATATCCAAGTACAATCAGAATCGGGTCGGCCCACCCAACGAACCAGATAGCGCTGAACCGGTCCTTCCTTGGTAAAAACAACCTGGTCACTTATAATAGTATCAATTTTATCTGTGTGTGAGAAATTAACAGGTGTTGATGTAGGTAAGGAAATAGGCTCAGGGACAGAATCAAGCTCATAATTGGTTTCATGGTTAGGTTCAATACAGTCATGGTTGGGTTCAACTGGAAAGGACACAAGCTCAGGGTTAGGCTCATTTGGAGAAGAAGCAAAAGGATTAACTGGGATAATAGTTTGGCCTTTATAAGCAACTAGGTCCTCAACATTAAATGTAGAGCTAAAACCAAATTCTGGTGGAATATCAATAATATAAGCATTTAGACCCACCCGTTTTAAAATTTTGAAAGGACCAGCACTACGAGGATGCAATTTGGAACCGGGCCCAGATGGACGCCGTTCCGAGCGAATTCGAACTATAACAAAATCCCCAACATTAAATTCAATATGTCTTTTATGTGCGTCAGCTCGAAGTTTGTAAGATGCATTACTCGCTTCAAGTTGTTTGTTGATCTCAATATGCAAATCATGTAAATGTTGTGCAAAAGACTCAGCAGTCATAGACACAGAGGAATGCATAGACATGGGAATCAAGTCTAAAGGTTTCCTAGGTTTGTAGCAATGCACAACCTCAAATGGACTCATACCTGAGGACCTATTGACAGAACTATTATAAGCCAGTTGGGCCACAGGGAGGATTAGATCCCAGTTCTTAGGGTTTTCTTTAACCAAACATCTCAAAAGGTTTCCTAAACTACGATTGACTACCTCAGTTTGGCCATCTGTTTGAGGATGGTAAGCAGCAGAAAAGTTTAATTTAGTACCAACCAAGTGCCACAAGGTCCTCCAAAAATGACCAGTGAAGCGCACGTCCCTGTCAGACACAATAGTCTTAGGAAGGCCATACAACTTAACAATCTCATCAAAGTACAACCGTGCAACCCTAGAAGCATCAGAGGTTTTACTACAAGGAATAAAGTGGGTCATTTTGGAAAAACGATCCACAACAACAAAAATGGAGTCATGCTTTTTAGGAGTGCGAGGAAGACCAAGTACAAAATCTATGCTCACATCTTACCACAGACAACTAGGGACAGGAAGGGGTGTATAGAGGCCAGTGTTTTGCTTCTTCTGTTTGGCTAACTGACAAGTGCGACACTGACTAATAACTCTAGCCACGTCTCTTTTCAAACTAGGCCAATAAAATTGACGCTCAACTTCCTCTATAGTATTATTACGCCCAAAATGGCCAGCGAGACCACCTGCATGAGTCTCCCAAACTATGAAATCATGGACGGACGTCCTAGGGATGCATAATTTATTAGCTTTAAAGAGGAAACCATCCTGAAGACGAAAGTCACTAGAAGGGTCAAATCGGCCCTCAAGCACTGGCACATAAATGTTTTTAAAGTCAGAGCATGACATGTAATCTTCTTTAAGCCTTTCAAATCCTATAACTTTAACGCTCATAGCAGTTAACAACGAAATGCGTCTACTTAAAGCATCAACGGCTAAGTTCTCAATTCCTTTCCTATGTTTTAAAACAAAAGAATAGGCTTGTAAATACTCACTCCAACGACCATGCCTATAATTAAGCTTTTTTTGAGAGTTAAGATATCGTAAGGGTTCATGATCAGAGTAGAGTACGAACTCCCGAGGGAGTAGGTAATGCCGCCAATGTCGTAAAGCCTGGACTACTGCATATAGCTCCTTGTCATAGGTAGAGTATCTTCGCTTAGCCTCACCTAGCTTCTCACTAAAATAGGCAATAGGGTGACGCTCTTGGCTAAGAACACCACCTATACCCACACCTGAAGCATCACACTCTACCTCAAACACTTTAGAAAAATCTGGAAGACGCATCACAGGGGCCTCTGTCATTTTCTTCTTTATAGCCCTGAATGCCCTAGCAGCTTCTTCCGTCCATTTAAAATCACCTCCTTTCATACATTCCGTTAAAGGAGCCATGATCGTGCTAAAACCCTTGATGAAACGGCGATAGAAAGAGGCTATCCCGTGAAAACTTCGAACATCATGAATGGATGTAGGTTCGGCCCAATCTACAATAGCCTGAATTTTCTGGGGGTCAGCAGCAACTCCAACAGAGGAGACAATGAAACCTAAGAAAGAAACTTTATCAACAAAGAATGAGCATTTCTTCCGATTAGCATATAATTTTTCCTTCCTAAGAACAGAACAAACCTGAGATAGGTGATCCACATGTTCCTCTTTAGACTTACTGTATACAAGGATGTCATCAAAATAGACCACTAAGAATCGTCCCAAAAAAGACCGAAGTGCCTGGGTCATGACTCTCATAAAAGTACTAGGGGCATTAGAAAGTCCGAAAGGCATTACCAACCACTCATAAAGACCGTCCTTCGTCTTGAAGGCTGTCTTCCACTCGTCTCCTGGCCTAATCCTAATTTGGTGATACCCATTTTTAAGATCTATCTTAGAAAAAATTGTGGCACCTGCCATCATGTCTAGCATGTCATCTAACCTAGGAATGGGGAAACGGTATTTCACAGTGATCTTATTTATGGCTCTACTATTGACACACATCCTCCAAGAGCCATCTTTTTTTGGCGTCAAGAGAGCTGGGGTAGCACCGGGGCTCAGGCTTTCACGGACAAACCCTTTATGAAGGAGTTCACCTACTTGTCGCTGTAGTTCGGCATGCTCGTAAGGATTCATCCTATAATGAGGTAAGTTCAGGAGGGAGGATCCTGGAACAAAGTCTATGGCATGTTGGCTGTCACGCAGAGGAGGCAAGTGATCAGGTAAATCCTCAGGGAAAATATCTTGAAAATTTTGAAGTACCTGATGGGTCTCTTCAGGAACTAGAGGCTAAGAATCTGAAAAAACTTCTTTAACGATGACTGCAAACACAACAGACTCCCTAACAACCTCACGCTCAAATTCTTTTGGGCTAATTATATGCAACCCTTTTGTCTCCACAACTTTCTTTTCCCCGTGGGGATCAACAGGCTTGGGAGGCAGAGGGTTGAGGTGAATTTTCTTTCCCTTAAATACAAAAGAACATGAGTTTGTGCGACCGCGAATGGTTACATCCATATCAAACAACCAAGGTCGTCCCAGAATTATGTGACCAACGTCCATAGGGATTACGTCACACCAGATATGGTCTTTATACTCGAGAAACTGAATAGGCACCAAGCAGCGTTCTTTCACTGATATAGATGAGGTATCAACCCATGAAACATTATAGGGATTAGGGTGAGGGATGGGTTTCAACCCCAGGCGGGAGATGGTACTCGCGGAAACAACATTGATGCAACTCCCACTATCAATGATGACTTTACAGGGTTTACCATTGATCTTGATAAATGTATGAAAAATAGAATGACGACGCCAATCATCAACCTCCTTAGGCTATGTTAGAGTACAACGTACTACACCTAATCGTGGGGTATCAAGGCTACCATATGAAAGATCAATATGGGTGGGAAGGGTGGAACTTCTAATGCAGGCTAGAATAGTATCACCACAGTCGTCCTCTAAATCACCAAAGTCCTCAAGATTAGGTTCATACACTTGTTCTTCTAAGTGGTCATCATCAATGTGCCCTGAATGTTCTCCAATAACTAAGGCTTTCTTTGGACAGTTAGCGGACACATGACCAAATTCCCTACAATTGAAACATTGCACACGGGATGAGTTCCTTGGGGCATTAGTCATTGTACCTTTTCCTTTGTTCTCATTCAATGATTGAGTACCAGGTGGAGGGAGACCTAGAACTGACTTAGAGTTTGAAGAGGAAACTTGGTGTGAGGAATAATTACTATGGAAACTTGGTCTACTGGGACCCTTGGTAACCAACTCATAGTCCTGAAGTAAGGTGTAACATGATCGAGAGTGGTCACACCTCTAAGAACAAGTTCTCTCTTGAGGTCATCGTGGAGGCCTTGTCTAAATCTACTCAAGGTCATGGACTCATCCTCTATGATATTGCACCGCATTCGAAATTCATCAAATTGAGTTACATACTCAGTTACAGACCTATTTCCCCGCTTACGATTATTCCACTGATCTAGTAAATTAATCTTATACGATCTAGGTAGGTATTTCTCTTGGAGGCGGCGTTTTATTTCATCCCAAGTTCGAACAGGGGGCGTGTGGCGCCTCGCCAAGAGATATTCAACACTCTCCCAAAATAGCTGAGCATTACCCGATAATCTCATACTCGCAAACTCCACTTTTCTTTCCTCTGTGAACCTATACCAGTTAAAATATCGATTCATATCTCTAATCCATTGGCTAAAAATGACAGCATCTAGTCGACCATCAAAAGTAGGGGCATCTAATTTAATATTTTTAAAGAGACAGTCCTCTTGACGAAGATAGGCCTCATCTTGAGGACCAAAATTTCCACGCTCTCTCACGATTCCGAGGAACAAGATTATACCTAGGAGGTACCCTATCCTCTCTTCTACCGCGGTGATTCAAATTGCCAGGCACATCCGAAAGGTCACCATCCGACAGACGGTGGTATTGTTCCAGGGTTGTTACTCGATTAAGTAATTCCTGGGTAGCCTGACGACTAGTATTCATTTCAGCATGAAGTGCCGTTATTTGAGTTTGTAGTCCCTCAAGAATTTGAACTATTCGATCATTACCTTCGGGGGTACTCATCTTACTAATAGGTGAGCTATGGGTGAGAATACGACCACTACGCAATTGCATGCAACACTAACTCAACTAACAACTAT
This sequence comes from Vitellaria paradoxa, assembly GCA_019916065.1. NCBI lineage: Eukaryota > Viridiplantae > Streptophyta > Magnoliopsida > Ericales > Sapotaceae > Vitellaria > Vitellaria paradoxa. The sequence continues at coordinate 22,508,241 of CM034236.1, forward strand.
TGAGATCAATAAACAACTCCTTAATGCAAGTGAATGATCACAAAATTTCAAGCCAAATGCAATTTTTAATTTTTTTTTTTTTTTTTTGGTTGGGAAACTTGTTAAAATCCGAATTCAATGTAATGCAACTAATAGACTAATTTATCTTCCAAAAGTTTAAAAGAGAGGTCTCAACACTAGTTATTAAATCCCACGAATTAATCAAGCTCACAATTAAAATTGAGGGCAAAGAAACCTTTTTTTTTTATAGCCAATTAATCAAATAGGAAAGGTGGCAAAATAATATTAAAATGCTATGGATGTAAAGAACAAATAATATGAAGGTGGTCTAGGTAAAGTGGATCGTGTTGGGACCACAAGCACTTGTAAAGCCCGCAACGGAAGCGCACACACAAATAAAGAAAAAAAAATAATTTAGAGCACTCAACACAAGAATTTTTAACATGGTTCGGTTCCTCAAAAGACCTACATCCACGATCCCAAAAAAAGGATAATATACTCAACTCAATATTAAATTATTACAATTTTTGCACGGACAAAATTGTAAAACCCTCTTCCACTCACACAACCCAAAAACCCAATTACACCCACACTTTGGTAACACAGGTTTTTAGTTGTGTCCTTGGTACATATAATAACTATGGGGGAAGGCCCTTTTTATAGGAGCCAAGCCTCTCATTTTTTGTTCCCTCTCCCGATGTGGGATTTGGGGAGCCAACACAACAAATCCTCCCTCTCCCCAAATTCTCATATACTTCAACAGTGTCAGAAAAATGCACTATTTTCTCGATCTTCTAACTCTTCAGGGAATGATAATCCAAATAATAAATATTCTTTCCCTTCTTCCTCCCTTGCATTATCAAGCTACCACCTCTGTATACCTTGCACTGATTCCCAATACCCACATACTTATATCCATGTGAAGCCATCTCACCCAAAGAAATTATATTCGCTCCAGCAGTAGATACATATTTCACATTGGGAATATTTTTTATAACACCATTGTGGAGTTTCAGGCAAACTCTTCCAACACCTTCAATCTTCTGCTTCAATTTATTACCCACATTAATGTAACCAAAATCTCCATCAGTGTGCAAAGTATCAAACATAGCTCGATCTCTGCATATATGAAAGTCAGAAGCAGAATCCAACACCCAACCAGAATAGTTTTCAGCAGAACCATCATCCATAGTGTGCAACAAGAAATCACCAGAATCATTAACCACATTGACTGAGGAATCACTAACCTTCATCTTCTCTTGCAGTTGTTTCAAACCCTTCAAGTCTTCCTTGAACTTTGGACAACTTTTCTGTATATGACCATTCGCTCCACAATAATAACACTCAACATTGCTCATATCTCTCTGTCGAGATTTCGATCTATCACGACGGTCAACTTTCTTCTTCTGACTCCTCCCTCGCTCAGAACTCTCTACGGCTAGCAATTAACTGTCTCCAGGATTGCTTCCATTTCTCATTATCTTGTCATTCTCCTTCAAAACCGTAATCACCTCATTCAGTGTCAGAGTTTTCTTCCCAATTAACATCGACTGAACCAATAGTTTGTATGACCTGGATAATGAAGCTAACAAGAGCAACGCCTGTTCTTCGTCTTCAACCTTCTCCCCTGTGTTCAACAACTGACATGCTAGCTGATTAAAAATATTAATGTGGTCATGAATATTACCTCCTTCATCCATTCTCAATGAGTACAAATCCAATTTCATGCAAAGACGACTTGCTATGGACTTTGAAGCGAACACGCTCTCCAACTTGTCCCATAACACTTTCGGTGACGTCTCATTCAACACCGTGTATTTAATCTGCGGTGCAAGTGCCAACCGAATTGTACTGACAGCCTTCCTTTGAACAGCTTTCCAATCATTATCCTTCATCTCATCTGGTTTTGTATCTTCTAATGCAATATCAAGACCCTGTTGCACTAGGTAGTCTTGAATTGTACTCTGCCACAATGTAAAATTGCTCTTTCAATCGAATAAAGGGACTTCAAACTTTAGTGTAGACATGGTGCTTAATATCCTTTCCAATTAAGCACTTCAATAATATACACCAAAGCAACCAACAACTAGCAACTCACAATGTGGTAAAGGAATTCACCAACATCAATAGCCAACAATGCAGCAAATACCACAATCGAAGCCTAACTTGAGAAAACTAACCTCAGAACCAGAATGTCAAAATTAGGCAAGACTAACCTCTTCCAAAATTGCTGTTGATGTGACACCCATTGCTCCTTTTTTCCTCTTCTTCTCCCAAGCTGGAATCTTCAGCTCTGATACCACTTGTTGGGCCCACAAGCACTTGTAAAGCCCGCAACGGAAGCGCACACACAAATAAAGAAAAAATAATAATTTAGAGCACTCAATACAAGAATTTTTAACGTGGTTCGGTCCCTCAAAAGACCTACATCCACGATCCCAAAAAAGGGATAATATACTCAACTCAATATTAAATTATTACAATTTTTGCACGGACAAAATTGTAAAACCCTCTTCCACTCACACAACCCAAAAACCCAATTACACCCACACTTTGGTAACACAGGTTTTTAGTTGTGTCCTTGGTACATATAATAACTATGGGGGAAGGCCCTTTTTATAGGAGCCAAGCCTCTCATTTTTTGTTCCCTCTCCCGATGTGGGATTTGGGGAGCCAACACAACAGATCGGAGGCTAATAAAATTTGGTTCAATGTCATATTATAAGTTATAGGTTGAGTAGCAAATAAAGGATGTTAAGGTACCACACAGATAAAATAATACTATTAAAGTGCATAGATTGTAATACCAAAGGAGAGGTGAGGAACAAGTGCACCTGATTTGATGTAAAGGGGCCCCAAAAATGTCCCGAGTGTCCTAAAAAATGTTTCGGAGTGTCCTGGAAGTTGCCGGAGCTTCGCCGGAGTTTCGCTGGAAAATTCTGGGGTCACCGAAGAGGTCGCCGGAGGGAGGTGATTCCGGTGGTGTAGGTCGCCGGAGCTGATTGTAGCTGGAAATGCACGAAAGTGTATACGAAGATCTTGAGGGTGAAGATGCGTACGCCAACGGCAGCGGCAGCGGCTGCGGCTGCGGCTAAGGTTTTTTTTTTTTTTTTCTCACGGCTGAAAACGATGATTTGATATTTTTCTTTTGTACCAGGGATTCGCTCTGATACCAAGTTGATGCGGAACAACAATTGAAAGTAAAGAAAGAATAGAGAGAAAGCAAGAGAAAGAAGAAAGTAGAGAAGAAGAGAAGAAGAATTAGAAGAAAAGAGGGGAAAGAAAAACACAGCCACCCATATTATTCAATCAATCATCAATCAATCCCCCATGTTAACCCTAATTAGGGTTTAAATAGAAAACTTCATGGGCCTAACACAAAAGGCATGGGCCTAACACAAAAGGCCTAAAATAAAATAAACCGATACTAAAATAGCCCAAAAACAAATGGGTCCAAATAACCTCCAATAATATAAACTCATTATTAATAAAACCCAAAACAAATGGGTCCAAATAATAAATAATAATAATAATAATAAGAAATAAATTTAAAAATTGATGTCCTCATCAACTTGCCTTTTCTTTTTTTGCATCATGGAGATAATCCTAGAGCAATACTTGTTTCTCAGCCATTAACAGGTGAGAATTACTCAACCTGGAGTAGATCACTCGAGATGGCTCTTACTGCCAAAAATGAAATAGGTTTCATTGATGGCACAATCATCAAAGCTTCAAATGTCTTCATCCAAGTTACAATGCTTGGACTAGATGCAACACTCTGGTGCTTTCATGGCTAATGAATTCAGTTTCAAAGGAAATTAATAATGAGTGTGAAATATATTACAACTGCTAGAGAAGTTTGGATTGATCTAAAGGAGAGATTTTCTCAAGGTAATGGTCCGCAGATTTTTCAGTTACAAAAAGCAAATTTTCATCTTTGACTCAGTTTAAAGAAATAAAGGAAGAATAGAGAGTGAGTTAAAATCTTCATCTCCCTCGTATTGTATTTATACTTATAGATTACAACCAATTTAGGAAATACAATTAATCAAAGTAAATCAAACCCTAAATCAAATCCCTCAAATCCTCATAGCTCATAATTACAACTATTCTAAAAAATTCCAAAGATTCTAACACTCCCTCTCAAACTGGAACATAGAGGTCAAACACACCCAGTTTCATAGACAACCTTTGACATGAAAATCGAGTCTATGAGAATATCCCCCAATTGAGAATCAGAGCACACAAACGGAGTGGCCATGTCACGCTTAAACAAAAGATCCTGAATAAAGTGGCAATCAATTTCAATATGCTTGGTTCATTCATGAAAAACAGGATCGTTAGCAATGAATATCGTAACCTGATTGCCACAGAACATAGACATCAAAGCTAGAACTGAAAGACAAGTCCTGAAGAAGAGAATGAACACAAAGCATCTCAAACACAGTATGAGCCATGTAACGATACCTGGCTTCTACACTAGACCGAACAACAACAGTTTGTTTCTTACTATGCTAAGCTACGAGATTACCACCAACAAAGCTACAGTATCCAGAAATAGACCTTCGATTTGAATAACTATCAGCCCAATTTGAATCACTATATCCAATCACATTTATGATTGTAGAACGTTGATAGAGTAAATCTTGACAAGGCAAATTCTTCAAATACCTCAAGATGCGACACACAACATCAAAGCGAGGTTGACGAGGAGCATGCATAAACTACCTGACAACCCCAATGGCATATGTAATTTCAAGTCATGTCACAGTAAGATAAATAAGCTTATCCACAGGTCAAGGATATCTCCCAACATTAGAGAAGCGATTACCACTCTCATAATCTAAATGAACAGAGGGATCGATAGGAGTATCAGCATAACGAGATCCTAAAAGGTCAGTCTCAGAAAATAAATCCAATGCATATTTCATTTAAGATAAAGAGAAATCCTATGAAGGGCAGGCAATCTTAATTGCTAAGAAATAGCGTAATGCTCCAAGATCCTTTGTCTTGAACTGCTTTCTCAAATAACTCTTCAATGCAGAAATACCTTTAGTGTAATCACCTGAGATGATGATATCAACCACAAAACGAACCAAAACAATAACAACAAAAGATGTCTGATACACAAATACTAAGTGATCAGATATGGACTGTCTAAAGCCATAGTTAAGAAAAGCATAGTTAAACCGATCAAACCATGCTTGTGGAGATTACTTAAGCCCATACAAAGCCTTGTGCAAGTGACAAACTAGACATTCACAACCTATAGCAACATATCCAGGGGGTTGATCCATATAGACCCCCTCTTGAAGTTCACCATGCAAGAAGACATTTTTAACATCTAATTGGAATAAAGGCCATGACTTACCATAACAGCCAGTAAAATACGAACTGAATTAAGATGAGCCACCAATAAGGTCTCTAGATAATCAACACCATACACCAACTACCAACCAAGCCTCAAATCTTTCGATAGATCCATCTGGGAAATAGTTCACCATGTACACCCAACAACACCCCATTGTGTTCTTCTTAGGTGGAAGCGAGGTAAGCACCCATTACGATTATGCTATAATGCATGCATCTCCTCATCAATTGCTTTCTTACAATCAAGAGATAATAATGCCTGCTCATAAAAGGTCGGATAAGAAACAAAAGACAAGGCACAAACAAAGGACTAGAAACAACGTGATACATAATGATATGAAACAACTTTAGCTATAAGATGTTGAGTACACACGCGTTTACCTTTCCTGAGAGTAATAGAAGATCATCAATTTCAAGGGGCTCGGTTTTAGCAAAACTTGAGACAAGGTTCTCAAATGTAGTTGTAACAGGTGTCTCAAGAGGCTCAGGATACACAAGGGCAGAAGTAACCGACACAGGATAAGTCCGGTGCGGATATACTTTTAAAGGTGGTGGCACACTAGAAACGGAAAGTTCAAGATAATCAGCAAAGGGTACCTATGTAGTGTGAGATAACTCACCCTCTCAAGAGGGAGGAGAAGATAACTCCCTTTTATGTGAAAAATAGGAGGTGAACTCAAATAAAATAACATCAGCACTCACAAAGTACTTATGTAAACGAGACTGATAACATCGATAACTCTTTTGAGTGCGAAGTAACCCAAAAAGACACAACAGGCACAAGGAGAAAGTTTGTCTAAACCTGAGTCCAAAACATGAACAAAAGTGATATAACCAAAGGTACAGGTAGGAAAGAAAAACAAGTAATAGAATGATACAAGAGGAAAAAATAGGATTAATTACTAAGAAGGAGCAAAGGAACCCCATTAATAAGATAGCATGCAGTCAGGACAAAATTTCCCTAGTATTGTTTCGGAATATTCATATTGAAACGGAGAATACAGGCAATATATAGTAAATGATAGTGATTGTGTTCAGCAACACCATTCTGTTGAGAAGTACGAACATAGGAAGTTTGATGAACAATGCCCTGCTCAACACAAAACTAGGCTATGACAAACTAAGTGTATTTGAGAGCATTGTCAAAGCAAAGGATTTTAATTTTTTTAATTAAATTAAGTTAGAATTTCATTATAAAATCGTAAAACAATAGCATGTAACGCAGAACGATATTTCATCAAAAACAGCTAAGTCAAACGAGAATAATAATCAACAAAAATGACAAACTACCAAAATCCATAATAGTAGAAACTGTTGAAGGACCCCAAATGTCAGTATGGACTATCAAAAGATTTAGACTAACGACTACTTTTACGACTCGAAACGAACTACAATGGCACTTGCTAAATTAACAAGCCTCAGATTCAAGACTCGAAATAGACTCTAAACTAAGAACAGCAAGCTTGAGACGAGCTAATGACGGATAACCCAAACGACAATGCCACTGTAAAGGAGAAACGGATGCACTGAAGGTTGAATGAGAAGAAGTAAAGCTAACAGGATTACGGTAGTATAGACCAACCCGTTCACATCTCGAACCAATCGTCTTCTGTGTCCTAAGATCCTAAAAAACACAGGAGTAAGGAGAGAAGGTTATAAAGTAATTCAAAGATTTAGTTAATTGACAAACAAATAACAAATTAAAGAAAATTTAGGTACAAAAAAACTAGAGAATAAGGTTAAGGAAAGAGAAGGATGAAGGTATCCTTTACCAGCCACGAACCGGGAGGGCCCATCAGCTAAGTTAATACTGCGGATGGTAGCAGCTAAGTTAGAAGTAATACCATGGATGGTAGTAGATAAGTTAGAAAATAAGGAAGAATTACCAGAAATATGTGCACTGGCACCAGAGTCAACAACCTATGGAGAGGAAGATGGCAAAGTCAAACAAACAATACTACCTGACTGTGCAAAAGTAACAGTAAAAAAGCAAGAGATGTGAAGAGCCTGCACAATAGCCTCTAACTTAGTAGGGGTGAAGGAACCCAAAGAAGCTATACTAAACGTAGTAGGATCACTCAAAGCAAAAGTACTCTATGCGGAAAAGTCAGTACTGGTGGACTCAATAGTGACATGATGGGCTTACTCAGACCGACCATACTTCTTCTAGCAGTACGGTTTAGAGTGATTACTGCCCCCATAATGATCACATTTCTTTGTGTCGCGTCTAGAGTCGGAATCAGACCACTAGCCGAGGAGACTGATTGTAAGTGATGGCCCAACGAAGAACACTAAAGACGAGAGTAAGCATTGGCCATAGTAGGTATAGTCTCCCCCGCTAGAAGTTGATCCCGATAATTGCGAAGATTATCATTAAGGCCAGCAATAAGTAGAACTATCATGAACTCATTTCATTGTCGTATTATCTCAGCCTTAGTTTCTGGAAAGGGGCAAAATTGTAGAAGGCGATCACCCAAGGCTTTAAGGCTACTGTAACGTTCAAACCATGATTGAGCACCTTGGCAAAAAGAGAAAAGTTTCTCATATGCCTTAAAAATATCTGAAATGTTACTCCTCTAAGAAAAGAAGTTTGTTAATGAGTCTCATATGGTTTTAAAAGAGTCACACAAAGCAACTATGCAAAAAACCAAAGGCTCCAAGCTATGCCAGATCCAACTTACAACAAGAACATCTGAAACCCGCCATTGTGAAAAAGGAGGAGACTGTGAATCTAGTGTTGGGTTTGTAATATATTTTTCTAATTGACGACCGATCAATAAGACCTGAACAACATGGGACCAGGTCAACTAATTTGTGTCATTCAGCTTTTCACACGAGATGGACTTAGAAAGACTATCAACTGGTATAACAGACACAATAGAAGAAGACTCGATACCAGTAGTCTTAGCATCAATGGGATTGAGAGCCATCATAGAATCAAATGAACAACCACCAAGAATCTAAAAACCAGAACTGAGCTGTGAATCAAATGAAGACCAAAAACCGAAAATTAGATAACCAATCAAGTAATAAAATTGGACTTCACAGAATCAGAGCAACAATCGAGCGACGAACAATGAGCAACAATGTGCGAGCAACGATCGCAACTCAACAGTGATGAGCAAGAGACAACCGAGACGACCAAATCATCCGATCAAGAAATATATCACCTAGACATCAACGGCAACAAGCAGCAAGCACCATAGGAGTTCGTCAAAGAAGGGTCATCAAATCACGTGCTTTCACACACCAAAAATGAGTAACGCATGGATCACAGTCGCCGAGAGGAGTCACCGCTCGTGGAGGCTCGTCACGCCACAATAGACGATAGGTCCTCACCGATGAGGATCGTCGACGAGGGACGAGTCACGTATGAAGTTTGTCGACTGAAGAGAGTCACTGGAAGTGGCACTGACAACAAGACCTAAGTGTCACAACGATGGGACTTCCTTGTTTTTTTTTTTTTTTTTTTTTTTAATCTGCTGAAAAAAAAAAGAAAGAAAGAAAAAAAATTTTACTCTTAACACCAAGTTGAAAGAAACAAAGGAAGAATTGAGCGAGTGAGTTAAAATCCTCATCTCCCTCACACTGTATTTAGACTTATATATTACAACAAATTTAGGAAATACAATCAATCAAAGTAAATCAAATCCTAAATCAAATCCCTCAAATCCTCACATCTCATACTCACAACTATTCTATAGAATATTCCAAAGATTCTAACAGACTCAAAGCCAGCTCTCTGTCAGTGCCTATTTTACACAGTTGAAAGGTGATTGGGAAAAACTCATGAATTACAAACCTGATCCACATTGTACTTGTGGCGAATTAAGGTTTCTAATGGATTATCAGTATCTGCAGTATGTGATGCAATTCTTGTGGGACTAAATGACACTTTCAGTCATATCAGAAGTCAGATTTTACCGATGGAGCTTCTTCCTCCTATCAACAAAGTATTCTCATTAATACTTCAAGAGAAAAGGCAAAGAGAGATTGGTTCAATTTCTGCTCCAAGTCAAGACTCTATAGTGCTTCTAGCCAAAACTGGTATTGGTTTCAAGAACCAACATCAGAAAAGAAACAGGCCTATTTGCACGCACTCTGGTATAACTGGACACACAGTGGATAAGTGTTTCAAGCCTGAGTTCTCTAATGTAAACAGGGTGAATCATCTACATTAGTTTCTGTAGCTGTTGAGTTCTCTAATGATTTGTCCACTGAACTATCTCTATCTCCTAATTTCTTGTAGACATTCAACTAGGACAAGAAAGCCACCTTCTTATTAATTGCCTCTCTCAATCCCAAATCTGTATCAGCATCACCAGCAGAGAATTTCACTTCAGTTTCAAATGGTAAGACTTATCCAATTGACCAACATTAATCCTATTCCCACTTGTCTCCTTCGTATTGTTCTTATGTTCTCAATACCACTACACACTTTGAAGTTTGAACCTACATCTGTTCATCAAGCCAATTCCTTGCCTCCAGGGAGGGAAGCTATGTCCACTAAAATTCAGGCTCTTGAACAAAACAACAGATGGACTGTTACTGATCTCTCCGCTGGAAACAATCCTGTAGGCTGTAAATGGGTATACAAGATTAAGTACAAGACTGATGGATCCATTGAAAGATACAAGGCTAAATTAGTTGCAAAGGGTTACACTCATCAAGAGGGTATTGACCATACAAGATTAGCAGCAGCAAAGCAGTGGTCTCTCCAACAATTAAATGTTAATAATGCTTTTCTTCATGGAGCCCCCCATGAAAAAGTATATATGCAGCTTTCCCCTGGATACAGTGACAAACAGGAAAATAAGTCACTTTATGGATTAAAACAAGCATCAAGACAGTATAATTGCTAGCTAACAGTGACAAACAGGAAAATAAGTCACTCTACCTCCTCCTTTTTATTGTCTTATTAACATATATTGATGATATCATCATAGCCAGTGTCAATGACGCTGATGTTGCTGCCTTAAAGATCTCATTGGACTCTCAATTCAAGCTAAAGGATCTAGGATCATTGAAATATTTTTTTGGTCTTGAAGTTACAAGGACCAAAGCTGGAGTTTGCTTAAACCGCTCTATAATTGCTAGCTAACAGTGCGATGACTGGTTGCAAGCCTGCTAAATTCCCCACTGAGCAAAATGTTAAATTGTCTGAAGACACAGGTTACTTGCTATATAATCCTACTTTGTATAGGAGGCTCATTGGAAAATTAATATATCTAACTCTTACTAGGTCAGATTCAGCCTTTTCAGCCCAGCTTCTTAGTCAAGACAACCACGTTTGGATGGTTGCTCTGATAGTGGAAGATCCGCTACTGGTTTTTGTGTTTTCTTTGGTTCCTCTCTTATTTCTTGGAATCAAAGAAACAGCACACTGTATCTTGATCCTCTTCTGAAGCAGAATATCAAGCAATGGCTTCTACAGTGCATGAAATTACTTGGCTCCTATCCTTATTCAAGGATCTTGGTGTTGTACACAGCAGGGCAGCCCATTTGTATTGTGACAACCAGGCAGCCCTTCACATAGCTGCCAACCTGTGTTTCATTAATGCACGTAACACATTGAAATAGATTGTCATCTTGTAAGTGATCGAATTATCCAAGAATTTGTCAAGACTTTCTCTTTCTCCTTCAACCAGTTAGCAACTGTGTTTACAAAGGCTCTCAGTTTTTGTTCCTTTAGCTCTCTACTCGGCAAGATGGGACTTTGAAACTTGTACGGTCCATCTTGGGGAGGTGTATTAGAACTGAACTACTGTTAGTCAGTCACCACTATGTAATCAAGTTGTTAGTTTGCTATTATTACAAATTAGTCTGTTGGATAGTGTGAGCATGCATTGGTCACGTGTTCCTCAGCTTCTTTGTATAGATAGAGATCAAATGTAAGCTACAGTAAAAGGAATTCATTCAATACAAAAATCAGTTTTCGTTTCTCCATTGTTCTCTCCCTGGAAACAGAGAATTTCTAATTTCTTTGATTGTTGATCTCAAATTCTAATAAACTACACTACATCCAAAGACTATTTCCACTCCACACTCCTATTCATTTCAAACATTTATAGGGCACTGCATTCAGATTTGTTCTGGAGTTTAGACGGGTTAACTCCCTAATCTAGAACTGGTAGCCAAGTTATAGGCCACCGAGCATTCTGGAAAAGGTTCACCTTGGTAAGACCCAAGATCGTTTAGCCTTTTTTTTTTTTTTTTATTCCTGCTAGAGGTGAATGAAGGTGAAAGGAAGTACATGATAAGAAGAGAAAATATTTATATTGTTTGGAAGGAAGTGAAAAGGAGGTAAGGAAAATAAATGGAGGTAACCCATTCACCTCCATTAACCAACTTTTTTTCACCCCCAATTGGGGGTGTAATGGGTGAAAAAAAAATTTATATTACATTTTCTTTATTTTGTTCTTGATATTTTTCATTATTTTCACAAATTTCTATCACAAATAAATATATTTTAAAGGGTATAATAATATTTTTTATCATATTCTTTACATTACCCTCCATTCCCCTTCCCCTCCTATCTCTCCCAAATAAGAAAAAATAATTAACCTCTATTCCTTTATCTTCCCTTTCCTCTCATTTACTTTAATTCCCTTCCCCTCCCCTCTCCTCTCCTCCATCTCTCCCAAACACAGGCTTAGAGCTTGTTCAACAAAGCTGCCAATTTTTAATTTGTGTTCAGTTTTTTATTTTTAGTTTTCATTTTCATAGTAGAAAAAATTTAAAAAAATAAAAATTTAAAAACGCGTTTAGTAACAATAGTTGTTGGTCGGTAGTTATAGTATTGGGAGGGTAGCCAGCAATGATGCGTGCTAATTGGCGATGCCTAGAGGTGGATGGAAGCCAACGACGAAAGTGGTGGCCTGTCGATAATGGTCGGAGGCAAGCAACGGGCAACAATGGCTGAAGGTGGGTGGTCAGCGGCAACAAAAGTGGTAGCCAACCAGCGATGGTCGGAGATGAGTAGCAGCCAACTACAGTTGGTGGTGGCTAGAGGTGGATGGCGGTCGACAAAACTTGGCAGTAGCCGAAGGTGGCTGGCGGTAAAGGTAGTGGCCTAGCAAGTAGGTAGTGGTTGGTAATGGGTAATGGTTGTAACTAGTGATCGTCGTGGAGAAAAATAAAAACTTGAGAAAACACCTATTTTATGTTTCCATAATTTTTTAAAAATTTTAAAAATAGTTTTCATTCTTTTGGAGACTAAAAACTGGGAACAAATTTATAGGGTCCATTTAACAAAACTACTAATTTTTAGTTTTTTTTTTTTTTTTTTGTACAGTTTTTAAGTTCAATTGTCAATTCTTGTATTCCATGTTTTATTTTTAGTTTGCATTTACATGATGGGAAAAAAAAATAGAATTTGATAATATGTTTGATAACAATAGTTGTTAATTGATAGTTACTATGTTGGGCAAGTGACCGACAGCTGTGACTAGAAGCTAGAGGCGGCCAGTAGTGGTTGGAGGCAAGCAGCAGCGAAGCTGGTGGTTAGCAGCAGTGGCCAGAGATGAGTAGCAATCAATGTTGAAATGGTGACAGGTAGAAGAAGTGGTGACCAGCAGCTACCGACCAACTGTGGTTAGAGATGTGTGGCAGCCGATGATGGAAATGCGGTGGCTTGCCAGAGGTGGATGGTGGTTGGTGGCAGATAGAGATGGGTGGCGACAGCTAGAGATGGGTGGCGACGGAGGTGGTGGTCAAGTGATGATGGGCGGTGGTCGGTGGTGGGTGATGATTGTAACTGATGATTGTGGAGAAAAATTAAAACTTGTAAAAACACCTTCTCTATGTTTTCATAATTTTTAAAAATTTTGAAAATAGTTTTCATATTTTTGGAATCTGAAAACTGGACACAAATTTACCAAATAAGTTTTCAACTTGAGAAAACACCCTTTTTATGTTTCCACAATTTTTTAAAAAATTTTGAAAATAGTTTTCATCTTTTTGTAAACCAAAAATTAGAAACAAATTTACAAAACGAGTCTTCGTATTCATTTTTCAAGGGGGAAAAAATGAAAACGAACACTAAAAAATAGAACTTTTGTCAAATGAGGTCTTAGCAATTTAATTTTAGCACACAATTATGCACAATACTTATATTTTATGCATGAAATACTTTAATAGCATCTTGTAAATATTATGTTATCCCATAAAAATCAAATAAATACATTAAACATATAAATATTTTCCAGTGTCTCCATATCCTTGCATAAAATAATTAGATGAATCTGCCTCTTGACACGTATTTGTACCCAAGTCCATGTAACACGTCTTTGCAATACAAACTTGACATAATCCTCTCAGAAAATTCTAACATGTTTCAGGCTAAAACACTACTCACTTTGGAACAAAACATTAAATCCTTAACTCATTGTTGACCATGTCAGGCATTAGTTCTAATGATAAGAGTAACTTAAGGAACAATAATTACACAATGTTTAAATCTAGTTTTCAGAACCACCACCTAGTTCAAAATTTCAAAATTCAAATACCATTGATCATCAACAAATATTCTATCAATGGATAATTCTGAAGCAAAATAGAGTCACATAGAAAATTAAAAATACGCACCTGGTAAGCAAGCGTATATGGATTAGTTATTCTTCTCTTTTCTAGTTCTTCCATGATCAAGTCCACACATTCCTCCATCTCAGCCTTGTATGGATCACCGGCCTCTTCCACATAAGCAACAGGCACGCCATGAGCACTAAAAAATATCATCACCTATAATAACAGGAATTTGTTTTTATTAAGTATAGAAACAGATGTTGTGAAAATAAATTAAAACAAAAACATACTCGGTACCCCCACTAAAATATATTTTTTGTTATCAGTATTAAAATTTATTAGTATTACATATTCACAAGTTGATAGTACTTGCTTTGCAATATTCAGTTCAGCTTATCATTTGTTCCCTCAATTGATTCAAGCTAGTTCTGAGAAAATCTCAGTTCATTTACTTCTTATTTGATTTCAATTTACTCCCCTCAATTGATTATGATCTATCATTTTTTAAATTTAATGAAAAGTTGAATATAATAACCCAAGCACGTAAGTATGTATCCATGACTGCCTATAAAGTATCCACATTTCCAAATGATAAGATTAATTTTCATATTTTGAAAATAATGAAGCATAACAATTAACCAAATATAAGATTCCAATGTGTAGATAATATTTATAATAACTGAACAATTGATAAATGCAAGCAAAATATAATACCTTATCAGGGCAGTCAAAATCTCCTAATTTCTTTTCAATCAAATCTGCCATGGCCTTTATATAGCCTTCACGCTGGTACCAGGAAGGTATTACCGTGTGCTGCATGTTTACTAGATATTCATCCTCCCTAGCAAGCCAATTAATCATTTCACCATCTTTATAAAATAATATTGAATTTCAAAGTATTAAAAAATAAGCTAAGTCTGTTCTTTACCGGAATATACTTTCCAACAATCGAAGGCTTGAACCACTAGTAGATATTGAAAATTGCGGATATAAAGGAAGCACAACAAGTTTTGTAATTCCATCTCTTTTTATCTACAGAAAAAGAAAGGAGTTATTAGCAGTTGATATGAAACTTGTTAAATCATCAATTGTCCCAAAATCATAAATTGTTAGGAAATGGGACCAAAAAATTTCTCAAATTTAGAGAATAAAAATGATAATTCTCATTATGCTGAATAATAGAAGATTACACCCTATTTAAAGAGAAAATAGGGATAAAGGATAAAGTATAAAATCCTATCCCTAAACTTAAGGATAACCACAAAATTTAAAGCTACAAAAAATATCCCTAAATCAGTGGTTAACAACCTGAGATAAATCAGCAGTCAATCCCCCTACAAATCTGACTAAATCAGAAAATTAAATCTAGATTCTTCAACACTCCCCCTCAAGCTAGGGCATATACATCGAATAAACCCAGCTTGCCTTTCAACCTTTCAAAATCTCAGCAGTGAAGACCTTTAGTTAAGATATCAGCGAGCTGATTTCCCGAAGGAACATATTCCAAAAGAATTACTCCACTATCAATCTCTTCCTTTAATAAAATGATGATCAATCTCAAGATATTTCGTCCAATCTCAAGATATTTCGTCCTATCATGTTGCATTGGGTTTTGAGCCATACTAATGGCAGCCTTGTTGTCACTAAACAACCTCATAGGACATTCGAACTTGATTTTTAATTCATCTACTAACAATTTCAACCACAAAAGCTCACAAATCCCTTGAGCAGCAGCTCTAAATTCAGCTTCTGCACTGCTACGAGCAACTAAGGATTGTTTCTTACTTCTTCAAGTAACAAAATTGGCACAGAAAAGTGTGTTATATCGCCAGTGGTAGATCTTCTATCAGTTACAACTCTTGCCCAATCTGCCTCTGTGAAGCCCTCTATACCTCTAACTTTGTTTTTCTTGAAGAGAAGACCTTTCCTAGGAGTCCCTTTGAGATACTTCAAAATTCTGTAGATTGCCTCTAAATATTCTTCTTTAGGAGAATGCATGAACTAACTAACCACACTTACTGCAAATGCTATATCTAGGCGAGTATGTGACAAGTAGATCAATCTTTCCACCAATCTCTGATAATTTCTTGTTGCTACTGGTGCCCTTTCTTCACCATTTCCTAGCTTCAAATTTACATCTATAGGTGTATCTACAAGTTTACAACTTAACATCCCAATTTCTTTCAAAAGATCCATTCTATACTTCCTTTATGAGATAGAGATTCCATCCTTGCTTCTTGCTACTTCCATACCAAGAAATACTTCAACTTGCCAAGATCTTTTATCTCAAATTCTTCAGCCAAACCCTTCTTCAATTTTTCCATCTCCTCTTGATCATTCCCTATAAGTATAATATCATTGACATAGACTATCAAAATAGTGATGTTGCCACTAGTGGAGAGCTTGTAAAAGAGAGTGTGATTAGCCTGTGCCTGCTGATAGTGTTGTTTCTTCACTAATTTGGTGAACTGATCAAACTAGGCATGAGGTGATTGCTTCAACTGAGACCTTCTGAGTTTACACATTTGTCTTGGCTCTGCATTATTTTCAAAACCTGGTGACAACTCCAATAATACTTCTTCTAAATGTTCGTTCAGGAAAGCATTCTTCACATCTATTTATTGAAGAGACCAATCCAAATTCATTGCCAAAGATAGTAAAACCCGGATAGTATTCATTTTTGCCATAGGGGTGAATGTTATTCATTTTTGCCATAGGGGTGAATGTTTCTTGATAGTTTGATTCTTGCTCATGTTGCGACTCCAAGCTAGAGTCTATTATTTAGGAGTAGTCCTCCCACAATATACCTTAAGTTCCTTCGTTTTAAAGATAAATTCTAACTTGTTTCACCTAGTTGTGACTAATTTAGTTGTGATTCTATGACATCAAAAGAAGGCTAAAAGAAGGCACTGACTGTGGTGAAGGTTGTGAAGAAGGCTGTGGCTATGGCGAAATCTATGAAGAAGGTTGTGGTATAGCAATGAATGGTTTGGGTGAAGAAGGCTATGCTAAAAAAGGCAATGGTATAGCAGTGGATGGTTCGGGTGAACAATAAAACAATGTGATAATAGGGTTCCACCATGAATGATATTCCTGTGTTATAGGATTCTCCCCCTGAAGAGAAGTTCTGGTGCAATATGGCTGCGTTTCAAAAAGTAACGTCATGGGAGACCGAGAATTTCTTAGTAACGGGGTTATAACATTTGTAACCCTTTTCAAATGGAGCATAACCAAGAAAAATGCATTTTTTGTGTGTTTGGATTTTTGAATGGAATGGCCATGGACAAAGGCTATACACCCAAATACTTTTGGGGCCAAAGTTGTAAAAGTTCTGAAATGAGAATCGGTTTTAACAAACACATTCAAGGGCCTCTGGAAATTTAGGACACAAGAAGGCATGCAGTTTATAAGGTACACTGCGGTTAGGACAGCATCTCCCCAGAAGTATTTTGGCACATTAGAATTGAACATTATTGCTTAGGCTACTTCCAACAAATATTTATTTTTCTCTCAGCCACTCCATTTTGTTGTGGAGTAGTAACACAGAAACTCTGATGGATAATACCATGATTAGTAAGAAATGGACTAAGAAAAGAATTGAAATATTTAGTGCCATTATATGTTCTTAAAACTTGGATTTGTTCTTGAAAATTATTCCTAATCATGATATGAAAATCAACAAACACTTAACTCAAATCAGACTTATGTTTCAACAAGTATACCCAACACATCCTGGTACGATCATCAACAAAAGGTTACAAATCAGCTAGTTTTGGTCAGATTAGTTATCCTAGATGGTCCCCATAAATCACCGTGAATCAAGTAAAATGGCTTTGATGGTTTGTTTGGCTGTGGTGAAAAAGTAGACCGACGGATTTCGCAAGTTGACATGATTCACAATAAAATTGTAGAGGATTTTTATTACCAAACAAGGAAGGAAACAAATGTTTTAAATAGATAAAACTAGGATGGCCTAATCTTTGATGCCATAACATCAAATTATTATCGTTCGAACAAAGATCAGATTCATAATTAAAAACAGAAGAATTAAAACTCTTCGAATTATCATCTACAAAGTAATAGAGTCCATCTTCATGCATAGCACGACCAATCATCTTCCCCGATTGAAGGTCCTAGAATTAATAATAAATGAGAAAAAACTTAGCACAAAAATTCATATCTTGAGTCAATTTGCTAATGGATAAAAGGTTGCAAGAAAGACTAGGAACAAACAGGACAAAGTTTAGAACTATATTGTTGGAGATAGGTATATCCCCTTTTCCAGTAACTTTCAAAAGAGACCCATCAGCTATTTTAACATTAACATTCTTAGAACAAGGTATATAAGATGAGAAATCTCATAAAATACCTGTCAAGTGATCCGTTGCACCTAAATCAATGATCCAAGGTCCACCGTTGCCGGTCATACTATATAAAGCACTAAAAAAACTACCTTTTGTGCTAGGTTTGAGGTTGAAATGGTGGAGGGCATTTTTCTAGGAGGTTTGATTTAGTAGTTGAACCAGTTTTGTCCACTGCTCCTTCGAAAGGTTCGGATTTGACCCTTCTCCATTCTTCTGTTGGCTTGACTCCTCCATATTTGCTTGAAAAACTCGTAAACTTTGATCATTGGCCCTGTTATTGTTCTTTCTTGGTGTCCAGTTGGTAGGTTTCCCGTGTATTTTCCAGCACATTTCCTTGGTGTGCCCTAGTCGGTTGCATACCTCACACCACCTTCAATTTCTCTATTCCCCTAAATTGTCAGGTCTTCTTGTTGCTAAAGCTGAGCTCTCTACTCTGGTTGTATCAGATGAAACAACACTCCTTTTTAACATTACCTTGCGTCGGCTTTCCTCCCTCCAAACTTCAGCAAACACCTCATCAACAGATGGAAGAGGCTTTGTCTCGATAATACGACTACATACATCGTTGTATTCATCGTTTAATCTCGCAAGAATTCATAAGTGTTTTCCTTTTCTACTTTCTGGGCATACCTTATGCTATCTTCGGTGTAATGCCACTTCAAATCGTCAAAAGCAACCAACTCCTGCCAATATTTATCTAACTTATTAAAATAATGGCCTACGTCATCTTCACCTTGTCTCAGATTTCTTAACTTCTTCTTCAGTTCGAATATCTCCGAAGTATTGTCACGATCTGAGTATCTCTTCGCCACTACTTCCCATAGCGATTTTGCTGTTTTATGAAAGAGAAAATTCCAATTAATGTGGGCTTCCATGGGATTGAGAAGCCGTGACATCAACAACATGATAGTGATCATCACCATCATGTTGTCAGTATTCCAGGCTTTAAAGCCAGGATTAGTCTTGTTTGGTGTTGGAATTTCACCAGTAATGTACTCAAATTTTCCTCTCCCACTTATAAAAATCATCACAATCAAAGACCATTGGACGTAATTTTTGCCATTCAGTTTGTGAACAGTAAGCTCTAGGGAGGAAGGATCAGAATTTTCTTATGGAGTAGTGGCTGCAGATGAAACCTCAGATGTTGTTCCTGAGGTTTCCGAGCGCCTAAATCCAGTCATGGCAGTTTTCCCCATTATTGGCATAGAGTCGGCTCTAATACCATCTCAAATTTTTTTTTTTTTTTTTTTTTTTGAAAAAGATAAGTAAGATTTATTATAAGCATCATAAAGATGCTAATAGAAAGCTACAAAAATACAATTTTCTCCTACTCACTGCATGCTAGCAATAAAGTATAGAAAGGAACAAAGGTCAATCTCTTTCCCCTCTGATACCATCTCAAATTTAGAGAACAAAAATGATAATTCTCATTGTGCTGAATAATAGAAGACTACACCCCATTTAAAGAGTAAATTGGGATAAAGTATAAAATCCTATCCTGAAACTTAAGGATAACCACAAAATTTAAAGCCACAAAAGATATCCCTAAATCAGTGGTTAACACCCTGAGATAAATCAGCAGTTAATCCCCCTACAAATCTGACTAAATCAGAAAATTAAATCCATATTCTTCAACAAAATTATATCAAACTATCTTTAACATTTTCCCTCACGTGCAACCCTTTCTTGCATGAAAGAAACAAACTCAACCAAACAAGTGCACTTTCACAGTGCACAAGAATAAATGAGCAATAAATACATACAACAAAACTTGAACACACAGGCTCCTCAAACTAGAGAGCTCTGATATCACCAATTATCTAGAATCTTAAACTAATAAACTATTAGGAAACGATCCCAACAATGTTTATTAAGCTACTTAACAGAATTAATGTAAATTTATAACCATTAATCCATCCTTCAAAGTTTCTAATTTTAGGAACTCTAAAGCCTAAAACATCAAATCTAATTTGCAAATAGTGCTTCTAAAAATAGAATTTGACTTTTTATTCACATTTCTTTTGTAACATATAGAATGTGAAAAATAACTTATGCTTATTTCAATATAGTAAACTATAAATGCATTTGAAATGTAAAAATTGAAAATAATAATAAAAAATGATAATTTTCATAAAGGAACAAGTATTGGTAAATGAGTTTTCTCTCAAGGCATGTTAGTTTTCGCTAATATGCAGCATGGTCTTAGCAACAGCCTTTCAAAGTTAGGATTTTCATCCTTCCAAACGAAATCCAATCCAGTAAGGAGAAGAAAGGTGTTCGAGGTGGGCTTTACCACCATTAACTTAGCACGTGAAGATCATGGTGATGGGGTGAGAATCTAGGAGACAAGGAGGAATTTTCAATCATCAATTGTGCTATTCAACAAGGAGGCGATGGATTGTCACAATCAGTAGTAAAGCTTTGGCCAGTGGTGGTGGTGTTGGCTTATATATATATATATTTGGGGGAGAGGGGTCTGGGGGGTTTAGAGTCTTTAGATGCTAATAGGGGGGAAGAAAACCCCATTGTACTCCAGATTGACGAGCGAGGGATGTGCATGTTAGAACTCTGGTCATTCACACCAATGGGGAAGTCGTGGGCATGCATCCCAAAGGATGGGGCCAGCAGTGGGTGGGCGAAGTTCATTAGTTTTCTAGCAAAGTTTAATTCAGGGGACATGGCATCAGCCCCAAAGAAGACAAAATCTTATGTTGAAGCTGCTGCAATACATAGATGGTTGGGAGAATCTTTGAGATGTGAAACTAGAGGGGTGGGGAAGAAGAGGAGCCTAAGGGTTTTTGGGCTCAGGAAAGGGGGTGGAATGAGGGGTATGGGCAGATGTCTGTCAAGGAAGCTCGGCAAAGGGGGTAGGGCGGTGATGGAGCAAGGCGAAGTTCGTAAGTGAGCCGAAGGGCGGTGGCTTCTTGGTCACAACCAGCTAAAACTAAAGTTCCATTAAAGATTGTTTAACAAAAGATGGGCAAACTCAACTGTCTTCTAAGAAGAGATGCAGCTATGTTGAAAAGACAATTATCTAATTTGCAAACCTATCAGGGGGATCCTTTTGAACCACCTGTTATAATAGGAAAGCCTTGAGAGTTGGTTGATTGGGCGTGTCAAACATTCATTCAATACTTTATAGTTTAACATGAATCATCTACTTATGGCACACATTACAAACTTCACAACACAACGAATTTGCACCAAGATGGAGAAAGTGTCTTTTATTTTGCTGTATAATTAAAACAGCAAGTTTAAAAAAAAAAAAAAGATGAAAATAAAACAAAACCCATTAAGATTAGTGTCATAATGATTAGATTATCAGATACAGCTCTTGAAACTAAGACTGGGGCTCTCCAGGTACCTGTTCAATAGCTTCTTCGGTAAATGGATGCCAATAACGCATACCAACGTACACCTTTGCAGGCACATTCTTTGCACAAAGGGCCTTCCTTAACTCTTCTGCCTGAACAAGGAAAATTAAAGCAAATGAAGAGAAGTTTTGAATAGAAAGTCCCACAACTAAATCACTTTTTACAAGGCAGACTTCAAAAATATGTGAACACTGCATACTAGGAAAGTTTTACCAACCATCAACAAATTAGAATGGGGTGGTGTAGAGAGTTTTTAGTCAGATCAGAATAGATGACATTCTGAGGGGCAGTTGAGCAACTTTACTGAAAGTGGTCTAGTTATCAAAGAACATAGAATTAGAGTCTCAATATTTCTACATGTTCAACATAAAATGACGGGGCTTGGTCAGTCACACCCTAATAACTCTTATAATGCATGCTACCTAACAAGTTTTGATTTTTTTTTTTTTTTTTAATAGAAGAACTGCTCAAATTTTTTGTTTTTTGTTTACGTTGTTAAAATGAGAACAGAGTTTCAAATGGAAGAGTAAATGGAGAGCAGGAAAATGGGAAAATAAAAAAGCATCGTACAAGGATAAATGACAAGCAATGTAACAATCACCAAAATACATAGGCATGGTGCACGTAAGATTCACAATGCTCACTTCTTTTTGATATGAGGGCTGGGAAGAAAACCATCAATAAGAACGAAGGCATTAAGTAGCAGTTTGTAAAAGATTTTTTTTATTTTGCCAAGAGAGAAAAACATTATTTTAACTCATCATAAGAGAAGTACAAGGGTTAAAAATCATCCTTTTGCTTGTGTGTGTTTTGTTCATTTAACTTCTCATGAAAATAACAAAACTTTCGGTTTAATCTGCCATAAGTGTTTTCATTGGTTATGCAGCAAACCAGAAAGGTTTTCTTTCTTATGAGCCCTCTATTTGACGCATTCATGTTTCAGCCGTGGTTTAGATTTAAAGTGTATTAAATCACCAATTTCCCCTGCTATTTTATTGTCTAATTTTTCTAACAATTCTTCTCCTTCCGTCACTTCTCCCATTCCTACTGACAGTTTATATAGTGTACAACAACCTCGTCAAGTTTATCAATGAAAGCACATCCTTCAACCTACTCCTCTAACTGATCATCTACAGTGCCAGGTCAGTCATCTCATATTCCTCTAACTGATCATCACCTACCAGAAGGCCAGTCTGTTCCTCCTCCCCTAACTTCTTCTAGTACTCCATTCATCTCAATTTCCCATCCTCCTAATCGATTTGGCTGGATCGCACATGGCTTACTTTTTACTTCTCTGGATGCTATTAAAATTCCTTCCTCATACAAACAAGTATTATGCATTTTCTCATTGGAAGGAAGCTATGGGAACAGAGATTGGTGCTTTGCTAGACAATGAGACAACGAAGCTTGTTTCTCCTCCTCACAATGCTACTATAATTGGCAGCAAATGGGTATGTTGGTAGCGTTTGGCATCACAATTTCTAGCAGAAAAATGCCAAGTTTTGCTCTTTAGGTGTTTGGCAAAACACCAAATTTTGCCACTTTTCTACTCTACTACAGTAACTTCCCAACTCAAAAGTTACCAAAAGTTATTAAAAGTTGCTAAAAATTACTAAAAGTTGCCAAAAGTTATTAAAAAATGCCAAAAGTTGCCAAAAATTTTATCAAACACTCAAAAGTTGCAAAAAGTTGTTGAAAATTACTAAAAATTGTTACTTGCTTTACCAAATACACCAAAAATTATAACTAGTAACTTTTGACAAAAAAATACCAAAAGTTGCTAAAAATTGTGCCTCCAAACGCCCCCCTTATGTTAAATTGAAATCAGAAGGTAATATTGAATGATATAAGGTACAATTGGTTACTCAAGGACATGATCAAGAGTATGGTATTGACTCTCCTGAAACATTTGCACTTGTAGCCAAAATGACAAGTATCAGACTTGGTATTGCTATTTCAGCTATCAATCAGTGGAGGATCTTTCAAATGGATGTAAAGAATGCTTTCTCCGTGGCTTCTTGAAAGAGACCATTTACATGCGACAACCTCCTAGATATTTTTCTATAATTCTCTTGTGTGTCACTAAAAGAGGTCTTTGTATGGTCTTAATGAAGCACCTCAGGCATGGTTTGAGCATTTTAGGTAAGTTATCCTTGCAGCTGGTTACAAGTAGAGCCACCATGATTATCTCTCTACGCTAAAGTTCTTATTGTAATTCTCATCTTATGCATAGATGATATTCTTATCACAGGGAATGACAGCTGGTATTGTGCACCTTAAGAACCTTCTGGGAAAATCTTCTAAGATTAAAGATCTCGATTTTTTAACATACTTTCTTGAGCTAGAAGTCCACACTTCTTCAAGGAGCTACTTTGTCAACCAAGGTAAATATGCTTCATATTTGATTGCATTAGCAAATATTATTAATGACAAGTCAGTAATTCTAATGGAACTCAATCTGAAGTATTCTCTAAGGATGGAGTTCGACTTTGTAACAAATTGACTACACATTATAGGCAGCTTGTTGGCAGTCTCATTTATCTCGCGTTGGCTCAATTAGATATTTCTCATGCAGTCCAAGTTGTTAGCCAAGTTGTTGCTGCTCTTCGCAGCATAGTGATGTGAACCAAATTATTTGCTATCTCAAAGAAACTATCAGTTGGGGGTTGTTCTTTTCTTACAGCTCATTACAATTATGTGCTTATGCTGATTCCAATTGGGCTGGTTGTCTTCATACTCATCCTCAATGCTCCATTACTGGTTAGTGTATATTTCTCGGTGGTTCACTGATTTCATGGAAGTTCAAGAAACAAAATACAGTGTCCAAATTCTCTGTGAAAGCTGAATACCATGCCATATTGTCTGCTTGTAGTGAAATAATTTGGTTACAGGGACTTCTTCAAGACTAGTGTATTTCTCTCAACTCTCCAACTCCTTTGTATGCTGACAACACAAGTTCCATACGCCTCGCTTCAAATCTTGTTTTCCACATAAAACATATTAAAGCAGATTTCTATTTTATACGCAACATGTGTCTTAATGGCAAGACCTTTCCCCAAGCTGCCTCTGAAAACCAACTTGCTGATATGTTTCCAAAGGCAATGACTCAACTTAAAACAGAATGAGAAAATAAAAAGGAGAGAGAATTTTGTTTCTCCCAAGCACATTGTACTTATAATAGGAGAATGAGTACAATTAGGAAACAAGAAATTAGGAAGGAATTAGGAAAAGATCTCTACGAATATTCTAGAATTAATACAAATCCTAACAAATCTCAAAACTATCCCCTCAAACTAGAGCATAGATATCAAACATGCCTAGCTTGGTCAACAACTACTAAAAGGGTGAACGAGATAAGAGCTTGCTAAGAATATTCCCCAGCTGCGAGTCTGAGTGTACAAATGGGTAGCACGATCCCATTTGAGCAGAAGATCCTAATAAAATGGCAGTGCACTTCAATATGTTTGGTCCTCTTGTAGAAGATTGGATTCTTGGCAATAAAGAAAGCAATTTGGTTGTCGCAATATATGGACATTGGAGCTAAAACAACTATACCGAAACCACGACATAGAGAACGAACCGAAAGCGTTTTAAACACAGTATTGGGTCATAGCACGATACTCAGTCTCTTCACTAGAACGAGCAACAACAACTTGCTTTTTACGATGCCAGTTCACCAGATTCCAACTAATAGGTGTGAATTATCCCAAAGTAGACCGCCCATTAGAATGACTACTAGCCCAATTTGCATTAGTATAGCCAACTACATCTAATAAGGTGGAAGGATGATGGAGCAAACCTTCGAGCGGCCGAACTCTTCAAATACCTCACAATATGACATGTAGCATCAAAATGAGACTAACAAGGAACATGCATAAACTGACTAATCACACCAACTGCATATGTAATATCTGGCTTTGACACAATAAGGTAGATGAGTTTACCCAACAAACAATAATATTGTCCCACATCAAGAAATAGCTCATCACTTTGAATGTCTAAACAAACAAAAGAATCAATAGGTGTGCCTATAGGGTGTGAACCCAAGAGCCCAATCATAGTAAATCTAAAACATATTTTCTTTGGGATAGAGATATACTCTGAGAGGAATGAGCAACCTCAATCCCTAAGAAGTAACGTAAGGTTCTACTATCTTTTATATGAAATTGTAGCCCCAAATGACACTTCGATGCAGAAATACTATCAATGTTATTCCCAGAAATAATAATATCATCAACACAGACAATCAATATAATAATTCTATAAGAGACCCAATGTGTAAGCATAGAGTGATCAAAGGTAGACCATTGAAACCCATAATCTAGTAGCACTTTGAATCAATCAAACTATGCTTGTGGGGACTACTTGAGCCCATAGAAAAAGCCTCCCTAAGATAACATATTCAGGTGGCTAGTCCATATATACTTTCTCTTGAAGCTCTCTATGCAAAAAAGCATTTTTAATGTCTAACATATACAGGGGCCAATATTTACTCACTGCAATTGCTAGAGGATACGAAGTGAATTAAGGTGAGCAACGAGTGAAAATGTCTCTAGATAACAAACACCATAAGTCTGACTGATCCCTTAGCAACCAATCAAGCTTTCAATCTTTTAGCAGAACCATCTAATAGATATTTAACTGTGTATACCTAGCGACACCCAAGAGTTTTTCTTGCCAAATGGATGAGAGGTGAGCTCCCATGTGTTATTATGATACATTGCACACATCTCTTCATCCATTATTGCCTTCCAACCAGAAGATATTAAGGCCTGCTTACAAGAGATTGGAACAGAAATAGAGGACATGGCAGACGAGTTAACATACTATGATAAGAGATAAAATTAGCAAAAGGATGTTGAGTGCAAGTGCTTTTACCTTGTCATAAAATAATGGGATGATCGTCAACAACTAGAGTTTCAACCTCGAGAACTAGTAGCAAGTGGCTTTGATGTAGCAACAGTAGGTATCTCAAGAGGTTTAAGATGCACATGCACAGAGGTAACTATAGCAGGATGAGTGCAATATTGAAAAACCCATAAGGGCAAGTTAGGCATGAGGATAACAAGATAAGAAAAAAAAGGACTCCCCCTCATGAGGAGACAACTCCTTCGGAGAGGAAAAGTAGAGAGTTGACTTGTAGAATGTAACATCAGCACTAACGAAGATGTGATGAGAGGAAGGACAACAACAACAATAACCTTTTTGAGTTCGAGAGTACCCAAGAAAGACACAGAAGCGAGGTGACAGTTTGTCCAAACCCGGGTCAAGATTATGAACAAATGAAACACAATCGAAGGTACGAGACATGAGAAGAAATGTAGTGGTAGAAGGATACAGAAATGAGAAGGAAAGAATATTACCGAGAGTGACAGAGGGAACAGGATTGATAAGAAAAAAGGCAATTATTACAGCATAACCTCAAAAGGGCTTCGGAATATTCATATTGAACCGCAAGGTGTGAGAGACATCCAATGAAAAGCGTAACTTATGCTCAATAATACCATTTTGTTGATAGGTGTGAAGACACGTGTTTTGATGAAGAAAGTCGCGATCAACACAAAAGTGATAAATGACAGATTGCATGTACTCTTGAGGCATACGAAGAACCAAAAATTTTGATTTTCTTATCAAATTAAGTAGAAATCTCATTACAAGCTCGAAGATAATAATGGGCAACTCAAATCGATTTTTCATTAAAAATAACAAAGTCAAATGGGAAAAATCATTCACAAAAATGTCGAAATAAGAATATCCCTTAAATAACCAAGTCATACTAGAAAAATCATTCATAAAATTGACAAAATAAGAAATCCATTAAATAACCGAGTCATATGAGAAAAATCATCCACAAAATGACAAAATAAGAATATCCATTAATAGTGTGAACTCCTAAACGACCACAAATGTTCGGATGGCTTACATAAAATGGTGTAGATTGACGATTATCACTATGACTCATAAAAGAACTTTGGCAATGCTTGCCAAGCTAATAAGCCTCACATTCAAGACTCGAAACATGACTCAAACTAGGAATGGCAAGTTTAAGCCCAGCCAAGGATGGATGGCCTAAAGGATCCACTGGAAGCGAGAAACTAATGCATTAAACACTGAATGAGAAATAGAGAAACTATCGGGATCAAGGTAGTAAAATCCATCCCGCTCAATGCTCGAACCAATCGTTCTCTGCGTCCTGATGTCCTAAAAAGTACAATAGGAGGGAGAAAGGTTATAAAATAATTTAAAGATTTTGTCAGCTGACTAACAGATAATAAATTAAATAGAAATTTAAGAATATAAAGACTTAAGGGCAAGGATATGGAAGACGAGGGCCGGGATATGGAAGCCAAGGGCCAAAGGTGTTCTTTACTTGCAACAAATTGGAAGCATCTATCAGCCAAAGTAATAAAGTGAGTTCTAGTAGTCAAATAAGAGAAAAGAAAGGAATTACCCGAGGCATGAGCACTGGCTCCAGAATCAATGAATATTAGGAGCTGATGGATAAGCAAAACAAACAACACTACTTGAGTGGGCCAGAGTAGCTGTAGAGTTTGGAAGCACGAGAGACGTACAGAGCCTTCATGATAGAATCTAATTCTATAAGTGTGAAGGGTCCCTAGGAGGCAAGAGCAGTAGTAGATGGAATGTGTAACTGGGGTAGAAGCATTTCAGCTAAGAAGCTCAGAGTCTACAAACTCAACGGTTATATAAGGGGCTCAATCTAGACGCCCATATTTCTCCGAACAATAAAGCTCAATATGATTTGTCCAATAATGATAATCACACTTGTTGCTATTATGTCCAAAATTATGCCCACTTCTGCAAGAACCACCACATGAACCACCACAAGAAAATCCACGAGTTACCATGAACACCAGAGTTGCTTACTAGGCAACAAAGTTTGATCCACCAGGAGATGGTGTGGAATGAGTATGATGTCCCAACTAAGAACACTAGAGTCTAGGATAAGCATTAGCCATGGTGGGAATAGTCTCTCACCAGCCAAGAGTTGGCCTTGATAACCACCGAAATTATTAAGACCAACAATCAGTAAAACAATCATAAGCTCCTTCCATTGTCAGATCATCTCAACCTATTCTCATAGAAGGGGTGAAATTGCAAAAGACGATCACTGAGACCCTTCAAGGTGCTATAAAACTCGGAAAGAGATAGATCACCCTATTTGAACGAGAAAACATGTCATATGCTTCAAAAATCCCCAAAATATTACTTCACGAAGAGGAATCTGCTAAAAGTCTCAAAATAGCCTCAAAAGTAGTACAAAGGGCAACTGTACATAGAACCAAAGGCTCGAGACTATGCCATAACCAACTCATTGCCACAGCATCAACAACACACCACCATGGATAAGGATGAAGCAAGGGATCCAAAGGAGACGCGGAAATATAACTTTCCATCTGACGTCCAACAAGGAAATTCTGAACAACAAGAGACCAAGTTAGATAATTAGCCCCATCTAACTTCTAATAATTAGCACAAGAAGAATAGATGCATCAATAGCAGTGGATGGAGAAGTTGCATCTAAATTAATAGTGGCATCAGTCCAATTGAGAGCCATCACAAAACTGAAGGAAGCAAATCCAACACAAACAAGAACACATATTCACTAGATTAACTAACAGTTCCAATGAGCATCAACAATCTCAATTCTGGAGCAGATAGCTCACGTGGAGCAACAATTAAGTGACCAACAAATCAAACAATGAGTAACAAGTGAGCAATTGATGAGCAAGAACGAGCAACAAACGAGTAAGATCTCATACAAAGATCAATATCATAGCACCAGGTCATCATGGGGCAAGCATGGCTAGCGAATTAAACATTCGACCAACAAAACAAGACCACAACCAAATAAAATTATTGTATGACTTGAAAAGCCACAACCAAATCAAAAGGAGACTTGAGATTATTCAAACAGCCATGACAAGTGATGGAGGAGAGAGAGGCAACCACCAAAAGATATTGCCGAAGGGCCTGCATTGAGGAACGAGTCAAGACGCGCTAGTCAAAGAGGTGTACATAGGCCCCAGGCAAGAAACTACAAGTTCTGCGTGACCACATGTCAGCCGACATCAGCTAGTCGAACTAGGCTGATGCTAGTCATTGGTCATCGGCACTTCTGATGATGGGTCGGAGATCTAAGTGATGAATTTTCGAATATGTCATTTCTTTCAAGCTCGAACAACTCAAGCTCTTTGAAACTCTGCAATTGCTTCGGTTTATCCAATTCCCACAAAACCTTACTTGGATGTCACTAAGGCAAGAGCATAGGGGCTCAAGACTAAGTTTGTCAAATTCCTTTATCGCCAGAAAGCTTGTGGTCTTTCTCCCTAACCCTAATTAGGTCTTTATCTCTCTCTATCTCGCATGCAACCAATCATCAGTTCGTCTCTCGCTTTCGTGCCTTCGCAGTCCGATGGTAGATTCAACATTCCTCATAGATTGGTCTACTTTTGAGTGAGAACCAGGGCGTTGTACCTGTTTGACAGGCACCAACAACGAGGAATAGTCCTAGTTAGTTTTTTTTTTTTTTTTTTTTTTTAACTTTGAAATCAAATCACTCAAATACCAAGTTAAAAGAGAGAGAGAAAATAAAAAGGAGATAATTTTGCTTCTCCCACTTACATTGTATTTATAATAAGAGAATGAGTATAGTTAGGAAATAAGAAATTAGGAATGAATTAGGGAAAAGATCTCTATGAATATTCTAGAATTAATACAATATCCAAACAAATCTCAACAACTCGTAGTCACCATGAATATCTAGTTGACAAATCGATAGGTTCCTAGCCTCAATTTGAAAAGAAGGGGGGAATAGAATGATTATTGATTCTGAATTATCGTTTTATTATTTTTCTTCTTTTGTATAGGCCATATACATGAGGGGCAATATCGTCTATTGTAAACACCTAAATTGTGTATATGTAAGCCTCTCATGGAGTGGTTAGCTTAAGCCCTCTCTTCATTCTCACTATCTCGTCTATCATCAACTCATTCTCTTAGCAACTAGAACTAACTTACATCTACTACCAGCTCTAATACCACACTAACATGGGAAAACAATACAAGACTAGTGATAACATTAATACCCTTTTTTTTAATAGATAATAAGATTGATATCCATTAACGTGACCTCAGCAATGGGAATTGTAAGAGGTTAATACTCATTGGTTAGGGCCACATGAAAAGCTTAAGCATATATGGTTGGTGTTGAACCACTATGAACCCTTCTACCTAATCCAATGTACTTGTGTCCACCAGATATGATAAGGATAAGAATATGGCATGTGTCTGACTTTTGCACCCAAATTAGATACCTACATCTTCCAATTTTTAAATAATATTCGAAGAAAGTAACAACTCAAGTTTGATGGAAAATAAAATTTTCTAGTCTTTTACATGGATGGAAAGTAAAAAATATAGTTTTTTCTCTAACAATTAATTTTCCAAGTACACTTTTCCAAGTACACTTCTTATTAACAACCATATCTAATATCAATATATTGTACACATACAATACATTCAAATATGCACAATGTTTTCTTCTATTCATACCCAACTTTTAGATACATATTCCAACATTTTATGATTAAGGGTTTAAGGAGGTCTGACACATTAACACACCAGCACCCAATATTCATAACCAATTTCATGTTACATAGATTGTAGAATGTCTTTAGTTCAAGTCTCAAGCTTCATTTGTACCCATAGTCTTAATTTTTTTTTACCCCATTATTTCTTTCTATCTACCAATCTACCTCTCCCTAAGTCAGAGAGCTAATATACATCATGGAACTCATGCCTCATTAATATCATTTTTTTTGTTCCCTAAGATGGGAGAAAAAGACATGGCCCAAGCAAAAACCCGAACCAGCCATTGGCATGAGATACCACTCAGGCTAACAACTCAAACCCAAATAGTTTAAAATTCTCAAGCAGTTATATATCCGAGGCAAATATGAACCGACCAAATAGTTTGCAACTAAATTTGTAAAAATACGAAAAATGAATAATTTTTTTTTGGGGGGGGGTAAGTAAAATGAATAATTTTGTTAACAAATAGATCTAAGTAATAAAAATTATTCAATTCAACTCAACTAAGCCTTAGTCCCAAACTAATTGGGATCGGTTACATGAATCATTTTCTCCCATTCCTTTCTATCAAGGTCATGTTTTGCATAAAATTATTTGAAATTAGGTCTTTCTTTTCAAGTTTAGTCTATGCATCCTTAAATCAATCTTTTGTCATCATTTAAAACCATGGTAAGAGGATAGTCAAATCAGATTATTGAAATAGCTTGATATACATTGTTAGACCCATTTCCTAAATAGCTTAAGGTTTTGGGACAATTAGTGACTTAACTTGGCATCAGAGCGCGAGTTGCAAAAGTCCTGGATTCAAATCTGATTATTCCCCATTTATTGTTGTCCACTTTATTTGTTTGTATTGGTGCACCTCGTTTGATTTGGTTTGTTTGTCTCTACTCCCCATGTGATTCGGGATTACACATAAAAGGAAATGACGAAATAGCTTGATATATATTGTTAAACCCATTTTATAATAGCTTAATGTTTTGGGATTACTGGTGACTTAACAAAGATGAAGCTTTTTGAATGAAATTATAATAAAACATAAGCTCTGAAAAGACTGTATATTACTATTAATCATCATGCCTGTGCATCAGTTATCTGTCGAAGGGGAGAACCACCACCAATTGAGGCATAGCCTTCCTTACTCTTAGGTGCTCTTAGGACAGATATAAGTTGGGCTAATGGCTTCTGAAGGAAACGAAACAATCTCGGCAATCGAATAATATCCTGTTCAGATGTACAAAGTCAGTCCAATATTGACAAAATAACACACTCCAATATAGATGAAAAAAATTTTATAAATTTAACAATTGAAATTCTGTCTCATAATAAAAGATTCAGATTGTTAACAATATTCTGATAACAGTAGTATGATACCAAAATAATGTCGCCACTTTGAAGACTTGTTACTTCCGAAACAATAACACATTAAAAAACATTTTAGTATACAAGTGCCATTGACACATCATTCTAATAGCACTTTCTGGTAAACACTTCTGATAGAGTAGCACTTTCCTTCATCTAAATGTATGACACAATCAACTCAGAGAATCTTCCAGGCTCTCATCATTCAGTAATGATCCATTACATGCAGTAAAAATTAGACAAAGACAAGAAAGAAAGAAAGAAAAACATGAAATAAATGATCTTGGGTTGTGACATGAATTTTAGTTTTACATTGTACACACAAATTTCCAAGTGTAGAAATTAACATGAAAAATGTGTGTACATCATCTGTATTAAAAAAAAAAGTCATTTGCAAATGATGATAATTCTTTGATTCAATCCAAGAGCTTCATGGAGATTGGTGAACAAACCAAAAGTAACATTGAACTTTCTACCGAGCAGAAGAAACTAATGAAACATTTGATCAAGGGGCCTGAGACTTGGCCCGCATAAAAGAGTTAATAATCCTTCTAAACCTATTGATAATAAAAAAAATAAATAGAAAATAAGTTAGAGATTTCTATTTTGTTATAGAAGAAATGGTAATCTTTTGTGTGCTTATTGTTCTGCAAAAGAAGAGTTTTGGACTTTAGGCTTCGGGTCTGCAAAAGCACAGGAATTGATGATGGGAGGTCCTTTATAAAGGTTTTCTTTTATAAAAAAAAAATTAAATCAAACTCTAAAAGATAGCTTTGAAGCTACATAATTTCAACTTGTCGATTAGTTGCAGCTCAGCTGAATTTTATTGGATCCTTTGATACGTGCGGCATTATAATAACAAACATCAAATTATTAATATTGATCTATATAATCTGTGGAATGAACTCCTTTAAATGATGGGACCCACCTACATTGTGATTTAACTTGTTGATTTCAACCAATCAAATAGTCAAATATGTACAGTAATAATCAATCATACAGTTAAAATCTCGATTTTATTTTAATTTTATTTCGATTTTATGATGTTAGGATGACAAGCTTTGTTAAATCG
Organism: Vitellaria paradoxa; assembly: GCA_019916065.1. NCBI lineage: Eukaryota > Viridiplantae > Streptophyta > Magnoliopsida > Ericales > Sapotaceae > Vitellaria > Vitellaria paradoxa. Next base: position 22,541,921 of record CM034236.1, read on the forward strand.
TATCAAAAATCATAATGAGGGTAAAATAGGTAAAATCTCGATTTTGGGACGTAAAATAGTAAAATCTCAATTTTATAGGTAATTTCACCAATTGTAAAAACTGAGGGGTTTTGCATAATTTTGTCAAACAAAATGGACTTTAATGGGTTTTTATGTTTTCAGTTGATGTGCCACAAGTGTTTCACCTCCTTTTGGTAGATTTTTCTAATTGTGTAACATTACTCTTTCCTATGCAACATTAGTTGATGACCATGTTTATTGTTCCACTAAATTGACCACCATAAGTTACATATAGTAGTTAGGATGGAAATGAAGAGCAATAATAAAATGTTATAAATACATTTTTAATCCTACAAAATTAAGCTAAAATAAAGTTAATATTTTAACAATAATTGTATAGACTACACTAAACACTTTAAAGGTCTCTATTATAAAATCTAAAAAGAGAATTTTCCACAACAATATATCATTGCTGCAAATGTCTCTCACATTTATACTATATTTGTTATAGGATTAATTTTGTTAGTAGCCAATCGTGTGATTGAGTCATTTCAACAGTTTATCTCTATGAGACCCATGAAAATAAATGGTTGAGATGTGACGCTAGCATTTCTCTAATTGTTAAATCATTTTTTAATATTTTTTTATTGCAAGGAGGGATCCCATTCTCCTTGAGTGTTGCAAATCCATGCTTTGAAATATTATTTTCACATTTCTAGCCATAAGGCAAACTTCTTTCCACTTAGACGACATGATCATATCAAATTGGATGCTCTAAATGCCATCTAGTCAATTGGAAAATGGTCACCTTCTAGCAGATGGGATCTTTTGCTCTCTAGGTCCAAATTTCAATGGGTCTTCCCTAAGAATCCAAAAGATATGCTATGTGTTTGGTGAGGTACTAAGCTGAGGAATAAACAAAGGAAGGCCTGGAATATGGCTAGTTTTCTCTTAATTTCATTGGTTTAGTTTTGTCTCAATTGTATAGTTGGATAAAAAGGGGTATAGAGGTGGACATAAACTCTTTTGTAATCTTTGTTGGAGGTTCGTTTTGTTAATATGGGTGGCGGCTTTTTGTGCATGGCATTTTCTTAATGCCTGTTTTTTGTTCTCTTCTCTTATTAATAAAATTCTTCATTTATCAAAAACAAAAATAAAAATTAGAAGCTCTAAATGAAGAACTAATAGACTATTTCCTTTGATATGTTGTAGGTAAAATTTTACGACTTTAGGATTCAATGTTGCAGACATTTCACTAATTTTAGGTAGAATCTCAATTTCAATAACCTTAATTTTAATATCAAAATAGATCACAGATATAACTAAAGGAAGGATTATACAGATTATGTATCTGTTTACTTTCCACGTTTTAATGAAGATAGTGGTGACAAACCATTAAGGACTTGAATTTAAGGAACATATAACTAAGCTCAACCAAACCCGTAAAGTTGAAGTCATGCCATCAACTTTGGATGACAGAGCACCACTAAGAACTAATTAACGCATCACAAGACAGCATTTGGAAAAAGTAAAAGCTGAGGGTCTACATTTTTACATATCCTATATAAAGCAGATTTAAACACTACTCATCTACCAGATTTAAACAATAAAGAAAGTAGTAAACTATTATAACAAAAGAACCTTTGTATATTGTTGTAAACTTGAATAACTTTTTTCTATGTAAAATATGCCTGGGAGTATACATATATATACATTCTAAGATAACCTTTCGACTCACCTACACTGTCCTTTCACCTTACCATACATGTATCTGTACATTAACTACATTAACTAGGTACATTAACACTCCCCCTCAAGCTGGAGCATATATATCATATGTTCCAAGCTTGTTACAAATAAACCTTACTCTAGCACCACCCAAGGCTTTAGTGAATAAGTCAGCTAACTGATCCTCAGATTTTACATGGCTAGTTTTGATGACATTTTGAAGAATCTTCTCCCTAATGAAGTGACAATCAACTTCAATGTGTTTGATTCTTTCATGAAACACTGGATTAGAGGCTATATGGACAGCAGCTTGATTATCACAAAATAGTTCCATAGGCTGTGAGCCAGTAACTCCCAACTCTTCTAACATATGACTCATCCAAATCAATTCACAGGACGTATGAGCCATGGCTCTATACTCTGACTCTGCACTTGATCTTGCCACCACAGTTTGCTTCTTACTCTTCCAGGATACTAGATTTCCACCCACAAAAATACAATATCCAGTAGTGGACCTTCTATCTGATGGAGAACCAGCCCAATCAGCATCTGTATACCCTTGAACAAGAGTATGACCATTATCTCGATACAGTAGACCATGTCCTGGTGCACCTTTTAGATACCTCAAAATACGAATGACTGCATCCCAATGACTGGAGCGAGGTGCATCAAGGAATTGACTGACTACGCTGGTAGCAAATGAAATATCTGGTCGTGTGACTGTCAGGTAATTGAGCTTCTCAACTAACCTGCGATATCTACTCGGATCAGCTAATAATTCTCCCTTATCCACAAGGAGCTTTGTATTAGGATCCATTGGGGTATCAACAGGTTTGGTTCCTAACATGCCAGTTTCAGATAGCAGATCAAGAACATATTTTCTCTGAGAGAGAGCAATACCCTCATGTGACCTTGCAATCTCAATTCCTAGGAAATACTTTAGCGGACCCAGATCCTTAGTGTTGAACTTAGTTTGAAGGAATATCTTCAGATCAAAAATCCCTTGTGTGTCATTTCCTGTTATCACAATATCATCCACATACACCAGTAGCCATATCTTCCCCTGTGAGGAATGACGGTAGAAAACAGAATGATCAACACCACAACGTATCAATCCAAATTCTTTCACCACATCACTAAATCTACCAAACCATGCTCGCGGGGACTGCTTCAAGCCATACAGTGACTTTTTCAATTTGCACACTAGTCCAGACTCCCCCTGAGCAACAAATCCAGGAGGTTGCTCCATGTACACCTATTCGAGAAGATCTCCATGCAAGAATGCATTCTTAACATCAAGCTGATGAAGAGTCCAGTGGAAAGTGACTGCAAGGGAAATGAGAAGACGAACGGACGTAATCTTAGCCACAGGAGAAAAAGTCTCTAAAAAATCAAGCCCATAGACTTGAGTGTACCCCTTTGCAACAAGCCTGGCTTTCAACCTATCAACAGACCCATCAGGATGAACTTTGACATTATACACCCATCGACAACCAACTGTTGACTTGCCAGAAGGAAGAGCAACCAGATCCCAAGTATCATTGGTTCGGAGGGCGAACATTTCTTCTTCCATGGCAGTACGCCATCCGGAATGAGACAATGCTTCAGACACAGAGTTAGGAATGGATACAGAAGACAATGAGGTAACAAAAGCATAGTAAGAGGGAGATAGGGATGAATAAGAAACAAAATTGGAAATAGGATGGGTAGTGCAAGTGCGTTTACCTTTTCGATGGGCAACAGGAAGATCAAGATCACTAAGTATTGGCTCAGGAGCAGGATCTGAAGACGGAGGTGGAGAAGATAGAGTGCCTGAAGCTTCAGGGAGAGACTCAGTAGCTACCTGCCGTCTGGTGTAAACCTGCAAATCAGGACGCGAAAGACGAAAAGGGGAAATCACAGGAAAAGGAAGACTCTCATTCAAATCAATTAAAGATGAGTTATCAGAGAAGAAAGGAGTATTCTCAAAGAAGGAGACATCAGCACAGACAAAGTATCGATTAAGAGACGGACTGTAACATCGATATCCTTTTTGTAACCGAGAGTATCCCAAAAAGACACACTTAATAGCACGAGGGTCAAGCTTGTCAGTACCACTGTCGAGTTGATGAACAAAAGCAACACATCCAAAGATGCGTGGAGGAAGAGGAAACAATGGTGTTGTAGAAAACATTACAGAATAAGGAGAACGACCTTGCAGAACAGAAGATGGCATTCTATTAATTAAATGACATGCAGTGAGAATAGCATCCCCCCAAAACACTTTTGGAACCTTCATGTGAAACATAAGACAACGAGCTGTCTCAATAAGATGTAAGTTCTTTCGTTCAGCAACTCCATTTTGTTGTGGAGTACAAGAACACGAAGACTGATGAATCATGCCAAATGAGGACATAAAGTCAGTGAAAGGTTTGGAAAAATATTCTTTGGCATTATCACTACGAAGAACTTTGATAGAAACATCAAATTGAGTTTTTATTTCAGCACAATAAGATTGAAAAATAGAGAACAGCTCAGAACGATCTTTCATTAGATAAATCCATGTGAGTCGAGAAAAATCATCAATGAAAGTGACAAAATACTTAAACCCCAATTTTGAAACAACACGACTTGGTCCCCATACATCAGAATGGACCAAATAAAAAGAACTAGCAGATCGATTATTGACTCTAGGACTGAAGGAAGCACGGTGATGCTTACCTAACTGACAAGACTCACAATTCAAAGACTGAATATGACTCAAACTGGGAACCATAGACTTTAATTTATCAAAAGACGGATGACCAAGACGACAGTGAACTTCAATGGGAGCAGCGACAACAAAACAAGTAGTAGACTGAGGTGCAGATGAACCACTTAGATAGTAGAGTCCCTGAGCTTCATGCCTTTCTCCAATCTTCTTCCTCGTCTTTAAATCCTGAATAACCACAGAATCAGGAAAGAAAGTCATTGAACAATTGAGTTGTTTGGTGATTTTACTAACAGATAGAAGATTAAAAGACAAGGAAGGAACATATAAAACAGAGGATAACGGTAAAGATGTACAGACTTTCCCGATACCCTTAACTGGGTTAGATGAACCATTAGCTGTAGTGACACTGGGGATAGAGGAAGGCTGAATATTAGAGAACAATGATGAAATACCAGACATATGATCTGAAGCACCAGAATCAATAATCCATGAAGTTGGTGAAAGGGTAGACACATGAGCAGTAGGATTACCATGATGAGCCAAGGAAGCTGTGGGAAGAGATGCCTGGTGAGCTGTCTGATACTGAAGAAGTCTGGCATACTCTTCTTCTGAAAGCGTCACAGTTGATGGTCCACTCGTACTGGGCTTATTTGCAGAAGCATCAGAGGAGGCTACTTGAGCCATATGAGCTGGCTTTCCATGAAGATCCCAACAAGTCTCCTTAATATGGCCAACACGACCACAATTAGAACATTTAGATTTCGCACCACGACCACGGCCGCGACCACTACGAGTCCCTCTATCCCCATTCTGAGATGGGATAATATAACTAGAATTCTTACTTTCCGAAATCTTTTGACTGGCTAGGGCAGTTCGTGTAGCATCAATAGTGGTGGATTGATCCCTAGATGCAGTCCTCATGACACGGGAGTAAGTTTCAGCAAATGAAGGAAGAGATTCTCCCCTAAGAATTTGAGCTTTAACCGGTTCAAACTCAGGATCTAGTCCGGCAAGAAAACGGAGTACAACCATCTGTTCCCTTTGCTTTTGCATTGCATTAACATCAGCAGATAGTGGTTGGAGAGAACTTAGCTCCTCATAAACACGCTTCAAAGAGGCAAAGTACTCAGTGACTGGTCTGCCAGATTGTTGAAGTTGAAAGAACTCTTGTGATAAGTCGTACATGCGAGTAAGATCACTAGAGAACAACAAGCGAACGTATTCCCAAATTTCCTTGCAGGTGTCAAGGTGAGTACACATGTCAGCAATGTTTGGTTCCATGGAATTCCATAGTAAACTAACAAGGTGAGCATCTTCTTGGACCCAAACATCATGCTTAGGATCAATTTCAGGGGGTCCAGACTCAGTCAAGTGCTTCTGCTTTCCATACCCAGTTAATGCAATCTTTACGGCTTTGGACCACTGAACGTAGTTCGTCCCATTTAACTTCCTGGTAGTTAATTGTTGAGACATAGGGATGGAAACACTAGCCATTTTCTGCTCCAAAAATGTTCTAGTAGCCATAGAACGAATATTCTGGTACCAGCAATAACGGATGAACAGTACCAGTAGCAGACAAGAGGAAGGAGCAAGAGATAGATGGTCCAAACACAAAAACAAGAATACCAGTAGACTCGCCGGAGAGAGGAGAACAGAAGACAAAGAAGGCCGGAAGTCCACTGGAGTCACACGTGCCGGCAAACGAGGCTACAGCGACGGCGCGTGAAGTCCACGCGCAGAGGAACAAGTGGCGCGTGAAGGCACGTGACAATCTTTCCGGTGACGGCGCTGCTCCGACGGTGGTCGCCCCACTCAGGCGACCAAGCTGGGGTATACCGAAGTTCGAACGACAAGGTTGAACTCCACCAGAGACCAACGTCCGACTCCACCAGTTGAACAACGTCCGACCAAGAACACTGACACCGCCAGTGACCAAGAACAGATACAACACTGTTCTGATTTTCCTTACACACACAATTTTAACAACGCTCTGATACCATGTTGTAAACTTGAATAACTTTTTTCTATGAAAAATATGCCTGGGAGTATACATATATATACATCCTAAGATAACCTTTCGACTCACCTACAATGTCCTTTCACCTTACCATACATGTATCTGTACATTAACTACATTAACTAGGTACATTAACATATATATTAGTGTAGTTCCTGTAATTATGTCATTAGTACAAGGGCATTATAGTCTATACAGTGTTACTTTACTAGGCATTAATACATAAGTAGAAAACCCTATTGGAGTTATACCATTCAGTAAAATCCATGTCTCTTGGTGTAGCATGAACTGGCATATCTCTCTTAGTCATAGTCCAAACTTAGGCATAAGCCTAACCCTAGTTCAACAAACAAAAAAAGGGGGGGGGGGGGAGGGGAGAGGAAAAACAGTAGCTGAAGTGCAGCTGCAACTGCAACTGGAGGTGAAATCCTTCACCCATTTTTAGTCCAAAAACTATTCCAGCAAAGTTTGAACTCCTGAGGGTTTGCCAATCACCTCGTATCAACTATTTACTTAGAAGTCTCCTTTTTCCACTTTCCCTCATATATTTAGGTGTATTTCTTTTGTTTAGCATCTAAGCTAGTTTGGCCGACAAACTGGAAGCACATGCTCACAAGCATATTTTCCAAAAGGGATATTATTACATGTTTAGAACCCAGTAATGCTATATATTAGCATATACTATTATATAATATATAATATATACATAAAGGATATTAATTAATATATGAGAGGGCTTGTACACAGGTACGCAGCACGATAGGAATTGCCGTTCCTGTTCCCATACCCATATATGTTCAAGGATCACCTTAAATCCCCATACCCAGCCACATTCCTATGAATAGCACTCCATACCTACCCTGTTTGCCGATACCCACAAAGAGCGAGTAATTTTGTCATCCCTGGTGGATAGATTGAAAGTCTAGTTAATGACCAAAGGTATAAATATGTAGCTTCCGCTAGAACTTGTTATTCAGGCCCTGTTTAGTGCAACATAAATCTACCAAAAGTGACTAAAAGATACCAAAAGTTACTAAAATTTTTCAAACTTTACCAATCCCGTGATTCATGCGCGAATGACCTGCGCGCAGAAAGATCAGATTTTTTTTTGAAATCCGTTAGAACGGATGCTAGAATGCCTGTTCCAACAGAGAAGGTCATGATTTTTTTTTGAAATCTATTGGAACATGTGCTAGAATGCCTGTTCCAACGGTTTTCTTCTTTGGCCTGACAACTTTTACTGCAACGCCACTAACAGACTTTCAACCTTTTCACATGACAGCCGTTGGAACGTTTCCTTAGCAAATATTCCAACGGAAATTTTGGTAAATTTTGGTGGTGCCACCAAACGCCAAAAAGTATCTGACGCATTACACTTTTTTTATTATTTTGGTACTTCTTGGTGCACCAAACGGGGCCTCAATGGTTAATATTTCTTATGTTTGCCTCATCATATCCTTAGTTGCAGTCAATCAACGGGTTCCTCGTTAACTTGACAAGAAAAATGTTTTTCTTTATGGTGATATATTTAAGGAAGATTGTATGGAACAACCCTCTGAATTTGTTGCTAAGTTATTTTGTGAGCTAAAAAAGCCCTTATATGGACAAAAAAAAAAACCTCCTCGAGCATAATTTAACAGATTTACTAATGTAACTATGAAATTTGGATTGAAGTGATGTGGAGTTTATTATTTTGTATTTCATCATCACTCTTTTTCAAGGTAGGATGTGGCTATTGGTATATGCAAGAATTGAGATCACAATATCATTACTCCAACCATTTATGATTTAAAATCGTTCCTTCAGAATAAGTTTAGCACCTAAGACCTAGATCCATTGAAGCCCTTCTTGGGTATTGAGGTTTTGAACGTTGTTCTTCTCAAAGGAAATACGTTATTAATTTATACAATGCAAACTTGTGGACACCAATTAATACAAAGCTAGATTTATAACACCTAGGCCCCGTTTGGAGTAAGAAAGAATAAGATAAATTGAGATAAAATGTGGTTTGGAGTAAATTTTGGCGCTCTTTTTTTTTCTGAAAAGTAGCAAACCGTGGGAACAGATTTGGAAAACCGTTCCTATTGATTCAAAAAAATTCACAAAAAATAGCGACAATGGTACTCATTTGAAAACTTTCGACATGAAGAATATGATTGTATAAAGAATTTACATATTCGGTTAACCTACTTTCAGAATTTTTTTTTTTTTTTTTTAGCGAAATATTAAAATTTTTTGAAATTAGTGATGGCAGGAAAATTAAGCCCGTACTTGTTTGCTTTAATTATGGATGAGATTACAAGACATATTCAGGATGAGGTGCTGTGGTGTATACTATTTGCAGATGATATTGTTTTAGTAGATGAGACGAGAGAATGAGTGAATGCTAAACTAGAATTGTGGCGGGATACGTTAGAGACAGAAGGATTTAGGCTAAGCCGATGCAAGACATAATATATGGAATGTAAGTTTAGTCAAACTAGAATAACGGGTAATATAGAAGTGAGTTTAGGCCCACAAAAGATTGTAGAGAAAGATAAATTTAGGTACTTTGGATCTATGGTGCAACGAGATGGAGGGATTGATACTGATGTAAGTCACAGGATTCAAGCCGGGTGGACCAAATGGAGGAGTGCTTCGGGAGTTTTGTGCGACCGAAAAGTCCCCCTCAAGATGAAAGGAAAGTATTATAAGGTAGCGGTTAGACCTGCGCTGCTATATGGATCAGAGTGTTGGGCAGTAAAGCATAATCATGGTCAGAAGATGGCAGTTGCGGAGATGAGGATAGTAAGGTGGATGCGCGGGATTACAAGGAAATATAGGATTAGGAACGAGGAGATTAGGGGCAAAGTAGGAATAGTACCGATTGAAGATAAAATGAGAGAAAATTGATTAAGATGGTTTGACCATGTTAGAAGGCGTTCAGCAAAGGCACCTGTTAGAAGGTGTGAAAGTATGGAGATTGCTAGGAGTAGGAGAGGTGGAGAAAGCCCAAGAGAAGCTGGAAATAAACTATTAAACATGACCTGACCTACCTAGATCTATCGGAGGACATGGCCCTAAACAGATCTAATTGGCGTCGACAAATCCATATAGCCAACCCCACCTAGTGGGAAAAAGCTTGGTTTGCTTTAGTTTGATTTGGTTTATAGAGATTGTTAGTATGCCAAACGGGGCCCTAATCAATATCTAAGGTTGGTTAGAAAATTAAATTATTTCAAACTACCAAACTACTAAATATCTCTTTTACTATAAGTGTGATCAATTAGTTCGCCGATTCATCTCGGACTAGTTATTGGGATACAATTATTCAGATTTTGGGACACTTGGACGGTGCACCTAGCCAAACACTATTGTATTAGGATAACGTACATACATCAATTCAAGGAAATAGAGATACAAACTTCCAATAAACCATTGTATTTTTGATAGACATAAGATGCATATTGGAAAAGTTGTAAGTCATGTAAAATCTAAGGAAAAACTTGATGAATTGTTCACCAAAGAATTAAGAGGATATAGAGTGAGATTCATCTGCATAAAACTTGGAACATATGATTTATATGCTCAGCTTGAAGGTGAGTGTTAGCTTAATCCTAATAATTATGTCATTACTATAGAGATGTTATAGTCCAAATACTATTCATTTGGTTAATTGAAGTTGCTTACAGAACGAGGATAGGTGCCAATCAACCATCTTTTTGTTCACTATACACGGGCCAAGGAACTTTGGGAATTACTATTATCTTAATTTGGAATGCAGTGGGTATTTCCTAAGAAAGCTAAGCAAGTTGCTAAGGCCTGCTAGGGTGCTTCAGTTGATTAAGGCAGAAGAAAAGTGTGAAGAATTGTTCCTTTTTGTTTTTGGTTGATCACTGGGGGAGAGGATTAGAAGATTGTTTCAAAGTTAGAGTTTCCTATGTATAGGATAAAAATAATTTTTGTCTACTTTGCATAAATGGATAGCAGGGGGAAAGCATCCAGATTTAGCTTGATGTTATGTTGGCAAGGTCCCTTTTATAGGTGGCACCCCTTAACTTTTCTTTTCAATAAAATAAAATTTACTTATCAAAAAACAGTATTTTTTTATTAGAATAAATACATAGGTGGACAACCCTATTAGAGTATGCCATTCGGTAAAAACCAAGTGTCTTGACAATTCCCATGATTAGAAAAGGCCAATCAACTTCAGCTTTGTGCCTGTTATTATATCCAAAAGAAGATCCTACCAAGCATCAACCAACTCAAAAGCACGAATTTAAAGTGGTTAGGCCTTCAAAACCATTCTCTCCCCTCATGCAATGACAATAGTTTTACTTCTATTATAAACTCACTTCATTAATAGAGGATTAACCAATTCATGTACACTAAAATAATTTAGACAGTTTAAATCATAGAACTACAATGAGAAGACTTGGAATACATGTCATCAAAAAAAAAAAAAAAGGTCTACATGCAACTAAGTGTAATAGTATGTTTACTACTTTAAAAGAAGCGGAAGCCACTGAAAACCAATTTGATCAATTTAATACCCATACATGAAAGGTAACAGCTAAAATGTGACCAAACATCAAACTGTTACAATACATCATTTGTTTGAAAGTCATCGACATAACTAGAGAAAAGGTTGTTTTAACTTATAAATTATATTTCCCAGATTAATTAAAAAGCAATGTATTTTTACTAATGAAACACACAGCCCCTACATATTTCTAAATTATAGCACTAAGAACACGTAATTGGAACAAAAAACAAAAACACAATTCTTTATTTCCCATACATGGCAAAGCAGCAAAAATATGTAACGTCTCATGAAAAATAATAGAACACTTCCCACCAAAAAGGAACAAAAATGGTAGCAATCAAATAGGGCATCAACATAAGATATATATTGAATATTGTAATGATGTCCATGCTGTTGTATTTGCTAAATAGCTATTAAAAATTTAAAATACATATGTATTCATAAGCATGCTAGAATTAGAGTGTTTAATACTTTATGCCCTTCTTTGAATCCTAGTAATTCTCTCAACAATGAAGACTTTTTTAAACTCGAGGGGAAAAAAGTTCAAAATGCATAATTTGGTGGCATAGAACTGATTACTGGTTATTTGACCTTCCCGTATCATTAATTAAAAGATTGCGAAGAAACAAAAAGAAGTAGACATACAAAAAGCAAGTGACAAGGAACAAGAAAGCAATTTTTTGGAACAAAAAAAGAATGCAACTATTTAGATGATTCTAAAAAGAAATTTAAGGTGTAGTAAAATGCTAGAGCACATTCTGTGCTTGGACCAATATTATGAGATGCATAAATTACATAAGCACAATTTACCGGGTCAGCAAAAAGATTAAACAAAAATGGCTGCACGTCATCAAGAGTCTCTGGACCTCCAAGGTTGAGCAACAAGACTCCTATTTTCTCATCACCAGAAAAAAGGATAGTAGATACATCTTGAGTTTTAGAAGTCAATAATGCTCCCAAAGGCAATGAAAGATTGTTGGCTGGTTGCCTTGAGAATAAAGATTGCGATTCAGACCATCCGGAGGAAAATCTGGCAACTGCGGAAGTTTTTGAGATACTAGAATTAACATGGGCTTCCACTTGCAGCCCAAAGCAACAATTTATCCTTTGTGAGGTACACATTGCACGTGGCAATAGCCTATGAGACAAAGAAAGGCATGTAAAAATCCCATCACGGAAAATTCCTATATGTCATGGTAAACTATGTAAATATGGAGAGGAAAAAAAAAATCATAATCTATCTGCAAGTAATCCGATGACAACAACTTTACATTTTGCGCACATTATACCAAACAATCTTAATGGCCTCGTTGTCCAACAACAACACGTGACAACATTATTATATTATGGTGCCGCTATTCGCAGCCCAATTTTTTCTCGCGCAACCTAGTTAAATTTTTCCCATCTTAGGACAAAAATGCCTTAATACAAAATGACATCTTTACCCTCCATATTTACTACACTTAACCCACACCCTAAAAAACCCTACATAAAATTTCAACAAGAATTTGCTAAAAATATCAAACAATATCCACAACCACTTGCTGAAAAAATCCAATAAATTCGACAATATTGAATATTTTTTAATATTTTCCCTCTCTTTTTTATATCATTCCTTAAGTCCCATAAGTTTGATCTTATAGATTCTGACTCATTTTCTCATTGAGCGAGGGGTACGAAATAATCACTTGCTAAAACAAATTTTTGACAGATAAATGAAACATTTTAACAACTTATTACTGAACAAATTAAAACCTTTCAATAGGTACTTGCTGAAAAAAACAAATAATTTTAACAATCAGTTGTTGAAAAAAATTAGTAATTTGTGGGTATTTTTGGAACTTTAGGTGTAATTTGTGGGTTATGTAGAGAACTTATTGGATTACTTTGAGAAAACATATAATGCATGAATTAACTATACTACGCGTAGAAAAAGTAAAGTTACAAATAGCGGTACCCTTATATTAAATGTGACCGTTTATGAAAAAGATAGTGAGAATCTAACAAGCACCTATATGGGCACCGGAGGCCAACATGACACAACACAGACACATCGATATGGGAATCTGAAAAAAAATTGGGACACAAAGCAGCCAAAAAAAAATTTTTATATTTTTTGTGAATATACATGAAAATGATAACAATTTATTTATTTATGACATTTAAATTTTTAATTGTATGCAATAGTGATAACTATTTTTTATTATACATATTGGCAAAGATGTGAACAAAAAGTCCTTATATAAGTAAACAAATTTGAAATTTTGAGTTTTAAAATGTCTAAAAAACGAAAAAAATTGAAGGATGAGGTATTAACGAGTATAAATCCGTATTAAAAAGATAGAGAAGTATTAATACCCAAAAAAAAAAAAAAGAGCTCAACGAGTCGACAAACACTGCAGAAAGCGATGATTGAAGTCAATTCCCGAAAGCAATATATGTGGGTTCCATTCACCAATGGGGTTTCTGTGTGATGATTAAAAAAAAAAAAACATATTTTATTATAAAAATCAAAAGAGAAGAAACACACAATGAATCCACAATCGAATGCTCAAGGAGCGCAAGAAATTAGAAATAAATACATACAAACAAATATTTAAACTAGGGGGTGAGAATTGGAAATCAACGTACCGAGGACCAGCAGCAGCAGAAGAGGAAGAACAAGAGAGTGGAGGATGAAGAAATGCTGGAGAAGGGGATTGCGTTCTTACGATGCCCATGGACTGATTCATTCTTCTTTTCTTTTTTCTTTTTTATTCTAATTTTTTTTTTCTTTGTTCTTGCTCTTGTTCTTGAATCAGCGACTCGCCGAACATCCGCCGTCACCAAAAGACTTATTTGGTTCACAAAATCCCCACCCCTCTCTTTCTCGACCGTACAGCGAATGAGCTGCCCCCCATTTCCTTGTCTTCACGGTGCCACGTCTCCAACAAATTATCCTGAAATTTTTGTTTAGTTTTTTTTTTTTTTTTTAACACGTCCGTGTCACACTGCCAACGGTATTTATGGAATTTTTCAATAAATTTGATCAAAATTTTAAAATATATATATATTTCTCATTGATTTTTAAAGGAAAATTTCAAGGAAAAGAATAAAAATTTTTACTTAAAATTCCATTCCAAAAATCACGTTTTTCTTGAAGCGCAACTGATTTTGGGATGCAATAAAAAATTATATACCTTAATTTTAAATTTTTATTTTGCTAAAAGGAAACTTGTAGTTTAATTTTTTTTCAATTTTTCATTTTCTTTTTTTTTTTGAAAAATAATTTTTTTCATTTTCAAAAATGCATATAATGTTATAATAACTTAAAATACATCGAATCATTCTAATGAAAATATTCAGCCATGATATTGACAAAGTTGAGTTGATATCTTATGGATTCTTAAGAGTGTGCCTGGAGTAGTATAAAATTATAAAATTAATATCTCGTATTTTGTGCGGTAAGTGAAGAATTTAAATTTATTATCTCGTAATTCGTATTTGTAGAGTTTTGTAGTAACTCTAAACGGGCCAAAAATATGTTTGGGACATAATTTTGCAGAAAGAAAGAAAAAGTTAAGGAAAATTATAAAAATATAAAATGACATGAAAAAGTCAAATGTATTTTTTTTTTATGTTGAATTAAAAAAACTAAAATAAATACATATTTGTCCCAAAAAAGTTTAATTTTTACTTCATTAACTTTGCAAAAATTACATGAATTGGCAATTCTATTTTCTCTTCATTTTTATCTCTCTTTATAAATCTAAGTTCTAAACATAACATTAGTGTTCTAAGATTTAATTTGTAAATTTATTTTATCTTTGATTTTATCATTGAAAAAAATTTTGAAGTATTTGAATAATTAATAAAGCAAGCAACAATTGTGATTTTTTAATTTAATTTATGAATAATATTTTCTGTTATAATTGTGTTCCATTTAAAAAAAATCAACATCCTATTTTAAACTTCATTTACACAGTTATTTTAGTTATACTATTTTGTGTGTGTTTATAGTGATAAAAAAGTGGGATAAAATAAAACAAGTTGTAAGTTTGTAATTTGTACAGTGAAATAAAAAATGAATAATTTTTAGAAATTTTTAAAAATTTTTAGAGATTTTTAAAGATTTTCAACAAATCAAACAGAGCTTTCATAATCAATGTAGTAGTGTATTATTGCTAATAAAAAATATTTATTTTCAATTCTAAATCAAACCAAAAAAGAAAAAAGGGAATCCATTTCTTTAAATTCCAATTAATTCTAAACATGAAAAAAAAAAAAAAAAAAACAAAAAACTTTACAAATCCATTCCATTCCTATTTTACAACGGTTTCTATCTTCTGTTTTGTATTTATTTATTTATTATTATTATATTTTTTTTTTTTGCAGATAATAGTTTAATATTTGCTACGGCAAATGCAAAAGAACATGCCAAAATTTCTAAAATATTACTTACACGTTTGCCTGCAAATAAATTTGAAGAAAAGTATGCAATTTTCTTTAGCAAAAAAGTAAGTGAGATTAAGATAGAGTTTAGAAAGTAAAAAAGTAATTTTTTTTTTTTTGTAATGTTAGCTATTAAAATGTTAATTTTTTTTATGTTTGGGAAGGAAAAAAGTTATTTTTTAATAATTAATTTTTTATTAATTTAATTTTTTTCTCTATAATTTAAAAAAACAAAAAAATGTAAAAGGATAAGTAAACTTATTATAAAAGACGTTAAAAGTTGGGAAGTTAAAAACTGAACTATTCAAAGACATTCTCAAAAACATTATGGAAGTCACCCGGACAAGGAGCAACGAGTAATTGAGCATGCATTTTGGCTATGTTTGGAGTCAAAATAAAATATTACAAAATTCTATAAATCTCTATAAACACGAATTACGAGATAGTAAAATTTAAATTCTCTACTAATTACATAAAATACAAGACATTAACTTTCATAATTTTATACAACTCCAAATACACCCGTCGGTGGGTTGAAGAAGGAAACATTTTAGTACTCCATCAAAGACGGAATCCGAAAGTGCCTCAGTGGTTAGAAGAAAAAATTATCACCGCGGTAAATGCGAATGTGAGTACGTTTAGAGTGACAAAAATGAGATGAATAATGACTTGGTAATTTGTATAGTGAAATAAAAAGTTAATAATTTTTTAAAATTTTTTAGCAAACTAAACACACCGTATATTACTTAAACCGGCGGCGCAAGTAATACCAATATGGGGTGGATTCAGAATTCGGACTTCATTTAAAGTAAATAAAAGATTTAAAGACAAAATAAGTTAGGTGATAAGAATTTAAGTTGAATAAAGAGTTTAAAGATAAAATGGGATGTGCCACAAAAATTTTAAGAAGGTAAATTTTGAAAAATATAATTTTTGAGTTGGCAGATACACCTAAGACCGAGTGGCCACGGCCGTTACCACTGAATTTGGAAAAAAATTACTGTTAAAAAATTTACTATAAACTTTATTGTAAAAAAATGTTTGAATTATTGTATCTCACTAAAATTTTTACTGTAAAAAAAATTATATTACTATTGTAGTTTTTCATACTAATGTGAACATTGTTTTGTATAAAAAAAAATTAGTTATTTATTTGTAAAATTTTGGATATTATAGTATCTTTTCATTTGTGAAAATTTATCTTCTTACTTATAAACAATAGTTTAAGAGTATTTTTCGCCTCCACTAAAAAAAATTTCTAAATCTACCATTGGTTACAGTTCAGACAACTCAAGGGTGATTCCGCTCCTATATCAACTTACAAAGTGTCTGTTTAGAATGTCAAATTTTGACTAAAATTTAATAAGTAAATAAATTTTAAATTGTTAGATATTTAATATGTTTCTCAAAAAATTGTGAAAAAGTTAATAAGTTGAAAAAAAAGTTGGTACAAATTAGAAAAAGCTAGAACATTTTTAATGTGAATAAATTTAAAAAAATCAAAAAAGTTTAAAAAAAATTAACTAAATTTGGCAATTCAAACATACAGATAATGCCATGTTTTGTGGTTCCGATGACCCTGTGAGCTGGAGTTGATGTTATGATAGGTGGCTTTTTGCGGGAATAACACAAGTAGAAAAGGAAGATTGATTAAAAAAATACAAAAAAAAAATAGAGCAATTTGTGTCAACCAAAATACAAAGGCGGAATCGGTTTTCGCCAGAATTGATTTTGGCTGCTTTGGGGCTTCCAACAAAGCCTTGCATCAATGAAAAACAAGAGTAGAGGTTAATTAATTATCCAAAATCATTAGCCAACGATGTCCAAAAGGACAAATATTTCGCATAACCAATTTTTTTCAAACTCAAACTTTGGCTCTAACCCGTCTTATGCTTGCAGGAGCATTTAGTGCTATATTTGTATTACATTTATACTCTTTAAAAGTACAATTTGTAATAATATTTTATTTTTTTAATAATAATAAAATATTTATTCATTTATTTAAGCGTACATTATTATCACTTATTTATAAAGTATGTGATTTAAGTATTAGATATAAGATTTCGATACAGAAAAACATATATCACAAATTTTATAAATAGAATCATATTCACAGTTTTTAATGAAACGAATATTTCATTATATTAAAATTATAACTTTTTTACTTTTTAATTAGGTAATTTGTCTTAATTAGTAAAGTAAGGATTTCAAGTAGATAAGTTAGTGAGTAAATATGATATACATATTGAATGGACTATTGTGAATTATAATCACGTTTAATAAATGTTATTGATTATAATTTATTAAATCTTTAATAGGCTTAATAAATCTTAATTATAAGTCCGTAATGGATTTACATTCAGAAATTAAATTTATTTAAGATATCACATAGTGAGGCATATGGGAGAGAGTTCCTGAGAGAAGACTTAGAAGGACAACAAACGTTTCAGAGAATCAATTTGGTTTCATGCTTGGGAGATCAATCATGGAGGCTATCTTTCTCTTGAGGAGGTTAATGGAACAGTATAGAGAAGGTAAAAAAAATTTACATATGGTGTTCATTGATTTAGAGAAGGCTTATGACCGGGTTCCTAAAGAGATTCTATGGTGAGTATTGGAAAAGAAAGAAGCGTGTGTCGCATATATTGATGTGATAAAGGACATGTATGATAGAGTCATGACATTTATACGGACGACTACTAGAGAGACTAAAGAGTTTTCTATCACGATTGGTCTACACCAAAGCTCAACGTTAAGCCTGTACTTGTTTGCTCTAGTTATGGATAAGATTACAAGACATATTCAGGATAAGGTGTCGTGATGTATGCTATTTGCAGATGATATTGTTTTAGTAGATGAGATGAGAGAAGGAGTGGATGCTAAGCTAGAATTGTGGCGAGAAACGTCAGAGATAAAAGGGTTTAGGCTAAGTCGCTGTAAAACGGAATATATAAAATATAAGTTTAGTCAAAGTAGAGTAACTGGTAGTATTGAAATAAATTTAGGCACACAAATGATTGTAGAGAAATAAAACTTTAGGTACCTTGGATCTATGGTGCAATAAAATGGAGGGATTGATAATGATGTAAATTACAGGATTCAGGGTAGGTGGACCAAATGGAGGAGTGCTTCGGGGGTCTTTTGTGATCAAAAAGTCCTCCTAAAGGTGAAAGGAAAGTATTATAAGGTGGCAGTAAAACCAGCGTTGCTATATGAATTAGAGTGTTGGACAGTAAAGCATAATCATGTTCAGAAGATGACAGTTACGAAGATAAGAATGCTAAGATAGATGTGCGGGATTACAAGGAGAGATAAGATTAGAAACGAGGAGATTAGGGACAAAATAGGAATATCACCGATTGAAGATAAAATGAGAGAAAATCGATTAAGATGGTTCGACCATATTAAAAGGCATCCAACGGTGGCACCTGTTAGAAGGTGTGAAAGTATGGAGATTGTTAGGAGAAGGAGAGGAAGAGGAAGACCCAAGAGAAGTTGGAAAGAAACTATTAAACATGACCTTATCTACCTGAATCTAACAGAGGACATGGCCCTAAACAGATTTGATTGGCATTGTCAAATCTATATAGCCGATCCCACCTAGTGAGAAAAGGCTTGGTTTGGTTTGGTTTGATTTATCATAGAGTGAGGCTTGTATAAACGGTTAAAATCTCGATGACTTAGAGTTTTAATTCATGAATTATGAGAACATATATTTATAAGAGGGAATCTTTTTTTTTTTTTTTTTAGGTTCACTTAAACTATTTATTATTCTTGATTATTAAATTTGTGGCAATAGTTTATTTAATAAATAATGTATTGAATAATAATGTTTATTTGTAAATAATTTACAAATATAGAAATATTGAGAATGATCAAAGTTTGAATAAATAGTGATTTAGGGTTAAATATGTAATTTAAGAGGTTTGACATTTAATATTAGCCTAACGTAATTACAAGCATACAATGGATGGTTAATTAAGTAGATATTATTAGCCTAAAACTAAATTTATTTTATTAAAAAGTGTTTTAATTAAATGAATTTTAACATTAAAAACTAGAGTACAACAACTTAACACTTTTAGTGGAATAGCATCGGGTTTACTTAAAGGGTTAATAGGATGTAATGAAATGATAGGGCCCAAATTCTTTAAGTTGGAGGTAGGAGTCCATGAGTCTTCAATTTTTAATCTAGCTCAATTTAATCTTGATGGGCCCATGTCTAATTGGCTTAATAATTATCCTTTCGTTTAAAAAGAAGTTATAATGTTATATGAAGATATAATCTATATCAGGATATGGCTGGGTGGTTAAAAAATTCCTTATCTCAGTTATTGAGATACTATTTTCCTACACATTATCTACACCGAATGTGTATTAGTATAGTGACTGGATGAGAGATTCTCTCAATGATTGAAAGATTTTCTCTTGTACAGTGAGATAATATCTCACTTACTCTCCTTCTGATATATACTAAGGTAAACCAGACCACACACATACCATCTAGAGAGAAAATTTTGAGAATAGTTTGTAAGACTGAATTTCTAATCAGGAATCTTTCTACTATGTATCTGCAATCTTCTGTAACCTTCAAGCTTGGGATTAAAGTATTTTTCCTCTTTCTTATATTATGAAAACCAACAGTTGGTATCAAAGGTTTTGTTGGAGTCACAACATAGTTTTAATTACGGATACATGTGGCATTAATTTTTCTTTTTTCTTTTCTTCTAATGATGAATGGAACCTAATTCACAGTAAATATTTTTTATGGGTGTAATAGGAGGGTTAGTTATTTTACAACCATAATTTCCCTCCTGCTTTTGTTTATGGATTTATAATGTTTTTGTTATTTTCTTTTCTTAGGTCGTTATTTGTTGCATTTTTTTTCATCATTTTCTTCTGTAACCCCAATATGGAAGTCTAGAATTTTGGAGCACGTTCGCGTACAGATAGAATGAAAGAAACAAATAATGGCCGAAAAAAAGCGGTGAAGATGAGCACACTGCAGGAGGCGGTGTTTGGTAGCACGGCGGCGACGCAACCACTGGTGGTGGAGCCAAGCAGTACATTGGCGGAGCTACGGAGAAGCAAAAAGGCGGATAACCCTGGGTCGTCTCCAGTATGCGTCACGCATGGTGGCAGTGAGGCCATTCATGTCTGTTGCGGTGTGGAGATGGCGGTTCCAGCTCGCGCTCACGAAGAAATACCTCGCAATTGGAAAACAACAGGCAGTGGCAGTGGAGCCATCGCGGCTATCAAGGCTTGCAGCACATAGTATTTCCGTTTACCTTCTCGCGAGAGTAACTCCCTAGACTTCGCAGACCAGATTCGGCAAGCACTGCGGCGGCGGAGCAACATGCAGCGTGGGTTGTGGTGCTTCGGGCTCTCCCCCTCACCGGAAAACATGGTTTGTGCTTTTGTTTTCTAGTAGCCAGATTTCAAGTGGGCCGAATTTGTTATTGTCGCCGGTGGATGTGAATTTGGTTGTTGCAGGCTCGCAGCAATTTGTAGATCTAACCATCACCAAGAATTGTTTTTTGAATTTTTTCAAGTTGCAGCCGCCAATGTGAGTCTTTGAAATTCCAACAGTTTACGTACATATTTTTTTGGGGGAAGAGAGTATGATTGAAAATTTTCTGAAACCCTAGGGTTATTTTGTAATTTTCTTTAAGTCCTAGATTTCTTTATAATTAAAGGATATGCTTAGATGAGTGAATTTTAGAATTTTAAAAACTAAAGTTTTTTTTGGTAAGTAAGGTAATTTTGACTTAATAGGGAGATGAAGTGCAATTTCTAGAGGGTATACCATCGATATACAACACATACTTCATATACAAAAGAACAGCAGAGCCTTTACAATTAGACTGTACATTTACATTTAGCCTATACTACATTTGGGATTTCCCATTTTGAACACAAAACAAGATTATTAGCTATAGGATTGATAACCTTAACCTGAGAAGCTTTTAGTCTAACATTGTGTTTAATTTTGTTAACAATATCCAAAGGTCTTGCAATGATACCTATAAAGAGTCTTGAATTTCTTTCCATCCAAATATAGTAGATGAAGCTTGTCCATTCAAGTTTACATATGAAGCTGATGAAGTTCTTGCTATTGAATTTGCCTATAGCCCAATTGGAGGGCAATACCAAAACACGTGGCAAACATCTAATCGAGACACATGGCGTGCATCTAAGGGGAGACAGTGTGGTAGTTAGGAGAGCAGCTATTTTTCTTATCGTATTTATGAAAGGTTAGAAAAGGCACGTCCAAATCCACTGTCGATTACGACCCCTGTCATATCTACGCCGACTATGCAGCGCAGTTCAAGCCATTATCGTATCATCACACATGATTACTGAGCATGGTAAACACGTGTGAATAAAGCTATAAATACATAAAGTACAAAGAGGATAGGCAAACATAGATTACTTAAAAAAAATACTCGTTAGAGAAATCCCTCCCCTTCACATACAAGGCTCACGTATACCTCACCAGGACAAACCACCAAGCATTGTCCAATCAGTATCCTTCCCATTGTAGGGGTCTTGTTAAGGGTTTATTCAAATATGTCAGAGGCTAATCTGACCATAAGAAAAGTACCAGATAGTATGATCGACTACATCAGCAGTAAATCTAGCCAAGTTCTTGACACTCCACCAATCAACCTCTCCTTGCCAGATCTGTCTATTCTTATGTAAGAGGCATAAGTTAAAAATAACATCCCTAACTTCTTGAGAGAATGAACAACGAAAGAAAAGTGATCCATATTATCATCATCAGTTCCGCAAAATAAGCAAGTGGGAGAAGAATTAATTCTCCATGAGATCAACTTGTCCTTAGTAGAAAGCTTACCTTAGATTGCAAGCCAAGAGAGAAAGTTGAACCTTGGGATATTTTTGGAGAACCAAATCAGCTTGCGCCAAAAGACCTCAGGCTTGTGAGTTCTGATGGCTTTCCTATGTTGATCTTGTAGCATAATGGTTAATCTTGGAGGCTAGTCATAAAAGTCTATCCTTTGCATGCCAATTAGGAGGAGAAGGATGGTGCCTTGTGATTTCTTGGAGCTCCCAAGTGGTAGGAAATGGCCATTTCCAATTTCCATTGGAGATTATCGAGGAGACTTTTGAATTTATGGAAAGGTTTGCATTATAAGCAACTCAACTTCCATACTTAGGGACAAGAGGGCCTAAGGGATGCTAATTATCATACCATAAAAAGGTGTCTTCACCATTACCCACTTGGTATTTGCACATGGTAGAGACTTCATACCTTAGTTTGAGAATTTTCCTCCATGTCCAAGAGCAATTGGTAGGGACTTTGACTTACCAAAAACTTTTGCCCTTTAGTAAGTGAGAATAGCACCATTTCACCCACAAAGTTGATATTCTTGAACATATAGACCACAAGTGACGTAATATAGCAGCTTTGTTTGTTGAAAGAAGAGGCTAGCCTTGGCTTGAGGAGAATTGAAGATTGGAATGTTTTTAAAATTAAACTTTCTACCCATTAAAGTTTTTATATTTATGAAATATGTTCATAAAATCTAACAAATGTCTAAAATGTCTTTAACCCAAATTTCAAAGGCAAGGAGGAAGTAAATGAAGATGGACATTGACTACAAGAAGCCTAGATTAGGTTTTTTATTAATGTAATTTTTTCTTCTTAGGAAAACTATGAATTAGAAGTTATTTATTTTTTTAATCTATTATGAATGTTTGTTTGATAATGTCATATAGATTTTAGGGATGCCACATCACAAGTTCATGCATAATTTTTGTTATATGATATTAATATTCTATTGTGATTAGGATAAAGTTAATATCTTTTATTTGATATTTTTGACATAACTCGTTAATTATTTTTTGTAAAATTAGACATTAATGGTTGGCATGTTAATGAATTTTCTTTTTAAATATTAAATAAATATTAAAAAAAAAACTCTAAATTATAAAAAATTGAGTAGGAGAGGGTTTTGGGCATAAAGCTTGTAACCTCCATTGTTAATCCTATAGCAAGATGGATTAATATCTTGTCTCAATTTTTGTGAGCTCCCTAATGAGGATATTAATTAAAGTTGGTTATTAGATAAGATTTCCCTAAAGGATAAAATTTTGATTATGACTTAATAAAATTGATTGCCCTACGATAGCTTTTTTATTTGGAAAATATGAAAAATTGAAACATTAGTTATACAATAAACTTAAAATAATTAATGTCCTCCCTACGGAGTTCTTATTTAATTAAGTCTAAGAGGTTAAATATATCAATAATTTATCATTATTATTAGATATGAGATATCTAGTGAAAATAATAATAAATTAGTAAGTTGACTTATCTAATTAGTCGAAAATATGACCACCCCACGAAGACATTTAAAGTAAGATTAAATTACCGATGCATGACAAAGTAGTTATAGAGTTTTATTTATGTGTATTTTTTATGCATTATGCAAAAGTTTTGTGTTTTAAGAATTTATGCGTATTTAAATTTATTATTTTATTCAGAAAAATATCTTTCAGCCCACTAACAACAATTTTAAGCTAGCATAAATTAACCGGACTTAACTATATAGACTGGAAAAGAAATTTAAACATTGTCTTAATTGTGGAATAGTACAATATTATTTTGATTGATCCATACCCTCCTAAAGCTGATGAAAATGCAACCCAAACTAAACAAAACGTTTGTAAGAAATGGGTGAAGTCTAATTATACGGCAAGATGTTATATTCTGGCTTCCATATTTAGTGACTTGTTTAAACAACATAAGATGATGCTCACTGCTTGACATGATATTAAGCTTACCTGAGATGTTCGTTGAAAAAGACAGGGCTCAAAGATAAGTTGTCATCAGTGAGATCATGAACACTCGCCAAGCCGAAAGAACTCTAATGCAAGATCATATATTAAAAATGATTACACTAATCCAAAAAATAAAGGAATTGGGTGGAACATATGATGCTACTAAGCAGATTGATATGGTTCTACCTACCTTGGCTCCTTACTTTTGCTTTCTCTCTAATGCTCCGTTTGGTACAAAGGAAATTTGGGAAGAAGAAAAAGTGGGAGAGGAAATTTGGGAAGAAGAAAAAGTGGGAGGAAGGAATAAAAAAAGGAAAGAAAAGTGGAAGGAACGAAATGTGTTTGGTTGAGTAGAAAAGTGAGAGGAAGGAAAGAGAATATATATATATGTTATAATTTATTTTTTGAATTAAAAATTATTTTATGAAATGTGAGTTCCACTTTTTTTTTTTAATTCTTCATCGCACTTCTCTCTCTCTCTCCTCTTGCCTCTCCTCCTTCCTCTTTCCCTCCCAAATTTGAGAGGATAAAAATAGGTGAAACCCACCTGCTATTTTTCCACCCACTTTTCCCTCCAACCGAACAATGAAAATGAGATATTACCCTTTCTCCCTCTTCCCTCTTTCCTATTTTCTATCCAACCAAGCATACCATAAATCCTCAGACGAGGATATACCTTTGAGATTTTATGATTTCTTACTCTTTTCCCTACCTTTGTTTACCAAATCTTCTCTGAAAACACATACTAAGAATACCTAATCCACCACACTAGAAGCATTTACTATTGCCTACTGGCTAGCCAAGATCCGCAAAGGACCCGACAACACTCCATGTTACCAAAACCCTAGCACCACGAGTCTCAATCATTCAGGATGTGTTTAGAGAAGGATTTAAAAAATAAAGAAATAAATAAATAAAATATAAAACCTCCAAAGCCCATCTGAAATGGACCAAAAAAGATACATAATAAAACCAAAAATATTCTTCAATATACTAAACTTTTAATTTAATTAATTTCAATTTCTTAAATTCCATATTCCCCCCCCCCCTCCTATTTGCCATCACAATCCAAATAAAAAGAACTTTAAATCCCCCCTCCCTTTTTTTCCCTCCT
This sequence comes from Vitellaria paradoxa, assembly GCA_019916065.1. Classification (NCBI taxonomy): domain Eukaryota; kingdom Viridiplantae; phylum Streptophyta; class Magnoliopsida; order Ericales; family Sapotaceae; genus Vitellaria; species Vitellaria paradoxa. Next base: position 22,567,233 of record CM034236.1, read on the forward strand.
TAAGCAATCATTGATCCAAACATAACCTCATCCTCACCAGAGGACTCAAACTGACACCATAAGCCTCATTGATAAAACCTCAAATCTATCGAGCCCATCTCATCATGCCTCCCCACAATAGGGGCAAGTGAGATCTACTCGCAAAGGAGTCCATTGGTGTGTGCAGGCATGTGACAATTTCTCTTATGCCAATCATCCTGAACACAAACTTTAAAAACTATTTAACGATTTTGTAACTAGATGACAAACACTGTCAACCGTTAAAAATAAAAAGTCACAGAAGAATGTCACGCTGTCTAGTTGTTGATCGAGTCACGTATTTGTTAATGAATAGAGAGCATAGTGATTGGTTTTACATTGTCTACCTATGGTGAATGCGGTAAGATATTTCAAGAAATCATGGGCCTCCTAATTAGTTTAACTTGAAGAAGACCACAACTCCAATATTAACACAAGGTTGAGAATAATATTCATGAGATGATTTTTATTTCTAGTCTCAGGCTTCAGGCTATTAAATAACTAACTGACCAAGGAAAATCTCATACTTAAAACGGAAAAGAAAACACATATGCATAATCTAACGCGAGAATTATTCAAAACAAAGACACCACAATAAATACACCAATCTGGCCAGTTTCCTTTGAAATAGTTCCCCATTATCTCCTTTAATTTGCTCCATAACAGATGGCTAGCTTTGCACTATCACATAACTGCAATGCCTGATCGAAATAGCAATTTTGCATGTCATAACATGTTATTGTACACAAAAATAATACAATTTTTACAAGAGTCAGAACATTAATTAATGGCAGATCGATCATAAAAACACTATCATCAGCCACATATGCTTCTTAAAAAACAGCAAATAGCAACTAGTCTGCATTCTTTAATTAAAGAGAAAACTAAAAGTACCTTCCCCTCCTCCAAGCATTCGAAATCAATTCTGAAACTGCAAAAGCATCTTAATTTGATGCGCACTCTCAGTCACTATCCATGCTTCCGCTGTAAGAGCTGCTGCCGTTGCGACTGTGTAACGACAGGCCCCTCACATGGGCAGCAAGACCCGAACCGTCAATCTTGTTCTCCTGGAAGAATTTCTCCCTCTCTATATGTTTTGCAGGTGGAGGTGGAATAGCAACAGCTGGACGAGGTGCATTGTTTTCTTGAGGAGGCTCCACTCTCAAAGGTCGTATAAGCGGACGGTGCAGCCTTTCTCCTGGATTTAGAGAGTCAAGCAAACTCAAGGGTCGCTCCGTTTTGTGCTCTTCATCTTCAGGGTGTGCACGTGCTTTCCCCTTTCTCATTCTTAAAAAAAAAAAAATGAGTCAAATAAGAAACTTAATGGCAAGAACTGCACACCAGTGCCCAAATCCATAGTATAGACAGATGAGTGATTCAAAGCCATTCCCCACTTCAAATTATTCAGAAGTATAGAACTCTACAAAAGAACTGCTCATTCATGCCCGAAAAGCAACGGATGGGTAATTTTCATTTTTTGAGGAAGAAAAACCAAGGGTCAATATGACTATGCTTACCTTCGGAAAAGCTGTTCAGTTTCCTCTTCCTCTTCTGCTTCTTCCTGGACAAAATGATTCGAAGTAGAAGTTGACCTACCGGTAATAAGCGCATCATGTTTTGCAAGTACTTTCTGGAGCTGCTCATTCAAGTCAATTGCTTGAGAAACCACACTCTCATCCCTTTAAAAAAAAAAAAAAATTAAATAAATAAAAAAATTACCCAACTTCACATACTTGGACACAAAGCTAATTTATTTATCAATTAACTATATTTCAGCTTCCAGCAAAGAACAAATGCACCCCCCATCCCTCCTAAAAACAAAAATAAAAATAAAAGAAACAGAAAATAATTATAAAGAAATTACAACAAAACCCCGGGTGGGGGGGGGGGGAAGGGAATTGATTATAAAAGTTATTCTTCTCCAATTATTCCTACTGTCGAAAAGTTAATATTATAATCTTTTAGGTATCAAAAGTAACGTCCAAAACTGGCTTTCTGAGATGTCAGGACTCTGGAAACAAAACAGAAGTGTTTGAACTGGGAATTACTTGGACAAGGAATACTACATACAAGCTCCCCCACTGCCATGAAGCAACCTATCCATCATCAGTCCTTGCTTCCATAGTCACTTTGCATTTCAAAGCTTAAACTAACAGCTAAAATATGAACGGACTATATATAGGCTCCCCCGAGGCCATATAAATATGGAGCGCCTCTCTCTCAAATCTGCTTCCCTTAATTGATGTTGTTAGAATATACAAGGGATTTTTTATTTTGTTTACTTACTTAGTATTGACAGTAACCTTATTTGACTGTAAACTTTTTTTACTATAAATACAATTTACGGAAGAAGGGAGAAGATACTTCAATTCAATCATTCTCTTTTCTTTTAAATTAGTATCAGAGCATAAGATTAGTTCCCCCCCCCCCCCCAAAAAAAAAGAGGAGAAAAAAGGCAAAAACCCTAAAAAGCTCGTCGCTACTGCCCTTCGCCGCCAACAAACTCTCCGGCCATCAAAGTTGATCTCTAACTACACCAAAGGCATTGTCGGAGGCCGATTGATGAGAGACAAGAAATAGAATTTAGCAAAGAGGAAACCAACTGCTCTAGCGCAATTGGCCAGAGCTCTTGGCTTCCTAAGGAATGTCAGGAGTTCGACTCCAAGGCCCAACAAGTCTTTGGAGGTACCCACACAAGGTGTGAGTCTTGGACTTAACCAGTTCGCGTGGTTTGTGGAGTATTGCGCGAGCCCTCGATTTACTTCATCGACTACGCGGTTCGTTGAGAATTGCAATAAATCGGTAAGATTCCGGGTCACCAAAAAAAAAAAATGACCTATAAAAAAAAAAGAGGAGAAGAAATTGCCAAGAAAGGGAAGAAATATCTAGAGAGAGAAAAGAACATCAATAGAGAAGAGGAAATCAACTTTCAAGCTTTCAATTCAATATATTCAACCATCACCCACACACTCTTCTTATTAGTGATTCTGTAGATTTACATCAGAAAATGACCAAACGATCTTAAACAACTCTCTCAACTTATTTCCTATCATTGTCACCTAAACTTTCTTTTAAATATATTAGATGTTACTTAATATACATGCGTATATATAATTAAAATTTAACAACTAATTAACTCTAGTTAATTTAACTATTACAACTAAAATAATTACCAGAAAACTATAATATAAATGTTAGAATTACTTAATAATATAATATCTAAAAGAATAATAGTACATTAAAATTACAATAAGATATACCAAATTACTTCCATAAAAAAATGGAATTCTGGTTTAAACATACCCAAATTAATTTGTTTCCAACGAAATTGAGGAATTTTGCCACTAACTTTTTTCCATTTGTTTTGGTCACTAAAAAACTTAACAACTGAAATGAAGCGGAATTTAGATCCTTACATACATTTGAAAGAAATAAGGAAGAATTGAGAAAGTGAGTTGAAAATCCTCATCTCCCTCGTATTGTGTTTATATTTATATATTACAATCAATTTATGAAATACAATCTATCAAAGCAAATCAAATCAAATCCTAAATCAAATCTCTCAAATCCTCACAACTCATAATCACAACTATTCTAGAACATTTCATAGATATCAAAGCTAGAACTAAAAGACCAAAGTCCTAAAGAAGAGAATGAATTCAGAGCATCTCAGACATAGTATGAGCCATGGCACGATATTCAGCCTCTAACCTAGACCGAGTAACTACAGTTTGTTTCTTACTATGCCAAGTTACGTGATTACCGGCAACAAAGATATAGTATCCAGAAGTGGACCTTCGACCTAAGTGACTACTAGCTCAGTCTGCATCATTTTATCCAATCACATCTATGGTTGTGGAAGACCAATAGAATAAAACTTGACCAAGTGAATTTTTCAAATACCTCAAACTGCAACACACACCATCAAAGTAAGGTTGACGAGAAGCATGCAAGAATTGACTGACTACACCAATGGCATATGTGATGTTAAGTCGCGTCACCATGAGATAAATCAATTTACTCACAAGTCGACAATATCTCTCAACATCAAAGAACAGTTCACCACTCTCAGAATCTTAATGAACAAAAGAATCCATAGAAGTATAAGAAAGATAAGATCCCGAGAAGCCAATCTCAAAGAGTAAATCCAATGCATGAAGAGCATGCAATCCCCTAAGAAATAGTGTAACGCTCCAAGATCCTTTGTCTTGAATTGCTTTCCCGAATAACTCTATAGTGCAGAAATACCCTCAGTGTCATCAGCTGAGATGATGATATCATCCACAAAAACAACCAAAACAATAATACCAGAAGATGCCTAACACACAAATACTTAATGATTAGATGTGGATCGTCTAAAACCATAGTTAAGAAGAGTAGAGCTAAAACGATCAAACCAATCTCGTGAAGATTGCTCAACGCCATACAAAGCCTTGAGCAAGCGACAAACCAGATGTTCATTACCTGTAGCAACATACCCAAGGGTTGATCCATATAGATCTCCTATTGAAGTTCATCATGCAAGAAGACATTGCTAATATTTAATTGCAATAAAGGCCATGACTTATTTAGTACAACAGCAAGTAGAATACGAGCTAAATTAAAACGAGCCACTAGTGAGAAGGTCTTAAGATAATCAACGCAATAGGTTTGGGTGTATCCTTTAGCTACCAATTGAGCCTAAGTTTTTCGATAGATCCATTTGGCAAATATTTCACTATATACACCTAACGATACCTATTGTCTTCTTTCCAGGTGGAAGAGAGCTAAGCTCCCATATACGATTATGCTGCAATACCTATGTCTCCTCATCCATCGTCTTCTTCCAGTTAGGAGATAATAATGCCTACTTATACGAGATAGGCGAAGAAGCAGAAGACAAAGAACAAACAAAGGACTGGAAACGAGGTGATACATGATGATATGAAACAAACTTAGCTAGACAGGATGTTAAGTACATACACGTTTACCTTTTCTGAGAGCAGTGGTTAGATCATCAATTTTAATGGACTCGGTCTCACCAGAACTTGTGATAGGGATCTAAGATCTAGTTGTAGCAAGTGTCACAAGAGGCTCAGGAATTGTAGCAAGTGTCTTAAGAGGCTCAGGATCCATAGGTACAAAAGTAATCGGTTGATATACTTGTAAAGGTGGTGAAACACTAGAAACGGGTGGCACACTAGAAATCGGAAGCTCAGCAAAGGGAAACTATATAGCGTAAGACAACTCCCCCTCTCGAGAGGGAAGAGAAGACTCCCCCTTAGAAAAAACGAATTCTACATTAAGTGAAAAATAGGAGCTGGACTCAAAGAAGGTAACATCAATACTAACAAAGTACTTATGAAAATAAGGATGATAACACCGATAACCTTTTTGAGTGCAAAAGTAACTGAGAAAGACACAATGACAAGTACAAGGAGAAAGTTTGTCTAAATTGGGGTCCAAATTATAAACAAAAGGGACGCAACCAAAGGAACAAGGCGGGAGAAAAAAGCGAGTAACAGAAGGATACAAGAGAGAAAAAGGAGATTAATCACCAAGGAATGAAGGGACCCGATTGATAAGATAGCAAGCAGTCAGGACAGTATTCCCCAATATTGTTTTGGAATATTCATATTGAAATAAAGAGTACGAACAACATCCTATTATATGACAGTGTTTGCGTTCAGCAACACTATTCTGTTGAGAAGTAAGAAGATACGAAATTTGATGAAGGATGCCCCACTCAACACAAAATTGGATCATGACAAATTGAGTGTATTCGAGAGCATTGTCAAATAGAAGTATTTTAATTTTTGTATCAAACTGAGTTAGAATTTCATTATGGAATTGTAAAACAACAGTAGGTAACAAGAATGATATTTCATCAAAAAGAACCAAGTCATATGGGAATAATCATTAACAAAAATGATAAAATACTAAAATCCATTAATAGAAGCAGCTCTTAAAGCACCCCAAATGGCCGTATGGATTACATCAAATGGTTCAAATTGCCGACACCTTTTACGATTGGAAAACGAACTACGATGGTCCTTGCCAAGTTGACTAGTCTTACATTCAAGACTCAAAATAGTCTAAACTAGGAATAGCAAGCTTGAGACAAGCTAATGATAGATGACCCAAACGATAATGTCACTATAACAGAGACACGGATGTATTGAAGCCTGAATGGGAAAAAGTAAAGCTTGCAGGATCAAAGTAGTATAGACCAGCCCGTTCACATTTCGAACCAGTAAGGGTGAAAGGACCCAGAGAAGCTATACTAGATGTAGCAGGATCACTCAAACTAGAAGTATTTTGTGCAAAGGTCAATGCTGGTGAACTCAATTGTGACATAATGGACTTGATTGGGATGACTATACGACCCAGAGAAGCTATACTAGATGTAGCAGGATCACTCAAAGTAGAAGTATTTTGTGCAAAGGTCAATACTGGTGAACTCAATTGTGACATAATGGACTTGATTGGGATGACTATACGTCTTCCAACAGTGTGATTTAGAATGATAAGTGCCCCCACAATGGTCACATTTTTTTCGTGTCGTGTCCAGATCCATGACCACCACCGCGAGAACTGCAAGATACACCATGAGAACCACGACCGTTAGAACCACTAGCGAGAGCAGCAAAATTAGAACCACTAATCGAAAAATGTTGAGAGTGATGGCCCAAGGAAGAGCATTAAAGATGAGAGTAAGCATTGGCCATAGTAGATATAGTCTCACCTGTAAGAAGTTGATCCCAATAATTGCGGAGATTATCATTGTGGCCAGCAAGAAGTAGAACTATCATAATCTCATCCCATTGTCGCATCATCTTAGCCTTAGTTTTTGGAAAAGGATGAAATTGTAGAAGGCAATCACCTAAGGCTTTAAGCACTCTAATATTTAGACAATGGTTGAGCACCCAGACAAAAAGAGAAAAGTTTCTCCTATGCCTCAAAAATCTCTGAAATATTATTCTTCTGAGAGAATGAGTCTGCTAGTGAATCCCATGACTTTAGAAGAGCCATATAAAGCAACTATACGAAAAACTCCAACTCATTGTGAATAAGAAGGAGATTGCGAATTTGATGGAAGGTTTGTAATATATTTTTCCAATAGACAACCAATCAAGAAGACCCTAATAGCATGAAACCATGTCAAATAATTTGTGCCATTCAGTTTTTCACACGAGATGGATTTAGAAAGACTGTAAATTGGTATAACATGTGCAATAGAAGACAACTCGGTACCTGTAGTCTTAATATCATTGGAATTGAAAGCTATTATAGAAAAAATAGTTGCTGTGAACCAAAGAAGCAGAGAACCAGAAATCGAGTTGTGAATCAGATGATGACTAGAAATCAAGAATTAGAGAACCAACGAGCAACAATTGGACTGAGCGAGTAACGACGATCAACGATGAGCAACAACGAAGCAAATAATTAACATGCAAATCATCCAACCGACAAAAATAATCTTACGAACATAACAAACCCATCACTCAAGCATCAAAGAAGCCCAAACAGCAAGTGACGAGGCAATTAGTCCTCGCTAACGAGGGGCAATTCACTTAGTAAGGTCACCGAGCAAGAAGGATCACCGAAAGAGGAGGCAGCGGCAAGTACCTTAGGGCTTTGCCCCCTTTTTTTTTTTTAAATTGCTGAAAAAAATAAAAGTTTGTCTTTGATACCAAGTTGAAAGTAATGAAGAATTGAGAAAGTGAGTTGAAAATCCTCATCACCCTCGTATTGAATCTATACTTATAGATTACAATCGATTTAGGAAATACAATCAATCAAAGTAAATCAAATCCTCACAACTTGTAATCCCAACTATTTTAGAACATTCCAAAGATTCTAACACATACATATATCATGTTGGTGTCAGACACCGACACGCATTGGATAGTATCAATGCATGTTAGACACTAGTCCAAATGTGTCAAACTACTTTCTTAATTATATTAGAACTAGAAAGTTTTTGAACACTTAGAAATACATGGTCGAACAATCAGACAAAATTAAACACAACATAAGTTTCAAGAAAAATATTGGAATTAAATAATGAAACAAAGACAATAATTATAAAAAATAATAATAATAATAAGACAAAGACAATATGAATTTATATTTTCTAATTAACTTGTATATAATTTTTTTTACATAAACATTAAGCAAAAGACAAATATATTTTTAGTATATTCAGTTGGTACAAGCCCTCCTATAAAAGACACCCTCTGCCCCCACAAACTGCACAACCATTTTTCCAGTAGTGGTTGCTGAAAACTGGGACACAGCTCCTATATTCAGTTGGTACAAGCTCTCATACAAGCCAACATGAGAACCATTAATGAGAACTTAGAATCTAATCAACCTTAATCACTGTTGAGAGTATAAAATAATATAAATAATAAAGATATCCCGCTCTAACAGCTAAAGCTTTTGGTAAGATATAACGATGCATCCGAGCAGACAAAGGTCTTGATTTAAAATGTCACCACCAACCCAAAATCTTGTTAGTTTTGGGCTTGGCTTGATTAGAGCTCATTTGAGATCAGCTCAAAAGCTTAACAAACCAAGCTTGAACATATTTTTAAGCTCCATACGGTTTCCAAACCAAGTTTGAACAACCTATTACTTGTCTCGACTCAACTTGGCTCATTTACAACCCTAGTTGCCATCAACACAACGTTTATGACTCACCACAAGCTCCGAGGAACATTTTGTAAACCATGTCGTATAAATGTGTTGTAATAGCAAGAAGCTGACAGTTATCACAGTGACTTAACTTTTATGATTCGCCATGTGCCCTGAGGAACATTTGTAAATTGTACACAAAAGAAACAATAGTCACATACTATGTCAGACATATGAAGCAAATTTTGGAGCTGTCAATTTTAAGAAATAGATGAAAGTCTAGATCCCTTCTTTGACTATTCTCAGTTCCATGCCCACATTATGGCTGGAGCTGCCAATTTTGAGTAATAAATAAAATTCCGGATCCCTTATTTCATTATTTGGCTATACTCAGCCATTAGTTTAGCATTACTAGATAATTCTTCAGGCAAAAGACCAGCTTGACATCTTTTGACTTTCAAAAAATGGTATTATATGAAAGAAATCTTCCTAGGTCACAAACCTCACTAAAACACGTGTGAGTGCACACAAATCAGATGTCCCAAAACATATCCAATCACAGAGAAAAATCAGATACTATGGACTAATTGAATCATTGTACTTATTTGCACCTCAAAGTAGGATTTTATCAGTGTACTGTTATGTATAATATTCACTTAGTCCACCGGTAAAAACAAATTGAAGCACTCGTGCAAATAGACTCTGAATATATAGTCCACTGACTATTATCACCTTCCTCCCCCCACTCTCTTTTACACCAATATATCCCCAAAATCTAACCAATGAATTCTCTTAATATATATTCTTCCAGAATTTATGGCAGTCTGGTTATTTCATAAAAATATCCAACATTCGGAAGCGCAGATAATACAACAACATTCAGTTAAGGATACAAATGTATTTAAGAGTCCTTACCTAGAAGTCATTGCAAGATGCATTACTCGTTGCTTTTGAAATGAACATTGTTCCACAAGATCAAGTGTAAATTCATCCTTTGCTCCCTAAAAGAATAACACTGTCAGAGTCAAAATGAAAAAGACCAATGCATATGTTAAATATCAGAACCACAAGTTCCTCGACAAAGCAAGAAGCTAAATCTCAAATGAAACTAAGTTGTATGTAACTTCAATACCCATATTAAGATCGGTGATGTTAAAAGAGTTGAGCGCCAAGACCCCTTCACACTAGAAGCACATGGCGCTCGCCAAAGTAACATAGAGAAAAAATAGCACAAAATAAAAAAACAAATAAAAGCTCCAAACATACTAAAAATTATCAGATATAAACTTTATATGCGTCACAATTTTTTTTTTTTTTGGCCATTTTTTTCAAGTAGGTGAACATTGCAATGACCAAAAACTAATATAATTGACCATGCAATAATGACTATACTTTGCAAAAGACATAAGTTCAAAACAAAAACATAATTTTATCTACTTAAAACTCAACTCAACAAAAGAAAGCCTTAGTCCCAAACTAGTTGGGATGGCTACATAAATCCTCTCCCTCCATTCATTTCTGTCGTGAGTATGTTTTCCATAAGGTTATATGGAAATTAAATTAAGTCTTTTCTCCACATTTTATGTCCATGTAATCTAAGTCTATTTTATCCCATTTAACCTTTGTACTTGAATCCACTCAATCTTCCTTATTGGTGTTGCCCTAGGCCTACGTTAAACATAACTAAACCATCTTAAATAACCTTATATTAACTACTCTTCTATCGGTGCCACCTTAACCTTTTTTTGGGGATATATTCATTTTTTATTCTATTTTTTCTTAAGTTACTACCACACGCCCATATTAATTTCTATGACACTCATCCTACGAGAGTGTTGTTTTTTAGTGGCTCAACACTCTGTAACATGTAGCATACTTGGCCTTATAACTATCCTAAAATTTTTTCTTTCAACTTGTTAGTTATTCTCAAGTAACATAGAATACCTGCAACACTTAGCCATTTTAACCATCTAGCTCAAATCCAATGGATAACATCCTCTCTAATGCCTCCATTTGCATGAGTAACTGATCCAAAATAAAATGGTCACTTTTTAGCATCTCCAACGCTAGATTTATGGTCATTAATTTTTGTTGAAAATTAAAGAATGAAGAATTTTTTCTCATATACAGAAATTTGTACAACATCCTTCATATATACACAAGATGCCCTAAATATAAAAGGGAAAAAATTGACTATGCTATAACAGATCCCTCAATCAAAGGAATTTCAATAAACTGATATCTTTTAATTCAAGGAATACATATCTACAACCTTACTAAAATAGATAAACTACTAAATACATTTTTCAACACTCTCCCTCAAGCTAGTGAATAGACATTATCCAATCACAGCTTGGTAACAATCGTTTGAAACATGGGGTTGCTCAAACCTTTGGTAAGCATATCTGCAAGTTGAGAGTTACTGGACACATAAGGTATACAAATCAAACCACTGCCTAGCTTTTATTTAATGAAGTGTCTGTCCACCTCGGTGTGTTTACTTCTGTCATGTTGCACTGGATTATGTACAATATTGATTACGGATTTGTTATCACAATCAAGTCTCATAGGACCCTCCCACTTAATCTTTAAATCTTCCAAGATAATCTTCAACTATAGCAGCTCATAAACTCCTTGTGCCATTACTCGAAATTCTAATTCAATACTCGACCTCCCACCACATTTTGTTTCTTACTCCTCCATGTAACTAAATTTCTATCAAGAGAAGTACCCATTGATAGATCTTTTTTCAGTTATTAACCTAGCATAATTGGCATCTATATACGCTTCGAGTATGAGTCCAGCATTCTTTTGGAACAAAATGTCTCTCTCTAGAGTTCCTTTAAGATAGTGTGACACTTAATAGACTACTTGCAAGTGAATTTCTTTAGGATTGCACATGAACTAGCTTACTACACTTATAGCATAAGCAACGTCAACCCTAGTGTGAGATAAATAAATAAGTCTCCCAACCAATCTTTGATACATTTCCATGTCAACACCAACATCCCCTTCTACCTCTCCAAGTCTTTCGTTGGAATCTATTGGTGTACTTGCTGGTTTGCATGCTAACTTCATAGTATCTTTCAAAAGGACAACAATATACTTCTGCTGAGAGAGAAAGATTCTCTGCTTTGAGTGTGCCACTTCAATTCGCAGAAAATATTTCAATCTTCCCATGTCTTTGATTTCACTCTTCTCATCATTTCCTGTAACTATTATATCATCAACATATACCAACAAAAATGTAACTTTCCCCGAGTCCAATTCCTTGATGAAGAGTGTATGGTTTCCTTGACTTTGTTTATATCCCATGGCTAATTCCAAACCAAGTCCTTGGGGACTATTTTAGTCCATACAAAGCCTTTTTAAGCTTATACACTTTATTGGTAGCCAGCTTCCCAGCAAAAACAGGTGGGATTTCCATGTAGATTTCTCCTCTAGATCCCCATGCAAAAAAGGATTGTTCACATCAAATTGTTGTAACTGCTAATTATATTTAGCTGCTAGGAACAACAAGATTCTGACTGCGTTCATTTTAGCAACAGGATCAAAAGTTTTTTGACAATCTATTCCACAAGTTTGAGTGCATCGCTTAGGTACTAATCTTCCTTTACACCACGCAGGTGTGCCATCCACATTACACTTCACTATGAAACCCATTTACATCCCACTAGCCTTTTTCCTTTAGGTAAGTCCACCACATCCCAAGTCTGGTTTTTTTTTTTTTTTTTTCAATGCCTATATTTTAACATTCATGACATTTATCCAATGCTCACAGGCCAAAGCCTCAGGCATTGTGGTGGGAACAGACATAGTGTTCATGCTTAAAAAAAAAAGCTCCTATGAGATGCTAAACAGTTTTCAAAAGACAAAATGTGAGAGTGGATATAATGGGTGTTCAGTACGTTCCCTAATTCCTTTCCTTATAGCAATAGAAAAAGTAATATCAGATAAAGACTCAGCTGGCAAAGGAGGATCAGAAACTATTACCTCATTTCTAGATTTAGTCTGATTCTTGGACTTGCACTAGTTTAATAAATAGATCTTCTTCCTTAAGTACACCTTAGAGAACCATAAATTATCAATAGTGTCATCACATCTAGTCACATATTCAGGAACATTGGTTGGTGAGAACATGAGTTGAGGCTGGTCTTAACAAGGAGGCTGATTTTTAGAAAATATAGACTTAGGTCATTTTTTAGAAGATACGGGTATAAGTACAGATGATGAAGGCAAATCAAGAGGGAAAAGAGTCTCCATCGTTATCTTCCAAAAATATTGTCTCCCCTTGAAGATGAGGTATACGGAAGTAAAACTCATTTTCAGCAAAAGTCAGATCTGTAAAGGCAAAGGTTTTTTTTGGTAGGAGGATGATAGCATTTGGATCCCTTTTTGATTGATGAATACCCCACAAAAACACATCTTACTACTTTGGGGTCTAGTTCCCCTCTATTTTAACTGTGAATATGAATAAACGACATAATTATGGTATTTAATAAGTTGGCTAACAGACATCAGATTAAAAGGAAATTAAGGAACACATAACACTGAAGCTGGAGAAAAAGAAGGGAACGAATCATTGTACTAACACCATTGACTGAAATAGTTGACCAATTGACTAAAGTAATTGTTGGGAGAGAGGTAGAATATTAAATACTAGAAAATAATGTAGATTTTCCAGACATATGGTTAGAAGTACCAGAATCTATAATCCAAGAGGGAGGAGATGGGGATGTATGACTGACAAGTGCAAATTGAGAGGAATCTGAATGAATTGAAGAATCTTGAAATGCAGCTCGCATAACCCTCGAATAAGTCTTAGCAAATGAAGGGAGAGAAGCTCTACTAAGTATCTGAGCCTTTATTGGCTTAAATTCAGGATTAAAGCCTGCAAGGAACTGACGTACTACCATCTATTCACGCTGTTTTTGCATCTCACAAATATTCGTTGACAATGGTTGAATTGAGTCTAACTCCTCACAAACTTGTTTTAGACAGGCAAATTAGTCTATAACTAGCTTACCAAACTATTGTAACTAAAAGAACTCACGAGATAAATCATGCATACCGGTTAGGTCATTGAAGAACAAGAGACAGACATATTCCCAAATTTCCTTACAACTATCCTAGTGGATACACATATCAACAACATGAGATTCCATGGAATTCCATAAAAGACCAATAATATGTGCATCCTCTTGAATCCACGTACCCCTTGTTCAATTGAGACTGGGGTGGACTCAGTAAGGTACTTTTGTTTGCAATAAACCGTCAAAGCAATTCTAACAGCCTTAGCCCACTTACTGTAATTAGCCCCATTCAGTTTTAGTGTAGTCAACTGAAGAGATATAGTAGAACTAAGAGGTTTAGACTCATTAGTATAGGAAAGAACAATGATAACTTTGAATTAACTCTAAATAGTTAAATAAAATAGAGGTATAGTTGACAAAAGACTACACCGATGAAGAACAGCTTATAGTCTGTCAAAAATGAGCCCAAAACAAAAGATGAATACCGCCACGAGGCTCGTCGAAGGAAAACGATCGCACTGGAGCAACGACAGAAAAAATAGATGAGAGATGCGCTTTCACGCACCGGTGAGAGTGCTAGATGTGGTGTTCACACGCCAACATCTGATCTGCGCATGTGAGCGCGTGGATGATTTTTCGGCTACATGTCTTCGATGGTTGGGCTCGTCAGCGGCAGGCGACTTCTCCTATATATGGGTTGTGATCAACAGATTGCCGAAATGGTGTGGACGAAGCTTTGAGTTACCGACGATGACTTGCTATTCAATTCTCTAACCCTGCTCCATTTTTTTTTTTTTAAATTTAGAGAGAGATACGGATATCTACTCTGTTACCATGTAAACTGGAGAGGGATTTACTAAATAGCTTGAAACCCAAATGGGTTGTCTCCGATTGTAATTTATAATCATACAATATAATTATACAATAAATATTGTACAGATAACCTAGAACTAGATACACCACCCCTAGATACATAAATAACAATGATACATATACATGATATATCTACCAGACATTTTTCAAATATCACCATGTAAATTGGAGAGAGATTTGCTGAATAGCTTGACACCCAAATGAGTTGTCTCTGATTGTTATTTATAATCATACAATATAATTATACAATAAATACTATACAAATAACCTAAACTAGATACATTATCCCTATACGTAGATACATTACTCCTAGATATATAAATACCAGTAATACATGTACATGAATATACATTAACAGTTTGTAAGGGGGCAAAGGATGCTACTATGAATTTGACCATTATACAGAATAATCAAAACAATTCAGCATCACCCAGCCGCTGGCCTTCTGCCTTGCAATAGCCAAACATTCTTCAACTCTCCAACATAATCTCAAGCCCAAAATAAAATATCAAATGGCCTAGTTTTCAAGAAATATCAAATATATCTAACTGGCATTTTTCAAATATCTCAATTTAAACAAATTGTTATAAACTGACATCACAATACAGAAATCAACTTACTAACACACCTCAGGATGCTGGGTATCGACAGCATCAATGACTTCTCTTAAAATCTCTAATGCAGAACTAGCCTTCTGAATGATACTGCAAGCATATGATGAGAAAAGTGAGAACTTCTTCAAGGGAGCATAGCATGACCTTCAACCATATGTTACAGAGATGCAATCATCCAAGTATTATCAAAAGTTAGCCAGCAGAACAAGCCAACAAGTCAGTACATTGAAGATGCAACACCAAAAAAATTCAAACTTCAAAATCATGCAAAACTACTAATTTGGCAACATTTTAATGATGCTTACATGCACTGTCTATGATATGAAGGTCTAGACATGCTGCAGCTGTCTCAATTGAGAAATTTTCACCTTGTAGCCATCATGATGGAATGAATAACCTAGGCATTCAATATGAACAAGGTTGCTGCCCACACAGAGCGCAATTCAGCAGTAAGATCTCCACTAACTGAAGTAGAGGTTCAGCTTTACCTGGCTCCTAGTTCTTGTGGAGTGGGTTAGGAGTTCTAGGGGACTAGTCCTCCAAAAGGTAAGGATAACAAAAGGAAAAAGTTTCTGTATAAAACTAATAAATTTAATCTTGTTGTCAGTCTCCTCACAAAGAAGAGTACCTGTTAAAACAGTTGAGATATAATAGTGAAATGAAAAACAAGCAGTAAGGATTTCTCAAATGCAACAATTTCTTTTTCAACATTATTAATGTATGGAGAAGGTTGACTAAAAATATTTGCTAAACTAAATGTTGAAGGTGAGTAAGAAACAAGGATATTCTTAAATGGTTGCATAGTTATCTTTTCCATTTTTTCTTAAAAATATATAATACTAGTGACAAGCAAAGAGGAGGACAAGATGTACTCAAGAATAATAACCAGAAAGCTGAACTTCCATAAGAGAGAGCATTACGGCTCCTTACTCTTCTGGTATTTTGACAGCATGCTTAGCTCTGAAATCTGCTTTCTGATTAGTCCTATGGATATCCCATACTTCCATGGATCATAAGATATTCTGTCCACCAAGTTTAAACAGCACCATCACCTTTACAAAATGTTAGACCAACCTTTGCTCTTAGCTCCTCAATGCAATCAACAAAGCCCTAATCCAGGCTTCTTTAGCATACACAATGCCAGAAGGCAGAATCGTATACAAAGTAACTTGAACCCCAAAGTCACTGCCAATGCCTATTGAACTCAGTTTCCAAGGGAACATCTATACGATCTCAAATTAGTGATATCTCAAGAAGAAGCAAGAGATTGGGCTTAATAGAAACATGAAGCCTACACCCATCAACTCTGTAATAAGAAAGTCCACAGAATACTTCTGAAAGGCTTAATAGGCCAGACATTGATTTTACCAAATCAATTCACGGGAAATTTTCATCAAGTGGAAAGTAGGTTGTCACTAAAATAACAGCTCCTTATGGAGTGGTAATAGGTTTGACTTTTAGCTCCAGAACAGGCTGTAGCCTGTGGCTTTCAAAACTGTGCTCTGAAAGAGAGATCATCCAAACTGAAAACCGCGCTGCCATATGCACCTGACAATCATTTTTTGACAGCACGAAGAGTCCCTTTGCAATGCACTTCAAAGATAAAAACTTTAACTTATTTTTTTTCCCCTTCTCATCGCCGTGAGAGGGGTGCAGGAATTAGATATCCAACCAAGAATCTTCTTACATACGTACATCATTTGCTAACAGTTCAGCCTGTTGAAAAATACATCAAGGAAATTTAATCATTCATTCTTCATCATCATTTTCACATCCTTCTCCTAGCAAGAAGCTTCCTGAGGGAATTGTTTGGTGGTTGAGGCTGGCTCTCTGTCTTATCTCTCTATTAACTAGTTTTCTCCTTGTCCTCCATTTCCCGTCTACTTCTCTCTTTCATCTATCTTCCATTTCATACCTCTCTTTGCATCCACTAATTAAATACCAGTAATTTTTTTGTTTTCATCTTTTGAAATGACCCGCTGTATCTAAGGGGAAAAGTCAGTACATTCCTCCCTAGTGTTCTAAAAGAATAATAATATTAGTAAAACAAAACATAACATTTGAAACATTTTTAAGAAGGCCAATTTAAGCATCAAGCAATTAAATTCACATAATTATAATAAATTCATGCATTAACTTTATGGTCATTGTTAAATCTAAAATATAATTACAAGAAGCTATAACTAACATGCATAACTTAAGGAATCTAGGTGACTGCACAATGTAATTGATTTCATGACATACGAGACAACAAGTCTGGCTTGATTATTATTTTTGAATCTGATAAATTTGAAGGGTACATATCTAGCCCAACCAAACCTAAACCTAAGCAGACTTAACTAATCATTTTCCTTTTTTTTTCCAGATAAGTAAATATTATTTATTAGGGGACGGGTGTTGGAATGGCTTGAACCCATGATCTGTGTATGGTTGCGGGTGCTTTTTTCCCTAGAGCTAGCCCCTCTCGTCTAAACTTAACTAATCATATTTATATCTCCTTTCCGGTATTTTTCCTATATATAAAATTCAATTTCATTTCAAAATATCACATTAGAAATCTAATATGATAGATTAAGTTATTCTATGCAATTCATTGCACACGTAAACAATTAATATAATATAAAATATTCAATTTATATATTGATCTTTCAGTGGAAGGAAGAAAGCTTAGAAGGTATAGGTCCCATAAGTCCCTAGTTAATTTGTTGATGGAGAAAAAGAGGCTATGTAGGACATAAGGAGCTACAAAGATGTCATGCTGGGAAAGAAGGATACCTAGATTCAGGAACAGTCTGAGAATCTACTTCTGCCGAAGGCTTCTCATGTCTAGAAGAGGCAAGTTCCCCACCTGGTGAACTATTTTTATTCACATTTGTAGTAGGATGATTTGATGGAATAACATTAGGCCTTTGAGGAAACTGTACCCCTGCACTCTGATAACTCAAATATCAAGACAGAATCCACAGTTACACTCAATGAAAACTCTAAAATAAAACAAATCAAATTTTAATTACCATTATAAATATATTAGATAAAGATATTATGAAAACCATCAGAAATAAAATATATAGACGTACAATTGTTAAAGCATCCAACCAAAAACCAATTAGCAAGGAATGGAAAGGCCTATTAGGATCATACACCAGTTTGGGAGGATTGATTTTATTAATGTGGGATAAATCCCAACAAGCCCTGTCACAAGCGACCCTGCTCACATATGGAGAGGCAAGCAGCACACCAAGTACAAGAAATGCACAGCCGAGAAACTGAGAAGTGAAAGGGAGATGAGTCCTCCCAAACTCCAGTAACATCCAACTCAAAACTATTGGCAAAGTGTGAAAAGGCTCATTAAGGTCTTTTATTGGTTTGGGAGGATTGAGGATTGATTTTACTAACGTTAGATAAATACCAACAACGAAAAGAAAAAATCAACATGTAACACCATCATGTAACACACCTATTACCACCACGGTAATTCATAATCACTATCATTACTCACCCCACAACTCCCCCCACCCCCCACCCATACATCTTCCCTATCACCACCGCTATTGTTATCTCCACTTTCATTGCTGCCACCTCCCAGCCACCCACTCATTACTACAACATACTTATCACAACAATTTTTACTATCTCCAACCACAGCCAACATTGAACAAAGCAATGATATTTTACCCACCCCCCTAAGCCAGGAGGGTGGTGGTTTACAATTAATACTATCAATTATATTTAGTAAATAAAAGAACCAATTAATATATAAAACCTAAAAAATATATAACAATGATGCATCACCAAAGTTAGGTTTTATATATAAATAAACAACACACAAAATTTGGATTTATATACATTACCTATGAATTCTATCAATTCCAGTAACATTCGACGACCTTTCATGTCACTAAATTTATTAATAATTAAATCTATAGTGAATTTACCTACTATTTCTCTTCCAACTTGTTCTGAAACTTTAGTTTAACAATACTTATAGCTAAAAACGCAATCTACATAGTTGCTGTAGAAATTGACCTTTTTTTCATTTTGCATGAACTAACCTTGTGTCTTTTGATTTTTCTTCTATTTTTTTCGCAGTTTCACAAGGGTTGTTTAATTAGGTTGTTCATAATGGGTTTATAAATTTTAAAAATTTAGACTAGGAATTTTTTTTATATACATATTTCAATTTCTGGGACCATTAAATTTTAGAGTCTCTTTTTTCTTCTTAGTTTTTAAGGTCATTAACAGTTAGTGATAGTGTAAAGACAAGACAATTTTACTGAATGACTTGACACCCAATTGGGTTGTCCATAATTGTTATTTATACTCATACAATAAAGACTGTACAGATTATCTAGACTAGATACATTACCTCTAGACTTAAATACATCACCCCTAGATACATAAATACAGTGATACATAAATATACATTAACAGATAGATTGAGTTATGTATATAGATGGTAAAATAAGTTAAGACTGCCAAACTTTGGTTTATATATAACAATTAAGAAAAAAATATTCAAATTTTGGGAAGGTTTGTTCGTAGCCTAAAATTTTTTTGACCCAAAAAATTATATGCATTACTGGTGTTTTCTTAAACCAAAGAGTGTCCCCCCCCCCCCAAAAAAAAAAAAACTTTAGGAGCAATCTATGGCATAAAATGTTTTGACCCAAAAACTTTGTCTATGCTAGTGTTTTTCTAAATTGAGATATGCTATTTTTTTTTTTTGGGGGGGGGGGGGGGAGTGTGAACCATAGCATTAAAAATATTTTAACTCAAAAATTTACATGAGCAAGTGGTATTGTCCCAAAGGCCACCACCAGCCCATTACTACCCCACTGCTACCAGCCTACCACATTGATTAATTCCTATCATTATCATCTTCCACCAACATCACTTTGCACGGCCACCAACCAAGACTCTACTATCACTAATCACCTCATACTACTATCATATTTCTTGGTATTTGTAAATACCAAACTTCTCCAATAACTATGATAATTTTCCCATTCACAACTCTAAAAATTCTCTTTTACAAGTATACTTGGTACTAATTCATCCTTTTGTTCCTAAAATTGCAATAGCTTTTTTGACGGGTAACAAAGGCAGTCCCTAAATTGGTTTACTTTCTTTCATGAGATACCTGTTCTTCATAGGCAACATAATCAGTACCAAATTTTTTTTCCTATTAACTCTTATCTCTCTTGCTCTTAACAAAGGTTACATCATTAACAAGTAATTCTTTTCATGCCAGTATAAATGCCATTCTCAAAGTTCTATTGTGTGTGTGTTTTTTTTTTTTTTTTGGTGGGTTCCAATCTTACCCAGTTAAATTCCCGTTTAAAAGCCATAATAACCATCCAAATTGTTACTTGTAGGAATCTTATCCTTCAAACAATTTTTCTGCACTCCCAAAATTCCTGCTGTTTCGAACCAACCAATTTTTATACAGAATCACCCAAAACCACCAGCGAAAAAAAAAAAAAAAAAAAAGCTGAGGAATCCTGAAGTATTTCCCAGTAAATCCAAGCAAAGGGAACAATTCAATTACTATCAGAATGACTCAAAGAGACATTTCAGGGCACACATTGCCTTCTATGTACCTACCACTAGATCATAATATGCAGAATAATACTGAGGGAACCTCCCAGACGCTCCACCAAGGGATGTCTGCATGGCATCGAGAAGAAGAAATATTTTCTCTCTCACTGGCAAGTCAGACTGTAAAAGGGAGATCATAAAAATTAGCTTTCAACAGAATGTATTCAGCCAACACATACGAACAAGTGGAGAAACTGTATACCTTTTTCTTTACTATTTTCACAAGTATAGGGAGGAGCCCTGCATCAATCACCTGTTTATGAACATGATCTCCAATATTATTCATCAACATCTCCAACAACTGCAAAATGAGATTATTACTTGGTGATCACATACTAGCAGAAGAACCAACTTGGACCATTATAGCTGCTTCAGAAGCTTACTTGTCTGGAAGCCAGCAGACTCCATTGCAAATACACGATGATAGTTAAAATAGTAAAAAAATAAAGCAAAAAAATTTCAAAAGATAAAAATATATGTGTGTAGATGCATATTTAATATGATTGGCCAAGGATAGATGACAAGATCTGAAACTCGGACATAATGGCTCCAAGTTAAGCTAGGCCAAGGCAACAGAGGAGGGCCTTAATCGTTTCTTTCAAACTATAAAATTCAGAAATATCCAAAAACATAACCTATACTTACCGTAACTGCAAAAAGTTGAGTACTGGAGTTTTTACTACGCAGGCGCTTTTTAATAGCTTTGATGACATCTTTAGCTTGCCTGTACAATGAAACCAGTAAAACCATTGTAAAGGAAAGATATGGGCAATAAATGATATGAATGCACACAAACATTGGAGAGAAGGGAGGACAGGGAATGGAAAAGGAAGGAAAGGTCAAGCTTCGTGCTAAATGAGATAGTTTCGGCTTTCAAGCTCTATTCCTAACAAACCATGCTTGGTCAGATTTGGTGCAATTGTAATGATGTAAACCAAGACCTCCTTCCCTCTCTCAAACAGAATATCCAACAAATATTCTTCACCAATAGAATTCAAAAACACACATTCTCATTGCCTCAATTACCACCATGCATGCCAATTTCTTATTGTGGAACTTTACCACACTAAAGTTGTCCTATTTCACCCAGGGCAATCCTAGTTACATTTAACATAATTCCTTCCATAATCCCCTTCTATCAAGAGTTTCATTTGGGTCATACACCAGCTATCCATAAATAAACATCCTCCAAGTTTTCCGATAAACACAACAAAGAAAGGCGCCAATTGTTACTCCAATTTTAGAGCACTTCCTAAAATCCCAGAAGATTAGAATGCCTCAAGTTGTTCCACTAACCTGAAACCTTCCCATGCATCCACTGGCCCCACAAGCTTCTCACTTCTAATGATTTGCCCTCAAATTTTGTTTATTGCAAACAAACCAACGTCGATTTTCCATTTTCTCAACAAGGCTTTCCCAAATAACCCTCTTATCTTAGTCAATAAAAGAATATTTGACGTATCCATATATTTCTTGATTTGAGGATTAGATAAATTAAACAGTAAGACAAATACATACATCCATGAAATCAATAAACTCAGTTATTCCCTTTTGGAGGTTTCTAAAGAAAAAATAAATCTACCACGGGCCAGGATCATAGGCAAAATAAACCAAATATAAGCATTAGCTCTACAATGTTAATTTAAATTTCTTAGAGAAGTTAATAGAATTCAAACTTGAGTCTGTTTATTTGGGGCAGCCAAGGGTATTGGGATCCCCCGAAAGGGACAAATTTATATTTCGGCCTTGGTACAACATCCGTCAACTCCTTGTTCAAAACATAGCTATAATTATCTACACTTCATTATAAGTAACTTTTGATAAACGCACACACCAATAAAAGATCATATAAGTCAGAAATTCAGATGCATACAATAGCACTGTCATCTTTTGAAATATCAAAAAACTGTAAATCTAGTTATAATTTTTTTTTTTTTTTGGTCTTTTTTTTTGGGGGGGGGGTTGGGGTGGGGAATTTTGCGAAATTCTAATTTTGAGGAGTTATAGAACCCATGTGTAACAAGAAACCTCACCAAAACCAACCTGCTTCCGTGTAAAACAAAACACACAATCAACCAATAAGTGGTCAGCAAAAATATTTTTGAAGTTTTGAAAAGAATATCAGACTCTGCAATATGTCATAGAAGCCACATACATACATGATACACACAAAAACACACACAGAGTCGAACTATATCTCCCAAAAAAAAGGTAAAGTAGGAGGAGGGGAGGCAGAGATTTAGAGAAAATGGAAAGCAAACTACAAAACAAAGAACAATTTTAAGTATTTAATTCCGCCACAAGAAGCAGTATTCACAGAAAGGACCTACCTCTACATCATTCTATTGGAAGGGAAATTTTCATCTATCAAAACTACATAACAGTTTGACAACAAGAAACTAGGCATTATTACATACAATGTAATTTAAAATCTCAGCAGGAAACCTCATTAAATTAAGTGTACCATTAAACACTGCATGATAATGAATAAACAACAAAGGCAGAAGTGGAGAAAGGTATTAACTAATACAAGCCTTACCATCTTAAAATCCTCCATCCAAAGTAAATCCAAAACTATCTCACAACAGAAAAAAATCACATACCTCAAAACACCAAAATACCTCAAGCCATTATACAAATTAACACACAATATTTTAATAACTAAAGCAAATCTAAGGCTTTCTTCACTCACCTGAAGTTCTCCATATTTTTTTCCCTCCGCCCACCGAAAAGACTATGACTAGAAGATAAAACAACCCAACAGCCTGAACCCTTCAAAGTGTTTTGGCCTATGGAGAACCTCAGTGGTGCATCATGTGTAAGAATAACCTGGAAAGCCTTGATCATTTGTTTCTACACAGTCCAGTGGCTGGCAAACAATGGAATATGCTCTTTCTGATTGTTTGAGAAGTGTGGATTGTTCTAAAATCAGTTGTAGACATGTTTAATATCAAATTCTAGAGTTTGGTTTGAACTAAGGCAATCTTTCCAGAGTCGCAAGAAAGAAAAGGGCCAAAGTTTCTTGGAGGTGCACTATCCTTGCTATTTTCGGGGTCCCGCCCAAGGGGGGTGTTGGGTTTAGATGGAATGAATCACCATAATATTTGAAGACATATATGATGACACTTGCAGCATTTGGGAACATATCAATTTCTTGATGTCATTTTGGGCATCACTCACTAAGAATTCAGTGGCATACCACTCTTACAAAAAAAAAAGTGGCAATCCAACGCACGAGGCTCCAGCTTAATATATTTTTTATTCTCATTAATGAAATCTTTGTTGGTTATCAAAATATGGACAATTTCACTGAAACCAAGAGTAAATGAAAAGCATCAACAAATATCTACATCCAATCCATTATCCTGAAAAAGAAACTTCCAATTGAAGTATTAATAACTTATAATTTTGTTATAAATTTGGATCATTATGCAAGGCCTTGATAAATGTAGTAGTATAACAGAGCCAGTTTGTTGTGACAGGGTTTTCTATCCTTTTCTTAAAATGCTTCCTCAAATTGCTTGCTCGGTTCCTATTTTTTGGAATGCAACAAAGGATCCATTGTTACCACCCAAATTTGAAAAAATAATCATCAATTGATAAGTCAAACAAAGTTTAGAAGCAATGAAGGAAGAACTGCAAAATAGAGAAACTATATAATGAAAAATAAACTTCACTTATTGAGTGCAGAAAATTTAAATTCCATTGATCAAACAAATAAATAAAAAAATGGTATTGAGTTACATTTGGCCTCTATATCAAGCAATCACTAAGAAACCTATCTTTTCCAAAGTGAAGTCTTAAAACTTTGCTAAAGCATTATCTAAATAAGATAACTACAACGTAGATCAACAAAAACCACAAAGTAGATTCAACAAATATCATTCACAATTGTATTTGAAAAAAATTTGAAGTGGATATCTAACTTGTACCTTTGATCATGAGCTACTAATTCACAAATTTCAATGCTTTTTGTCCAATCCATTTCAGCCAGCTTCTCACTTGTAGCGGAATTTACGAGCTCAGCTGCCATCTTTTGCTTATATACGGATCTATAAAATTAAATAAAAGAATAGGACATTGGTAACAACTTTGGAGGGCAACTTTAACAAAGGTGGAAACTGAAACCAATACATTTGCATTTAAAAATCAGCTGAGGTTGTACACTAAAAAACATTGAGGATTGAACTTCTTTTACACATAAACACACACACAAAATAAAAAATAAGTGGAACGTTATTTTTAATGAGATTTAAGTTTCAATACTCTACTCATGAGCTCAATCAGATTGCTGCTTGTGCATTGCTTCCAACAAAAACCATTATGGTAAGGCTCCCAACAACATCAAGTTACAATTACTTATTCATCATTATTATTTATTTATTATTCATAAGCATCCTAATTGTCGCAATTAAACATCAGATGCCACCCCCAGGAACCAAAAAATAACTACTAAGTCACACTAAAATTAATCCAAGCAAGTGTCCCTCATAAGATAAGGCATCCTATGCATTATGCAGTACACAGAAACCAAATTTTAGTAATAAATATGGAGGCTTTTACCCAAAGCAAAAAGGAATACAACTTTACTCCCTAACCCATGCACCTCACAATTTTATTCCATGACCCAGTAAGTGTTAAAAGTCTCCTTTGCTATGATGATTTCAACATGCCCCAAAAAAAAAAATAATATAATAAAACAATTGGATTCATCTTAAAGCTGGCATTTGCTAAGACGACTTTAAAGTCATCTTAACAAGTTACGAATTTATCAGTGGCGGCAAATGGTTGAAAATACTTATCCAGATTATAGTTACAAAGGTAAAAAGAAAGTAGGAATAATTGGGATAAAAACAATATATGTTTCTTTTACTCCTATAGGAATAATTGGGATAAAAACAAATCTCTATATGTTCTTTCACTCCTGCTATATTTTTCACTCACAAGGACAACAATTATGACTTTAATATTATTTGCTTATCAATTTAAATCAAGGACAACAATTATGACTTTAATATTATTTTCTTATCAATTTAAATTATATTAAGTAATACTTATCTAAAAAGAGTTTTTAGACTTCTAGATAATGCTATTATATTAAAGGCATGTTTCGAATGACAAAAAGTGGGATAAAGTGAGATAATTAGTGGTTTCGTAATTTGTGCAGTGAGATAAAAAGTGAATAACTTTCAGAATTTTTCAAAGATTTTCAGCTATTTTTAACAAACTAAATGCACCCTAAACTAGTAATCCAAGGACATTGGGATAAACATTAAGGATTTGTACCCCATACCAACTCAACTAAACTCAACAAAACCTTAATCCTAAACTAGTTGGGGTTGGCCATATGAATCATCTTCCTCCATTCATTTCTATCATGGGTTATGTTATCTATGATGTTATATAAAATTAGGCCTTTCATCACAATTTCAGGTCATGTAATCTTAAATCTATCTTTTGTTATCTTTATCCCTTCTACTTGAATCAACTCACTCTTACGAAGTGGTGTTTCCCTTAGTCAAGATTGAATATGACCAAACCATTTTAAACGACCTTCTCTTAACTTCTCTTCCGTCATTGCCCCATCTCTTTGGCTAGAAAAATAGTCTCTTGAGACCTAGAAAGTGCATCCAGTAAGTGAGGTTATACTGGAACAAAGTTGTTCCATTTGCGAGACATCAAGAAAAAGCACGGATTAGCATCCCACTCTTCCAATTTGCAAAGAGGTGCTACATGGGCAAGCCTTCACTTTTAACAACTTTAGGAAGTCCTTCCCGAACCAAAACCAAGAGAAACCCCCTATTCTGAGACATAAATCCTGGGTAGAGAAATCACCTAAACTTTGGATGGATAAACAAGGCTCCTCCAGTGCCTCAACCTATCCCGCCTCCACCCCGTATAACATTTTAACTCTTCAATAATTTATGCACACACAAATTGGAATCAACTCACATGCCACTAAATTTCAAGATGGAATAATAAGACATTTGATGACATTCAAAGTCAACTCACCAAGTTCACTCAATGTTTTGAGTTTTTCCGAGAATAGAAGGCTTCCCTCGCAACCATTGCCTAACCCTAAATGTGTGCACGTGAGTGAGTCACCCTCAAATGAGAAACTTAATAACGAGCAAGTCTAAGCCATCACCACCCTTAAGCGTAGAAAAATCATAGACAAAAGCATCCCTCCTGGAGATTCCAAGTCTAGTGAGACTCCGCTAATGCATTGAAAATGCAAATTAGTCCCTAGTTTTGCATCACTTTAGTAATTTATTATTGTACATAGTTATTTTTTTAGTTTAATTAGTGTTTTAATCTACTTTTGTAGTATTTGAAGATAAAATGGGATAATTAGAACCCTTTGAGAAGTAAGAGAAAGTGATGGAAATTGATTGCCAAGCTCACAAAACAACCTAAGTAGAAGAAGCCAAAAACAACAAGGCTAGACCTAGCAAGCACAAGCCACATTCATCCCCATGCGCACGACAATGTTGCCCTCAATTAGGTGAGCACACAAAGGTGCTCATGTCCACCATTGCAAGGCTCCTCTGACTCATTTTTTGGGAGTTCCGGCTCGACATTTCTTCGAGCATATGGCGAGCAGCAAATCATCCTACCACGTGTGCACATAAATGAAGTCTCATGGGCATAACTATAAGGGATCTACAAGCTAAAAGTTCAGGGTTCATAAGTTGCTCACAAGGTGGAAGTATCTATGCACATGACTGCAAGGTCCATAATGAAACTTTGTTGGACATTTCGTCAAACAGAAAGAGGACATCAAATAAGCTCATACGCATGAACACTCAAATACATCCTATCCACATGCCCATTAAAATCTCATGCGTATGCAAAGATTTAGATTCATGTTGTGCGCACGCCATGGTTATCTCATGCACACGTCAACCAAGCAGGAACTTCTTCCTCTAGATTTTTTCCCTTTTATGGACAAACATACCCTTGAATCAAGCTTTTGTATAAATAAAAGCCTTATCTGAATTTTAGGGGTCTTTTTTCACCTTTAAGAGCTACATTCTCTCTATCCTACGGTTTTCTTGTTTCTCCCTTAATTGTTCTTCATTTCCTTTTAAGGTTTTAACCTTTCCTTCTTAGTTTCCTTTCATTTATTGTAAAATATGTTTTCTTCTATTAATGCAAGTCAATTTTCATTTATTGTTCTAGTTATGGTTGTTGGCTAAACCCCTTTTGGCTTCAAGCCAAGGAAGGTCGGGTTGTAGTGGTTGAGTCAAGCATTAAAGGTTATTAATGTTTTATCTTTTGTATTTTATACATGGAAAGCTCTTTCTTATTAGGTTTTCTTATAAATCAACCATCAATGTTATAATCAAGCTTATGTGTACGGAACTTTAGTTTGTATACACTGAGTGTCTGATTCAATGTCTTGGTGAGTTAGAACTAATTTCAAAACTCCTAACTAGTTTGGTTGTTCCATAAAATTAGATTTCATTGGAAAATCCTCTGATCTAATATCACAATTGATGATATTAAGCCGAGTTATAAGATATGCATGAGTTAGCCACCAGCATGCCACCATTGGAATTGGTTTGGAGCTAAGACCTTTCATTATTATCCGTACATCTTTTGCTTGCTATTTTCATTAAGTTTTTAGTTAGTCTTTACTTTCAAGCCTTTAAATTACTTTTCTTTAGGTTTTCAAGTAGCAAATCCTTTTTATTAATTGCAATCAAATTTCTAAACCAAGTTCTTCAAATCTCACCACCTTAGCCTTTTGAATTTCAAGTACTTTTTAGATCCCTATGGATACGATCTCTAATACTTCTGAGTAAAATTACATCGGACATTGTTGCACTTGAGAGTAGAACCAATAGAATTTTAGAGAGTGGTCGAGTTTTTGGCACCGCTATCAGGGAGCAATAGCAACATTGACAAGCTTTGGATGCTTGTGTAAGGAATTTGCTTTGCCACTAATCTTCAACAACAAGTTTCTTCAAGCAATTGGGTAAATTAGTTCTATTTTATTTTTCTTATATTATGAGTGATATTCTAGGAGGTTAGAATTGTTTCAGTTTGTAAGTTGTATAGTATTTTGTTTTCTTACTTTCTAGAAGGAGTAGGTTAGAATTGGTGGTTTTATGGTTTAATTATGAATCGCTAGCACTTGCTTTGTATGAAGAGAGTGGAATGAGTTGGATGGCTTGATTAATTTTTGGCTAAGATTGTTGTGTGAAGGTAGAAGGATTTGGAAGGACTTGTGAGAATTGGTGGTTGAGGATTGTGTATGATGTGCTAGGGCGTGAATTGCCCATTTTGTAGTGCATTGTTGCTTTGACTTGCACTCTTCACCATTAGTTGACCTTTATCCTCACTTTACCTTCACTTTGCATTCATTTCCACTTTTATAGCACCTCACTGCCATTCCATGGCCAACATTCCACCTCATGATGTTGACCCCAATGTGGAGGGAGATCGAAGCGTCAATGGTGACATTGTTCCTACTCCCAAGATATCCCTCTACACAAAACACTTTGTGAACATCCTCAGCCGGCGAGACAAAGCACACGTTCGTGCATAGTCTTGCTCCTCAATCAACAAAATTTCAATTTCAAATCCAGCATGATTTTCAACTTCTTCCTACATTTCATGGAATGGATTCTAAAAATCCTTACACGCATATAAAATAGTTTGAAGAAGAGTGTGGGACTTTCATAGAAGGCAAGGCCTTCCTTAAAAACTGAAAACAGTCAAAAGCTTTTCCAATAGTTAATAAAATGGACAAGAAGTCAAGACAACAATGCACAAAACAAAACTGGGCAATCCACTCCACAGCACAGCATACACAATCCTCAACCACCAATATATAAAGAAGTCCATCCAAAAATCTACAATAACCCGGAAGTGCCATTAAGCAAAATTACCGGTCAATGGTTAATCTAGAGAGAGAGAGAGATTTATTTTTATCCAAATATTTCGTTGTTCTTCTACTCTTGTAGTCAGAATCTAGATAAAAACAACATAAAGACTATAAAGTAGTTGTTCAAAACAAGGATTTTAAAGTTGTCATTTAGGACGGCAACTTTGAAGCCGCCTTCCCAAATAATGACTTCACATTTTTGGCATGCTGAAGTTTGTCATAGAAAATGACAGCTTTAACACTTACTGAGTCCAGGAATAAAATTTTGAGATGCATGAGTTAAGGAACAAGGTTTGTTCCCTTACTACTTTGGGCAAAAGCCTCAATAAATATGACAGATTTCACTTTTTTTCCCCCAAAAATTATGCTTGGTTTGGAAGAAAAATAGTTGGCTTATTTTTAGCTAACTATTTTTGTGTTTGGGAAGGGTAAAAAGGTGACTTTTTCTTAGGTAGCTTTTTAGTTTTGGTTAAATTGACATTTTTGCCCTTGAAAGTTTAAAAGAAGATTAAAATGTAAAAAGATAAATTGGTCATTTCACAAATAAGCAAATAAGCCACGTAGCCAATAAGCCATTTAACTCTTCCATCCCAAATGTAGCCTGAGTGGCAAGTTTTGGACCAAATATCAAGAAACTACATTATAGGAATACATGCAGGAAACCTGTTCACATGCAACCATGAAAAACTCAGGAAGGTTTTTCTAAAGGTTACTGAATGAAGTCATTTGCTCAATGAAGAAATGATATTAAACTGGACAAAGAACAACAAAAATTATTTCTCACAATAAGCTTATTGAGACAAAAACTACTTTCAATATTAGGCATCAACATTCAAGAAAATGATGGAAGAAGAAATAGCCTCTGTTATCTTTTGCAGACCCACAAAAAATAAACATAAAATAAAATATTCTCAACTACATCTAAGAGTGAAATTAACTCATTTGAACACTTGTCAAATTATATACATACATACATACATACATACATATATATATGTATGTATATTAAGATCACTTGAACAAATAATTAGGAGTAAGAAACAAAAGTTTTAACTTCCTTTGTCATCTTGTCACCAACCAAACCCATACCTTACACGTTGTCAGCCGAGGAAAGGTCACCTCCCCCCCCCCCCCAAAAAAAAAATCCCAGCCTACTGGGGTGAAGAGAACAGGACAAGCAACAGTTCATCAAGAATCTAGTTTTCTTTCGTTTTTTTTTCCCCCTGAATGATTGAAATGAAACAACCGAAGAAAAAGGCCTGCTTGAGTATAGTTTTTCCATTATTTTTGCAAAAACAAACAAGCTTTAATTTCTTTTCTTGTTATTTCCTTCCCTACATCTTCATCAACCCAATGTAAACAAAATAAATATTGTGTGTATGTGAATATATGAATATTGAAATAAATTAATGCGGAAGACACATACTTATTTGCTTCATGATCTTACTTCGTTTGTGATTACGCCGATTTTGAAACTAAAAGCTAAGGTTAGATTATTAGGACTTGATCTTCTTGCTTATCACAATTAATATAACGGTTATTAATGAGAAAAACTGTATTGTGAATAGAGAGAACCTATCCATAACCTCGTTAGATCCTCCCATAAAAGGCTTACAATGAGCTTAACAACTAACCCACACTAACCGTTTAACCTCATTATCTCTATTAGGTATACATAAGCCTAACAATATAAATCACAACAAAATAATCTTATCATATATGTCTCCATCTTTAACTTAAAAAGCCTACAATTAACTTAACAACTAACCCACACTAACTACACTAACCGTTTAACCTCATTATCTCTATAAGGTAAACATAAGTCTAACAATATAGATCACAACAAAATAATCTTATCATATATGTCCCCATCTTTAACTTAGTTCTAACCTGTTTTTGATAAAAACAAAAATTAATTAATGTATGCTCAAAAATTCCAACACCCAAATTACACAAATTAACAAGAAGCAAATCAATTTCTGATCTCAAAACAAAAAGAAAGAAGAAATGTAGATGATCACAAAATTGAAGATAAGAAACAAATGTGGTGTCTCAGAGGAAAGCCACGTGATCAAAAATGCAATAAGGCTTCTCATAGGAAATCCAAATCAATTACAAATCAATCAGCCCACAAAGAAGAGTAAATAAGACTTGAATTTTCAATTATTATTATTAAAGATAAACCACAAAAAAAAAAAAAAAAAAAAAAAACAGATCCAGTTACGCACCAGTGGTGAGAGAGAAGCAGAAAACCCACTAGATAGCTTCAACAATTCGATACGTAAACAGGTGAGGTGGGTACGAAATTAAAGATTAGCAAATCCCTTCTCTCTTTGTGCTTTTTTTTTCTTTCCCCCTTTCCAGCTTTGATAATTTTATGCCCTTCTCTCTCTCTCTCTCTCTCACACACGCGCGCGGGCGCGCACACAAACACTCTCCCTATCACTCTCTCCGCGGGTTGCGTGCTTTGTGTGTGTGATAAATAATATACAGAGAGTGTTCTAACAAGCTCCTAATAACAAGAAATTGGAAGCTTTTTGAGCAAAAGCAGCACCGCCATGCCCATGTGGCTGCGAAAGCCACCAAGCAGCAAGTACGCCTTCACTGAGGGAAAAAGACAGAGAGAGAGAAAATTAGAGGGTACCCAAAGTCCCAAATTCAAACTCAAGTTATGAATTTGATAAAATTTCTTTAATTTAATTAAATTGTACCCTAAAAATCGAAATTAGTTAAAAAATAAAAAAATTTCATAGAAAAAGATATATTGTTACTTATTTTTATGCTAAAATAAATATTTTTATTTTTTAAAGAGACTTAATATATAATTTAAAAACAAATGTGTATATTTTTTCTCAACAGCTAAATTTTACAAATTTTATCAATTTTACACTTTAATTTAAATTACAAAGAGACATGTATTAACAATTAATAAAATAAATTATAAGTGACTTAAGTATTTTTAATCAAATTTGAAGGAGGAATAGTTACCCAAAAATAATAATGTAACCCTCACGCAAAGATGTCGAATAGGACGGATATCACTTTTCTATTCTCATCCCCGTTTTCACCCCGTCTCAGAATGAAAATTTTTTCCATACACGTTTTCGCTAGATAGCGTATTTTTTATCCCTATCCCAATTTATCTGCCAAACATAATAATAATTATAAATTTTATATTAATTATATATAAAATAAAAGCATATAAATCTATAAATATTATATATAATAAATATTAAAAACATTATGTACATTATGTATATTAAATAAATATTAAAATAAAAATATATAAATTTATAAATAAGTATTTAATTAAACAAGTATAGGATAAAAGTAGAAATTAATGCACTCGTCGCCGAGAACATTTTAAAATTCTTATATCAATTTTATATTTTATCTGAACGGTATGAATAAAACAAATATCCATTGTTACGTACAGATAATTTTGATATTCTTACTCTCATATCACCTTTGGGTGATTTTATCATTTCAATTGTATAGTTATATTGTTAAGAGGCACTCTTTTACAGGTTTTCTTCCCACCCCAAACAGAAATCATAGTAATGATAGTCAATGGCCTTAGTCAACTGATATGTGAATCACGACTACTAAGGTGACCCGTTTCAAAGAAAAGAAAGATACTGGTAAGATAATTGTGTAGGTCATCGCTGAAGGAACGTGCGCGCAGTGCAGAGACTTGAGTCTTTGAAAATTACAGAAATCGAATGACTGGGGCACAGGTGTCCCCTGGATGGTAATTATGGAATTCATATTTACTCCTATCAGCGTTCATTATCGCAGAATCTTCCGCTTACGAAAATCTAACATTTGCCCTTGCCTATGTATGTATAAATGAAATCCCAATGGGTTAGATGGGATTGTCTTGGACTGGGATTTAAAGATTTACCATATCCAGGTCTCAAGTAGGGATGGGAACGGAACAGATTGGAGGCGGATATGGCATTATCCAAATCCAAACTCTAAATCTTCCGCCTGCCTCTAAATTTGTCCCAAACTCCAAACAGATATTTTTTTAGACCTCCGTCCCTGCTCCAAACGGAGAACGGATATATTTACGGATATCCAAAACTCCAAACCATTTGTTCACCTCTGAATCTGCCCTTTAGTTATATGTAACCTATTACTACCAAATAAATCATCTTCAAAATCAAAATAATACATAATAACATATTTTGTAAATAATATAATACATTTCAAAAATCTAGTAATATATTTAAAAATACTGTAATGATTAAAATATAAGAAAAAACATGAGTTGGTAAATTTTAAAATAAATTAATTTTAAAAGAATTGTAAAAAATAAATAAATATCAAAATGTTAAAAAACATGACAAAAGTTTGTAAATAAATTTTAATTTATTTTATATCTTAATCAAATAAATTTAAATTTATTTTTTTATGATTGCTAAAAATATAAATAAAAATAAAATTTATTTTAGCTTTTTAAATTTTTTTTTATATAAAACCTACAAACATAAAAATAAAGTTGTAAATTTAAATTTCTAATTCTTTTTTGTCCCTATTAACTATTTACATCAACCTAATTTCAAAATAGAATAACTAATTTTTTTTTCTCACCATTCACATATAGAAAAAAATAAAACTACAAAAAATTTTTAATTTTTGTATAATAACAAATAATTTTTTAGAATAACATATTTGTATCTAGATATTTTTTTGAAAACAATTGAGTTTACAAGTTATAATAGGGTTTGAAATTGTATAAATTAATATAAATTTATAAAAATTATAGTTTCATAATTCGTGCAGTAAGTAAAAATTTAAATTTTAAAGGGATTTATATAATTTTGTAGAGTTCCAAATGATATATATTATAAAATTTTAAATATACCTCTTTAAGTATTTTTTATTTTTGCATATGAAAAAAATAAATTGAACTTTTAAAACTTCAATTTGCACAAAAGTATGAAAAAAATTAAATTTACAATTTTTTTCCAAACACACCCTAATTAATACAAAACGATGATAATTTTTGTTTTAAATTTATTTATCAATATTCATTTTAATGATAATAATAGTGAAGTTCAATAAGTTTAGAGTATTATGAATGTGAATATTGTTTGCCATAGTATAGTGACGATATTGTCATCATGATTTCAAATGATTTGGGGTTATTCAAATATTTTTTAGGACAGATAGGGACAAATCGGGGCAGATTTGGATTAGATATCGGATTCGGGGCAGATTGGGGCGGAGGCAATGCCATCCCCATATCCGATCCAATATCTAAATTTTTTTAAAAAACTAAATCCAAATCTGATCCAATCTCCAAAAAAAAATTCAAATTTCACATCCATTCAGATCGGATAACGCATCGGATTTGGACGGATCGGCCGAGATGCCCATCCCTAAGTTCAAGTCTCCTCTCTAGCAAAAATTTGGGGCCAGCCTCCCGGGCGCAAAGCGTAGTAAAGGTTGATAGGACGGGCCTCCTTGGCTGGATAAACCGTATCCGGTTCTTGGGTGTGGGTCCGACTCCCCGCCACTACACGAGTTCGCGATTTACCGCTATACATGTTGAAGGGCCGGTATGTGTAGCACAAACCAAAAGAGATTCACTCTCTAGGGGTTTGGTCTAGGGAGTGAATCTCTCGAGGTCAAATCCTTTTTTTTTATGTATATATGATCCGTTTAAAATGGTGAAAATTTTAAAAAATAATAAAAAATATTTAAAAAATATAAAAATTATTTTACTTTTTATATTACTACATAAATTACAAATTCGTAATTTATCTTCTTTTGTTTTATTTTATCTCACTTTTGTTACTCTCAACGCACCCATAATCTCATTCTCTCACTTTTAAGATTACTTATTTTCACTTATTTCAAACAACTATTTCCTACATTTTTTTAACGAGGTGAAACCAACCTTTTTAATGTCTAAAAGCAAAAATTATATATTTATTTAGGAGAAAGTAAGAATATTTCTAAATTAACTTTTTAAAAATAATTATAATAGTATGATAAAATTTATGAGAATTATTTTAAAAAATTAAAATTATTTTAACAAAATTGGTCATTTTTTTTAATCTTGGCATGAATTGTTCTTATACTACGCAAGGAAAATGATAATTGCAAGTCAACAATGGAGAATAGATTAATAAAATTATATTGGAGCAGATTAATAAAATTATACAAAAATAATTATATATAATAAATAACAATTATTTTTAGAGGGGTCAAATATCTTCACACCACAAAAAATGGTCAAACCTATGTTACTAAAGGGCCATTTTGAGTCCCAAAGTTGCAATAAAATGTGGCTTGACAATCTTTTTAATGTTTGGAGTGCAATTAACAAGTCACAAAAAGATAAAGATAAAAATTACTAAATCTATTCAAATGGTCTAGCAAAAAACTTTTGAAAATTTGTGCAGAACTTTTTGAAAATTTGTAAAAATTTATTAGTATTTGTAGAAATTTATAAAAATTTACGTAATTCGAGATTTGTAGTAATATAGAGGTTTTGGAGCATTTTAGAGTTCTAAATGACCCCCAAATATTTTGCAAAAATTGATCTCTTTTAATTTCTTTACAAAAATAAAAATAAAAATAAAAAATACATAAAAATTGATAACAATATTAAAGTAGTACAAATAATGCAGTGTTACACTATATTTATTTATTCGAATCAACTTAAGCACATGAAGAGTGCATTTTTTAAATAGAGCTACCCATAATTTTTGTCATTCATGAATTACTTGTGTTTGGCTCAATAAAATACTCAAAATCGAGTTAAATTTGTTCATTCATTAAATAAGTGGAATTTTAATATAAAATTGAAGCTTATTTAGTAAATAGAGCAGGATTGGCCTCAACTTTAATTCATTCACACCCCTAGGCATGACAGGGCATTGAAATAGGTTTAAGCTGAGACAGACGTAGGCGAAATTTTCAAACCAAGAGGATAAATTTTGATATGCATGAATCAAAGGGGCATATATGCAATTTTCTGAATTGTGTTTCCAATTAAAGCCCTTGTATGGAAAGGGAGACAGCGGAGCATGCACATGGATTGTTGCACTAAAAAATGAGGTGGAATTGAAATAAGGAGGAATCGCTGTATTTTGAGAAAAGATTCGTCCTCAAAATGATGAGAGAAGAAGGGGAAATTATCCGATGTGCCCCTATTATTTATTTTTATTCAAAGCTTCGAGTATCATGCTTAATAAATTAGTTGTTTTTTTTTTAATTCTTGAAATAAACAAATTAGTTGCCCTTGATTTCTGAATAATATATATATTCCTATTTGTGTGTTTTTCAAATTAATATTTAACTTCTAAAATAATATTTTTCTAAAATTAATTAATTAGTAAGTGGGAGAATCATTAATTATCATTACCAAATGACATTGCTTTATTAAAATAATAATAGTTATTAAAGATTATTAAGTTGGGGTGAAATTATAGTGGATTCCATTACTATTATGTTTGAATTAATGGATTTGAAATTAAAATATTTAATTTATATGTTTATAAAGAATTATTCAAATATATCTTTGTTATTTCATATATAAATTTTATCATAAATTTAAATGGTTTAAAATATTGAATTTGATGTCATCACATAAAAATAATTATTTGAAAATTTTAATAGATTTTGACTTTATAAATCTAAGTAGTGGTCCCTCTATTTTATGACAGTAATTATTAACAATTATTAATGATGTGAATTAATTTAACTAATCGAATATTCAGTTTCCTCTTCAGTAAATAATCATTGTTTGAATATTCTCGGAGTCATTCATTGGAGACTTACTGGGATTCTAACAATTAATCAAGGTGAACCAATTTGACCCATATACCTTAAGTTATCGAAAAACAAATAGTTAAAATTGTTGATATATTCTTAATAAATTAGATAGCCTTCTTATATTGTTATAAACTTTAGTCTAAAATTCCTCATTTTAAATTTACACAAATCTCAACAGAGTACTTGAATGTTATTCAAGGAAATTATCAAACTTTTAAAAATAAAATTAAAAAAAATTATCATTCCATCAATCATCATTGGTGGTGCTAAGAATAAATTAGTTACGTAACATAATTTTATCCATCCAGAGGAGATCTCAACCATATTATAAGCTGCGATTAGGACGTGATATTTATAATTAGAGTAATTGTCCCAACTAGGATCAAAGCACTCAAATCTTGAAGGTATAATTGCAATCTGATTGAATTGAAACTATTTAGTTAGAAAGTTACTGGAACTGTATAACTAGTTGCTGAAGTAGACAAGGTGGGAAAATGCATCTTCTACAAACTGTCACATCTCACTAACTCTTTAAGACTCATACATGCGCATTAAATGCAGCCGCACCGTCACTTGTGTACTTGTGTATTGGGGAGTAGAGAAGACAAATGGGGTAGACGAGTATTACGGTCAAATCAAAGTATATTACAGTCAAATCAAAGTATCATTAATTTATACTTTTGACATTTATAAATACTAAAGGCATATGCACAATTAAGATACACTCATTCCTAACCATCTACCCTATCTCAAAGTACTTAGAGTTTCCCATCTCACTAAATTTTTAGAGAGTCCATGGTCGAGAACCCCTTCCTAACCACTTTCCTTCACTGTTTCTTTGGTTGCAAGTCCATATTTAGAGAGGGAAATCCAGGTGACATGAAGAGCAAGTGTGATATATTTTTATACGTTATATATTTGCCACTATTAATAGGAAATGATTGTATTCTCATCGTGAAATCGCCAAGAAAATCTGAATATGACATCAAGACGATCCCATTTGTGTACTCTGGAAGATAGAGACGCACACTCACGTTCTATCCATCATTCTGCTAGGTAAGAACAAGCTCCAAAAACATAGAGTACGAAATAAATATGAGTGGTTATCAGAATTCTTGCAAAGATACAATCTCGTGACTCAGAAAGGGCAAACATGTAATTTTGTTCGATCAAAGTGACTCAAAAAGCAATTCGGATAAGAAACATTTGGATCTTTGACCCTAATGGAGACCACCACCAAGCAATAGCCAAGGAGCGAGGAAAAGAAAGGTAAGAAGTCTAGCCCTGAACAAGAGAAAGATACTTTTAAGCATTGATCGCACCATATAGAAAAGCATAAGAATTAATCAACAAAGCGAAGGGGGATCGATGAACAAAGTGCAAGCCAATCTACCAACAGTTCAAAACACAAAAAGTTTAAGGCATTTACCAAAAAAAAGCAAAGTAGTACAACAAACAAATTATTCCATCCATGATATGGTGGAGCCATCTACACAATTGCCAGCCAGGAAGGCACTTGGTCGAATATCAACTTCTCCATTTGTCAGACAAATTTCTTTATTGTTGCAATCAAGGAAATTTACAACACCAAGGTTTAACATCTATGATAGGAAAGCTAATCTGTTGAACCACTATAGACACTGCATATAAGCAATGACATTATGGAGTTCTAGAGATGATTTGATATGCAGGATACTCTTTTTCAGTCTATGGGCTATAACTTTGCAATGGTTTCATCGCCTGACTTCATGGTCAACAAGTAGCTAGAATCAAACTGGTAGAGGAGTTCGTTTCCAAATTCATGATCAACAGCAAGCAACCAACGACTGCTCATGTACTGTTAATAATAAAGAAGGGAAGTGATGAAAGTCTAAAGGATTATACTTGACAATACATAAAAATGTATAAGAAGTTGAGGGGTGTATCGATCAGCTCGCAGTCACTTCATTCAAGTTAGGATTACAAAAGATAGATAGAGTGTGGTTAGCCCTAAGTTTAATTTTTGTTTATATTCTTCATGGTTATCCATTGTAATTCTTTACATGGTAGTAATGTATTCTTTATTTTTGTTTTGGAGAAAAATAAGAGTAATAAATGAAATTCAAAATAAATATAAATTCAATGCTCATTCAATTTTGTGTTTTTGTAAATTTAAATTAAAAACACAAAATTTAAAAATAGTTTATTCAATAATTAATTCGTTTTATTTTTAAGAGTAGTTAGATTTTAAACATTGATATCAATAAGTTATATTAGATGTTAAATTATTATTGTTTAAGACCTCAATTATTTAAGCACTATTAAAAAAATATTATTGCAATTGCTATACCTAAATAATTAATAAAAGGAATCTTAGCAACTTTTATGATTTTTCATTTTTAATTAAAAATTTATTATAATAAAAAAAATCATCTTTTCCAATTTAATTTAAAATTATTTAAATATTTATTTTAATTTTTAACAAATAAATATAACAATAAAGATTTTATTTATTTTTAGTTTTTTGACTTTTGTCTTTTAAATTTATTTTATAAATTATATATAGGTGGGCCTATTTGTAGTTTACAAATAAATTCTTGTATTTTACTTTATTTTTCAGGTTGATATGAATTTAATTTTTTTAAAAGGGTATTAAAATTATATAAACTATCTTACTAGAAAATGGGATAATTGTATAATTTTATTTAGTGAAAATTAAAGGTGAAGTGTAAAAATTTATTTGTAGAGTACAAACAGGCTCACTCTTAATCAAACAAATAAAAAGATAATTAAACACACTTCTAACTTTTAATAATTACAACTAAAGTAGTGGTGCCATTATATCTTAAAATTATGATATACTATCATAAATAAATAAGATAATTGCACACACTTCTAACTTTTAGTCAGTACAATTAAAGTAGCAGTTTCATTATATTTTAAAATTATGATGCACTATCATAAATAAAATCAAATAATTAGTTTTTTTGTAATTATTTTAAGTTTATGATATTAAGGGAGCGTATGAAGTTCTAAAAAAGTTTAAAAAAATAAATAAAAGTTGGTATTAAAGTGATGTAAAAGTGATACGCGGTAAAATTTAATTAAAGAAAAAAAAACTTTTAAAATTTTTTAAAGTGTTTTGGAAAAATTTTGAGATTCCAAGCGAAACTTAAATTACTAAAATTCATAAGAACCATGAGCATAATGGAATTAGCCCAATCAGATAATCTTCACACTATATCATTTAAATTCACACCTAATTATGTAATATCTTACTATTTAGCAACAGTTAGTGCCATAATCCCCCTCTCTTTGTCCACAATCCCCCCCTCTCTCTCAATGTTTGTCTCTCTTTATGCCCATAACCCCCCTCTCGAGATTTTTTCTCACTAGGCAATCCTATCTCGGTATGCATTGAATTTGGAGTCTTCGTAACTTTTTTACCAAAGTGAAAGGGAATTCGTTTGTACAACAAACGAGTTTATTTAAAAGACAAACATTTGCACATTAAACAACTTTTAATTGTATTTATCTCAAAAATATTTTTTTATCTAAAAATTTGTTATTTTTAATTGCCTTTTATATTCTTTGGTCTTTATCAAACTCGCATCCATTCTTAAATGTATTGGACTAATTTTTTAAACTATTTCCTTATAAAAATCTACTCTCACTAATAAAAAGGCTCCAAATTATTTTAATTAATTATATATTTTTTCTCATTTTAATTTTATTTTTGATTCTATGATTAAAGATGTGTCGAATGGAAAAAAAATAAAATTAAAAGAGACTAGACATTTAAAAAAATTCAAAATAATTAATGTTTTTAAATCTTTCACTATTTAATTATTTTTTAATATATATTTCTTTAATCGGGCTTAATTTTAGTGGAGGACTTTTTGAAAAATAAAATTAATAAATAAAAAATATTTATATAAATATTTCTCAATTCAATTTTTAATTTTTATATTTTCATTTAATTAAATTTTGTAATTTATAAAAATTATTTTGAAGATGATAGGACAATAACAGTTAAATAAAAAAATAGAATTCAGCTTAAATAATTCTTTTAATATCTAGGATTAAGGCTTCTTATTTTTAAGGATTAAGATAATAGTTAAAACTAGTGAAACTAGAATGAAACTTAAAAATTAACTATTTCAATCAAATCTTTAAGATTACAAGAATTTGAAATTAATTAAAAATTAAATATCAAATTAAGAAATATCAAATACTTTTTATTTATCAATTTAAAAAAAATCCTCTCCATTAATAATTAATATTAAGAAATATCAGATAAAATTTACTAATTATTTAGTGGAAGCTTACGGCATATTTAAAGAAATATTATATAAAATTTACTAATAATTTTACTGGGAAGCTTACGGTGAGATTAATGGAAAGGTTCTTTTTTCTTCCAAATATATATATATATATATATATAATATAATATAATATAATATAAAAAATCAATAAATAGAAAGTATTTGATATGTAATTTTTTAACTAATTTCAAATTATTGTAATCTTTAAAAATTATCTTGAAATAGTTAATTTTTAGTGAACAACGTATATCTTAGTTCCACTAATTTTAATAGTTATAATAATCCAAAAAGTAAGGAGCGTCAATCTTAAATATTAAAACAACTACTTAAGCTAGATTCTATTTATTTCTCTAATTATAATCATCTTATCATCTTCAAAATAAATTTTACAAATTACAGAAATTAAAATTATAAAAAATCAAATATCAAATTGATAAATATCAATATTTCTATTTATTAATTGTTTTTAAAAAAAATCATCCACTAAAATAGAGCCCAGTTGAAGAAAAATATATTTAAAAATAATTAAATAGTAAAAGATTTAAAAACATTAATTATTTTGAATTTTTTTAAATGTCTGAGTCTTTTAATTTTATTTTTTTATTTGACGCAGCTTTAATTACAAAATTAAAAATAAAATGAAAATAAAAAAATAAACTAAGCAATTAAAATATTTTAGAGTCTCTCTATTAGTGAGAACAGATTTTTGTGAGGAATTAATTTAAAGTATTAATTCAATATATTTAAATATCAATGTTAGTTTAAATAGTAAGATCAAAAAATATAAAAGGTAATTAAAAATAAGAAATTTTTAGGCAAAAATGTTTGTACCACAAACGTGTTTGTTATACAACCAAGTATCCTGTATCCTGTCAATTTGTTAAAAATTTTGGTAAAAAAAAAAAAAAATGTTAGAAACATTAATCCTAACTTAGTAGTTTAGTACACATTGAGATAAGGCTACCAAGCGATGAATCTCTCCGCCTCTTTTCTCATCGAAGCTTCTGTATTATGTGTATATGTGTCACTCGCCCAACGTAACCACGAGAGCTTCTCAATCTAGAATTTTCTCTCTCTAAACTCAATCTAGAATTTTCTCTCTATAAACCTTCATGGCTTTCTTTCCTACTTCGAAGCCTCCTTGTGCTCTCTTGCCACCTCCCAAACCTTCTTCTTCATCATATAATGCTAATTCCTTCACTGTTACAACCTCTACCAATGTTGCGAGCTTGCAAAGTGGTTCGGGAGGTGGAACTACTGATACGTATTGGGGCAAGGTTGTAAAAAACGATAACGGGTGCCGTAACGGTAACGATCGTGGTAATGCGGACGCGAGATGTAACGGATGTTACATAACAGAAACCAGAAACGTGATTTTTTTTTTTCAAATTCACAATTTACCTAAATTGAGTAGTTTTTGATGTTTTAACAATTAAAATGTATGAGTATAAATTATTAATGTTGTTTAACGATTTTATATTTATCAATAATGTCATATATAAATATTACTTTTTTTTTAGACATGTATATGAAATGAGCATTCTCTCTCTCTCACACACACACACACACACATGTATATATTTGTTGAATTGTACTTATATAACAATTAACATAATAATAAATGTTCAATTACTAAAGTAAAATAATATATTAATTTAGAAGAAAGCAATTCATTGGTTAATAAATAAGTAGTCGTAGAAACAAAACAATAATATAGTCCATTCTTATAAAAACTAAGCAAAAAATAAAGTTGGAATAATAAAACTTATATAAATTAGATAAAACAAGTGATTTAGCCACAAAAGTCACCACCAAAATAAATGTTGTGCAGGATCGGTTACTTTTTGAGAATCATCATCCCATCCCGTGCTATTAGATGTGGTGTTCTCATTGTAAAATTGATATGCACCAGGAGGATGGAGATATTGAGGAGGGTATTGAGAGATATACTAAGGGGGATATTGAGGGTGTTGAGGGGGATATTGAGGAGGGTAGCCATGACAAGGGTCAAAAGTACTATATAGATATAGTGAATTATAGGATGACTAACCACCACTACTTTGTGAAGACTCACCAAGTGAAACTCCTCCAAAACTTAAAAAAATGTCATTAGAAGAACCCTCTGACTCATTTTGTTGCATCCCCCTACTTCGTCTTGATTGTTCTCTCCTCTCCTGAGACTCATTCATATGAAATGGATGCTGTGGAGGCATTGGTACAAGTTCTCCTACCTCTTCATCATCCCTAAAACTATATCTTCTTATTCCTCCTCTATATTGTTCTGGGATCTCATGATCACCACCATTATTACCACCATCATCACCACCACTATCACCACTAGGAGGACTCAAGCCACCATCTTCATCACTAGGACATGGACTAGAGCTTGCACTATGAAGATCATGTGATAGGGGGTCAACATCACCACTATCAATAATTTGATGTATTCTTAACTGAAAATCTTCATCTGTGTCTAACAAGCGATCCTCTTTCTCTTCTAGCCATTGATTCAGTAGATCATCTTCTTCAAAAATATAGTCCAGATTGATTGGGTTGAAACTATTGTCAATTTCTAGTTGGCTTCTTCTCATTTTTTGCCTCATCCTCGGCCTCATATTGTAGTGAACAAAAACTAATTTGTGAAGTTTGATATACTTTAACCTATTTCTTGTTTTACTATGGATTAGACTAAAGATACTCCAATTTCTTTCACAATTTGAGGAAGACGTTATTTGGCTCAAAACTTTAACAGCTATACACTGTAACTCGGGAGCACTAGAATCATGAAAAATCCACCACTCCGTTGTAATATATAAAGAAGTTTAAATTAGTA
This sequence comes from Vitellaria paradoxa, assembly GCA_019916065.1. NCBI lineage: Eukaryota > Viridiplantae > Streptophyta > Magnoliopsida > Ericales > Sapotaceae > Vitellaria > Vitellaria paradoxa. The sequence goes on from CM034236.1 coordinate 22,611,809, forward strand.
TGAGATAGAAGTATAATCACAAATATATTAAATATATTAAAATAGTAGCGAGTAAAATTTAACATGTGTTTACCTGGGTTAGTTCTCATTACGGATCTTTGAGCCACAGGTTGAGCAAAGGAGTCCTGTTTATCTCTAAAGATAAGTAACTGTAAAATATCATAAGTTTAGTAAGTGATTTTCAATCATAAAAATGAATTAATTGAATTCTTTGTGTAAATGAATAAAAATAATTATCACTCACCTAATTCATGGCCAAAATTTGATTATCTAATACTGGTTCCAACTTTGTGATTACATCTTTTGTTCCATTTAACACTTCCATTAACACATTAGGGGAAGATTGAGTCCCATATTGAAATTGAGGATTCAAGAAATATTCTGCCATGAATATAAATGTAAAAAAAAAAAATGTTACTGTAAGAAAATAAATGAAGAAAACATGTGATTTAAGAAAAAAACAAAAAAGGTACTTATAAAAAAATATATCAGCTGCATGTAAATCGTGATGTAACTGCGAAGCCCAACGATTATCAATTATCTTCCAATACTCTTGATAGTAGCGACAATTATTTTTAATTGCCAATTTTGCTCTATCCATTGTCTCATATTTGAAACCAATGGTAGGTGTTTCATCACCATTCACTAACCTTAGTACCTTAACAAAGGGCTAATATACTTTAATTATATCATTGGACTTCTTCCAAAACTCAGAATCCAAAATTACTTGTTTCACTTCAACCTCTGGACCATTTCTTGACCTCCCCCATTTCGATCTTCTCCACTCTTCTGATGTAAACATATTCCTTAACTCCTGCTTATATCTCACTATACTTTCAAGTGCAATGAAATTTGTTGCAAATCTAGTGATAGCAAGACGAAGCAATTCTTTTCCCCTAGTGTACTTTTTCATGATGTGGTAGACAGTTGGATAATTATAAATAAAAGTTGTGATTGATTTTGATGTATCCAAGACTTTTGCTACACTTTTCTTTTTTGAATTATCGTGTAACATTAAATCAATACAATATGCAGCACATGCACTCCAATACAAGTGATGCCTTTTTTGCATCAACTTGTGGCCTACAGCTTTCAAAGCTACCTCATTATCAGTCACAACTTGGACCACGTTAGACTCACCAATTTTCTCCACCACAGAATCTAACAACCCAAAATAGTACTTTGCTGTCCTACTGCTCACATTTGATGTATCAATGGACTTGTGAAATATTGTTCCTTTATTACAATGCACCAGAAAATTAATTATGTGATCACATGTTGGTCCAGTCTACCCATCACACATGATTGTAACACCCCCTCCTTCCAAATCCCTTCAAATGAGCGTCTCCATTGTTTGATCTCCTTATACTCCTTAGGTAGGTACACCTCTAAAATCTCATATGCAATAGGAATCTTTATCCCTTTCCCTAACTCTGCAGCAATATCAAACATAGGCTAAGCATATTCTGATTCTATAGCCTGAAAAGGGATATTATTAAAAAACATAAATTTGGATACAGCTCTACCCAACTTTTCTCTTGCCATTTTCAAACCCTTAAAATTCAACTTAGGTTGTTTTGAACTTTTACTTTTTTGGAGTAAAATATCCATTTCTCTCAACTTAGCTTCAGGCTACTCTTGATCAATCCAATTCATCTGTCTACCACCAACATCGTGTACACTTCTTCCCCGAGTTAATCCATGTCTAATTTCATCCCCACTACCACTACTTCCTGTACCTCTCATTCTTTCTATCTAATCCTGATGATCTTATCTACTTATATATTTTGCATATGCCAGTTCTGGGTCAGAATCAGCATCAGAATCCTCATATTCTCCCAGATTAATACCACGACTTTCATCTCTTAATTGTGTTTCTAGTTCATCTTTTCTTTTTTGCTTATCACTCTTTTTTTGTGCAGCATCTTTCAAATGTTTCATCATTTTGTCACGCCCCGGATTTTCATAACCGAATGCCTAGGGGTGACTTGGGATTTATTTGTTAGGTATAAAAATAAAATGATAATAACACGCTGTCACACCCCAGAATTTTTCTCCAAATTGGGGTTGACCCGCAAAAATTTAAGATATTAAAAATCTCTTGTTTATCCCAAACAATATTTATAAGTCATTGGACTGAACCATTTGATGGGATTTCAACTACAAGGCACAAAATAAAGATGGAGAAAAATATTACAGAGCCATCTAAGTGTCCCAACCACGCGATTAACATTACATACCAAATAAAAGTAAATTAGGTCTATGCTTAATAATTACAATCATCTAACAATTGTTACAGACAAAAATTAAAGTCCTCCAGCTCTACGCAGGAAAGAAGAAAAAAATAGATAACTCTTCTGATGGAATATTTAAGAGAAATTAATCTCTTTCCAGCTCATCTTCTGTACCCCTGTGCTTAATATCCTGAAAAAAATATTCCCACAAGGGGTGAGCTACTAAAGCCTAGTAATCAGAATCTCCTAGGTGCCTATATGCAGTGATTGTAATACTACACTGTATTAAGTGAATGTGTTTAGGTGGCATACTATTTATGCAACAATTAATTCAATAGATCTCAACTGAATAATGTAAATTATACTTACAACGGTTCGATGAAACCGTCACCGTAACTACTATTTTACTTACATGTAAAAATAGTTAAATATTGATGTGTGTATCACAATGAAGTCTGTGTCGCAGTGGTAGGGATCTCAGATTTAGATCCTTAAGGTCTCGGGATCAAACCCCATAGCGATACAGATTTCATACATACATACATATATATATATATATTTATAAAATATTAATCGAGAGGAATTAAATATAATTAAATAATTCCAACACGTCATTCATACATAACAAGAGAGGTTGCTAGTCACAATAAAATTTTGTAAAGGAGTTTAATCTAAATCCTCCTAAGATAATCATACTCCTATCCTCCTCTACCCCCAGCCTTGGGAACCAGTGACTTTATGGGCTTAGCATCCAATGCATACCAACGGTGTCACCTACCAAAAACCTAGCTGTCGCAACCGGCTACCTGACTGGCCAGGTCAGAAGGGAGCATCTCCCAAATAAAATGCATGTTCCCATCTTCATCTAAAAGGCCATTTCTACCCACCCATCACCCCATTGCCAAAAATAGCTTTAGCACCGAGTGCCTTAATTTCTTCTCACCCTTTTATATTCCCAAGGTACCTTGTATGGAAATCAGACATTTTGAATAACAACCGGCAATGTTCCCGGGTAATGAATCAAAAGTGGGATTATTCAGTCACATGCAGTATATTTTTAAGCACTTTATCTATATCCATACTTTAATAGTAATTCTCAATAAATCAAAGATTTAACATAGTCATCAATACCATTATCACAAAGGCAGGCACTATATGTAAATTAACAATTAGCAAGTAAAAAAAAATTTAGAATACAAATTAGTATTTTAGTTAATTGTTTTGACAAGTTTACCATACCAAATTTGATAAGAATAAAATTATTTCTAATGGTATATTAATTAGGCCGAGGTTGGTAGCTTAGTGGGTGGGCGACCCTAATTGCGATTTAAAGTCGCAAGTTCGAACCTCATTGGCTGCAAATCTCGGTTTTTGCTTCTTTTACCTTTTATTTTATTATTTTATGGAATATAAAGATAATAAATAGCTCTTGGACTTATATTTAATTTTTAGCAAAATTGATAAGTTTTATTTTATTCAAAAATAATTTAAATAAATTTTCAATCATCATCTTATTTATAACCAAACCCTTATCATAGGTTTTTGGCTTCAAGATATCCACAAATGTCCACAGAATTATTCCAATGTTTAGGAAGGTATTAAATGAGTTTCATTAAATTCACTTAATCATAAAAATATAATTATATAACTTACTAGGTTGACAAAACAATGCCAAAAATAAATCAAATTCATTTAAGAAAGACCAAATGAGAAAAGAACAAAGCCATTGTTTCTTTTGGGCATTTTATCAAATACTAGCATTTTAGTTTGAATAAGTCATCCAACTATCCATGATGAAACTAATTATCTAAGTCAATTATCATCAATATTAAAGTGTCAAATAATACATAATATCTAGTTTAAAATAATTTCATATCAATAGAAATTATTAACATGATAATAACTAACAGAAGGAAATTGGAAATTTAAATAAATCTTTAAACATAATATTATAAACAAATCCAAACAAGCATCAATTAAAGCTAAGCAGAATAGCAGTTTGAAAGAAAATTCATATAAAATAGAGCAAGACTCCAATATCTATAAACTTTATATCTATAGAAACTAGACTTCAAGACCTACAACTTTTATGTTTTACACTTTTTAAAATTCTAAGGTCTAAAGGTACAAAAACAGTTTTGAATTCAGTTTGTTCAGAAAATACAATTTTACACGTGCTCAGTATTTTGGGTATAACTTTTGACTCACAAATTGGATTGATGCAATTCTTTTTGGCTTGAAAAGAAAACTGAAAGGGCTACAACTTTTATGTTTTAGCCAAAGCCTAATTCCACCGTTTTAGGGGTTAGAAGCACATAAGAAGTTACAAATAGAGAGCTGTCAGCATACTGAGTTACTTCAGTCAAAATTTTGGCTTCTCTACCCCCAGTATACGGGTATTTATTTTTATCACAATCAAGTTTCATACTTCAAACCAGAAAATACATCAAATATATTTTAGGAGATTCATCATCCTACCTCAATGAAGATATTAATGACCAAGTCTGAGAAGGAAAAATGAGTTAGCTTTGAACACCACCCAAATTGAAAAATTCCAAGCCTTTCTTCTTCCTCCAAGCAACACCAAATCTTCAACCTCACTAATTAATAATTTATTATTATTTCTCTCTTATTTTCTTCTCTTTGAAGACACACAATTTATAGGGAGTGTTGAGAAAATTATTGGTGGAGAAAAAAATCAACTAAGGTAAGATCATGCCTATACAATTGGTAGCATGATCCAAGAATCATGCTTACTTTTTGACTATTTAACCATATCATTTAAGAAAAGCATTGGGGAAGATGTATGGAGGTGGCATGATCCGGGAATCATGCTAGCTTTTTGACAAATTAACAAAATACTTTAAATCATGCTAGCTTTCAAACAAAATACTTTAAATCTTGTTTGCTAAATAATTTGAAAAAGATGCTTTAAGGTCATCAATGTGGGTCTTCTCTTTGTCCAATTAGTCAAATAATTTTGAAAGATGGTGAGAGTGTATGGAAGATGGAAATGAAGTTGTCGGGAAATAATTTAGAGTAACTATTCAAGAGTCAATTCATTGAGTGATAAAGTGAGTTGAAATGAGTTGAGGTGAGTCAAAGAAAAGGGTTGACCCATGGGTTAATGGTCTTGGTTTGAACCAAATAAGTAATTGGGCTAAGAAGTGTTTGGATAAAAATTTTAGAAATTCTACATTAAACTCCCACATAGGGTGAAATTTAATCCGAAATTTTTCCAACTAATTTTTATCATTCCAAAAATTTTCAAATGCTCAATTTTCTAGATTTTTACTATAATAAATATCACTACCACACTTAAATAATTTAATTAAGGAAAAAAAAATTCTGGTTATTACACATTTCCTCTCTCACTTCTTTAGATACACTCCCACACAGTGCCACATTTCCTCTTTTTGCTGCCAAATATTCTTTTACACGTGTAATGCCCCTTTAATAATTTTTCCACAAAATTTGCATTTCACGTCATGTCTAGTGCGAATAGGTATTGCAAACCTCCAACCAATATCATCACTGGGATTAATTCTAGAAGTGTCATCACCACCACTACTAGGAATATCACCACTGCCATCACTCCTATTATTTGATTGACGTGGCATTGTTACCTTACAAAATAAAATTTAATATTATATTATTTCATTATTTTGTATCATCAAAATATAAAATATAAATATTTGGTGTTATATTTTTTTATAGCTAAATTTTAAATTAAATTTAATTAGTTGCAATAATTAAATTTAATTATATTAATATAGTACTGATATTACAATAATATTTAAATAATATTTTTGTTAATATGTTAGTAATCTCTAATATAATATAACTAAAATAATTAAATAATATAATATTGTAAATTATATTAAATTAAATTTACTACACCTCTAATTTAATATAACTTCTTTTTAGTAAGGAATTTAGTATAACTTTTAGTATAGCTAATATAATTGTTATTAAGTTACGGTATAAAAATTTATTATAACTTTAATTTAACATTTTTATTATTATGTTATAATATAACAATTATACTTAATTAATAATTTTTAATTTCTAGTGCCTAATTAATATTATTTGATATTGTTAGTATAAATTATATATTTTATTAATATAATAATGTTAATAATTTTATTTATTTAATTTGATTTTTAGTGCAACTAATATTTTTGTTTATATGTTGTGGTACAATAATGATGCTTAATTAATAATTTTTAACATTAGTATAAATTATATAACATCTTGATATAAAAAATTTATTATAATATTTAATTATATTTAAATATAATTTAAGGAGTATTTGGATCCCTAAAAAACACTAAAAAAAACTCTATTACAAATTCTTTCTAATTTTTTCCGATTATATTTCACCAAATGTTACTATTATACTAATTATGATTTATTTTAATAAATTAAAATACTATCTTAATATATTTATACTAAAATATAATATATTATACTTTTTAAAAAAAAAAAAATCTTCATGTTGTTAATTGAAAGAGCAACAAATTTTAGTCAATTACTGGGCCACCTCTCATAAGAGATTGTACATCAATGTTTTCAATGCCAAAAACCTGCAATGTTTCCCCTCCAAGAAAGACATTAAATATGCAAGGAATATAGTATGATTAACACCAATGCACTTGCTCTATTTCTATATGATAGCCAAGGATATAGTTGAATTTCATATTATACTTATACATTAGCATTATATATCATTAATTATATTTATATATTATTTATTAACTATCTAATATCAACACAGTGCTAATAAACCATCTCCCAAAGAACCCATTCAACCACTACCAAAATAAAAAAATATTTAATTAATATTATTTAATTGTATTAATATAAATTATAAATTATATAAAATATTAATATAATATTATTATTATATAATATTAAATTTATTATAATTTAATTTGATATAATTTTGGTATTACAAATATTTTTATTCATATATTAATATTAATACTTAATTAATAATTTTTAACTTAAGTAATATAATTTAAGGGGTGTACGGATCCTTAAAAATATAAAAAAATTTAATTTTTATCAATTTTAAAAAAGTTTTACCAATCAAATTTGGATATGTATTACCTTTACACTAATTTTTAATTTTTTAATTTTTAACAAATCAAACAACGTCTTGTTATATTTATATTAAAATATAATATATTATACATATATATTAATATTAAATATTATGATTATAATTATATTTATTTATTATTTACTTAAGAGTTAAGACTTACTAAGCAAGTGTCCCCTTTGCCAATGAATTAAATTCACTAAAGTTTGCAGGCACAGGCACCCACCGCCTTTTCAAATCAACAGCTTCAGTACCGCCCAAATCAAATCAACAGCTCCAGCCTTTTGCTCCACGGCTTCCATCCCTGTTCGTCAAATATTTAGAGAGTTTTCTGTCTTCCAGAACCCAGACGAGCTTCGTCGATCGGCGTTCGTTCCGTCGGTCGGTGTTCTCTTCGTCGTATGCTTCAGAGATCTAAAGATCAAGATTCAGGAGCCAATCTGTTGTGGGTGAAAGCTGAAACGGTAGTCGGAGGAAGATGAAAATTGAAATCGAAGCCAAAAGAAGTTGAATCGGCGATGGCTTAATCTTGATCTGAAACCGTAAGCTTTCAATGATTCAATTGCTTCTCATTTTTTTTTACAATTTTTTTTTTATTTTTTATTTTTGAGAAGACTTAAAGTAGGTGCTCTGCAATTTCAAACTTTGAATGAAAGTTTTGTTGTTTTGTTTTTTTTTGAATCTCTGTTGATTCAGACATCTACTTTTCAATTTTTTTGTCGATTTTCTCTAAAATTGTTTGTTTATTCTTTCTTTCTTTGTCAATTTCTTTGCGGAATTGAGCCGTAACGCAAGGGTAATGCTTCTATAACGGTCGTTACGGTGCCGTAATGTGCCGTTACAGCGTACGGAGGGAGCCGATTCCGTTACGTAATGGTGATTTTTAAAACCTTGATAGGGGGCATGGAGGCATGGATGACAAACTAACTTCCTCCAAATCTAACACAGGTGGTATAGATTTGGATGAGGCATTCGTGGAAACTTCATCTACCTCTATCCCATCTAAAGTGCGAGTCAATCTTTGGGAAAAAGATGTTTCACAAATTATAGCTCATTCCCTTCCCTCCTCGCCAAGCAAGGGCCGTCTCCAAAGGCACAATATAGAAGACTTATAGGCTGAACTATACAAACTTAAATAGGCTGACACCCATGGTATATATAGCAGAAGCTAAAACTGAAAGCACCCTCCAGCTGGACAAAGCTAATGAGGCAATAGCTTCTTACCAGTCCGATGCGTGCAATCCACTGAAGGGAGAAGTGCAAGGTATGCTTTTAAATTCTTCTCTCTTACCTATAGAAAACTAGATGCAGTCTAGCCATACAAACACCCAGCTGTTGATGAAGGTCCACGCTAAGCTCCTTTGTCCTTGAAAACTCCTACATAATCCCCTTTACCCAGTCAAAACGTAATTCCTAGATAAAAAGGATTTTTTTTTTTGTTCCAAGGCGGTTCATACCAAATTTTATAGAAATACAATGGAAATGGAAAAATGAGAATTTGGAAGAATGCGGCTAATGAAACTGTGAAGAGAAGCTGCGGTTCTAAGGTATTCTGCATTTTTAGACAACCTGGCAACAACCGCAATTTGATCTTGCAGTTATGGAAAATCCATATAGAAAGCGTATAACGATGTTTCGTTTTTAGTTTCAAACTGCAGAAGGGTGTTGTGGTTCTTGCCGTATTATCCCCCCCAATTGTATTGTGACTATATATATACGTATCTATATCTATATATATATATATAGATATATCTATATCTATATCTATATATATATATATATATATATTTCAAGTCTCAATTCTCAAAGTTCTCTATTTCTCTTCCTTGCTCCACCTCGTCCCTCCGTCTCACAGGCAGACTGTTCCTCGGCTTTAAACCAGCTTTCGTGCACCCGAGCTCGCTGGCGAAGTCTCCTTCGTGGACTGGCTGTTATCTCATGCTTGTTCAAGGGTTTAATTGGTAAGTGCTCCACCACATCTTTTTTCCAATCACATTGTGGTAATTAGGGTTTTTGAGTAGAACATCGGTGTACATTGTTCAAATATGGGTTGATTGATCAGTTATTTATGTTAGTTTGAGATTTTGTGTTGATTTACTATTTTTGTAACCGTTGATTTAGATATTTTGTAACTGTTGTTTCACCATTCTAAATTGACATTGTATATTAAGTTGACATTGTATATTTTTTTAAGTTGATTTCTATTGACATTATTATTTTTTAATTAGAATTACTGAAAATATTAAGTTGATTCATGTTGACATTGTATATTTTTTATGAAATTATGTATTTAAAATAATTTGAATTTAATTATGATTATTGAAAATAATTAAAAAATCTGAATCTAATTAGAATATATAATGTTGAGTTATAATATTAATGTCATATTTTTTATTAGATTATGTATTTCAAATAATTCAAAATAATTTTATTCTAATTATATTAGAATTACTAAAAATAATTCTATAATTTGAATCTAAATAGAATATATTATATTATACAATATTAATGTTATATTTTTTATTAAATTATGTAGTTCAAATAATTCAAAATAATTAATTCTAATTAAATTATTGAAAATAATTCTCTAATTTGATCTAATTAGAATATATTTAGGTTATAATATTAACATTATATTTTTTATTAAATTATGTATTTGAAATAATTCGACATAATTTTATTCAAATTAGTATTTCAATAATTAGATTTCGTGCGGGCATCCCTATTTAGCGACGCGCTGTATGGTTCGAGTACAGTGTTAAATAAGTAAGGACCGCTACATTAGCGTCCGGGTGCAGTGTTAAATAGGTAAGGGTCCTCACACTTTCTTGGACGAATGAGGAGGGTAAAGAAGCTAGTCCAAAATGGAAGGTTGGGATTAGGTATTTAGAACATTGGGAGCTTAACTGGGAAACTTATAGAAATGGTGGATACAATGGAAATGAGACGAATCGTAATTGCTTGCTTGCACGAGACAAGGTGGGTGGGACAGAAAGCTAAAGAGATTAAGAGGACTGGGTATAAGTTATGGTATACAGTATTTAATAGATCGAGGAATAGGGTCGGCATAGTAGTAAGCAAGGACTTAAAGGAAGATATAGTTAATGTAAAACACTGTAAAGATAGGATTATTGCAATTAAGTTAGTGTTAGGAGAAGAGATAGTAAACGTAATTAGTGTTTATGCCCCCCAGGCGGGCTTAGGAGATGAACATAAGAAGAAGTTTTGGGAAGACTTGGAAAGAATGCTATTAGAGATACCCCAAGGCGAGGTGGTCTTCATAGGAGAAGATTTGAACGGTCATGTAGGACGTAACGTAGATGGATACATCGGAGTACATGGGGGATATGGATATGGTAATAAAAATGAAACAGGGAAGGATATTTTGGAGTTTTCAGTGGCTTATGATCTCATGGTGTCGAACAATGTTTTTAGGAAGAGAGATGAACATTTGGTGACTTATAAGAGTAGCTCCTGAAGGACGCAGATTGATTTCTTCTTAACTAAGAAAAGAGACTACGTAGCTTTACTTACCAAAAAAAAAAAAAAAGACTACGTAGCTTGTAAAGATTGCAAGGTTATACCAGGGGAGAGCTTGACTTCCTAACATAAGTTGTTGGTCATAGATGTGCAGCTTCAAAGGTGGATTAGAAAAAAGAAGTTGTATAGATGCTCAAGAATTAAATGGTAGAACTTGAAAGGTGATAAGCAACTAGCATTCAGGGAAAGAGTATTAGAGGAAGACGTTTGGGCGGTAAATGAGAGTACAAATAATATGTGGGATCGATAGCAGAGTGTATTAGGAGGGTAGGGAAAGAAGTCTTAGGAGAATTCAAAGGGAGTGCTCTGGCACAAAAAGAGGCATGGTGGTAGAGTGAGGTCTTCTAAGACAAGATAAGAGTTAAAAGAGAGTGTTTTAAATCTTGGCAAAATGATCGAAATGTAACGAACTTGGAAAGGTATAAAAAAGCAAGAAGAGAAACTAAAAAGACAGTTAGTGAGGCTAAGGCAAAGGCATTTGAGTATTTATATAGGCGATTTAACACTAAGTGAGGCTAAGGCAAAGGCATTTGAGTATTTATATAGGCGATTTAACACTAAGGAGGGCAAAAGAGAGATATTCAAGCTTGCTAAATCCAGAGATAGGTGGACCAAGTATTTAACCCAAGTTAAATGCATTAAGGATGAGGATGAAAAGGTATTAGTAAAGGAAGAAGAGATAAAGGAGCGTTGGAAGAGCTACTTTTACAAGTTATTTAACGAAAGCAGTAGTAGTGACACACAATTAGGGCAGTTTACCACCTTTAGGGAAGAATTAAATCATATGTTCTATAGGAGAATAAGTAAGGAAGAAGTAAAAGAAGTTTTGAAAAAGATCAAGAATGGAAAAGCGGTTGGGCTAGATGGTATCCCTATTAAGGCTTGGAGGTGCCTAGGGGAGTGTGGCATAAGTTGATTGACAAAACTTTTTAATGTAGTGTTAAAGAGCAAGAATATGCCTAATCATGGAGGAAAAGTATTTTTATACCCATATACAAGAACAAAGGAGATATTCAGATTTGTGTGAACTACTGCGAGATTAAATTGATGAGCCATACGATGAAATTATGGGAGAGAGTTAGGAGAGAAGACTAAGACGGGCAACAAACATTTTAGAGAATCAATTTGGTTTCATGCCTGGGAGATCAACCATGGAGGCTATCTTTCTCCTGAGGAGGTTAATGGAACAGTATAGAGAAGGTCAAAAAGATTTATATATGGTGTTCATTGATTTAGAGAAGGCCTATGATTGAGTTCATAAGGAGATTTTATGGAGAGTATTAGAAAAGAAAGGAGCGCGTGTCATATATATTGAGGCGATAAAGAACATGTATGATAGAGCCATGACATCTATACGGACGACTGGTGGAGAGACTAAAGAGTTTCCTATCACGACTGGTTTACATCAAGGCTCAGCGTTAAGCACGTACTTGTTTGCTTTAGTTATGGATGAGATTACAAGACATGTTCAGGATGAGGTGCCGTGATATATGCTATTTGCAGATGATATTGTTTTAGTAGATGAGACGAGAGAAGGAGTGAATACTAAGTTAGAATTGTGGCAGGAAACGTTAGAGACAAAAGGGTTTAGGCTAAGTCGATGCAAAACGGAATATATGAAATGCAGGTTTAGTCAAAGTAGAGCAACTGGTAGCATAAAAATAAGTTTAGGCACACAAAAGATTGTAGAAAAATAAAACTTTAGATACCTTGGATCTGTGGTGCAATAAGATAGAGGGATTGATACTAATGTAAGTCACAAGATTCAGGCCGGGTGGACCAAATAGAAGAGTGCTTCGGGGGTCTTGTGCGATCGAAAAATCCCCCTCAAGATAAAAGGAAAGTATTATAAGGTAGCGATAAGACCAGCGTTACTATATGGATCAGAGTGTTGGGCAGTAAAGTATAATTATGATCAGAAGATGACAGTTGCGGAGATAAGAATGCTAAGATGGATGTGCGGGATTACAAGGAGAGATAGGATTAGGAGCGAGGAGATTAGGGACTAAGTGGGAATATCATTGATTGAAGATAAAATGAGAGAAAATCAATTAAGATGGTTCGGCCATGTTAGAAGGCGTCCAACGGAGGCACCTGTTAGAAGGTGTAAAAGTATGGAGATTGCCAAGAGTAGGAGAGGAAGAAGAAGATCCTAGAGAAGTTGGAAAGAAATTACTAGACATGACCTTGCCTACCTGGATCTAATGGATGACATGACCTTAAACAGATTTGATTGGTGTCGTTAAATCTATATAGCCGACCCTACCTAGTGGAAAAAGGCTTGGTTTGGTTTGGTTAATATTTTAATAATTAGACATAATTTTATTCAAATTGTAAGTTTTTTTTAGTGGCAAATCCCCACAAAATCTTAAATTAAATATGATAGATTTGAATATTTTCTATATTGAAGAAAGAAAAGATTTGCATATTTCCTAAATTGAAGATTTTTCAAATTGACAAATTTCTAAAACCATAACCACAATATTGCAATCTAAGTCCAATTAAGAGTGAAGAACAAGACTGCACAGACTAGGAAATATGAGCACAAAATTTCAGTATGCATCGTAAGCAGCACGCAGGGAGCGCGCAGCTGTGCCACATTGGTGTTGGGAGTTTGCAGGGTATGCGTGGGTTTACCCATTTTTCCAATAGACCTTGCAGCATAGTCAAGGAGAGCGCGATGGTTCGAGTGAATTATTATGTGAAAGATTTTGTTTTCGTTTAGAAAATCTGTTTATATATTTGAGTCCTAATTGGAATAGAATTTTGTAAGTCTATATATATGCACCCAAGCTTAATGTACAACACACTACAACGAATCACACCTTTAGCATCCATTTTCCCAACCAAATATAAATTTGGTCGCTAAAGGGTGACTTTTCCTGGCCGAGCTAAGATTGGTCACTAGTAGTAACTTTTTCCTAATCAAATGAATGTTAGTTGCCAAAAGGATAGCTTTTCCCAGTCGCCAAAGGATAGCTTTTCCTGACCAATTGGTCACTAAAAGGTTACTCTTTGGTGATCAAGTTAATTTTGGTCACTAAAAGGTTAATTTTCCCGACCAATTGGTCGCTATCGCTAAAAACTTGAATAAAAAATAATAAAATATTTATCACCATTGCTGACCAATAGATCAGTAAAGGTGTCACTTTTAGCTACCAATTGGTCGCTAAAAGATTATTCTTTAGCAACCTAATTATCTTAGTCATTATATGTTTACTTTTCCCATTCAATTGAGCGTTAAAAATTTGAAAAAAATAATAATATATTTATTATGAACTAACTTAAAAATATTAATGATATATTTATTACATTTACCGACCAATTGGTAGGTGAAGGTGCTATTTTCAGCTTCCAATTGATTGGCAAAAGTGATAAAAAATTATTGTAAAAAATGATAAATAAAAATAATAAAATTTTGTTTCTTTCTCTATCTTTTTCTCAAACAAATTTGTTTATTTCTTTGTATGATTTAAATTAGATTTCATAAATTTTATTTTAATATTTATTTATTAATTTTAATTAATTTATAAAATTATCAAAAATTAATCATAGATCAATAAAAAAAAGTTATCAAATTAATACTTAAACTAAAATTACCAAATCAAATTTAGATAACCTGAATGCATAATCAATTTTTTTCAAAGTAAATATGTTGTAACCTTTATAGTTTGTATAACTTATAACTAGGTAAATATTAAATATTTTAATATCTAATAGTTGTTTAGTGTAATTTAATATTAATCATATTAAAGTGACATTATTTTAAATTTAGTTGGAAATGATAAAAATTTAAAAATAAAAAATAATAAAAAATTATTTATTAATTTTAGCTAATTTCATTTCTTTGTCTTTTAAGAACTTATTTCCAAATATAATCACCAAAAACATTTTTTGTATTAAAAATAAATTGTTAAAATAGTTTTCAAAAATTTTGTTTTTAAAAAATAATTTTCTGAAACTAAAACGAAATGCGATCAAATTATTTGTAAAAATATAAATACAGAATGAAGAAAAATATATATAGCGAGCCATGATATAATTAAATTAAAGACATGTTTTAAATATGTGCTAAACAGAAGAATTAAACAAAAATAAAAAAAGATTTAAAATTATTTTTAGTTAAATATAATAGTTATTCATAAATTATTTCTAAATATCTGTATAATTCTATATATTGTTTGTGATTTCTAATTATTGAAACAAAAGTTAAAATAATTAAGTAAAAATAGTAAAGTTTTTATCACTTTTAACGATCAATTGGTCGCTAAAGGGGTACTTTTGCTGACCAATTGATCGCCAAAAGTAATAAAAACTTGTGTATATATATTTAAATAGGTAAAATACATATATAAATGCGGCCAACCACACCAACTTCCAAATAAATGGTACGAGTTCGATTCTCAACAACAATAACAAAAAATCCAAAAATATAGATTCAACAAATGGCACAATAGTAGGCTGACATGTGACCTAATTATAGGTTGACACGTGGCCCAATGCAAGTTGCCATGTGGTATGATGACATGTCAGCAAATGATGCCATGTGGCACCACATTTGAATTTTTATTTTTCAAATTAATTCAAATGTCTAATTTTAACCATTTTGCCGATCAATTAGTCGCTAAAAACTAACCTTTTGCGACCAAAATTTGGTCGTTAAAGGGTAAACCTTTCTTGACCAAATATAAGTTGGTCGCCAGAGGCCTACCTTTTGGCGACTAAAGTTTGATTAGCAAAGATCATACTTTTACCAACCAAATATATTTTTGGTTGCCAATACCTTCTGCGATTAACCTTTGCTGACCAATTGACGGCCAAATTATATTTGGTTGGCAAAGGTTTTAGCAACCAAAAAATAACCTTTAGCGACCATATTTTTGGTCATTAGAAGTGTTTATTGTTGTAGTGCCATAGAACTGAAGGGGCATAATATAGAATCTTGTGAGAGAAAATTTTTCCTCTTGAGCATATAGATCTTTCTCTTATTTTTCTTTATTTTCTGTGTGAAACAGAAAATTCACTTGTAGGGTTTGTTGAGTGAATCGAGTAAGAGTGATGAAAGGATTCGTGCGAGTGAGTCGTAGAGAGTTTGAATAGATTCTTGTAGCCCATTGATAGTGGAATTTGAAATAAATGTTTTTCTCCCTGTGAGAGTGTTTCCTTGTCATTCTCTAGTGTTATTATTTTTGCATTGTGTGTGATTGCTTGGTTCGGAGAATTTTCACAAATTATAGAATTTGAATCTAATTAGAATAAATAGTATTAGGTTATAATATTAATGTTATACTTTTTATTAAATTTTGTATTTCAAATAATTCAACATAATTTTATTCTAATTAAAATTACTGAAAATAATTCTCTAAGTTGAATCTAATTAGAATATATAATATTATATTTTTTTATTAAATTTTGGATTTCAAATAATTCAACATAATTTTATTCTAATTGAAATTAGTGAAAATAATTCTCTAATTTGATTTAATTAGAATATATAGTATTAGATTATAATATTAATGTTATAATTCAAAACATTCGAATATAGTTAAAATATATAATATTAAGTTATAATGTTGATGTTATAATTTTTTATTAAATTATTTATTTAATGGTTTTAGTTTTCCTAATCTTAACTTCATAATTTCCGTAATAGAAGATACCATGTCAGAACAATGCGCGATTGTATTTTGCTATTGGGGTCGGAACGTAACTTCGACTGATGAAGAGTTGTCCTATGATCGTGAGTATGAGGAGAGCATTCGGGCTACTAGTACGATAACTTATGAACATCTAATAACCAAAATGTGCAACACTTCGGGTGTAAAAGAGGTTCGGGTAAAGATCAATGTTACGTGACGGTATCCAGTGATTGTTGGAATTGCAGTTCGTTACGGGCCATTTCAGGTGAAAACTGACAGTGCGGTTAGGAAAATGATGGATGCCATAGCTCAGTTGAAATGGACGCACGTTGACTTGTACATTAAGTATGAAGTACCGTCGGTTGAAGCTCCTCTACTTGCAATAGTGCGTGCTAACGTGCGGTCAACACTTATTATTAATCTGTGAGAGAGCATGCATTCAATTCTCATGATTTCCAATCGCCTCGCAGTCCTTTGCATGCAGAGTTCCCTGAATGGGAGGTAGTTTGAGAAGTAGATTTATACAAGGAGCAAACCGATGTTGCCGTATCACATGTGCCTCTGACCATGGAAGCTATGACGATAGAAGAAGACTCATTCTTAGGGTTATATGATGATAATAACGCCGACCTAGATGGTAGCGACGATGATGACCTAAATGTTAGGCTTAATGCTAATGAGAAGGTCGAAGGGATGAACATAGCTTCCATCAACCCCCTCGCAATGTTCACAACTTTAACTGAGCCAAGCATTGCAGCATCCACGTCTAGGTTTCAATGCCTAAATTAGGACCCTAAGATAAAGGAGCCTGGTGTTGGAGCTATTTTCAGTGACAAAACTAAAGACGTATTTAGTTAAAACGAATACTCAATATTAGACAGTTGAATCGGATGCCCGGAGGTGGGCTATCAGGTGCATGATGCCTGGAGAAACCCCTTGTATTTGGTGATTATGGGCTACAAAACTGAGAAGACATGGCTAGTTTCAGATCACCAGGTATGAGGGCCCCTATAGTTATGTTTATATTCGGATGAATCAAGATCACCCCCAGTTAGATGCCAGTTATGTTGCGATACATATAGAAGAATTGGTGAAGAATGATCCATCTGTTTCAGCTCGTTTTCTAGCTTTGGTAGTGAAAAATTAATTTCAACACATGGTATCGTATAACAAAGCATGGGTTGCGAAATAGAAGCCATTGCCAGTATTTTTGGTGACTAGGACGAGTGATATAGTAAGCTACCAGTATTTCTACATGCAGTGCAAACATACAATCTTGAAAGTGTTGTGAATTACTACTATTATCCTAGCCTAATTAGAGGTACTACCGTTCTACAGTACCTGTTTTGGGCATTCAAATCCTCTATTGATGGCTTCCAGTTTTGTAGGTTGGTCATTACAATAGAGGGCACTCAGTTATATGGAAAGTATAAAGTGGATGTTGCTTATTGTTATGGGAAATGATGCTAACCTACAGATTTTCCGGCTGGCCTTTACAATTGTAAATGAGGAGACGTTGGATAATTGGTACTGGTTTCTTCGCAACTTGAAGAGACGCATCATACCAAATAAGCAAGACCTTTATTTGATCTCTAATAGACACGTTGGCGTTACCAGTGCCATCAACACCCCCACTTTTGGATGGGCACCCCATATTGCCATCTATAGATATCATTTAAGGCACGTGAAGGTTAATTTTAAGAAGAAGTTTCCTGGCTCTCATTTAAATAAGCTGATGTCTCATGCTGTAAAAACTCTACAGATACAGAAGTTTGATTCCATAATGGAAACAATTAATGAACTCAATTATGATGCGTGGAAGTATTTAGACGAGATCCCCAAGGAAAGGTGAATAATGTCTCATGACAGAGGGCATAGATATGGGAATGCAATATTTCATAATGTTTTAACAATGTGATGCTAGGTGCCAGATGATTATCTGTTGTAGCATGTGTTCAGTTTACATTTTACAAAGTCATGACATATTATAGTAATCGAAATGAAGTCTCAGTGGCAGTGTATGGTGACGGGGTTCGACATCTGCCACAAGTATTAGACTTGATTGGTAAATATCAAGAACGTGCTCGAGGACACTGAATTGTTCATTTCAATCATATTGATGGTGTATACGAGGTAACTACTAGGCACCATATAAATAGGGGTGGTCATGTACAGGTGATTTGTCTGAAAGATCAAACTTGCATGTGTGGTAAATGGACCAATTATCAGATCCCCTGTTCACATGTCATTGAAGTTTGTGAGGAACGACATTATGATTGGATGGCCATGATTTTGTCGGAGTGTAGCACTAACGGCTATGTTAGCACGTATGCTCCCCGATTTCAACACTTACATAATGCTAAATATTGGGAAGTGCCAAGTGTCCCAGCTTTCATCCTTAACCAGTAGTTGAAGTGAACAAAAGGAAGGCCAATGTCAACTCGTATTAGGAATGAAATGGATAAGAGTGAAAGTTTGACTGAGCTGCGTTGTGGTATTTGTCGCGAAGAGGCTCATACTAGGAGGAATTGCCTTGGAAAACAACCAGGCTAGTTAGTTTTTAGATTACTCGATTTTGTAATATGAAAGGCTTTGTACTATTTTGTTCTTCAGTTTGATGAGACTTTCTGGTTGCTTTGTTATGTAACTCGTAAGACTTTTAACTATTTTGTTATTTAATTCATAAGATTTCTTATTGTTTTGTTACGTAATTCATAAGACTTTTAGTTACTTTGTTATTTAATTCATAAGACTTCTGGTTGCTTTGTTATGTATTTCGTAAGACTATTAATTGCTTAGTTATTTAATTTAAAGACTTCTAATTTCTTTGTTTTATAATTTGTACACTTTTTAATTGGTTTCTTACTATTCAGTTAAGTAACATATAATTGTTTGAACTGTTAGTAATTCTTTCATTTGTTATGTGTAGGTCATAGATCCCCCCCGGTGATCAGGAGCCTCCTTTGTTATCGGCAGGATCGTGTGATACATTAATGCCAGGGGCATAGCTTAGACATAGGTCTATGGACTTATGGGATGGTGTGATAGGTGTATGTAGTTGCTTACTATATTTAATTTATAATTACTAAGTGTTTGTAATTGAATTTTAATTTTTCATTACTTAGGAGTTGGTAGTTCTTGATCTTTGTACTGGCCAGCGCCTCATAAGAGACATTACCGAGCCACCAAGAGATGCCCAAGTTGTAGATTACATTGTCAGGGCAGGTGCCAATGGGTTTTATCGCCTCGGGGGCATCATGTTATACAGGCCACTCATCATAGCACTTGTGGAGAGGTGGAGAATAGAAACCCACACTTTCCATATGCTGACTGGGGAATGTACTATCACACTGGAGGACATCAGTGCCATCACCGAGTTGATAGTTTATGGGATGGTAGTTACTGACATTGATGAGATTTATACTACTCAGGGGTGGATTGACATTATACAGGGCCATTTAGGCGTGGCAACACCTGTCAGTGCTATCAGAGGAGGCACTATAAGGATCAACTAGTTGTAGCAGTACTTCTCACACCTCCCAACTAAGGTAGATGAGGACTTAGTGCACCGCTATGCCCGTGTGACCTTGTTTATGTTGATTGGAGGATGCTTTTTCCCAAATAAGTCCGATAACATGATCTTGACGATGTTTTTACCATTGCTTATGACTTGGACCGTGTTGGCCAGTATAACTGGGGAGGAGCAGCTTTGGCTTACCTATACCGGGAGATATGTAGGGCATCACGGACCTGGGCGAAGGAGATAGCTGGCCCATTGGTCATTTTACAGATATGGGCACGAGAGAGGTTTTCATTAATTCGTCTACCTGTATGACATTGCGGCCGATGAGCTGATGCACCTCAGGCTGAGGCCCCTAATGCATTTCATCCAGATGCCCTAGATGTGGCACATCTAGATGATGCACCACCTATGGCACCTCCAGTAGTCGGTGCATTACTTGTTTGGTCGCCAAACCCATACGGTTGTAGGTATTACAATGTTAAATGGATTTCATATTTTTCTATATTAGCAAAGTTACTAGTTGTTTTTGTAATACATTAATCTATACGTAACTACACTTCAATCAAATGGTAGGTGGGCCTTACATTGATGTTTGCACGTACTCTACTTGAGTATAGAGACAAGCTGGACTTGATGGCAGACTCACAGATTACATGGTAGCCATACCTAGTTGACTTATCTATCCCAGCACACGATTGATAGATATGGCGAATGAGATCCCTATTGATTTTCTACGATATAGTCAAGATGCACTTACTTGATCGCGTGCTGCAGTGGTTTGGCATAGTCCAGCAGAAGCTCATTATATGTGACACATCTTAAAGTTTATATGCCATTGATCGGCAAGGCAGGACAAGTATTGACTGGAGTATACAGCATATTGATCACATCGCTGTGTGAAATGATTGGCGTGCTCGTGTGGTCACTGCTGACCTATTTACTGGTTGGATGGATCGCAGTGATCCATATATGCAGTTGTATGAGTTGATTTCGAGGCATCCTATTGGGCCTCCTCGTGATGTGCCTCCAATTGGGTCTCAGCCGGTGGCTGCCACTAAGGAAATATTGATAAGCACTATTCAAATGAAACAGATTGTGATCTACTATTTAATTAGAATGCGTTATATTCCTAATACGTTTGAATGATGTTTTCAAGTACAAACTGCAGTCATGGCCACATAGGTTATAATAGATCTCTTCAACTGCACTAATATAGATGAGGTATATTGTTTAGTGATGACCTTGAGGACAATAGGCCGAAGGCTGTTGCCGCCCTAAATGAGGAGCACCGAGGCCGAGGGGATTATAGGAGATTCAGATCAAAGGGATCTGGACCATCTAGCTCAATTGGAGTTGGGCCGTCTAGCTTAGCCAGCCCATCAACCTTAGTCGGAGATGGGTCTCCCATTTTCGTCGGAGTGGGCCTATTGACATAAAAAATGCCTATATCACAGCCGATATACATGTTGACCTCCCTAGCATTGATGACTATATAGTGATCACTAAGCTTGTCAAGTGGTCACTACCACACTTTGTCTACTCAATTACACCATCAGCTAATATCCGGTTAGGTACTTCCACTTTACCACTAAGCAGTCCACGATCACCCTCTCCACTATAGTATGCGAGGAGGAAGAAGGTGAGGCCTCGGTATCAGACTGAGATGAAGACTACGAGCCATGTACAGTTAGAGGAGCCCCTCAGCTATGCATAGGGGACTGAGCAACCCTCTCAGCCGACGGAGCCTCTAACTCAGTCACATGCAGAGAAGAGGCGTAGAAACCTTGAGCGGACTAAGAAAGTTCCTAGCTGTGGCACCCATTAGCTGACCCTAATTAGTTTGAGAGTAAGGCATTGTTGTTTGAGTTAATTTCTTTAATTTTTTTTTTGTTTTTTGCTTTTTTGAGCCCATGCATCAAAATTTTAAATTTCTTCGCATAGGATTGTTAAGTAATCCTATTGAACTGTGAATTTGTATTTCTATTTATTTGCTAGATCTAGTAACGTTGAAACTGTTCACTGCATTGATTTTATAGGATACGATGATGAGAAGTCATTTCTAATGTCACAGAAGAGCTTAGAAAAATAATTTGGTCAATCTTTGATTTTTATTATAGCAACCTTTACGGATAGGGGGTACGAGGACAAGACTGAATGGGGTAATGAGGTAACTGAACTTGGAAACTATATTTTGTTGGGAACATATAATTGCTTGTTCATATGTTCTTTTAAGTTAAATATTACTTATAAAGAAAAATCTCATTGGAGTGGTCTAGTGTCAATTTTTTTTTTTTTAAACATTCTCAAGCATAGCTTTTGATTGGCTGAAAGCATGTATGATCGTCATTGTTAGTTCTATTGTTTTTCTTTCTATTACACATTAATTGATATAGAGCTAAAATTTTATTTTCTCGACTCTAGAATTCACCTTCTCCTTTTTCACCTAGATTTGATAATTTTATCAGGACATCTAATTTTAAGTTACCAACTGACCCTTCAATTTCGATTATCATGGTGGGACCTGGTACTGGTTTGGCACCTTTCAGAGGATTTTTACAGGTTGGATGCACTCTTATGATTTGTGGGTTCCTTTTGTCCATCAAAAAGGCTATAAGCTTACATATAAGTATTACAGGAGAGGCTGGCCTTAAAAGAGGATGGTACTCAACTTGGTCTTGCTTTACCATTCTTTGGATGTAGAAATCATAAAATGGTAGGAATATTTGCTGTATACACTTGTGATTGGAAACTTTTCCTATAAACTTGAAGACCGTAGAATTTTCTAACTAGATTCTTGTTTGTTAGATTTTATTTATGAGGACGAGCTTGATAATTTTGTTGATCAAGGTGTGCTATCTGGGCTGGTGGTTGCATTCTCACGAGAGGGGCCAGAGAAACAGTATGTTCAACATAAGATGCAGGAAAAAGTAAGTTGTAGAAAGTTTTAGTTAATGAGATAAATTATATGATTCATCGTTAAGTTTGATTTTATGGATGTGCAGGCGAAACAAGTTTGGAGTTTGCTCTCCTAGGGAGGATATCTTTATGTTTCTGGTGATGCAAAGGACATGGCCAGAGATGTCCATTGCATGTTGCATACCATTGTCCAAGACCAGGTGTAAGGTACTATCTATCCTTCCCACGCACACAAAAATAAAATAAAATTAAAAAATTGGTCACAATATCAATATGAACTTTCAACTTGAATAATTATGGCAGTCCCATATTTTCATAGAGCTAAAATTAGTAAATTTTGCTCAAGTAATCTTTCTAAAAGCATAAAAGCATCCATTTTGAAGCACTATTTAAGAAAAACCCTTCACAAAATTTCTGTTTCTCCCAATGACTTTCAGTTTCCCGACTGAAACTTTTTACTCACAGATATATATTCAAATGCTAGTGTGCTTTCCTTGAACTGGAACTGTAAGCCCATCTTTCATCTTTGTGTGTAGATATTAGTGTGCAAGTTCCTTGACAAAAGTCTAAGCATTTAATAATGTCAATTAGCTGACAAGAACTTCAAATAACTTCTTTCGTTTTTATTTGCTTGAGCTGGGGTGATATGATTTTCTAATCTCTTAAAGAGAGACCAAAACCACATTGGACTTTAGTTGGCTAGTAAAATGACAACATTGACCCATAAAAGATAAATTGTTCATTTACCATTTATCCACAACAAATGTCCATCCACTATATTCATTTATTGTATATTTTATTTCTCAACTATTCTGCATGGCATTCCACACTATTAGAGGTGACAATGCGTTGGGCAGGTACATTAACAAGAAGTGTTTAAAGCCTATTTGGGCTGACACAACCTTGTGTAAATACGTAGGCAGTGATCCAGTATTAGGCCCGAAAGAGCTAGCTTGACCCACCAATTTTTTTTTTAAAGAAAGGGTAATTTAATTAGTTTGTAATTTATAGACTTACTAGTGATTAGCTGTGCCTAAGGGCATAGAAATATAATTTAGCATGTAAATAGTTTAAATTTAAATTTATAAAATGTACATGAAAAAAATATAAAATAAACTTATAAAAATAAAAATCATCAATCAAAAAAGATTAAGACATCTGTACAATTTTTATTATTTATTACAAATCTTATCATATTTTTTAAAATTTTAATCTTAAATCTTTTATATAAACAGTATTCAAAACAATATGAGAAGAGCGAAAGAAAAAAAGAAATAATTATGGACATTGAGCAAATCCAATAGTTGAAAGTATCTCAAATTCAAAATTTTAAGTTTTCTTTTTATATAAATGACACGAATAGTATAAAAGTGTATGTATTTAAAATTTAAGTTTTAGGTACATTAAAATTAAAATTTTAATTTTAATAAAATTTTAAAGAAAATTAAAGTTTAAGTTTAAAATTTAATTAACTTTGTCTAGTAGGTATCTATACGTTGTTTAAAATGTGTATAATTTTATTATTTATCACAAATATTGTTAAAATTTTTAAAATATTAATTTAAAAACTTTGATATATAAAAAGTATTCAAAAAATATATAGGAATAGTGGAAAATAGAGAGGAATTACTCAAAAACTTTTATATATATAAGAAATGTTCAAATCAATATTAATTGAAACACCCCCGGGCAGCTCGCACAAACCCAACTTTTGAAATCCAAATAATTGAAACGCAAACCTTCCCGTGCACCACCTGAGAGTCGCCACCTAGGCAAATGTCTAATCGATAATTGTATTTTATTATATAGATTTTGTAACTGTAACTTGTTAATAGAAATTGTGGTAAAGAATATTTGAAGTATTGAAGAGGACCTGCTAGAATTTTTATTAGTCAATCAGTGGTGCAAGTGTTGGTAATAAGAATTGGTTTACAAAGCCTATGCACTGATTTTAAGTGAAAACTGTAATGGAGAACTTTTAAGAATAAATGGATAAATAATTTATTATTGATTTATATTGAGTGTCTTAAAATGTCTATGACCTCTGAATGTGATTACAAGTTTTGCTAAAACTTGAATAATTTTTTAGCAGAGATCAGGCAATGCTGTTGATGGCTGCTATTTTCTTGTAATGGACCTTTTGGTTGTCTTATGTCTGCTTTGGCTGACCCATTAATCATTGTGAAGGTGGTGGTGAAAAATACATTGGCTTGCTATTGGTTCTCTGTAATAAATAGCATGAAATATATGGTTCCTGTAATTGCAGTGTGTTAGTTTTCATTGGTTAATAATACATTTTGGGCTTCTGTTTGTAGTTACATGCTCTTGTGAAGTATGAGTCTGTGGAGGCCGTAGAGAAAGCTGTGAGTGTGAAGTTTGTTTTATGCTTTCGGAATAAACTGTAAGGAGTTTACAGATACTGCATTGATGGTGAATGGATCAGGTGGCTACGTTAAATGATGAACAAGATTGGAGATATGGCATGCGAGTTAAGATTCTAAAAAAGTGGTAATTGGAAAAAAAAAAAACGAAGAAGTAAGATTGGAGATGAACAGATTATGAGAAGTATAGCAACTCTTAAGCATCTGAATCAGCTGGAGATAAGGAGAATCATTACTTAAGTGAGCATCATGATAATACACATGATGAAGAGGTCAGTGGTTTACATCTTACATGCACTGAGTCCCTTTCAACTTCAAGGTTGTAGTTCTATTTACATTGGCCTCTTTAAGTGTCTGTTTTTCTAATCTATTCACGTACAGGATGGGGACCATGCATCAAAGGAAACAAATGGGTTCAAGGGCCGAAATCAAAGATAGGGAAGGGGACACTCGATTGAAAAAGGAACTAAACCATCAACCTATCAAACTATCACAACATCCATGCACCTGCATAAAGTACCTGGGCACCCACCCAAAGTACTAAGGTGCCTATGTCCCGCTTGGGCCAAAAATGGCTAAGTCTGAAATTAAGTCTCATTTTCCATACTTTTGTCAATTAAACCTTTAATACATTACATTAACCATATTAACATCTTAATATATAATAAACTTGTCAGTCACGATTAAATCAAAAGTTATGACCAAAACAATATTTGCTGAAAAGTAAAAATTTTCTTTTAGGTTCACTAATCTTCGCAAACCAACGTGCTAATCCACATTTCATTTATTAATAAAATAAAAATTTTGAAAATGCGGGTCATCACACCATACCTTTACTGAGGTTCTAATACAATGGCATGGCTAGTCACTAGCAAAAGCAACATAAGAGAAACTTTATTGGGTAAAGTCTCAGTACCCAGATCTGGACCTTGAGGTGAAGCTCAATTTTAGACAACGGGTTATTGTAATGAAACCATATTGATAAACACAGAGAAATAGAGAATGAAAATATATGGAGCCATTTGAACAAAACAAAAGAAGAGAAGATGAAGTTGAACCAACGAAAAAAGTTTGCAAGTTAGGAGTGAGAAGATGGGGGAAAGTAGAACAATAATAAAGGAAGAACAGAGTAGTGATGGGAATGTCTGGGAAGAAGAAATACAATTAGGGTAAATAACTTACTAGCAGAGAAGACAAACCAAAAGGTGCCTTCACCTCAGCCATTGATCTGCACAAATTGACAACTCAACTTCAATCAGCAAGCCTCCTACAACTCAGCCTCCTAAGTGTCTCGAATGAATGGTCCAGATGTAAAGCATGATAATTGAGGTAGGCGAAGATAATCAATACAAAAGCTATTAGATAGATATAAGAAGCTTTCAAAGAAAGCTAAGTTAATGCTGAGAGCACAGGTAAAGTCTAACAGACAAAGCGGATGAATAAGTCGAGTGAAGTGGATGGGTCAAGTATATATATATATATATATATGGGTTTGAATCAATTGAGCTACATTGGACCTAATGTTCCTAAGCTAAGAGAGTTGCTTGTAGATTAAAGAGGCCATCCATTAGCTAGGTTGGGCTAAATCATCATTGGGCTGGCTTGGTTAGCAATTAGTAGTTATTAGTTAGTTAGCAACTATTGTTAGGCTAACCAAAGTCATGTTTAACCCTAGTTAAAAGTTAGTTACAATCAACTACTATAAATATAATTGTAATACAGAATTAAAGATTTAGTGACGTATTTTCAGAGAATTCATTCTTTTTTGGAGGTTGGAAGTCATTGAACTTGATCATTCTTATTCTTCTTCCACCATACATAAAGGTAAGGTAAGCTTCAGGGAAGATTACTCCATCTTGCGAAACTAAGTAGGGCATTTTGAATGGAATCTTAAGTAGTCTATTAGTGGTGCAAAGCAGCTTTGCCCCCTTTCAATAAGACAGCGAAAGGTTAGACCTTAGAAAGGCAGCAAACAGCGGTTCTTCTATGTAGGTATGGCCTTTCCCCTTGATTTTGAATTTAATAACTATGATAACAAAATGATAACCATAATATTGGGCTTTCTTAATTCTACAAAGATAAACTAGGTCAATCATTTCTATCACTGTGCAATGGCACAAGGATCAAAATTTGGTTTTGACAAGACAACTTGATTAATACAAAATGAAAACATTTTTCAAATATTTTTATAATATTTCAAAAGAAACAAAAATAAATATAAAAAAATTAACACTTTTGTGAAAATATACCCAAAAAAAAAAAAAAAAATGATGTTTCAATTGACGAATCATAAATATACGGTAAGCATAGTTCAGTAACAAAGAATTTTTTTTTTTGTTTTATATTATTTTTCACCAAAATTTATTTTTTTATACCAAAATTTATTTTTTTATTTTTCTTTTCATAATCTTTAGGCAAATTATTAACGCTCATTAAATAATTACAAAAAAGTGCTTCCAAATTTAAGCAAAAGTCGATTTTTTAAACCCGTTTTCTACTATTTTAAAGTTTTTTTTATGCAATTTCTTTTTTGATGAATGTAACTAATAATCCTAAAAGTTACCAAATGAAAAAAAAGGTTAAATTTTGATGTAAAATAGGTCATATAAGATAAAAAAAAAATGATAGTTTCTTCTGTGTTTACCAAAAATAATTTTTCCGCCTTATATGACTATTTATTTAACGAATTTTGATTTTTTTAATTTAATTTCTAGTAGGTTTTGGATATCTTCACTTTTTTCAAAAACTATTGCACTCGTATACATAAAAAAAAAACAAACAAATAAATAAAAATTGCATCCTAATAGGAGAACTTATCTACATGTATAGGAGAATTTGTCTAGAGGTGAAAAAAAGATGAGGAGAACTTATCTATAAGTACAGGAGAACTTATCTACAGGTGAAAAAAAAGTCTTTTTTTTTTTCGGTGAATGCGAATAGCATGGTTAAGAGCTACAAAAATAAAAAACAAAACAGAATTTCGGTAAAACAAATCATAGAAAACAAAAGACAGAACTAACTTCTACAATGTTACCAAATAGAGCAACTATAAACTACCCTTTGTATAATCTTTAACATAGGCTCAATGACCAAGTAGGTCTAACTCGACCTACCCTATTTTTCTAAACTTTTTGAGCTGAATTTCTTAAACAGACAAGGTTTCAAATTATGAAAATTGACCCCTGACTTTGCCCAGCTCAGCCCAAGATAATTAATATATATATATATATATATATTTTAATGTTATATATATTTATATATTATTCTATTTATATCCTGCTACAAAAATATTTATTTCCATATTAAACTATTTATTTTTATAAATTTTAAATTATTTTTATCTAAAAATATAAGTTAAAAATAAATTTGAAAAATAAATGAGTTTAAATAATAAACTTGAAACTCAAACCCCAAGCTAATTTTTTTTTTAGGCCCAAGAAATAGTGAATCATAACAATGAATGAATAATAACAGATAAGCAACATTTACACTCTAGTCTGCCTAATTTTCAACTATCATTTCCCCAAGTGCCACATAAAACAATTATACTGAAAATAGTGAATTTAGAATGCTAAGAAATTGGAGCTAAAACATATTTTAGACAACCAAGAGCCCTTTCAATCTCCTCTAAAAATTAAAACAAGAAAATAATAAAAGAGATCCCCCACCCTAGTTAGATGCTCCCAATCAATCATAGTCCCAACAAGAGGCAAAAAATGTTGAGGTCAAATCATCTTATTTTTCTTAGAGGGTGTTTAAAGTGCACTTCATATCTTGTAATTGGCCATAATCTCATTTTGCTTTAAATCATCTTATTTTGCTCACGTACTTTTAGGCCTAGTTTGGAAAGCAAGCTAACTTTTCTGTTTCTAATTTCTTAACTTTTTTTTTCATAAAATAGCTAAAATTACCATCTTATATTTTGAATTTACTTTAAATTATAAAGGGCAAAAATGTCAAATAAACAAAATTACCCTCTTATATTTTAAATTTACTTTAAATCATAAAAGACAAAAATGTCAAACAAAAAGTTAAAAAGTTAACTTTTTAATAGCAAGCTAGTTACCCAAAAAAAAAAAAAAAAAAAAAAAAAAACCAGCTTCTTTTTTCCTTCCCTAATTAAGCCTAACCCACTTTGCAATTTCCATGAATTATCATTAAAACAAAAGATAATTGAAGGAAAATGTCATATGTTCATCGCACACAGTAGACACAGCATTTCTCATCAATAAATTTTATAGGAGGGGGCAAAATGACATGATTTAAAACTAAATGGAAAAAATGAGATTAAAAGTAAAGTACAAGGGTGATAAGTATAGTTTACCCTTTCTTTCTCTTTTCTTTTCTCTTCTTTTTTTTTTTTTTGTTTTGTTTTTTTGTTTTTTGTTTTTTTGTTTTTTTAACATACCAAAGAATTTCCACCAGTAGTAGAGGTTCCTGAAGACTCAGCAACATTCTTTAGTCTTAATACTTGTTTAATGAGTTTCCCCTTACCAGCTGAGCCATCCACAGCTCTATTCAGCCTTTTGAGCCAAATATCATAATCAACTGGGTATGGCGTCCCACAAAGACTGTCTACATAATCTGTGAATGCCTTCAACAGAGCTGAAACCTCACCCAACCGCTGTTGGATCATACGCTTTCCCCAGCATCTTTGCCTCCACTGTAATGCAGACTCAATAGAATCCAGCTGCTGCATTGTACCCCCACAAACAAAATAAATAAGGTAGACAAGACTCTCTGCATCGGAAGAGGGACAAAGTTTTCCATGCTGAAGCGCGTGAGCTGACGAGAACAGCAAATTCATAGCTGGGCTGTCTTTATCCTCCAAAACCGCACGGCCCCACGAGACTGGAATGTACAAATAGGGGCCTGCGCCCTCATGAGCACTAACAACGCGCATTATGTTTTCAGGACAAATGTCACCATGCTGGACACTGGCCATTTTTGCATTTCTCAGAGCTGATAGGCAGTCTCGGCAGCAACGGAGCGCCTCCTCAGATGAAAACGGTCCCTCTCGAATCACTATGGAAGAAAGTGGCTCACCAACTGGATATGTTACAAGTATTGGAGTTCCGCACCAAGGATGATCACAACAACCCCCAGGTGTCTGTTTCTTACAAGGACCAGAATGCAAAATTCGGCCAGAGGCAATCATTTCTGGCAAATACTTGTTTGGAATGTCCTGCTGCTTGAAGATGTTCAATACTTTTGTTTGCCGTTGCACACGGTACCATAGACTCATATCCTCCCAAGATGGCTCCAGCCTTGATGGGTGAGCACCCACATATAAAGTTAAGAGTTCATTCGGATACTCTAAAGCAACAGCGCTGTGAATCCCTCCTCCCAGAGATTCCTGTATTTGAAAGCTTTTCTGCCCCTGCTGATCTTCTAATAGCAATATCTCTCCTTGCTTAAGCTTTGGGCGTGTTGCCTGCTTCCTTGAATATGGGTTATTATTGATGTCAGCTTCAACAATTTCTCCATGTTGCTGACCAGACTGTTGGAAGGGGACTAGAGCATTTTCACTTTCAAAGAGGCAACGTTCCATCCTACGCTTCTGAAGTCGGAGGCTGTGATCTGACACAAGCGATGCAATTGACTTTCTTGGTGGCCCATTCCACTGGACCAGGGAGTGAAAAGTTGCCAAAAGTAATTGCAGGGTTCCCAAGTCTCCCCAGTTAGCATTTCCTAGCTTGTTCCATATACGGTCCACTTGGGAAATACTGACTTCAGCATGACACTTCAACCATTCTACCAGAGTCTCATATGGATTAGACAAATTAAGTTCAAGTTTGCTAAGGTCACCCCGAAGTTTGATGACCCCACCAAATTCCGAATCAAGAACTAAAAGAAAAACAGGATCGTCAGAAACAGCATTGTACTTGCTCAAACTCCTACAGAGAAGTATGTGAACACCATAGAAGAGGGCTTCACAAACAGTGGTGGAAGAAAATACCAATTCATTTCCCACTATAATGTCTGGCCTGAACAATGCTAATTCAAGCACTTCATCCCAGTGGACTTGTCGATCGTCCCTTCTCTTTGATATCAAAGCTGCACCACAGAGATCTCCAAGCCTTCCCCTCGATATTGCTTTATCCACAGTATAAAACTTGGATCCAGCATAACGGGGGCAGGATACAAAGTATGGAAATGGTACATTTTTATGCCAGAACGTATGCCACAGGCCATCTGCCATAGCATGCAGAAAGTCTTCAAGTGCTAGATACTCATCTTCTTTCTGATTACCAGATGCACATGGTGAGCAGGGCATACGGAATAGCTGCTGGAACAAAACCCCCTCTAATGCAAAATCAAGTGCACGCAATTCATCAATCACAAATGGAGACTTGAAAGGCTGTCCCCCGTTGGAAGTATCTCCATGTAAATTCTTCACAACCCAGTCTTCAAGACTCTCTGTAAATACATTAAGATCAACCAGTTTCCTTGCATAATCCTTCAGCACATTTAGCGCCCCTTTTGAATTACGAATGGACTTTGTTGAAGCTGAAATGCTGGATGTCCCATGAGTAGAGATACCTGTAGTCAATAGCACTCCAAATGGTTACCACGGTAGAAAGTTGAAGCGAAAAAGGAACAAGGAAATAAATTGCACTGACGGTAACGATGGAACAGAGGACAAATTCAGATTCTACGAAACAGTGCATATGTACAACTAGCAGATTAATAGTACAATATTGCAGACATCCAATAAAAATACTGGTAAAAATGCTTGTTAATTCCATGCACCCGATTTACAGTTCCCAGTGGATATGGCTGAATATTGATTTTTTTTTTAATTACCCATAAATAGCATCATGAATAGCATGAAAAAATACACTCAAAAGCAAGCACACAAGATGATTTTCACTTGGAGAACCTAAAAGAGTAAATAACTGCACGTAGTCTAGCCAACCAAGCACTTCTAGAAACAAAATACCAGAATGTGGCTTAAAAACCCAACTCTATGACTTAACGCAATTTTGTTGTTAATCCACAAAGTTAGGATTGTAATTGTATTGCATCGATCAATGATAAGTGCAAAATTTTCATGTATTTTATTCCTTTCCACATTTTGTTTTTCAGTTAATTTGAACTTTTTGAGCTTCTTAAAAGTTATTTTTATGGGTTCGACATACTTACGAGACCTTGGGAATTAATTGCAAAAGAAGCAAGAAATTCCAGCATTTTATACTTTGAACCCTTGTTGCTTGTTTCGTGCTTTTTGCTAGGTTGGAGTTCCAGAATTAAAATGTGAGCTTCACAAAAGTTAAAGTTCACATCTTAAGCTTTTCAAAAAAGCTATTTTAAGCAGTAGTTCAAGTTCATTTGGGCCTTTAAATGGAGCTGGCAAAATTGGGTCTGAGAGACTAAAAAATCTGATCTGCGTATGAGACATTAAAACAGGCATATCTTGAGCTCTGGATATCAAAATCAGGCGTTTCAAAAGCCCAAATTCATCTACACATTCAGAGCTACAACTTTTGTGAAGAGTCCAGGATCAAAAGGGCACATTTTCAATGCTGAAATAATGGTGCAAGACAGAGGACAAAAACTGGCAGATTTGAAAGTCAAAGAAAAAGGAGAAATTAGTGGGATTGGAGTGATTCTCTCTACAGCATTTAATCTCCTTATTTTCAGCCTTGATTTGTCTTCACGTGGGCTTTACTTGTGAAGTTAAAAGGAGGACGAAAATCAGAAAGGAGGGGGGAATTTTTTCAGCACCTACATTTTTTTCTTTTCGGTCACAAACTACTCAAAATGAGCAGCTAATTTCTTTTTTTCGGTTCAAGGAAAAAAAAATCCATCTCTTTAGTCCGTTGTGAGAAGAAACACTTTCCATTGTAATCCTTTCAATTTCAAGTATTTATTCATCCTTATTTCAATTTTATGCAATTGATTTATGTTCATGCTTATTTGAATAAATTTCAGTTTGCGTATATGCTTTCTAGTTTTTCTCAATCCGTAATTGTTGTTAGAGACTAGAATAAGAAGTAAAGTTGATTAATTTGATTGTCTCATCTTTCACTTTAATTGACTAGAGTGAAATAAGCCAAGTAGAATCGTTCAAGCTTTTGAACGATTGCTAGGAATAAACTTAACGGGCTCGCTCTAAGGCTATAGTTGAGTGAACAAAAATTGCTTTTCAATATTGAGTTTGCTCAATGGTAAGGAATTGATTAGAAGGCTTCGTCTAATTAATTTACTGTTAATTTCTTGGATTCCTCTTAGCTTTAAGGGGAATTGAGTTTGTTTGCTTGAATTGAAAGGATAATTATTTCAATTCTATGATCAATCAATTTAAAGGAATGGATGGGTAGCCCTTGAACCGAGTTAACAAAAAAATTGATTTGTCATTTATAATTTTTAGATCTTCGATTTTCAGAATTTTATTTCCAAAATTTTCTTCTTGATTCCAACCCCCCTTACCCTTTTGATTTCAATATCCTTTATGATGATTTAGTGGAACTTCCCTTGGGTTCGACCTGGTTTTCACAAACATGCTACAAAAATTTATTTTGTGAAGTCAGAATTAAATTTTGGAGGTTCCGATGACTGACCAATCAAGTCTCAATCACGCATTAATCAAGGAATAAAATAAAATTTCTTTTCCACAAAACAGTTCAAAAATTTTCCTATCTTAAGAGACAAAAAACAAAATACCTGTGGAATAATAATTTTAATATTTTCATCGAAATACACTAAACATTTCCAAAATGTTCCCATTTCTCTAACAAAACAAAATTTTGACCCATGGTATTGCGTCCCTTGATGCATGATAGAATAGTCTGGAATTATCTAGGATAAAAGAGAGTAATTAGTATTGATTTGTTTCCCTTCATATACTCGACAGTTGGGTTTGGGTTGCACTTTCCTTTCTCTTGTAATTTTTGGTCATACCGACATATGGGGGCTAATTTTGTATTTCTACTTCCCATGTTTTTTTTTTTTTTTTTTTTTTTTTTTCCCTGCTGTCATTTTTGTAGGTAATCACTCTCACATGACTAGGGGTTTTTTTACGAAACACCAATCTAAGCTTCATTTTGTTGTCTCACATTTTTATAATGAAATTATTTCTTAATTTGGGAAGTGTATCAAGATCATTTGATATAATAATGCCTTAGAATACACACAGTTTGTCATTGATTCCTTAAGTGCTGATCATAGTACTATTCACTAGACTAGTTATGTCCATACCTATCAACAAAACAGTGTTACTAAATGCAAACATCACCATCTTTTAAACACCTACAATGACGATGAATATGCATGTTCCTAGGCAATTCTAGGAGGATGCCGTTCTTATGGCATGTAAACTTTTTAATTGCATGCCTTATTGGATCATTAGTCCCCTTTCTCCATTATTTATCCCCGTCCTTCTCCTTGTTCCCTCACTCATACTTTTGGTTGTATTTTTTTCACTCATATTCTTGATCTAGCTTTAGATAAGTTATCTCCTCAGGTAGGGAAATGTGTCTCTCTTGAGTATTCTCAGACTCAAAAAGATTATTGTTATTACCATTTTCTTCCTCATAGATACTTTGTCAGCGACGATGTTATCCTTTTTAAGTCCACCCTGTTCTTTTCTTTCCAAGGTCAACAATCATCCCTTGATATTTTGTTTCTTCGTGAGGTGGAGCTCTTCCTTCCATAGAGGGAGAGTCTTCTCACTTTCACTCACCTTCTCCTATTCTTCTAGAGCTTTTACTTCTGTAGGCCTCTCAAGGGTCTCAAGATATAAAAATTGTTTCTTATAGCACAATTTCACCACTCCTGTTCCACCATCTCCAAAATTTGAGTCTCCTTCCAGTTCCCTTTTTCCTTAGCCACCTACTTTTAGCTCAAGTTATAAGGCTTCTACCAGTCCTTACTCGAAGCCACTTACTACCAATGATCCTCCTTCTAATAGTCTTCTCATTACTATATGACAAGGTAAATATACCTGTACTCAGCATCCCATTGCTCATTTTGTATCTTATCATCATATGCTACCTCGACTTCAGTTCTTTGTTAGTGCCTCGTGCCTTGTTTTCTATTTCTCACTTACTTCTTTCAACAAGCCTTATTATCTCCTAGTTGTAAGGCTACTATGGATCAGAAAATGAGTACACTTTACTAGAATCAGACATGAGAACTCACTTCTCTTCCTCCTAGGAAGAAGATGGTTATGGTTGGGTATATACTATGAAATTTCTTCTTAATGGTTCAGTTAAGTGTCTCAAGGCTAGTTTGGTTGCTAAAGACTCTACTAAGACATATGATATTGATTACTTAGAGAGATTTTTTCTGTGGCTCACGTTAACTTAGTCTCTATTCTTCTTAGGGTTGTTATGAACTACTCTTGGTCTTTGTTTCAGCTTCATATCAAAAATGCTTTCCTACATGAAAAACTTCAAGAAGAGGTGTGTGTGGATCAATCACCTTGGTCTATTGTTTCTAGTAGTAAGCATCTTGTTTGTTATCTCCATTGAGCTCTGTACAATCTTAAGCAGTCTTGTTTGACATACAACAAGTGATATATGAGTTTGATGAGATTTGGAAATGTCACAAGACCAACTAGGTTGCAAAATATGTTCTAGGGCAGAATTGTCATTTTGAGGAATTATTTTCAGTTTTTCTTTTTTATTTTCTTTTTAATTTTCTTTCCTTCTTCTTTTATTTATTTATTATTTTTTTGGGGGTGCTCGTTGCTTGGTCCTTGAGTTTCTGAGTTTAACTGTATATTTTTAGAATATTTCTTAAAATTTCTAATATACATATATAAGCTTAAACCAAATTTGGTAATTTTATCATTTTTTGGTATTTTCTATCATTACAATTTCCTTATTTTCTAGATTTATTATTATTATTTTGTATTTAATGATTTGGCAGATCTCTTATGCCCATCATATTTTCTGGGGTAAATTACACCTACCTCCTTTTGACATTTGAGTAATTATACATACCACTTACAATATTTAGAAGTTACATTTGCCTCCCTTATTTTAAAATGTTGCAAACATTGACTACCTTTCGATAAAATCAACCATTAAAACTTAATAGACAACGTCAAAGTAGCTAGAATTTTAGGTATTTTTCTTATTTTACCACTCACTCTGTCACATATTTGTTAATTTCTTTTACAAGTGAAAAACAAAATAAGAAAAACAAAAACTTCTTAGAAATTATTACAAATAAAGCTGACTACGTGAGAGAGGTCGGGGGTAAAATAGGAAAAACATCTAAAATTTGATTACTTTGACATTCACTGTTAAGTTTTAAAGATTGATTCTATTCGAACGGGGTCATGTTAACAATATTTCAAAATAAGGGAGATAAATATAATTTTTAAATGTTGGGGGCGGTACATGTAATTACCCAAATGTTGACGGGAGATAGGTGCAATTTATCATTTCCAGTTTTATCAGTGTTTTTTGTTTTGATTAGTGGTTCCTATTTTAATTAGAATTTCCTATATTTCTATTGTAAATAGAGTTGTAACCCTTCAGTAGGATTCATTTTGTCAATAATATTTGCTACTATTCTCCCTCATGTACTCGAGAAATCTGTCAAATAAAATGATACCGGGTCCACTCATGTGCTTGAATGATATTTAGCCCCTATCTTTCCTATGATTTTGGGTCACGACTTGGAAAGCTCTTATATCATGTTAGGTCATTGATTAACCAAATATCTTAGGTGGTAGAAAATGGAACCAAAAATGAACATTGAGTTACCAAAATTAGTTAAACATAATTGAATTTGAAATTACAAAATATACAAGACAAAAACTCAAAGGAAGATTATGCATGTTTACAAACCAGATTTAGACTTTCTGAAACTTCCAGTCAAACTATTAATTGAAGATGAGTCGAAAGCACTTTGTTGAAAACCTGAAAAATGTAATTTGACAAGATTGTGTCAATAATACCCTTTGGAATTCTCACATGCAATTATGCTCTTCATAAATGAAAGTTAGAAAATGTATTAAAGGAGTGCAGAAGGCAAGAGAAATAATTGTATAGCAAAAGATCAAAACTGCTCCAAAGTTAGACAAAACCAAATTATTTGGAAAAGAAAATAAGACAATTAAAGTAATAAAGATGAGGAAAAAAACCAAAAAAGAAGATTAGCACGGGACGTAAATCAGGTTATGTTAGATCAAAAAGTAAATGAAAGTAGTAATATCTGAGCTTAAAAGCTCAATCTACAGATGGTACAATTAATAGGGCCCAAGTGTTGTTTTTTTTCTGATAGCTATTTAAATCGATGACATATCCATGATGAATTTCTAACATACCTCACTAAAAAATAGGACCAAAAAAAAAATTTAAGAAAGAAAAAATGGGAGCTGATCATACATAATCTCAATCATGCTCTAGCACAACACCGCCCTCTCTATGCATAACTTGCTCTGGAGCCACTTGCAAGAGGACCCCGTACTAGAGGCACTCAAACTGCCACCATCATTTAAGCAACTTCAACTTTGACAGTTTTTTTTTTCCCTTTTTTTTTTGTTTGGGGGGGGGGGGTTTAATGCCAGGTATAAAAGGAAAAAGGGAATTTGAATAGACAATAAATAAAAAAAAAAAACAATCATTACATTGTCAATGGGACACTACTTTTCTGGCCAAGGCACAAGAAATGAAAGCAATAAATTTCCTCCTCAATTTCAACTGAGAGAGAGAGAGAGAGAGAGAGAGAGAGCAATTGTGCCCATGTTGCATGTGGAGCATGCATCTAAAACAGTCTAGTTAAGAATGGCACTAAGAAAGAACTTAGTTAGTCATGATCCACTATTTTCAAAATGAAGTGTCTGAGTGTTTCTTTGACCCCCTTTTTTTTCTTTTTTCCTCTCTCAAAATGTACAATAGTCTGACATTCTCATTTTTCCAAATAATGAATGTGTCACCTATGTTAAAAGATTCGCCCATTATTATTATTATTATTATTATTATTATTTTTGTCTCTCAAAATTGTGAAATCATTTTTCCAAATTATGAATGTGTCACCTATGTTAAAGGAAAGTTTGTTATCATATAACACACTTTTATTAATTACAAATCCTGGACTCAAAACAGTAGCTGTGAGCTGATCTTGTAATGATCAATGAGAACAAAATTGCCAGTATCATATTGGATTCTGTGTGAGAGAGTGAGAGCGAGCGAGAAAGAGAGAGAGACAGAGAAATCCCATGATTAACAAAGACACCAGCTCATTAGGTAGAAACTCAGAGTCTTTACTGAGATCCAAACACCTAGCGCAAGCAAATACAAGCTGATCTTGTAATGATCAATGAGAACCAAATTGCCAGTACCATATTGGATTCTTAGAGAGAGAGAGAGAGATCCCATGATTAACAAAGACACCAGCTGATTAGGTAGAAACTTCTTTACTTATATCCAAACACCTAAAGCAGGCAAATACAATCAGCACAGCACTCTACTTTGATAATAATGTCTGTGATACGGTTTGAGGTGGATTTAGATTACGGAAAGTCTGCAAGTTAAGGATTTAAAACTTTCAAGAGAAATTTTAGGTGTTACGATTTGAATGTGTTGAAGTAAGTTTACCTGGTTTCAAAAGCAAGTAGTTGCTAAATTCTCATAGAAATAGTTCGTGTGGAAATTATATGCAGCATGTATGATTGATTTCTGGTCAAGTCAAAGGACAAATACATAACGGAAAGGGTTATGTTTACAAAATTAAGGATTTTGTACAAAAAAAGAAGTCATTATTTAACCAAATTGGATAAGCTTGAAAAGGACATAACTTTTGATCCAGGAATAGTCATGTGTTACTTTTGATCCAGGAATAGTCATGTGTTACTACATATTGTCACCATCCCGCAACTTTAGATCGCGCCGAACATTTGAGGACACTAATTTGGACATTTGCATGGCATGGTTCGAGAATTACCTAAGGCGTTTCGGATTTT
Organism: Vitellaria paradoxa; assembly: GCA_019916065.1. Classification (NCBI taxonomy): domain Eukaryota; kingdom Viridiplantae; phylum Streptophyta; class Magnoliopsida; order Ericales; family Sapotaceae; genus Vitellaria; species Vitellaria paradoxa. Next base: position 22,651,067 of record CM034236.1, read on the forward strand.
GCTATGGTGTTCGAAAGTATCCTAGATTGGTCCCAAGTGTTGTAGATGGTTCTGGGACTTCCTAGTACAGTTTAGAATTTTCTAGAAGTCACTAGAGTGCTCTAGGTTTCTCAAGAATAATTTTTCCATAAATGTGCCTTTTAGTGTATTCACGTATACAAAATGTGTATAAATGTTTCTGTATACTCTTAATAGGTACTCGTATATGTTGGTGTCACATTCTTCAAGTCCACCCCATTCTTCTCTAGTCTCAATCTGTCTTCTCTTGATGCAAGTCTTCCCTTATTCGATCTTGTTTATCAACTTGTGGCATCTCTTAATAAGAATCTTTCCTTGCCAGTTCTTCCTTCTTAGTTTGTGTCCTCTCTCTCTAGTCGTCTATGTCGTCTTGATTTGCAGAATCATTGAGATATGGCATATTCTATAAAAGGGAAGCATCAGATCGAAGCTCTAAATACCAATCATTAAATCCTCAAATAAAACATGAAAATAACAAGAGAAAAAGGAAAGGATTTGATCACTTCGAGAGCATTGGACCTCTAATAGCCAAAGGCATTAATTTTATTATTCCTCATATATGAAAAAATAGCTGCATCTATACTTAACATAATAATGACCGACTCCAACTAAGAAAGGAAATAACCTAATTGACACTAAAAATATGAGAAAGAAAATATATTGAACTAAATAGAGAAAATATGCCAAAATAGATGTAATTACTGACTCAACCAAGAGAAAACTAAATCAAACCAAAATAAAATTTACTAAGGAGGGAAGATTCTATCATTCATTTCTAACAGATAAATGTAAACTATGAATTATTTGTTATTATTTTGAACTTGAAATAAATCGAAGTGATTATGCACATTCACACACACCCACAGACTCCCATGTGAATTATTGCGCCTATATCCTAATTATATGTAAAAAATTTCCACATCCAAGGATAAAAAAAATTCATTATAGCAGGTTATTTCAATTAGCACATAAATGAAAACATTTCACAAATGATTTGGAAGTGTTTTTGATTTCTGAAGCAGAACAAAAATGTGTAAATGCATAGAAATAATTAGAATTATGAATTGAAAATACATTTAAACGCATGCAAGGCTAATATCAAATCAGTGGAATAACTTTATATTTCCATATAATCTTGTATTTTGTTGTGTTTCATCTTGTTTTGACTTCACATTAGAATTATTTTTTCACTAGTATCTCATTTCAATGATTTAGGAGACGAAAACATTTTCGGTCATTTCAAGAACAGGAGACAACAGATTGTTCCTTGGTCACATTGTTGTATCTAGGGGTGTGCATCAGTGGGGCCAGGTCAGTCCACATCAAACCCAAAACCCCATCTGTATCAATTTCAAATGTTTTGACCAGAACTAAAACGATCAACGTATAGAACCAAACTGTTGATGTATGTTAATGTATATTCATAGACCTAGTGTTTCTAATATCTATATATGTAGGGGGTATGTACCTAATCTAGGTCCCTTGTACAGTATTTATTATACGTGTATAAATAACAAATAGTGACAACCCATTTGGGTGTGTCAAGCCTTTCAATCAATTCTTTTCTAGTTTACATGGCATTAGAGTAACAACGATCCTAGAGTAATAATTTAAAAAAAAAAAAAAAACTAAGAGGTGTTGGCGTCGGCGTTGCCAAAGTTATCACCAGTTCAGTCAAAAGTTCAATCCTTTGTCAAAATCATTTGCCAACAACTTCGCAATTGTCAGCAACCATCGTCGGCGTCGTCGAAGCCCAGTTGAAGTTCAGTCGACTCCAATAAGAACAACCCATGATATTCCGTTGATCCGTTGATCACGAGGTGCATACCAGTGAAGTCGCCTGCCGCTGATGAACCCAACCGTCGGAATTCCCTACCCGAAAATCAACCACGCACCTATACGCGCCATCTAGTCACCGGCGCGTGAACCCCACTCGCAGCACTCTCACTAGCACGTGAAAGCACGTGTCTCATCTGTTCTTTCTGTTGTTTCTCCATTGTGGTCGTTTTCTTTTGGTGAGTCTCGTGGCAGTGTTCATCTTCTGTTTTGGGCACATTTTTGACAGACCACAAGTTTTTCATCTGTCCAAGTCTCTGTCGATTATTTTGGGCTTGTTTTTCAGAAGTCTATAGTTGTCCTTCGCCTGTCTGACTTCTGTTCTTCACTCGTCTGGTTTCTGTTCTTCACTCGTCTGGTTTCTGTTCTTTACCAATAGTTTCTTCAAACTTTCAAGAGTAAGTTCAACGTTGGAATTGATAAGGAAACCCCCACAAATGGCACATATAGCCTCTTCAGATTCATCTACTAACAGGCATCCACAAACTATAACTCTTTCTGAAGAATAGTATTCAAGACTTCTACAGTATCAGACAGCTCATCAGGTCTCTCTTCCTTCCTCTTCCTTTGCTCAACATGGTAATTTCATTGCATGTTTCTCCACTCATTCTCCTCTATCTTAGATTATATACTTTGGTGCTTCTAATCATATGTGTGAAAAATCTTCATTATTTTTTGGTATTCAATATTCTCTCTCTCTCTCGGCAGTTACTTTAGCCAATGGGTCAACTACCTTAGCCAATGGTGTTGGTATAGTCATTCCTTCCCCTTTTCTCTCTCGCTTCACTATTCCATGTTCCTTCTTTTCCTTTTAATCTTATATTTGTTAGTCAACTTACCAAGCGCCATAATTGTTCAGTGACCTTTCCTAATTCTGTTGTAATTTAGGATATGACAACAAGGGAGAAGATTGGCAGAGGACATGAAACTAGATAAGTCTACTATCTTGATACCGAGATATCTAGAACTTGTCCAGTAATAACTTCCCCGTTAGAAATTTATTATCGTCTTGGTCATTCATCTTTGGATAGGCTAAAATGCATGGTTCTTAGTTTACATCATTTACAGTTTTTAAATTATGAGTCATGTCAGTTGAGAAAGCATCACCGTGTGCCTTTTGCTTCCCGAGTCAATAAAAGGTCATCGAGTCCATTTTCGTTAGTTCATTCGGATTTTTGGGGTCTTAGTCGAGTTACTTCAAAATTGAGGTTTTGGTATTTTATCACTTTTGTAGACGATTTCTCAAGAATTACATGGATTTATTTGATGAAAGATTGTTCTGAACTATTTTCTATTTTCCAAGCTTTTTGTGCTGAAATCAAAACCTAGTTTAATATATCGTGCGTATTCTTCGCAGTGATAATGCAAAAGAATATTTTTCTAAACCTTTTGTTGATTTCATGGCCTCTTCTGGTATGCTTCATCAATCTTCCTATTCCCATACACTACAACACAATGGGATTGCTGAAAGAAAGAATTTGGACTTTATTGAAACAGCTCGATGTCTACTTTTTCAAATAAATGTTTCCAAAATCTTCTAGAGTGATACTGTTTTTACTGCATGCTATTTAATCAATCGTATGCCCTCTGTTGCTCCCAAATGATTAACCCCTCATTCTGTGTTGATCCCTAACAAGCCCTTTTTTTTTTTCTTCAACCTCAAATTTTTAGGTGCACTTCATTTGTTTATCAGCTTGCTCCTAGGATTGACAAATTAGATACTTGTGCTCATAAGTACATCTTTTTAGAGTATTCTACGTTACAGAAGGGTTACCGTTGTTATAGTCCTTCTCTTAACTAATTTTTTATTTATGCAGATGTCACTTTCCTTGAGTCCACCCCATTCTTCTCTCAGCCTCAATCTTAATCCATCCTTGATAAGAGTCTTCTTTTTTAACTTATCCTAGTTGAGTCTATTTCAACCAGTCCTCATACACCTCTGAGTCCATCTAGTTGTTTGTCTCGCCCTAATTGGTAAGTATACACTTGGCGTCAAGTAGTGACTACTCCACCTCTTACTTCCTATACTCCACCACTAACTTCTCTTATGCCGCTTGCTCCTATAAGTGATTTAGACGTTCCCATTGCTCTTCAGAAGGATAAACATTCTTGCACTTCTCATCCTATTGATGCAATTTTGTGTCATATGATGCATATTACCTTCATGTTGTTTAGTTGTTACATCTTTATTCTCTATCTCTATTCTTAAAAATGTTTCTGAAGCTATTTCTCACCCTGAGTGGTATTCTGCTATGGAAGATTAGATGTCTACTTGATGATACTTGGGACCTTATTGCTCTTCCTTCTAATAAGTCAGTGGTTGGTTGTTATTGGGTATATACTGTCAAGGTTCATCCTAATGGTATGGTGGACAGATTAAAGGCATGTTTAGTCGCAAAGGGTTATACTCAAGTTTATTGTTTACCTTTGTTCATCTTATTATCCAGTTCATCATTGGTCTCCATACCAACTTGATATGAAATATGCCTTTTTACATGGTGATCTTGTTGAAGAAGTCTATATGAAGCAACTCCTAGGTTTGTTGCTCATGGGGAGTCTGGGTTAGTTTGCAAACTGAAGAAATCATTACATGGCCTAAATTAGTCTCCTCAGGCATGGTTTGGCTAATTTAACATTATTGTTAATGAATTTGGCCTAGTTCATTGTAGATTTAATCATTTAATCTTTTATCATCAATCTTCTAAACGACAGATTTGGCTCTTTGTGTATGTAAATGGCATTGTTATCACAGGTGATGATTTACATGGTATTACTAATATGAAGTTATTTTTTCAGAGTAAGTTTAGCACTAAGGATTTGGGACCATTGAAATACTTCTTGAGAATTGAGGTTGCCCAATCACATATGGGTATTTCTCTCTCTCAAAAAAAGTATGGTCTTGATTTGTTGACTGAAACACGTATGTTAGGTTCTAAACCGCGTACACTTCAATGGATCCAAATACCAAGTTGGTTGCTGATCAGGGAGAGTTGTTACATGATCTTAGCTAGTATCGGAGATTAGTTGGAAAGCTAAACCATAGTTACCTAGTTCACTCCCCCCCTTCGGACCCTCGAATCGGATCGTGCGATCCCAAATGGAGTGCGTTCGCGATCTAGATCGTAGATTTTAGCGATCTAGTTTCATGATATGAGGAGTACCTGAGATTCGTCATAATCAGCCTCCATCATTGTCGCAATTGGCCTTCTTCATCGTCGTCTTGAGATTCGTCGTCGGCCTTCATGGCCGTTGGTTTTCTTTGATTCGTAGTCGTCGCCTTTCATCGCCGTCGGCCTTCTTTGATTCGAGGTTATAGCCCTTAGGGTTTCATCGCCGTAGGCGTCACAGGGCTTAGGGTTAGAGTCATCACCGCCTATCTGGTTCAATCGTGGACTCTTTGTTGCCAAACGAGACTCTACAGCTCCCTTTTCGTATTTTGGTCAAGAATTAATACAAACTATACAACTTCCTCATTTTTAATTTTTACGTCAACATATTTAATTTGTATTTTTCATTCCAATGAAAAAAACTCTTCAGATTTCCTTTACTTTTTCAAATCAAAATAAGAAACCTTTTAGTTGCCCAATATATATCTACAACTTTATTTAATATCTAAGTCAAATTTTGGTCAAAAAACCCTAAAATTTATTTTCTTTTATTTTTTTAATCAGGATAATTAATTTATATTTTTGTACCAAACAAAAATGACTTTACGAATTTCCTTTTCTTTTTCAAATCAAAAGAAGAAACTTTGCAACTTCCTAATATATATCTACAACTTCCTTTAATTTAATTTCTTAAAGTAAATATTAATTTTAATATATATATACACATATATTACTAATAATTAAATAATATAATTGGTTGGATTTCCTAAATTAAATAAAACACATATATTACAAATAATTAAATAATATAATTGGTTTGATTTCCTAAATTAAGTAGAATTCCTTATTTATAGTTAGGAATTGTAATGGCCAATTAATAATATTTTTCAAAAGCATATATATCACAATTAATTAAATAATTTAATTGATTTGATTTAGATATCATAAATTGATTTAACTAACTTTATTTTTAATTATTTAATTAATTTAAATATTTATTAAGTATTTTAACTTTTTGGTAGTCCACTGAGACTTGTTTTCATCTATGATTTCTTTTGAAGTTTGGTATGATTAAACTATTTACAACTCATTTTGGGTGTTAGTATAATGATTTAAATGAAGTTTTATTATTTAGATAATTCTCTTTACCATGTTTTTTATTGTTGTTAAACACTCTATGCATATTTTATAATATACATTATGCATATTACAAATACTATATGTATCGAACCAAATAAAAATTTGAGGCGAATTGCGATCCAAAATAGCGTTCCAGTTAAGTATACCCCCACCGTACCACGTACCGACCAAGGTACCGTACCGCGAATCTGTACCCGTTCCACATACCGAATCGACCCACGAACTAGGTAACTATGAGCTAAACTACTTGACAACCAGACCTAATATATCCTTTGCTATGAGTGCGATCAATTAGTTGCTAGAATCACCTCGTAGTAGCCATTAGGATGCTGTTCAAATTTTGAGATACCTGAAAGGTGCACCAGGCAAAATCTTATTGTGTAAAGACAATGAACACACTTTAGTTCATGGGCACACCGATGCAAGTTGGACTGGGTCACCATTAGATAAACGATATATGATTGGGTATTGTATCTTTGTTGGAGGAAATCTGATATCCTAAAAGAGTAAAAAGTAGACCATAGTAGGATAGTCAAGTGCTAAGTCAAAGTATAAAGCCATGGCACACATATTTTGCAAGTCGATCTGGATACAAAACATGTTAAAAGAATTGAGAGTTTGTCACTCACAGCCTACAGAGTTACTATGTGATAATCAGGTTGCGATTCATATTGCCCCTAATCCCGTATTTCATGAGAGGACTAAACATATTGAAGTCGACTGTCATTTTGTTAGAAAAAAGATTCCATAGAATATGATCAAAACTAGTCATGTGAAGTCTGAGAATCAACTTGCTGATTTGTTCACCAAAGCTCTTGGGAGATCTAAAATAAGGTTTATTTATAACAAGTTTGAAATATATGACATATATGGTTCAGCTTAAGATGGAGTGTTAATGTATGTTAATGTATATTCATGTACCTAGTTTGTCTACTATTTATATATCTAGGGGATATGTACCTAATCTAGATTCCTTGTACAGTATTATTATATGTGTATATTGTAAGTGTATAAATACCAAGTAATGACAACTTATTTAGATGTGCCAAGCCTTTCAATCACAACACCCGGAAGTAGATCTCTTATCAAAATGATTGCTAGCTCAATCTGCATCATTATATCTCACTACATCCAATATGATGGAAGGTCGATAGAGTAGCCCTTAGCCTGGAAAACTTTTCAAATACCTCAAAATTTGACATACGAGTGTACGCTTAGGAGAAATAGTGATATGATCCTCAAAAGTTTTAGAGACATTAGTAGCAGGTAACTCATATAGCTCAGAATCCATAGATGCAAAGCTAGCTAGAGCGGATGAAGTATGGATTCCGAGCTAGCTAGAGCTAATGGAGCAGTAGGAGCTGATGGAGCGGTAGGATTAGGGTGAGAACGACATTGATACAACTGTAAAAGAGAACACTTACAAAGAAGGCAGACTAGGACTAAGAGCAGGAAGATTAGGATCATCTAAGGAAGTCGACTCTCCCTCTCAAGAGAAAGGAGAAATGTTCCCCTCACAAGGAAAATAAGAAGTCAACTAAAAAAAGTAACCATCAGCACTCTCGAAGATCCATCGAGATAACCAAACCAAACCAAACCAAGCCTTTTCCCACTAGGTGGGGTCGGCTATATGGATTTGACGACGCTAATCAAATCTGTTTAGGGCCATGTCCTCCGTTAGATCCAGGTAGGCAAGGTCATGTTTAATAATTTCTTTCTAACTTCTCTTGGGTCTTCCTCTTCCTCTCCTACTCCTAGCAATTTCCATGCTTTCACACCTTCTAACAGGTGCCTCCGTTGGACGACTTTTAATATGGCCGAACCATTTTAATCAATTTTCTCTCATTTTATCTTTAATCGGTGATATTCCTACTTTGTCCCTAATCTCTTTGTTCCTAATTTTATCTCTCCTTGTAATCCCGCACATCCATCTTAGCATTCTCATCTCCGTAACTACCATCTGTTGAACATGATTATGTTTTACTGCCCAACACTCTGATCCATATATCTCGAAGATCCATCGAGATAAAGGATGATAATAACGGCAGTGCTTTTGAGCGTAGGAATAGTCAAGAAAGATGCATCGTCTAGATTATGAACAGATGTGACACAACCAAATGTAGGAGTAGTAAGAGAAAACGGAGAAGTCGAGGGATAAAGAAAAGAAAAGGATGATTGACTACCAAGAGCAACTGAGAGAACCCAATTAATGAGTAACAAGCAGTCAAAATAGCATCACCCCAATATTGTTTAGGAACATTCATATTGAATCTCAAGGTACGAGCAACATCTAACAAATGACGATATTTACATTCAGCAACACCATTTTGTTCTAAGGTGTGAATACAAGTAGTTTGACGAATAATCCCCCTTCCAACACAAAAGAGATCCATAATAGATTTAGTGTATTTCAAGGCATTGTCAGAGTGAAGAATTTTGATACGTTTGCCAAATTGGGTAAGAATTTTATTATAAAAACACAAAACAATAGCAGGCAACTTCGAACACCATTTTATTAAAAACTCTAATCAAGCTAGTGATGGGTGACCCAAGCAATAGTGCCATTGAAAAGGAGAAGTAGATGTATCGAGGACAGAATGTGTAGAAAAACTGGTAAGATCAAGGTAATAAAGTCCATTCCACTCACATCTCGAACCAATCGTCCTTTGCATCCTGATATCTTAAAACATAAAAAAAGAAGGAGAAAAGGTTATGAAGCAAGGATTTTTTTAGCTAACTAATAGATAATAAGTTAAAGGCAAACTTAGGAACATTAAGACTTGAGGGTAAGAATAAGGAGGGGGATAGCAGGCCTTTACCAGCAACAGAGTGGTAGGACCCATCAACTAAGGTAATATGATGTGTAGTCGTAGTCAAATTAGAAAACAAGGACAAGTTACCTAGGACATAGGCACTAGCTCTGGAGTCAATGACCTGAGGAGCAAAAGCAGTAAAATAAGCAATACTATATAAATGAGTCAGAGTGGAAGTGGAATTGGAGAAGCGAGAAATTCGAATTGCCTAAATAATAGCATATAACTCAGACGCAAAGAATGGATTCTATCAACCAGGATGAGATATTGGAGGTTCACTTGAGCTAGCAACACTAGTACTAGAATTAGGGCCTGTAAATTTCACAGCAACATGATGGGTTTTCTTAGGACGACCATACTTTTCCCAACAATATGACTTTGTATGATTAATACTACTAAAATGATCACATTTCCTCGTATCTCGCCCAAAGCCTCTACCACTATTAAAGGAACCACCACAAGAGTTGCAACCACCACAAGAACTGTCTTATGACATGCCAAGAGAACTACCTCGTCCACCATCAAACAAAGCAGCAAAATCAGAACCACCAGAGGAAAAAGGTTTGTCTGAAAATGATGACCCAAAGAAGAATGCTGCAATCGAGAGTATGCATTAGCCATGAAAAGAATGGTCTATCCTGCCAGAAACCGATCCCGATAGCCACGAAGATCATCATCAAGACTAGCTAGAAGTAAAATAGTTATAAGTTCCTCCTATTACTTTATCATATCCGCCTTAGTTCCTAGAAAAGGACAAAACTGTAACAAATAATCACCAAGACCCTTGAGGGTGCTGTAATACTCAAAAACAGGTCGACCATTCTGTCAAAAAGAGAAGAGCCACTCATATGCTTCAAAATTTTAGAAGCATTGCTTTGATGAGAGAAAGAGTTAGCTCAAGAGGCCCAATTGCCTTTCAAGTATCACACAATGAAAACGCGCGCAATACAAAGGACTCTAAGCTATTTCATAACCAATTCATGACCACAACATATACAACATGCCATTACCGATAATTAGTGGACTGAGAATCTGGAGACATGTCAGCGATAAAGTGTTCTATCTGTTGACCCATGAGAAAAACCCAGACAGCATGAGATCATGTTAAGTAATTCGTTCCATACATTTCTCACTAGAAATTGATTTGGAAGATTGTCAGGTGGAATAATAGGCACTGTTGGGACAAGAACCAAACACAAATCAACAATAGACTAGGCAGGGTCAATAGCCATATTGAAAACTAAACACCAAGTAGTAGGGAGCAGTAATTGAGTCTTTATGAATAGCGCAAACCAAAAATCAAGTAAGAACCAGCACAATGAGTTGAGGCCAAGAAATATTAATTGATAATAAGCTAAATCAAAGTAGACAATGAGCAAAATCGAACACAGTAGCAACGTTGACGACAACCATCAACAAGTATCAACAGACGATGAGCAAGCAAAATCAACAACAACAATAACCATCAACAATAGCTAATATTAATGGCAACAAATCGAAGCATCAATGACAACAACCAAGAATAAGAAATCAAGCGACAATAGACTATAAGTCAGCTAAGAATCAAAAACTGAGTGATAACACCCCGATAGTCAAGATTCAAGTATCTGACGATGGTAGGAGATCCTCCTACACCAGACGACCACCGCCAAAGGTCACTAGAGGAACTACGAGGGGTTCATGCACCAGCTTTTGCATCACAGACAAGAGCGAGTGGGATCTACTCTTAGAGTCTCTCACTGGTGTGTTCTCAAACGATGGAAGCCCCACTATCCAAAGAAGATTTGAACATAGTTCCTATTTGGGTTAAACTCGTCAGACTACCGAAAAGGATCAACCAAGGACGACGATGATCACCAGAAAGAGTGCGATCCTTTTTGAGAGAAGCATGACAGATGCCAATGGTTGGAGGTACACCAGCAGTGAGAACTGTAGCCGCTGTTTTTTATTTCTTATTTTTTTTAATGTAATTGCTCGAATATCAAGTTGGAGAATTGATAGAAAAATCAGAGAGCTCAATTACCCTCCCTCTCTACCATTTTATTTATAATAAAAGACTACAGCTAAAAAAGGAAATTACAATCATAGATTCATAATAAAATCAACCGTAATCATGCTCAATCAAGTATAATACATTGGAATATTCTAACATTCTGACAGTAGGTATGAAGCAAATTGAATTAGTTTTATAACTTATGAAGACACTGCATGGCTAGGATCCCTTGATCCTGTTTCAACCCATGTTTGTAACCTCACCCCCCCGCACACACTCCAACACTGCATATTTGAGTAAGGGTGGAAAATTGCTTGCCAAATTCAGATAACAAAAATGTGTTCCCTAATCATCGAGCTAGATTTTAATGTCCAGATTTGACTTTCATTTATTAAACACAAAATAGGCTAAGAATGATGTAGTCAGTGGTACCTTAAGGGAACATGTTTATCAACTGCAGCAATATGATTGCCATGTGCCCTCATTCCCCTGCATGCCTACTTGGACAGCAGCATTCCAGGCTTTCTAGCCTTTTTTTCCATGATTATTGGCTAAACCAGATGAAAGCACTGGCAGGGGGAAAAAAAAAAGAAGAAGGGGACCATCCGGCTGATACATCTGCCTATCAATGAAGCAGCAGGTTGGGCACCTACTATTTCAGAGAGAGAGAGAGAGAGAGATAGAGAGAACATCCACTTGGGATAATCATATCTCTGCTAGTTGTGTGTGAAATGGCCTGGAGATAAAAACCAACTAACAATGATTCTCCAAATGAAGCGATCACCTCAATAAACTACATTTAATTTCAACATTTTGAACCCAATTTTCTACTTCATATAGATTTCACAAATCTCTACATTTAATACCACTTCCAACAGCGACTGAAATTTCAGTCCAAAGGGAAGCCTTAACATCTCCAGCCCACGGCAATGTTCATCACTATCTGTCAAAGGATCTGCTTGGCTTTGTATGAATTAACAAGAAAATGTAAACAAAAGCCTCCTCACTTAACATAGCCATCTCTAATCACCAGGTATAGATTACAGTAACTTTCATGGAAAAGGCATTAATCACAACCAGCAAATGAAATATGGATAAATGTACTCGAAAGATAGTAGGAGAGAGAGCCAGATGAATTTTACGCTTCCTAAAACTTCCATCTAAGCTTTGCCCTGGGGACAAGTCCAAATCATCTTGTTGAAAACCTGATTTAAAAAAAAAAAAAAAACACTCTCAATTCATATTTAGCAGCATATGCCTAGTTAACAAAGCATTTGAATTCGGATTGTGAAACCTATCAGATAGCCAGATCAAGAGATGTAATATATAAGGAAGAAATATGAGAAAAACATAAAAACCGAAGAAAATAAAAGATAAGGCATTGAAAAACTGTAGAAGAGAAGGCTATGTATATAATAAAATGCACAGTGGAATTAGACAGACAGAGATGCTTATTTCTTTCTTGTAGAACAAAAGAAGATAATGTCATGAATTGCTACTTGTAATCACGCATGGTACAGTGGTACACAACCATAATGAATCATTTGAGATGACATTTCAGTTTCCATTAACTTCAAATAGCAGAATATATTTTTCATTTTACCCAAAAATTATGTAGACAAGAATGCTTGGTATCATCAAATTGAATATATTAAAATAAAAAAATAAATCAACTTCTTTGTTAACTAATCCAATATGCTCAATATGTGAACAAGAGTGACGTACATGTGAATGGAAAAGGCAAATTTCACACGATACCATGAAGCTTGGCCAAAGGAATTTGAGCTAAAATTCTGAGCCAGGGATAATGGGGGCTGGATATCATTCATGGAACATGGGACCAGATATCACTATAGGGACAATTTCTTGAATCCACAAAAACATAACACCGAGTTTTGAATCATTCAATAAACATTACACTAGCCATCATTCTATAGACATTAAGTTATAAATTGTTATGGGAACCATTTCCTGAATCCACAATAGAAGAAGAATACGAAGTTCTGAAATCAAGTGGAATTTTGTAATAATCAGCTAGGTTTCCCTGGAACGGATTTCAATCCCTTTTATAGAAAAGAACTGAAAATCCTAAGGAAAAGAGAAGAAAAAGAAAAATATGAATTTAGAAACAAACTTTGAGACCAAAATTAAGTTTTCCAAAGTGATAAATCCATTTCGACAATTTGTTGAAGCAATCCCAGCAATCTATTAGTTACCTACACTGCAAAATGGCAATATCTTCTACAAAATCCCCTTCTGAATGCAAAATTTTTCTATCAAAGTCTGCTCAGTCAGTCAAACATCCTATAATTTTCAGACCAGTCCGTGTTCAAATGATACGCTTCATTCGAACCCCCTTGCTATAGTTTTATACCACTTCCCAAAAAAGAAGTGTTACCCTTGCTAGTTCTCCACTTTTGAAATTGCCCCTCCCTTCGAACTCTTACGTTAAGTGTCACAAATAAATTTCATGAGTGGTGTAAGTTATCTGTCAATTGGGTGTTTGTCATACAACAAAATCTCATGTTAGTAGTTTTATCCTTATTCTCGTGTGGAAAGAATAATATAAACTCTTTAACAAGCAATGTGGGAAATCAAATCAAAGGATAAAGTGTAATTCTTAGCCTTTTGATTCAATAACTAATGATTTCAAAGAAGCGCTTTTTGAGTATAATCTTGAATCACATAAAAGAAGTTTGCTCCTCATTAGTTGTCATCTACTCCCCCCACACCCCCCTCCACCAAAGTTTTTTAAAATTTTCCCTCTTGCCTTAACAAGCCTTATTCAATTACTTATTCAAAGTAGGATACATGGATTTGTCTTCTCTAATTTACAGGGAAAAGTTTATCATCAATAAAATCCAACACAGAGAATCCTCACTCACTACCCCATCCCAATCCCTCCCCCCCCCCCCAAAAAAAAAAAAAATGGTTGTCATATATAGTGAAAAAAATCATGTACAAGATGGAAGACCTTTACAAGTGAGGAAAGAAGAATAAAGAAGAATAAAATCCTAGAGCATAATCTCCCTAATCCTATATACTACCTTATTAATATAATATAATATCTATATGGATCAAATTGCGAAGATGAGAATGCTAAGATGGATGTGCGGGATTACAAGGAGAGATAAGATTAGGAACGAGAAGATTAGGGACAAAGTAGGAATATCACCGATTGAAGATAAAATGAGAAAAAATCGATTAAGATGGTTCGGCCATATTAGAAGGCATCCAACGGAGGTAACTGTTAGAAGGTGTGAAAGTATGGAGATTGCTAGGAGTAGGAGAGGAAGAGGAAGACCCAAGAGAAGTTGGAAAGAAACTGTTAGACATGACCTTACCTACCTGGATTTAACGGAGGATATGGCCCTAAACAGATTTGATTGGCGTTGTCAAACCCATACAGCTGACCCCACTTAGTGGGAAAAGGCTTAGTTTGGTTTCGTTTGGTTTGGTTATCTACATGGATCTAAGTGCTTTATACTGCTGCATTAATTAACATATGTTGCTCTTGACAATCTTTCTCAATCAACTTTGTCATATTTGATCTTAAATTCATTGCCTTTTTTAGCTTAGAATTAATTTGTTCCGATTTTTTCCCTATCTTCATAAGTAGCAACACACATCCATCTCGAGGTCATTGTTTCAACTACAATCGCTTTTTTAAAATATGAGCCATTCAAGGACTGAACGAAGCCATTCAAGGACTGAACGAAGCCATTCAAAGACTAGACGTGAGGTTTGAGAAACGCTATTGGTTGAGCAACCCTATTCACCTCTGTTTTAACCAAATATCGAATTTAAAACCGAATATAGCTTTAGCTCCTACATTTGGTGCCTTTACCAATATTCTAAAACTCATTGATGAATCAAACAAAGAATCTAATGATGATCAGATTAAAGAGTTGATTTATGAGCCTAATCCTATCGACTTTTATTTTTCAGATAATGAGGATGATGACCAAATCGTGGCAAGTCACTTGATGAAATTGTTGCTACTATTGAAGTTATTTCTTTTAATGAGGCACAGATTTCCAGTGATATTACTAAGGTCCTTGTTGGTACTATCGAGTTAAAGAGTATGCCCAAAACCTATGCTGCTTCTATGAATTTTGTCTTTCCTAGACCTAAAACTCTCCCACAAGTTAGTCCATTTTTTATCTTCTTTCAATATCTACAAGTTCTGTTTTCTAAATCACGGTACTTCTATTTCAAGAGATTTGGTGGAGACACTAGATTTCTACCATTCCTGACACGCATCCATGAGCGTTGGGAATGGCTTGAATACCTGCTTTGTTCGTGGCTCAATGATTGAAGGAGTACGCAAAATTTCAACTCAACAAAGTCGAGTTTTTCTAAGGGATAGAGAATGATGCAGAAGCCAAAAATATATATATATTAAATATTTATTATTAGGATTTTATTTTATTAAGATTAAGATTTTATATTAGGGTTTTTCTTTATTAAAGATTTATTTTGTTTTAAGGAAGATTTTATTTAGATTTATTTTAAGTGGGATTTGTTAGAATATTTGATTTTTGCTTTATTTTTAATAATCATGAGGATGTATTAGCCTAGTTAAATGTTTATGATAATTAGGGTTAGACATTGATGAATATGAAAAACTGAATTATTGAAGCCTCTGTAGCTTGTTCTCTCCCCTCGTCTTCTTCTTTCTTCCCTTTCTTCTTGTTAGAATATGTTAGGAATATTTAAGGCATAATTGATGGATTGTGATTTAGTTATTTTTGGTTATTGCCATATATTGGCTGATTTCAATTTCTATATTTTGTAACCTAAACTTGATTATAAATAGAGTATGAGGGAGAAGAAGAATCTCATCTCTCTTTTTCTTTTCTCTCTAATTTTTCTGTTCTAATTTTCAACTTGGTATCAGAGCCAGGTTCCTTTTCCCTTCTTTATTTTCTTTTCCAGAAAAAAAAAAAAAAAACCCTAGCCGCGCCACTGTTCATCACTGCCGCCACTGTTCATCACTGCCGGACCACTCTCTGGCGATCTTTGTTGACCGGCGCCACCACCAACAGACTCGGCGTCGACCGGCGACTACCACCGACGAAGACCATCGCCGGAGATGACCTGACGCGCCTTCACGCGCGGCTTGGTTCCCGGCGCGTGAGGCTCACGCGCCTCTCCTTTCCAGCGCGTGTCGGCGCGTGCACCAACGGCTGATCTCCGGCGACACACCATGGCAGTCGCCTCTTCCTGTTCTTCTCCTCTTATGCTTGATTTGTGTCGTGGATAATTCTTGAAACTTGGCTTATCTCCTTCTCGATCGGATCTTGGATCTCTCACGTTTTAGACAACCAGATCTGATGTTCGATGTGTTATATACTGTCGATTGATGATACTCATACTCTCTACTATTTTTTTTTATTTGTCTGCTCAATCGTAGTTGATCGTTGTTGATCGTTCGATTGTGAGTTGGTTCGTGCTCCTTGTTGTGCTTTGAAACCTTATACGCCGCTGTGTGGTCTTTCTACTCTGATTTGAGTTGTGATTTATATTTGGCTAATGGCTATTAATTTGTCTACTGTCAAGACTACTTCAGATGAAAGTTCTTCACCTGTTCCTGCGCATGCTATTTCAATTGAAAATTTTCCAAAATCCATTGTTTGTGAGAAATTGAATGGAGCCGCCAACTATTTAACTTGGTCTCATGCTGTTCGTATATTCCTTATTGGTCGACAATTGGAAAATTACATTACGGATTCTCCTCCAGACTTAACATCTCCCACGTATTCGCAATGGCGAGCTATTGATGCTAATGTTATGAGTTGGTTATGGCACAGTCTCGAACCTTCAGTTTTTCGAACTGTATCCTTGTGTAACACCTCTAAGGCAATCTGGGATTCTTTAGCTGATTCGTTCTCTCAGCGTAGTAATATTTCAGAAGTTTTTGCAGCGTACGAGCAACTCTTTTCTCTCCGACAGGGAGATAGATCACTATCTGATTATTACAGCACACTTAAAGCCCTTGGTGATCGTCTCTTGCAACTTCGTCCCTTTCCTGAGACTAAAGCGGAGATGATGGGACAATGGAATGAGCTTATGACTGTTCTTCTGCTGGCAGGACTAAATGATGATTTTCGTAGTTACAGAGATCAGTTTTTGGCTGGGGAGACTATTCCTTCTTTAGCCAGTGCTTATTCTCGGTTGCAACGATCTTCCCTGAGTCATCATCCCCGTTCAACATCATCTGCTTCCAGTGGGACAGACTCTGCTGCTTTGATTAATAGTTCTGGAGGTCATGGAGGATCTCGTGGTGGCTCACGTGGTATGGGCCGTAATTCTCGGGGTGGTGGTCGCAGTTCGGGACGTGGCACCAAAAAGTGTAATCATTGTGGTGGTACAAATCACACAGAGCCTTATTGCTGGAAGAAATATGGTCGTCCTGATCAAACTCACCATGTTACTACTGATTCTACTAGCTCTGAAGTAGCCTCTGGTTCTACTTCTGGTACAAGTGATCCTGTTAACTCAGGGGTAGTTTCTCAGGCTCCCTTCTCTCCTGCTGAGTTGGATACTATTGTGCAAGCTCTTCGGATCTCTCGCTCTTCCAGTTCCACTGCCACTTTGGCCCATTCAGGTAATAGTGCTTGTTTCTCCACCTCATCTGCTCCACAATTGATTCTTGACTCTGGTGCTAGTGCTCATGTATCAGGTAATCCTTCTTTGTTTTCTGATTTGATTACCACCACTCATCGTCTTACGTTAGCTGACGGGTCCTCCCGACCTGTAGCTGACAAAGGACACCTCAAACCCTCAGTATCATTATCGTTACCTTCGAGTCTTTATGTGCCTAACTTTCCTTTTAACTTATTATCTGTTAGTCAGTTAACTAGACTTTTAAACTGCTCCATAACCTTTTCTCCATCTTTCTGTGTTTTTCAGGATCTCAGGACGCAGAAGATGATTGGTTCGGGATGTGAGCGAGATGGTCTTTATTATCTTGACCCAACCAGTTTCTCCTCGTCTTCTTCAGCTTTTCATGTTTCAGATTCACCTCTCCAGTGGCATTATCGATTGGGTCATCCAGCTTTATCTCGTCTCAAGCTTGCTGTTCCTGGTCTTGGTTCTGTCTCCAGTCTAGAGTGTGAAGCTTGTCAACTAGGGAAGCATCACCGTAGTTCTTTTCCTAGTAGTAGTCATGGTCGTGAGTCTGAACCTTTTTCTGTAGTCCATACGGACATTTGGGGTCCTTCTAGAGTCCCCACTATTAATGGTTATTGCTATTTTGTCATTTTTTTGGATGATTTCTCACGTATGACATGGTTATTTTTAATGAAAACTCGTTCTAAATTGCCCAATATTGTTTTACGTTTTTATAATGAAATTTTTACTCAGTTTGACAAAGGAATTAAAATTTTACGGTCTGACAATGCTTTAGAGTATACCAAGTCTGTTATGAAAAAATTTTGTGCTGACAGGGGCATTATTCATCAAACCTCATGTGTTCATACCTCTCAACAGAATGGTGTTGCTGAACGGAAGCATCGCCATCTGTTGGATGTCGCCCGCACTTTGCAAATACACATGAATGTTCCAAAATCATATTGGGGGGATGCTGTCTTAACTGCTTGTCACCTTATCAATCGAGTTCCGTCCGTTACTATTGGTAATAAGTCTTCTTTTTCTCTTCTTTATCCTTCTTCTAATCCTTTTTCACTTCCTCCTCGTACATTTGGTTGCACTGCCTTTGTTCATAATCTTGATCCTGGTCTGGACAAATTATCACCTCGAGCTCGTCGATGTATTTTCTTGGGATACTCTCGTACTCAAAAGGGCTACCGGTGTTATCATCCTCCATCTCGTCGATTCTTTGTTAGTGCTGATGTTACTTTTTTTGAATCTACACCCTATTTTCAAGTTCAGGGGGAGTTGTCATCTCGTGAGGGGGAGCTTTCTCCTTCCTATCAAGAGGGGGAGCCACCTACATCTATTTCCTCTCCTAATCCGGTTCTTCCTATTCCTGAAGTTCCTTTACAAGTCTATCACCGTCGCGCTCGCCCTGATCCAATCACCACTGCACCTGTGGATCCTGTAACACTTGAGACACCTACTTCTGACCCAGACACCTACTTCTGACCCAGATACTTCTGTTACTAGTCCGGATGAGCCTGAGCCTCCTTCTATTGATGAACTTGATCTCCCTATTGCCCAAAGACGAGGTAAACGTACATGTACTCAGCATCCTATTGCTAAATTTGTTTCTTACCATCGTATCTCACCTCGATTCCAGTCCTTTGTGTGTGCTTTGTCCTCTGTTTCTATTCCTAAATCTTATAATCAGGCACTATTATCACCGGGCTGGAAGAAAGTGATGGATGAGGAGATGCAAGCACTACATCTCAATCAGACGTGGGAGCTCACTTCTCTTCCCCCGGGAAAGAAGCCAGTTGGTTGTCGTTGGGTTTACACAATAAAGTACTATCCTGATGGATCTGTTGAGCGTCTTAAAGCCCGATTGGTTGCTAAGGGCTATACCCAAACTTATGGTGTGGACTATCTTGAGACATTCTCACCAGTGGCTCGTCTTAATTCAATCCGCATCCTTCTTACAGTAGCAGTGTGCAAATCTTGGCCCTTGTTCCAGTTGGATATTAAAAATGCCTTTCTATATCGTGAACTTCAGGAAGAGGTATATATGGACCAACCACCGGGATATACTGTTACAGGAAATGAGCATCTTGTTTGTCGCTTACGCAAAGCCTTATATGGACTTAAACAATCTCCACGAGCATGGTTTGATCGGTTTAGTTATGCTCTTATGGAATATGGTTTCAAACGATCCACTTCTGATCACTCAGTATTTGTTCATCAGTCACCATCTGGTACTATTATCTTAATTGTCTATGTGGATGATATTATCATTTCTGGTGATGATGCTAAGGGCATTTTCGAATTAAAGGGTTATTTGGGAAAACAGTTTCACACAAAAGATCTTGGTGCCTTACGTTATTTTCTTGGAATTGAAGTTGCCCGTCTTCCCAGGGTATATCTTTATCTCAAAGGAAATATGTTCTGGATTTACTCTCGGAGACTGGACTTTTGGGTTCTCGCCCTGTTGACACTCCTATGGACTCTTCTGTTCGCTTGGATAGTGAAAGTGGTGATCTATTTCCTGATGTTGGTCGTTATCGACGTCTTGTTAGTAAATTGATCTATCTCACTGTGACTCGTCCTGATATTTCATATGCAGTTGGCGTGGTCAGTCAGTTTATGCACGCTCCACGCAAACCTCATTTTGAAGCTGTATGTCGTATTCTGAGGTATTTGAAAAATTCTCCTGGTAAAGGTTTACATTATCGAGCCTCTACCACGATCGATGTAATTGGATACAGCGATGCAGATTGGGCTGGTAGTCGTTCGGATCGGAGGTCTACTTCTGGATACTGTATTTTCGTTGGTGGTAATCTTGTTACATGGCGTAGTAAGAAGCAGACTGTGGTGGCTCGATCTAGTGCTGAGGCCGAGTATCGCGCCATGGCTCATACTGCGTCTGAGATGCTTTGGGTTTGTTCTCTTCTTCGAGATTTTGGTATTGATATTTCAAATCCGATGTCTATGTTCTGTGATAATCAAGCTGCAATCTTCATTGCTAACAATCCCGTCTTTCATGAACGTACCAAGCATATAGAAGTTGATTGTCACTTTATTCGTGATCTTCTGGTCAGACATGATATCATTACTCCATTTGTATGATCGGACTCTCAGTTGGGTGATATGTTTACCAAGCCCTTGGCTGTTTCTCCATTTCAGAAAATGTGTACCAAGTTGGGCATGATTGATCTTTATACTCCAGCTTGAGGGGGAGTGTTAGAATATGTTAGGAATATTTAAGGCATAATTGATGGATTGTGATTTAGTTATTTTTGGTTATTGCCATATATTGGCTGATTTCAATTTCTATATTTTGTAACCTAAACTTGATTATAAATAGAGTATGAGGGAGAAGAAGAAACTCATCTCTCTCTTTCTTTTCTCTCTAATTTTTCTATTCTGATTTTCAACTCTTTTAAACTACTCTCTCTATTTCTCTCTCTTTGTTTTACTCTCTTTTGTCCTACATCAACACCAAAACCCTGAACCACAAGATGTTGACACATGTCACAATACCAGCCACACAACAAATAATGACAGCAACAAGGTTGTTAATACCTACTAGGGTTGGTGACTCTCGAAAGGGCCATAATCAAATCAGCCAAAAAGTAAGAGCACCTAAGCTTTGAGTTTAAAATTCGTCAGCCTCTTAGAGTATCAATCTCACCTTGAGAATGACAACCTAAGACTACATCCAATAAAGGTATATAATTGCATATGAATGATAAAGAACAGGAGTGAAAAGAACTCAAAAAAGTCTTTTAGACAAGCCAAGTACCAAACAACAAGTGTGGGAGTGATAATTGGTTGATTAACCGACCAATTAGAGCAATTATGAAGTAACGATTTAAGATGTAACCACCTGCTACCACCTTTTTCGTAGCAATTATAGGTGTCATTGTACACTCTTCAATTCTAGAATGTTTCAACATCATGGGGTTCAATTTTGGAATGTTTCAACATCATGGGGACATGGTCAGCTACACAGTTGATGATTAAGCATTAATAGTGCATTCTACGCCTTAGAATTAGTAACATTTCCCTCGTTTCAGTTAGTTAAATGTTCAACTTTATTCATATTTTTTGTAATCTCTTATATTTTATGGTTCGTGCAGATAATGGAGTTAAAACGACGGATTTTTAGGGCTAAGCAAAATTTTTGATCTAGGCCAAGGCAAGAGAACCAAAGGGAAAGAAGGACATACGTATTACCATCCGCACAGGGGGTGTATCAAACATTACCTAGGCGTACATACAAACCAAGAACATAGTTTTTGAAGTTTCAAACATACCCAGGCACTTGTATGGGTCGAGAACGAGTTTTCAACATTAAGCCTGTGTATATACGTCTACCATTTTGCGTGCATATGCTCATTCGTACGTAGAAGAAGTTGAGCCCCAAACAACTATGCGTATGCCTGTCCGTATGCACCAGTAATTGCCAACCTATATGTGATGGAATATTTGTTCGAATTAGTCATTGCAATTTAAGAAACAAAACAGAAAAAATAAAACTCACTGTTTTGGGATAGAAATTTGAAAGAACTTTGATCAACTCTAGTGTTGAACACTATGTCTTTAAAACTGAATTCCTTCCCCACAAATGCTTCTGGTTTTAACGAACGTTAGTCTCCCAGGATAGAATGATCACACATACAAAAGGAAATGACAATTTGCGTGTTCTAGCAAACTAAAAACTATGTTTGTACTCTTTGTATGCAAATGATTTTAGGCAAAAAATTCAACTTGTTCTTATGCAAAAAAGGAGGTTTAAATAGGCATTAGAAGTGCCTCATCAAAAAATATGAATAGCCATTGGTCACGTCTGTTGAAAAGAATAGACACCACCATTCATAAAGAGAGGTATTTGTTGAGGAAGGAATACTCCAAAATGACGTAATTTTGGAGACAACAGTTGGACTAGACTAATGAGCCAAAGAATTATCCAAGCCCAAAAATACAAGGATAAAATTATTCAAGCCCAAAAATTATTCAGGCCCATTTTATTTATTATCAAGGGTCCCAAATTTGAAGCTAATTTTCATTTACATAATTCACGATTTTGAAAATGTAAATACACGGAATTAATATTTTCATATAATTATATTTATTCCACATTTGACCCAAAATTAATAATATGTGGACCCCACATAAATATTGGCTTAAATTTTGATAAAATAATTTTGTTTGCATACATACGCCCTATAATTTCTGCTCAGCAAGTTGCATCGCAAAATGACCATCGTACCCCTCCTTTTTCCCACTTCATCCACATGAGCTAAGGCCAATATAAGCAGATTGTAGGTGCCCCTAGCATCTCCTAGACTTGTGGCCACCGCCCATTTGATGCCTAGAATTGAGAAAGAGTGATGATGGACATTCAATCAAGTAGGGTGGTAGTCAAATCAAAAAAGTTTTAGCTTGTTGAGAAAGAAAAGGGGAGCAAGTGGGGGAGAGCTATATATACATCATCGGATGAAGGAGAGGAGAGGCATCTTTGGAAAGAAGAAAGCTTTGTTGTAGAGAGAGGAACTGATTAGAAACCTTTATTTTCTTTTGAGTTGTGTTCTTCTTCTTTTTCTTTTTCTTCTTCACTCTCCTTTTGATTTTGTAAAAGAAAGTTGTATCAACAGAATTATGTAATAGACATGATTTCATTATTTCTATTAATAATGGAGTTATTGCTTTTTAAATACACGTCTAGCTGAATTTATCTTCTTGATTTCAAGCCAAGAAGAGCGGTGGTTGAGATGACGAATTCAATATAACATTTAATTTGGAACGTTTGATTAGTTTCTAGTTAAAAATGGATGAAAGGGTGATTGCTAGCATCCATGGATTTACACTTAGATGAATATAATCAAACTTCAAATATGCATTCCAAATATTTGATTCAATGTCTTATCTAGAGTAGCTCTCCAAATGTAAAGCTAGCAATAATCCTATCATCCAAGAAAGTTTGCCTCTTTAAAAGCTACCAAAAAACACTTGTTGAACTATGTTAAAACTTTGAGACTTTCCCAAAACATTCTCCTAAAAAGGTTTGTTAAAGAAGTTCTAGAGTTCCATGTCTTGTTCAATAAATATCTCATTTCCAAAATCGCCTATGAGAGTCCAACCTCTTCACTCATGGTTTTAATGGTAAATCTTCCAATTCAAATTCCCAATAGTTGAGTTTCGGTTGAGTTATAAAGTTATATTGAATGAGTCATCAATGCATCACCATTTGGAATGGTTTGTGTTGGAATCCCAAATTATTTTCTTGGTGTAATTAGTGGTAGAATTTGATTAGGGATTAATTGGAAGATTTCCTGCTCTTTTATTTAGAAGATTTTGTTTCCTTTTTTTGCTCATTCTTTGTATTATAAATATAGGATCATAGATTGTACATATACATTTAAAAAATACAGAAAAGTTATTCTAATTTCATGGTATTAGAGCCAGGTCAATTGTTAACCCCTTCTAGTCTAATCGGTTTGCTCGTTGATCTGTCTGAATTCGGCTATTCATTGATTTCAGTGTCGAATCAATTGATCAATTTCAGTGTCAATTGTTCAATTGCTCGTCAAATCAAGAGTCGATTGATTATCAATTGCCAAAATCAATCATTAATCCAGAAATGATTGGAATCGATTGTCGATTCTTTTCATCGTCATCAGCGACCCACTACCTCAGTGTTGATCTCTAGCGTTGATTCAACGTTAATCTTCGTCATCATCAACATTGATCAACGTTCATCATCATCATTAGCGTTGAGCATTGTCAACATCAATTGTTGATTTCTAGCGTCGACAAACCCATAGTCGGTGTTGATCATTGGTGCTTCAAGCATCAACGTCGTCCTAGCCCTAGTCGACGTCTCTCAAGAGCGACTCTAAGCATCCAATCCCTAGTCGGCATTTCTCAGTGACTCGTCAGTTTCGTCCACGACGACTATCAATTCCACCAACAATCGATTACATTACATCAAAGTCTCTCACCGACTGTCCTAGCTAGTTTCACTTTAGCCTTAGTCAATTCATTCAGTTTCGAGGTATTGTTTATTTCTTTACTGTTGTTCAAAGATTCCAGCCTCAGATCAAAGTTGCTGAAACCAAATGGAAACTCCTAAAACAGAGGCAATTTCCATGGGTTCAAGCGGACTCAACAATTTTCTTGAATGGGCTCAATCAATCAAACTTGTGAACAATGGTGAAGGAAAATTGGGTTACCTTTGGTGAAACAAAGAAGCCAACCTCAACTGAAGTTGTCTCTCTGTAGAAGAGGAAGTTAGAGAACTCAATAGTGACCGCTTGGTATATTAATTTTATGAAGCCCTCCATCGGAAAGACCCATCTATTCTTGCCATCGACAAAAGATGTCTGGGATGTAGTTCAGGAGACTTACTTTGATGCTGAAAATGCCGCTCACATTTTTTAAATCAAGACCGATTATGGCAAATGAAGCAAGGGGAAAGGAAAGTCACAGACTACTACATGGAGATGACAGCTCTATGGCAAGAACTTGATATGAGTTTTGAAGAAGAGAGGAAATGTCCAGGCAATAGCATCAGATACAAGAAGAAACTCAAAAATGAAAGTGTTTGAATTTTTTGCTGCGCTCAACCGCGATTTGGATGAAGTTAGAGGAAGAATTCTCGACCAACATCCTCTGCCTTCAATTTGAAAAGTCTTTTTAGAAGTAATGCAAGAAGAAAATAGGCACAAAGTGATGCTAAAGGAGAATGTTTCTACTGAGTCTACTAAACCTGAGATGTCTGCCTTGATGAGTAGAGGAACATCAGCTGGGTCAAACCAAAATCAACAAAAAAGGCGTCCTTGGTGTGAACATTGTCGTAAGCCTAGACACACAAAGGATATTTGTTGGGAGATATACGAGAAGCCAGCTGATTGGAAACCAAGGCAGAATACTAAAAATCGTGGCTACTAAACTATTGTTAAAAATAAGCCGAGAAACCTCAGGAAGAAAAAAACTCCTCCACTTCAAGCAGTACATTTAACCCTCAATAGTTGGAACAACTCTATAAAATATTTTCTAGCCTCCAAACATTTGGTCAGTCTTCCACCAACATCCCTTCCAGCTCATTGCTCACAGAGGTAATTTTTTCAGAGCCTTAAATACTATTTCTCAAACTAAGACTCCTTCGATAATTGACTTTGGTGCTTTTGATCATATGACTGATTCCTATAAACTTTTTTTTTCATACTCACCATGTGCTGGTAATCTTAAAGTTAAAATTGCAGATCGTTCACTCTCATCCGTCGTAGGAAAAGGAGCATTCAAATATCAGATTCTATAACACTAGAGTTTATCTTCCATGTTCCAAATTTGTCCTACAATTTGTTATCGATTAGCCAACTAACAAAAAATTCCAATTGCTCTGCTAAATTCCATTCTCATTATGTCTTTCAATACCTATCATCGAGAAAGACGATTGGCAATGCTATAGAGTGTGAGGGACTTTATTACTTTGAGGAGGCCAACATGGGGGAACAACGTTAAATTGCATTTTGTGATTCTGCATCTATTTTTGGATATAGTGAAATTTTTTATGGCATTTTAAAATGGGTCATCCCAATTTTCAATATTTGAGATTGTTATTTCCTTTCATTTTTTCAAATAAAAGGTCTGTTGATTTGCAATGTGAAATTTGTGAACTTGCAAAACATCAACATATTTCATTCCCAAAATCCAAGTATCAAACCATCCAAACCATTTACCATAATTCACAGTGATTTATGGGGACCTCATATTCTTAATCGTACCCATACACAATGGTTTGTTACATTTATTGATGATCATACTCAAGTCTGTTAGGTTTATTTGTTGAAAAAAAAAACTGATATTCATTCTGTGTTTATCAATTTTCATTCAATGATACAAACACAATTCCAAGCATAAATTCAAATTCTACAAACTGACAATGGCAAAGAATACTTGAACTCTACTTTGGGAGATTATCTTCAAAAGCATGGCATAATTCACCAAAGTTCATGTGTCGATACTCCCTAATAAAATGGGTTTGTTGAATGCAAAAATAGACACTTCCTTGAAGTTGCTCGTGCTTTGATGTTTACCACGAACATGCCCAAAATGTTCTGGGGAGATGCCATTTCCATTTTGACATTTACTTATCTCATTAATGGAATGCCTAGTTGAGTTCTTTCTTTTGAAACCCCTCACCCTAAACTCCAAAAACTTTTTCCTACCTTTCGTCTAAGTTCTAGTCTCTGTCTCAAAGTGTTTGGACATAATCAAAGTAAATTAGATCCTAGATCTCTTAAGTGTGTTTTCATTGGATATTCTCCTACTAAAAAAGGCTACAAATGCTATGATCCATCCATAAAAAAAGTATTTGTTACTCTTGATATTACATTCTTTGAAAACACTCATTACTTCCAAAAGTCCTCTCTTCAAGGGGAGAACTTGAGTGAAGATCATTCTTTAGACTTCGATGTTCCATTTTTTAAACCTACCCCAAACACTGAGCCTATTCCAAACATTGAACTTGTAACATTATCTTGTTTTAATATGCCATTTACAGAAGGAAACTTGAACTCAGGGGGAGATACAGGAGGACAAAATGACAATGAGATACTTGTTTATTCACGAAGGCCAAAACTAAGGTACAAGGAGAATCTCACACCTAAAGCACCTCTCCACGAAGGCTAAAACTAAAATACAAGGAGAATCTCACATCTGAAGCACTAAAAGAGTCAGAACCGGTGATAACTCCAAGTATCCATGAGTTCCCTTCCAATTCAGGTAATTATGATTTTCTTGATATCAATTTACCTATTGCTCTCAGAAAACTAACTCAGTCATGCACTCTTCATCCCATCTCGAGATTCGTGTGTTATAATACTTTATCTATTGGATTTCGTTCTTTTACCTCTAACCTTGATAGTACATAAACTCCAAGAAATATTCAGGAGGCCTTGGAGGTTCGCAAATAAAGAGAGGCAGTAATGGAAGAAATGCAGGCCTTAGAAAAAATGTAACTTGGGATGTGATAGATTTACAAAGAGGAAATAAACACGTTGGCTACAAATGGGTCTTTATTGTGAAGTATAGAGCTGATGGGACCATAGAATGTTACAAGGCACAGCTTGTTGCAAAAAGGTTTACACAAACCTATGGCATTGACTACACAAAAACATTTGCACCGATGGTAAAACTAAAAACAGTTCAAGTTCTCTTGTCTTTGGCAATCAATCTAGACTGGCCTCTTCAACAACTCGATATTAATAATGCATTTCTGAATGGCAAATTAGAAGAAGTTTTTATGACATTACCACCAGGTTTTTGTTACAAGGTTGAAGAAAACCAGGTATGCAATCAAATCACACTATGTTCTTCCAACAAATTGAAGATGAAAGGAAAACAATTCTCATTGTATATGTTGATGATATAATTTCAACCGGAGATAATATAGTGGCAATGGAGAGACTAAGAAAATCCTTACAGCTGAGTTTGAAGTAAAAGATGTGGGACAAATACGATACTTCTTAGGAATGGAGATTGCTAGATCAAAAAAGGTAGTAGTGTTTTTCAACAGAAGTATGTTCTTAACCTTTTGATTGAAACTGGCATGCTGGGGTGTAAACCTATGACCAACCAATTGAAGTAGGGAAAAAGACAGAAGATGATGGGAACCCAGTTGAAAAAGATAGATGCCAGATACTAGTTGGCAAGCTAATCTACCTATCACACAGTAGACTTGACATTGCATTTGCAGTTAGTGTGGTGAGCTGACACATGCATTCACTAAAGGAAACTCATTTAGAAGTCGTGTACAAGATTCTCAAATATCTCAAAGGCTTTCTGAGAAGAAGATTATTCTTCAAGAAAAGTGAAAGCAAAAAAAGTAAAAGTCTTCATAGATGTAGACTGAGCAGGTTCAAAAGAAGATAGAAGGTCCTCTATCGGATATTGCATTTTTGTATAGGGAAACTTAGTAACACGGAGAAGTAAAAAAAAAAAATATTGTGGCTAGAAGCAGTAATGAAGCTAAAAGTTTAGAGCGATGGCACAGGGAATGTGTAAAGGATTGTGGTTAAGAAAGCTATTGGAAGAACTACAAATCTCATTAAGATTTCCAATCAAACTCTACAGTGATAACAAAACAGCCATCAATATTTTCTCAATCTAGTCCAGCATGACCAAACCAAACATGTAGAAGTGGACAAACATTTTATCAAGGAAAAGGTTGAAGATGCAATCGTTTGTATGACTTATGTTCCTAAAAAAAAGCAAATTGCGGATATTTTCACCAAAGGGCTATCTCAGCAAAATTTCAATGATTTCATTTATAAGTTGGATATGATCAATATTTACGATCCAACTTGAGAGGGAGTGTTGAAATTCTAAATTATTTTCATAGCGTAATTAGTGGTAGAATTTGATTAGGGATTAGTTGGCAAATTTCCTGCCCTTTTATTTAGGAGATTTTGTTTCCTTTTTTTGCTCATTCTTGGTATTATAAATAGAGGATATAGATTGTACATATATATTCAAGAAATACAGAAAAGTTATTCTAATTTCAGTTTGGAACCAAAGTTTTCATAGCGTTGTTTGAAGTCAAATCCTTACTTTCAATTTCTTCATTTCTAAGTAACTTTAGTTAGTAGCGTTTTCTCTCTGCTTTCAAAGCTTTAACCTTTAAACTATCTTTACAAGAACTAGGCAAACTTTTGCTTAAACAAAATCATTACATTCATTGTGGAGATTGTAGATACCTGGACTACGGTGTTATAAGACCTAGGATTACCTCGTCATATCCCCCGCGGCCCAACTATATTTCCCAAGACTCATGAGTTGGAAGTGGGAGACCATGTGGTATCAAGCTATGTTGCTCGGACTCCAGTGTAGGTGTCCGACTTGTGTATGTATCCAAATGTCAGATTCGCCTATTATCTATATTTTAGAATATGAGAACTCGGTTAAAAAAAGTGTCCAAATTGTGGATACGGATATGATGATACGAAAAATAAAAATAATTATTTTTATTTCTTAAAAATAATTATACCTTCATCACATACTAATTAAATCATTTATACAATTTATATGAATCATAAATCATAAAAGCTTGCGACTACCTGAAATTATGATGAATTTTTTAATAAAAAATTATTAAAATAGTTATAATTATTCAAGCTAGTTTGATCTACTCTAGTGACTCTCTCTTTTTATTTAGTACACAAATGGAAGAGCAAAAGTTTTACATGGGGACGTTTCTTATCAATCAATCATGTTAATATAATAAATTTACTTGCTTGGGCATGTGAATTGTATGTAATAATGCAACACGCATACCATTAGATTTGATGCAATCATATATTGACCGTTAATCGACCCAGTGCAGACCATTGGATGAACTCAGTTCCAGGAGATTGCAGTGGGAAAATCCACTACAGGGGTTGCAATGGGTTAATTAACAGTCAGGATGTGATTGCATCAAATCTAATAGTCTTAATTTAATGTAATAAAATTAAATTCAAAATAAAAATAAAAGTTAAATAAAATCTGATTGGAACACAATTAATGAAAAATATAAAAAGACACATCATATTAAAATGTAATTACATCCTGACCGTTAATTGACCCACTGCAGCCCCTTGGAATCCCCTGGAACTTTACATAGAAGACAAAAAGGTTGAAGCTAATTTGATCAATTATATTTATGTAATTAATTTACTTATTGGAACCAATAACCACTATATAATATAGGTACACATAAGACAAAACATTAAACCACTGGTTTTAAATTAAAACATCATATCGCTGCTCTATCTTCGCCTTAAAACTGAAGTTCCTCCATCTTCGTTGTCTCTATCTTCATTGTCTTTGTCTTCATCTTTCCCATTTGAAACTCTTCTTGAAACTGAAGTGTCAAATCCATCTTCATATTTTCCTTTTGAAACTCTTCCCTTTTTGAAACTGAAGAGTCTGTCTTCGTCTTCCCTATTTGAAACTCAAGAGCCTCTGTCTTCTTGGAGCCTCACTCTACTCAACAATAGCAGAAATAATAGACCAAGTTTCACTCTGCTCAACTATGGCAAAAATAACAAACCTAGCGTCACTCTGCTCAATCATTTTTTTCACTTTGCTCAACCATAGCGGAATAAAAGACCAACCCTCGTCAGCTTCTAGCACAGCTGTGTCTAACATATGGACTTCGCATCGGATGCAGATCTTATACTAGTACTAGAGTCATGTCATGTTGACACAGGTACTGGTGCCTAAAACGAAGAGTCTGAATAGCACATGTATCATGACTGCGACAGAATTCTCTTGCAAAACATCCTTTCCCCAGATTTGGAACAAGTTCCGAGAATTCCTCCAATGGATATACCTTGGCACAAGATCATCGAAAGTTCAGTGAATTGGTGACTAGAATCAAATGACCGATGGGGCTCCCCCAACTTGTCTAGAGAGACTTTTGGAGGGGAATTCTTAGCGCGCTAGTCCAAAACTAAATATCCGCCCAATTGATATCAGGCCTTGACTCCCGCCCAAAAGAATTCCCCCCCAGCCTATATATATACCCTCCTCCTTTGGAGGGTCCATTACTTATCATCCATGCTCCATTACTACCACCAATATACTCTCTCTCTCTTGTTCCAAATTGCCTTGGTTCTCGCCCCTCTGCTGGACTCCAGTGACCCTGCCATAATTGACAATCAACATAATTTCTAGAAACTTAGACCCCACCGGGTCTATATTCCCACAAAGATTATTTCAAGCTTGAGCAAATTTCTCAAAAACTTGTTTTCCAAAGTACTTTTCAAATAAGCTTTCTCTATGAATTTGATCTTAATCTCATCAAGTAAATACTATATTGCACACTCCTGTACTTGGGAGTTAATCAAAACACTTTTGTGAGTGGTCACTTGACTATGAAATGAAGAAGAAGCTATAGGAAAGGAGGATGCTCATCCACACAACTCACAGTGAAATTTCCAATTTATAACCTTTGCTTCTTAGCTTTTTCATTTTAGCTGATGTCATTTCAATTCCTTGTTATCAGGTGTCCATATTTCTAGCCCATTACTTTCACCATTTTCATTCCTATGATTAGTTTACACTTAGTTTAGCGTATATAGAAAACTCAGAACTCCAAGCTTGTATTCATCGAATGAAAATGAAAAATTCAGATATTATAATTTCTCCACTTCCATATTGTTAATTATTTGTTTATGTGATTGCCATCTTTATTTTGCCATTAAAAGTTCCCAAAGATTCAAAGTCCTTGCTCAAAGTCATTGCAATCCACATTAATCTGATTCATTATGCACCATTGCATTTACACTTGAATCATTTTGATTATGGCACACTAACACGCACAAATAGATCTAAAACCATTAAAAGGCCATGAGTTGTATTTAAGCAGAAACAGTTTTATAGGAACTTTAGAAGCATAATTTGCTAACAAGAAAAGAAAAGCTAAGAAATAAACCCAAAAATGGGCTTGGTGAAAGAAATCCAAAGAAAGAGAAACGCTTCCCTACCAAATAAAAGACCCCTCTAAATTTCCTAGTCACCCAAAGAATACCGTATCATAGCATTCATTTGCTCATGCCTGTCCACTTTCAAAAATATGGTAATTAAGGTTGGCCAATATGTTGCTTATAATGGAATATTTCATCTTATAATATCACACACTCCCTTAAGTCTTAACATACTTGTTTTCTTTCATCCTTTTTTGCTTATTGTAACTTGTCCAAGCCCTTCATGATTGCTTCGCATGTTAACTTTTAGAAAATTGCTCTCCTTTAATACCAGTTTGCAAATTATGCCTGTGGAACGTGGTTATTTTTTTTCTTTTTTCTTTTTTTTTTTTTTTTCATTTTTTCCAGTCATTTTGATGTATTAGCAAGCTTAACTAAATATGAGATCTAAAATATTGAGGGTATAAAAATGTTCAAAGTTTGTCAAAGCAATTAAACCATAATTGCATTAAAATGTTTTCCTCTTTTGAAGAGCCAACAACTAAAATTGGTCATAAAACAGAGACGAAAAATTCTGGATGATTTTATCCCTCAGGAGCAAGGGGAAAAAAAAGAAGAAAAAAAGACTCAACCACATGAAAATAATCAACTTTAAACACTCTACAAATGAACAAACTGTTCATATTTCAACCATTCCACATATAAATGTTTTATATTTTTTTATTTATTTTCTCTGGCTGGTATATTTTATTCCTTCACCTTCTGGTTCTACCATTTATAAACAACACAAAAAATAAATAATAAAATAAATAAGTTCGTTGCATAGTCATGCAAGAAGCAACAGTGCCATATATTCTAAAAGAATAAAATGGTAGTAATGGAAATTCACAGGAATTTTACTCTATAAAGCGAGGAAAAAAAATCAAAACCATTATTATGCTTTTTGTGAATTGACTAATGTCTAATTAATTCCAAATTCAGTACCAAGTCTTGTCAATAAATAAATAACAAAAATAAAAATAAAAAATTATTTCCACCATTCAAAATTTACCATTATAAGCAACAAACAAATTATAACCCACGAAACCAAATCAAACCAAACCAAATCAAATCAAAACTTTTAATTTCTATTGCTCCACTTGATACACAACAGAGAGAGAGAGAGAGAGAGAGCACGATTTCTAGAAGCACAGATACATACGTATATGCATATATGTGTGTGTAACGGACCTGAGGCTGATTTCATTGTGACGACCCGACTGAAGGGCAAGTCGAAGAAGAGAAGGCCGTGAGATCAGAGGTACCCAACCAGCAAGAGATCTTTGGAAACTGCAGAACCAGCATTTCTTTGAAACCCAATCCTCCAAAATGCTAGAAAAGCAAAGGTGAAGAGGTCCACAAAAGGGACAGCAGAGAAAAAAAAAGGTGAAGAGAGATCTGCGCTGAAGAAATGTCAGGAAAAGCTTTAAATGAAGAAAAGGATTCCAATGAATGGCAACAAACGAAAGACACTTTCTTTCAAGCTGGTACAGAAAAGAAAGAACTTAAATCCTCTTCTTTAATCTCTTTTATCAACAATTTTTATTTAAATTTTTTTTTTACACTGGATTTGATGATGTTTGAACTTCGATTTTTACACTGGGTTTGTTTATGTTATTATAACATTGTATATATATCATTATGTTGTGCAATTAATAAGTTTGTTTTTGTTGCTGTGCCTTTTTATGTCAGCGTCTGCCCCCATGCGCTCTCTCTCTCTCTCTCCCCCCCCCCTCCGAATTGCCACGTGTTCGGGCTGGACCATTTCAGGTTTTTTCAATTAGAATTAATTATAAATGGAGAAATTTCAGTTGCGCCTTTGAGGTTTCTCGTATTGACCTCACTAAATTTTGAAAAGTCACTTACACTCCTTAATGTTAACCACGGTCACGCTCGGATTTCGTAACTCGAAGGGTAAACTATGGTATCGTTTGGAAATACCGGATTAGTGCTTGCTAGCTAACTAATTTTTTTTTTTTAACACCGTAATAGTTAATTATTTGATCATTTCTAATTTACGAAATTATCCTTTTTTAGACACTAAAGGCATGTAATTTTTTAACTAATAAATAGAGTCGATTCCATCGAGAAACGGGTCGATCTTTTTTGCCCGTAAGCTTATAAATCTTTAAACCTTTTGACAGTAGGCATGTAAATTCTTAAATCAAAAAATGGGGTCGACCCCTTCTAATAGTAAGCACGTGAGGACCTGGGATATTTGTGTGTTCAAGAGTAGTTTTGGAAGATAACATGAAGTATAAAGGGCACAGATGTCAATAAATAAATTTATTAGAAAAGTTAAGGCAAAAAAAGTTAATTATCTTGGCTTCCCAAACATAAAACAAAAAAGCCAAGACAGTTAACTTTTTTTGCCCTAACTTTTCTAATAAATTTATATATTGATATCTGTGTTTTTGTTTTATGTTTGGGAAGCCAAGATAGCTAATTGCTAGCTACAAAAAAGTTAGCTTTTTTGGTTGCCAAACTAAGCCTAAATAATCATATACAATCAATATAAACTAATTACAAACTCAATCAAAACTTTACAATCACTTTGAAACAGACATTGATAATATATAATAATAACAATAGTCCCAGTCATGTAAGCAATAGTGCTCCAATACGACAACCATAATATGTCAAAAATTATAAATAGGTACTCCGGCCTTTATAACTACGTCGAATAATTTCCAATTCAAAATTATATTATCTCACTAAAGTATAAAATAATATCAAAACTATCAGCCAAATTATGCTAGGCCCACCTATACATCAAGTTCTACACCTACAACACAGTTTGTAAGAACATAAGTACTAATTTACGGAGTTTTTTACTCAAATATAAATATTAATTTAAGATTTTACTAAAACAGGATGAAACAAGAGTATCTATAAAAATAAGTTGTGTGTCGTTAGTGGTATTGACAACACCTTTATAAATGTAATTTAATGAAGTAAATGTGGTGTTAAATGTAATTTAATAGAGTAAATGTGGTGTTAAAATTAATGGTATCGTTAATGCCACTGACAATACACAACCTATTTTAACTCCATTAATTTTTAACACCACATATACTCCATTAAATTACACTTATAAGGGTGTCGTTAATGCTATTCATAATACACACCTTATTTTCGCAAATATTGTTATTTCATCATATTTTCGTAAAATCTTAAATTAATATTTATATTTAGGCAAAAAGCCCCTAATTCACGTGTGCTCATGATGCACGTATAACACATATAATATGTAACACATGCTCTAGCATGATACTACTATGCAATTGAAAAACTAAAAATATGGAAAAATCCTCAAAAATAAATATACACAAGTAAAAGTAAATGAAGCACAAGATTTAATGAGGAAAACCTTAGAAACACTTTCTAGAGAAAAATTTCAAGTTAGTATGGTGTCTATCCCTAAAAAATAATTCACTATAAAATCAAAGATTACAAGAGTTTATCATACATGACTTGACTTAATACCCGTCCTATTCTACGTATCTCTACATATCTCGTGCTTGCTAGAATCGGCAACGAATCTTTTCCTATGTGATTGATTCAGTTCTTGAACCCGAACAACACTATCTAGAGCTCAGAGATATTCTTAATTTTCTGATCTCGAATCGAAGATTACTTATTGTTCTTTTAATCCACACTTTCAATTACCTTTTACACAATATATTTTTTTTTCACAAAAGTGATAATTAGGTCTAGTAGAATATGTGATATTTATATCTGTTCCCAATATGGAAATAAGATCAGAATAGAATATACTAGAAATCTATAGGTGGTTCGAACCTCGCTCAAGCACCAGTCACACCAAATTTGGTTTAAGTTAAACTTCCATTTCAATCTTTGCATTAGGGAACAACTTGATCAACACAAGACTTAATATGAAAATTTACAGATATTACACTCAATGACTCACAATTGTCATACTTAAAAAAATTAAACCTTAAAGCAACAAATATCATCAATAACCAAATAATCTCATTGCGCCATCATATCATAATATCAATATCCAATAGACCATATATTATCATCAGATCTCATTATCATTAACATAACCAATAATTATCATCTATTAATCATCATCACATCAACACAACACATGTGGAATGGATACTTTGCAAGATTGTTCCGTTTGATCAGTGTGCATAGTCTAAACTGTCGTCTTTATAGATTAATCACCTAACAAAAATGATAAACTGAATTGTCATCATTTATGAGTCTTGGCTCAAGAGTCAAACTTAACTGAGTCTTCGTTATCATTTATGGATTCAATAGTCATGATTAACCAATATCAGCTATCGTCATATTGTAAGTTACTAACCCACTAGCATGATAAACAAAATCTGCATAAGTGTAGGGACTTTTAACCTAAGGGTAATCACATACAGTCATGCCCCAGATTTCATAACCCAAGGGTGAACTAATTATCATATGCAATAAACATAAACTAATCACAAACCCAATTAGAGATTTACAACTACCCCAAAGTAGACATCTGGATAAAATAATAATACATAACAAAGCCTTTGTTTCAGGCAGGCCATAGTACTCCACAATATACACAAGAATATATGCTACCCGATACAATCCCATCTAAAGTATAATAATAAAGACATACAACTCGTCACTCTATTGAAGGCACAAAAATACATATTATGTTAATCTAATGATGAAATAGGACAATATAAGTCCATTAACCTAAATTTCTACTGATAAACTCATCTCAGGACCTACAATTGTGACTATAGTGGAGCAAACACTAATTCACGTATGCTCACTTTACATAAAAGCACACAGTACATGTCCTATCATGCTGCTAACATGAACATACCATATAACAACACATTGCTCATGTAAACCAATCAAGCAGAAGATCCTCAAATTGCACAAGAATATCAAGAATACATTTCCTGAGATAACTCCACAGCTAGGTCTAATCAAATAAAACATTGAGAGGTCCCTTGGGATTTGAGCTTGAAAATATTAGTATTAATTTACAGATTGATAGAAAAGTTTAGAAGTCATTTTGACCTCACCATTAAAATCCACATACCTCGAAAATGGTAGGAAGAGTCTTCCTTAAGGTACCTTTCATAGGTAAAATGAAGGAATTAGGTGGGCCGCTCTGTATTTCAGATCGTTTTCGAAGTAGTTATTTTCAAATAGCCTTAACCCATCCCTAAAAAACCCAAACTGAACCAAAGTTTGACCTAATTGATCTAGTTTGCTTCCAGGAGCATCCAGGTGGTCTTTGGGTCTACTAAAACCTTCCTAAAACTTCCCAAAATTACTTGAATGTGCTAGCATAGTACCCGAACCTAGCCGAACTTGACCTGAGCTGTGAGCTATAGAGCAAAAATGGCCATTTACCTACATGCCGTCTATTCACCATGCCACACCTAATGTGGCAGACTCATTTGCTGATAGACATAGGTAGACTTTTTTGCCCGTATTTGTAAGCAAAACTTTTTGCTCAGGTTTATAAACGTAAATTTCTACCAAAGAAGCTCGAACAAATTTTTTGCTCGCGATTACCGGGCAATCATTTTGTTTAGCACGGGGGAAGGCCTATATATAGGACCTCCCCCTTCCGTCATTTGCTCTCAATGCGCATTTAAAGAACTCCTGGCTTTTTCTCTCTAAGACTTCCCATTCGGTATTATTTTCTCTCTTCAAACTTTTTTATTTTATTTATTTGTTTATTGCATTCAGTATATCAACAAGATTAGGATAAAAAAATCTTTAAATAAATAAATAAATGTTATTTGTCAATGAAAGGTATCTAACTTATAGCTCAAGTTCGGGCTGGGGCCATTATATGATATTAATTGGATTTACCTAAGACAATTTTGAAAAATTCCCCACATCATATATGAGTTACCCATAACACACTACTATGCCATAATATGTCTTGATATCATCTTTACGATGCCTTATTTTGTCTAGTTACTTGTTATAACATGCTATATCCTACTATTTGCCATATTTTAAATATTAGAACAATAGAAAGCATGCAAACACACACCCACATAGCTAGAAATAGTCTTAGAAATTAAACGCTTATCAATCGAGAGCATTTACTTGAGTAACTCTCTAGAGAATGGGAATGACTTAGGATTGGTTGAGTCAATGACTTTTAGTTCTAGTCTATCGTAAAGATATCTTTAGATCATATTATAAATTGCCAATATGATAATATATAAATGTTGTGATATAAACTGGCATTACACTTGAGCATCTGCATAATATCTGACCCTCAACTCACATTACACAGACTTGATCAGTCACAAGGCAAAGCTCTCTATTTGATCGAGACTCTTTACTAAACCAAACCAGCTGACCAGGTGGAATACGACTTCTTAATAAACCAGATGGAATGAGGCTTCTTACTAGAACAGACCAGACCAAACCAAATAGAGTGAGACTCCTTAATAGACCAGAGTAGATGGAGTGAGGCTCCTTTCGTGTAAGGCACTTAATCATTTCCACATGAAAGTGCACCTTAAGTGTAAAACTCTTCTCTTAGGATCACGTGTTTGACACTGATTCACCCATATTTAGAGCGAGACTCCATTTTGCAATTACACTCGAGGCGTTGTCTTTTCTACTCTGGAGTGAAGCTCCTTACCCAAGTAATATGCAAGGTACTAACTTTCATTTCAAATCTTAAGAGCGAGGCTTATTCACAACAACTTTAAATATAGTATTAGCCTCATCGGTTATTCTATAAATCCTACCTTACCTGATGATAATGCTTGAGGCTACCAGTTTATTGCCATAATATTTAGGAATTACATATTCAAACTAGTACACTATCATTATATCCAGCACAACATACATATGGTTCAGATCACCTTAGGTCTGAACTACGACAACCTGATCCCTTCTCAAGGTATGTAACAATTTGAGGAGATAGCTTGAATACACTTACCCAACCATTTAGGCCTTTATTTCATTCATTCTTTCGTATGGATTATATCAGTCCAAATATACCACTAACCTTTTCCAAATATAGTTTTAAACCAGCTTTCATCCCTAGTAGAACTTAACTTTTATAGAATATCCTAAATAGAATTTCAGTAGAAGATTAGCCTTTAATTTGCATTTAGTGTCTATCCAAGATATAAAACCCCTTAGGGTGCATCACTACTAAATAGGTAGACGTATCACTACCTACACACACAAACTACGTTTGCCTTAATTCTCGATAGAGATATGTAGGCAACTTTATCGGGTACAACCTTTTCACATCTCATGCATCATGTGCATTTATTTTAAGTTGTATTGTAATGAGTACTGTGAATTGGATATTATCTTATGAAATTACAATTATGAATAGTAGAAAGGGACTCTGGATATCCCGAGGTATCTAGGGGCATTGGTTTCCAAGTGTGGCTGAACCCTCAAACCCAATATCTTTGATTACACATATTAGTTTGGAGTCACTAGAAAGGGCCTTTTATCATATTTTTAAAAATACAAAAAATAATATTCTAAATATTAACTCTAAATACAAGTCTCTTGATATATCTATTTTGAAAAGTATCAAGTGGTGACTCCTTGACTTATGTTTTTGGCCATGTTTCAAAATGTAAAACTAATTTTGAAACAATTGGGTGATTGCAAATGCACCAAGTCATAATAAAGACATATGACCTACACTCGTTCAACCTAATGCGCGGATCCAACCATGACATGAGTATTTGATTTTTTAGACCCATCTCCATTTAGTTACCTTTTTTTAATTAGTTATTTTTCCATTTCCCTTGATTTTATGTTTTGTCAATTCTACTACAAAAAGATGGGGTATATGGTTGACTGCTTGCAAATTTGTGTTATGACTTTGGATATGTTAACTGCAGAAATGTAATGATGTGATCTTTGAATTTTGCTTTGACTTATTTATGTTTTTGATTGGTCAGAAATGTATTTAACTTCTTGCCATATGATACCTTGATGTGTTTTTTTTGAAATGTTGCAGTTGAAATTTAAATATAAGTCTTGTTATATAATTGCTAAGGGGGAGATTATCGAATCTTAATGTTAGTAAATTGAAACAAAATTTGGATTAAATTAATGGAAGATTATATTTCATAATTCAAGTATGAGTAGAATACCCAATTTGATGAAGATCATATCTTCAAGATTTCTTAATTGATCAAAAGTTTAAAACTTGAGAAATTCTAACTGAAGGACAATTAAATGGACAAAAGAATGAAAAATAGTAGGGTCCACGGAGAAGCTATTGGATAGCTTCGGCTCAAGCGTCTTGTGCAAAGAAAAATTGAAAATCTAGTGTGATCCGCAACATGCCCATATGGAAGGTAACCAATTAGGCCACCCCACAGGAAAGCCGAGGGTTCGACCTATCCAGGAATTGAATAGGATTTGTTTCTTATTTCGATTGGGTCTATATACTGTCTATGTATATGTTCTAAGTCTTAATAATAAAATACATCAAGAGCATAATACAAAGTTTGAGGGGAGAATTTTTTTATTATGAGAGCTTAGAGTC
The DNA here is from genome assembly GCA_019916065.1 of Vitellaria paradoxa. Lineage (NCBI taxonomy): Eukaryota > Viridiplantae > Streptophyta > Magnoliopsida > Ericales > Sapotaceae > Vitellaria > Vitellaria paradoxa. The sequence goes on from CM034236.1 coordinate 22,691,617, forward strand.
TTTTTCTTTTTTTAATTTACATAATTTGAGTCTGTAAGCCTTGAAAATTTTCAAGACAATTTTCTGAGGAGTCGGAAATGTTTTCCCACTTGGTCTTAATGTATCGAAGAGTGGAGCAAGATATTGATGGAATACATGCAAGAAGCCTTAGAGTGTTCTACTTTAATTTCTTTGTAATCAAAATTTATAGTAGAATCTATTTAAATGGTCTCTAAAATCGGACCCAGAATTTTATCTTATTGTTTGATAGGGGATTCGCTATATCAATCATTTGTCTCATTAATTGATTGAATTGTTTTTCTTTGGAGTTTTTTTTTTTTTTTTTGTAAATTTCAAAAAGATAAGTAAACTAATGATGGAAAAAAATTGCAAAGAGCAAAAAAGTTTTTCGAACTAGTTTTTTAAGGTCCTTTATTATGATTTATTCTTTACCTTATATAGTCCCCAGTCAATTTTCTGTTTATGGTTCCTAGAATTATACTTCTAGAATATTTGTACAATCAATTGTTTCCTTCCTAGAATAGCTCCTAGAATCAAGTTGTATAGGCCTATATATTTTGAATTTTTGCCATTATAAAATAAAGAAATAGAGAACCATTCTCTCTTTAAATTGATCCTTATTTAACATGGTATCAGAGCAACCTTCCTAGGGTTTATTTATCCTCCTTCTTAATTTTTTCTTCCTAGGGTTTATTTCTTTTGTCTCTTCATGCTTTCTTCTCCACAGTGGTTTTTTTTTTTTTTTTTGGCCTATAGCTCTCATCCTCGCACAGTAGTATTTTTATTCCATTTTTGCAATACAAACAAACAATAACCTTATTACCATGGTTGTTTTGAACACCACCGACAACACCTCACTACTTATGAAACTCATCTCAGATGTCTCTTTTCCCTATTTTATTCATTCGGCTGACAATCGTCGATCAACCTTTGTTGAACCCTTACTCACTGGAAATAACTACTTGTCATGACACTGAGCTATCAAGATGGCTTTAAATGCCAAAAACAAACTCGATTTTGTTGATGGTTTTCTTCCTAAACCAATCAATGATACTAAAGGTGCTAATCTTTGGGAGCGATGCGCCGATATGGACCTATCATGGCTTCTTCACAGTATTGGCAAAGCTCTTTCTAACAGCCTTCTCTACTGTCAAACCCCCTGTGATCTTTGGCTTGAACTTGAGACCCACATTTCTCAAAGCAATAATCCTACCATTTTTTTTGCCTCAAACACTCCATAGCCACTCTTCTCTAAGAAAATCTTTCCATCATCCAATAGTACAACCACATCAAGGAACTTTGGGACAAACTGGATTCCATTCAATTAATGAAAGAATGCACATGTGGTACTCTCAAAGATCTTAACACAATACAAGCCATTGAGCGAATGTTTCAATTCCTTATGGGGTTGAACGATTCCTATCAACAAATTCGAAGTCAAATCCTTGTCATGGATCCACTTCCTATTGTTAACAAAGTTTATTCCATTCTTTTACAAGAAGAAAACCAAAGACTTTTGCACATGACTTCTCTGTCTCTTGATGCCTCTGCATTGGCAGCTTCACAAGTAACTCCGACTTTGCTACCGACACCGCCGGCTCATACCATTCTTAAACCACCTGCCATTTGTGAGCATTATGGCCAAAAAATGGACACACAAAGTCCAAATGTTACCATCTCATTGGCTTTCCCATTGGTCGAAACAAATGGTCCAATAATTGCTCAAATAACCGCAAGAATAATTTACTAGCTGCACATCAATTTTCGGGTCATAACAGTTCAACAACAGCTACTGTAAACATAGGCTAGCAAACACATTCTACATTGCTTGTTTCTTAATAGCAAGGACTACCTACAACACTTACAGGCCGTTCAAGTTTAGCCTCTTCAATCATTGGACAATCAAGCACAGCCCAAGGATTCATGGGTCACCTTGATTCAGGTCATTTTATTTCAGGACAACAACATTATTTAACCCCTAACTTACAACATCTTCTAGTCCAGCACAACAAGCCCATAATGGAAACAACTTACTCTCTGGCAACCCATCTGAGACCTTAACTATTTCTGAACTTCGTCAACTATGGGACTTCTTACCACGCCGTCTGCTAACTTCATTGGTGATGTTTTACCCACTTCTTCTTATGTTTTTTTTTTTTTTTTCAAAATATTTGGATAATCGATAGTGGTGCATCTGATCATATGATCCTGCATTTGTCCCTTTTTAATTCTTTTTCACCAAATACTCAATGTTTACCCGTTTGTTTGCCCCCGGGATCATCACATGCTGTTAGCAATAGAGGTGACATCACCTTATCACCTAGCATCAAACTTTTTGATGGTTTGCACATTCCTAATTTCTACTTTAACCTCCTTTCTATCTATAAACTCACTAAAACTTTAAACTCTATTGTGTTATTTTTTTCTACATTTTGTATTTTTCAGGATCTAACCTTAAGGAAACTGATTGGAGTGGGTGAGGTGCGTAATGGACTCTATTACCTTCGAACTGGGTCACCTCATGCTCTCATCGTGCCTAGACCACATCCTTCTACACTTGGCATTGTCGCCTTAGTCACCTTTCTATTTCTAATTTACCTAAGTTTATTTTTGTTCCTATTTACAATGCGCATTGTGATGCTTGCTTGAAAGGAAAACACATTTGATTTCCTTTTCAATCCGTACCTAATAAAAGCACGTTTCCTTTTGAAATAATTTATTATGATATTTGGGGCGGTTACAAAATGCCCTCAACTTGTGTTGCCCATTATTTTTTAATGATAGTGGATGAATTCACTTGCGTTACTTAGGTTTATTTGATGCATTTTAAATCTATAACTCTCTCTAAATTATGCATCTTTTTCAATATGGTACATACACAGTTCTACTGTAAAATTAAATACTTTCGTTCAGACAATGGCTTAGAATTTACAGCTGGGCCTACCCAGTCCCTTTTCATGGACACGACATTCTCCATGAATTCACATGCGTTGACACGGCTCAATAAATTTTGTTTAATGTAAACACTGGCACATTCTAAATGTTGCTCGATGCTTATGTTTTCAAGCACATCTTCCCTTGAAATTCTAGGGTGAATGTATTCTTACTACCGTTTACTTAATTAATCACAACCCATCCCATACCCTAGGTAATGTCGCCCCATGTAAATGCTTTCATCACATACCTACTACCTATGAACATCTCTGTGTGTTCGGTTGTCTCTGTTATGCCCAAAGTCTTAAAGCTAACTGGGACAAATTTCAACCTCGTGACATTCAATGCTTCTTTTTAGGGTATCCTCCTCACCACTATGGTTATCGTGTGTATGACCTTACTGCTAAAAAATTTTTTATTTCACGTGGTGTCATTTTTATTGAAACTATTTTTCCATATTCCTTATTACCACCTAAAAACCCCGACCGGCCTATCCTTCCATTACCTATCATTGATATCCCAGCTTTATCTTCTCCTTCTCCTATGGCTACTCCACTTAATGACATAATCTCCACAACCGCACCCGAATCTAAACTTGAACCTACACCTACTTGCCCACCCCCACCTCCATAACACATACTCACCCTTGCCGTAACGTTGGCCCACCGTTGCATCTTCGTGATTATATTTGTTCTACCTTACCTTTTACCTCCATTACGCCCTCCTCGACTTCACTCTCGACCTTAGGTACGGTTCATGCTCTCTCTAATTTTCTTTCTTACACTCGTTTTTCTAGACCCCATTTTTCTTTTCTATCTTCTCTTTCACAGCATAATGAACCTTCCTCTTATGCTTAAGCCATGATGCAACCTCACTGGCATGCGGCTATTTCTTATGAACTTCAAGCCTTAGAGGCCAATCATACTTGGACTTTTTCATTCCCTCCACCAGGAAAAAAAGCTATTGGCTGTGAATGGGTATTCAAAACCAAATTGAATACAGACGGTTTTGTTGAGCGGTATAAGGCTCGGCTTGTCGCTAAGGGCTATAACTAAATTGAAGGACTCGATTATCATGATACCTTCGCTCCAGTGGCCAAATTGGTTACTATTCACTATGTTTTGGCCATTGTTGTAACCTGCTGCTAGCATTTACACCAACTTAATGTTCACAATGCCTTCCTCCATGGTGATTTAAATAAGGAGGTTTACATGTCCCTCCCTCTGGGTTATGGCAATAAGGGGGAGACTCGAGTTTATCGTTTACAGAATTCTCTTTATGGTCTTAAACAGGGATCTTGAAATTGGTATATTAGGCTAGCTTTTGTTCTACACAACTGGCTACATTCAATCTCAAGCCAATCATTCTCTTTTTACTTGTACTCGTGGGAGTGCATTCACTGCTATCTTGGTTTATGTAGATGATCTTTTGATTATTGGAAATGACTTGAGGGCCATTACTTCTATTAAGACCATTCTTACTGATTAATTCAAGATTAAGGATCTCAATTTTCTCAAATACTTCATTGGCATTGAAGTTGCCCATTCCCCCACTGGTATATTCATTAATCAGCACAAATATGCACTGGAGATTCTCTCAGATTCTGGGCAACTTGGATGTCGGCCTGCGTCCTCATTTATGGAACAACATCTTAAGCTCTTCAACACTGATGGCGACCTTTTCCCTAACTCGGGCATCTATTGCCACCTCATTGATTGCCTTATCTATCTCACCATATCGTGGCTTGAAATCACTTTCTCAGTTAACTTGCTTAGCCAATTTACACATGCCCCTCGTACCTCCCACTATGATGCCGCCATTTGTGTTCTCTGTTATTTAAAAAGAACCCCTAGGCATGGTCTCCTTTTTCTTTGTTAGTGTGATTTTTGAATATCTGTTTATTCTGATTATGATTGGTCTAGTTGCCCAATGACTTGGTGTTCCACCATTGGTTTCTTTATCACTTTGGGCACCAGTTCTATCTCTTGGCGCACCAAAAAGCAAAGTGTGGTTTCCTGTTCTTTCGCCTAAAGCAAAATATCGTGTCGTAGCTTCTACCACTTGTGAGCTCATTTGGCTTAAGACTTTATTGCATGATCTTGCTGTCTATCATCATTGCCCTATGTGCCTTCATTGTGACAATCAAGCAGCACAACACATTGCCCACAATCTGGTTTTTCATGAACGCAGTAAACATATAGAGATTGATTGTCACTTAGTTCGTGAAAAGTTTCGAGCCAATCTTATTTCTCTACATCATGATCCTACTGCTATCCAACCCGTTGACATTTTCACTAAGGCTCTTGGTGTCCATCCTTTTCACCTTCTAGCTAACAAGTTGGGCATTATGGATCTTCATGCTCCAACTTTAATGCCCAACTTGAGAGAGAGCACTATGATTTATTCTTTACCCTATATAGTCACCAGTCAATTTTCTATTTATGGTTCCTAGAGTCATACTTATGAAATATTTGTACAATCAATTATTTTCTTCTTAGAATGGCTCATAGAATGAAGTTGTATAGGCCTATATATTTAGAATTTTTGCCATTGTAAAATAATGACATAAAGAACCATTCTCTGTTTAGATTGATTCTTGTTTAACAACTTTTAATATGAAAAATAATTTAATTTGTTGTAATTTTTAGTTACAATTATTTAGTTAGTACAATAAACAAGTATTGTTATTACATTAATAATTAATTATGAAAATTTTTCAAAAACAATTCTCAGTGAAAAGTTTGCGAAACGAAGAAACGTTAATAAATAAATAAAAAGTTGATATCTATTTTCGTTCTAAGGTTGTCCCCGGTAAATGTTAAATTTTGGAACAAAAACAAAAATAAATAGTATTTGGACAAAAACATCATTTTTGAAAAGGTAAATATCATCCAGACCATTGAAACTTGGCCTTTTGTAGCTAGATTTACTAATTTTCCAAAATGAACACTTACATCTTGAGGTTTAAATTTTTGACAATAATATACTCTACTGTTATTTTTTATTAGATTGGATAGTTTAACCAATTTGACTGTGTAAATAGTAAAAAATACCCTTAAAAATTAATTTTTTTTTGTTAGGTAACTTTAAGGCCTCTTATTCATATTTTAGATAAAAAAAAGAAACATTACACACCTATATTAAAAAAACAAACATAATAATACATAAACTTATATATTCGTCTAAATATGAATAATATGTCTAAACTTTATCAAAAAAAAAAAAACAAAAAACAAAGAAAATCACATTTTGGTAATCAAAAAAAAATTATAGTTTGGTAATATAAAAAAAAAGTTTGTATCTTATTGTGTTTATTTTTTTAGTATAGAAGTGTGGTGTTTTTTCATAATAGTATGCTTAAAGGTTATTAAGCAAAAGTAAAAATAAAAAAATAAATTTTAATTTGCTGAGGATATTTTTAACCTTTCACATGATCAAATTGGTTAAACCATCAACAGGGTCGGATCTAAAAAATTTGGAGTCTAAGGTATAATATTTTATGAGGCCCATCTTTAACCCCCAAAAAAAAAAAAAGGTCCTCTTCTAAAAGTCTCATCTCATCTTTTTCTACTTTTTTGAGTTACAAAATTACTTATTAAAGTTTGACATTTAATGCCTTCAACATATCATATTCGATGGAATCATTAAAAAAAAAGAATAGAGCACTCAAGGGAAGGATATCAAAAGCCAAAATAGATTGGGAAATCACATGAGATTGGGAGCTTTTTCTTATCCCCTGCCTTTAACGCTATTCATGTATATATATGTATATGCATAAGATTTTACAAATTTACAAGAATTGAGACACAACTTAAAAAAAAAAAAAGGAAAAAAAACAAGAGAAAGAAAGCCATGTTGCAAGAGAGAATAAGTCTGAAAACAAAAACAATCAAATCAAGTCGGGCTTTCTATTCAGGACTTCCATATAACTGTGCTTTCTATTAGAATCATTCAAAACACATACAACAAGTAGTCCTTGAAAACGTGAATCCAATCCAAATACAGTGAAGTGAGTAAATTTAAAGAAGATTTTTCATTTTTTATTTTTAATTCCCAATTAAACTAAGTAATGCGAATTTCGGCTTATTGTTTTGCAAACCCACAAAAATTTAAAAAGAAAAATAAACATTAAAAAAGTAAATAACACTTACAGTCCATTTAGATGAAGTGAAATTGAAAGAAAATAAGAAAAAAGAAAAGATTTTAAAAATTATCACTTGTTTGTAAGTTTTTTAGAAAAGAAAAACAAAATAAATGAAAAGAAAAGTGAGTGTTGAAATTTTAAAAATTGGCGAAAATGAAGATAACAGAAAAGTAAATTAAAAAAAATTTTTAAAATGACATATTTTCTCATAAAATAAAGAACAAGGAGAAAAAAATTATAAACATCAAAAAGTTATAAACATATCCTATGGTAAATAAATTGACAACCCAACCATTCAACTCCTCCACGAATTTAATGGTAAAATAACTATAAACACCCTCTTTTATTTTCATTTCTTCTCAATTGGCAAATAAAAAGAAAAAAAAAATATTATCATTTCTTTTCTAAACTTACAAATAAATAAAAAATATTATCATTTCATTTCTTTTCTTTTCTTTTCTTTTATATCTAATTAATGTTTTATTTTCTTTTCTATTATCTCCCAAACTAATAGACGGAGCCTTAGAATATGTGAATTAACTCAAGCAAAGTAAAATGACTTTGAGCAGATTAAGAGAATGGAGAAGATAATTGAGTATCTTTAAACTGAGACTAAGTCTAAAATTTCTCCAATGTATGAACTTTGTACGATGGACTTAGACTTGTGATACTTTGGGTCATTTGGGTAGATGACCCAGAGCCAATTTGCTAAACAAATTTTGGTTTTTTGAATCTGTGAAGGGGGTCATCTCAAAGAAGATCTTTGAGAAAAGAGCATAGAAAAAAGAGAGATGAGGAGGAGGAGTAAGTGAAGTGAAGAGTTTTATCAAGTGATGCAATAGCCAGAGGAGAGAAGAGGAGGATTTTATGTGAAAATTTTTATCAAATTAAGTAAGAGATGAGGAGGAGGATGTGATTTGAAGAGTTTTATCAGGTTACGCAGCTGAGTATTGAAGAGAAAATAAAAGGAGTTGTTATAATACTTTCATATTCTTCAAGAAGATAAATAGTTTTTAAGATTTCAATGAGAAAATAAAAAGAGTTATTGTGATACTTTGGAATCTTACAGGAAAATAAAGAGCTTTTTAAGATTTCAATAATAAGGATCACGAATTGTGGAGAATTTGAAGTCATACATGCTACTATTTATATATATATATATATATATTATATATTACACATATGTATGTGGAGTCTACTAGAATTATGGTGCTTTAGGCCATTGTTTTAATTTTCAGCTGATAAGGTTGGCTTTGACCATCAAAACTATCAGAAAAATAATGATTCGGAGTTTTGTTACTAAAAGTTTAAATTTCAAGAGTAAAATGTCCGTTAAAAAAAAATAGTGAGTACAAAGCCCAAACTTCTATGTGATAGTTGCTCTTTTTAAACAACGAACTTTGCTCATGTGAGATTTAAACTTTCGGCAGCAAGACTCTCTATCATTCCTTTTTCAATTAGTTTGGATAGTTTGACTAATTTAATAATATAAAATGGGATGGTCTTGGACTGGGACTTAGGGGCTTACCACCCCAAGGTTTCAAGTTTAAGTCTCCTCTCTAGCAAAACTTGCGGCCAACCTCCCAGGCGCAAAGCGTAGTAAAGGTTGGTAAGACGGGCCCTCTTGGCTGGACGAACCGTATCCAGTTCTTGGGTGTGGGTCCGACTCCCTGCCGCTACGCGAGTTCGTGATTTACCGCTATACATGTTGAGGGGCCGGTATGTGTGGCACAAACCAAAAGAGATTCACTCTCTAGGGGTTTGGCCTAGGGAGTGAATATCTCGAGGTTAAATCCTTTTTTTTTTCCTTTTTTAATTAGTTTGGATAGTTTGACTAATTTAATAATATAAAACATCAAAAATGCTCCTAAAAGTTGAAATTTAATTTTTTCTGTTTCATAACTTTTAGCCGCGTTACTCACATTGACTTAAAAAAATTGCACAATTTGTATTAAAAATAAATATAATAATACATAAACTTATAATTAGTCTAAAAATGAATAATATGTCTAAGATTTATTAAAAAAAATTGTTGTCTTAAAAAAATCATAATTTAGCTGTATAAAATAGTTTTTATATTATATTTATTTTTTAATATAGATATGTAATATTTTTTTTAAAATAGTATCTCTAAAAGTTAGTAAATAAAAATAAAAAAATTAAAATTTAACTTTTTAAAGACATTTTTAATCTTTTGCATAGTCAAATTAGTTAAATTATCTACGCTAAAAGGTAAAATAAGATCGATATAGAATGATAGAAAGCAAAATAAAAAAGAGAAATAGCGAGTGATGAAGAAGTTTAGGAGAGAGAGAGAAGAAAGAAGAAGAGAGGGAGACGAAACAAGTTATGAAAATTTCGATAACTCAATTTTTTATATTCATTATTATGTTTAATTTTAATTACTTTAAACCTTTAAATAAGTTAACACATTCTTGAGATTACTAAAAATAAAGTAAAAATCAAACATTCTTACTTAAAATAAATCTGAATAAAATTTTTTAAAAAATAAAATAAATTTCTAATAAAATAAAGTAAAATTTTAATATAAATCTAATTTTAATAAAGTAAAATTTTAATAATAATTATTTAATAATATATATATATTTTTGACTTCCGCATCCAACAATCGAAAGTCTCCTTACCAAAGTTCAGATCCCATAAATGTAAGCAGCCATTTTAAAAAAATTGACCCCTCAAAATATTAAATCACTGGGTAATATTTACTTTTCTTAAGATAATAAAAAGAAATGAAAAAAACAAAGAAAAGAAGGAATTAAAAAAAAAAAAAAAACTGCTCTGTCTGACACAAGAATTCGATCTGTTTGGGCATTGGCAGTTGAGTTGGTCCCACATAGTGCACGAAGCAGTAGCTGTAGTCAGGCACGCGCCTATTGATTAGGCTCATTCGCATTTATTTCAAGCGCAACAGAGCATGCGCCATTATGGAATTAAATAATAAATTATCACAGCAGACACCCTTTTATTTATTTATTTATTTTTTTGGGGAGTGGGGGGTTAAGTAATCATAGCGGGCTAAAGACGAAGCATTGCCCATGCCAATGCCATGCTGCCACCCAATAAATCGAGATGCAGGCCCTAAAGTTGCTTTTTCAATTTAAGGTTTCTGAAATTAAATCATACTCGTTCGGCTAAGATGAATTTGATCTTATTATTAATTTTAAAAATTTTATTTTTTACTCTTTTTAAGAATAAACTAGTAATTACTTAAGAAAGATATATACAAATATAAAAATTTATCTTACCCCATCTTATCAGTGCACAAATAATTTTTTTTTAACTCTCAAAGATTTAGATTCAAATAATCTTTTTCTCTTAAACATTTAGATTCTCATAAAATCTTTCTCTAACAAAGATTTAGATTCTTAGGGTCGTGATTTCTGCAACTAGCAACTCCATCGTGCCACAATTAATTATCTGAACTAATTAGATCACCCAGTTACCGAAAGACCACCGAAATTTCTTTCTCCCTTAGCAGTGTCGAAAATCTAAATAAAAAAAAAGATCACTCAAAAGTTTACTAAGCAAGAAACTTATATATATTTATTTAGAAATATGGAGGACAGCTGAAATAACCGATTTAGATTCAAATAATCTCTCTATAAAACATTTGAATTCTCATAAAATCTCTCTCTATCAAAGATTTAGATTCTCAGAAGTCATGATTTCTGCAACTAGCAACTCCATCGTGCAATTGCACACAATCAATTATCCAAACTAATTAAATTATCTAGTCTCTGAAAGGCCACTATAATCTCTTTCTCCTTTCACAGTTTTGAAAACCCAAATAAAAAAAAAAAGAAAAAGAAAAAAGAGATCACTCAAGTTTACTAAGCAAGAAACTTATATATATATATATTTAAATATAAATATAGAGAACATATAAAATTACCGATTTAAAAAAAATCAAGGAAGAAAAAAAAAAAGAAAAGATGGAAGAAGGGTAAATAGATCTGCATACGTATGGAATAGGATAGGATAAGTTTTTACATTTGTATTTATTTTTCTTAATTAATTACTAGTTTATCCTTTAAAAAATTCAAAAATTAAAATTTTAAAATGAATGATCAAATGAAGTTTACCTCAATTGAATAGATAGAATTTAACTTCAACAACCAGAAGTTGATAAAGAACTTTAGACCCCCAATCTATTAAATTGTGCCATTTGAAGGCCTATGCAATTACTCTAATATAATAAAGGATTGTAGGGTGGTGAGCTTGCGATTCTTTATTTTCTTATATTTGTTTGGGCTTCTCAATTAGTTATTTATTTAATTATTATATAATTATATGACATGTAATTTACTATATATAAATTTGGCATTGTAAGAAAAATATCACATATATTTTGTTAGAGAATATGTCAAATTGTCTAGTTGTTGATCGAGTCACAAGGTTATAGATGGGTAGAGCACAAGAATCGATCTTGCGTTATGTACTTATGGTGAATGCAACAGCATACTTCGAGGGATCCTGGCCTTCTAATTGGTTTAATTAAAGAAAAACCACAACCTTAATATCAACATAAGTTGAGAATAATATTCATTCTTCCCTTTTTATTCATGACTTTAAACTATTAAATAGCTGAACAACTCTTACAATTTTAAGCAAAATCTCTTACTTAAAGAAAAGGAAAAGGAAAATACATATGTATAAAGAAAAAGAAAAGGAAAATACATATATATAACTTAAGACCAGAATTATTCGAAGCAAAGTAATATAGACATCACAAAAGACACCAAGTTGACTCCCTAATTATCTCCCTTAATTTGGTCCATAATAACTAAGGTGGAGAAATGACTTGAATACTTAATGTTTATCGATATAAAAATACCTATTTATCAAATAAGCTCACCTATATTCACTTAATTCTTTTTTTCTTGTTTTTTAGGAATTGTGGGGAAAAAAAATACCCTCGTTCATTGTCACCGTGCCAATAGAGCTCCCTTGAAAATGCCCATAAAACAAAAGAATGTTAGGGAAAATGGCCGGATAGGGTTCCCGACCAAAGACTATTTGATGGTAAAATCAGCACAGGCTCGAGAGAATAATTGTATGGAATGTAAGAGTTTAGTTGATAATAGTGAGCATACCTCACTTAGCACATCATGTGGATTATTTATAGGTTGAGAGAATGAATAAAATAATAGAGAAATGACTGAAAAAATAATATTATTATATTCCTTTAGTATATAATAATGGTTTACTTTACATTTAGTGAAATAACTAAACTAACAATATTATAATAAATAAATTGAATTTATTACAATACCGTATTTATGGTTGCATTTAAACTAGGATTTATACTTTTCACTGTAGAGCCAAATTAATGAGGACGAGGACTAGAAATGCTTAGGACTGAGCTCTTACTTGCTTGACGCAATTGTGCTCAGGGATGATGCCATGTGTCCAATATATATTTTTGTACTAACATTATGCCCCCTCACTCTAGTTGTAATAACTTGTTACCCAAGTAGAGTAAAATTTTGAATTTCAATCGTATGTTTGTTGGCTATAAAATCTTTTCGAATCCCTTTATTTTTGCCTCTCTGATGACGTGTCTCACCTTTATTGGTTTATAATTTGCTGCATTAATAACGTGTGGGGCGCCTTCTCAGCTTTAGCACGCGCAATGTTTATTGTTGTAACAAAACCCTAGGAACCCCTCACCAATCTCATCAATGTTAATTCAAATTTAATAGCAACTGAGTGCCTTTTTGTCGTTAATTCGTCTCTTGGCTTTCCTGTAAGTTGCCATATATGCATATAAATACCTTTCATCTACCATCTGCACCCTTTTTCGAAACCCTTAGATTCTTAAGCTTCTCTACTTCACCTCTATGACTCAAAACTTCTAAAAGCATTTCCTCACCAGAGTTTAAGTTTCTCCGATGAGTATTAGAAATTTCTAGGGATTCTTCTTCATCTCTTCTTCTTTTCTTTTCAAAAAATGGGTAGACTTTCTAATAAGCTCACGGGCAAAGATAATATAGCCGCATTTAGGCCAAGATATAACATTCCTGTGAATGCCAAAATTAGACTTCCTTGTGAAGGGGACGTTCTGACTACGATAGTGGAGTTCCCAATAGTGGCCATCATTGAAAGTGGTTTTAGGTTCCTAGTAAATCCCTTTCTCAGGAAAGTTATGAGAAGGTTTAGCCTTTTTCTTAGGATAGTGTCCCATAATTTTTATACAATAGTTAATGGGGTCTACCATATTAATCAATTGTACAATATAAATACAACTTGTTGGGATTTACTTTATTGTTATAGCATTAAGAGGGTTAGAAGGGAATAGGATAAATGGTGCCTGGAGTCCTGGCCTGATGGGGATTAGTGCACATGCTCCTGGATAACATAAAAGCATTTGAAGAAGATGTTTACATTGTCACAGGTAGCTGGATGTCCAGACATGACGAGGACCTTGAATTTCAGATTCTTCTTACTGGCTTGGGTTTGAGTCAACTGACTTCAGTGTGTTTGCTTTTCACTTGATGAATTTCCTCTGAAAATTTTTCTAACAGCTTTCTTTTATTTACACTTGAAAAACTTGAGAAATCATTTGCCAAAGGACTGCAAGTAGATCTTGAATTTTTGAAGACCGTCTGGGCTAACTTGGGAGGTTCAGACACATATCCTTTTAGAAGATCACCTTCGTTGTTCATTAACTACGTGCTAAGCTACAGATATTTCATATCCCCTCTCAAAGCTACGATATCAAAGCAACCACAAATTTAGGGATGTAAACGGATAGGCTACCTACCTAATTAGTCAATTCTATTACCAAACCTGTTTATTTTTTGCTTACTATTACCGTCGCAAACTCGTTTATCCCAAACCCATCCCATCCCGTCCCAAACCCACGACACCTATTTATGTTCAAGGCATACTGGATGCATTTTTACATTTATTTTTACACATGGTAGAGTCAGAAATTTTTTTCTAGGTACAGGGTAAAATTTTTCTTAGGTGTAGCGTTAAATTTTTCCTAGTGTTCTAAATAAAATTTTTCCTAAGTGTATAATTTTTTAGGTGTATGTACACAAGTAAAATAATTTTTTTTTCTAAAATTTCAGATGTGGCGGCGACTACCCTCTAGTGTGACTTCGCCTCTACATATGTACATATATATATGCACTTGATCTAATAATAAGAGAAGAAGATGAAAATATGATAATATTTGAACTATTCAAATTCAGTTATATATATCCGATACTTAATTATATATATACATATATATTCAAATTCAATTACTTTTGGTATCCTTAGCTCCTATTTGCTTCAAAGCTACTTTGTCATAAAGAAATCCAATTGCTTTCACATTGAGAACATTAGCCCCACTAGATAAACAACAATAGCAAAATTAACAAGAGTTGAGCAATACTTTAGGCCGAATAAATAGAAGATAATCACGTACATTAGAGGCCATTGCCTTCCCAAACAAAAACCCATGACCACAGAAGCTAAGCAGACAGAGTTTGGGAATGCAAAGGTAAATTTTATTAGGGCAATTAACTACCCTTATACGCAAATACATCATTTGCTGTGTTTGTTTGAGTTACGTGGAATTCAAGATTAGATTACATTTTACAAATCAGGATAGACATGTAAAAAAAAAAATTGACAATACACATAGAGCCTTTCAAAAAATATTTCAAAATAAATCAATCTAAAAAAAAGACTCACTTGAAGAAGGAAAGCCGTCGGTTGGAGAGTTGGAGAAAAGAACAATGGCTGTTGATGATTACAGTGGCACGATTGTAAGCGACAGGAGAAAAAACGGAAGGGTGTTTGATTCTCAAATTTGGGAGTTGCAGCTACTATATATGACATTATATACTAGGGCGAAAATGAGTGAAAGTTCATAAATGACTTTGCTTAAGAATTTCAAAAATTTTATTTTAGGGATAAAAGTTTAAATATATAAATATATATTTTATTTTATTTTATTAAGTGGCATTTAACGGATACCCTATAGGTATCGGGTATCAAGTACCCTATAAGTATAAACGGGTATCGGATATCGAGTATCGGGTACCCTACAGGCAAATCCCATACCCGTCCCAAACCCGCATGGAAATTAAATTTCAATCCCAAATCTGTCCCAATCTCATTAGGGTATTTCTCAACGGGTGTTTATTGGGTTCGGTCGAGTCGAGTACCCTTGTGTACCCATCCCATGACATTTATACACAGATTTGCTCTAAAGCTAGTTCAATTGCATCCTCGAGCAAAAAGAACACTACTACCAACAAAAACATCCAAATTACCATCCTGAGCTTCCTCTCATAATCCCATTAGTGTTGCCCAAGCAACAAGTCGAAGTGGTTGGAGTTGAGGAGGAGGAAGATGAAGGGGACGATCTACCAATTGCCTTAAACCCTACTCTTTGCTAGTTACTTGAGACTAAGAAAGAAGAAGACATTGCTCTCACTTGTATAAACTTTCTCGAGCAAAAGATGACTCCAAAGATCAATCTAAAGAAGATGACTAAGGCTACAGTCGATAATAAACATACCAAACAAATGGTGTCCTCAGGGAGGAAGGCTACTTCAAGCATATCCATCAACAAGCCAACTGATAGTGACCAAAGGAAGCATCCCTGACCTAATGGGGACCAGGGACTTCAAAGGACAAAAGAAAGAAGACTTCGAATAACCCTTCTGGTCCTATCCTTCTACCTCAAGCTCCCTCGGGGTTCCTAGTCAGTGAAACTTCTTCCACTTTCTACTACTGTTTGAACTGCACCAGCTAGCGCTTCTACCTCAACTGCACCAATCGACCATCCTACTATAAGGCATCGGATAATAAACACCCCAACCTTCAAGCCAAAGATAATCATTAAGACTATCGACCATCCTTAAGGTCATTTGATGATAGAGAGGGAGTCGGCATTCATTGGGATTGATTATTTGACCATAGTTGCCAGGGCCACCATCATCTCTTTTGATCGTAAAAGGATACACAGGAACACGGGTAAGGACCTCTTCATCAACAATTTAAAGTTTGTAATGCAAGTAAAATCTTGTGTAATTTAATTGTTAAGTTTTTTATTTTCTTACAGATTGTGTTTACTTTTTTTTTATTTTATTGCAGAGCTCCTACCATGCCCTTGAGGCATTTGAAAGGGTCAAGGACATGTAAGCAAAGTTCACCTATGATAAAGTAGAACTCCAAGTAGCAAAGAACAAGATTGCCGAGCAGGGCAAATTTGAAGAAGAGATGAAGAAAAAGCTGAAGACTACTGAATCGGAGAAGATCAATGCTGAGCAAAGTCTTGGTTCCATCTAAGATCGATTGAAGGCTTTGGAATGACAACTGGCTTCCAAAGCAGATGAATTGGTAGCAATGGATCAATTACTTGCTGCCAAGGATGCTGAGCAGGTTGCCGTTGCTATTGAGCTTGCCAAGAAGATAGAAGAGCTTAAGAAGAAAGATGAAGAACTGAAGACAAAGGAGAAAGAAACAAAGAAAGATTTTGAAGACCTTTAGGATGACTTCATCCAATAGTTCATCAATGTTCGCAACTTCTACTTCTTGGATGGCTAGGAAGCAATGATGGCAAAAGTTGGGATGGAGGTTTCCTCGAATACCTTCAAGAATGTAGAGTGGCTTAGCCCAAATAAGGAGAAACCACTCTTTAACTTTGAGAGGCCTCTATACACCACAATGCCTGCAGAAGAAATGGGAGACAAGAAATTTCCATACATTGTAACTTTAAACTTTGAATGAAATGAAATGGAATTTCTTTTTGTTAATGACCTTGTTGTGTACTTGCTTTGAATGCCTTAAGAACTTTACTAATATCTTTTTTGTTAATAAACTTGTACTTGAATGGACTTTCATTTGAGAATAAATGCCTTATGGGAATGAATTTTGAAAACTTGTAAGTCTTAAAACTTAAAACTTGCAAATTGTTATGGCTTAAAGAAAGTCAGGTTGAAGTATCACTTTATATAATGAAACCTTTCAAACCATAACTGTTATGGTTAGAGCAAAGCACTTGACCATCCTAAGATGGGAGCAAAAATGATTTAGTATGAAAACCTAAAATAGTTTAAGGAAGCTTATTGAGGTTAATCCTTTCTTGCTACTGACCAAGTCTAACTAGGTCAGAACAGTGTGAATCTTTTCACTAAAGCCTAGCAGTTTGAAAAAAAAACTTGGCTTGAAGGATAATGGAGTTCAGCTATCTTAGAGATAGAAGCAAAACTAGCCTGGTTTGAAAAACTTATAAAAGTTTGACATGGCTAGCCCCTGATCAATGATTTGACTAGGATTTTGGATGTCAATGACTGGGCTTAAGTCAGTCATATGATAATCCTTTCAATAAGCAAAGCTAGTTGAACAATAATCCTTTTGATCATAATTTTGACAATCATTTTGGCAACGCTTTTTGAAAATATGTAATTTTCTGCTAGTAATCCCAATTAATCAACCACACACACACAATTGTAGAAAGCGAGATAAAAAGAACGAGGAAACCCACATAGGGAAACCCCAAAAACTTTCACTAAAATAAATGTTGGTTACAACTCAAACCCTCGATAGATCGACTCTTTGACTCTATACTCTTGTTGACATTTGCTTGAATTCTTGATTCACCAACTCCTTTAGTGAAAGCCCTCCGACTCCTCGAAGACACAATACTGACTCTTCAGTAGCTTTGCTTAATCCTCAGCATTCACAAACCTCGAACCCGAACTCCTTCGGATTGGACACGAATATGTTGGCTAAGAGTTTGAGAGAATTATTCGACTTTCTGGCTCATGAACTGTTGTGTATTCTCTCTGTATCTGACCCTAAAGACGCCCAGAAGATATATATAGAGAAACTGAGATGGCTAAGGCTCGAAATAGGCTGAAACTAGTTGAAAGAAGTACCTCACAGGAAGGACGTACTTGCGGCGTTCCCGCTACTCAGAGCGGCCTTCCCGCACGACTTATTCTCCAAGTCAAGCTCTCGGTATTTTCCCGCGCCTAACCGCAGCCTTCCCACAGGCTTCTTATGTAAATCAGGTTTGGCACTTGTTTGACTTCTTCAGGACTTCCAGCCATTATGGAAATAATTTTTCTGAGGCCTTTTAGAATTTTATTTGACTTAAGACTCTAGTGTCTTAACCTACACTAAGTCTAAAAGTACAAACACTTCTCTTTGATCATGGATTTGTCAATTTACAATATTTGGTCTTGACACTTTTGATAATCCTTTTGACAATCCTTTTGATAAACCTTTTTAAGAACTAGAAGTTCTTTTCTGTATTATCTCTTTGAATGAATACATCTGATCAGCAACAAAAATAGCTTTACAATTCTTTCAAACATGAAAGAGCTTTAGATGAGCTGCATTCTAAGGTCTCTTCTCTAGACTTTCTTCCAAGTTTAGTAATCGATAGATACCATTTCTTAGCACTTTTGTCACTTAAAAAGGACCTTCCTAATTAGCGTTAAGACCACCCTCTATTGGATCTTTCCTTGCTCCCACCAACTTCCTCAGGACATAGTCAACAACTTTGACCTCCCTTGGATTAAACTTCTTATTGAACTTATTCTACATCTCCTATTGATAGGTTGCTAATCTAATTACAGCTGATTCTCTTTTCTCGTCAATTTGGTCCGAGCTTACTCCCATTGATTTGTCATTCTCCCTTTATCAAAGGCGAGTGTCGAGTGTTCGAATCGTCAACATGCCGACTTTTAGTGGAATTATAACCTCCATCCCATAAGCTAGAGAGAATAGAGTTTTACCTGTTGATCTTCTTGGGGTCATTATGTAAGTCTAAATAACAATTAGCAATTCTTCAAACGCCTTTCCTTTAGTAGCTTCAAGCTTCTTCTTAATCCCATTAAGAATGATCTTCTTGGATGTCTCAGTTTGTCCATTACTTTGAAAATAGGTAGACAGTGAATAAATATTCTTGATCTTGTACTTCGAATAATATTCTATAAATAGAGAACTATCAAACTTTATTCCATTATTAGAAATAAATATTCAAGGAATGCCATACCTTATGATGATGTTCTTCCAAATGAATTGAAAAGTGTTAGCATCTTTGACGTGGGCTAAGGGCTCTACCTTTACCCATTTAGTGAAGTAATCTATGTTAACTACCAAGCATTTTTTTATTTCCTATGACAGTAGGTAGAGGTCTAACTATGTTGAGACCTTATTATGCAAATGGCCAAATACTGGTCAACGGATTGAGCTTCTGGGTAAGTTGATGTGGGATAGGAGAGAATTTTTGACATTTCTTGTACTTCCGAACATAAGATTGGTCATCTTTTTGCATTTGTGGCTACCAATAATCCTGAGTAATAACCCAATGTGCCAAGGATCTGCCCCCAGTGTGTGTTCCACAAGCCCCTTCATGTCTCTTATACAAAAAATCTTAAATTTTGTCAGGGTGAACACAGAGAGGATAGGAACCTAAGAAAGACTTTTTGTAAAACTTTTTGTCAGAGAGAGCTAGAACCTTATTACTTTCATCTTGAGCTTCATTGTTTACATCTTATCCTCAAGCAAAGAATCGTCTTTAAGATAAGTAATGATTGGATCTATCTAACAGGACTCTAAACAAAGGAACTCATCTCTTTAGGTTTTATGACACTAGGCTTTTCCAACACCTCCACAAACATTGTGTTAGCAAGCCTAGTGCAGGAGATTCTGTCAATGTTGCTAAAGCATCAACATGAGTGTTGTGGTCTTTTCTAATCAGCTCAATTCCAGTCACAATAAAGCCCTTTATCCTTTCTTTGGAAAGAGCCAAATATTTCGCTATCCTTTCATTTTGTGCAATATACTTTCCCTTCAGTTGATTAGCCACAAGTTGAGAATTTGTCTTAATCAAAAATTCTGAGCAAAGAGGCGCTGAGCAATATCCAGCCAAACGAAGTGCCTCATACTTGGCCTCATTGTTGGTAGCTACAAAACCCAGCTTGATGGTGTATTTGATGGTTACCTCTCCAGACTTATAAAAATAACTCCAATCCCAACTCCTTTCTTGGATGAGGAGCCATCCACTTTAATTTGTCATGACGATATTGCCTCTCCTGACTCTAAATTGATCAGCACTTGCCATACCTTTTGCACTTCCTCGGAGGCTAGAAAAATACACTCATCCATAAAGTTTGTAAGGACCTACACCTTTATTACTGTTCATTGAATGAATCGATGTCAAACACCCCTAAGATAACCGACCATTTTGCCATTTTCCTTATGATGTCAACTTTCTTTAACATTTGGTCAATTGGTTGGTTAGTAATTACCTAGATGGTGCATGTCTAGAAGTAATGGGCTAGCTTTCTTGATGCCATTACTAATGTGAAAGTAAACTTTTGTAGGGGAGGTATTAACATTTTGCCTCTTGTAAAGTTTTGCTTATGTAGTAGATAGATTTTTGCTTCGAATCCTCTTCCTTGAGCAACATAGATTGATAGCATCTTCTGAAAATGTCAAATAGAGTTGAAGTACATCCTCTCAATGGGGAGTTGATAAAAATAGGGGCAATTATCAGGTACTCTTTTGGCTTGGTCAATGCATGATCAGTTTCTTCGTCCTATATCATCTTATTTGCCCACTTTAATAATATAAAGAATGGTTGGCACTTGTCTGAAGCATGGTTGATAAATCTGTTGGATGTAGCAATCATCATAGTAAGCTTCTGACCTTTCATCTTTGTCCTCGAGGCAGTGGTCTCTTGAATGGCTTTAATCTAGTCGGGGTCAACTTCGATGCCCCTTCTGGTGACTAAATGTCTAAGAAATTTGCTCAAATTAACCCCAGAGGCACACTTGGTGGCATTCAGCTTCAAACTATTTTTATCAAGGGTGGAGAATATGTGTTACAAATCTTAAATATGGCTTTCAGCTTCTCTGCTCTTTACCACCATGTCATCAATGTAGACCTCTATCGTCTAGCCGAAGTTTTCTTTAAAAATCTTTGTGACCAATGTTTGATAAGTTGCCCTACCATTTTTGAGACCAAAGGACATCACCTTATAATAATATATTCCCCTTGGAGTGATGAACGAGGTCTTCTTCTTCTTTAGTTAATACATTAAAATTTGGTGATACTCCCAGTAGACATAAAAGAAAGACATTCTCGAGTTCCTAGTAATTGAGTCCATAAGTTAGTCAATTTTGAGAAGTGGAAATGGATTTTTGGGCCATGTTTTATTCAAATCTGTGTAGTCAACATAAACTATCGACTTCTCATTCTTCTTCTTTACCACTACTGTATTAGCTAGCTATTTGGGGTATGACACCTCCTGAATAGCCTCAATTTTTAACGATCTTCCCACCTTTTCAATAATTACTTTTGTATGTTGCACAACAGACCTTTTTGCATTTTGTATTACAAGTTTAACTCTAGGGTTGACTTTTAATCTATGACTCATAAACTCGAGGTAAATACCGAGCATTTCTTGAGGAGTCTAGGCAAAGATGCTGATGTTTTTGAGGAACTATTCAAACAGCTTTATCTTTTCTACTGCTTCTAGTTTGGACCCGATTAGAAAGTATCAATCATCTTCTGCTAGGCTAACGTGGATTTTATCCAACTGCTCAACTACTTTCTTCTTGGGATTACCCCCAACATATTAATCTTGGGAGCATTTTTTGGCAACTCCATTAGCTGCACATGTTTGGGCAAGGTTTTAGACTTCAAAGCTATAGTGAAACATTTCTTCGAGGTGTCGTGGTCCTTTCGAATCTCTATAACTTCATCCCTATATTAGGACTTCAAAACTTGATGGTAAGTTGAGGGGTTAGCCTTTAGCATATGAATTCACGACATTCCTATAATAGCATTATAAGAAGATAGTGCATCCACAATAGTGAACTCCACTTCATACTCCATTGGATCGACTTGAACAAGATTGATAACTCTCCCTAAGGGCTAAACTAAGGCAGAGTTGAAACCAATAAATGGATAGTTAGCTAGCTTCAGGTCTTCTTTTGTTAATTTGAGTTTTTTGAATAAGCTCAAGAGCATCACATTCATAGAGCTTCTAGTATCAATCAGAATTCTTTCCACATCTGATTGGAACATATTTAGGGTGACCACCAATGTCTCGTTATGTGGATGTTACACTCCTTGGCCTTCGTCTTTGAAGAATGAGATGCCCCCAGCATCGTTCTATCTTGATCACTTTCTTAGTGCACTGACAATTTTTAACATTTGACCAGTTCCTTTGACCTTCAGCTCGAGGGCAAGCAATTGTACCTCATGGCCGGGTCTCTATATGAATCAAAAGAATAACTGTGGCTTTTCAACATCTCTTCTCGGGTGTCGTTCTAGGGAAATTCCCTTTCCTTAATGTCATCAATTTCCTTTACTTCTTGTCTCCTCCCCCTTTATTCTCTTTTGCCTACTGGGGGTTGACCCACTTTTGGTCGGGCATTTACCTCATCAATGAACTATTTTAGGTGTTTCTCTTTTACTAGATCCTCTAAGAAGTACCATAAAGATTTGTAGTTTCTAGTTGGTGCTCCATTTCCCTGTGGTAATTACAATAATTTGTGCACTGACTTATGTTTGGATCTTTTAGCATCTTTCTCGGCCACTTGAAATAAGGTTCATTTTTTATCTGGGGGAGGATTTTATAGATCGGCTCTTTGAAGACCATGTTGATGGTCTCATAAATGAACTTTCTCGTATCGCCTCTTTTTTTCCCTCGTTTCTTTTTTTTTTCTTCAACCTATAAGACTTAGACTCCTCGTGGTTGCTGGCTTGTTTCGTCCTCAACCTACATGTATTTTTCTATCCGACACATGAGGTTGGACATGTTTGTTGTTGACTTTTTAGTTAGGGACAACCACGACATATCATCTTTCTGTAGCCCTAGCTTGAATGATGCCACTGTCAATTGCTCAGTACATCCCTTCACTTCATTATACAACTCCATGTACCTTCAAGAATAGTCCCTTAGGCTTTCATTGCTCTTTTTTCTCAAATTGAACAAGTTGTTAGTGGATTTTGATTATCTAATATTTTCAAAAAACCTAGTGATAAACTTTTTTGAAAGCTACTTCTAGCAACTGATACTCTTAGGGGGCAGCCTGTGGAACCATTGCAAGGCTGTGTCCCTCAAATTGGATGGGAACACCCAGCACATCAACTAGTCATTCCAGCTCCATAATGTCATATCTTGCATGTAATGAACCAATGGGTCTAATTTTCTGTTATACATGGTAAACCGGTGTAGTAAACTTTTTCGGCGGCTCCAATCCACAAGTATCATTTGTGAATAGAGACGCTGAAATTCTTTTCAAAGCTTTCCTCACCAACATGTGAGTCATCTGCTCTGAGTCTTCCTACTTAGTATGTTTTGTCTTTTCACCACCTTTCTCTTTCTAGATTTCTTTGACTTCATGTGTACTAGACTGTCACTTGATGAACTATTACTTTCATCGTAGTGCTTCCTTCGATCTGTATGCTTGTGCTTGGGGACTTCATCTTTTTGTTGAGACTTAGATGGCCTCTTATTTCATTGTGATCGTGTTGGTTCCTAGTGAGAACTTGTGATCGTTGGACAGGTCGTGCTTTCACAAGTTCTTTGCTAGTTGTCATGCCTAAACCACCACCTATTTCTTTTCGGGTGCTAGGTTACAGCTCTTCAAGTTGATTACTTTCCCCTTAATCTTCAGCCTCCTGCGAATCTTCATATTTAGTCTTATTCCCTTCAAACTTTCTTTGCTTTAAACCATCCGAATCAGTTCTTGACTTATCATGATCAGAAAGATCATCGTTGCCTTGTTTTTCTTTCTTTGCACGTAGCCTCTTGATCATAGCATCAAGCTCCAGTTGTCTAGTATGGATTTCAGCTTCTAGGTCCCTTTTTTTCTTTGTTGTTTGGCATAGATTTTGCTAGGGTTTTATAGATAATGAAACCTCCTTTTGGCTCTGTGCCTATAGAACATCCCCTATGCCAATGTCTCGTGGTAGTGAGTTGTCACTTTCAGTTGTCATCTTTATCAAGTCTTATAAAAAACTATGGAATAGTCAGGAACAAGAATGTGCCCCACAGTGGGCGCCAAATGTATAGGAATAAAAAAATACTCTCACGCGTTATCACCATAGAGAACTCGCCCGAAAAGGCTTATAAAACAAAGAAATGTCAGGGAGAATGGCCGAAGAAGGTCCCCAACCGAGGACTCTCCAATGGTAAAGTTGGTACAAGCTTGAGAGAATAATTATATAGAATGTAAGAGGTCAGTTGATAATAGTGAGTATACTTTACTTGGTACACCATTTGGACTATTTATAAAATAAGAGAATGAATAAAATAATGTAAAAATGATTGGAAAAATAATATTATTATATTCTTTTAATATATAATTATAGTTTACATTACATTTAATACCTATCACTCAACATTCAATGCGTGTTGTAAATTTCAAAATGGTAGGTGTGATGTGATATTTGAAATGCTCAAATGTCACTTCCTGTCTACCACTCGTGATGTAACGAACTAGCTAAACCAACGATATTATAATAAATGAAAAATGAATTTATTACAATAAAGAATTTATCGTTACATTTAAACTATCATTTATACCTTTCACCGTAGAGCCTAATTGATAAGGTCAAGGACGAGAGATGGTTGAAGCCGAGCACTTACTTGTTCAGCACATGTGTGCTTGGAAATGATATCACGTATCCAGTATATTTTTTGTACCAATAGAAATCAAACACAATACCCTATCACTAAGGTGAGACACTACCTTACAAGAGTCAAAATTGAGATCTTCAAATTTGTAACTGGTCATGTGCTAATCTTAAGCGGATATGTTAATTGTCAATGGGTTCTTTATTTCATTTTAGGACATGGAAGACTAAGATTAAGTAAAAATAAGTAGCATCAAATGCTTTTAATTTTTTTCATTTTACAACTATGCCATATGCTACTCCAAATTTGAAATTGCAGTATTGTTACTCACACTAATTTTCATTAAAAAAAAAAAGAAACTGTATCTTTCTTCAGCTTATCACAACGCACCAATTAACCTTTTTTTTTAGTTGTTATTAAAAATCTATTGCTTCTACATCTATGTGCACCAACCGAACAAAATTAGAAAAAAATATTATATAAAACTTAAAAGGAAAAATATGTTCCAATAGGTGGTAATAACATATTTAATTGAATATTTAGTTAATCATAAATTATCCACACATTTTATGAATATATAATTTTGTACTTGCAACATTATTCTCATATTTTTCAAAGGAAAATTTTATTTTTGTAAAAATTCACTAGAAGAATATGCTCTTTTTGTTTTTGTCATTAATAGTCATTTAGTAAATATTTTATCTTTAAATAATAAGTTTTAAAAGTAATGTGATACAATTAAACAATATAACTATCAAAAATACCCTTTTTAAAAATATTTCTGCTGAAAATATAGTTATTAGAGTTATAATTATTGAAAATATTAACCATGATGAAATATAAGGTAAATTTTACTTAGTAACCCTACAATTTACATTGAATACCACTTTAGTCTCTACGATTCTAATTAGAATAGTCGACCTTTGTAGTCATGGTCCAATTTTACTTTGGTTCTTTTGTTAACAACTGTTAAAAAAGTATGACTAAAAATGTTAGGTATCCATCATATGTATGTTGGTTTTCATAGCATAGGATTGAGAAAAAAATCTCAATTTGAAGGTTGAACTCTTTAAAAATTTTAGATGCACAGCGGAAACACCTTCTTTTTAGTGATTCAGCCTTCCAAAGCTATTCTCAACTCTCTCTCTAGATGGATGTATGTGGTCACAAAAATTACCCAGGTCTTGTGGCTTATATTAGTATATATAAAAGGGATATAAAGAGAGATAAAGCATCTGTATCAAAGAAGATCTCTCAACCATTGAGAGAATCTCTCTCATCCACTTTATTATATACTAATATACATATCTTCCTAACATATAATACATTTAGAAGATATGATATCTTGAGAAAATCTTTCTCAACCATATTATCTTATCTAAATATACATTAGATGTTAATCATATTTATAATTTATTTTTCAAATAAAAATAAATTATAAATAATAAGCCAATGGACTTGGACCATCAAGATTAAATTGAGTTAGCTTGGGGACTAAAGGCCCATGGATTCCTAGCTCCAACTTAAAAGATTTTGGGCCTTGTCATCTCATGACATCCCATTATCCTTTAAATTAACCCCGGGCTATTCCACTAAAAGCCCTAGGTTGCACTCTAGTTGTCCATGTTAAAATTTATTTAATTACAACACCTTTTAATAAAATGAATTTTAGTCTTAAACCAATAATATTCACTTAATTAACCCTCCATTACAAGCTCATAATTAAGCTAAGCTAATATTAAATGTCAAGCTCCTTAAATTACATATTTAACCCGAAGTCACTATTTATCCAAACTTTGATCATTCTCAATATTTTTATATTTGTAAATAATTTACAAATAAATATTGCTATTCAATAAACAATTTATTAAATAAACTGCGGCCACAGATTTAATGATCAAAATGATAAATAGTTTAGGTGAGCTTATCAAAAATGGATTCCATCTTGTGAGTATATGTTCCCATGATTCATGAAATTAAATCTCCAAGTTATTGAGGTTTTGACCATTTATAAGATCTCACTCTGTGATAACTCAAACAGATTTAATTCATGAATGTGAGTCCATTACAAACTCAGGATTAAGGTTTATTAAGTTTATTAAAGATTTAGTAAATTATGATTAATGTCATTTATTAACCAGATCATAATTTACAGTAGTCTTTTCAATATGTATATCACATATACATATTAACTTTCCTACTCAAAGTCACTACTTTAGTAATCAAGATAAATCACTCAATTAAGAAGTAGAAAAGTTACAGCTTTAACATAATGAAATGCCTATTTCATTAATAGCTGTGAATTTACTTTAATTTATAAAACTTGTGATTTAAATCTTTTTGTATTAACATCTTATACCCAATACTTAAATCACAAACTTTATAAATAAGGGACAATAATGTATACTTAAATAAATAATTATTTTATTATAACCAAAAAAATAAATAAAATAAAATATTATTGCAAAAACATGCTTTTAAGGGCGCAAATGCATTTTGTCATCTCCATATTACTATATCTCTAGAGTCAATAATTTTATATGAGGAACTACTGAAACTGATAACCATCTCTTTCGGCTAACCTAGCCTCCTCCGTCCCTCGGACTAATAAGTGGTAGTACAGGAATATTCAGTCGAAATATGGCTTTCAATTTAAGTTCCGAATTAGTGGATGCTGCCAAAGAGAATGTCATCCCTATGGGATTTGAAAATTCGAAATATGTTGCTAAGGATCCCAATCAATCAATCAACCACAATTAATCACACACACACGAATGTAGAAGGTAGTATAGAATAAGCCAGGAAACCCACACAAGAAACCCCAAAAAAAACTTTCACTAGAATAAACGAACGTTGGTTACAAACTCAAATTCTCTATAAATCGACTCCTCGACTCTATACTCTCGTTGACGTTTGCTCGACTCGATGCACCAACTCCTCTAGCGAAAGCCCTTCGACTCCTCGAAGGCACACTACTGACTCCTTAGTAGCTTTTGTTGAATCCTCAGCGTGCTGAATTCACAGCGTTCACAAAACCCAAATCCGAACTCCTTTGGATTGAACACGAACAATGAAGGCTAAGCTGTTGAGAGAATTATCAAACTTTCAAGCTCACAAACATGAAGTATATTCTCTATGTGTGTGTGTGTCTCTTCTCTTTTCTTTTCTTTTTTCTCTCCTTGAAGACAGCATGAGATATATATAAACCATTAGAGACGGCTGGGGCTATTGAAGTGGTGTGTAGTTGAAGTTTTAGCTTGACATCCTGTCAGTTTGTTGACCATATCTTTTCAATCACAATTCGGATTGACCTAATTCTTTTTGGGTTGGAAAGAAGACTCAAAGGGCTACAACTTTCGTGTTTTAGCCGAAGCTTGAATCCATCATCTTCGAGGTCAAAATCGCGTTGGAAGTTGAGAACAGAAAGCTGTCATGCTAGCACCTCGCAGAAAAGGCACACCTACGGATTTCCTACGGTTTTCCCGCGGTCTTTTCGTGACTCAGAGCGGCCTTCCTACATGACTTAATCTCTCTCGGCTTTTTTCTGTGGCCAAGTGCGGTCTTCCTGCATTCTTCAATTCTGAACCTCTTCAAGACTTCTAGCCACTTTGGAAACTTGATTTTCAACCTCTTCAAGACTTCTAGCCCCTTTGGAAATTTGATTTTCTGAGACCTTTTAGAGTTCTAAACGACTTAAGAATCCAGTGTCTTAACCTACACTAAGTCTAAAGTACATACAATTTTATGTGATCATGGATTTATCAATTTACAAGTTTAGCCTTAACAGGATTAAATCCCGAGTTATTGTGAATTATAATCAACGTGTCGCATTTTCTGTTAAATTTGATGGAAGGATCAAAGTGAAACTTTACTATAATTACAAGGGATTGACTCTTATAATTAGAACTATCTGAGTTAAGGTGTAAATTGTAAAGGTAGTTTCTGAAATTTACCCCAAAATATATTATAAAAAAGATAGAAATATTTGAGAAGTCAATATAATTATTTTGCATTAGTATCAACAAATAACATATTTAATATATTTATTATTTTAAATTTACAAATGTCACGTCCCGAATTCCCATCAGGTAGGAATGTGAGCTAAACAATATGCAAATATATAATACTATAATGCACATATCCCAATTAGAGACATACAACCAATAGACGTCGCAAAAGATTATATAAAGTTCAAAATATTAATAAAAAGTCTAAGCCACTACTAGATGACAGTACTCTAAAATATACAATATGGGGCTCACCAGGTCAGTACAATCTAATCGAATATCCAAGATTATAGGGATTAATTATATACACGACTACCTCACTGATAAAGGTTTCCAAAAATAAATATACGACAAAATGAATTTTGTAAAAGAACCAGGTTTGTCGACCCAAAAATTCAACATTAAGATCTTCTAACACTAAAATTTTGTTCTTTAAAATCTATTAGTAAAGTTTCAAGATTTATTATTACTGTTGTTTTTAAGTATTTAGATTTCCAAAGAAAGGTTTCAAAACTTCATTAATTTTTTAGACTTTTGAATTACCAATAAATTTCAAACCTAAGGGTGATATGTAGGTTTTGGAAAAATGAGAAAAAAATATAAATTTAATACAAAAATTTATTAAAAAAATAGAAAGTAAAGAGGGATGTCACTTAAGATTTGAAAGTACTAAAAAAGAAGAAGGTATCATGATTTTAGTATATATATATATATATATAGATGCAAATTAAATTATTTTTTAATCTAAAAATATAGTGCATTTTTTAAAAATAAATAAACCTATTAGACTTGGAAATTAATTAAACTTGGGTCCGATGAATAACAAAATTATTTTTAGTCCGATCCAAGTCCAATCCGCCCAATATCTACCTTAATATTTTAAAATCTATATTGACCTAATTGATTAAACTTGTAATCCTATGACTCAGTCTAAAAATGTCATAGTTCATAATTCAAACCTTTTGTGACCAAAACTGCTTAAATCACTAAAAATTGTAGTAACTTATAACCTATAATTACCAAAAAAAAAAAAAACTTATAACCTATATGAATATTATATTTTTATATAATTTTAATTATTTTTATTATTTTTATTTATATATAATATAATATATTTATGACATCACAAATATAATATATAATTATATAATATAATATAATATATTTATATATATAATACAATATAATATATTTTAATTATTTTAATGTGTGTGTGTGCCGGGGGGGGAGAAGGAGATGAAAGAGGAGAAAATGGGTTGGAATTCGATGAGTGATGAGTAGGAGAGAGAGAAATTTTAACTTAATTCAAGTAAAATTTATAAAAATTGAGAAATTAGAATGCACAACAAAAGGTGATGCCGTATTAGACTTGCAAGACTGATAAGAGACAATATGCAATCTAGTATCATATAAAGTCGGCGTATAATAAAGCGAAAGGACTTCTCCTTCAGTTGAAGTGGCTAAACATAGAATTATTTATTTATTGATTTATTTATTTTTTACGTACCCCCTCCTCCTCTCTCAAAATCTCTCTCATATATTGTCTTTTTCTAAATATAAAACTTCTTTATCTTTTTCATAAGTTAATTTCTTAATCTTACAAATTTATTGATAAATCAATGACCCACTTTATATATGAGTATAAATATATTATAATATTTTTAAATTTTTTTTCCTTCACCACCCTTTTTCACGAGTCCTTTCTCTTCTTAAATGTGACTTTGTAACTTAAAAGATTAAAAATTAATGAATAAATGCTATGGAGTAATTGATAACATTTTATTTTCAAAATGCTTACCATTTCTATCCCATTCTTGAGCAATGAACCTATAATCCTCCGGAAAGGTGATAAATATTAGCTTATTTAAAGTTTTATAAAATATATCTATCATAATAAAAGGGATAAAATATTAAGGGTAACATTTATCCCTTTTTAATCTCGTATTAAATGCAAATTAAATATAAAAATTCTATATCCATTTCATATTTAATGTTAATTAATATATAAAAAGTCTGTTTCTCATTATCAAATCACCACAAATATGCTTTAGACTTTTACTATATTTTATATATTTTTTATTTTGTATCATTTTATAATTTTATTTGGGCCATTATATATATCTCAAACAAAATCATTCTCGACCTTGCTCAATCTTCATATCAACTGAAAAATGCATCCCTATTGTAAACTATACATATACTAGAAATTACTTATACTCAAAAGGTATAGAAATATAATTTAATGTACAAATAATTCAAATTTATATTTATAAAGTAAATCCATATGAAAAACTATAAAAATAATCTATAAAAATCAAAATTACTAATTAAAAATACTAAAATAATGACCGAGAAGACAACTAAAGTGAAAAAAAAATAAAAATAATCTCTACTATTTAATAAATTTAATGGTTAAAAATATCCGAAATTCAAAATTTTTAATAAATTCAAAGAGTGTAAAAGTGTATGTACTTAAAACGCATTAAAATTGAAATTGTAAGTAAAAAAAAAAAATAAACTCTAAAAATGCACATAGATATAATTTAGCGTGTAAGTGGGGTGTTTGAAACTAAAAAAAAACTCAAAAAACTCTAAAAAATTTTAAAAGTTTCGATCTTTTTCAAACTTGAAGGAAGTTAAACTTTTTGGAAATTTTGTCAAAATTTGTTCCAACTAATTTTGATAGATTTTTTAAAAAGTTTATCTTTTTTGGAATTTGAAAAAAGTAGAACTTTTGAAAAAATTTGTCAAAATTTATTTCAACGAATTTTGACAGATTTTTTATAAAGTTAGACCGATATTTGTACCAAAAAATTTCATAGAATTCTAAAAATTTTTAAAATTCTCAACTAAAATTTTATCACCTGTTACTTTTATGCAAACATTCAACTATCATTTTAAAATAATTTTTTATACTTTAAATTTAAAAAAAATCTACTTTTTTTAAATATTAATTTTTTAACATGCGTTATTCCAAATTTCAAATTCTAAAATTTCAAAATCACTATACTTCACCCCCCCCCCCCAATACGCACTGAGCCCATCCCCTTATCTTAACCTTCATACCGAGCCTTTCACTTTCACGTATACAACTGTCCCATCAAATTATCTGCCCTTATTTTATAAATATATATATATAGGTGGTATTTAGAGTGATAAAAAGTGAGAAAAAATGAGATAAAATGAAAAAATTTGTGAGTTCGTAATATGTCTAGTGAAATAAAAAAATTGATATGATAGAAATTTTTAGAATTTCTTTTTAATTTTTTGTAGATGCCAAACGCACCCATAATATACTAGTACAAACCAATATGTCATGTTATTAATTCTTTTTTCATCAGTAAAAAGAGTTATTTTTTTTTACTGATATGGCATACCTCATTTTTTTTGTTAACACATTTACCGTCTAAAAATTAATCTCTCTTTCTTCCCTATTTGTTTTTCACTCTCCATGCTCTCTCGCTTTTCCGTCTTTCAAAAATAGCCTCTAACAAGATGAGCTATGCCAATTGGCAAATGATAGATATGCCAACCTAAGTGTTGGATTCACCTCTTCACCATCTCCCTAATAAATAATATATTGATGCTTTTCTTACACTAAAAAAAAGGCTTTTTTATATTTATTGTATATAAGAATTATTCAAAAATTATTAATAAAAAGTCATAAATATCTTTTACTACGCTTTCAAATACATTTTACCTTACATCATTTTTGGCAATTTCATATGAATCATTATTATACCATGTGAAAATTTGCTATATAAATTTTGATTTTTTTTTCTGTTGTGGTACAACTAATAATTTTGTTTATTTTTTTACTTCTTTTGCCCATTTACTATATAAAAATTAATTTATATATCTATCTCCTCTCTCTCTCTCACACACTGTCTCTTTCTCTCACACAGATGTAATGTATAGGAATCATCTACTAACAAAAACTAATAAATATCATCTAGTACACGGATTTAACGGGTGAGTTTAGAGTAAGATAAAGTGAGATAAATTGAGAAAAACTGAGAGTTCGTAATGCGTGTAGTGCAAGAAAAAAGTTGATGTGATATAAAATTAACAGAGATTTTTGGAGATTTTTGGAGTGTGTTTGCAAACCAAACTCACCCGAATAATCCGCTAACATAAAATAATAAATATCATTTACTATGGGTTGGTTTAGCATAAAAAAAAAATTTCTAAAAAACTCTATAAATCTCTAACAACTCATCTATCTCTAATTTTCCTGCCATCACTAATTTCAAAAAATTCTAATATTTCACTAAAAAAAAATCTAAAAGTAAGTTAACCGAATGTGTAAATTTTTTATACAGTTATATTCTTCGTGTCAAAAACTTTTAAACAAGTACCATTGTCACTATTTTTTGTGAATTTTTTTGAATCCGTAGAAACAGATTTAAAAAACCGTTTCCATAATTTGCTACTTTTCAGAAAAAAATACCAAAATTAACCATAAACTATATTTTATCTCAATTTATCTTATTTTTTCGTACTCCAAACGAGATTTATGTTTTCATATACACTATATGAAGATGTAGATATTTGTATCTTTTCACATTTATTATTTTCTTTTATTTCATGTACATTTATCATTTCCCTTTGTTTTATGTTTTTTTTTTTTTTTATTAACGTCACTTTATTTTGCCTTTTTTTTTTTTTTTTAAGTAAAGACATTTGGACTTAAAGCGCTGAGAAAATTTGGGTAAATCACGTTAACAAACTTTTGAAGTTTTGTTTGGAGCTTTATATCAATATATGACTTTAGATTATCAATCTGTTAAATACCACCTTATACAAATTTCGGCTTTTAGTGATATTAGCTTAATTTTTAGCCAAAAAAAAAAAAAGAAAAATTGCAATTGACATATCAGTATACGCCTAAGATTGAAACATTTTTCATGTAGAGTATAACTCTCTTCTTTTGCAAATGTGACAATGGGCAACAAATATCTCCCTCTCTAAAAGTAGAGTATATATTTAGGGGGAGGGGAGAGAGAGAGAGAGAGAGAGGGGGGGGGAGATAGATGAAGAAATTAATGGGTGGCGATAAGTGCGAGAGAGGAAGGGGAGGATCTCTCTTCAGCACTCTTTGTCTGGAAAAAAAATAGGAAAAAAAAAATGACTTCAGAAAAAGGGGTGCCATTGCCGAAATTTGGGGAATGGAATAATGGGAATAACCCATCTTCGTCAGCGGTAGAATACTCTGTAATATTCGACAAGGCAAGGAATGCCAAAAGGAAATCCGGAGGCGGCGGTACCAAACAGCCACCACCACCGCAACCAAACTCTCAATGGGGAAGGGAAGATCCCGATTCTACGTCATTGAACAAAAGTGGAGCATCTCTCACCAAGACACATTCTCCACGCAAACAATGGTTTTGTTGCGTGCGCCCTCATCCTATTTACGATGATTAATTCTCCTCGTCTACATATCTCTCTCTCTCTCTCTCTCTATATATATATATATATGCAGTGAAATTATTTTGAAATCATCATCACATTACGCAATGTTTATTAGAGTTATTGCATCCATTGTATGCTAATGTCATTATATAAGTGTGTGAATCATAACGAAAGTCATTTTTATATGACTGTTATATAAAATAACAATTATTAATTATTTTGAAGGCTCCATTTGAATCTCATAGTTAATGAAATATACATATATACATGTGTGTGTGTGTGTGTGTGAGAGAAACCTAAAAAAGAAAAAGAGAAATGCTAAAACAGTAGTACAAAAGGAGCCAATGGTCATAGATTTTATGAGCATATGTCATTATATAAGTGTGTGAATCATAACGAAAGTCATTTTTATATGACTGTTATATAAAATAACAATTATTAATTATTTTGAAGGCTCCATTTGAATCTCATAGTTAATGAAATATACATATATACATGTGTGTGTGTGTGAGAGAGAGAAACCTAAAAAAGAAAAAGAGAAATGCTAAAACAGTAGTACAAAAGGAGCCAATGGTCATAGATTTTATGAGCATTTGCCTTGCCATTCCTTTCCTTTTTCTTTATTATTTATTTTTGCTGTTGTTACTTTAGTTTTTATTTTGGGGTTGTTTGGAATAAGAAAAAATGAGATAAATTGAGATAAATTGTGGTTTGAAAAAATTCGTAATGCGTGCAGTGAGAGAAAAAATTGATATGATATAAAATTAACAGAGATTTATAGAATTATTTAAAAAAATTCAGCAAATCAAACTACCCTTTATTTGTTTCCAGTGAAAGCCGCTTTAGCCATAGAATTGGGTGAAAGGAATTTGATCATAGCAAAAGGAATGTACAATTATTGTGTTGAAATATTGATGATGTATGATATACACAGCTGTCCCTTTCATTTCTTTGATCCACATTTTATTTCCGTAAAGTGCCATATTATATGCTTATCAAACATTGTCTTCTGTGTTTATGATCAGCTAGGGCATGCATGTTTGTATTGATAATATATATATATATGTATATATATATATATATATTAGCAGATGATATGTGATTACGACATTTCACGACTAAAATTAAGTATGTTTATATTTTTGTACCCATCTTCTTCTCTACTCGAACAAAATAATACTGAAAAATAAAATTTTTATTTTTTTTAATATAATTTTTTAAATATCATCATTAAATTTGACTCAAAAATTTATAAAAATGTGAAATAATTTAAAAATTAGGTGAGAATGTAAGAAGAAGTTTAACTTGTAAAAGATTTTAGTTATACGTTAAAAAATAAAATTTAATTTTAATTTTTAAATTTTAATTTGTAAGAAATAATATTTTTAAATTATATTATGTTTTATTATATAAATATAGTTGGTGATATTTGGGCCAAGAAATACTAATGCAATCGATCAAACTTCTAGTATCCTTGGCTCTAAATTTAAAGAGAGTGGGGTCGCTGCAGTGTATCCTCCCCCACTTGACGATCCAACGGTGGAAGGATTCACTGCACGCTATCCCACTGCAAGGCCCTTTTCTAACTTTTCATGGCGCTTTTGGATTCTTTTAATATTTTTAAGCCTTTTTTACAATATATCTTATTTTTATATATATGTTTAGAATGATAAAAAGTAAAATAAAATAAAATAAAATGAGATATATTATACGTTCATAATTTGTATAATAAAATAAAAAATAAATAATATTCAAAAATTTTTAAAAATTTTTAAAATTTTTTAACAAACCAAATGTAAACATAATAAGCCGGAATCGGCAATAAGATTTCAACGTCGCCTTTTTGCGCTTTTCTTCCAATTATGCCATTTGTGTTTTAGTTTTATTACCATTTTGATCCTTTTCTTTTTTTGTTGTTTTTTCTTCCGACGAAATAATGGCTCCGTTTGGTTTGTAAATAAACAACAAAAAGTTCTATAAATCTCTATTAATTTTATATCACATCAATTTTTTTTTCATTACACGCATTACAAATTTTCAATTTATTTCATTTTTTTTCAATCCAAACACACCCAATATAATTCCCATCTGAATTAGATGTCTGCAACCTTTTACCAGATATACGTTAAATATCTTATTTTTATATTATATAGATGGTATTTAAATGATTAAAATTTATCAAAATTTATAAAAGTTACAAATTATTTTTAATTTTTTTCAATTAAATTTCATTACGTGTCATTTTTACAGTAAATTTTTTATTTTTATTTTTTTGTCATTCAGATACTGCCGTAAGAAGACCAATGTTTCACGAGACTTTAACATCCATTTTAGCATTAATTTTTCAATTTTTCCTTTTTTATTTTTCATTTATTACTAATTTACCTTTTATCTTTATTTATTTATTTATTTTTATCAGTAATAATAATTAAATGCCTTTTTGACATTTTTTTTTCTGATTTTGACCATCTTCATATTTAAGAATTATTATCATTTTTTTTCTTTTATGTGTCTTTCTTTGGGTTTTTTTTTTTTTTTTAATTAAGAGTCACATTTTTTCCAAATTTATAATCTTTTTCTAATTATATTTTGCATATATCTATTTTATATAATAAGTTGTAATGCATTTTTAAACAAAATAATTTTACCAATTTTTTATTTTTGCCCTCATTTTATTTATTTATTTATTTTTTATCCTTCAGCTGTTGCTCTATTTTTTTATAACAAGTCACAATCAACTTTTAATATATATATATATATATATATATATTTTTACGAATTTTTTTATTTTTATCCTTATTTTACTTTTTTGTCCTTCAAGTGCTGTTACATTTTTTAATAACAAGCCTTAATGCACTTTCAATGTATATATTTTTATCAATTTTTCATTTTTGTGCTTATTTCATATTTTTTGTCCTTCAAGTTTGTTTTTTTTTTTTCTTTTTTAGAGTTTTGTTTTTTGGATGAACTTAAATGTTATTTTATTAATTATTTTTTATCTTCTTTATTCTGTTATTTCATATTTATTTAAATTTTTTTCTTTTTCACTAGTGTCTTTGTAAATTTCTTCTTTTGTTTATATTGTATGTGGATCAAGAATTTGTTGTGAAAAAAAAAAAAAAAGAAAAAGTATAGATTTGAATTCAAAGAAAAATATATGAAATATAAAAGGTATATATTTTAATTTTTTAAATCTATTCAGATAAAAGTATATATTTAAGATTTTATCTTTTTTTCATTTTTTTATCTCTTTCTTTTTATTTTAACTTCATTTTTATTTTTTTGCAACAAATTTTTATTTCAAACACACTTTTTTTTTTAGAGTTTTAGAATTTTTTTGTAAAGCTTAAATTTTTTATTAATTGTTCTTCCTTTTTCCTTTTTATTATTTTATTTCATGTTATCTAACATTTTTTTCTCACCTATATCTCTCTCCATAAATGAAATGGGTAGGGATACAGCTATAAAATATATTGTCTTATTTGAGTTATGATGAAAAATAAAAGGAAAAATGAATGGAAGTTAAGAAATTAAGAAACTAATATATTTATAAATGTCTTTCATTTTATTATAATTTTTAATTCATTTAAATAAGAATAGAATATTTTTCATAATTATTTTCTCCATATTCTTTTATTATTTTATTCAATGTTTATCTATTTTTATTTTCTCGCGTCCACTTAATAATTTGTTACGGAAAAAATGAGATATAAATTTAAAATTCTTTCCTTATTTAGATTTTAATGAAAAATGTAAAAAAATAATAAATTGAATTAAAAAATTAATATATTGATGAATGTTTTTATTTTTTTATATTTTTAAATACATTTAAATAAAGATATATATTTAGAATTTTATATTTTCTTCTACTTGTTTTTACTTTTTTATTTATTTTTCTTTTATGTTTCTCTTCTCTCATTTTTTTTAAATATAATTTTAATAAATTTATATATTTTTTTTATGCATGGGCATCCCTCACTATTATATATATACATATGTATTTTTAGTGGTAGGAAGGGGAGAGGGTTTGTTTCTATTTTCTATTTTTTTTTCTTTCTTCCCTTTCCTTCTCTTTTTTTAGGGGAAATGTGTGCGTGTGTGAACCCGCATTTGGTTTTGCCATCTCTTTTTATTGTCTGGCAAACTGGAGCATCAGTTATTTTGGGAGGGTTTAGAATGATAAAAAAAAAAAAAAAAGATAAAATAAGATAGATTACGTATTTATAATTTTTGTAGTAAAATAAAAAGTGTATAATTTTTAAAAATTTTTAATTTTTTTTTATTTTTAACAAACCAAATACGGTCAATAAGACAAAAAATAAAATGATAAAAATTGTGTCATTAAATGGCTCAGTCTGAGGTGTAGTCTTTACCACTTTACATCAAATTTTAATTTATTTTATGTACTTTTAATATAGTTATTTTATTAATTATTAAAAAATAAAGTTTTAAGTATATTGAATATCTTTATAATTTACTCTCAATTTTACTTTATTTCTACCCTTTAAATTATATGTCTATTTGGCACAACGAAAAATAACAAAAAATAACGAAAAATATGGTTTAGAGAAAACTTTGATGTTAAGTGTATACATCTCAAACTATATTTTTTGGACATGAACAGTAATATTCCTGTTCCGACGAATTGAATTTTCTTTTGAACGGTTTTAAAATTTTGTATCAGTTATGACTTTTTTTACGGATTAAACCAGACATGAAACATCACTGGTGCTAGAACAGTTTACGGTGGCCCGTTTGAATGGAAGTTGGTAGTGGCAAATCGTCAAAACGATTTACAGTGGTTCGTTTGGACAAGAATTAAAAGTACCAAATTGTCAGAACAGTTTGGTGTGAACCTTTTGGACAGTATTGAATTATTACCCTTTATGTTTTATTCTTCCATGCAAGCGTTCAAACGGTTTCTACAATCCATATGTATAACTCTAGAAAGATTAATCACAGTAGATGTCATTTGGTAGTTTGAGAGTTTGTGGTGAGAATGATAAAAAAAAATTTTATAATTTGATTAATCGAATTGCAATTATCGACTTTTTTTAAAAAGTATTGAAATTTTTTTTGAATTTTAAGAAAATAAGAAAGTGTAAAAATATTATAAAAACTTCTAAAAATTTTCAAAAATTTTTAACAAACTTTATTACTCCAAACGAAACCTATAACACTTTACTACTTACATTTTTAATCCAGTTCTACTTTACTCCTTCGGCCAAAATTATTCAGGAAAATGTCAGGCGCCTTCATGCACGTGCGGAGACACCCAACACCAGAATTACTCTTTTTCTACTTTATGAAAAGATAAATGCAGAGATAGAATGTTTCAAAACATTGTGAATGATTGGACATTTTTTTCCTTAATTGTTAAATACTGGAATCCATAATAAAATATGTATATATATTGTGAGTAAAATGTAAGAATACTAAGCCTAATTTATTTTTAAAAAATGTGATTAAAAATATCATGTATTCATTACACGTAACCGACATG
This sequence comes from Vitellaria paradoxa, assembly GCA_019916065.1. Taxonomy (NCBI): domain Eukaryota; kingdom Viridiplantae; phylum Streptophyta; class Magnoliopsida; order Ericales; family Sapotaceae; genus Vitellaria; species Vitellaria paradoxa. Next base: position 22,731,246 of record CM034236.1, read on the forward strand.
TAATATTTTTTGTCAATGAATTTGATGGAAGTTGAAGTAAAATTTAATCAAAATTATAATGATTAATGATTAAAAATAACAAGACTAAAATAAAATTTGAGATAAAATATAAAAACACAAAGACTATGTTTGGAATATGAATTTGCAAAGTGAAGGAAAATAGTAGAAATGTAAAATGTAGGAAAATGTCAAATTTATTTTATTTTCTTATTAAGTTAGAAAAATAAAACTAAAATGAATATATATTTATTAATAAAGTATAACTTTTACTTGATTAAGTGTAGAAAAATTGTTCAAATTATAAATTTTATTTTCTTTTTATTTGATTTTTCCTTCACAAATTCATCTCCCAATTATAGCATAAGTGTAATTTACTCCAGGTTCAAGTGACCTTTGACTGGAAAATCAATTATTTGAAGTGCTCGAATGAAACCAAAGCTGCATACATATATCCAGTTTAGTATTTGGATGGCAAAAGTTTATCAAAAAAATATAGTAAAAGTATAAAAATTTGATATAAAAGTGACATGTAATAAAATTTGATAAGAAAAAAGTATAAAAAATTAGTTAAAATTAATAAATTTTGATTGATTTTGATCAACCAAACACTTCCTAAATAAATCTGCATACCGAGTTTGCAGTGATAAGCTTAGAAACCACTATATAACTACATTCCGCATTTGGACATAGTCTGCCTAACCGAAGATGTCAAAGAATACCAATAGTTCACACTTGGCCAACCAACTTCTGCGTGTTCAAAGACAGTACTAAAAATAAAAGATTCATAAATAATTTATATTTTTAACTAATTAATTGACAAGATGACCGCTTGTTTTCTTTACTTTCATCTCACTTTCTCCTCGTCATTTATGAATACAACAAAAAAATATTTACTATATATTATGTTGCGGTTAAAAATACGTTTGGTGCGGTATAAATTTCTGAAAGTCTCTAAAAATTATTTATTTTTTATTTCATTATCCGAATTACAAATTTACAATTTATCTTAAATTATCTCATTTTATATCACTTTTGTCACTCTAAACGTATCATAAATGTATATTTTTCATTATTCTAAGTTATTTATAAATAATTTTGGAACTCACCAATTCCATTCCACCGTTGGGGAATTAAGAATGTCTTAATAACGTAAGCATATTTAAAAATATCTTAATGAGTGCCGTAATTCAGTTGGCGAGTTTCCGTTCGGCCTCTTTACCCGGCTAGGTTCAACTCCGAGCTCCCCAAACTCCGCTTACCAATCCAAAAAAAAAAAAAAAAACTTGAGACTTGAATCTCATGGAACAATACATAAATATAGAAATAGAATATACACATGAAAATAAATAAAATATTTATAATAGTAGCGAGCCTTAAGCATCTCTATAGAGAATATGGTTAGTTGCGGATTAAATAAGGTTATAAATTGTGTATTGTTAATATTATGATTTATCACGTTCCGCTCAAGTTTCAACAAAATAATAGATATCTAAATAAAGTGAGTAGAGTGTAGTGATGGTATTTGTCTGTTTAAGCATATCTACATTGTTCATTGTTCTAAAGGAAGGTAGAGAAAGTTAGAGGGCCCACAGTATGGTACAAGATTTCTAAGCTTACTGGCATTTGTTGATAGCTCGCTGAGAATTGCAGAAAGGCATATAGGACAACCTAAAGATCGCTTGCTGGTCACTGAAAATTATGGAAAGACATAGCAATGTAAGGATGCTCATCGAGAAGTTCGTCTTTGTGAGTGACGAGTTTTTAAATTTTATAAGGCTTTTTCTGAGTTCATTTCAGGCTAGGTTTCCACCTCTTATATATAAGGTTTTTTAGGATTCTTCCTTCCATTTGAGTTATCCTTACTCTATTGTTGGAGGTTTGCTAGTGAAAATCTAATATACCCTATCCGTAAACGTGGGTAATCTGTCGAATCATATAAAAATTTTATGTTCTTATTTGATTTATTTTCTATTAATTTATTTGCTTATATTCTCTTATGTTAACCACTTTGACTAGCAAATGGACTTTTCAAGTTCTCAAGGAAATTTATACTAAATACAAAATCGATGCTTATCGAAAACACATGAGTTAAAGATCAAACATGCAATACTTGATTTTGCTTGTTCATTCCTAGCATTACCATTGATGAGTGCATCCAAAATTTATAAGAAAATCAAGCGTGGAAGAAGATCCATCCACTATGTTACTCCTAAAATGGGGGAAAAAAAAACTAGAACCTTGAAATCCAAACTACTCTAAAAAAAAAAAAAAATTAACTTTTAAATAGAAAAGAATATGTTGAAGGAAACATAAACATAACTGATATTCTTGGTGGGGAAATTTTTGGTTGAGAAACTCCTTCCTTTATGTCTTTTGTCTCCTTTTATAGAAGTTCTAACACTCTTAACTCCCACTCCAGCATTATCTCTTACACATTATGGAATGGCTGAGTGCATCATGTCATCCATGATTGCCACAAAAATAATGGAGTAAGAGAACTTGGTCTATCAGTTATCTTTTTTTATAACTATTATCGATCGACCTATGAGGCCGATGTCTTACTCAGTAGACTAATCTTCCATTAGGATGATCTATTCGCCTTAGTTTAGAAATCCTTATCTTTGCAGATCTACTCCTTAAGAATTTTCCTTCTTGGTTCCTACCAATCAACCCATGCGCCATTATCGACCAATAATATCAATCGATTTTTCTTTTTATTTTAGCCAATCTACTCGCTTGGTCGATGTAAGTCAGCTTACCCTATCTCTACTTGGATGATCTAAACATACCATCTAATGCCCATATTCATAAACCATATATTATGACTTCATTTATTGCCCTGCTGCTAGGATTGATTTGAAATGTATTTATACTACACAGGTTTAAGAGTTTTGAGATAAACAATGCCCCCTATTAGTCGTCTCTTCATACTTCAGTTGAAGGGACGATGATGATGGCTTAGCCCCCAGAAATCACTCATTTATTTTTTCAAAATTTAATACTATGTTAACACCCATACACATATATTCATATATATATATATATATACAAACACTAGTGGCTTTTAGCGTAATGACCCATATTTTATCAGATTATTTTATTGCGTTACTTCGAGTTTATGTATGTGATTAATCAGAATTTTGATTAGGTGCGGCGTGAGATATATTTTAATACTATAAAAATGAAGAAATTTTTAAAAGTTAGAAATTTGGTTTAAGTGTTGAACGCCGTTCAAATGCGTGTCCAGATAAGGAGGGCGTGGGAACGCCTATGTGCATAGCGAACCATACGGATGCCCATCCAACTGACAGTATGACTCTAACACATTCCTAAGGCTTCCATCGCTTGACGTAGCTAGGTGTGTGTATATATATATATATATGTGCTAAGTTATACTTGTTGGACTTGAGGGTCTCCCCCACGTGGTAAGGATACTCCATGGTGTTCTTGTGGGAGATTACTACTTGGTCGCCTCCTATATATTCCTAACCTCTTATATATATGGATATGTTATATCAGGGGCGGATTCAGAATTTTCAGCCAGGGGCACCGGATATTTAAGATAGAAATAATAAGTTATCTTCGGACTAAGAGTAGGAGAGAAATAATATTGCTTTTAGGGAGAGATAAAATTATTCTTGAACATTAAACCGTTGATTATACTTTTTTCAATTTAATGGTTTAACTAGTTATTTTAACAGTATCTGAGATTTAATAAGATATCTATCATTACTTAAAAAATATAATTATTATTAAGTTTTTATTGTTTATAGAATTTATTATGTTATATATTATATTTTTTGATATTATGCACAAAAATATTGAATAGTGTAATAGGACAATATATTTTATTTCAAAAAAATACTTAGATTTAATTTTTATAAACTTTTTTTATGTTGAAAATTTTTGAATTTACTGTAGTTTTTAAATAAGACCAATATAACCTAACTTTGAATTCATTTATTTTTCAATTAAAGGTAAAATGCCAATGGCATTTTTGTAATTTAACATAAAAAATCCAGGGGGGTCGCTTGCCACCCCTTGCCCTAACGTGGCTCCGCCACTGTGTTATACGTACGCATGCGCATGTAGCACATGCATAGTTATAAGCTGGTGAGGATTTGGTTATAAGAAATGAAGTTGATCAAAATTGGTTTGAGGATGGGTTTATTTGGTTACTGTTAACTGGAGGTGAGTTATTTATTGTTACAATATAGAGATTTGGGTTTTGGGTTTTCGATTCGATTATTCCAGTGCTCTCGTTTCACCATTTCTTATTTGAATTTTTTCATATTCAGGGTACAGATTCTATTTTGTTATTTAGGTATACTTGCATGTAAAATATGATGAAAAATATGTAATGATATTAGAAGTCTCAATACTCTTTGGTTGGGATTTTGTTAAGAGTTAGAAAAACCTATGGGCCACTGGAATCCATTTATCACATTTTAGAAAATGTTAAGTAAAGAAATCAATATTTAGACCAGAACAATGGATGTTTTAAAGTAGGATTTAGAAACTGATAGTAGTCATCTGAACAGCTGTTTGCACGCTTTGTCCATGTACACATCCAACCAAACAAGCTGGTCTATCTGGCGTAGTCACCTACATTCATACACTCGTGTGTATGGAAACCTCTGTTCAGATGCTCATTTGGACAACAAAGAGCTGAATTAGCTTAATTTGAGTTATAATCTCTATATGCATGAACAATTTGATTATTGTTGTAGTTCTGATTTAATCTTGTGAGATGGTATGACATTGGGATATTATTTTATAACAATTTTGATATATAGTTTGAATAATATTTATCTTATTTTATTAAAATAACTTGTTGAGTTTTAGGTTAAGTGTCTATGATAAGATTTAGTTTTGGTTGAAAGATACTGACAAATCATGGGTATATGTGTGTACCTATAAGTTGAAAGTGTTATACCCTAAATTCCATAACCCGAAGCACGATCTAAAAATCTCATACAATCATAATAAACCAAAATAACCATGATTACTGCCACACAACCACCTTAGAGCACACAATTAAATATAATAATATAAAATAAAACCACAGTCCTTGAGCTAGTAAACATAGCTACCAATAGTAATAGAGATAGGCTTAACTGGCTAAGACAAATATCGGATACAAAATATTTCCTTAGTGTTGTGATTAGGTCCATGCGATGCGGGGACTGTGGCCTTTAATTGTGATCGAGATGTCAATGATTGTTTGAATGTGTGAAAAATGTGATTTTTGATATTTGAATAGGGTCATGTCACAAAGACTTGGAATCACTACCTAACACTTTTAAAATGGGTGTGTCGAGAAACCTGACTTCTGATTCTTTTAAAAATGTTTTGAATAGCTTTTAAAAATGTGATAGAAATGTTGGCATCAAGAACGCAGTGGAATAGATTTTAATTTTTTTTTTTTTTTTGGATTGATCATGTATGAAATAATATAAAATTCTTATACCAATGTATTCAAAATACAAAAACAAATTCAAATCAATAAACAAAACTAACCTTGCATCGTTTTTTGATTTGATCTTAGTTTCACGAACTTTTCTTTTCTAACTGTTAAAACTTCCAAATTTTCTACTTTTTTTTTTCTGTGAGAATACTCTTAGAACTTTTCTCATGTCTAGGGTTATGTAGGTAACTGAAAAGACTATCTTTTTGTACCGACAAGAGTAGGGATCTAGATGTAAATAAACTTAAGTTGGTTAATTAGAAAATTACCTATAATTTTCTCATAATTACGAATATATCCCCTAATAATTATACCCTACTCCACTAAAAAGATATAGCTGAACTCCAATCCCAGTCTATCGAAATAATCTCGTAAAACAACTTGTTCACTCTTTAATTCTACAATTAAGATCCTCCACCAAATATTAAGACAATTAGAATTAAGAAGCTGTAAATTTTTTCTTAATTAATTTGCTTAAGTGTGGTGGTGATATTTATTATAGTAAAAATCTAGAAAATCGAGAATTTGAAAATTTTTGGAATGATAAAACTAGTTGGAAAGATTTTCGGATTTAATTTCACCCCATGTGGGAGTTTAATGTAAAATTTCTAAACTTTTATCCAAACAGTTCCTAATCCAATTACCTATTTGGTTCAACCCAAGCCTATTAACCCATGGTTCAACCTATCATTCGACTCACCTCAATTCATTTCAACTCACTTTATCACTCACTGAGTTAACTCATGAATAGTAACTCTCAATCAATTCCCTACAAAGCTTATCTTCTTCCATCCATCCCCCCATACTTCTTCTAAATTATTTAGTTAAATAGTAAAATGAAGCAACATTCTCGGATCATGCCACCTATTGTGCATTTAAGATCTTACTTTAGAGGCTTTGAAGCATGGGAAGTGAAGGTTATCTTCTCCACCAACACTTTCTCTACACTCCCATGGCTTCTTATAAAATGCTTCCTCTCTATGAAGGAAAAATTTTTCTAAGGTTTCCAAAGAGTTGTGAGGTTTGTGTGCTTTAAAAAAATAAAATAAAATTCCAGTGTTGGTTGGAGATTTGGTGGTGCTTGGAGGAAAAAGGAAAGCTTAGAGCTTTCCAGTTCGATTGGTATTCAAAGCTTAACTCCTCTTCCTTCTTAGACTTGGTCACCAATATCTTCATTGAGGTAGGATGACGAACCTCATAGAATGTGTTTAATGCCTTCAATTTGAACTAGAAATGAATATGTGTAGGATAAATTTGAAGTTGAAGCATTTTCTGGGTTTGAAGTATGAAAGATGATTGTGATAAAATTTTTAGTGAATTATCCCATAACTTGTGATATTGAATTTATATTTATATGTTTGAGTATGCATTCTTGGTTGGTTAGTATTTATATGTATTTATAATGATGATATGTGGACTCAAGAACACCAAATAGTGAATAAATATGGTTAGAAAACAAAATAGAGCATGTAACCTAGAGAAAGAGAAGAGCCGGATGTTCTGATGAAAAAAAAAAACAGAATAGCTCGCAGCTTGCTAGGTGCAGGAAAGCCGAAATTTCGACCTGTTGCAGCCCAGCGAGCTGACAGCTCCCTATTTTTAACTTCTGACATGATTTTGACCCCTAAAATGGTGGAATTAGGATGCAGCTAAAACATAAAAATTGTAGCCCTTTAAGTTTCTTTCCAACCCAAAAAGATTTACATCAATCCGATTTGTGAGTCAAAATTTATGCCTAAAATACTGAACACATGTAAAACTATATCTTCTAAACAAACTAAATTCAAGACTGTTTTCGAACCTTTAGAATTTAGAATTTTATAAGGTGTAAAATGTGAAAGTTGTAGGTCTTGTAGTCTAGTTTCTATAAATGTAATGTTTACAGATATTAGAATTCTACTCTATTTTATATGGATTTTCTTTCAAGCTGCTATCTCTGCTTAGCGTTTAATTGATGTTTGTTCGGATTTTTATAAGAATTTATGTCTAAAGATTGATTTAAATTTCTAATTACCCTCTGCTAGTTATAGATATGTTAATGATTTTTATTCATTTGTAATTTTGTTTACAAGGCCTAATCTAGTAAAGTACTTATACTGTTTGGTGAAATGCTTAAGTGGATTGTAAAGTTGATACTAGTTAGTTATCTTCCAATTGACATTAAATTATTTTAATTAGATATTATATATTATTTTGACACTCTAACATTTATGATAACTGACTTAGACAATCAGCTTCATTATGGGTAGTTGGATGACTTATTCAAACTAAAATGGCTAAGTAAAACCAAGTGTTTGATAAAATGCCCAAATGAAACAATAAACTTGTTCTTCCCTTATTTGGTTTTCCTTAAATGAATTTGATTTATTTTAATTGTTTTGTTTTTGAGGCATTGTTTTGTCAACCTAGCAAGTTATATAACTCTATTTTTATGATTAGGTGAATTTAATGAAACTTATTTAAATACCTTCCTAAATATTGGAATAATTCTATGGACATTTGCGGATATCTTGAAGCCAAAAACCTATGATATGGGTTTGGTTATAAATTAGATGATAATTGAAATTTACTCAAATTATTATTTTGAATAATTTTATTATCCTACCAAATTAAAAGTTTAGAATGTATTAGCTTTATAATCTCACATTGGCTTAATTGTTCAACTTATGTACTATATCACCCAGTTAAAATAAAATAAAACTCATAAAATTTTTTAAAATAAAATATAAGCCCAAAGAACTATTTATTATCTTCATATTCCATAAAATAATAAAATAAAGAAGAAAAAGAGGCAAAAACTGAGATCGAAGCCCATAAGGTTCAAACTCGCGACTTCAAATCGCGATTAGGGTCACCCTCCCACTAAGCTACCGACCTCGGCTTAATTAATATAACATTAAAAATAATTTTATTTTTATCAAAGTTAGTACGGCAAACTTGTCAAAAGAATTAACAAAAATACTAATTCAAATTCTAAATTATTTCCAGTTATTTGCTACTTGTTAATTTACATGTAGTACCTATCTTTGTGATGACAATATTGGTGACCATGTTAAATCTTTGATTTATTGAGAATTATGATTGAATTATGGATTGAGATAAAATACTTAGAAGTTTATTACATGTGACTGAATAAACCCACTTATGATTTATCACCCAGGAACATTGCCAGTTATTATTAAAAATATTTTATTTCCATACAAGATACCCTTGAGAATGTCAAAGGGTGAGAACAATATTAAGCCACTCGGTGCTAAAGTTATCTTCGGCAATGGGGTGATGGGTGGGTAAAAGTGGCCTTTTAGGTAGAGATGTGAACATATGCATTTTGTTTGGGAGATGCTCCCTACTGACCTCGCCAGTCAGGTAGGTCACGACGGTTAGGTTTTTGGTTGGTGACACCGTCAGAACACATTGGATGTTAAGCCCGTAAAGTCACTGGTTCCTAAGGCTAAGGGCAGAGGAGGATAGGAATATAATTATTTTAGAAGGATTTAGATTAAACCCTTTTATCAAATTTTACAATGACTAGTAACCTCTTTTGCTTATGTATGAATGATGTGTTGAATTTATTTAATTATATTTAATTCCTTTTGATGAATAATTCATAAAAAGATGTAGAAAAAAATATATGAAACCTATATCGCTATCGGGTTGGATCCCGAGATCCCTACCACTACGACACCGATTTCATTATGGTATAAACAACAACATTAAACTATTTGACGTGTATGTAAAATAGTAGTTACAGTGATGGTCTCATTGAACTATTGTAAGTATAATTTACATTACTCAGTTGGAATCTATTAAATTATTTATTGTATGAACAGTATGTCACCTAATCACATTCACTGTATTGGATCACCTAATACAGTGTAGTATTGTGACCACTACATATAGGCACGTAGGAGATTCTGATTGCTAGGCTTTAGTAGCTTACCCCTTTGTGAGAATATTTTTCAGGATATTGAGCACAAGAATACTGAAAATGAACTAAAAAGAGATTAATTTCTCTTAAATATTCCATCGGAAGAGCTATCTATTTTTTTTTTCTTATGCAGCACTAGAAGACTCTATTTATAATTGTGGTCTATAATAATAATTATTAGATGACTATAATCATTAAGTTTAGACTTAGTTTGCTTTTATTTGGTATGTAATGTTAATGCGTGGTTGAAACACTTAGATGATTCTGTAATATTATTCTTTATCCTTATTTTGTGCTCTACTGTTGAATCCTACCAAATGATTCAGTCTAATAGCTTATAAAATATTATTTGGGATAAATTAGAGATTTTGAATATCTTAAATTTATTATTGCAAGTAAACCCCAATTTGGAGGAAATTTTGGGGCGTGACAGCGTGTTATTATCATTTTATTTTTATACCTAACACACAATCCCAAGTCACCCTTAGGTATTCGGGTTATGAAAATCCAAGGCGTGACAGAAGCTATCCAATTCTAATTGATACCTCCCCCCATATTCTAAGAACTAGTATTCTAATCATCTTGTGTTGGTCACTGTCTTAGTAACATATTATTCAGAAAACCGAATCTGGATTTAATGATTATATTTTTAATATGGATAATATCCCTATCTCAAATGAGATTGTAGATTCTTTCTTAATAGTAATGTTCTCTAGTTTTATGTAATGACTTTCCAAAACACTTACAGTGTTGGCTTAACGATAATTAGTCTCGCTCTTGATGAATTGAAGTCATCATTATATAAAATAGCATCCGTCACTATCTTAGGATTTAGAGTAATTGTTTAGAGCCAACACAAGAATTACATCAATGCCAATAACATAGCTTAGATGTATTTCTTGTCATTGTTCAGTTCAATGTCTTCCACACCAACATTTTAGATTTAGAGTCCACTACTCTAACAATTGAGATAAATCATTCCATCAAATAAAAATCTAAAATGTTATAGTCTTTTAGTTAAGATGTCTCCATCTTATCACTGACTGCGAACAAATCTAGATTAATAAATACTTAGATTCATATCTCCCGTGTATAAAACATTTTCATACATATGAATCATGTCCTTTACTCAATCAAGGATTACATTTATCACATGAAATATATACATCCATACAAAATAAAGAAACCTTAAATAAACTAAATAAAGATTCTTTATTAAAAATAAAATCAACACATCATCTACTATATGACTTCAGGGCATACATCTTAACATGAAAATCCCTTTTATTGACTCTTGATTGATCTGTGCAATAAGAGAAATGGCTATGGGATTTGGCTAGGCACAAAAATTGTCCTACTTGGATATCTAGGAATATTTAGAGTCTTTTTTCGATTTCCACAATCTCAATCACACAATAATATCTAGTTTGCAATGATTAATACAACATAACGCCAAAAATAGTAAATAAAGATTATAATGAATGAAATGTGAGGTGACCGAGCCTTATAGGAATGCCTACGTCATATCTTATAGGGAATTAGTCCAATCGTAATTCTTGTGTGTAAGCAAAGCATCTGCCTAGATGGCAGTGGTGTTTTCTATTAGATTTTATATGCTGGTTTGGATACTACATGCAATTTTTAAAGTTAAATAATTCCACTGGGATGCTCTATAAAAAGTGAAGCTTCACTAGGGATGATGTTGTGTTAATTCTAAGGAACTTGCTTAGAGATATAGGTGAATTGGATCTATATAATCCTTGTATATGCAGATGACAGTGTATAGGTAAGTGTTTGATATGTAGCTTCACTGGAGAAGAAGTGGTCTAAAAAAACCAATGTGATCCACTAGGGGGTGAATGGATGTGTGGTATGATAAGAAATATAGTATGATAAATGGTGTGGTGACCTAAGCTGGGATATACCCAAGCTACCTATGTATCTTATAAAGGCATCAGGTTGAAGTAATTCAGAACTATGATGATCTAAATCCTATGAAAATATGTTTCTACGTGTAATATTGGATATATAGTCCCAAAATATCGTGGATGGCAAACTGGTGGCCTCTATAGTCGTCATTGGCCTAAATGTATAAATGAATATGTGATGTTAAAAAGTCGTGGATGGCATCATGATGGCCTTAGTTATGTTTGTCAGTGTGTCAGATTTGGTCTAGATCTAATCCAAATCCGATCTAATAATATTATACTAGATTCGACCGGTTCAATCTGTGATCCAATTGATATAGATCTATTAGATTCAATCACTAATGGATCTGGACCCGGATTGATCCACTAATCTCATTATTTTTAAGAATAAAATATTTAAAAATAAAAATTTTAAAAATATTTAAAAATAAAAATTTTAAAAATATTTAAAAATTAAAAATTTGGCTTTACCACTAACTTAGGCATGGTATATGACACTAAGTCCTTCTAGCGGAGATTACATCTAATCCTTAAGATGTCACCACCATCACTTGCATATTCATTTACATACTTACAAAGCCTACAAGCTAGTGATGATGATTGAGGCATCAAATTTCCACCCACAGTAGCCTAGTACTGCATATTTATAGTCAACTTATCACCCATATTCAGCCTTTGAATATCATTCACACACACTCCAGTATGCACATGCATGCTCAAACACACACATGCATAGTTTTGACCATCAGGTTGACTACGTTGACCCGATCCATTAATATGGTACATATACAGTTTGGGATATTTCTAAATCTAATCACCACGGTATCTATGACCACCATCTTAATACTATCAATTCTCTATCATCACTTGCATTTGCATTTATAGCATGAGGATTATTTAAATCCAAATCTACCTTCCCTATTCTAGTAAATTATACCTCATCTCTTATGAAGCACCTCAAATATCCCTAGTGGTACCCCTAGTAACGTTTAATGTGCCTTTATTCTTTAGTTAGCATGCGGATTCCCCTAAGAAACATCATTGCCATCTAGGAAAATATTTTAATACCTTTGTATACATGAACTACTATTAGCTTAATTTTTTATGAGAAACTTAGGTAGGCCTACAAGTCTAGATCGTTGCACGCTTTACATGAATCATATGTATTTGTTCATTTTTGGAGTTGTATTGTAATGATTACTTTACATCGGATATTGTATTATGAGAATGAGATTGCGAAAAGGTGGAAAGGACTTTAAATATTTCTAGATATTCAGGCATGATGGATCTTATGCACAACAGACCCCCCAACTCGTTATCTCTAATTCCCATATTAGTATGATGTTACTAAAAAGTGTCATTTGCCATATTTTCAAAACCATAAACAAATTAATTTCAAGCAAAGATTTTCATAGATTTCTCAACATACTCTTTTGAAAATGTCGAGTAGTAACTCTAAATATATTTATCTTGGTCCCTCCTAAAAACTCAACTTTCAAAATACCTTAAACACCTCTTCTTTACACAAAAATAGCAATCATGGATGCTCACATCACAACGAGATTCGATCTACACTGTCCCAAGTCAAGTTATAAGAATTGTCTAGGCCATTAGAAACTAGCTCAGGTCCAGGTAACCTAATGCTCACAAATCCTTGATGGCATAAGCTGAGAGGATATAATTATTTGTGGCTAATGTTTAATGCTATTTTGCTAGCTAAAATCTAATATTTTCAAGAAAAATACCTAGTTTATTCAGTATAATACATTTAGTTAATATCGACTAACACTTTTTATTTTGAGTTGATGTCCTTACCCTTTTAGATATAGCAAACCATAAGGGAACTTAGCCCAATAGGGACAAAGGGTAATGTTTTAATAAAGACTAAAGAGGATATGGGCTATGTACATGGATAATTGTATTAGTCGGGAATAAGTCACTCAACGTGAACCCATTAACTTTTTGGCAACATGATTGTGTAAATACCACTTCTGTAATGGTCTTTTAAAGATGTCCAAAGAGTACTACAGTCTAGCCTATACTCTTGTATAGGGTTAGCAATTGGTTTTGTCTCCCTCAGTGTTGTCTCATTTATATCAAAGGATGGGTGAATTAGTTAGAAGCAAGTTTTCCAATTTTGGTGGCATGATTTGAAATCTCCAAATGTGGTTTTAATCACACTTCCCTAAACATTGGACTTTCTCACCCAAGTCCCTTAAGAAATTGTTTTTCACTTATAGATTTCCTTTAACTCTAGCCCGGCCTATTCCAACAACTTTTGGCACATATTTTCATCATTTTTTCTCTCTATTTGAAAAACAAATTGATTATTTCACTATATTTGAAAACAAACGTTATATTTTTTCATGGTTTAAACTCATTTATTATAATGGTCTTGATAACTTCAAGAAAAATTAGCCACAGGACCTTCCCTATGGCCTAATGATCGATAAGATAAGTAATTGTCATTATAGGCTTGAATATTACTCAGTTTGTCATATTGCTCATCAATTTGGCCTTGTCCATGCTATACCATATCCTTCATTAGTATCAACCAATTTTGGGTTCTTAGCCAGAGTAATCTTTTGGTTTGATGTTGCCATATTAGCCATAGTCTGCACTTTTCATGATTTGAAGGCTGATATTAAAATTAAAATTTTTTCATGTTGTCCTTTTTGTGTCTTTTATTTTAATGGGATAATTTCCTTTTACTCTTATATTTAAGGTAAAAATCACTTACACGCCTCAATATTAAAAACTTACCTTTGTATCTCTTGTACTTTAGGTTAAAGTGAAATTATAAATGACGTTAATTTTTCAAGTGAAAGGACAAAAATATCCATTAAAAACTAAATAAAATCAAGGTATAAGTATAGGTAATATAAAGTACAAGGGGTACAAATGTAATTTTTAAACTTAGTTAAAATCAAAACCATTATATTTGACGGATATTTTGACATTTTCACTTTAATCAAAAGTACAAGGGATGTAAAGATAGGTTTTTAAAATTCAAGGGGTGTAACTAATTTCACCTTAAGTGCAGAGGGTAAAAACACAATTAACCCTATTTAATCTTCAGTGGGAAGAATACGTTAACTATACATGTTTGGAGTCGGTCAATATTATTCATGGAAGGATATCCCCCCATGGTGTTTTGAAAGAGGTGAGGCTCTCTAAGATGCTCATACTAAATCATATAAATCAATGGTATGAAATTAAATACTAAATCATATAAATCAATGGTATGCATTCTCATAGTGAGGACCAAGAAAAAAAGTACTATTATTGATGACCTTCCCGATGGTGTAATAGGATTTATTAAATAATCCATTATACTTTGCTGAAACATAAGTTGGCAAACCCATGTTGGGAGGCTTAACTTTGTCTCAACCTATCTTTTCCCTGAGCTGCAAAGCACCATCCAAATTTGGTGCTTACAAAATTAATCTTTTAATTCTAGCCATCAACTGGGTTGGCTATATTTAGCTTTGCTCATGTACAAAAAGAGAGGATTGGAGAATGAGAAGAAGTGCAAAGAAAAGCAATTATGCTTTATAATAAAAAAAAATGTGTGAAAGAAATATTAAGTACTTTTCTTGTAGGGTGAAATATATTTCGAGTATTTTTTGTCTTAATTTTGGTATCAAAATACTTTCATGTCTTTCTTATTATGTATTCTCCTTTTGCAATAGTAAAATACTTTTCCTGTTTTCACCTATGTAAGTAGGTATTACACTTAACCACGTAATTCATTGTGCCTTTGTGTATTACGATTATTTTTTATTCTTGCCTATAATTATTAATTTATTTCATTACCATATTAATTGTCAACTATAGAATTTGTTACAGCAAATTGGTATCAGAGCTAAGCTATTTCAGTTGAGATTTTAATATAGTAGCTGCTAAATATGAAATTGTGAAATTTGATGGGAAGAATAGTTTTAGATTATGGCACATAAAAATACGTGCTTTATTAACCTAACAAAGTTTGCACAAAGCGTTGGATGACAAGGGAAAACTCCCTATAACGATTTCAGATGAAGATAAGTTTGACTTCGATGTTAAAGCATTAAGTGCAATTCAATTGTGCTTAAGAGAAGAAGTATTGCGAGAAGTTGTCATGAGATAACTACGGCAAAATTATAACTCAAATTGGAGAATTTGTATATGACGAAGTCTCTCATAAATAGGTTGTGCCTCAAACAACATCTCTACACTTTGTGTATAAAGAGAGGTACATCTATTCAAAAGCCATCTTGATAAATTCAATAAAATTTATATTGATCTGAAAAATATTGATATTAAAATTAATGAAGATCAAGCCCTTATTGTATTATAATCTCTACCTCTGTCATAAAAGCATTTTATTATGACAGTGCATTATGGAAGGATAATATCTCTATAGAGGATATTAAAGCATCCTTGTTATCAAAAGAAATGAGGGCAGAATTGTCTAAGGATGAAGGTGAAAATCAAGCCAAGGGTCTGATAGTCAGAGGGAGAATAATAGAGAGAAGTGATTCTAGCAATAGCAACAAAGGTCAAAAAGATCAAAGTCCAAATCAAAAACGGTTTAGTGTTATTATTACAAGAAGACAGGGCATTATAGAAAAAGGCTGCCTAAAGCTCAAGCAAAATAAGGACAAGAAAGTAGCTAGTGTTGTTGAAGAAAATTTAGATAGTGATGGAATTGTTCTGTTAATGGCGGCTATTCATAGATCCTCAGATGATAAGTGGATTCTTGATTCGAGTTGTTCTTACCTTATATGTCATAATCAGAATTGGTTCATGACATTACCAGTTGGTGAATGGCAACACAATTTTGTTAAAGAATAATGCTCCCCACAAAACTGTAGGTATTGGAACAGTTTGAATCAAGATGCTTGATGGTATTATCAGAACTTTGACAGATGTTTGACACGTGACAGATTTGAAGAAAAATCTTATCTTTCTTGGTACTCTCAACTCCAATGGTTGCAAGTATATAGCTGAAGGGGATGTCATGCGAGTAACAAAAGGAGTTTTGGTGGTCAAAAAAGGAAAGTTGACTAAAAATCTCTATGTACTTTAGGCAATACAGTTCTTGGAGATGTAGTTGTTTCATCATCTGCAAATTCAAGTCATGACACTACACAGCTATGGCAAATACGCATTTAGGATATATAAGTAAGAGGGGCATTGGGCTTTTAGCAAATAATGTAGAGTCCAGTTTAGTAATGCCATTTATAGAACCAAATGCACACTAGACTATATCTATTCTAACCTTTGGGGTCCTTCTCGAGTTTCATCAAAAGATGGATAAAGATATTTTATGACATTTATTAATGACTACTCAAGAAAGGTCTGAATTTATTTTTTAAAGTACAAAGATGAAGCATTTCTTAAGTTTAAACAATGGAAGGCCATGAATAAGAAATAGATAGGAAAAAAAAATTAGTGTCGTAGGACTGGTAATGGTCATGAGTTCTATTCTGGAGAATTTGATGAGTTCTGCAAGAATAAAAGGATTATGAAACATCATACAATCAAAAAAAACACCTCAACAGGATGGTACAACAGAGCGCATGAATATGACATTTTTGGAGAGAGTGGTTTAGGAAAAGATTTTTGGGTTGAAGTAGTTTCCATAACTTACTACTTGAAGAATCGATCTCCATCAACTTTCATTAAGTGTAAGACTCCTGAAGAGGTATGGTTGTGTAATCCTGCTGGCAATTCTAATTTAAGAATTTTTGGTTACCCAATCTATGCACATGTTAATGAAGGAAAGATAGAGCCACAAGCCAAGAAGTGTATTTTTTTTTTTTTTTTAGGATATGGATCTGGGATGAAAGGATATAGACTATAGTGTCTTAATCCTAAGTCACCTAAGTTTGTTATCAATAGGGATGTTACCTTTGATGAATCAATCATGTTGCATCTAAGAGAGGAGTGTATCAATAAAGTAGAGACCTTGATATTGGAGAAAAAGTAAAGTTTGAAAGTGGACCTTTCATAGAAGGTATTATTCTTAATAAGCCCATTAAAAAAGATGAGCAACATACAGAAGCGGATGATGCACTACTTGAGCAACTGTGCATTATTGCTATTAGTAAACAGAAGAGAATCATCAGACCACCTTGAGAAACACTAATGCTGATTTTGTCTCTTTTGCTTTTACTATGGTTGAAAGAATTGAGTTTTAAGAACTTATAATAATTGTTGTTATGAATAAAGAAATTGAGTCTCTTTGGAAGAACTAGATATAGGAGCTCATGAAACCACCTAAGGGCAAAAAAATTATTGGGTGCAAATGGGTCTTCAAAAGAAGAAGAAGAAGAAAAAAAAAAAAAGAATCCCAGGAATAGAAAATGCAATATATAAGGCACGCTTGGTCGCATAGGGCTAAAGTCAAAATAAAGGTGTGGACTTCAATGAAATATTCTCACTAGTTGTAAAGCATAGCTCTATTCACATGTTGCTTGCTATGGTTTCCATATTTGATTTAAAGCTTGAATAGTTGAATGTTAAGATAGCTTTCTTACATGGTGAGCTTGAAAAACCGATTTACATGTATCAACGAGAAGGGTTCATTGTTTAAGAAAATGATAAACACATCTGCTTATTAAAGAAAAAAAATCTTTGTATAGCCTGAAGCAATCACCTAGATAGTGGTACAAGCAGTTTGACACATCTATGATAAAGCATGGCTACTCAAGGAGAAAGCATGATAGTTGTGCTTACTTCAAAAAGCTCACAGATAGTTCCTTTGTGTATTTATTATTATATGTTGATGACATGCTCATTGCTACAAAAGACATTTGAGATCTTTAAGTTGAAGGCCCAGCTTAGTGACGAGTTTGAAATAAAAAAATTGGATTTAGCAAAGAAGATTTTAGGTATAAAAATTCACAGGCATAAAAAAGAGGGAAAGTTGTACTTATCATACAAAAAGTACATTGAGAAAGTGCTTGAACATTTTTGGTATGCAAAACTCTAAGCCTGTGAGTACTCAACTTGCAATTCATTTTGAACTTTTAGCGGCTTTGTCACCATAGCCTGAATAAGAAAAGATAGTCATATCTCATGTGGCATACGCTAGTGCGCTTGGAAGCCTCATGTATGCTATAATACGTATTTGTTCAAATATTTCACATGCTGTTAGTATTGTAAGCAGATGTACATAGCTAATCCTAGTAATGCTCATTAGCAAGCTGTAAAATGCATATTTCAATACTTAAGAGGCACTACAGATGTTAGTTTAGGATTTGATAGTGGTGGTGCAAATAGTATTGCTATTGGGTTTGTGGATTCAGATTATGCTACTGATCTTAATAAAAGAAGATCCTTGATAAGGTAAGTCCTCGCTCTTTTAGGTTCTGCCATTAGTTCGAAAGTAATATTACAGACTACAGTTGCCTTGTCAACTATAGAAATAGAATATATGGCAATAACTAAAGTAGTGAAAGAAGCTATTTAGTTAAAAGGATTGCTTGGCGAATTAGGCTTGAAATGGGATTGTATTGTAGTATATTGTGATAGCTAAAGTGTCATATATTTGATCAAAAATCAAATGTATCATGAGAGGACTAAGCACATTAATGTTAGATATCACTTTATTTGAGAAAGTACATCTCAAGGACATGTTGAAATTTAAAAGATTGGTACAGCGGATAATTCAACTGATATATTGACTAAGCTAATTACTATTCAGAACTTCAAGCATTGCTTGAACATGATTGATATTTATTGTATTTGAGGACTCCTCCAGGGCATTATGCAGAACATAAGAGAAGGTCATGACTACCCACATATGGCTTAAGGGGGAAATTGTTGAAACATGAGTTGGCAAACCCATGCTGGGAGGCCTGACTTTCTCTCAACCACTGTTTTCCTTAAACTACAACACACCATCCAAATTTGGTGCTTATGAAATTAATCTTTTAATTCTAGACAACGACTAAGTTGGTCATATTTAGCTTTGTTCATCTATAAAAGGAGAGGATTGGAGAATCAGAAGAAGTGCAGAGAAAAGCAAGTTTGCTTTATAATAAAAAAAGTTGTGAAAGAAGAATTAAGTATTTGTCTGCGGGATGAAATATATTTTGGGTACTTTTTGTCTTAATTTTGGTACTGAAATATTTTTATGTCTTTCTCATTTTGTATTCTCCTTTGTAACAGTAAAATATTTCTCTTATTTTCGCATGTGGACATAGGTATTACTCCAAACTGTGTAATTCGTTGTACCTTTGTGTGTTACAAATATTTTTCATTTTTGTCCATAATTATTATTCTTACTTCATTACCATATTAATTCTCAATTGCAGAATTTTTCACAACATATTTTTCTATCACATAATTGATTTGTACTAGCAAGTTATGCTTAATACCATCAGGAAGCAGGACCTCTTCAATAGTAAGTTTAAAAGTTTCACTTACATTACCTATATCGATGGTTTCACCTTTGCTATTGTCTCCAAATGCATACATCCGTTGCCTTTGCTATTTTTGCTTGTAAGAGAGGAGAATTTATTCTTATTTTCAATCATATGCCTTGAACATGAACTGTTGAGGAACCATGTTTCTTATTTAACTTTTTTCCTCAAGCATACCTATAACATACAAATTATGCTTTGATTTTTTCCCAATTTTTTTTTTTTTTGGGTCCTCGTAAGTTAGGTTTCATGGAAGATATATCAACTTTATTCTTAGGAATCCATATTCTTTTACTTCCCGTGCATGTGTTTCTTATAACATTACATGAATGAGTAGTGTGTCCTTTTCTTCCACAATAATGACAAGTAATGAATGGGCTAGTAATATCGGTGGCTTTTACAAAGAAATTCACATAGCCAGTACCACCATTCTCAACTGCATATCTTTGCCTTCCTACTAGTATATTTAGATTCTCTTTACTTTGAACAAAACTTGGGTTGTCATTTGGGTTCCAAAATGTATCCTACATTTTCTCAAATAAGCTATTCATTATAGCATACTTTTTCATCACAAGTCATCTATCCATTTACAAAAATTTTTTTATGCCAACTAAGTCGATTGCCTCTGCAATTGTTGCTCAACCTCAAGCTACTTCATCTTCCTTGGTCACAATCTAATTTGCTAGTCATATTAGAAAAAACTCATTGTTTCTCGCTCTAATACTAAAACTAAATATCAAGCCATCGCTAACACTATAACCAAACTTATCTGGCTTCAATCTTTACTGCAAAAATTAGCTACTATACGCTTGTGCAATAATATTGACACAAATTATCTTATAGCTAATCCTATTTTTTATGCTCACACAAAACACAATCGATTATCACTTTGTTCGTGATAGGATCACGGCAAAACTATTGGATGTTCGATTTCTATCAAACATGATCAATTAGCTGATGCTCATATGAAGCTGATTGTTTCTACTCAGTTTTCCTAATATATTGCTCAATCTTAATGTCATTCTCGTTGAGATTGAGGGAGCTTGGACTACAGACTTAAATGAGCCAAATCGCAACTCAAAGCCTCATAATATAAACAATAGTCTTGCCAACACCATAACCAATCAACAAGCTTACATAGCTATCATGCATAGCCGGTAGAAGAATGGATTATGGCCAAAGTTTAAGAGATCGAGATTTGGTCATAAACCTTGGGGCTAGCCCTTCAGGAGTAAAGCACAGTAAGATTGGTAGAACGGACTTCCTTGACTGGACGAATTGTATCCCGTTCTTGGGTGTGGATCTGAATCCCCGCTGCTACGCGAGTCCGCTACTTACCACTAAACATGTTAAAGGGCCGGTATGTGCGGCACAAACCAAGAGATTTGGACTTATCTCAAGCTAATTCTTAGGAAGTACTCAGGATCAATTACTCTATATTTTACTAAAAGTACAGTAGAAATTCCCAAAAAATAAAAAAATAAAGTTCAACAAACTTTTTATTCACTACACAAATTATGAGGCGACAACTTGAATTTTTACTAATTTTTATTTTACCACTCCAAACGCAACCTAT
Source organism: Vitellaria paradoxa (assembly GCA_019916065.1). Lineage (NCBI taxonomy): Eukaryota > Viridiplantae > Streptophyta > Magnoliopsida > Ericales > Sapotaceae > Vitellaria > Vitellaria paradoxa. Next base: position 22,752,559 of record CM034236.1, read on the forward strand.
TTTTGTTTTTAAAAATCAAGTAACATCTTGTACAAGTCATCAATCTAATCCAATATGTAACATATGCAAGTTATATATAAGTCAAGAGCCCAGGGTCAATACGGCAAGGAAATTACATTGACTTTTATAATCCCTAAACTCCTTAATGATGTTGTAATATTGGGTGATGGGAAGGCCTTATTGGTGGAAAATGAAGGAAAGATGGAGTGCTTGAGGTGAAATATGGTGGGATTATCTATTACTACTAATATAACAAAGAATTGGTGAAGTTTTCTTTTTTTTTTTTCATGAAATTTTTTTCTCTTATGTTTTATTTTTATTTTTTACTTCATATCAATTAATATCTTTCAACTTGCACAAATCTCTTTTGTTTTATCATAATTGATAGTTGTAATAACTTGATTAAATATTTATAATTTGTAAAATTAAAATATTTTTATTAATTACTAAAGCAAAAAAATTACAAGTATTACGTGTGGACCTGCTGCTACTAGTTGCCACACAATAAAAATAGGTTTTAAGTTGGGGCCCAAAGTGATCAAGCGTGGGTTTTGACTATAAAGTAGGCTACTAGACAAGGTTTTAAGAGAACCTTCAGGATCATTGTTAAGGAAGAGATAAGAGAACCATCAACAAAAGAGCTTAAGTTTGTTATTTTGTATCAAGGGCCGTTCAGACTGCTCAACACAACGCCATAACGAATAATTATTTTTTATTAATAACGAATCAACTAAGAGGCTCCGTCTAGGATGATCTGCAGAATGAATAGTAAGGTAAAAAAGATACATTAGAAATTAGTTGGGGATGCCAGTTATGATCAGGGAAAAAAATAATATTACTAGGAGGCACCAACAAAAGAAAACAAACACTAGGATGGGCACTCTAATACCATGTTAAACAAAGAAATAACGTAAAGAATAATACTGTGTATATATCTTTACAAAAGGAGAGGTTTTATTAGTGAGATAAAATGAATTAAATTGAGATAAGTTATGAGTTCGTAATTCGTGCAGTGAGATAAAAAGTAAATAACTTTTAGAGATTTTTAGAAATTTTTAGAGATTTTCAAAGCAAACACACCCTAGACTTTCACAAGAATTTCTAATATATATATATATATATATACAAATTTTCTTAATCTAAAAAATTATATATTTCTCTGATATATTATGTCAAATCACAAAAATAAAATAGAAGTGAAAGAAAGCAAAGCAATGTTGTATGAGACTAATTGTCTTCTTGTAGTTGGATCTCTTCGATTAATTTGGTTAAAAAGAACAATCTCAAAGAGGAAGAAACCTGACAAAGTGATTTACAAGAAAAGCAATATACTAACATGTACCTCTAATCTAAGAGCAACCATGATAAGAACGTTGATTAACGGTTCATTTGCAATTTTAGGAGATAAAAGAAAAAAAAAAGAAAATTTATAATAATTTTTTTCTATTTGTTTTGGAGTTTACAGAAGAGAAGGAATTACTTTCTTTTTCGTTCGGTTGTTTGTAAATTGAGAAAAAATAGAAAGAAAATAAAGTATGTATTTTTATTTTACCATTAAATCCTTTAAAAAATTAGATATTTATCGATTTAACATGTTTGTAATTTCTTTTCTTATTCTTTATTTTATGGGCCAATATGCCATTTTAAGAATTTCATTAATCCACTTTTATTTTCTCTTCATTTTTACTCATTTTTGGGAGGAGGGAGATATTAATTAAAATTTTAGCACTTATTTTTTTTTCCTCTTTCTTTTCTTTTCTTCCTTAAAAAACTCACAAATAAGAAATAAATTCTTAAATCTCTTCTTTTCTTCCCATTTCACCCCATCTAAACAAGCTATAAGTAAATTACAAATATAATATTAATTAAAATAAGGGTACGTGTTTCACAAATTTTTTTATAACCTATAGGCTATAGGGTGTTAATATTAATTTGCACACATGTTAACCAAGTCCTAAGCTTAACCACTGAATGGCCTTTCAGTATGAATTATGCCAATATAGTTAATTTAGAAAAAAAAAAAAAAAAACTCAATATGAGCTTGAGCCCATACATAATGGAAGTATTGTCATATTATTTTCAGATAAAGGTAGAGCAGCAGTGACAAAATTATATTACCTAATAAGGGTGAACAAAGACGTAAGCAAAATGCTACGCTTACACCCATTTTCTTACACCCTGGGCAACTCCCAACCAAAACAACATTGTTTTGGCATTAAAAAAAATCAGCAGCTCTAAAACAACACCAGCTCTGAACGAAAAATCCATTGGCTCTGATGTTACTACAACTTTGAAACCCTTCTGCGAATGTCCAAGCTTGCCCGAATCGCTCCTCCACAGCTTCCATTTTCGTCCGTTACCACCACCACCACTACCCATCTTTTCCTGCAAAAACCAAAACAAAACGACGATGTCAAAAATCAAGGTAAAATGAAAAAAAACAAAAGTAGGTCAGACATGTTTTTGTATATCGATTACATGGTCCATTGATTGGGACTTCTTGTGACTGATCAATGATTTAAGCCACTTCCCTGAAACACCCGTTATAATTTTTTTTAGGAAACTATTTGGTTCTTCTGTGAAAAGGGGTTTTGAATTGTAAGAGTGATGAATTTTTTGAATCGTCATTTTGTTTCTGTTGTTGCAAGAAAATATGGGTGGCTCTAGTGGTGGTGGTAAGGGACGAAAATGGAAGCTGTGGAGGGGCGATTAGCACAAGCTTGGACATTCACGAAATGGTTTCAAAGCTACAGCAACATCGGAGCCGATGGATTCTTCATTCATAGCTACCATAGTTTTGGAGATGTTAAATTTTTTTTTAATGCCAAAATGATGTCGTTTTGGCCGAGTGTAACCCAGGGTATAGGAAAATGGGTGTAAGCATAGCATTTCACAAGAAGTAATAGACTTTTGTGAATTATGTATGGAACTGAATCCATCATTGCTTCAATTTGATTAGCTGGGTTCAATTTGATTTTTGGGTTCTAATAGGTCCTCATCAAATTTTTTATACAATTGTAAGTAGATAAAAATTTTTTAGGTGAGAATAAAACACAAGAATTTTAGATAAATATTAACTTCTCTATTCTAGTGTTTCTCGTGGTTTTAAAACATATATGACCTAAGTAACTTAACATATATAAAGGATATATAACTTACATGACCAATAGAATGCTATAAAACCCTAATAAATCTCTTAACTAGCTAATTGACTCAATCTCTTCTAATATCTTGGAAACTAATCCTTTACTTATGCTCCACAATTCTCTCCATGATCCTCTACTACCATATGCCCGCAAACGATCCCACAATCCTACCTTTGTCTGTGCTTCGTCTTTATTCAGATTGTAGCATAACACCGTGAACATGTCATTACAGTTGGAGGAGTCTCCTCTATATCTTATCCCAAGTTAACATTTTCACCAGTGGTAGGCTAGTGTCCGGTGATGGTTGCACAATTCCTCCATCCCGAAAAAGTTGTTCATCTTTCCTCATTTTCGAAGAAGCTGTCCATCTTTCATTCATAGAAGGTTAATAAGTTTAAACATCCAGATTCATTTAGCTATCTTAGGTTTGAGGCCTTTGCCTTTTGCAATGCCTAGTCACTCAAATTCCTGCTGGTATTCTCGCAAGGAACCCATTTATCAGATAAGAGACAGCGCCTCATCAAAATCTTCGCAATTTGTGGGTCCAAATCGAGCCTACAACTCCTTTACAAAGATTGCCTATATTACCTCCTGTCCTCTTCTTTGTAAGTTGTGCCTCTTTGTAAGCACGACGCAACCACTACCACCATTGGTTGGCTTCAATTGTCAAATGAAACAATGATAAGGAAATTTTTTGTCTTTCTGTCATAACTAGAATTCAAAAAACTAGCCCAACCAATTAAACCATATTGTTAAGTCATCACTTGAATATTTTGTGATGATAGTGATTTCTCGTGACCTTAATCCAAACTCTAATCCAGAAACCTGCACGTTATGGACACCAGTGTGATGCCTACCAAAAATCCTCGGATGCTTAAGTTAGCAAAGAATTATGAGAATTCAATTTGGCAAAGCAATGGTAAGGCTTGAATCTCATACCTGTTAGGATTGATTTTCCTCTTATTTATTATGATCTCTGGTAAGGGTGTGATTGGAATCAAATTAAGAATACTTCCTGATTTGCTGTGGCTTCCTTGTCTAGATAAAAAAAAAAATTAAATTTAGAATATATCTTGGTGATTGTCTTACAGATCGTGACGATCAATTACTATATTTTAGGCATGAATCATAGAACAACGGTGGTCGTGTTCCATGCTCTGTTCAGCGCTTAGTTTATTGGATGCTTGGCCTTTCCAAGTTAGCTTAGTTGGCACTGCCCAGTCTATGGTGCTTGATACCACCTTAAGGGACCTGGCTATTATGTGGCCTGCCAATTGCTTCAATCGATTGAGAAATTCCCCTCATCAGTTGCCCTCGATTCCCCCAAGTCTCAGAGTAGGCATAGGGGAATCTAATAACTGAGTGGCTTATGAACTATATGCGCATTTAATGCACCACAACCATTATTATGGTATTAACATATGAAATGATAGATCCCTTCATATCCCTACCATATGTTTGCTTAGAGTTAGCTCATTGAATGCATAATAATTCAATTCTTCCAATGTATGCCGCATGGATTAGGGGTGCACAAAATACCCGAACAACCCGAAAACTGAACCAATCCGATCAATTTGGTTCGGGTTAGTTTGGATTTATACTGTTTTGGGTCGGTTCTAGGTTGGAAATTTGAAAAACTGATTTTTTCAGTTTGGTTCTCGGATTGGTATATGTTGAACCCGAACCAACCCGAACTGAATCCGAACCGAAACTGAACTAAACTGAAAATACCCGAACCAACCCGAAAATTTAATATATATATTTATATATTATATATTATATAATTTATAATATATAAAATAAAAGGGAATTGTATTTTTTTAGTGATATTATGCGATTGTATTTTATTATGGATTGTACTAAATGTTACCTTTTTTTTAAGCGATTTTATGGGATTGTATTTTATTTTAACTTGTACTAAATGTTGTCTTCTTTAATGGATCCGACCCAACTCGAAAATAGACCTGATCCAACCCAAAAATTGTTTAAACCGAAAATGGGCCCAATCCAACCCGAAAATTGAACCGAACTAACCCGATTTTTTCGGTTCGGTTTGGTTCGGTTCCAATTTAAAATCGGTTCGGTTTCGGGTCCAAATTTTAGAAACCAAAAAAAATCAGTTCGGTTCCGAGTTAGGTACAAATCCGAACCAATCTGACCCATGGACACCCCTAGCGTGGATTCATCTAGCCTTTGGATTTTAAAAATGAGCCCTTATTTACTTACTCCTACGGCTTCATCTCAATATTTTGTTACCAACCTAAACTATTTCTGCCATTGTTGTGCTATGAAGCTTGCAGAAGTGTTCCTTTTTCTTTTGGTACGCTGATTTTTGTCATATTTTCTCTCTCTTCTTTATATGCGTTAGTTTATCCTTTGTTTTTGTGGCATTATTAGAGAGAGAATAAGCTACCATTTCCCATAGGATTTTCAATAAACCCTAGGTTTTTTAGGGTCCTACACAATCTTTTATTACTTAGGTACTATTTTCTTATATTATAATCCTTGACAACCTCTAAAAAGATGCCTCCTCGCCAGAGATTGATTTTGTCTGATGAAAGCGAAGGATTGCCTTTGAACAGTCCCACTTAGGTGAGACCAAATGCTCCTCATCAAGCCTCTACCACTGTTCCAAACCACTAGTTGAGAGTGCCACGTCCACTGTCGATCCTTGTCATGAAGAAATGTCTGTATCTGGATGAGAGGACCTTGTATTGGATTGCATTGGCATCGGTTCTGTGATTAATAAGATCAAGCTGAAGCAAGTATTGAGGGCTTATCAACCCCACAAATCCTACTGTAGCTTGCACCTAATGATTGGGCTTGTTTTTATTTTGGATGCCCAGGATAGTTACTGTTTACGAGGTTGCCCTGGCAAGCGGCCTTCACTTTTCTTTGGTGAGGCCAATCAGAGAGGTCCTAGCCAGATTGGGCTTGAACCCTACTCAACTCACACTAAATAGTTGAAAAATCTTGGTCGGCTACGGGATGATTTGGAAGGCTACCACCAATGAGCATATTACAGCAAATGAGTTTCTTCACTGTTGCAAAATAACTGAGGCGAGCAAGTACTAGCATTATTGCTCTACTCGGGGGCAAGATTTTAACTTGGTGACTAGCTACCCTTCGTCAGTCAAACATTAGAAAGACCATTTCTTTTTCATGTATGGTAATGGTTTAGAGTTCCGTCTATGGGAGTGATGAAAATAAGCAACTCTGATGCCCTCTAGTATGGGGTCGACTAAATGACAAGGGTATGTCAACTTCTCCTAAGATGATGTCCAACCCAATCATATCTCTCTTTTTATCTTCTTCACTTTAGTTAGTAGAGCCCTGTCCCTATATTGCTATTTTATTCAGCCAAAGCTTGACCCAAGGTGACTGAGGAGCAAAAGGGTAGGATAAAATTGGCCCACGAGTATACCACTCATTACTTCAATCTTTTGATAATAGCAAAGAGTCTGCCTGGCCTTGAGCCATCCTTAGAGACTTTAAAGTCAAAATGTGAGAGGAGTGAGTTCTTTGTTGTTTTCATTACTCATTTTTGTTAGACTTTACTAAGCTTATCTTATTCTGCCGTTGTAAATAACAATGTAGCTATCTATAAATTTTGCCACCCTGCTTACAAAATGAAGTTCAACAGGGATAGGTACAAAGGCTCTGGTAGGAAGTCTTTAGGGTCTGAACCAAGGCCTACCAAAAACAAAGGACAGTGGGGATGAGCATCTCTATGGAAATGACTTCAACCATTGTCTTTTAAGACAAAGATCCGATCTCCACTCTACTTCAGGAGGATGTCCTGGTCAATCCTTCCCCTAATTTGGGAACATTTTGCAACGATGTGCCTCCTCTTCCTACTTGTTCGTTCAGTCAGGTTGTTACCGAGGTGATCTCGTCCTCTTCTTCCTAGCCAGCTAAGCTATCAAATGTTATAAATGATTTTGGCTTGGCTATTAAGAGGAAGGAGACTGTAGTCACACAAGATGACCTGGCTAGATCAAATGAGATATCCTCAACTACGCTCATCAAAAATGTTGCTCACAACCTAGCTAAGGTATTAGTTTTTTAAGTTGTACTATTTCATTGGTTTCCTTTGTTTTAACCTTCTGTTCTTGTTTATATATCATGGTTTGGACCACCAATCTATCAAACCAGCACCTCGAGCTAAACTGAAACTATCTCCAAGAATACAATAAGAGTTCTCATCTATCTGCCAAAGTATCCCCACTGGAAGAAAAATTGGAGAAAGTACGGGTCGATGCGCATCTCGCTGTGGTTGAGTGTGAGAAGGCTCTTCTTACCAAGGATAGGGTAATGGCCAATGCGAAGAGCTTATCCAGAGTTTTGGTCACCGAGACTAATTTGAAGGAGCAAGCCTCCAAAAAAGTCGAGGACGCTATTCAACAAGTGGTTGATCTTCCAAGGCAACTACTAGAGCTCAAGACCAAAACTATTAAAGAGTTTAAAGAGGGCAATAAAAGCCAAGACTAGCTCACTGAAGCTTATGAGGATGGCTTTGATGACACAAAAAAGGAGATCTCAAGCTTTATCCTAACCTGGACCTCTCCACGATCACTACCCTAAGTGGAGCAATCACTTCTCCTGCTTCTTACTATGGTGAAGGAGGTCAAGATGAGGTGGCTCAGACTGAGACTGGCCAGGTCGAGGGCCCTTAGGATAGATTTTTGTTCCTTTATTTTAATTTTTATTTTCTCTTTACTTACAAACTTTTTGTACTTTGATTAGCCTATGGACCCCTTTTATGATATTTCTCATCTTACTCATCATTAAATGTTCTATGTGCTCTGATAAGTTTTATTTCTGATTCTTTGTAACACTTGTACTTGATTACCTGATTTTTATATATATGTAAGCAAGTGGACTTTTACTGACCTGTTTGGTCTTCACGAGGTTGGGTACATCAAGGACCATTTTTTAAACTGGTTGGGCATTGTCTGATGTGCCCGGCTTTGTGGGCCAAACCAATGGTCTATTCAGTCAGTCATCCTAGTTGACTAAATATTTAGTGGCTTCTTAGGCTTTATGAGCTGGTTGACCTCTTGGGTCAACTGAGCATCATCTGGCCGCCTTGGCTCTATGAGCTAAGCAAACGATCTAGCTAGTCGACTTCTTGGGCCAACCGAGCATTATCTGGCCCTTCGGCTCTGCAAACTAAGCAGACAATCTGGCTAGTCAAACTTTTGGGCAGACCGAGCATCGTGCATTCTCTTTAACGTTGTCAATGTTGAGTAGAATTGTTGAAATTTTAGAAATAATTCATTGATAGTTCAAGACAAAGAAATACAAATGCTTTATGTATAATAAACTCTCAGGTGTTCTACATTCCATGGGTGGGAAAGTGTTCTTCCGTTAAGGTCCTTCAGCCAAGAGGTTTCTTTTCATGTGTAAGCTACTACCTCGTACGGCCCTTCCCAGTTTGGCCCTAGTTTCCCTTCCCTAGCATCCCTTGTGGGCTAATTCATCCTTTTTAATGTCGAGTCCCTAATTTTGAACTCTCTTAGCTTCATTTATTTTGCTATTGTACTACCTCATTTTCTGCTGGTAAGCTGTAGCTTTAACTACCATTTGTAACCTTTTCTCCTCTGACAAGTCTAACTCTATCTTCATGGCTTTGTCATTTACTTTCGGGGTGTAAAACTCGATCTTTGGACTGGGCAGACCAATCTCTACTAGGATTACAACCTCCATCTCAAAGGCAAAAAAAAATGGGGTGTGCCCCAAAAAGATCCTTTCAGTCTTTTAGTAGGCCCACAATATAGTCGGCAGCTCATCCACCAATAGCCTTTTTGCTTTTTCGTGCCTTATTTTAATAATCTTCAAGAGGGATCTAGTAGTTACCTCTACTTGTCCATTGGCTTGGCGATGCTCTGGCGAAGAGTAGTGGTGGCTAATGTTAAGCTCCTTGCATAATTCGTTGAACAGTTGCCCTCCGAACTGCTCTTCGTTGTCAGTGATTACCACCCACGGGATCTTAAACCTGTAAATTATACCTTACCAGAGAAACTTCTTCAAGTTCTGCTCAGTTATACTTGGTAGGGCTTCAGCATCGACACATTTGGTTAAGTAGTCGATCGCCACAATAGTAAATTTCCTTTACCCCTTTCCTAAGGGGAAGAGGCCCACGATGTCGATTCCCCACTAGGCAAAGGGCCAAGGGCTCTAGATTAGGGTCAACTCTTGGCTAGCAGTTTTGGAACGTTGGCAAACCGTTAGCACCTATCACACTTCTTAACTAGATTTTGTGCATCCTTATCAATAATTAGCCAATAGTATGCAGTTCGTAGAACTTTTTTAGCTAACTTCTTCCATCTCCAATGGTTTTCACAAATCCCTTCATGTATTTCTCTTAGGATATAATCTACTACCTTTTTAGGTGCACATCCAAACAATAGCATGGTGTGACCTTTTTTTATAGAGAATTTCATCAATTAGCACAAACCTTATAGGTCAATACTATATTCTTCTTCGCTCGTTTTGGTTTTCGGGTAAAAACCCAGTTTCTAAATAGTCTGCTTGTTCTTGTTTAATTACCTCACTTCAAGATAAAAGCTCAAATGAAAATTCAGATTATAAATTCAAAATTAAAGAAAATGTTAAGTGAGGTAAGTCAAGACAAGTTTTCCCCCAAGTGCAAGGTGTGGTTGAAGCACAAAATAACTGGTAAGTCCCAGGTCATTTCCACAGGGATCTAGGGAGCAATGAAGTGAATGACTCTAATGGAGATTAATTTGGCAAAACACTACTCACAAAAAAATATAAAATAGAAAATTAAAATCTGATTTGGTTGGTTGATGATTTTGAACTAACTTTCCAAAAGCAAAGTGAATTTAAACTAAAAGATTAAATGATAAAAAGGTTGAGCAAGGCAAGTTTAATACCAATCCAAATGAATTTCAAGTGCCAAGAGCTTATAAACTTACCAAATCAATTTGTACTGATTTTTGAGAAAATTAATTTCAATTGAAACAAACCATGGATTAAACACTCAATGTGCATAACCTATTTTAAGGACAATAGGAGTTCTAATTCTAGCAACCCACATACAACAATGTCATGAGAGTTCTAAGTTAAGCAACACCTATGAACTCATCAATAGGATATACAAAGTTGGATTAATCGGGTCTTGAATCAATGAGTTCTAAGACACCCAGCTGCAAATTGATTTGATAACCATAAAAACTCAAGGTAAATTCATGAAGTTCGGCCACTTGAGATTCATTGGAAGGGCATTACCCTTGCCTTGGCTCAAGAAAACTTAGCCGAGCATGTTGAAAAGAAGAAAAACAGAAATGGAAATCTGATTGGAAGACATTGCAATCTGAAATTGAAAGTTAAATGGATTTAGACTTCAAAATCTGATTACAGAAATTGGAATGAATTCAATGTGTAAATCTCCAAAACTCCAATGCTGAATTAAAATTCCAATATAAAACTCTGAACTCTCAATGAAAAACTCTCTAAAACTCTCTCTACAAAATCTGAAAAATCTCAGCCGAATGCCCCCTGTTCTCTCGCGTGGGTCTCTCCTCCTTTCTTTCTTCCTTCTCTCTCCTATATCTTTTCTCTCTCCTCTAACCGAATGTTCCCTTCATGATGGCTTCTTCTCTCTCCTATATCTTTTCCTGATTTGCCCTCCCTGGATTGCAGATTACATCACGTGGGGAAGTTGGGGTCACATGGAATTCGTTGCTGTGAAGAAGCTCATATTCGAATACAGTAAACCCATATTCGAATACGATCCCCTGCTGCAGAAATTTCCAGAATAGTGATTCTGATTTCTTTGCACTGATTTCAACTGAATTTTCTTCTTCTTCTGAAATAGCTTCAATCCTTTGATGTGTTGTGCAGCATGCTTTCTTCTCAACATCCTCAATGTAGCTTAATTTCTTGTTCTTGTGATGGAAATCAACACACAATCCACTTTGGAGATATAGAGATGAAACCTGCACAAAACATGGATTTTATGTCTTTTTATGATGTGTGCAAGTGTAATTTGAATGTATAAACATGTATCAATTGATGTCCAATCATAGTCCCTGATCGATTTGGCCCAAAGAGCTTCAGTTTTAATCTACTATATATCTAATGTTCGAATACTCGGAGAATTGAGTACTTCCATTGGCACATTAGGTTTTTTTTTTTCCCTCAAGGGGGCTATTCTAGCTAAGCAATTGGCCTCTTCATTCTCTGATCTGGCCACTCAATGATACTTTTGGAAAATTTTTGGCCAAGTCTTCGACCATCTAATAGTACTCCATCTTGCTTTTCGCTCTTGCTTTGTATTCACCCTAAACTTATTCTACCACCAGTTGAGAGTCATTCCTCATGATCACTAGGTCTGCCCCCATTCTCCGAGCTACTCGAAGACCAACAATAAGAGCCTCATATTTGGTCTCATTATTAGAGGCTGGAAAACTAAAATGTAAGGCATATTCAACTTTATGACCTTCTGGGGATATTAGCATAACACCTGCTCCATTCACATCCTGGGTTGAAGAACCATCGACATTCAAGACCCAGGATTGCTCTGGATTCTCTTTCTCGGGGTAAGTGTTGGGTTGAGCTGTAAATTCAGTAATGAAATTAGCAACTGCTTACTCCTTAATGGCCAGTCATGGTTAGTACTGGATGTTAAACTGGCTAAGCTCCACCGACCATTTGACTAACCTTCCTAAAGTCTCTGGCTCGTGTAAGATGTTCTTTAGGTGATAGTCTATCAGCACCACAATGGTGCGTGCCCAAAAATAGACCCGGAGTCACCAAGTTACAATTACGAGTACAAGAGCCAATAGTTTCATTTTCGAGTATCGTTCTTCTACTCCTCTAAGGGTTTTGCTCGTGTAGTACACTAGCTTTTGTGCCCTGTCTTGTTCCATGACCAATGCTAGGCTAATTGATGTCGTAAAGACTGTCAAGTAAAGGTAGAATTCTTTCCTAAGGGCACTGCCCCTAGGTAGTGTTTTAACTACTGGAAGCCTACTTTCTACTTATCCTTCCATTCAAATGCCTTCTTTAAGATCTTTAAGAATAGAGGATACTTGTCTGTTGATCTAAAAATAAACCTGTTAGACACGGCCACCCTACATGCTAGCCTCTGTACCTCCTTAATTGTTCTCGACAACTGCATGTCTAAGATGGCTTGGACTTTCTCTAGATTGGCTTCAATACCCAGGCTGGATACCATAAAACTAAGGAATTCCTTTATGTGACTCCAGATGCACACTTCGCCAGATTTAGCTTCATCTTGAACTTCCTAAGAGTCTTAAAGATCTCTTCCAAATTGGCCGCATGATCAATGGTCTGCTTGCTTTTCACTAACATGTTGTCAATGTAGACCCCCACATTCAGTCTGATCTGGGACTTGAACATCAAGTTCGCCAGTTGTTGGTACGTTACTACTGCATTCTTTATACCAAATAGCATGACCTCATAGCAGTAGAGGCCTCAGTCAGTGATGAAGGCTGTGTGTTCCTAGTCTTGCTCAGTTATTTTTATTTGGTTATAACTTAAAAAAGCAAATACAAAAGAAAGTACCTGGTGGCAGACAGTAGAGTTTACTAGCAGGTCAATGGCAAGTAAAGAAAAGTTGTCTCTGAGACAAGTCTTATTCAAGTTTGTGAAATCCATGCACATCTGCCATTTGCCATTTGACTTTTTAACCATAACTACGTTGGACAGCCATGTGGTGTAATGGACCTCCCTAATAAATTTATCCTTCAGCAATTTCTCAACTTCTTATGCAACTGCTTCATTCCGCTTAGAGGCAAACACTCTCCTCTTTGCTTCACTGGTCAAGCTCCTGGTAGAATATTCAAATGGTTTGCCATCACCTTTGTATTAATGCTAGCATATCCTTATGAGACTAGGTAAAGATGTCGGCATTCTTTCTTAAAAACTTCTTCAGCTCCTGCTTTTGCTTGTCGGGGGCTCCAGCCCCAATCTTGATTATTCTATACAACCTGGAATCTCCGATCACGACCTCTTCTAGGTCATCGGCTAGCTCTCCTCTCCTTACTTCTTTTTCATTTTGAGCTTCAAGTTCTTCCATAATCAAGGTTTCTTGGCTCGTTTCCCTTTTCAAGGAAAATATGTAGTACTCCCAAGCAACCCTTTGGTTTCCCTTAGCACAACCAATCCCACATTCTGTTGGGAGCTTCACTCGAAGGTGGTAAGTAGAGGTAATTGCCCTAAATTGGTTCAAAGCTCCCTTGCTAGAATGAAGTTGCAGGCTGAAGGGAAGTCTATCACCAAAAAGTTTACTAATTTGCTCACTTGTTCGAGCTCAGTTCCTAGGGTTAACAAGAGAGTAATGGAACCAAGCAATACCAATCGATGCCCCGTAAAGCCGACAAGTGGGGGGAAAATCAATTATAACTTCTCCTTGCCAATGTTTATCTTTTCAAAGGCCCTCTAATACAGAATATCAGCGGAGCTCCCACTGTCCATCAAAATTCTCCATGTCCAGAAATTAGCCATAATAGCTAAGATGATGCGGGGATTTTTGTGAATGTGGCTTAGCTCGGTTGCTTCGTCTTCTGTAAAGGTGATTGGGATCGACTCTATTTTGGTCTTTTTTGTCAGTTGCTCTTCCGTCATTATTACTTGATCTCTCTTAAGTTCTCGAGCATACTTCTTTCATGTTGTGGAGGATTCGCCTCCTCCTACGAACCCCCAAAAGATAACATTGATTTCACCCATAAGGTGTTGTTTTGTTACCCTCAGTTACGACTCCTCCTGGCAAGGCTCTCCCGAGCTGGGCTTCAATGGCCTTCCTACCTACCTTGCCCTTAGCCTACAACAAACTTGTTATTCTTACTTTTTTGGATCAATTCTTCTACCTATTTCTTCATATCAAAGCAATCTTCTATATTATGGCCATGGTCATTGTGGAACAAACAATATTTGAACTTGTTTCTCGACTCTGGTAGGGCCTTCAACTATCTGGGCCATCTGAAGTCTGAATCATCTATGATTGCATAGAAAACCCATTCTAACATTGTATTCAAGGGATTGAAGTCCCTAGCTAGGTTGGCAAACCTGGCCCTCGTCTCCTCTGCTCAGTGTCCTGGTGCCAAAGCCTTGAAGATTTTTAATTCCTTGGTGTGAGCTTCTTACTTTAATACCATACCTTGCTTTCATTACGCCTTCAACATTCATATACTTCTAGGCTCAAGCCATCAGCTCGGCCATTGTGCATGGCGATTTCTTCGCCTGTGAGGAAGCAGATCTATTAGACTTCAGGCCACTCATAAAGGTTGTAAGTGCCACCTTCTCGTCAACCTTGTCGATCTCGAGCATCTCACAGTTGAACCTGGTGACATACTCTCTGAGGGGTTCCTTTTTCCCTTGTCGTATGGTCAGTAAATGGGCAGGCGACTTCCTCTGTCTCTGTCTACCTATAAAGTGTGAAACAAATAGCTTACTAAGTGCTTGAAATTGTCGACCATTTCAAGTTTGATATTGTTGAACCAGGCACGTGCTGAACCCTTGAGGGTGATGTAGAAGGCTCGGTACTTAATCTCGTAAGGGACTACCTAGAGATCTATTATCGAATTGCATACATCTAAATGTTCGACTAGATTCTTGGAGCCATCATAAGCCTCTACTATCGGCATTTTGAACTTTGGTGGCAGAGGACATTCTATCACTGCAAAAGCGAGAGGAATACTTCTCCTATTAACCAAATCATCTACAACATTAGGAACCCGTACTACTGCCAAATCCTCCTCGACCTGGGATTCCATGGCTTTGATTCGTTGATTAACCATAGCTGTGTTCTCAATTTTCTCAACTTCCATCTTGAAGCACAGAGGAATTGTGCAACTGCTCACTTCATTTTCAACAACCTCGCCATTCTTCTACCAAGGGGTAAGCATGCATTGACTTAGGCCATCGTTCTCCTTGACCACTCCATTGACTTCGTTATGGGTATGGCCCCCACCATTATAGGTGCCATTCCTCGGTAGATCTTGCAGCAACAAGCTTGGAACTAGGGGTGGAGCAACGGCCATAGAATTTATGGGCTGTAAGAGTGCCTGATTTTAAGCCATCAAAGTCTACGTGGTTATAGCCATCTTTGCAAACTACCTCTCCATCATCGTAATCCTTTTGGTATTCTGATTCTAGTTATCTATTGTTAGGGTTGGCTGAGTTTTTATTCTGGATCTAGTTTGGACCATATAAAATTGATAAGAACGTTGTTCTCACAGATGACACTAATTGATGATGGTGATTTCTCGTAACATTGATACAAACTCTAATTCGAGAACTTGCACACTATGGACACTAGTATGATGCTTATCAAAAATCTTCTGATGCTTAATTTAGCAAAAAATTATGGGAATTTAATTTGACAGAGTAATGATAAGGCTCGAAACTCACACATGTTAGGGTTGATTTTTCCCTCATTTATAATGATCTTTGGTAAGAATGTACTTTGGAATCAAATTAAGAATATTTCTTAAGTTGCCATGACTTTCTTATCTGGATAAGAAAAATGTTGAATTCAAAATATATCTTGGCGATCGTCTTGTAGATTTGTGACGATCAACTATTATATTTTAGGCATGAATCACGAAGCCACAGTGGCTGTGTCCTATGCTCTGTTCGGTGCTTAGTTTGGTGGATGCTTGGCCTTTCCAAGTCAGCTCAGTTGGCACTACTCGATCTCTGGCACTTGGTACCGCCTCGGGGAGACCTGGCTATTATGTGACCTGCCAGTAGCCTCGATCAATCAAGAAATAGCCCTCATCATTTTGGAAACTGAAGTTTTGCATTTTAAATGAAAAAAATGTATTAAAGGACCAAAGTTTGTTTGATGATTTATTTACTATTCCCACGCTTTTTCTTTTTCGTCCATTCTCATGCTTATTCACATTCACATTCACACTTCCATTCTACTTCCGTTCCCATTATGAACCAAACTTGAATGCATGTTTAAAAAAAAAAACCCTAAATGCAAATATGAGCCATCTGTTAGCATATCAAGAAAAGTATTTTATTTGAAGGACAGAATTTGGCATTATTTATCGAGTTCTGAAGGGATCTCAATCGGCGATTCATAATGCTCGGAGAAGGAAGAGGAGGATGAAACTAAATATAAGCCAAGACATTCATCCCATATTAATTAAAAAATAGATCTTTATATATAACTAAAAGTGTCAAGTCTCACCCTATTGCGGATTGAGCATGTGATCCAGTAACCAAATTAGAAACCTTAGAATAATAGTTTGAACCAACCACTGCATTAAAGTCAAACCCAACAAACAATTTTGATTGATTCAGTTCCACCAATAACGAATCTTTTATTATTTCAACATCAAAATACTCAATACATGGGAGAGGCATACTATCGCTCATTAGGTTCGAGCCTGAGTGTAGAAGCCTGAGCACAATAACGCCCAAGAATCAACTGCTTAGTTTAGCACAATACTTGATTTGATTCTAGGTCATCTTCATTGATTTGATTTTCTTTAAGTCCAATTTTGAAAAAATGGCGGACATTCCATTAAAAAAAAAAAAAAATTAAGATACCCATCCCTTCCTATTTAACATCTCTGCTGCTTTATATCTTCGAAAAGCAAATTTTAGTCCGGACTCCCCATGTAGTTGGAAAATGGGAACAATAAAAGTTCCCGAATGCTGCTACCAAATATGCTTACATAAAACCCAAAAGGCATTACATAATTGTCCGTCCACACATTCTCTACCAGAACCGAAAGGGCAAAATGGATATGGTAAGAAAATATGCAGAAGAGACGTGCTTCATTAGAGCAACCAAAACATACACTAAAACCAAAATAAATCGATGGTAATGGGATGAACCAAGACATCTGATGGTATAGCTGCAATGTAAAGGTTAGATAGAATTTCAACGGCCAAAACAAAACATCAAAGCTGATGCAGAGCCGGGTTGCTTTCTTTTCCCATTCAATTACGAGACTTCCTCCTTTTTTTAGATGCTCTCCTTTTGTCCTGAGCATCTGTCGTAGACAAAGCAATAAAACAACAATTAGTTGGATTCAGCAGCAATAGAAAGACAGTCAGATTCAGAAACATTATTCAACATAGCAGACCATTCAAGATTTCCTCTTTTTTTCCTGAGCATCTGCCGTAGACAACAATAAAATAACAATTAGTTGGAGTCAGCGTAAATAAAAAGCCAGTCAGATTCAGAAACATTCAGGATAGCAGACCATTTAACGTTGCGGGTACACTGAAAAGTACCACCCTAAGTGGAGAAAGGTCACACAAGACAAAAATTGCATTTTATATTCTTTCATTACCTGCATATTTCCCGCTTGTGTACGGCAGGGTGTGGCCATACAAAGCAGATGTGGGAGCATTGTGTATTTGTGCGTGTGACACAGATATAGGGTTTGTTAAAATATATATATATATATATATATTTATTCTAAACATAGTGAAATAGTAAGCTTCAAAAGAAAACATCAATCAATCACCGAGCATAAATCCATGTAATTTTTTCCACACGAACATATCAAGAACAATGGGCAAACCTAGCCAGAAACTCACAAAGGAAAAGGAATACCAGAAATCTGTAATCACAACTAAATTTTGAAGATCACTGAACAAATATTTCTAAAACTCCAGTCTTAGAACTAATAGGATTTTAACCATACCCATGAACAAATTACAAAACTGGAGAGAAGTTTAATTAAACAAATGGAAACACTGTAAATCAAGGCAACTAGAATTAAAGCAAAATCGATAGAATCAAATTATAACATTTACATAAAAAGTGCCCAAAAAGAGCAACTTCTAAATCTGAAACCTAAACAATATAAATTGATCCAAAACTGGTGCTGCTCCTTGTAACAATGGGCTTTTTATCTGCAGAGTGCGCCCAAGCATCCACTGCCAAATTACATGATTCTAATTTTACTAGTACATTTTTACATTCTTGGCCTTCTAAACTTATATCATCTCCATGCAAACAGCACTATTTGGTTTTTGCATCATCCTTTCCAATCGGGAGAATTTTCCCTCGTATCTACATCCACCTCTTCTGAAATATCACCATGATATGGAACAGGATCTTTTAACGTTGAACAAATCAAATGTGAAGATATGACTAGACAGATTAAACCCCCCAGCATTATCATCTTAAGTACCTCCACTAGTGCAATCTTCCTAGCAGGCAACTCTGTTAATTAATCTTTAGCGAGTGTATCAATAACCTTATATTTATGTACCATTCGAATAGTTTATTGCAAGTATTTTAATAAGAAAAACATGATAAGCAAAATAAGCACCCATAAGCAAAATAGTTTATTTCAAGTATTTTATTGGAGTTAAGAAACAAAACAGAAAATTAGACAGAAAAAGAGACATAATTCTTCTTCTCCCTCATACTATATTTACAATCAAAGTTCGGTTACAAAAAATAAAAACTGGAATCAACTAGTATATACTAATAACCAAAAATAATAATATCACAATCCATCAATTATTCCCTAATAATCTAACACTCCTATTCAAGCTGGAGCATAAAGATCAAAAATGCCCAACTTGGTAAACATTTTCTAAAATAGAGAAATAGCTAAGGGCTTGGTAAAAATATCACAAAACTGAGAGTCCGATCGCACAAATAGAGTAATGATGTCACATCTAACAAGAAGATCTCGAATAAAGTGACACTCAACTTCTATATGCTTGGTACGTTCACGAAAGACAAGGTTGCTAGCAATGAAGATTGCAGCCTGATTATCACAGCACATAAACATCGGAGCTGAAATATCAATACCAAAAACTCTAAGAATACCACATACAGCTTCAAAGTGAGGTTTGCGTGGAGCATGCATAAATTGACTGACCACTCCAATTGCATATTTAATATTAAGACAAGTCACAGTGAGATAAATCAGTTTACCCACAAGACGTAGATAACGACCAATATCAAGAAACGTATCACCACTTTCATTATTCAAGAAACATCCATAGGAGCGCCAACAAGACGATAACCTAAAAGTCCAGTCTCAGAGAATAAATCCAACACATATTTCCTTTGAAATAAAGATATACCTTGGGAAGAATGGACAACCTCAATCTCAAGAAAATAACGTAAAGATCCAAGATCTTGTGTGAAACTGTTTTCCAAAATAACCCTTTAATTCTGAAATGCCGTTAGCATCACTAGAAATGATGATATCATCTACATAGACAATCAAGATAATAGTACCAGATGATGATTGATGAGCAAACACTGAGTGATCAGAAGTGGATCCCAGAAGAGCAAAGCTAAACCGATCAAACCATGCTCATGGAGATTGTTTTTTAAGTCCATACAACGCTTTGCGTAAACGACATAAAAGATTCTCATTTCCTATAGCATTATACCCCGATAGTTGTTCCGTATATAACTCTTCTTGAAATTCACCATGTAGAAAGGTATTTTTAATATCCAACTAGAACAAAGGCCAAGAGTTGTATACTACTACTACAAGAAGGATGCGGATTAAATTAAGACGAGCCACTGGTGAGAAAGCCTCAAGATATTCCACATCAAAAGTTTGGACATAACCCTTAGCAACCAAGCGGGCCTTAAGACACTCAACTGAACCATCAGGGTGAAACTTTATTGCATAAACCCAACGACAACTAATAGTCTTCTTTTCCAAGGAAAGAGAAGTGAGCTCCAAGGTCTAATTGAGATGTCGTGCTTGCATCCCCTCATCCATTGCTTTCTTCCAACCCAGTGATAACACTGCCTGATTATAAGATGTAGAAATAGAAACATAAGACAAGGCACAAACAAAGGATTGGAATCAAGGTAACATACGATGAGATAAGAAATAGGAAGCCGAGTACATGTACGTTTATCTCGTCTTTTGACAACAGAAAGATTAAGATCATCAATAACAAAAGGCTCAAACCCATCCTAACTAGTGACAGAAGTGTCCAATTTAGGAGTAGAAGTATCAGGAGTAGGTGTCTTATAGGATGCAGGATCCACAGGTGTAGTGGTGACTGGAGCAAGGCAAGCGCGACGCTAATAGACCTGTAATGGCACATCAAGAATAGGAAGAATAGGATCAATAAAGGAAATAGATGCAAATGACTCCCCCTTTCGAGAGGAAGGGTAGAACTCCCCCTCACGAGATGACAACTTCTCGTGAACCCGAAAATAGGATGTAGACTCAAAAAAAGTAACATCAGCACTAACAAATGATCGACGAGATGGAGAATGATAATAGCGGTAATCCTTTTGAGTACGAGAATAACCCAAGAAAATACATCAACGAGCTTAAGATGATAATTAGTCCAGACGAGGATCAAGATTATGGACAAAAGCAATGCAACCAAATGTACGAGAAATACAAAAAGTAACAGATGAGACCCAATTAATAAGGTGACAAGCAATTACGACGACATCACCCAAAAAAAAGACAAATTTGTCCATGACAGACTTGGTATACTCTAAAGCATTATCAGACCGTAAAATGTTAGTTCTTTCGTCAAACTGAGTAAGAATTTCATTATAAAAGCGTAAAACAATATTGGGTAATCCAAAACGACTTGTCATTAAAAATAACCATATCATAGGCGAGAAATCATCCACAAAAAATGACAAAATACCAATAACCATTAATATTAGAAACTCTAGAAGGACCCCAAATGTCTGTATGGACCACAGAAAAAGGTTCAAATTCACAATTGACAAGCTTCACCCTTGAGACTAGAGACAAAACCAAGACCAAGAACAGCAAGCTTGAGTCGAGACAGAGATGGACGGCCCAATCAACAATGACACTGGAGAGGTGAATCTAACACATGAAAAGCTTAAGAAGACAGAGAGAAATTGGTAGGGTCAAGATAATAGAGACCATTCCACTCGCATCCCGAACCAATCATCCTCTGCATCCTTAGATCCTGAAAAACACATGAACATGGAGAAAATGTTATAGAACAATTTAACAGAGAATAAATTAGAAGGAAAGTTAGGCACGTAAAGACTTGAAGATAACGCTAATGATGCCGAGAGTGGTAATCAAATAAGAAAACAAAGGATTACCTGATACATGAACACTAGCACCAAAGTCAAGAATCTATTGTGGAGCAAATGAGGTAGAAAAACAAGCAATATTACCTGAATGGGCCAAAATAGCAGTGAAACTGGAAGAGCGAGAGAAGCGAAGAGCTTGCACAATAGCTCATAGAATCAGCAATATGGTAAGCTTAATCAAGACGACCGTATTTCTTTCAACAGTATGGCTCTGTGCGATTGGTACCACCACAATGATCACACTTTTTGGTGCCGTGTCTAGAACTACGACCACCACGACAGGAACTACCATGAGAACCGCGGCCCCACCACAAGAGCCACCACAAGATCCTCCATGACCGCTAAAACCATTAATCAAAGCAGCAGAGTTTGTCCCATTGGAAGTAGAAGATGCCGAATGGTGATGATGACCCAGGGAAGATCGTCACAACTAGGAATAAGCACTGGCTAAAGGAGGATTAGTCTCTGCAGCCAAAAACTAACCTCTGTGACTATTAAGATTATCATTTAGTCCAGCCAACAGAAGAACAGTCATAAGCTCATTCCGCTATCGTATAATCTCCACTTTAGTCTCAAGGTAGGGATGAAGTTGTAAAAGGCAATCACCAAGAGCCTTAAGAGTGTTATAATAATCAAATAGTGATCTATCTCCCTGTTGGAAAGAAATGAGCCGCTCATATGCCTCAAAAATCTTTGAAATATTACACTGAGAAAACGAATCGGCTTAAGAATCCCAAATTGCCTTAGAGGTGTTGCACAAGGATATAGTTCGAAAAACTGAAGGTTCGAGACTGTGCCATAACCAACTCATAATATTGGCATCAGCAACACGCCATTGCAAATACATGGGAGATGTTGATTCTAGAGGAGAATCCATAATGTAGCTTTCTAACTGCCAACCAATAAGGAATATGCAAACAACATGGGACCAAGTTATATGGTTGGCAACACTATTCAATTTCTCACAAACAATGGATTTTGGAAAATTGTCAATTGAAATAGCAGGCACAGGAACAAGTGAAGAACTTTCATTTGAAGTAATCTTGACAATAGACAAATTAATAGCTGTCAATGAGATATAAATCACAACCCAAATCAGATTAGAAAGAATAGACCACACGTCTATGTACAAGATTTCAAAGCATAACAGGAAGTATCAGAACTCAATCAAACGATCAACAACAGGCAAGAAAGAGACCAATAACAAGTACAAATAACATCAGTCGAGGCACTATGAAGCACCGAACATCAAATCTGAGCATCTGAAAAAATTGAGAAATCTATGAGCCAATCGAAAGAAACATGAACCAAACTTCAAGTATCATCCAAATGCATCAACCAAGCATGAGAAGAGAAGTAGGGACAGGCAACTGCTGTAGTGGGTTGCCGGAGATCAACCGTCGACGAACGCACCGACACACGCTTGGAACGCAAATTGCGTGAAGCTGAAGCGCTGGTGACTGAGTCGCTCATGCAGGCACGTCAAACCATATCCGACGGTGATCTTTGCCAGTGGTAATTACCGGTGGACACCGAGCTTGCTGGTGGTGTCGCCAGTCAGCAACGATCATCATAAAACTTGCCGACATTGATGAACAGTGGTGACAACCAGGGTTTTCTCTTTTTTTTTTTTTCAATTCTAGAAAAAAAATAAAGAACGGAAAAAAGCTCTGATACAAAGTTGAGAAACAAAACAAAAAATTAGACGGAAAAAGAGAGAGAATTATTCTTCTCCCTCATACTGTATTTATAATTAAAGTTAGGTTACAAAAAATAGAAATTAGAATTAACTAGTATATACTAATAACCAAAAATAACAATATTACAGCCCATCAATTATTCCCTAAATATTCTAACAATTGCAACTAATGGCTCGCTCGACCAATTGAAAGCTCGACTAGTTGCAAAAGAATATACACAGATTTATTGCTTGGATTTTTCCGATATTGTTTCCCCACTTAATAAGATCACTTCTATTCGTCTTTTCATTTCCTTGGTGGCGACTTATGGTTGGCCCCTTCACCAGCTTAATGTCAAGAATGCCTTCCGACATAGTGATTTGGACGAAGAAGTCCACATGGAGCAACCTCCTAGGTTTGTTACTCAGGGGGAGTCAACCTAGTGTACAAGCTCAAAAAGTCATTGTATGGCCTTTAACAATCTCCTCGAGCATGGTTTGACAAATTCAACACTATAGTCACATGGTTTAACTTAACTCAATGTGGAGTTAATCATTCTGCATTTTATTGTCATTTCTACTCATGGGAAGATCTAGCTCCTAGTATACATAGATGACATTGTCATTACAGGAGATGAGGCATTGATAATTTAAAGTCATTCTTCAGAGCAAATTTAGTACTAAAAATTTGGGTCACTAACATATATCTTAGGCATTGAAGTGGCAAGATCGCACTATTTTGTCACAGAGAAAGTATGTTATAGACTTGCTTTCAAAAATAAGTACGCTAGGCTCCCCATTTCAAATAATGGTGACTATTAGAAGATACCAGCTAGTACCAAAGATTAGTTGGAAAATTGAATTAATTGATTGTGACTAGACCAGACATTTCATTCCCTATGAGTGTGATTAGTCAGGTCCTAGAGTCACTCCAATCTACTCACTAGGATGCAGTTATTGAGTATTGAGATATCTAAAAGGGGCACTTAATCTGTTATATCAGAATCACGTTCACATCTCAATTCAATAATATACAAATGCAGATTGGCCAGATCACCGTCATATAGACGATCTACTACTGGCTGTTGCAACTTTGTTAGACAGAATCCATGTCATGGAAAAGTAAGAAGCAAATTGTAGTTGCTAGGTCCAGTGCTAAATCAAAGTATAGAACTATGTCTCACACCTCATGAGAATTAATTGACAAAACACATGTTGGAAAAATTAGGAATCCAGCATTCGCAACCAATAGAACTATTGTGCAACAATCAAGCTACTGTTCACATTGTTTCAATCTAGTATTCCATTAAAGAACCAAGCTTATTTAAGTAGATTGTCATTTTGTCCAAGAGAAGGTACTACTGAATATTATCACGACTAATGACGTTAAATCCAATGATCAACTTGAAGATTTATCCTCCAAAGCTCTTGGAGGATCCCATGTTAGATATATTTGTAATAAACTTGAAAGCATACCACATACGCTTCAGCTTAAAGGGAAGTGTTAGGGATATGATTATTGTAAATATAAAAGTTAGGTAGGTAAGAAGTAAAAGAAGTATTAAAAAGGATGAAGAATGAGAAAACGGTTGGACCAGATGGTATCCCTATTGAGGTTTGGAGGTGCTTAGGAGAGGATGACATAAGTTGGTTGGCAAAACTTTTTAATGTAGTGCTAAAAAGCAAAAAGATGCCTGATGCATGGAGAAAAAGTATCCTTATACCAATATACAAGAACAAATGAGATATTCAGAACTGTACGAACTACCTTGGAATTAAATTGATGAGCCATACAATGAAATTAAGGGGGAGAGTTATTGAGAGAAGACTAAGAAAGACAACAAACGTTTCAAAGAATCAATTTAGTTTCATGCCTAGAAAATCAACCATGGAGGCTTTCTCTTGAGGAGGTTAATGGAACAGTATAGAGAAGGTCAAAAAGATTTACACATGGTGTTCATCGATTTAGAGAAGGCTTATGACCGGATTCCTAAGGAGATTCTATGGAAAGTATTAGAAAAGAAAAGAGCGTGTATCGCATATATTGAAACAATAAAGGACATATATGATAGAACCATGACATCTATACGGACGACTAGTAGAGAGACTAACGAGTTCCTTATCACGATTGGTTTACATCAAGTCTCAGTGTTAAGCCCTTACTTGTTTACTTTAACTATGGATGAGATTACAAGACATTCAGGATGAGGTGACGTGGTGTATGCTATTTGTAGATAATATTACTTTAGTAGATGGGACGAAAGAAGGAATAAATGCTAAGTTAGAATTGTGACGAGAAACGTTAGAGACAAAAGGGTCTAAGCTAAGCCGATGCAAAACGGAATATATGGAATGTAAGTTTAGTCAAAGTAGAATAACAAGTAGTATAGAAGTGAGTTTAGGCACACAAAAGATTGTAAACCAAAAAAAACCAAACCAAACCAAACCAAGCCTTTTCCCACTAAGTGGGGTCGACACACAAAAGATTGTAGAGAAAGATAAATTTAGATTCCTTGGATCCATGGTGCAACAAGATGGAGGGATTGATACTGATATAAGTCACAGGATTCAAGCCAGGTGGACCAAATGGAGGAGTGCTTCGGGAGTCTTGTACGATCGAAAAGTCCCCCCCTCAAGGTGAAAGGAAAGTATTATAAGGTGGTGATTAGACCAACACTACTATATGGATCAGAGTGTTGGACAGTAAAGCATAATCATGGTCAGAAGATGGAAGTTGCGGAGATAAAAATGCTAAGATGGATGTGCGAGATTACAAGAAAAGATAGGATTAAAAACGAAGAGATTAGGGACAAAGTAGAAATAGAACTGATTGAAGATAAAATAAGTGAAAACCGATTAAGATGGTTTAGTCATATTACAAGGCGTCCAGCAGAGACACCTATTAGAAGTTGAGAAAATATAGAGATTACCAGAAGTAGGAGAGGTAGATAAAGACTCAAGAGAAATTGGAAAGAAACTATTAAACATGACCTGACCTACCTAGATTTATCGGAGAACATGGCCATAAACAGATAATGGCGTCAACAAATCCATATAGCCGACCCCACCTAGTGGGAAAAGGCTGGGTTTGGTTTGGTTATAGAAGTTAGGTACAGAATAGGACTTCGATTTATCTTTTCCTAGAATAGGAGAGATGATTTTGTTTCCTAAAGTTGTACAAGTTCCATGTATATAAATAGATATTGTCACAACCCTTTGGTTGTGTGAAGCTTTCTCATTCAATTCATACTCTTTACAGGAAAAAAGCAGCAGCTTAATGAGTTATGATGATTGCTTTCACACCACACGAGCAATATTTTATAAGCACATAAAAAATCTTAAATATCCTTCCCCGACCTAAAGAAAAAACATAAATGACAATAACTTTCTAACTCAATAAAGCTGCAGGTTAGAGCAGATCCATCAACCATTTTTGTAGAAACTAGATTTCAATTTTCATTTCAAAGCTTCTCTATGTTATGTAAGGCCAGAAATTCTGCTTGAAATTGAATATATAACAAGTGGAAAAATGAAAAACAAAAGCAGTTCATTGATTTGAATTGTTTTTTTCTTTCTTGGCAAGTAGTTGAATTGTTAGCGTTGTGTGACTAATGATACCAAGAAAACACAAGCACGTCACAAAGATCAAGAAGAAAAAGGGAAAGGCTCCACCTATGATAGACCAGAGTGGGGCAATGTGCACTGTTTTTACCCCCAGTAACTGAGACTATTTCTAAGTATTGAACTCACAACCTCCACATCGCAAAGGAGCATCCTTACTGATTTGGAAGTCTGTCATTTTATTGAAAAATTTGAGTGCAATGACATTTTTATCAACCCCACAACATTATGGCGTCAAGAAGTCGTCACAGTTCAAGCCAGTACTCTACTGAGCAGCTAAATCACAAATTGACTCCGCTGCTTCATCATTTGATCCACTGTGCATGACATTTATATTATTTTGTGCATTCTTAAACAATTTAGATGCACAAGGTGGCATCCAACTACAACAAAATGCAAATTGAGCAAGGGAGGCAACAAGAAATGGAAGATAATGTATTCAAAAAATCAAGTGCATTTATCATAGCTTACCCAGTAAAATTCTCTAGATCATTCACAGCCTTCTTCAGCGCATGAAGACATATTTTCTTCACCTGTCTCAAGGACACAAATGTTTAGCGCTAAATGAGAACTGTACAGAATACCAGCTTCTCATACAGGTAGATGTTATCATCGACCTATGTTTCACAGGAAACAGTTGCAATCCTACCCAACGCCAAAATACAAAAACATGGACTCTACTAAATCGCAGGATATTTAATTTAACATTGTTCTGCAAAAGGCATCTGTTAACCAAAAATAACAAATTATCATAAATAAGTTCAAGACAATAAATTGTAGTACATGGAAGCAGTCAACATAGTCAATGCAACAAAATTACTCAAGGTGATATTAACAGCACTATACTGAAATTATTAACATTACCAAGGGCTTTTTATTGTCACTAATGTACTAGAGGCCATGGAAGGACCAGATTGATGATGGAAGTGGTTTTCATAGCTTCATTTGGTTTAACCAAAACTGAAATCATGCGCTAACCAATAATTCAGCATATGTACCCAAACAGATAGCAGTAAACTAGCAATATCGCATGGATTTGGCTTAAAAAAAATAAAATAAAATAAAATAACATAAACTCTTTAAGTCACAAAAACAACCACCAAAATACATTTAATGAAATATATTAACAAAGTCCAATAATTGGAGAACCAACTTGTGCATTTAACTAAAAAGACAATCATCAAGAAAAAATAAAATAAAATAAAATGACTATCATGCAACCATTGGAGTCCAACACTGGGTTTTACATGTATTTGCATGGAAAACATGCCAATAAACAAATAGAACTACACTGACAGACATACAGAAGTGAGAAGGCATACCTCCAACTTGTCTTCTTTAGCCCTGTGATTTTTGGGAAGTACACGGAATTCCTCCGTCAAACGGATACACTCATCAACATTTTCAGGTGACACAAAGTCAAGTGCAACCTTTATGCACGACTGTAAGAAATTAAGGGGAAAACAAATTACAATATTACCTATCAGATATTATGACAACATAAATGATTGTGCAGATCAGCAACAGAGCATTGAAAACAAATTAGTCAATTACCAATCCCATCTATCCCTTTCTAATGGATGTGGGATTTTTTTTTTTTTTTTTTTTTTTTTGAGGCGGAGGAGGGGGGTTGTCAATAAACAATAATATTCATGCAAGACACAGAAATCATCCACTCATTCGATTATTGGCATAGCCTGCCGCAAAATAATGCATTAATTTTAATCTATTTCAACTTTCACATCACCCAACCCAGACCACAATTTTAGACACAAGCTGCATTAGTTGACTACTATTACACCTCACAGGAACTGGCAAACTGCCATGGAATAAAGTATCATAATCTACTAACTAGCACCACATATTTCATCATATATCAAGTCTCATGAACTTCCATGTAAATACATTAATATAATCTTAAAATATCAAAATAGGTTATATATTACAAAATATTGTGGTACAACAATCCATATAGAACATTCACATTGTCTAAACTTCAGAAAATTATGGGATATATTACAATGTCATTAAAAATCACAAACAGGTTAAAGAATCTTGCAATTTATGTTACCCTAACATACAAGGCACTTGGTAAATATTCCAATAATAAATTAGTGCAACAGATCTATGTGCCACATCTTGCATGTTAATGCCACTATAATATATAGATTACATCACATCAATCGTATATGGTAGAGATATGTTAGAGTGTGAATATGGTTCTTAGAAATGTGCAACGGTGTGAATATAGTAGGAAGATTGAGGAATTGTCCCTTCCTAGCATAGGTGATTGTGATATGTTTCCTAATTTGTATAGGTCTTGATGTATATGGATGCTATGACAAACTAAATGGTGTCAAGCCCTTCATGAAATTTCCATTCTCTTGACATGATATCAAAGCAAAGATCCTAATTCGCAAAGTTTGTTTTTAGATTCTAATATTTGTAACAAGAAACCTTAAATTTCTTGGTCCTTGTGTCCGTATCAAGAAACCTAATCGCCAACCAGTTGTCCAAACCTTGGATGACCCGTCTTTAATCTACAACGAGCCTTCATTGACCTTCAACAATCACCAACAAAACATTGTCAAAATCCCTATAGGTTAGAATAACCTAATCATTGCAACTGCAAATCTTCAGTAGCTATCTTCAGTCAACACCAAGATCATCTACCACACCACCACAAGCATTGTCAACAGCCAACAACCAACCAACGACCGATAAGATACTTCTCCAGTGACCCACGCGTCATTGTTCCCTTAGCAAGTAAACAGATCCCCAAAATAGAGCACAAATCAAGGAACAAATCATGAAGAGATATTATCAAATGATTTCATTCTCTAACATATCTTATCCTTTAGTGCTCTCCCAGCAAGACAAGTTTAGAAAGGCTCATCTTGAGCAGCAATAATCTTCAACTAGCAACCATGCTACAAAACCAAACTTCAAATACTGCACAATCCAGAATAAAATCTCTTTAAAGAGATAATGGTCCACAAATAAGGCTTCTACAACTAGTATGAAGCATACAAAGAATGTAAACACTTGATTTTCCAACAAGGAAAGCTACAATGATGTATCATGATAGCTTTAACATAAGTCTATTCAAAGCAATAATATTTTTGACCAAGAAAAATAACAAAGAGTGGCCAAATACCAAGCCATCATCAACAATGAAGGGGATTCGATGCAAAAAATAGGATTCAATCCAAAAGCACCAAATTAAAGACGAGGAGGAGATAGAAGGGGATCCTTTTTCAAACCTTTTTTTTTTTAATTTAAAACAAACTCAATTTTTTTTTTAAGCAAACATTTGTGTTTTTAAAAAATAAAGAACCAACTCAGGAATGTAACAAAATTCAAGAGGATAAAGTAACATGAAAGTCAAAATAGACTGCTACTGTAGCAGACACTGTGGTATTACTGTAGCAAACAGCAAGACGATACCAGTCCAGTCATTTGAAGAGATTAAATCTCAAGAACTCAAAACAAGTGAAGAGAGAGGACGAGGACGAGGACAACGAGGTCAAATGCTAGAACTTGGAAAAGAGTCATCACAGGAAGACGATTCCACTGGAAGAAGAAACAAGGTGATCTGAGGTCTCACGCGCTTAAACGAACCTTCAGAAACGTTGCGCGTGGGAGCGCATGATAGATTTTTCAGCAGCAGAGCACTAACACTCTTGACTCACCGTTGACTAGCGAGTCTCTTGGTGTTCAGATTTCATTGTAATAAGTACTGTAACAAAAATCAACAATTGATCTCTGATTGGCTGGACTACTGGTGCTACGTGGCCTGTGAATTTGCACATCCGTGTGACAAAGATAATGTTCCAGCAACAAGAACTAAACAAAGGGGGGAGATGATGTCAAAGACAACCAAAGTGTTCTCCAGCAATGAACAGCAATAGGAATCTAAGCTTGTCGCCAAAATCTTTTTGGGTTAACGGATCTATCCAGGAATGAAACCCATGGGTTCTAATGCTCTGTTAGAATTCAGAATGCAGAATACATAAAGAGAAGGGAAAATTTATTGCAAAGATTGACTAATTACACGATTTGAAGACTGCCTTAATATCAGCAGAGAGATCGCCAAAAATTAGAAAAAAAGCTAAGGGAGAAATACCTAAATTGGAGCACAAAACATGGAGGAATTTTATGCGGATTTTGTTCTCAAACATCTCTTATAAAAAAATAAGTGAATAATTGTTTTGGACGCACATACTCCCCTCATGAGTCCTCAATCAATGTTGATCCCACGGAAGGATTTTATTCTCATTTTATTCTCAAAACATATCTTATGAAAAAATGAGTGAATGAACGTTTTGGACACACATCCTCCCCTAATGAGTCCTTAAACAATGTTGGTCGCACCATGATTTGTTCCTTGATTTGTGCTCCAATTTGGGGACTTGTGTCCCTTAGCTTTTTCCATATTTTTGGCAGTTTTTACACCATGTAATTAATCAATTTTCTATAATACAATTCTCTCTTTTCTCAATATATTTTGCATTCTGAATTCTAAAATATCAGAGGATAAGATACGTTAGAATTAAATCAGAGAATAGAATCATTTAATAATGTCCCTCCATGATTTGTTCCCATGACCCTTTGGTCTAGGTGGGGTACCAGCCCCTATCATCAAATTGTTCTCTGTCAAAATTTAAAGTAATGAATAACATAAAGCACTCTTGAGATAGAAACATATTTCTGTTCTCAGGGCAAAAAAAGAACACTTGGAACCTATTTTACCTTCAAATTTCTAACTTGATGAGGACAGCCAGCCGGTATAAAAACTGCATCCCCTAGTTTTTGCACAAAAGTCCATGGTTCAATCCCTACACAAGACAAATTCACAAGATCAGGGGAAACTGCAATCATAAATCCAATATCCACATTGAAAATATGAGAAACCAACCATATTCTTCCTTGAGCCTCCTTTTATGTTCCAGTGTCAAATAAAATGTTTGGTCATGAATTGGGTGAACAACCTGTAAGATAAAAAGAATAATGAAATGGTAGATTAGAAATGTCAAACAATGCTATCAGAGACTACAACAACAACATAAGCCTTATCCCACTAAGTGGGGTCGGCTACATGAATTACACGGCGCCACTGTGTTCTATCAAAAACCATATCTTGATGTAAATCATTTATAATAAGGTCTCTTCTGATAACTTCTCCAAGTGTTCTTTTAAGTCTTCCTCTACTTCTTCTTATTGGACTACAAATCATTTGATCAACTCTCCTCACCGGAGCCTCTAGCGGTCTTCTTTGCACATGACCAAACCACATTAACCGGGTTTCTGTCAAAACAATGCTATCAGAGACTATCAACAACAAATTCTTTTCAAAGAATGGACCATCTGAACAAATTAGGCACAAGAACATTGATATTCTGTTCATTTCCTTCCTGGAAATCACATCCTATGCATTTCATCTCCAAGTTTTCGAAGTTCATCAGTTCTATTTATTTTCAGATTTATCTTACACCAACTACTAGTCTCCAATTTCAGAACTTCTAGGGCATGGACTTAGGCATCACATAAGAATAATGATCGCTGGAAATTTTTTCAATGATGCTCTACATTAGTAAGTCCATTCATTCACTCAAAGAGATTAAGTTTTACAGATACAGTAATCACTTTCAGTAACTCCTTCTCTCTTCCTTTTTCCGAATTACTACTTTCAGAAACTAGGATTTTTAAATTCTCAGGATACAGAATAGGATGTTTTCATCTCCACAGGTAAGCATATATCAATTAAATGGTGCGGGAGAAAAAATAAATAAAAAATAACCAGCTAATACATAATAAAGAAAAAAAGTTAAAAAACTACACGCAAATCAAGCAATACTTAGGGAAGGCAGTTTGCCAATCAAATGACCTGATTCACCCATTCATAACAACAGCTTTAGGATTTGATTAAATAAGGAAGGGTAAGTTTATGGGATAATAATGAAACCCAAAGCAGATTTGGGATGTGTTAGGATTTTGGTCACCCGACCTGAACCAGCCCCAAATCCATAGCAAAATATCTAAAATAGAGCCATTATCAGCAATTAGCAATCATTTTCTTAGCCATTCAATGTTAAAAACCGAAGGTACTTCTTAATACTAAGATTAACCTTGTAGATTCAAAAATCTAAAAAATACTATACTTCCAAAGAGAAAAAGTGAGTAAGAAGGGGGCTCAAAAAGTGCCACCCATTCAAGGTGCAAGAAGGAAGAAAGTTCCCTTCCACCACCATTTTTGGGTTGCCTATTACAACTCATTTCTTTCACATATAATACGGCTTTCCTTCTATATTTCGAAAACATAACAAGATGAAAGTCAAGGATATTACTGGAATGGTTATAACCTGCTGCAATGGAGAGCAATAAATATGCCTGAATTCCCTAAAGTGTTTCTGAAGATATTCCTGCAACTTAGGAACATCTTCTCTCCGGAATATGTCCCAAACAGCACCTCCATCTGCATCTTCAAATCTTCCAAAAATTTTTTCTAAAGCTGCAGGATCACTGTTCCCCAAAGCTTCATCCCCATCTACGTCAGCATCTTCCGGTGTTTCAGAAGCGTCAGCTATACTTTTATGTCCAGGAGTTACCATCTCAGTTTCATCTTCCCTCTGGAGTTCTTCACCATTGCTACTTTTTCCCATGATTTGAGGTTCTGTATTAACATCTTCAGCTGTCACCTTCTTACAGTTCCTAGACAAACCTGCACAAACATTTCCTCCTCTCTTCCTTTTTCTTCCCCGAAAACCTTTGCTTCTCCTCCCAATGCCAGTCTCACTATTGCTAATTTTTGCTTCTGATAGTGTATCTGAAACACACTCTTCTTCAGCTTTCTCTAACACAATATCATTTAATTCATTGATGGTTGTTCTGCTGCAACCATTACGCACTTCATTCGTGGCGCTGATTCTAACAAATTTATCTTCAATTCTGTTTTCAGCCTCAAAAGCACCCAAAGGGGCACATCCATTTGTTTCTTCTCTGCCTTCAGCAATTTTATTCACATTCTCTCCATTATTTACACCTTCTGAACTGGCTTCCAACCTTGCCCCAGCATTTAGAAGGTTCCCATTTGCATGGGGACAAGAAACATTCATCTCGTTTGCTTCTTCCTTCACACAAAGAAAATATCCTGACCCTGATTTTGATGAATAATCTCTCTTATTCAACCCAGAAATACTATTTTCATCATGTTGATGAGAAGCTGCAATAACAATTTCTTCAGCATTTGTACCACCCTTTTCCAAACCATTAATATATTGTTTACTGTTTGCAGGCATGACTTGAGACCCAACACCATCTAAGGAGGAAACTTGCAAACTGCTTGATGCTTCAGCAGTAAAATTTGTATCCAGCCGAATTTCTGAGTAAGATGGAATATTCTTCTCCATAGATGGTGATGGACACTTCTCAACTAGTTGGTCGACTATCTGTTCATTTTTAAGAAGTTCCAACCGATCCTGGGCAATGTGTTGCTTTTTCAACTTATGCACATCAGAAAGTTGTTTCGAATCAAGAATGACTGATTCCGTATGAGTCAAGACATTCACCTGAAACAGCAAGCACAATTATTTGGGAAACCCAAGATATATATAATTTAATTTCCAATTCTCATTGCTACAAATACTATGGTATAACTGAGGACATGATCGATAAACAAAATAAGAATTGCTCGTAAAGGGTATGATTGATAAATAAAATTAACATTGCCAAGAAAACTTGGACAATTATGATATCATATGGTTAATTCAAAAGATATTAACCTAGAGGTGTCTAAATGCATGTTCTCAACATTTAACAATTCAACTCAACAAAGCCTTGGTCTCAAACTAGGTGGATCGACTGCATAAATCATCTTCCTTCATTCATTACTGTCATGAGTCATGTTTTCCTATATGAAATTCTCATTTGGATTCATGTTCATAATAACTGACTATACATTTTATGCTGGCTGGCAACCTAAAGCAACCATCCTCCGTTATCCAGGCTTGCAACCCACTGTGTTGAAATAAAACATTAAGCTCACATAGGCAGAATTCTAAATTCCTGTTTCCACATTTTTAAATTCAAATGATTGTATAATTGATCTTATACTCACCATCTACCTATCATGTATGTTGTACTTATTCAGGCAAAAATAATGCGAGCTTGAATCTTTAGTGCTGTGAGGCAGTAATACAGTTTTAACACAACAATTAGCCAAACCCAAATTTAGAATTTTCTAATAATAGCCCGAGTCTTAACCAAAAAGGGAAAAAGGGACCTTATTACAGCCTTGTTATTATCTTATCCTTGCTCACAGTCATATAGGTATAGTGGGCCAATATATTTTTGCAAAAGGTCATATTAAGGAAAAAGAATCTGCCAACCCTCCCACCCTAGAAAGAACTTCAAACGGTGAATGACAGTAAGGTATATAACAAACTCAGATACCAAGGGGGCCATTTGGTAACGCTATCAATTTTCAGTTTACGTTTATTTGTTTATGTTTTCTACTTATGCTTCTGTTCTTGTTTTTTTCTGAAAAGAAAAATGAAACTGCGTTTAAAAATGCAATTTTGTTTCTAATTATTCATTTTTTATTTTTGTAAAATATTTAATTTTAATATTTTTTAAAAACTAATAAAATTTAATAAAATATATTCCATATTAATTTAATTTAATTAATCTAACTACTCCTATTAAATTAATTAAATTATTTATTAAAAATCATTTAATTCAATAAATATAAAATATATTAAATTATAATTCAATTATATTGTTTGTTAAAATTAATTGAATAAAATACAATTATTATATCATTTAATTCAGTAAATATAAAATATATTAATTATAATTTAATTATATTATTTATTAAAAAATTGAATAAGATATATTTCATAATAATTTAAATAATTTAATTATGATATTTATTAAAAATAATTTAATAATATATATTTAAGATTAACTAAATTAATTATTTCTTAAAAATAAATTGATAACATATATTACATATTAATTTAGATAATTAATTTAATAAAATATTATATTACTTATTAAAAATAATTTTAATTTAATAAAATATTTGAATAAAATATTTTATTTTAATATGACGCAACAAAAATAGATAAAGTGTTAAAATTGACAAAAATGTTTTTAACTCAAAAAAACAACAAAAAAAAAAACAAAGTGAAAACATTTTTTTTCTATTTGTGTTTTTCTGATTAAATTTTCATTTTTTTGGAAAAAAAAAACATAAATAAATTTAACAAACATGTTTCTATTGTCAATTTACAAAATTTTTAAAACATAAATAAAAAAATAGAAAAACAAAAACGTTACCAAACGAGGCCAAAGCATACCGCATCGGACATATCACAGTGAAGCTTGGTTACAGAATCTCCACGTCCCAGCTCTTGAGCAACTCCATAAGCAATATAAGTCTTTGGTCCCAAGTCTGGCTTCAAAGATCCTTTGGGTAAATTTACAGCAAGATTTAGAAAGCCACTACGAGGATGTGTATATTCTTTAAAGGGCAAGCAAGTGATAAACTCAGCACCGTGCCTAGGCAAGCGCTCCTCAAAGAAGCTCGATGGGGGCCAGTCTTTCAGCTTAAGAATTTGTGGCCACCCATAACTGTCCATTCGACCTTCCAGATACCCTTTAAAGAACTGGTGGATATTAATCTCCACCTGCATTCCATCACAAGAGTATCAAAATCAACCAATATCCAAAAAACTCCTTACACGTTAGATATAATTATGAATGGTAATGAACAAACAATGCAGAGTCCATCAAAACCAAAAATATAAGAAGAATATACTTTGAAGTATGGGAAAATCATATAATAATACAATAAAACTGAAAAGGTTCAATCAAATCCAAAGATAAATTTAGATCCGACTATAATCAATTTCACTCAAGCAGCTCACAACCAATTGAATCACACCTAAACTACAGCATGCACATCAAAAACCAAAAAAAAAATCCCCCCTCCAAAAAAAAAAAAAGAGGAAGCAGAAGAAGAAGAAGAAGCTAGAATACTTGAAAAAGAAATATCAAATTTGAAAAAATAAGTAAACAAAAAACTAATAAACAAGTTAAAAAGGAGTATATTAGTGTGATGGTTTTTCTACAAAAATTCAGCGGAGGGTCGAAGAAAATTAAAATTTAAAACATTCATCACTACAATCAATCATATTCAGAAAATTACAATTATCAACAAGCACTAGAAATGTGAAGGTTAAACTGACCTCACACCAATCCAAGCAATTAATAGCATTCACATCTAAATGCTGGGAATGCTTGATGTTTGTAATCTGACGGAATGCACGCCACATAACCATCGGCTCCCAGCTCAAACCATATGTTGTTGCAAGCACATCACTGACAATCACCGGCTCACCTTTATACCAATGCCACTGAAAATGTTTCAAATCCTCGTGTTGAATATCACAAGCAGTTGGACAGAACAAATAGTTGTCGGCAGAATCTTCCCGAGAAGCTGCTTTCCGTATATTATGACTGCCAACGTGAATTTCACCTGCTCCATTGGAACAGGGGCACTGTTCTGGAAAACTTGCGGGCTTATCATTAAGATCAAATATCTTGGCAATATCTTCTGCCTTCAGTAACAACTTGGAAACCCAATCTTCTTCGAACATACATGCCAATTCCAAGATGCCCTGACCACAGCCACCCAAGTTTTCTGGAGGACAAGGAATGCTACCATTTCTATTGGCTTTCCATTCGGTTGTTGATTTGACATCATCCACACTGCTAGTTTCAGCAGGTATTTCTGAAGTTCTTGTCTTCCTCAACGATACAGAACAGCTGCCCTCACCATGCAGGTAAGCAAGTCCATTGTCAATATATTGCATCACAACTTCCTCCTCACCTCCCTGTAGGTGGCCATCACGTAACTCTCGGCAACAAATAAGACAGAGGTCATAAGAACAGTGTTGACAGTTTCTGTGGAAGTCAACAATAGAAGTTTTGCAGTTGTTGCTACATAAAACATGTGAATGAATCAAGTCCACTGCAAATCAATGACAATGGCTCAAGAAAAAAATATATATATCATTTATATGAACTCACCAATAGACACGCTCTTTTTCGGACAATTCTGTCTGTTGTAGCTTTATCTCTGACACTGACAAACCTGCCCAAACAACAATAAATTAGCCACTGAACAATGTAGTTGTACAATAATTCTCATTCACAGATATTGAAACACAATCCCTTTTTTTCTTTTTTCTTTTTTTGGGGGGGGGGGGGGTAAGCAACAAAATATTATTAAAGAAAATCAAAGAAAGGTAGATTCCAGCAAAATCAGAGCTCGAAGAAGCCTATTATGGAGCCATGAACTTAGCTTCGTTGCAGATCCAATTAGGATCATTGCATTTATTCTCCAAAATTCTCATGTTTCCCTCTCTCTAAATTGACCACAAAAGAGCCAAAACAGCACAATGCCAAAGAGTTTTGCTCTTTTACCCTTGACTAAACCCCAAAATCTTATTGCCTCACCGCATTCTCAAAACAGGCATCTCCATAACAGGGAAGCAACATCACAGTGACTAAATAACTAATCAGCAGGTGCCTCACTATATTTGCTTAACTAGTGTCAGCTTGAAAACAAAGCAAGATCAAGTCTTTGGAGAATTTCATTGGCATGGAGTTTGTAATGTGCTAAGATCCGCACAAATATCCTGATTTTTGTAGGTGTGGGTAACTTCGAAGGGAAGCGTCATCTATGGCCGAGTCACCAAAGAATAGTGGGATGAGAATCAAAGCGGTCCGGAAAACTCTAATAACCAAGCACAAGGGACCTTGAGATTTACCTTGAGGGTTCCTTACGAATCGGAATTCTCACGAGAAGATATTCCCTGCTCAGAGAACTATTGGGAACCAAACACGAGAGACCTTAGAGGCTACCTTGTGGATTCTTGCCTAGGAATTCTCACAAGGAGAGGTTTCGTATTTGGAGCACTCTAGGAACCAAGGACAAAGGACCATGAGAGTTACCTAAAGGGTCCTAGAGTAGGAATTCTCACGGGAGAGAATCTTTGTTCGGAGAACTCTTAGGAACCAAACAAAAAGGACAATAGACTTCCTCAGGGGTTCTTTCAAAGGAATTCTCACAGGGAGAGAGTTCCTCTTTGGAGAACTCTAGGAACTAAGCACATGGTACCCTGAGGGTTGGGGCTTCTTGAATAAGAATTCTTGCATGGGGAATCCTTGTTTGGAGAACATTGGGAACAAAGCACAAAGGGCCCCAAGGGTTCTTGACGAGTAGAAATTCTTATGTGAAGGAATTTCTAATAGACAAATATCTGAGAGCCAAGCACAAGGGACCTTGAGGCTACCTTGGAGGCTCTTTTAAGAGTAGGAATTCTTATGAAGA
The DNA here is from genome assembly GCA_019916065.1 of Vitellaria paradoxa. NCBI lineage: Eukaryota > Viridiplantae > Streptophyta > Magnoliopsida > Ericales > Sapotaceae > Vitellaria > Vitellaria paradoxa. The sequence continues at coordinate 22,791,450 of CM034236.1, forward strand.
GATATCCTTTGCAGAACTGTACAAACCAGACACAAAGAACCCTTGGGACCACGTTGGGGGTACTTAAAAGTAGGAATTCTCGCAGAGAGAAATTCCTCATAAGAGAATATATAAGAATCAAGCACAAGGGACCTTTGGGACTACCTTGGGGGTTCTTAAGGAGTAAGAATTCTAGCAAAAAGGAATTTCTTATAGAAGAATGTCTAGGAATCAAGCACAAGAGACCATTAGGGCTACCTTGGGGTTCTTAAGGAGTAAGAATTCTTGCCAAGAGAAATTCTTGATAGGAGAATAACTAGGAACCAAGCACAAGAGACCTTTGGGGATTCTTAAGGGTAGAAATTCTAACGGAGAGGAATTTCGGGATTCTTAAGAAGTAGGAAGTCTCACAAGTAGCAGGAATTCCTAACAAGAGAATATCTAGGAACCAAGCACAAAGGACACTTGGGGCGACGTTCGGGGTTCTCAAGGAGTAGAAATTCTCATGGAGAGGAATTCCCAATACGAAAAAATCCCTTGGGGCATCCTTGGAGATTATTAAGGAGTACGAATTATTGCGGGCAGGGATTCCACAAGGAACCCATGGGGCTTCCAAGGGGGTTCTTAAGGAGTGGGAATTCTCGTGGGATGAAATTTTTAACAAGAAAAGATCTAAGATCTAGGAACCAAGCATAGGGTACCCTTGGAGCTACGCTGGGGGTTTTCAAGGTGTAAAAAATCTCACTGAGATGAATTCTTGATAGAAGAACATCCTAGAACCAAGGACAAGGAACCCTTGGAGTAACCTTGAGGGTTGTTATGGAGTGGGAGTTCTCACGTGTACAAATTCCCGATAGGACAATACCCAAGAACCAAGCACAAGGGACCATTGGGCCTACCTTGGGGGTTCTCAAGGAGTATGAATTCTCACAGGAGGAATTCATGATAGAACATTTAGGAACAAAGCACAAGGACTATTGGGGCTACCATGAGGGTTCTCAAGGAGTCGCAAGGAGGAATTCATGATATCATAACATCCAAGAACCAAGTACAGTGGACACTTAGGGCTACCTTAGGAGTTCTTAGAGAGTAGGAATTCTCATGGGAAGAAATTATTGATAGAAGAACATGAAAAAGCCACACAAGGGACCCTGGAATCTCACTGGAGGAATAACTGATAGGACAACATCCAAGAACCATGCATCATAGACCTTTGCGGCAACCTTGGGGGCTCACAAGGAGTAGAAATTCTCACAGGGAAGAATGCCTAAAAGGAAAACATCTAAGAACCACACAAAGGACCCTTGAAGCTACCTTGGGGGTTCTTAAGGAGTACAAATTCTCACGAGGAGAAATTTTGGGGTTCTTAGCGAGAGAGAAATCTCATGTAAACGAATTCTTGATAGAAGAACATTCCAGAACCAAGCACAAAAGACCCTTGGGGCTTCCATAGGGGTTCTTAAGGATAGAAATTCTCGTGGGGGATCCATACAGAAGAACATCCAAGAATCAAGTACAAGAAACCCTTAGAGCTACCTCAGGGGCTTGTGAGTAGTAGGACTTCTCACAAGGAAGATTCCATGTAGGAGAACATCCAAGAACCAAACACAAGGGATCCTTAGGGGGACCTTGGGGTTTTTTAACAAATAGGAATTCTCACATGGAGGAATTCATGTTGATCACGTACACAACAATTGGAGGAACACAACAGTTGGCAATAAAAATGAGCCTGTTTATTAGCAGCAATTGGAGATAATTAAAATTAGAGGGACAAAGAAGCCTTTGATAACATTTGGAGATAAAACATAGGGTTCTCATATAATTAAATATTCAAGGATAATATTCTTTCAACCGTTAATGTTGATGGGAAATTTGTCTTAACCAAATTCCTAGCAAATTTGTCTTGCTCAAATGTCCATCCACTATGCATAGACTTGAGAAATCCAAGATTGGATGGTCCACCATGAGCACCATGTATAGTGTGAGCATCACTTTGACGCATATCTTCACCACATGATCTTCCAATTGGAGATCCTGGAGATCCACTGCCTTTTTCCTAAAAGGCTAGACATAAGAAAAGAGATCCACTCGATACCTTTGAGATTCCCAAATACGGTGAAGTGTAGTCAACTTTTCCTCCACATAAAAGAACTTAGCATGAAATTTCTTTATCAAATCCTCCCACAAAGTCACGGATCCCACGGAGAGGTTCACATACCAACTATATGCCTTATTAGGGGTGCCCCCCTGGTGTAGGATTGTAAAGAGAAAGAAAGAATCAAAGAAGAAGAAGGAAGAGGTGGAGGAAGAGAGGGGAGAAAGAGGGCAACAGCTGTAAGGAAAGAATCAATAATAAAAAATATCATTCATGCTAATCAATCAATAATGTTCTGTTAACCCTAATTAGGGTTTAAATAGAAAACATCATGGGCCTAACACAAAAAACCTAAAATAAAATAAACCTACACTAAAATAGCCCAAAAACAAATGGGTCCAAATAATATCTAATAATATAAACTCATTATCAATAAAGCCCAAAACAAACGAGTCCAAATAATAATAAATAATAATAATAATAATAAAATGAAATAAATTTAAAAATTGATATCCTCATCAACTCTCCCGGACTAAGAAGAACTCGACTCCGTCGAGTTGAAAACTTAGCACTGTTATCATGTCGCATTTTTCACTTGACAAGACATATTTAGAGTTGAAGGAAAATGAAGTCCTCAACATCGAACACAGATAGGCCCCACTGAAGAGGTGGAGAAACTAGAACCAGCATAAAAATATCTCCATAACCTGCAGATAATATTTGAGGCCCAAAGATGCCTCCACAAGATAACAAATTCTCCAAATGCCAAATTATGACAAAACTTATATCACATGACAAAGTGAACAAAATTACATTGGGACTATGATCACAAATGATATAGAATGGCCTAACATTTTCGGCATACAAATGTTGACAAGACGATATAGGGTAGTAAGTAGGCAATGCATAAGTCATCATTTAGTTACATCCATTAAATTCTTTATTCCCATCAATAACATAAGTAGGAAATTTATAATAATTATTACTCAATCCAATTTTCCATTTAATATCAGCATTATCAAAAAGAGGAGGAATACATGGTTGAGAATAAGTGACGAGTGATGATACAACTGAACTTGTCAAATTAGAATCTCTCGAAGACGGACGAATGGAATGAGACTCAATGATATCGACAGAATAGTAGTATGACATACCACATATAACTTGTAAGAAAAATTGTTCAATGTATGCAAAAACGTTTCTATTATGTATCAGCAGTGAAGACTCATGCAATTGAATGATTTCACAGAAAAACAACTTGGACATGGACTCAAAGAACTCCCAACTGATGAGGTCAATAAATAAAACTCCTGAGATATTTAAATAATATCCCCCTAAAAAATAACCATCACCAATGATAAAGTCTATGCAATCTTAACGATCATTATTCATGATGTCTTCAAATAAACCAACAAAATCAATATAAGATAACGGTGAAACCAATTCAACCACTTTAGACACATTTTGAGAATTTGGTGACTCGTCATGATTAAAAGTCAAAAAAGGAGAATCAATAAGAGAATCACAAGTATCGACAAAAACAATAAGGGAACTAGGTTTAGGAGATGAATGTTGTAACTCAATGGTTTGTATAGGGCACTTTGACTGACAATTTTTTTTTTTTTTTGAAAAAGATAAGTAAGAATTTATTATTTCAAATAGCATAAATAAGCATCAAGTTGATGCTTACAATACAATAAAACTATACAATACTACCCAAACCAGTGATTAGCATAAATCATCAAGAAAATTCAAAAAGGAGCATAGATCAAGATCACTTCCCTCTCTTCCCCAGCCATATAAACAACTTAAAAATAAACTCTTTATCCTCAAAGTAGTCCTCTTGTCATCTTCAAATATCCTCCTGTTGCGCTTTTTCCAAATTATCCAAAAAAGGCAGAATGGAGCCAAGTTCCAAGTGTTTTTTTTCCTCTTTGCCAAAGATTGACCCCACCAAAGCAAAAGAAAACTCCTAAGATCTTCCAGGAAACACAAATGAACTCCAAAACAATTAAGTAACAAGCTTCATAACTCAACCGACCAAGAGCAGTGAATAAGGAGATGAACAATAGATTCCTCTTGCTTTAGACACAGCGGGCATCGATTAGCTAACAGATAACCACGGTGCTGTAAGTTGTCAATCGTCAAAATCTTACCTTTGACTGCACACCAAGTGAAGAATATAACTCTAATAGGGATTGCAGCTCTCCAGATCTTTGGCCATGGAAAAACTTTTTTGTTACAACCTTGTAAAAAGGAGTAAAAACACTTCACAGAAAAAACCTTGTTCATTGAATGCTTCCAAATAATGACATTTGAAGACTTAGTCAAATTAACAGAACATAGTAATTCCATTAATGACATTAAGCTATCAAACTCCCAGTCATTCACATTCCTGCGTAACAGTACAGACTAGCTGCTTTGAATGCCACCACCATTGCAATAATCAGAGACACAAGCTTCTTTGTTAGCTGCAATTGCAAAAATTCTTGGAAAGACATCTGAAAAACAACCAATACCTAACCAATCTTGCTTCCAAAATAAAATTCTATCTCCTTTCCCAACCTGCCAAGAAATACAACGACTAAAGGTCTTCCAAATTCTTCTTATTCCTCTCCATAACCCATGACCACAAGGACCCTACACAAAAGCAGAGGACCACCCTCCAAAGTCTTCACCATATTTGATGGCAATCAACTTCTTCCAAAGTCTGTTATCCTCTTGAGCATATCTCCAAAGCCATTTCCCTAATAAAGCTTCATTGTTCAGTTTCAATTGTCTAAAACCCACTCCTCCAGCCTCTAAAGGTCTACAAACAGCCTCCCAATTCACAAGACTATGCTTATAGACCTCCTCACTTCTTCCCTAAAGGAAATCTCTTTGCATCATCTCCAACTCCTTAATTACCGAGACTGGAGTTGTGAATAGAGAAAGGAAATTTGTTGGTAGGCTGGCTAGAACACTCTTAAATGTAATCCTAGCCCCTATCGATAAATATTTGAGCTTCCACCCAGCCAATCTGCTCCTGCATTTCTCCAAAACAGGATCTCAAACTCGTTTTGATTTATAATGAGCTCTCAACGACAAACCAAGATAAGTGGTGGGAAAAGAACCAATCTTACAACCTAATATATTAGCCAAATCTCCCAAAATTGTCCATTGCACCAACTGCCATGACCTCAGACTTTTGAAGGTTAACTTTTAAACAAGTGACAGCCTCAAATCCCAATAGTGTGCAGCGTAAATGTCCCAACTGCATCAAGTCAGCTCCACAAAATATAATTGAGCCATCAGCAAATAACAAATGAGATATGCTAAGAGGATATCTATCAGTGCCGACGGTAAAACCTTCAATAAAACCAGCAGCTTCCACTTGCTGCAACATCTTGCTAAGAACTTCCATGATTAAGATAAAAAGGAAAGGAGACAGGGGATCTCCTTACCTTAATCCTCTAGAAGAAGCAAAAAAACCTTCAAGGGTACCATTGATCAGGACTGAGAATCTAGCAATTGAAATGCACCATTTGATCCATTGACACCATTTGTTGCCAAATCCCATTCTTCCTAACAAGTAAATCAAAAAATTCCAATTGACATGGTCAAAAGCTTTCTCGATGTCCAATTTACAAACAATACCTGATTCCTTACTCTCAGTCATAGAGTAAAACAGCATCCAAAATCTCATTAGCTACTAAAACAGTATCCAAAATCTGCCTTCATCCCACAAAAGCATTCTGAAAAGATGAAATTAGAGGATCCAAGATTTTTTTTAATCCGCTAGCTAAAACCTTGGAGAGGAGTTTATAAACAGCCCCAAGCAAACTTATAAGCCTCAAATCTTTAACATCCACTGCACGAGGTTTCTTAGAGACGAGCAATGAATGTTGAGTTCATACTTCGAACAAATCTGCAGCTTTGGTGAAACTCAGCGAATAACTGTAACAAATCATCCTTAAAAACACCCCAGCATGTTTGGAAAAAAGAAATAGTCCATCCATTAGGTCCAAGGGCTTTTTCACCGTTAAGATCATTGAGGGCCTGAAGAATTTCTTGCTCTGTAAAATGCTTTTCTAGGTTCTCGGCTTCTGTGGAACTAAGCTGAGAAAATTCTAGATCATCTACCTTTAGCCTCTAGCCAGCCTCTTCTTCGAACAACTGGTTATAAAAGTGCAGAATGCCTTGCCTAATCTGTCAATCCAATTTTTTCTCTTATTTGCTGAAGCCATTTTATGAAAAATTTTAGTGTTTCTACCACCTTCTTTAAGCGATTTAACTCTAGACTTTTGCCTCCAACTAATTTCCTCCATTCTAAGTATTTTCTTCAATTCCAAAATCTTGCTTTCTCTGCTGCTTCTGTCCAAATCTGTAAGCCTACCATCATCGTCCAATAAGTCCAGAAGATGAATATCCTTTTCAAGTTGAAGTTTCAGATGATTGATACTTCCAAAGACCTCGGCATTCCATTTTTTTAAGTCAGCTTTAAGGCAAGACAACTTTTGCATCAACCTATAACTAGCTGAACCATTAAAATTGTAGCTTTGCCACCAAGTGGCTATCATGTCTTTAAAACCCTCAACTTGCATCCACATGTTTTCAAACCTAAAAGGTTTTGGCCAACCTTGTAATCCTCCCCCATCAAGCAAAATAGGGAAATGATCTAAGATAAATCTAAACAAAGTTTTTTGGGAAATTTCAAGAAATAAGTCCTCCCAATCAGTAGACACTAGAAATCTATCAATCCTAGATTTACTAGTGCTATTGCTCCAAGTATATTTGCAACCTTCCAAAGGCAAGTCAATACAACACAAGTCATTTATGAATTCAGAAAACATCTTCATGTGTTTTGTTCTCCTTTTACAATACAATTTATCTTCAATGCTCTTAACTAAGTTGAAGTCTCCACCCATACACTAAGGAACATTCCATCGAAACACGGCAGTACCAACCTCCTCCAAAAAATCAACTTTTAAGTTGTTATCAATTGGTCCATAAACACTAGTAAAAGACCAAGTGATTTCCTCCTCCATCTACTTAAACAAACATGATACAGAATGAGATCCAGCCTCAGAATCCAGCAAAGACAACTTTCTATTATCCCACAATACCAGAATAACACCTGATGCTCCAATAGAGTCAAGAGCAACCCATTTTACCCAATTACCACCCCACAGTGATCTAACTATAGAATCATCAATAAAACTTAGCTTTGTTTCCTACAAACAAATCACATTTGGATGCCACTTTTTTAGAGAAGCTTTGATTAACATCCTTTTCCCCGACCCACAACAGCCTCCAACATTCCAACTTAGAATTTTAGGCTTCATTAAAAACACAGTGGTAACGGTTTCCTACTCCTTCCTTCGCCGAGAACAGCCAATTGAGAATCTTGTTGAGTCCCTTTCTCATAAGAAATTGACCATTGCAGATTCTTAAGTTCTCTAACACCTTTGCTGCTTCCTCGGTGCTTTCTCCTTTCACCACTTTGCTGATTCCTTCTTTTCTTTTCAATAGACTGAAGCAAATCAATAAGTTTGTCTTCCATATCCTCACTGGAAATCCCCAAAATTTTCTTAAAAGACTTCATTCTTTTTATAACCCAGGTAGAAATTTTTTGCTGGTCTTGTCCACGATCACCCAGCAGTAATATGCCAGTATTCCAGCCTTCAGGACTGCAGGAAGCTAGGGGGGTACAGTCAAGAGGCAAAGACATGTCCTCTGAGCTTAATTCAACTTCAAGCTGAAAACCTTCACCAAAAAAAGAGTCTTCTCCAAACCAATCAGCAATAGGAGCTGGACAGGTAGGGACTAAGGGTAAAGATGAACTTTCTTCAGGTTTAGATTTTATACCGAACCTCCTAGAACAATATTTCTTCCCAAAGAATCTTTCTCGGTCAGGACTAACTTCAGCCAACAGAGAGGAATTATACCTTTCCTTTAATGGTTGTCCACAGGCAGCATTAACTGCTGTTGACTGGGAAGGAACACCATTAATGTGAGCCATACTATCATTAAGAGGATGTAGTAATTCCTGATCCTTCAAATTTCCAAGGATTTCAAATTTATTCAATGAAGGGTTGCCCACCTAGTTCATTGAATTTTGAATATCACTCTTTATTTCCTTTGATGTCCTTTGATGTTCTACCTACCTGGATCCATTTAACATTCCTATCATCCTTAGAGAGTCTTTTGGGTTTCTGAACCTTAGCCTTTTGAATTACTTTGACTTTCCGATTACCAAGAGTGAGATTATTCATTGAATCAATCACAATCCCACGCGCCTCCTTTAGCTCCTCCCCTGCTGGCCGGAAAACTCCATTGATGGAGGATGCTTCTACCCAATCCACCCATGGTTTTCTCTCGACCCAAACTGGACAATCGTATTTAGTTTGGCCAACTAACAAAGGAACTGACGCCAGGACGAATCTTCCATCACCTTTAACTTTTATTCTAACCCATTTGTAATTAGATGAGCTTTTCCAACCCTCTTCTATACCTTGAAAACCACCACAATAATCTCCTCCTGTTTAAGACGCATTAACTGAGACCACGCCTTATCTATAAAACTTTTAGGAACAAATCAATCGCTCAAAATTTGTTTTCCAACAAATTTGCTGAAGCCAACGTAGTTCTTCCTCATATAAAACCATTACTTGAACATAACCTCTTCCTCCTTCCACAATTCTGACTCCTCCTTTAAACCTAAAATCCTCAGCAATATCAAAAGTGACCAAGTCTACTTGAAAAGATTTCCTGATGCAGCCCCTCAAAGAAGAGGAGTGCCATCTCCTGGAATTCCTAAAGTGGTGCATGATAGTAGAGTTACCTAATCATGCGCCGAGAGCATTCTAGCTTGTTTTAATAAACAGCGCGGTGAGCACAGAGCTAACTATTCTTTCGCCTTTAACTCTAACATAGACTCATAAGACTCAAATTCATAATAATTTTCAATTTCTAAAGCTTTGGAATAAGCTTCATTTAATGCCTTATGAGTGTATCGCTGAACTACCTCACAGATACAAAGCTTTAGCCCAAAGACAAATCTACTGCTGGCACAAGGTTCATTTTGAAAATTAGACCACTTCCTAAGAGTTCTAAATTGATCAAAATAGTCATTAACAGAAGAATCCTCCTATTTAAGACGCATTAAATGAGACCACGCCTTATCTATAAAACTTTTAGGAACAAATCGATCGCTCAAAATTTGTTTCATCAACGCCCATCGAGTAACAGGTCTTTGGTATAATTCGACTGTTTGCCAATACTCTCTAACATAATTGGTCAATTTTGTTTTGACTAGACGAATACATTGGTCATCAGACAAATTGTGATAGTCAAAAATGTATTCAATATCATCTACCTAATCAAGAAACTCGTGAGAATCGATAGTGCCACTAAAATAAGGAGGATCTTTGACAGAAGTTTGATGAATAGAACAAAATCCTACTTTATTACTCCAATATGATCGGTTTTCAAAATTTTTGGTAAAAGGATAAAAGCAATTTTTTTTAAATGCTGATATTAAAGAAAACTGAACAAAAAGAGTAATAAAATATAAAATCCTAATATTCTTAAAAAGGAATGATGAATCTAATAAATGAAACTCAATAAACAATTTTTAAGCAAACAATGGGTAAGTGATTATTTTTCTTCTTAAAAAGATGGGTAACAATGAACTAAATTCAAAAGGGAGGTAGGACGTAGGATAAATGAAACAAATGAGCAAGGTTCAAGTTCAAATTTATGTAACTCACGCTACCATATGATGTAAACATTTATCATAATTAACAATGAGAGAATTGTATCTAATCCAAACCTTTGCTCCAAATCATCAAAAGTGCTTTCTTTTGAAACATCCGAATATGAAGTCGACTGTCTTGTTGCTTGGAATTTGTCAAAATAGAATGATAGAGTGTTCTGATATTCACCAGAAAGTCGCCGGAGGTTCGTCGAAAAGTCACCGGAGGTTCGCCGGAAAGTCGCCGGAGTTCCGCCAGAGGTCGTCGAAGCTTCGCTAGAGCACAAATCAGATCACTGGAGTGTGGTGGTTATTCTGGATTTCGTCGAAGGTCGTCGACTGATCCCAGGCGAGTTCGCCAGAGGTTGGTGGTGCCAATGGTGGGGTTCGCCGGAATTAAATATTAGTAGGGACGCACAAAAATGTACTCGAAGGGTTTGAAGGTGCGTAGGGCAACGGCGGCGGCCACGACAACTACTGCAGCAGCTGTTGTTTTTTTTTTTTTTTTTTTAAACCAGAATAGTGATCGAGGTATTAGAAAGTTTGTAGGATCCTTTACTCTGATACCAAAGTTGATGTAGGATTGTAAAGAGAAAGAAAGAATCAAAGAAGAAGAAGGAAGAGATGGAGGAGGAAGAGAGGAGAGAAAGAGGGCAGCAGTTGTAGGGGAAGAATCAATAATTAAAAATATCATTCAACCTAATTAACCAATAATGTTCGTTAACCCTAATTAGGGTTAAATAGAAAACATCATGGGCCTAACACAAAAGACCTAAAATAAAATAAACCTGCACTAAAATAGCCCAAAAACAAATGGGTCCAAATAATCTCTAATAATATAAACTCATTATTAATAAAGCCCAAAACAAATGAGTCCAAATAAATAAATAATAATAATAATAATAATAAAACAAAATAAATTTAAAAATTGATGTCCCATTCACCCCCCCAAAAAAAAACTAAACAACCTGAAAACTAAACCAACCTGACCACTTTGGTTCGAGTTTGTACCAAAATCAGTTCGGTTTTGATTTAAAAAATTAACAATCCAATATTTTTAGTTCACTTCTCGAGTTAATAGACAATAGAATTGAAGCGAACCAACCCAAATCGAAATCAATCTGAAAAATATAATATATAACCAAACCCAAATCAACCCAAAAAATATAATGTATAATATAATTATATATAACATCATATATATTATAGAGAAAAATTAGAATGATTGAGTTTCAAACTTATTTGAATTTTTAACATTACTTATTTTAATGTCTAAGAACTGAAAATAAGCAAACAGGACCAACCAGAAAACCAAACTAACCCAACCCAAACGAGGCTAAACCAAACCAACCCATCTTGATCTGGCCTGACTCAAAAACTACCGACCCAACCCAATATTCTCAATTTGGTCCAATTCAATTCCAAGTTGAAATCGATTCGGTTTTGGGTCCAAATTGTAGGAAGTGAAAAAATGGTTTAATTCTAGGTTCAATACGAACCCAAACCTAACCGACCGATGCATAACCACATGCCTTATCAATCAAGTCTCACAACTGTAAATTCTAGTTTGCGGAGTATATTCACAAGGTATCCACAAATTGGACTACATGCCAACAAGCATCTACTTGTTTTTTTTTTTTTTATCAAATCTTACAAACTTGGGCACCATATATCCTTCGGGATATGGCAATTTAGAAATTACTAATAGGTAAATGGGTCTAAGATCCAAATATAATCCCCGAGTGGAGTGGAACTTTCTTGTTGGACCAAATCTCAGACATGGAGTTTCAACTGTTCCCAGGTGAGCATTGATTCAGGACTTTGGTTGTTGGCAGTGGGTCGTATTACTCGGACTCTTTAAGTTTGGGCAAAAGAACCCGCGTTGACGACACGACACGACGCCGGTGCTTGTATAGGATCTACATCCGATGCAAAGTCCATATCTCAGACAAGGCCATGCCGGAAGCTGATGAGGGTTAGAATTCTATTCCACCATGGTTGGTATGTTATTTCTGCCATAGTTGAGCAAATTGAAACTTGATGGAGCAAAGGGGGAAGATGAAGACAAAGACGATGAGACACAGAGACTTCAGTTTTAAACAGAGACAAATATGACAAGACTTTAGTTTTAGGCGGTTCAAGCGTCAACTTTCGAGACGAAGACAAAGAAACTAATGTTAAATGGCAAAGCGGGAGACAACAAAACGACTTCAGTTTCAGGCGAAGACAGAGCAGCAACTTAAAACCAATGGTTAAACGTTTTGTCTTCTATGCAGAGCTACAATATGATTTTTAATTTAAAACCCATTGTCTTCGATGTAGAACATAAAACTAGTTGTCTTCTGTATAACGCAATTTGATGTTTTATTTTAAAACTAATGATTCAACATTTTGTATTTTGTGTGTATTAGATAAAGGTAACTGGTCCCAATAAATTAATTACATAATATAATTGATTAAATTGATCTCACCATTTTGTCTTCTATGCATGCATAATACACTATTACGTACAAGCACAAATTTAATACACTAACATGACTAATTAATAAGAAACGTCTCCATATCAGACTTTTGCTCTTCCATTTGTGTATTAAATATAAAGAGTGAGTGTCACTAGAGTAGATCAAACAAACATGAATAATTATAAACATTTTAATAATTTTTAATTAAAAAAAATCATCCTAATTTCAGGTAGCCATGTGCTTTTATGATTTATGGTTCTATGGTTGATATAACACATAAGTTATATAAATAATTTAATAATTATGACATTGAAGTTATAATCATTTTTAAAAAATAAAAATAATTCTTTAAATAGCAAAAGAATGAAAATAATCTTTCAGTCATCTGTGCATGTATATTGCATGAGTCACATGTCCCCAGCTAGCTAATTTACTATACAAACATGACTGATTAACAAGAATGTCTCCCATGTGAGACTTTTATTCTTCCATTTGTGCAATAAACATAGATAGAGTCACTAGAGTCGATCAAATTAGCCTGAATGATTATAAGATTTTACAACTATTCTAATAACTTTTTTATATCCTAATTCCATATATCCGCAAGCTTTTATGATTTATGATTCGTATAATATATAAGTTCTATAAATGATTTAATAATGATGAAAATGAAGGTATAATTATTTTTTTAAAAAAAGTAAAAATATTTTATTTAACAACAAAATAATGAAAATAATTTATTTTTTTTTAATATTTTATTTAGGGTGCGTTTGGAGCGTCAAAAAATCATTAAAAAAAACCAAAAATGTGATTTAGGTAATTTTTTGGCATTTGGCGCACAGACACCAAATCACATTTTTCAGAGATTAATAGTCTAACTTTTTTACTTTTACGTTAGAAAATTGGAGAAAAAACCGTTCCAACAAATTTATGCCAGAACTTTTTTGAAACTAGTTGAACTTTTTTGACTTTTTTGTTAGAATGTTGGAGAAAGAAACCATTCTAACGGATTTTAGAGATCCATTCCAATAGATTTTGGTCAAATTTTTGGAAAGTTATTAAAAAGTGTTTAGATTTTGTAGAAAAGTTATTAGGGTTTGTGGAATTGTTATTGGGGATTGTAAAAAATTTACTGGGATTTATAAAAATTTGTTGGAATAGATATATATATATATATATATATATATTTATAAAAATTTCACAAAGTATGAGAAGTACAAAATGTGTTAGAGAATTTTAAAGGTTTTTAGAGGTTTTAGAGTTTTTCACCGCACCAAACGCACCCTTAATAACAAAAGAATGAAAATAATTTATTTATTTTTTACTCATTCATTTATTGTGTAAAAATTAATTTTTTATTTATGTCAATGACCAAAAAAAAAGCAATCAATATAAATAGAGCCAATTTTTGCGTATTTAAAATCTTTCAAAAATAATAAATGTTTGATTGTAGAAAAAAAAAATTCTTAATTTTAACATAATTACTATTATAATCTGAAATTAAAAGAATGCGATACAAAAAAGCAATTCTAATGCGACAATAGAGCATGAAGCATTTATAATATATATTATAACATATTCGTGAATTTGTTCATCTAACTACAAAGCACAATGCAATTATAATGTGATCAGAAAGAATGGCATAACAACATATCCATGAATTTGTTCATCTTACCATAGAGCACGATGCAATTATAATGTGAGTGATTAAAAAGAATGTGATAAAAAAAAAAGAAGAGAAGCAATTATAATGTGACCATAAAGCATGAAGCAGTCTAATATAATTATAATATTTATTAAAACATATCCATGAATTTGTTCACCTAACCATAGAGCACGATGCAATTATGATGTGATCAGAACAAATTGGCACAATAACATATTCATGAATTTTTTTCATCTAACCATAGAGCATGATGCAATTATAATATGATCAAAGAGAATGTGATCAAAAAGCAATTATATTGTGACCATAAAGCATGAAGCAATCTAATTAGTTAGGAGGAAATCTTGAGACACTTATAAGCAACAAAAAAATAATCAAATTTTCTTTTTTCTCATCACTTCAAGTCAATCAAATATGATTCTGAAGCAATCCAATACAATTATAATATACATTATAACATATCCATGAATTTGTGGATCTGACCATAAACCATGATGCAATTATAATGTGATCACAAAGAATGGCCCAAAAGAATACTTGGGAGGAAATCTAGAGCACTCTCACAAGCAAATAAAAAATTAAAAAAAATATTTTTTGCATCATTTTGAGTTAATCAAATATTAATTTGTAGCAATCTAATAAAATTATAATATACATTATAACAAATGACTTTTTTATAATTAAGATTAGTAAACTAATGTTTTTTCTGGGGCAAAATTTAATGGAAATAGTTGAAATTTAAAACTTTTAACACATTTAATTCAAAATTCCTATTATATAACAAAATATCATTTTATACATATAATAACTACACTCAATTAATGATTAAAAAAATAAACACAAAGCTCCTTTCAAGGAAACCATGGATGAAATGGAGCAATTATGACCACTAGAAAGAAGGTAGATCCATGAAATAAGGAAAACAAACTAGATTCCCCTTTCCAACAATTCTCCCAAACTAATATGCCCTCCACATTGCCAAGACCCCCATTAGTGTTATAAGAAAACCTATCAATACCACAAAAATACTCTTGGAAGGATGCCCCCCTTCATAGTTCCAAGGTTCCGACCATTTCCAATGTAGCCACAAATTGAAACACCATCCATCCCACTACTTCATATGAGCACTCATGGATTTGTTAAGAGGAAGGAATTACAATGGGATACAATTGGAATACTGAAAGAATTTCAAATAACTTCCAACATGTTCCACTTTTAATTATTAACAAAACATGTAAGCAAGAATGAAGTAAGAATTTTCATGGTAACAAGGATAGTTTTCCCATGATAAATCCAGAAAACAAAGGAAAAGGATGAATATTCTACCAGAGGATGATCATGTAGGCAATCCCAACAACCCTGACACAGCAAGGGTGGGAGTGAATGTTAGAATTGCAATAGATGATCATGTAAATTGTAGAACATCTCTCTCCATCCCATGGAACAACAAAACTTCTCCCAAGAAGAAAAAACAAAAACTTACATTTAATTTGATAAATAGTAAAACAAAAACTTACATTTAATTTGATAAATAGTAAAACAAAAACTTACATTTAATTTGATAAATAGTATTGTTCCACGCGTCATTGTTATGCAACATAGACATGTACCTTACATGTCAATGAATGAATCGCTATGCCTAAGCCTTTTAGTGGGACACACGAGACCATCACTAGTAACACATGTTCAGCCTTGCCAAATACCTTGAGTCCAATACCTAGAAACCAACAGCCTATAAAGGATGAACAAGGACAAAACAAGGACACACTAAGATCGGAATTCTTAGAAAATGGAGGACCTAAACCAGTAAGGGCACAGCAAAAAAATATAAATATTATGTGATACATACGAGTATTTTTATTCAAAAATAATGAAATAATTGCTCTTAACCTTAGATTTAATTGCAAAGTATGTTGCTTTATTTGAGTAGAGCTAACAATATCAAACCAAATGAACAAACTACAGAAACTAACACATAGAACTAATTGTTTGCACAAAGAATTAGAAGACAAAATGACATTAAAATGCAGCAAAAAGAACAACTACAGAAGCTGAGAAATTAGCTTGGTATAGAAATAAAATAAATGACTGAATACTAATATTTCATATGCAGTATCAACTGCAAACAAAAATTTTTGTATAAATGAAAATAATACAAAAATGGCACCATCTTTTCTCTGTCTTTCTTAACCCAAAGCTCCATTGGGAGCTCTATAAAATCCAACAGATATCTATAAATCTCTATAAAATTCAAATTTTCTACTCCCTGCACAAATTACGAGACTGCAATTTTTATCAATTTATACCAACTTTTTTCACTCAAAAAACCCTAATTTTTATTTTTCCTTCAGGAAGACAGAACTGACATTTGAATTTTTTAAAGACTCTTCTAATTTTTCTAACCTACTAGCTTGGGGTGAGCCTTGGTTCAAGGACAATGAAATACCTTCTTACCTACTGCATCATGTTAAAAGTAATGATGAAAACCGTGTTAGACAAAACAAGGTACCACAAGGTAAACAGACAAGCTCTAGGATTTTTTTTTCTTTTTTTTTCTTTGTGTGTGTGTGTGTGTGTAAGGTTGTTTCTTCTTACTTGCAACTAAACAAAACTAGAGAGTCCATATTAGCATCAATTCAAATTATTCAATAAAATCTCGAAGCATCTTCTAAATGAGAAACCAAATCCTAGTTCCCAAAATTATTTTTGTTCTCAGCACTACAATTATCTTGAGGTGATCCATTGTGTTTCAAGAGGGTCAAGAATAATTAAGAACTTTTAATAAAAGGGGAGAAGCTTGCAGCCCAATGAAATGAGAAACCAATCCAATCCCAAAATCATTTAAAATACCTCGAATCTTAGCCTCCACCTCTTTCTCCATCATTTGTTCCTGATTGAAATTTTTGAGAAATGGAAGAAGTTCTTGTAGAATATATTTGGAGTAATGAATTTTTTCTTCATCGCCAATTTCCAGTTCTAAATTCTTCAGGGAGGCGGAGTCCTACACCAAAAGGGGAAAAGTAACATCTTTTCATCTGTAAGACATTGAAAAGATACACCAAGCAAGCATACACAAAGCTGCTGAAGAAACTAACTTTAGCAGGTACATCCAATCGCAGACATGACTTGCAATTGCAATTATGACGACAAACAGGACAAGCCTCAGCAAAATCCTCCTCAGTCATTTTTGGATACCTAAGTATTGACAAAAACAAGTCACAATAAAAACCATCGGAATTATAACATAACGGAAATAATAATTTAATCTCAAAAAACTGAAATATTGAAACACCCCCCTCCCAAAAAAAGAAGAAGACGTAGTTATTAATTGAAAAGAAGCAAAAGTAATCCTAGTGACGACTGCATAAGCTTTGCTTTCAAAGCCAACTCAGGAGAAACTCAAATAGTAAACAAGAACGACAGATACATACAATACAAGAATGAAAAATGACAAAATAAACACCAATAGTGAATACAAATGCTAGCTGTAAGATATTCATATCATACCATCTAGTCATGCAGGGGACACAATATCGTTTTCGCGTACACTTGGTGCACCGAATAACCCGTCCTTTGTCATTCCTCTGGCACTGATGGCACATATTTGACTTAATTGTATTCCCCTGTCAAAATCCAACTTCAGAAAACACAAAACCCACAATGCAACTAAAAAGGCAAGATAAAGAACCCAGTTAGTACATTTTCATCCTTCTTTACACCCCTGTTCTGCTTCGAATCTCTCTTGATTTGACCCGAAGCCATTGAAGCCCTCAGAGCATACCGAGCCTCCCGGCTAATCTGCATTGGAAGAGTTGAGTTTCCCCTCTCCACATTGTCCGAATCCCGCAGTTCTTCTTCATCCTTAGCAGTTGTTCTGGAAACCCTAGCACCATTAGACGGCTTCCTTCCCCTCTTCGTCTTCTTCTTCTCCTTCTTAGCCCCACTTTCATCTTCAGAAGACCCACCAATATTACTTCCTCCACCATCACCTCCTTGGCCTTTCTCTTCCATTACTGGATCATCATCCCCCAACTCCTCCTCCGCCTTCCTCCGACCGCGCTTTTTACTCGGAGCCCCCGGCACAACTTTACTCATCGCTGAAACCCCTTCTTTATCTTCCTCCTGATTTCCCGTCATTTTCTTCAAATCCTTTTTCTGAGCCAGAAAATCTTCTTATTCTTCCCGCCTGCTTTTCCCAAGAAACGTCTTTTCCTCTTCCTTTTTCGACCTACCAGACACTAATGCCTTTGCTACGAAACTTTTCAAATTCAGATTTCTCCGGAGAGCGGGGCAGGGAGGGAGTCCGTAGCTGTTTGAGTAAAATACTGTGGGTGGATTTGGGATAGCCGAATGGGGGTTTTTCTGAATCAATGGGCTTTTATTTTTATATTTGTTCCGACAAATTAAACAAACCAATAAAAAAAAATCCCTAATTTAATCGGACGATGAGATGTGGAATTCTAACTTGCACTCCAGTGCGCACCAAGCTCGCTGAACGTAGGTAATTTCCTTTTCTTTTTTTTTTTCTTGGTGCTAGTTTCAAACCTAACACTTTCATATATTCACATAAGGTTCTGTTATAGTTCTTTAAAGCATATTAAAAAAAAGAAAATTGCTAACTTTCAATTTAATAACATTTTATATCAATTTCTTTTAACATAATTTTTGAAATATTAAATAATCATGTCCCTAATTTTTTTTATTCCCTCATTATTCATTATATGGGAGAGAGTGATAAAAAATGATAAAATTTAATAAAGATCGTGAATTCGTAATTCGTATATTAAAATAAAAAATAAATAAATTTTAAAGATTTTTAATAATTTTCAGTGAATCAAACAAAGCTTTGATAGTTAATAATACAACCGTAAATATACTAACAAATAAAATAATGAGTAGTATTAAATGCATTTTATTATTAATTTTTCATATTTTACAAAACATTATTTATTTTTGGTAAGTCAAAAGTGAAATACGTTTAGTATTTTTTTTAAATAATATAAATTTATATTATAATATATTAATAAATATAATAAATGATTATTACATTGACATCTATTCTATAATATAAAAATAGTATAATTTCTTTCCCCTACTCTTCTTCACCATTATACTACGTGACATATCTCTTTGTTCTCCTTTTTACTTTTATTTTCTTTACATATTTTTTGAATTATTTTTAAAATTCCTTCCTTCTCTCTTCTTTTCTTCTCTTTTCTCATCTACAAAATTTTTGTTTCTTTGTCTCATGTCGTTAAAATATTACAACTCCACTTTTTCTTTTGCCTTTAAAACACCTTTTCTTCTCTTTTCTCATCTACAAAATTTTTGTTTCTTTGTCTCATGTCGTTAAAACATTACAACTCCACCTTTTCTTTTGCCTTTAAAACACAAAAACGATGATATATTATTTAAATAAAGTTCAAAGAACTCATGAACTCTCAAAAATGACTCACTTGCTTGAATTTCAAATTCAAAAGGGAACTCATCTACTTGAGTTCAGAAAAAAGACCCACTTGAGTTAAGAAAAATGACCTACTTGATTATAAATTTCATATAAAAATGGTTTAAAAAAACTCACATACTTATAAAATAATTGTAAATTTTATATATTTCAATAATTAATTTTAAAACACAAATAAAAAATCAAATTAAAATAAAGAGCACTAAAAAAAATTTAATAATAATTAGATTATTTATCCTATAATAACTCTTAGTATTTTTAAAATTTAAAATTGTCGAATATTAATTAGACTCAAGAATAGTTATTTTTTAAATAATTTTAAATTTAAATTGGTCACATTTACTATATTTGTTTTATTTTATAAAGCACATATGATTAGTAATAATATTTTTATTTGAATTATTTTTATAAAATTAATTAAAAATTTATTATCAAATCACATGTGCATTCTATATATTCATCGTTCTATTTTTTTATTTTTAAAAATCTTTGGATAAAATTAGTTTTGAGATTGGTTTTTTCTAAATTCTAATTTTAAATTTAAATTGATACCATATTTTTTAGATTAATAAGAATATTTTTAATTTAAGTTATTTCTATAAAATCAATCGAAAAATTATTACTAAATCCTCTGTGGCATTCTTAATATTAGTTACCTATCGTTGCAAAATTTACATATTTAAATAATTAATTAAGGTTTACATATTTAAATAATTAATTGCAGTTGAAAGAAGAATTAATTAAATTAAAAAAAATTAACACTCCCCACAATAACAACTCTTAGTATATTTTAATTTAAAATTAAAAAAAAAACTACTTATTATTAATTAGGCATGAAATTGCTTATATGTTAATTAGGCTAGAAAATAAATGTTTTTAAGCTTAATTTTAAAATTAACTTAGTCATGTTGACGATCGATTAAAAATCGAAATAATAGTATTTAGTATTTGAGTTATTTTTATAAATTACAATATACAATTAACATAAATAATATTTTTAGTTTGAGCTATTTTTACAAAACCAATCAAAAAATTAATTTAATAAAATTAAGATTAATAATACTCAAGCTTATTTTGTAAAATGAATAAAGAATTAAAAAAAATAAAAACATATATTAAAATTAACAAATAATTTTGAAATAAAAAAAGAGATTAGGTCGATTAGATAAGTTTGTGATTTAATATATATTTTAGAACAAATTTAATTTTTATGATTAGGTCTAATCAAAATTTGGTAAAATATAAAATTTTGGCATTCATATAAAAATTAGATTACGATTAAATATATCGGCTCACTAATATTTACACAAATAAAAAATATAAAAAATAACTCAATAATTATTTAATGAAATTATTCAACTTTATTAAAATATTTTTAATATATTTAAAATTATCTTTTACCTAAAAAAATATTATGCAATTCCGTGCATCACAACTACAACAAGTTTAATACAGACATCAAAAACAATTGCAGCAAGTTTAATAAACTAAATTAAAGAAATCTAACTTCAACATGGATATAAAGTCCATGATCAATGCCTGCACAGATTTGTTTGTTTGGATAGAAAATATTTTATCTATAAAGATAGAAAACATAAATGTAAAATAGATAGACCCAAAAAGCAAGTAAATTGAAAAATGCGTAATAGGAGAAAAAGGCAAGAAAGGGTAAAAATATTTTCAACCATCAAGTAACGTAACACTCTTTCTTTTGTATCTCTGATTTCAGAAAAAATATAAAAAAAAATCTTGTAACAAATGAATTAGAATATATTAGACTATAAAAAAAAAAAACAAAGTACAAAAAAATAGAATTGCACAAAGAGAGAGAGAGAGAATGCATTTTGCAACCGCCTAGTACCTTGAGCGCAAACAATCACTCCGAGATACCAAATGATGTTGGACCATTTTATTTGTCTTCGATCACCTATATTTGCAAAAGTATGCTTATAGATCATTCATAAAAAATTTTAAAGAAAATGAAAAAACAAAATCACCTAAAGCATATATAATGCCGCATTTTTTTATTTCCTCATTTAACTAAAAAATCCAGCAATAAAATGTAAGAAAAATAAAAGAAGAAGAAAGTCAAATTGCACAAAGCCAAAACAGAACCAAACATAATGCCACATTTTATTATTTCCTATTCAGCTAAAACAATCTAGTGATAAAATGTAAAACAATCATCCCACAGGCACAATGTTTTAAATTAATAATTAAAATTGTTTCACAAAGTAACATCATCTCAATATCTTAAATGAATTCAATCTCAAAAAAATTCATTACATCATTATCCAACACTTTTTTCTTTCATTATCCCATGAAAGAACATCCAAAACAAAGCCAAATATAATGCTGCAGTTTTTTATTTCCCTCTTTAACTAAAATATTTCAGCAATAAATATTTGACTTTGTTCAAAACAAAGTAAAAAAACAAATTCATAGAATCGTGAAATGAAATCTAGAACAAAGCTATATATAATGTCACATATTGAAGCTTTCATTTTCAAATATCAAATATTCCTTAAATCATAGGGGACTCATGCACCTCAAGTCTATCAATGAAATAGACAAGCAAAATACTTGAAATCTCTACTCGCCTCAAAGTCAACTTACTTCTATAAACCAAGTTACCAAATTTTCAACTTCAAACAAACAATGTATATCGAAATAAACAACGAAGAGCATTTCATTCAATCCTTTTTAAGAAAACTAAGCGACAAAACCAAATGAAAAAGTTTTAAGTTACATTTCTATGTGCAAACTATCGTATTTAAAGCTCCTAGAGAATGGAAAAACATAGAAAATTCCAAATTTTTATTTTCTATTAGGTTTTCCTACAATTTGTTGTCTTTTTTTTTTTCTTTTTTCAAGCCTCAACCTACATAACAAGTATCAAATCAAACACTAATCCAAACCTCTCCATTCATTTCACTACCAAACACAACAAAGATGAGAGATTGAGTAAACCAACTTTATTATTTCACAAACTAAATTCAAAAACAATAGAAAACCATCAAAACCTATAATCAACTTGCTACATCTAATCACAAATCATGTAAGCCTAAATCCGAAAGAAAACCCAAGTATCATTCTCAAACAAATATAAACAGAACACACAACAAATCCAAATTCAAAAAAACCTATAAAAAGTACTTGAAGATAAGAAAAAAGATGACAACGTAAAATGACGGAAATTAATTGGAGAAGAGGGCAAGTTCTCAGCTGAACTCGTTAGCAACTGAGCTTCACGCACTAAACTGTGCGAAAGTGAAGAGGAAAAATGGCTTGACGTGACTCTGACTCTAGAAATGAACGCGGCGCAACACTGATTCCAGGACGTTAGAGCCTGCTAGTACTTCAATCACCTATAGGCTGCTAGTCCTTCAAAATAAAGTTTGGATACAGATATTTTGAATGATGATAGATGGATTGGACAATTTTTGGTGGAAAAGGGTTAAAACAAAAATCTCAGCCATTGATGAAATAAAATATAATCTCAGCCATTTATGAGGTTATATATGCCCTTCTAAACAAATATCTTCCTTAAATGCCTTATTGGTGAATCAGTGACACAAAAAGTAAGTTTTGTTCATAAAAAAATTAATTCACATTGAGGAAATGCGAACCAGAGATAAAAAAATCCACATAAAAAAAGGATTTTAGGAAATTTTACCAATCAAATAAGAAATTTCTTCCGATTTTTCTATTTCTAGATTAAGTTAGTAGGCAACCACTTATAAGACGAATCAAATAGGTAACCATTGCTAATCTTAAATATCAGGCCAAGGGTCATGCTTTTTCTCTTCCAGAAAGGTAAATGTCGTTAATAAAAAGGGTAAATTACATCTACCTCCCTTTAACATTTGGATAATTATATTTGGCACCCACAATAGTTAAAAGTTATACTTACTTCCCTTATTTTGAAATTTTATTAACATTGATCCCCTTCTGATAAAATTAACTGTTAAAACCTAACAGAAAATGTTAAAATAACTAAAATTTTTAGTGTTTTTCTTATTTTATCCCTTACTCTCTCACATTTTCGTTAGTTTTTTTTTTTTTTAACAAAAATCCTAAAAAATAAGTAAAAGCAAAAAGTTTTTAAGAATTTTTATAAAGAAAACTAACAAGATATGAGAGAACAAAGGATAAAATAAAAAAAATATCTAAAACTTTGGTTAATTTAACATTTTATGTTAAGTTTTAATGACTGATTTTTTTTAAAATGGGTCAATGTCAACAATATTATGAAATAAGGAAGACAAGTGTAACTTTAAAATGTTTTAGGTGCTAAGTATAATTACCCAAGTGTTAAGAGGAGGTAGGCATAATTTACGTATACATAAATAGTTACATGTCAATTTCTCACTCATTTCTATCTTTAATAAAACAGATTTCCAATAATCGTTAATAATTAGAAACATATACATAAGGGGCCTAAGTTTCTCTTATTTGTCTTACATGGTTTAAACTCGCTTTTCCTCATGTGATTCATCTACATGTCTCTCATTTGTGAGACTGGAAGAGGCAAGCATGCTAGTCCCACATCTCTTTAAGAAAATCTTATGATATACTATCATATATGTGGACTTTTATCTCTAATGGGTTAGATATTTTTTAAAACCATAGGGGGCCAAACGTTATATTTGGTTGTTACATAATGATATTAGAGTTGTAATCCAAAAATATAGATCATATGTGGATGTGAGCCAATGCGGAGGGTGAATTATAGTACCCCAATTCAAGTACCAACTGGACTCGAGTCATCACGAAGATAGATAGTCATTGATAGCAACATTGATATTTACATGGCAATAGATTCAAGTTTCACCTAAATAAAAACATGTTGAAGCTATACTGATTGCGCTACCATAAACATGTTAACATTGCATAAAAATGAAAACACATTAAAGTTGCACTATAATGACAACATAAAATGATAACTCACAATATGACAACTAAAAACTTGAAATCACAATACCTAGTGATGGATGATATCGCCTTATTTTACATATTTAATTCTGTAGATTCATTAACTTGACATATTACTTATATATCTATAAAAGGTTAATTAAACTTTACCTCCTTGAGGTTTGACTAAAAAAGATGTAAGAGCATCTACTACTTCAGATGCTCATCGGTCTATTTGTAGAGAATGGAGAATTTCCTCTGGTTTCAGCTAAGCAAAGCAAGAGCACTGTTTCTTTTCGTCTTACTGGTTTAACAGTTGAGATTTATATATTGTGTTGTTTCCTTGACTTGATGCTATTGTATCTTCTTTTGGGCAAGTTCCTTAGCTAAATTAGGATACAATAGGCTGCTTTGTTTAGAAAACTTTGATGGGTACTGTCATTCTTTTGTATAGTCTTAGTAACTATAGATAGTCTGCCTGAGCCTATTTGGACTAAGCTCTAGGGTAAACTTGGGCCTCTTTATTATACATTTTACTTTACTAATACATTTTTCTTACCTAGCCAAAAAAAAAAAAGACATAACTCTCCTTTAGTTTGTAATTTAGACTAAAATGCAAAATTGATAAAATTTGTTAAATTTAATTAGATTTGTGTCTCACGTGCTATAAAGGTTCACATGTTGTAATGACTTGATTTTCATAATTTATATTTTTGACATTATGACTATGTATTTTTAAATATTAAATTTATTAATATAATTGGGTTGGAACGTGTTTTAGTGTTGTGTTTAGTTAAAATCCTGAGTTATAGTTTTATCTTTGTCATGTGCACAACTGTGTACATTCTATGTGCATGGCTTTGGTTTGTGCTTGGTGTGCACATGACTCTTTTTCTGTTGTGCACATGAGTCTTGTTTGGTCTATATGTTTGAGTAGTTCACCTGTTCTTCTTGGTTTGTTCTTCTTGGTTTCCTGGTGTGTTGTCTTTGAGAGTTTGACTATTGTTTAGCCACATTAGTCATCTAATGTCCCATTATAAAAACCAAGATTTTTATTCACCTTATATTCATGATAATCTAGAAAGTTGATAACTTGAAAACTTTTTGTAATGATAAAATTTATTGGAAGTATTTTCAAATATAAATAAACTCCATGTGGGCATTTAATATGAATTTACTAGACTTTTCATCCAAACAATCTCTAACTCATTTACCCATTTGGTTTAACCAAAACCCAATAACCCATGAATCAATCTATCATTCAACTTGCTCTTAACTCATCTAAACTTATCTCATCACTCATCGAGTTGACTTATGAATAATAGACTTCAATCACACTCTTTGTAACATTGTCTTATTCCCCCATTTCTTCCAAATTTCACCCAAATTCATTATTCAAATAGTAAAATTCAGAACCAATTTTAGATCTTGACACTTTCTTAGCATTCTTGATCCAATTTTGATGGCTTTAAAGATTTGAGGAGGGCTTTGTCTTCCTCCACCGATACTTCTTTTTCACCCGATTAAACCTCCATATATCTCCTATATAATACTCAACTCAATTAATTAAATAATTCAAAGAAATCTAGATTGTTTTGAAAAGAAGCGTGCTTCCAAAATTTGTAAGAGTTAACCGAGAATTGTGGTGTGTTCAGGAGAAGAATAAAAGATAGAAAAGATTAAAATTTTTTTGATTTCGAAAATCAATTTGGTCTCCTTCTTGGATCAAGCCCCAAATTCTTCACTGAGAAATGCGTTCCATGTCTTCAATTTGAATTAGAATGATTATATCTAGGATTAATTTGAAGTTAAAATTTTTTCGGGTTTGAAACATGAAACTTGATTATGATTGAGATTTGATTAATTATCTTCATAAATTGTGCAATTTAGTTGATTCATGTTCTTAAACATGTATACTTAATTGGCAAATGTTCGTATGTATTTATAATGGTGTTATATGGTATTTAGAACACAAACCTGTACCAAAGTTAGCATGAAAACACAAAACATGTCATACCCCTATTTTAGGACACATGTTTAGTTCTCTAAATAGAGGGGGACACTTCTACTTCTTCTGTCCTTGTTGTATTAAT
The DNA here is from genome assembly GCA_019916065.1 of Vitellaria paradoxa. Lineage (NCBI taxonomy): Eukaryota > Viridiplantae > Streptophyta > Magnoliopsida > Ericales > Sapotaceae > Vitellaria > Vitellaria paradoxa. The sequence continues at coordinate 22,817,858 of CM034236.1, forward strand.
AAACATTATTTATACTAAGAATCCATTATTTAAACACAACACAACCTATCAGATTTATATTCATTCTTCGGCATACTAACCAAAATTTCACAAACGCTGAAATAAATACAAACTTCTGGTTTCTCACCTATTAAACCTCGCTTCAGTCTGGTACTATTAAAACTATAGATTTATTTATACAAATTTTAAACACTAACTCATGGTAGAATAGCAAAAATAGAATCACTCAAAGTTTCCTCTGAGCACTTGCAGCCACTTTTAGACTCAACCTGAAATGTGTAAATTTTGGTGTGAGTGTCACACACTCAGTGGAAGTATTAACCTTAAGATAAAAGATAGTAAACACGTATCAAGAATAATCCACAGTAATTATCCAGACAATTATTCCATAATCAAGGGTGTGTTTGGAGTTGTATAAAAGTGTATAAAATAAAATAAATTTGTAAAAATAAATGTCTCGTAATTCATGCAGTGAGTGAAGAATTTAAATTTTGTTGTCTCGTAATTCGTGTTTGTAGAGATTTGTAAAATTGTATTTTATTTTGTTTAGCTCCAAACAGAGCACAAATATTCATTAATTTAAATGTATCATAACCTAACAGTAATAAAAACATTCCAACTCACAATTCCTCGTCACTTATCATTAATCAATCGTCATCATCATCACTAGGCCCCAATTAGCCATCATATAATATATTTGCATGATAAATGATGCAAATGATAATGCAACACACATTTGGCCCCATTTGGCCTATGAGTTGAGCGCTCAATTATGGACAGTGGCTTTAATTTAGCATGTCTCATTAGCCCCATCTGGCCTGTCCCCATCTGGCTTCATCATTGGTCCCATCTGACCTGGCCCCATCTGGCCTCATTTATGTATTTATTTTATTTTTCTGGCCCCATCTGGCCTGGTCTCATCTGACCATAATGCTAGTGTAATGCACACAATCCATGCTAATATGCAATGATGTTTTTCTTCCCAGTAAAATATTACTTTCCAAACTTATCATTCCACAAAATAGTTGCACCTCATATCTAATCCAATAATACAATAATCCATAAATATTCAACAATTCACATCAAAATGATTAAATAGTGACACCAACAAATAAATAGATAAAATTTGTAAATAAATATTTAATACCTTTTACCCTTAAGTTTAATACACCCACCTGGACAGCAAATATTATGAGAAAATCAACCTACTGGGGTGGTTGCTGCTGATTCTTTTCGGGTCCTAAGTTTAACCTAAACAAATTATGCAGATCAGGCATCAAACAGTTGAAATATAACCCAAATCAAGTAATAATGTAAATTTAAGAAATAGAATCTAACCACCCCATTTTCAACATACTTAATTTATTTAAACTTCCCTATAATTGATTTTAAACTAATAAAATAAAATAACTTACCTCAGCAACTAGCAAAACTTTTAAATTTTCTTCTTTCTCACAATTTCTTCCTCGCTTTCATTCTTACTATTTTTTCCCTCCGTTCTTCCTTACTGTAAATTTTTTCCCCTTCTCGCCGAACTCTACCACACGCAAGTGTATATATTCAGGGGGGAATAAGAAGGAAGACTTAAGTCTTCTGCCACCCTAACCACTCTCATCAAATTTCCTTTACTTTTCATTTTTTTCTTTACAAATCATAACTGCACACACAGGCGCGCGCGCGCACACACACACACACACACACACACACACACACACAAAGACATATGCATATATGTTGACTTTGCAACTTCATTTCATTTTTTTTTTCTTCTATAACCTGTACATGTTCACACATACACACATAAACTTATATATATATATAACCCATCACACACGCACACACTCACATAGACATATATAAGTATATATATATTCCATCACACACACACTAACCGCCACATTATTTTTTTTTCAACTATTAACTTAGTAAGTTACTTAATCTATTTACTAATTGATTTAGATTAAACTAAACTAACACCATTAAATTTCAAATTATAAAATAAAAATTCAATGAGTAATGCAATTAACAATAACGAAAATGTAAGATGTCACAAAACAGTCAATTTGAATTGCACTGGAATTCTAGAACTGGATGTACCGTCAGAACGTCTACCCAAGCAAAAGTGTTGATGATGTCATCTGCACACCCCGTCCAGATGAAAAGGCTCTGGCTACGGCACTAGGTGCTGCAACACACTCCTAAGGGGTTGTTTTGGTTTTGTGTGCTACTATTGCAAGACCCAATCTTAGTTGTTTTGGACATTGTTAGGTCAAATTTCAGTGTTCAAATGTTATAAATATTCCTAAAATAATTAATAACACATTACTTAAGCCCCGATTTAATTTAATTTAATTTAATTCCTAAGGCCTAATATAATGACATATACCAATTGTTTGATGAAATACCTAAGTGAAAATGTTGAACCCAAACTACCTAGTGGGTTTTTAATTGACATAAGATCATTCTAAATGGCTTTTAGGTATTATCTTGACACCCTAACACTTACGGTAATTTCCTACATATTTAGTAGGTATGGCTTAAAAAATTTTATTGAAATTAAAATGCCCATGAAATGTATTTATTTGATAAAATTTCTAAATGAGCGTTTAACTTAATTTTCCTTAATTGGGCTCTTAAACAATTTTGGTTGATCTTATTAAGTTTGTAGACATTATTTTGTCAACCTAACACTTTATGTAATCTCCATCCATTATTAAATTAGATTCTCATGACTCGGTCAATTTAATGAGATTAAATTTCATAAAAAATTTATTTGACCAATAAATACTTATTTGGATATTTCCTAATATTTTAATAAATAATGTTGGAGTAACCTTATGGAAATTTATGGATATCTTGAAGCTAGGAATTTATTTTCCAAAACTCAAATATCTAATTTTATATACTTTATTATCAAATTCGGAATAAAATAATACTAAGAAAAATTTCTAAAATTGGAAATCTAAGAATTTAATTATTATTTTATATTCCATAAAATAGTAAGAAAAAGAATAATAGGCAAAAAAACTAAGATGAGGGCTAATGAAGTTCAACGTCAGGACCTTGCAGTCAATAATTGGGTCATCTTTTCACTAAGCCACTAGCCTCAACTTGGTTAAATTTTTTATTGATTCTTATATTAATCATGTAGGACTGACAAGCTAATAAAAAACTTAACCTAGTTAAACACTCAACCTTAATTAATTATTAGCAAATTAATATTTTGTTTGTGTACTTTTAATTATTTATATATGTGAATGTAATATTTGTAATTATGTTTATTTTTAGTTGATTTGAGAAATTCATTATGGAAATGTTGACAACTTAAAATGAGAGACTTGGAATTATGAATGAATGTGACTAAATAATCCCACATGTGGCTCATCATCCGAAATCATTACTTGGTTTGAATAAAAGGTCATGTTTCTGTACAAGATACTATTGGAAATGTTAAAGAGTGAAAATAAACAAAAACCACATGGTGCTAAGGTTATTATTGGTATTGGGTGTGATGGTTGGATATTAGGTAGAAATGGCCATTTTAAGTGAAAATGGGAACTTATCTGTTTATTGTTTGGGTGCCCCCTTTATTAGGTATCCAGTCGCGATTGTTAGATTTGGTCCGTGACATCTGTTGGAACACATTAGATACAAAGCCTGTAAAGTTATTAGTTCCCAAGGGTTGAGGTAAAGGAGGTTGATTAAGTAAGGAGGATTCTAAATAGTGCCCATTTTTTCTAATCTTACCATGACTTACAACTTTTTTTCTTTTAACGTATGGAATGTTGTGTTTTGAAATTATTTGCTTACATCTAAATCCTTTTAGTGATTGCTATATGTTAAAATGTAAAAATTTATGAAAATAGTATTACTATAGGGTTTGATCCTGATGCTTTAAAGATCTACATCTGAGATTTCTACCACTGTAACACTGATTTTATTATGGTATAAAACTACAACATTAAATTATTAAGGTGAAAGTGAAATATTGGTTACAGTGACAACTAATCCAAATTGTTGTAGGTTTAATTTTACGTTGTTCATTTATAATTATTTGAATTGTTTGCCACACGAATGACATGCCACTTAATCACATTTAAAATGAATTATTCGTTATATGAATGATATGACACCTAATCACATTTACTGTGGTAGGTCACACAATATAATGTAATATTATAGCCATTACATATAAGCACCTAGGGGGATTTAACTACCAGGTTTTAATAGCTTACCCCATTTTGGAAAAATTTTTCAGGACAATGAGTACAAGGACAGATGAACAATAGGTAAATTAATGAACCTAGATAGTTGACATCAAATTTGATATCAATCCAGTAATAACCAGATTTAGACTATTGAATTAAAATTCAACGATCCAAACACATTCATAAATTTTGAATTTAGAAAATGCAAGCCACATCCAATCACATAACCATAGCTCTAATCAAAACCAAATCACAACTGGAGCAAAATACAACATAAAAATATAACTAAATAAAATCAGCTACAGTTGTAACTATGCATAATTCTCTATAATATAATTACATCCCAATCGAAGTACTATATAAAAAAAATATAACTTGCCATTTTGTCTAAGGGCACAATAGAATAACATAAAACCTCCTAATGAGGTAACTAAAATGAAATAACGAAATAGAAGGATAGTCTAAATGACTTAATCAAACGTCTCCTCTGGTAGACCCATCTCAAAACCTGTAACCATAATTGTAAAAGGCATTAGTCCACGTGTGCCTACCATACATGCAAGCATTCAAATACGCAATACATACCCTAATATGATGCTATTTGAGTCATGCAAACTATATAATGTTATGGTATCAAAGTCAGTTAATTATATCAAGCTAACATCCAATTAAAATCTTCTTATCTTACATTCTCATTACCGGTTCCATTAACATATTATCTTTTGTACCATATGTTCATCTATCATCTTAATGGTATATCCATTATAATATTACATCATCATATCATGCAAACAATTACAAAACAAGAACACACATGTCAACCAATACTCACCATTGAGACTTAATCCCAACTCACACACATTGACACACCAATACTCAACACTCAGATTCAATTCTAGCTCACTCACATACCAACACATGGGATAGGTACTCTATATTATAAAAACAATCCAAATATACCATTGTAGATGTCTGCATTGCGAAGACAATCCAAATACACCATCATAAGTGTCCGTGCTATGAAGGCAATCTAATTACACAATTGTAGGTGTTTGTGCTGTAAAGGCAATCTAATTACATTTTGTGAGTCATTAGCCCACTGGAAAAAATAACAAGCCTTGTGTAGGTTAGGGGAGTTTCAACCCCTAGGTGTGTAACCCATATTTAATAGTATCTTCCCAATCCAAATTGACTCATACGAGGCACACGGACAACTCGACACAACTATGTCCATATCTTGCAACACACAATTGCTTCAATTCATCACTACTTCACAATCATATTCACTATTAATAGAATGTCGTAGTCCTCTATAGGACATCATAGTCCAAACCATTTCATTGGATTATTAGTCTCAATGTCTCTCATATCATCTCATTTATATCAATTTTATCTATACTTACTACCTTTGATTTATTTTATCATACTATGCTCACCAATTCCTTAATCATTATCCAAGATTTGTAACTAAATATATTCACTTAATACCTTATTTCATTATTAAGTCTTTTATCAAAATATCATCTTTTAGCTTACCAAAAATTATTCTTCTAAACATATCAAGTTTTCCACATCCATTTATTGGAAATATTTCCTTAGAACACTATTAAAAATTAATGTCATTAGTTTTGAGAAATCCCTATTTTCAATTTCACCTCAAATAATATCATTTCTAAAAATCTCATTTCCAAGATCATTTTCAAAGAAACCTATTTTGAAAACCTTATTGAGCTAAAGTCATTTTAGAGTATCATTTGCAATCACTTTGTTATAAACATCCTAGGGAATCAAAATGACATCAAACATCTTTTTTCTAAAACTATGAGTCCTCAAATCCTTATAAAAGAAACTTCTTTTTATTTTTGGAAACCTTTTTTATTCTTATCGAGTTACTCTTTTGAAACCTGATTTCTAAAATTATTTTCAATTCATTTCTTGGAAAATCAAATTAGAATACCAAACATCATCTTGTTGTTAAAAATGTTTTTAGGTAATCAAGAACCTATATAATAAAACCTCCTTTAAATTATTTACACTTCGAAATAATTGTAGAAATCAGTACCCACACTCTTAGAAAAACTAAAAAAATACAGAGAAGAGACCATCCGAGCACACGGGAAATCAAAGGGGTGTGCACAAACCAAGCCCGGACACAGGGGTACCTTAGCCCAAGCGCACGGGGCCATGGTCGGGCACATGGGTGCTTCTACATTAGAACGTCTTCTTAGGTTCTATTTTTGTTTTCTAACTTCCCAAGTTTGTTTTTCACAAATTCAATGCCAAAACCACACATGCTTATATTCATTTTCAGTCTTTACCATCCTACGAACATAACCATATCATCAATTCATCAATTTATTAAACCAGACGCGGGAATTTGATCTACAATGTTCATCTTCTACCTCGATTCATGAATATATAAACATTTACATAAAATAGTTTGTATTTTCATCATTTTTAAGCAACAATTAAGCAATACAACGATACAGTTTGTGCAATGAGCTTGGACACAAACCAAAACAATCAAAAGACATGTAAAAAAGCAAGCAATCCCTATCTCAGTGAACTCAAGAAGGAAGAATAGCAAGCTGGAAGGTTCAGGAACTTGTCAAAAACCCACAACAGTTGATTTATCCTCTCTAACACCAATGAATCTTTTCAATACACTTATTCTAACACTAATTGAACTTTTGAAAAAGAATTAAAACTCAATTAGGTGAATTCTGTCTTGAATCAAACCTTTCTCCCCTTTTTGTCATACCCCACTTAAGGATGTACTAAGCTGAGTATCTCAAGCCTTAGCCCAAGGAACACGAAAGTCTAATCCTTATTCAAATAAAATTAACTAAAGAAACATCAATGATAAATTAATCTTCTCATTTAAAATCAATAAGACCAGAAAAATGCTCTACTAATATCCCAAACTCAAAATAACTAGATATCAATAATTAAAACAATATAAATTATCAAAACTTTAGTCCAGCTACTAAATAAAATCCATAAAATAAATATAGAACTTTTCCTTAAGAGGCCATAACTTATGGTCTTGACTGCTAGAGTCCATGATTAGTTCTCTTCATGCCCATCTGAAAATATAAAATGAGGGATGAGCTAAAAAGCCTAGTTAATTGTTTTTCAAGCCAATCATAATAATAATAACTTTGAAAATAATAAAATTTTTAGTGCATAATATATTAAAAAAATTTCAAGTAAAATAATTTCCATGCTTAATTTATAGTAACTTGAAGACCTGTACGATCGAGTATAATAACATCCATAAATCAATCTGTCGAGTACAACAGTGACGACAAATATTAATTTATGGACTATCACGTGTTAATTAAATTCATATGTGCCAATATAAATTCTCATGGGCAATGCCCGTTTTATCTAATATCACAACTAGAGTCACCCAGTCTGTCTCTTAAGTTCTTACTAAGTTGATTTGATTGAGGTCATCGCAGTTTTCATGAGCCTATTCCCTAGTTACTAGAGTCACACTGCTTAAGAAGCCTATCCCTTGAACTTTTATTTTAATTCCAATAACCACAATTAATTATTCATCACATTCCCATAAATTCAAAACGAACACAAGTGTTCAAACATTTTTTTCTTATGCTCAGTAGCATAAAAAACATAATCTCTTATTAAAATAATAGAATTTTCATATAGAGTAATTCAAAAAATTCAACCTAAAAAAACCTTTATGTATGGAACAATTTACAAAATTAATACTAGCAAGCCAAACAACTCACATTATGTCCAAAAATGTAAATGTAAAATAAATCAGAAGAATTCTTCACAATCCTGAATACACAAATATAATTACCTATTATTAAAAAATCTATCTTAATTTATGATTAATAAAATTATTAATAACTAACTCCCTTTCTAATAAATTAATTAATATAAATAATTAACTTATCAAACCATCCCAAACAGCTTGCTGACAACCAATCTAATAAACTTTTTTTTCCCAGTCTAGCATTCTTTGTCTTTTGTGTGCATTTATATACACACACAAACCCTTCAATCACATTAAGTCACAACCAATTTTTTTTTCTCTGCCAACATCTTCCATCAAACCATTAATATAACACCTATGCATATACACCATTTGCACATGCAATAATAGCCTCATTTTTCTTCCTCTCTCTCTCTCTCTCTCTTTTGTCACTTCAATCAAGCTGTCAATCACACACACACAACTAATTTAGGCAATGCTTTGCCCCCTTTAACCAATCCGTCGTGTATATATATATTTTTCAAAATCTACACCTACCGATGAAACCTACTAATGCAAATACATATACACAAACCTTTTTTAATCAATCACCCAGTTTTCATCTACCAATCAATCTAAACTAAAAAAATAAATAAATAACTAACATGTGAAATTTTTTTACCACCGCAGCTTCTCCTTCTCTTCTCCCCTTTCTCTCTCTCTTTCAAAAAGAATATAATAAAAACCCTACTCTACACAACCATATATATATAGCCTTTTTTAATCACATGTTATTACATCCACTTAACTTATCGTGGGCCCCCAATTACATTTCAATGATAATAATTCTTTACAAATATCCAATGGTCCATACCCAAAAATAAAGAAAATAATAATTTAAATATTTCTTAAATAAAACTAGCCGTTTCCAATTAAAAAACAACACATAATTAAAATAAATAATTAATAAAAAATTAACAAAAAATTTATTTCTAGGTCGTAACATTTCTCTATCTCAGTTCTTCAACTGAACCCACACACATATGTATATACATACATATATATATAACCTAATGCTTCATAGTGAAAGAAAGCAAGCTAGGGACATGAGTAATGGAGCTACGTCTAGACTAGGCTTGCGTTTGTGTAGCTTGAGGAGTGAAAAGATGAAATCAGCCAAAGATTAGGAATCTGACGTAACTTGCACTAACCTACTGATGCACCTCGAGTGCACAGAGGTAAGGGGCGGGCACACGGGCATCCTTCATGTGCACAGGCAATAGGGGCAGATGCCTAGTCTACTTTAACTTAACTAGTTTTGAGTGATTTTTGTAGTTTGGACCAACTCTAGCTAGAAGTTAAACAAAATCAGATTTTCTTAGTTTGGCCCTTCTCTAGCTAGAAGTCAAACAAAATAAAGGATTTTGACTTAAAAAATGATCTCTACTGGGTGAACCCTGCTGTCACAACATCGGGCATGAAAATCCTTTTTAAAAAGGTATTTTGGGTCTCTTAACTCTCCACAGGTCAAAAGTTTTGATTGAAAGAATGTTCACTGAAAAATCTTTTAGTTCCACTAATTCTTGTTAGTCTTCTTAGGTACTAATGTGCTAAACCACATTCTCAATGTATTTATAAATAACATAATAGTTTTCTTGAAAAATATGGGTCATCATAGGGGAAAAGAAAGAGAATGAGATAAGTTGGCTGCATTGGAAATTGAAGAGATTTTTTTGCATAAGGTACAAAATTGATTTTCATTAATTTATGTCTCGAATATTTTGCAGTTAGTAAAAAGAAGAAGAACAAGAACAAGATAGATTGTATGTACATGTAAGAGAGATGGGTGTAGTTTTTGTTTTGTTTTTGTTTTTCTTAACTCATGTAAATATATGCATCAATAGGATGTATACACAAAATATATTGGTAGGATCTAAAAAAAGAGTTAAATTGAATTGAATGAAAGTGATGAGTTAATAATATAGGATATGTGTGTGTGTGCGCGCACTCGCACGCGCTTGTTTGGGCTATTGGTTATTGGTAGTAGGTATTAAAAAAAATAACTTTTGATTGACATTAAGAGTGTGTTGCTGTCCATGGGTTTTGGTGAGTGATAATTAGAATTTTTAAACAGGAAATTTTCATTTTAATTATTTTGATGGAAGGAGTTTATAGTTAATAAATTCATGCTTCTATTCATGATAGTGACAGAATATTCTAGTGTATTTTTATATTTGTATCTATGGACTTCAAGTGAGTGGTTTAAGTTACTCGTATTAATATTGTAAATTGTTTTATGCATAAATGTTTTCAAGGAAGGATTTTCTAAACTTGTATTTGTGAAATTCTATTTATTTTGATAAAAGATTCTATATTTTATACTATTAGGTAAAGGACAAATTATTTGAACACTGATTTTTAGTTTTGAATTTATGGGATTGTGATGAATATTTATATGTGATTATTGGAATTGAAATAAAAGTCTAGGGGCTATGCTCCATAAGTAATGTGACTCTGGCAATTGGGAAAAAGGTTTGTATGAACTGTAGTGACGCTAGTTCTTAATGGCTGTAAGAACAAGCTTGTAAAACCTATGGTGACCTCAATCTGATTGGCTTAAGGAAGAACCTAGGGGTCAAACTGGATGACTCCAAGTGCGATGTTAGATCCAACAAGGCCTTACCTATGAGAAATTATTTTGGTGCATATGAAATTTAATTCTCATATAATAAACCAAGAATCAATGTTTTATCATCACTATTATGATTGAGGTGTTGATTATGGATGTTATTGAACTGTAACTTATAGGTTTTGAAGTTACTATCATTTATGCATGAGCATTCCTTGCCTAAAAATTTTTTTATACTGACTTGAAATTTTTTTAGTTAAATTGTTTATTAAAAATTTTTATTTTCAAAGTGTTATTATTTTGTTTGGCTTAGCAATCTATTCACTGGATTTTTAGCTCACCCCCTATTTTTAATATTTTCAGGTAAGATGAAAGAATCATAGTCAAGAATTTTAGATTGGATTGAGATTGTGACATCATAAGTATGTGACCTCCTGTAGGAATATTTAATTATTTATTTTGGGTTTATAAGTCATGGGCCAAGGCACTGTGATTCATAGTCGGTCTTATCCTTAATTTAGGGTGTGACAAAAGTGGTATCAGGGCATTAGGTTAATAATATATTATGTAATTAGTATTCACAAGTGGAGGCTTGGTTCCTAGAGTTTATATGAATAGGAATGTGAGTTTGTTTGTAGGTAATTATGATTATATTTTTTTATTTTACTACTTTGATTTTGATCTTTTGGAGTCCCAGTGAGAAGTGTGCTTATATATATATATATATATATATTTGTATATTGGAGTAATGTTATTTTAGTTTGAGGTTTAATAATATAAATTTTCAAGTGTATCACATTTGAATTGGGTTAATTATTCGTATAATGAACTTTGGAGATTTTTATATTTTGTACGTATAATTTTTGTTATCAAAAATTGGTTCTTGATAGCTAGGAATAGTTAAATGCCAAATAATGTGTATTATCACTTTTCTGTTGTGTAAGATATTTTATAACAAAACTTGAAAGACAGTTTAATGGAATTAAAATTTTGGTGATCTGATTTTATTAATTGGTATGATTTTCGTGGATTATTGTAAACTATAAAATTTAGGTATTTGATATGTAATGATTTTTAGAATTATTATTCTCAATGGTTTAATAAAGTCTTATATAGTTCTTGAGAATTTATTAGCATAATTTGGAGTTTGAAAATTATATAACTTTGTAGATATTGGCAAAAATTGATATGATAGGCATAAAGGGAAATAATATATTGAATTTTGAGTAATTTTAAGTTAACTTATTCAGCTTTGATTTTGATATTTTTAGAAAAAAATAATAATGTATTTCTAATGGAGTTGTTTATTATCTATTTAAATTTTGGAGAATTTCTTTGACAATAGAAGTTTGAATTTTACATTGAGATTGTACTGCAAATTTTAGATTATAAAAATCAATGTTGGTTGATAAGAAATTATGACGTTTAAATTTTAGTATATTTGTGAACAAAAACAAATATTGGGGGTACAAAGATTTTTGTAACTTAAAATAAAAAATATTTGATATATCCTTATTAACAAAAGAGTCATGGGAGTTAAATACAATTAATTTATAATCAGTTTAGTTTCTAATTTTAAAAGTATACTTACGTTTGTTAATCACAGTTAGCTTAATTTAATTAAAAAAAAACTGGATTGTTGTCTACATCTACGTAGATTCAATCTCCCAACTTTGAAAATACATAATAAATACTAAAGAAATCCTTTTTGAGTCATTCTAAACTATTCTATATTAACTTTACTTTTTGAAAATCAAATTTAGGGATTTATTTAATAAGGCGATTAATATAGATTCTAAGAAAGCTATTAAGTGTTAGGAAAAAAGTTTATCAAACATTAATTTTTTGGACATTTTATAAAAATTCTACTTAACTTCTAAATTAACGAAATTAAATAGGGGATTTTGTGTATGTGTCTAATATCGTATATAAAAATTTAAACTTTAACTAAGGGTTAATTACACTTACGCTTTTTTAACTATACTTGATTTTCAATTACTCTCTTCATCTATTAACTCTAACACTTTGTTCTCTTCACCTATTTAAAAGGGACTCCGTTTAAACACCATTAAATAAGTTGGATGGAATAAGGTCAACAATCAACCCTTTGTATAGTACAATTTACTAAATGAAAAATACCCTCGAATACAAAACAAAAAAATAAATAAATATATATACATGTGTACATATAAATTTTATTCTTCTTTTACTCTTTTTACCCATTTAAAAATTAACTTATAATAAATATTATAAAAGAATAAGTGAATTTATTAAAATAAAAATTAAAATTTAATATATAAATAATAATTTATTAGTAGAATGATTTCTTTTATTAATATCTTTTATATTAATCAAAATTAATTACTATTAAAAATACATAATGATTAACTATTAATATTAAAACTAATTATTACTGAAAAAACTTTATTATATAAATAAATAATAATTTTTTATTAATATTATTTATCAAGTTTAAATAAATTACTATTAAATTAACAATTTGTCATTATTTTTTTTATCAAATTTTATCGGCTAAAGGATAATTACATAAAATAAGTGCTAATTACAAAAATAAGGATAGAAATAATTATTCTTTTGTAATATTTATTATAAATTAATTTTTAAAAGGGTAACGAGAGCAAGAGAATGATAAAATTTATATGTACATGTATATGTATATATGCATTTATTTGTTTTTTTTTTTTTATATTTGAGGGTTTTCTAGTCTTAGTAAAGTTGTATTATATAAAAAGTTGACTGTTGACATTATTCTATCCAACTTATTTAACAGTGTTTAAACGGAGCCAATTTTAAATAAACGAGGGGGTCAAAGTATTAGAATTAATAGATGAAAGGGGTAATTAGAAATCTGATATAGTTGAAGGGATGCCAATGTAATTAACCCTTTAATTAAACATGTAGATAGGTCAAATTGGTCAAAACACAAAGAGATGTATGCCGAAAAAGAAATTTTGTACATAGCAAATTTTGACATTTTTAACAAATTCAAAATAATCTTATAATCATGAAATTAAATTTTTTAGCTCATATATGTGTATAGTTTCATATATAAAATTTTCACAAATTAATAAAATTTCCAGGTAGGCCAAAGAATCAAAACAAAACATAGGTCATATACTAAGTTGTGGGAATTAGAAGCTAGTGGATGGTGTCGTGCATATGAGAATTAAGTTAGCGTGCCCACAGGAAAATGCTTGGATTTAGTGTGCGCATGAGAGAGTAAGTGGTGTGTGCATTAGAAAGGATATTTTGGCAGTTGTGCGTATAAGAAAAAGGTTTGAGTGATGGAAGAAATTTTAGAGTTGTACGCACGAGAATAAGCATGGCAAGCACATAACAACCTCCAGATCAGTAAATTTAGCAAATGTCATCCAAGCTCTATTTTTCAAGCTTGAGCTTCTTTACTTTAGTTTTAAACAATTTTCATATCAAAACACAAGTATAAGGTCTAAAAACAACAAAGTAATGATTCTTAATGATTTAAACCATTGTATTTCCCAACATTTGGTATTTATAATTTCAAAACTCGAGTATATGCTCATCATTTCCATGGTTATACATATGATAGTACATATATGTCTATATACCATAGTCCACACTTCAAAGTTTTATCGAGTTTTCCTAATTTATCTTCTCATGCAATCAATACAATAAATTCAATTGTTACTAATTAATATTCCTCTTCATATGAATCATCCATGTTTTATTCAGGTAAATTTTGTTATTTATGGCTCGTATTTGAGTTTTGGGCTTTGGTCTATATATTTGGTTTTGGGGTTTTTTGTTAGCCCATTTTGTGATCCGACTTTAGATTTATAAGTTGGAGATTTTTGTAGTGAGGTTTAAGGGTAACTCAGGTAGCCATTTTATGTTAATGTTACACATTTTGTGCTCTTCATCTTTGTAGTGAATTTCTCTGCTACTTTCGTCCATGGACGTAGGCTTTCAAGCCGAACCACATAATTTTTCTTGTTGTTTTCTATGTGTCTATTTTGCTTTTCCGTTACAAACTGGTATCAGAGCCATATCTATGGCAAAATTCAAAGTAGACAAGTTTGATGGCCAAAACAATTTCAATTTATAGCGTATTAAGATGCGTGCTCTGTTGCATTAGTAGGGTCTATCGAAGGTGCTGGAATGCAAACTTCATCAGAAGATGATGGTTGAGAAAAAAGCAAATTTGGATGAGAATGCACACAGCGCGATTCAATTATCACTTGTAGTTGAGGTCTTGTAAGAAGTTACAGATGAAGAAACAGCTGATGGTTTGTGGAAAAAGTTAGAAACCCTTTACATGAAGAATTCTCCAACAAACCATTTATATTTGAAGCGGAGATTGTATACCCTACGAATGATTGAAGGTATGGCCATTAAAGATCACTTTGATGAATTCAGTAAAATTATTATGGATTTAAAGAATATTGATGTGACATCGAGGATGAAGATCGAGCCTTGATTATTCTATGTTCATTGCCTAATTCTTTTGAGAATTTTGTTAACATAATGTCGTATGGTAGAGATATTATTTTGTTAATGGATGTGAAATCATCTTTGAACTTGAAAAAGTTACGAAATAAATTAAATGACAAAGGTAATAATGGGCAAGCCGAAGGTTTGTTTGTGAAGCCTACGAGAAGTACTCACTCAAATAATAGAGTTTGAATTGGTGACAAGGGTTCAGGTAAAGGTAAATGCAGGAGTAAAAGTAGAGGTTGCTCACAAAATAGATTAATAAAAGTTGTTGAATATTACTATTGTTGCATGGTTAATCATTATGTGTCAACTTGTCCAAGGGTTAAGGTGAAAGGATGAAACAACAATTCAAATCCCTCTAATGTTGCTAGTGTTGCAGAAGTGCGCTCTGATAGCTCAGAAAATGTTCTCACAGTTACAAATTTAGAAAATGTTCTCACAGTTACAAATTTCAATGGTTGTATTGATGATGAGTGGCTTCTAGATTCTAGTTGTTCTTATCATATGTGTCCTAATATGGATTGGTTTTCTACTTATGAAAAACTTAATGGTGGCTCAGTCTTAATGGGTAATAATATGGCCTATAAGATCATTGCGATAGGTACAATTAAAATTAGAATGCATGATGGAATTGTGAGAACATTGTCAAATGTTCAGCATGTGCCAGATTTGAAGAAAAATTTGATATCCTTGGGCTCATTAGACTTTATGGGTCGCAATTTGGCTGAAGGCAGAGTTTTGAAAGTTATTAAAGGTTCTCTTGTAGTAAAGGGAAACAAGAAAAACAGTTTGTATGTTCTTCAGGGCAGTATAGTTGTTGGGATTGTTGGAGTATCATTAGCCAACTCAGATACTACTTATCTATAGCATATGCATTTAGGGCATATAAGTGAGAGGGGGATGACACCCTTAAGCAAACGGGGTTTGCTTAATGGACAGAACACTAGGAAGCTTGACTTTTGCGAGCATTGTGTGTTTAGGAAGTAGTGTAGAGTCAAGTTCAATACAGTCATTCACAAGACTAAGCGTACAATGGACTTCATCGATTTAGATCTCTGGGGCTCTTCTCGAGTTCCATCAAAAGGTAGAGCTAGATATTTTTGACATTCATTGATGACTATTTAAGATATGTCTAGGTATATTTTTGGAAGCAAAAAGTGATGTATTGCTCAATTTTAAACAATGTTTCAAGATATGTTTAGGTATATTTTCTAAAGCAAAAAAGTGATGTATTTGTCAATTTTAAACAATGGAAAGCATTGGTACAGAAGCAGATCAAGAAGAAGGTCAAGTATTTAATAACTAATAATGGTATAGAGTTTTATGAGAATGATTTTGAAGAATTTTTGTAAGAATGAAGATATTATGAGACATCACACAGTAAGGAAGACTTTGCAGTAGAATAGAGTTGCAGAACGGATGAATAGGACACCTTTGGAGAAAGCGTGCTGTATGCTCTCTAATGCTAGATTGTCTAAGGATTTCTGGGTTGAAGCAGTAAATACAGCTTGCCATTTGGTGAATTGTTCTCTGTTTATAGCTAGAGAGTGTAAAACTCCTATTAAGGTATGGTTCGATACTCCTACTAATTATATTAATTTGAAGATTTTCGATTACCCAGCTTATTTTCACGTTAATGAGGGTAAGCTTGAGTCTAGAGCAAAGAAAAGACATTTTCTTAGGTTTTGCCAAAGCAGTGAAGGGATACAGAGTGTGGAGTTTAGATCCCAAATCATCAAAGTTTGTCATTAGTCGGGATTTCACTTTTGATGAGTATACTATGATTCATTCTAAAAGGGAGTCTGCTATTGATTTTAAAGAGGAGAGTCCTAGCAAAAAAGTGGAGTTAGAGGTAGAAGCTTCAAATGATGATAGCACTCATGTTTAGTCCTTAGTGGATATTCATGACTCTAATATTGATATGGATGAACAACAAGAGCAACAATACATTATTGAGTTGGCAAATTAAGAAACCTTAGCAATATAATGATTTAAATTAGTTGCTTATGCTCTCACTACAATTGAGGAGCTTGGTATTCAAGAACCTTCTACGTATGATGAAGCTCTAAAAGATGAAGAGTCAGTGCAGTGGGCTACTACCATGAATGAGAAGATTGAGTCTCTTCACAAGAATCAGATATAGAATTTGGAGAGATTGCCTAAAGAAAAGAAAATAATTGACTCCAAGTGGGTCTTCAAAAAGAAAAAAGGTATTCCAGGTGTAAAAAGTGCACATTTTGAAGCACGGTTAGTTGCAAAGGGCTATAGTTAAAGGAAAGGTGTAGATTTCAAAGAAGTCTTTTCACTGGTTGTGAAACATGGCTTTATTCATGTGTTACTTGCCATGGTTGCTCAATTTGATTTGCAACTTGATGTGAAGACAGCATTCTTGGGAAGACATTTATATGCATCAATCAGAGGGTATCGTAGTAAGTAGAAAGGAAGACCATGTATGCAGGTTGACGAAATCATTGTATGGCTTCAAGCAGTCTCCAAGACAGTGGCACAAATGGTTTGACACTTTTATGGTAGGACATGGTTACTCTAGGAGTAAGTATGACAATTGTGTGCACCATAGTGTGTACCATAGAAGATTATCAGATGGTTTTTTTGTGTACTTGCTACTTTATGTTCATGACATGTTCATTGCTGCTAAGAGCATGGCAAAGATTGATGAGCTAAAGACATAGTTCAGTGTAGAGTTTGAAATAAAAGATTTGGGTGCAGTAAGGAAAATCTTGGGTATGGAAATTTATAAAGATAGGGAGAATGGGAAACTACATTTATCTTAGAGAAAGTATACTGAGAAGATAGTTAAGCGATTTGGCATGCAAAGTTGCAAACCTATTTTAACCCTTATTACTTCTCATTTTAGATTCTCAGCGTCTTTGTCGCCTCGAACTGAGGAGGAGGAGTTCATGTCATGTGTTCCCTATTCTAGTGTAATGGGTAGTATTATGTATGCTATGGTCTGTGCTCACCTAGACATTTCACAAGCTGTCAGTTTTGTGAGCCGTTACATGACTAATCCAAGTAGAGTACATTGGCAGGCAGTGAAATGGATACTTTGGTATTTGAAAAGCATTGTAGATGTTGGTTTGGTTTACACCAAAGATAGTAGCACCGGTTCATGTGTTACTAGTTATATTGATTCTGACTATGCTAGTGATTTAAATCAAAGGAGATCTTTGATAGGTTATGTATTTACTCTCTTTGGTTGTGCCATTAGTTGGAAGGCGACTTTGCCATTAGTTGGAATGTGACTTTATAGTCAACAGTTGCTTTGTCTACTGCAGAGGCAGAGTTTATGGTTGTAGCAGAGGCAGTAAAAGAAGATATTTGGTTGAGAGGCTTGGTTAGCAGTTTGGGCTTTCAGCTAAATAATACTTTGATATTTTGCAATAGCCAAAGTGCTATAATTTGATCAAAAATCAAATGTATCACTAGAGGACCAAGCACGTTGATGTCAGATATCATTTTTTACGGGATGTTGTGTCATAAGGTGTCATTACAGTAAAGAAAATTCCTACAATAGATAATCCAGTAGATACATTAACTGAGCCCATTCCAATTTACAAATTCCAGCATTGTTTGGATTTGGTTGGTGTGCACAGTGTTTAATGATTGTAAGGGTTTTTTGGAGAAAGCAACAAGTGAGATTCTTTGGTGATGGCTTGGGTAAATATAAGCCAAGATGGAGATTTGTTATTTATGGCTTATTTTGGGTTTTGGGCTTCGGGCCATGTATCCAGTTTTGGGACTTTTTCTTGGTCCATTTTGTGATCTGACTTTAGATTTATAAGTTGGAGATTTTTGTATTAAGGTTTAAGAGTAACTCTGGTAGCCATTTTACACTAGGTTTACACATCTTGTACTTTTCATCTTTGTTAGTGAATTTCTCTGCTACTTTCGACCATTAACGTAGGCTTTCAATTCAAACCACATAATTCTTTTTGTTGTTTCTTGTGTGTCTATTTCATTTTTCCGTAAAAAATTCCAAGAAGAATCTTCCTACCTTGAATTGAAGAAAGCACAACATTACCACCACTACTGGTTTCTCCTTTTCCTTCTTACCCTTTAGCCTCTGCTCTCTCTTTTTTTCTCTTTCTTTCTCCCTCTCTCTTACAATTTATCAACGAAATTATATTTTGGTGAAAGTTAAACTGGTGCATATGCATGTATTTATATAAGCATACTCTTCTTTTCTTCATGATGAAGCTCTCTCCTCTCATTTGCGTCAATGTCCGGCCATCACCCTCTTTGATTGAGCACATATAATGTTATTTCACCATGATTTTGTAATTGGTTTTAAGTGTTTTAGGTACATAAACTTCATAAGTTATAATGAAGTGAGCTAATTTACATTCTTGTGGGTGTTTATAGGTCTTTGATGCTTTATTTGAGGAGGAAAGGGTGAAAAGAAGAGTTTAAAAAGCAAGGAATTAGCACGAGAGCCCCACACAAGCCACGGGCGCCCCACCCTTAATCAGATGGGCGCCCGCTGAGAGGTGTTTTTGTAGGAAAGTCTCAAGTCTCAGAGGAATTTAGTCGAGCAGCTGGTGGAGGCTAGTATGGATCACACCAAACAACCTACACAAGACCACTACATGCACACACAAGAGTTGCTTACTTAGAATCCCCTAGGTCTTTGATCCAGTTGTAACTTGGCCATGGGTAAAGGTTAAACAATGAAAGTTATGGAAATCAAAGCACATGCCTCAGGATAAATATGCTCAAGTATGCACAAGTCCTAAACTACCCATTTCCTTTCTATACCCCAACCAACAACGTAAAGCTTATTCACAATCTTACAAACTACTCTTGGGACATTCTTAGCAACTGTATTACAAAGCATAAGTCCCACAACTGAATAAACAAAAGGAATGAGAATTTTTTTTCTTTTTTTTTTTGAAAATGAATAATGAACTATACAACGTATGAATTCTCTTTCCAACATTCTTCCTCATTTTGCTCTTAAAAGCTTACTTTCCCAACCCGAATTCACAACTTAGACTTTGAGACACTTTCACAACCCAAGACATGTGAGGTTGAGGCTTAAAGTGTGTGAATGGGTGTACGGGATATCATATATGAGGGGAACCAAGAAGAGAAAACTTTAGATCACACACTTTATTTTGAGGCTTCAAGCTGGTTCCTAAGGCAATTTCATATCAAGAAAGGACAAAAAGGCTCAAAATAACAAAGAGGGCCTAGTATCATATTCAAAGCTTGCAATAACTCATAATGTGACAAGTGAATACTCATGCAAGTGTCTGTGATGCAATTGGTGCATTGAAAACCAAAGTAAAAAATAAAAGAGCTGTAATTATGTGCAACCCTGCAAGAAAGGAATAATAGGCTCAAAAGCTCACCCTTAAGGGGTATAAGTCTCCACCTAGTCCAAGAATGCTCAATCAACCAATGTCAAACAAAATCTACTCCTAAGCACATAAACTTATCTCCATGATAGTAAAAAATGCACAAGGTCATAACACACTCAACTTGAATTAAGTTTCCTATCAAAGTTTAAACATGACTCATTCATCACTCTCTTACTCAAATTCACCATCAACCAAACCAAAAAGGGCCAACATGCAGGTACAAATGTGCTAAGTCATGTACGTAAGCTCAAAGATGCTCAAAATTTGAAAAATTTGACAATTTTAGCACAAAGGGTCATCATGTGAAGTCTACCCCCAACCTAAACTAAACATTGTCCTCAATGTGAGAACTATGAGAGACAAGTGGGTCCGTAGTGTGCAAAGTAAGCATGATGATGATGATGAGCATAAAGATCAATCAATATATAACACATAAGCCAAGCATGCACCCAAAAAGAGAACCCCATAAGTAATAAAGAACACCCCCAACCTAGTTTCTACAGTACTTCCAACAATAACCAACAATATATATCCAAGTGTTATGCTCAAAATGTAGAAACAGAAGGTAAAAAGGGTAGATATTACCTCAAGAGCTTCCTTATTTGAAGAAAAGAAAAAGCTATACAAGAGAAAATGTTAGAAAGAAAATAAAAGAAAAATAAAGGGAAAATAAGACAAGAGAAAGAGTTAGTACAAAAGAAGAAATAAGAGAAAATAAAATAAGAAAAGAAAACCAAACAAAAAAAAACATAAGAAAATAAGAAAAAGAAAACTCTAATCTACTATGCACAAAGAAAACAAAGAAGAAGGATTATCCAACACCCTCTCTATCCCATGCGTCCACAAATGGTTTAAGAAATAAAATGTTCTCTTCGGGCCTATGAAGCATTGAAGGTGGATGCTCCTCGGGTGTAAAACATGCTGGAGGAAAGAAGGCCAGGTGAGGTTCTTGAAACCTTAGATGCAGCTATAATGCAATCAAAGAGATGGATATGGTGAGTTCAATCAGTCTCTCGATACCTAGAAAATCAACGTACTCAGCCCCAATGTCTCCTACCTCCCCCCAGTGATGATCGATCATGGTTTAATCACTCACAATCCCTGGAGCAACACTCGTGGGTGGGGCTATGCCAAAAGGTGAGAGGTGTGCACCACTCTCAACCTCGGGTGTATAAGTGAGTGAAAAAGGATCAACTGACTCAATGATATGCTCCTCGGGCAATGTAACTTGCAACTGCTCAAAGAGAGTCAAGAGACTCTTAATAGGGCCCAGGGTGGTCGGGATGGGCTAAGCATCAAACTCAGTAGTAGGAAAGGACTGCATGTCTCCCTGACTCTTAAAAGGTGGTAAAGAAATCTCCGGAATGGAAGAGTCCACAGGGAAATGAGAAAGACACTCATCCTAAACATCATCCCTAGTGTGGTCAGGGCAATTTTCCCACTCGGTGCCTATGTTCTCAAATTGTGCATCATAAGGTTCACTAGGCCGCTAATCTCAGGGCTCCTCAGACTGGCCCTCAGTGAGTGGAACAAGGTTGGGACATGCAAAATCTGAGTAATCAGGCTCCACGCATACGTTACTTCCAAGGGAGGGATCATAAGGATCAAGTGAAGTAGGAGCATGCGGGAAAAGGTCGGTGCGGCTTTCAAGTACATATGGTTCAAATCTAGTTTGAAGTCTTTCCCGTGGCCTGGTGTGTTCATGGAAAAATTCAAGAAATGACCATGCCTCACCCGGTGTGAGGTTAAGAAATTCCTTCCCCACGACTATATCAAACACCTGGTGCAACTCATGAGACAGAGCATTGTATAAAATGGCCATGATGTCCCCTAACTCTAATCCATGACTTGGGAAAGTGTCCAAAAGGATGTTAAATCTCTCCCATAATTTATAAAATACTTCACCCTTCTTTTGATAAAAATTTCTAATTTGAAAGCCATGGGTGAAGGTTTGATGAATAGGGAGGAAATGTTCAATAAAAGTTTGACAACATTGATCCCAAGTAGTCTATTCACCAAAATCATAGCACCATTCACCAGCCACAGTTCGTAAAGACAAAGGAAAGAACATGAACCTAAGCCTCTACTCATTCTAACATCATCACATAAGCCACACACTACCTCAAACCTATCAAGATGAAGACATGGGTCTTCCTCCTCGTGCCCGAAAAATTGGGGTAATTGGTGATAGGTCTCCAATATATAGTCATATCCAAATTGGTTACTTAGAGACTCAATGTAGGCTTGGGCATCAAAGGGACCATGATTGAAATCACCAAAATCCATGTCTATGATAAGAAAACAAAAATGAAAACAAAATGAGAGAAAAGAAAAACTACACTAAATGCAACCTAAGTTAACTAACATGCAAGCTAGGTTATATGATATGCACATGAATATGTTATAATGCAAAAGAAAGAAAACTACTAACAAAGAGATAGAGGAAAGGAACAATTCATCCAATTTCTCAACTGAACTCTCCTTAACTCCCAAGTCTAGAGCTTAGTTGCCCTCCCTGGCAACAGCGCCAAAAACTTAACTGACCCTAAAATGTGTTCAGGTTCTACCTTTCAAGTGCAAGAGGGTGGTCGTAGTCTTACTTAGTGAGAACTGAGGTCATCTCTATAGGGAGGGCTTTATTAAAAGCTCCAGACTTGTTTTCTTAGTTAGTAGGTGAACCTAACTTAACTTAAACTAAATTTGGATTATGGGAATGCTTAGATATGGGTTTGGTTGAGGATGGTGAAGTGAAGGAATTAAATTAAAACAAAAGCATTAGAAATAATATTAACTAAAATAATCTTGACTACAAGCCAAATTTGGTATTGGGGTGGCAATGGTTTTCTCAAATACATTAATAACTCAACTCAACAAATGCACAAGCGTTGTTGGGTTGGAAGATGTTCTTTAAAATATGATTTGTGAAAATCTCAAAGTAAGTAGAGGCTTTTGAAAATAGTTTTAGGTTCACCGGGACATTGAATCAAACACCTAGTGTGCACAAATGCAATCGAGCTTTGATTGTAACACAGGTGAACCAATTTAATAGAAAAGCCTATATTTTAGTTTTACAAAATAGGTTCTAAGTCACCGAGCCATTGAATCAAGCACTTGATATGAACGAGTGTGAACTCGTAACCAAGTAAAGATTGTAACATGGGCAACTTATTTCATAAGAAAACCTAATTGTGTTTTGGAAAATAAGAGTCTAACTCACTGGGACATTGAACTGAACACTTGGTGTGCACAAGTGAAAACTTGTAACTGAGCTACAGTTGTAACATGGGTGAGTAGGTTTCATAAGAACCCTAGCTTTACCAAGAGTTTTCAATTGAAAGCCATGAAAAATATTTTCATGAAAATCATTTACATCTGATTAAACCATAACTACCCCCAATACTTTCAATGGCTTGAAGCTAAGAATAAAACTAACCTACGAGCATAATGAAAATCTAAACTAACAACACACAATAATATATTAAAGAAGAACAAGTGTGAGGAAAAGTAAATCAACACAATGACGAAATAAAACGAACAAAGAAAATGCGTTGAAATAAAACTTATGAGTATTGAAGTACAACCAATCCGAAAATGAAGACTTGAAAGCTTAAACCCTAACCCTAATTTAAACTAAACTAAGAAAAGAGAGAGAAGGGAGAAAAGAGGGAAAAAAAAAACTCTCGATAAGATTTGACATACCCAAATTTATAGACAACAAAATTTTAAGGGCAAAAGAGTCAATTCAAATATAAAAGTTAGCTGAAAAGTCGAACTCGCCGCACAGAAGGGCGCCCATGATTGATGTGAGGCGCCCATGGTTGGTGTGTTCCCAACTGTTTGATGAATTGCCCCTGAGTGTCAACTTTTCCACACAAATTGGCTCTCGATGGGCGCCCATCTGATGAATAGTAGGGCGCCTATGACACCTGTGGGGCGCCCATGGTCAAGGTGGGGCGCCTATCTGCAACCACAGTGAATAGTGCTTCTTTGACAGCTTTCTGTCCCTGGCTTCCGATGCAATTTTGACTCCCGAGATGATCGATTTGGGCTTTGGCTAAAACATGAAAGTTGTAGTCCTTCAAGTCTTGTTTCTAACCCAAAAAGAATTGCACCACTTTGATTTGTGAAGAAAAAGTTATGGTTGAAAAACTGAGAGAGTGTTGAGTTGGAACTTCAACTACGCACCACTTCAACCATTTTGAACTTCAAACCACTTCCTTCTCATTGGCACCCATGGTACTCGATCTTATGCCTTGGGATGGCTCTTGGGAAGTTGAAGAAGTCTTGGGAGTCTTTGGACTTTTCTTGCACTTTTCCTTACATGCAACCTTGGTGTTGTTAGGCCAAAAGCTCCAAGTTATATTACCTAAAAACACAAACAGTGATAATGAATGGAAATTAGATAATTAAGCTAATACCTACCCATTAACAAGCACAAGTGCATAATTAGCTTACATAAAGGATATAAAATTGTATAATATTGTAAGCTAATCACACCCCCCAACCTAAACATTGCTAGTCCCTAGCAATGCATGCAATTAAACTATGGGGTATAAAAAGAACAAGTGCAAGGACACCCACATGTAAGTTCTTATTCAAATCAAACAAAACAAAATGAAAACTAACTAAGGTAATGTCCATTTTTGTAGGAGACACACGGCCACACTTAGCGCGTGAGGCAAGTCCTTTAAACCCCTAGGTTCCCCCTAGTGGACGAGTAAGGTCTCGTGAGGGTTTGCAGTGATGCTACCCACAAACATCTATGGTATGGTCTCAAGGTGTCAAAGAGTGATTAAGGTCAACAATGAATCGAGTTCAAGCCTAACAAGTCACAAAATTCAAATATTATGTGTAATTCCCAAGTGCTAGCATGAAAGTATGGACTATCAAGGTTGGAAGAGCATGTGTGCAAAACAGTGTCATTTATTCAACAAGGTCTCGAGATCATAATCCATTGCATGCTCATTATCATAGGCGCCCATCACTTCTGACTTTTGATTTTCTTTATGTAAAGTGATGTACCCTTTTTACCCTTCATTGTCGCCATACATAAAGGGGATTTTCAGATTAGGTTGGAGAGTTTTTTACATACTTTCTTTTCTTTTCTTTTCAGTTTTACATAGCCTAAACAAGATTAGGGTTTTGCTTTTGGATTGAAGCTTTCAAGAACTCTTTTGGATTATCATTCTCAAACATTCATCAGATTAGGGTTTGGATTGGAAGCTTTGAATCGATAGTAGTTCTTCTTGAATGCATGTAAGTTGCTTCGCATTTAACTATTTCAATTCCAAGTTTAAAGTTCAGATTTATTTCATATTTCTTTTCGTTCATTTAGTCTTCAATATCTTCTTTTTGTTTTCACTTTTCGTTTTACGTTAATGGATGATTTACAAGTTTGTTTTTCTCTTCAAAGTTCACGTATGTTAGGCTAGGGTTTATTCTTGGCTTCAAATCATTGAAGGTAGTGTGGTGGTTCGGTGAATTTGAACGTGAAGGAATCTTTTTGATTGAAATATCTTTTAATCTCTAAATGGAATCTCATAGTAAGCTAGGGTTCTTTCGAAACCTACTCACCCGTGTTACAATCGAAGCTTGGTTGCACTTGTGCACGCCAAGTGTTTGGTTCAATGTCTCGGTGAGTTAGACTCTTATTTTCCAAAACCCAAATTTGGTTTACTTTCGCAATCAATCACCCGTGTTATAACCCAAGCTTGGTTACGATTGGCCACTCGTGCACACCAAGTGGTTGGTTCAATGACCTGGTGATTTGTAACCTATTTTCATAAAACCATAACTTGAGATTTTCTTAAGAAATCGGTTCATCCGTGTTACAATCGAAACCTGGTTACGAGTTAATGCTCGTGTATATTAGGTGTTCGATTCAATGTCCCGATGAGTCCGAAACTAATTTCAAAAGCCTCTACTTACTTTGAGTTCCATAAATTAGGTTTTAATGAAATATCTTCTGACTTAGCAACGCATGTGTGATTGCTAGGTTGAGTTATCAATGCGTTTGAGTAAATCATCACTATCCACTACCGGATTTGATTCGAAGCCAAGATTATTTAGTTATCTTACTTTCAATATTTGCATTTTAATTTAATATAGCAATTCCTTCCCACCATCATAAATTGGATAATTGAGTTTTGCAATTTTAACTGGTAAATTGTAACTTCCTCACCAAAATACAAACACCGAATAAAATGGATCATTACATAAAATAAATTAATCACACTAAATAAAATATAAAGATCATCATATAAATAAATTTTAAGACCAGGCAAAATAAAAAAAATATATATATTAATTAACAGAAGAAAATTTTTACAACTTACATAGTCCAACTCCATCTCGAAAATTGAAATAAATGTCTAGAAAAGTAAAACAATGAAATAAACAAAAAATATTGCGAATTGTTCCTATCTTTGCTTTTTTAGCTTTTAAATATATCATGAGTGTTTTGGAATGAAGCATGTCATATAATTTATTCACGTGATTACACTAATTTCCATTTAATATTAACGATTAGATCGACAGAAAAATTTAGTCATAACAAATATTTCAAAATAAGAGATATGAGTTTAAATTTTAAATGCTAATGGTAGTTATCGTAAGTAGTCAACTGTTAAAGAAAGGTAAGTGTAATTTACCTAATTATTTTTAGCAATATGACTAACTTGATAATAGTGTTTTAGCAAGATGACCAACTCAATGGTAACCTAATAAGTAAGGTTGGTAACCAATTAAATAGCTTGAGAGTTATTTGAGCTTAACTCGAACTTGATTAGTGTAGACATGCAAATTTTGACCAATCAAATATTGCCAAGTGTCAGATAAAAGCCTAATTAAATTAACAAATAAAATTTTGCCACGTGTCTCATAGAAGATTTTAAGAAAATTGCATATGTGGACGAATAATAAGTTGCCATGTGTAAAAGTGATGTAGTCTAAAGATGACAAGACTTGACCAGTCAAATTGAGCCATTTGTCAACCGGGCCCACTGTTAAAGATAATTATTATCTCTTATAAAATAAATAAATAAGAGATAATTATTAAAGAGGTATGATATTATCTTAACTCGTTGATATTATCTCTTATTAATAAATTAAATAATAAGATAATTATCTTAGAAAAGTTAAATTCAACCGTGACTCTCTCCCACACATCTATAAATAGGGGTCGCTATCAAAGAGAAAGAGACATTCTTTTGCACACAAGGAGACTCTGCTGAATCAAGTTGCCAAAGCCTCACAGACTCTCACGCATCATGAACATACACGTGTTGGTTCGAGATTAAGCTGCAAGCCCTCGCATCAACGTTTTGAAGAGAAGAATTAGAGGATTAGTTATTTAATTAGAATACATCAGAGATTGTAATCTATCTTTTTCTACATCAATAAAATTAAATTCGTTCTTACAATTTTTTGTGTTTATTTCCAAACACGAAATTTGTGTGAACAAATTTTTGGCACGCCTGATGGGACGATCTCTGTCTCTTATCTCCTCTCTTCATCAAATCAAATCAATTAAGTTCTCAATGGCTCCTAGGAACAACCACTCAAAGGTTCTAAATCTAAAAGTCAAAGGCTCCAAATTTGCTGTGGGCAACACTACCTTAAGGTCTACTACTCAAAGCATTGGCCCGGTCACACGAAGCAAGGCAAAAGCCATCGCTGAAGCGCTGAAGCACTGAAGCAAGCTTTATCGCTGCCTAAATTAACACCTATTTTCAACTCAAGCTTGTTGAAGAAAACATCCACATCATCAAGTCTTTCAGGGGGCAAAGAAGATGCTATTGCTGCTACTGCAAAACTGAAGAAAGATGTTTTGGTAATTTTGGAGAAGGCACTGTTGCATCTTTCCATATCTCAAGGATCTAATTCAAGTATCAAGCTCTACTCTGGCCAAAAGGAGATTAGTGATTCAAGTAGTTCTGACCCAACTCTCCTCTAGAAACTTTTCAGTCAAAGTTCAAGTCACATGATGACTTCGCTAGTTCTCAAAGCTCGACAGCTATGAATGTGATGATGATGAATGCGACATCGTTAGAGGAGCAAGGCAACTCGCTATCAAAGATTGTGGAGAACTTGTGCAAAATAGTGCAAGACCGTAATCACCAAATTGAAGCGATCATGAATAAGCTGAACAATACTGGAGAATCAAGCCAAACTCCGGTTCCTCCAAAACCACAAGAAGTGATGGAATCATCTAGCAAGTGAGAAAAAGCTCTAAAAAGATTGCCGGTCTTTGTTGATGGTTTCATCCCTATTAATCAGTTGAAGGAAATCATTTTGGGCACTCTTAAAGGCAAGAGCGAGTAAACCCCAAAATCTACACTCGTCGGATTGATCAACTGAAGATACCAGCTGGTTACTAACCCCTGAAATTCTAACAATTTGACAGTAAAGGAAATCCAAAGAACATGTTGCTTACTTTGTGGAAACCTGCAACAACACTAGAATTGATGGAGATCTTCTGGTCAAGCAGTTCGTTCAAACTCTCAAGGGTAAAACATTTGATTGGTACTACAATTTAGAGCCTGGCACCATTGACGACTGGGAGCAACTGGAGCAAGAATTTCTTAACAGATTCTACAGTACCTATCGTATTGTAAGTATGATTGAGCTCACCAATGCTCGCCAGTGGAAAGAACCTGTCATTGATTTCATCAATAGATGGAGAAATCTGAGCCTCAACTGTAAGAATAGGTTGTCTGAAACTTCAGCAATTGAAATGTGCATTCAGGGCATGCACTGGGGGCTTCGTTATATTCTTCAAGGTATCAAGCCTAAGATTTTTGAATAATTGGCTACTTATGCTCATGATATAGAGCTCAGCATCATTGCAAACGGTAATCAAGAGCTACCGATTCAAGACTCTTACAAAAAAGGAAGCAAGCAAGAAAGCAAACGTAAAGGGGGAAAGACTTTTTCCAAATTAGCCAATAAAGAATCCATGTTTGTTTCCACTGCACCAATGAAGATTTCTACATCAGCCAAAAACTTTAAGCAAATCTAAGAAGAAACGGACGGAGAAGGTTGAATCTAACCACGGAAGAGGATGGAAAAGACTTACGCTGGAAGAAATGCAAGCAAAGGAATATCCATTTCCTAATTCTGAAGTTCCTCGAATGCTTGAGGATTTGTTAAAGTTAAAGCTCATTGAGCTTTTAGAGATGAAGTGACCTGAGGAAGTTGATAAAGCTAATGATCCAAACTATTGCAAGTATCATCGATTGATCAGCCATTCCACCTAGTAGTCTTTCATCCTTAAAGAAAAGATTATGTAACTGGCAAGTTACGGGAAGATCCTTCTAGAAGAAGAGAAGGAGGTGGCGGCCACCAACTAAACTGCTGTTGTGATTGGATTCGTCGATCCCATACCTGAAAGTTTTGATTCTTGACTTGTCAAGGTTTGAGGTTCAATTTGGATCTTTTGATCCCATTAAAATAATCATTCAAGACCATTTACCAATTCTTGATACACTATTATTGAAGTATAAAAACAACACTAATGAAATAGTGGACTCAATTGATTCAGCTGAAGAAGGGTGGACGCTCGTCACTCGCAAAAGAAAGAGCAAGTCGAAGTCTCATCACCCCTAAATCATTTGCTACAAACATAAGTTCATTAAATCTAATAAAAAAAGCAGTGGAAGAAGAAAAAAAAAATTCAATCAATCAACAGTATCAACTATAACAGTCGAGACTTTCATTCAACCACAACGTACTCCCATCACATTATAGAAGTTTCTTCCAAAATCTTGGTAGATTGCTGATTAATCTGATCTTAAGATTGTTGAATGCTATGTCGTGAATGTGGAAAAACTGATTAAAGAAAGAGTTAAGTCATCTTCAACACTTGTGCAAACACCAGAGGAACTTAACTTTGAAACTTGCGGCGATACATCTATTGCTAGTATGAATAATCTGACTTTCTCAGACGAAGATCTTCTGCTTGGCTCAACACCACATGATCGCCCTATTTTCATCTCTGGCTATACAAGCGAACAAAGATTGAATAGAATACTTTTTGATAGTGGATCAGCAGTCAACATTCTGCCTCTTCACATGATGAAGGAATTAGGCATTTGTATGGATGAGTTGTCATGCAGTCGCTTGATGATTCAAGGCTTTAATCAAGGGGGGCAGAGAACGATTAGAGTAATCCGTCTCAATTTGCTCATTGATGACATGACATCAATTGCATTGTTCCACGTGATCGATGTCAGAACTTCATATAACATACTGTTAGGTTAGCCTTGGATCCATGAGAATGGTGTGGTTCCTTTTACTCTCCATCAGTGCCTCAAGTACTACAGTGATAATGAAGTTAAAAAGATTGTAGCTGATGGGAAGCTGTTCACCGAAGCTGAATCATACTTTGCTGATGCTAAGTTCTACTTGGCACAAATTGTGGTAGAAGAGTACAATCAATCAGTACTTCGTCAACGTATAAGTTACAACGAAGTGACAATCCATAAGACGATAAGAGTGGTAAGATTGTTGATCAAAAGAAAGGAATCAGTAAACCAATCGAAAGTGGCGATGAGAAATGCAACATGAAAGCCTCTAAGAATGCCACTCCAATACTTCGTTATGCGCCAAAGGCTCGAAGAGTTGATGATCAAGCCTTGGATGGACCAACTCTCCCCATTACTAACATCAATCAAACAAAGGTGACCGCCAATCCCAGGATTTGTTCGGCCAACACAAAGTCCTAAAGTAGAGCATGGTGACCTACCTTTAATACGCACAAATGAGGATTTTGATCCAAATGCATACAAGTTTTTTGCAAAGGCTGGATATAATCCAAAGGAGTCTTCTACCTTAGGAAAGTTACCGCTAGAAGCTAATGGACAAGATGTATATGGGTTGAATTCGACTCAAAAGATCTTAAGATAAAGAGGATACGTTGTACAGAATTCTTGTACAAGTCTTGGTTTCACTCCACCTGCTCTAGCGCGTATCATCATAAAAAAATCAACTAACTACATTACTGACGAAGAAGATGAATCTTCAATTTCAGTTAAGCCTTCAGTCTTCAATCATCTAGAAGAAGTAAACCCACAAATGTCAGCTGCTGATTGTTTGGAAGGAACAAATCCAAGAGTGTCAATATTTGACTGTTTAGGGGAGACAAAGTCAAAAAGCTCAGTCTTTGATTGACTGAGGACAAAAAATTTGGCATCAAAGGAAGTTATTGCATCCCTTACACCTAGAAGATCTGTCATAAGTAGATTAGGAATCCCTAAGAAGACCATTAAAAAGAAAGAAAAGATCAATATTATCTTAGAAGACCCCAAAAAACTTATAAGTAAAATACCATCCTGCATGAAGCGTCATACTACTCTGGTAGTGATAGCTGAAGATGCATTGAAGAGGAAGCGACAAACAGTAGTAGTTACGAAATTTTCTATTGAAACCTCAAGAACCTTCTCTAAGAAAGAAAACATTGAATACTCATTCTATATCAGTGCAAGTGATGGAGAAATTCAAGTAGAAGAGGAAGTTGAAGATGCTCCACTGAAACTTGAAGAAGGTGTTAAGCCCACTGTTGATGATTTGAAAGAAATCAACCTTAGTACACCAGAAGACCCTCGACCTATTTACGTAAGTGCTCTCCCAAGTCCTAAGGAAGAAAAGACTTATGTTGAGCTTCTCACAGAGTACAAGGATGTCCTCACTTGGAGTTACAAAGAAATGCCTGGGCTAAATCATAAAATTGCTGTCCATCATTTAATAGTAAAGCGGGGTGTCCGACCAACTAAACAAGCTCGGCATCGATTTCCGCCAGAGTTAATTCCAAAGATTGAAGCCGAAGTCAATAAACTCATTGAAGCTGAATTTATCTGAGAAGTCAAGTATCCAACTTAGATTTCGAGTATTGTCCCTGTAAAAAAAAAAAAAAAGAATGGATAAATTTGAGTATGTGTTGACTTTCGAGACCTCAACCATGCTTGCCCAAACGATGACTTTCCACTTTCGTTGACAGAACTCATGGGGGATGCTACCACTGGTCATGAAGCCTTATCATTTATGGATGGCTTGTCTAGCTACAACCAAATTCGCATGGCATCACGAGATGAAGAGTTAACAGCTTGTCGTATACCCAAAGGCATTTACTGTTACAAAGTAATGCCGCTTGGATAGAAGAACGTAGGCACCACTTATCAAAGAGTAATACAAAAGATCTTTGACGATATTCTTTGTAAAAATATTGACTGCTACGTGGATGATCTTTTGTTAAAATCAAGAAAGAGGGCAGATCATCTTCAAGATCTAAAGAAGGTTTTCGACCGCTTACATCGATACTAGCTCAAGATGAATCCCTTGAAGTGCACCTTTGGTGTTAGCTCTGGAAAATTCTTTGGGTTCATTGTTCGTCATCGTGGTATTGAAATAGACCAAACAAAGATTGATACTATTTTGAAAATGCCTGAACCTCGAAATATTCATGAGCTTAAGAGTCTACAGGGGCGATTGGCTTATTTCCGATGATTTATTTCAAATTTAGCTAGTCGTTGTCAACCATTCAGTTAGCTGATGAAGAAAGGAGTTCCATATGAAGGGGATGAAGCATGCAGTAATGCCTTTAGAAGCATTAAGGATTATTTGATGAAATCACCAGTATTGGCTGCTCGTATTCCTGGCAAGCCATTGGTTCTATACATTGCTGCACAAGAATGGTCTGTTTAGGCTTTATGCTCAGGAAAATGAAAAAGAAAAAGAAAATGCCCTTTACTATCTTAGCAGGATGATGACCCCCAATGAGCTAAACTACTTACCAATCGAGAAGATGTGTTTGGCCCTAGTGTTTGCAATTCAAAAGTTACGGCATTATTTTCAAACTCACACTGTTTATCTCATCTCCAAAGTCGATCCCATCAAGTAGATCATGTTGAAACCAGTTTTATCTGATCAACTAATTAGATGGTCTCTTTTTCTTCAAGAATTTGAGATCATTTATGTGCCTTAAAAGGTAGTTAAGGGACAAGCCTTAGCTGATTTCCTTGGCGATCATCCCATACCTACTGATTGGGAGCTATTAGAAAAACAGTTAGATGAAAATGTCCTTTATGTGGAAGTTCACCAACCATGGAAGATGTACTTCGACGGAGCTGCTCGGCGCAATGGTGTAGGAGTTGGTGTAGTGTTTCTCACTCCTAAGAGAGACGTGTTACCTTACGCCTTCACTCTTACATAGCTCTATTTAAACAATGAAGCAGAATATCAAGCACTCATACTTGGGTTGGAAATAGCTGTCGACATGAAGCAGTTGAAACTCAATGTAATGGAGATTCAAAATTAGTAATCAATTAGTTGATAAACATTTATGAAATAAGGAAACTTGAACTTGTTCCTTACTACAACTATGTAACTCAATTGATAGCATAGCTTGGTGGCGTCACCTTGGAACATGTCCCAAGAAAAATTAACAAACAAGCAGATTCTCTTGCTAAGCTTGCTTTAACACTTACATTGCCTGGTCAAGAAACACAAATCCCAATTTGTCAAAGATGGGTCATTCCTCCACTCTTCGATGATGAAGACAACGATGAAAGAGACGTGAATGCAATATCAATCTTTGAAATTGAAGAAAATCATTGGCGTCAACCACTTATTGATTATTTGCTCTATCAAAAGTTACCAGAAGATCCACGCAGAAGAACTGACATAAAGCATCGAGCTTTAGGGTTTGTTTACTACAAGGATACACTTTATTGTCGTTTTTTCGAAGGATTATTTCCCCGTTGCTTAGGAGAGGTTGAAGCTACACAAGCTTTAGAAAAAGCTCACTCTAGTGTATGTGGCGCTCATCAATCTGGTTCGAAACTACACTTTCGAATCAAAAGAATGGGATACTACTAGCCTACGATGGTAAAAGACTCTATGGAGTATGCCAAAAGATGCTAAACTTGTCAATTCCATGGAAACTTTATACATCAACCGCCAGAACCACTCCATCCAACTGTCGCTTCTTGGCCATTTGATGCATGGGGCCTAGATGTAGTAGGGCCATTGCTTAAGTCTTCTACTGGTCATTTGTACATTTTAGCAGCAACTGACTACTTCTCTAAGTGGATTGAAGCTGTACCATTAAGAGAAGTTAAAAAAGAAAATGTCGTGGATTTCATTCGCACTAATATCATCTTCAGATATAGCGTGCAACGATACATCATCACTGATAATGGGAAGCTTTTCTACAACAATTTAATAGATAAGTTATGTGAGAAGTTCAACTTCAAACAACACAACTCTTCCATGTACAATGCACCTGTAAATGGTCTTGCCAAAGCATTCAACAAGACTCTTGAAAATCTGTTGAAGAAAGTGGTTGCAAAATCAAAGCAAGATTTGCACAAGAGAATTGGAGAAGCTCTTTGGGCTTATCAAACAACATATCGAACATCTACACAAGCTACTCTTTATGCTTTGGTGTATAGCGTGAAAGCTATTTTCCCCCTCGAGCGTCAAATCCCATCATTACGGATTGCCCTTTAGGAAGGTCTCACTCAAGAGGAAAATGCTCGCCTACGACTAGAAGAATTGGAAGCACTTCATGAGAAGAGACTTGAGGCACAATAACGTTTAGAATGTTACTAAGCTCATCTTTCCAGAAAGGAGACTTGGTACTCGCTGTAAGAAGACCCATCATTACCATTCACCGTACTGGCAACATATTCAATTCTAAGTGGGATGGCCTGTATCGTGCAAGAAGTCTACTCAAATGGAGCATACAAGATAGTTGCTGAAGATGGCTTGAGAATCGGCCCTATAAATGGTAAGTTTTTGAAGTGCTACTATCCTTAAAATCATGTACTACTCTTGGCCCACATAAGTGTAAACTGTGAAAGGCACCAAAAAAAAAAAAAATGAATTATGCTTAGCTTGATCTCATCTCGGGTACGTAGGTAACTTTGAGTTTGTTCCAAGTTTAGTCATTCATTCAAAAGAAATCATTCATTTCTTACTATTTTGAATTACGCTTGGCTTGATCCCATCTCAGGTACGTATGCAACTTGGAGTTCATTCCAACTTCAGTCATTCATTAAAAAAAAAAAGAAAAAGAAAATTCATTTATCCTTTATTTTTAATGAACTACGCTTGGCTTGATCCCATCTCAGGTACGTATGCAACTTGGAGTTCATTCCAACTTCAGTCATTCATTAAAAAAAAAGAAAAAGAAAATTCATTTATCATTTATTTTTAATGAACTACGCTTGGCTTAATCGCATTTTGGGTACGTAGGCAACTTGGAGTCTGTTCCAAGTTCAGTCATTCATTAAAAATTAGAAAAAAATTCCATTTATCTTTTATTGTAATGAACTGCATTTGGCTTGATCCCATTTTAGGTACATAGACAACTCGTAGTCTGTTTCAAGTTCAGTTATTCATTAAAAAAAAAATTCTAATGAATTATGCTTGGCTTGATCCCATCTTAGGTACATAGGTAGTTTAAAATCCTATTTCAAAATCAGTCATCCAGTCAAAACAAAAAATTAAGTTAATCATGAGTAGTGAATTCATAATTCATACTATTATGATAAAGCTTATGATACACCAAGAACATCTCCAGGAAGCCTTTCCAATGTTGAGATTATAATCTTTAGAATAAAGTAAAGATTACAAGAATAATGCTTCCAAAGATGTCTTCTGGCAATGAATTTACAGTAGAAATGAATAATACACACTAAGTAAGTTTCCAGGAAAGATTGGAGTAGTCACACTGGTCTCACTTAAAACCCAATCCCCTAAATAGAACCTCCTTAGACGTATACATACTCATATAACAAATGAATAGTGCATACTAAGTAAGTTTTCAGGAAAGATTAGAGGGGTCACACTAGTCCTACTTACAATCTAATCTCTTAAACAGAACCTCCTTAGACGTGTACGTATTCATACTAGAAATGAATAGTACACACTAAGTAAGTTCCCAGGAAAGATTGGACACTGGTCCCACTTAAAATCTAATCTCCTAGACAGAACCTCCTTAAACGTGTGCGTATATAAACTACAAATGAATAGTACACGCTAAATAAGTTCCGAGGAAAGATTGGAGGGTCACACTGATCCTACTTAAAACCCAATCTTCTAGACAGAATCTCTTCAAACTTGTATGTATTCATACTACTACATTGCACTCTAGAAAAATAGAGAATCTTCTGACTATGCAGTGAACAATCCTTGAAAATAACCATGATCTGAAAAAAAGCAAGCTCAATGCCTTATAAATTTGATATAGAGATCCTAAAGGCCTTCAATGTAGTCCTTAAGTTAGATCTAGAAGTTCTGGTGGCACGAACAATTTTCAGCCCCGAATTCTTACCGAATCCAAATTCAAAGGCTCTGATTGATGTAAGTGCAAACGGCTACTACCATGGACGACTTTTGGCCTCGAATTTTTGTCGAAACTGAATTTAAAGGCTCTGGCTGCTGTAGGTGCGAACAGTTGCTGCCATGGATGACTTTTAGCCCCGAATTCTTGCCAAAACTAAATTCAGAGGCTCTAGCTGATATAGGTGTAAACGACTACTGCCACAGACGACTTTCAACCCCGAACTCTTGTTGAAGCCGAATTCAAATGCTCTGGCTGATATAGACGCGAACGGTTGCTTCCACGAATGACTTTCAGCCCCAAATGTTGCCCAAACTGAATTCAGAGGCTCTAGCTGATGTACTCGCGAACGGCTGCTGCCACGGACGACTTTCAGCACTGAATTCTTACCAAAGCCAAATTCAGAGGCTCGAACTGATGTAGGCGCGAATGGCTGCTGTCACTGATGACTTTCAGCCCCGAATTCTTGCCGAAGCCGAATTCAAAGGCCCCTAATTCTTGCTGAAACCGAATTCAAAGACTTTGACTGATGTAGAGGTGAACGGCTGCTGTCACAAATGACTTTCAGCCTCGAAATCTTGCTGAAACCGAATTCAAAGGCTTTGACTATAATGTAGGCGTGAATAGTTGCTGTCACGAATGACTTTTAGCCTTGAATTCTTGCTGAAGCCGAATTCAAAGGTTTTGGCTGATGTAGGTATGAATGGCTGTTACTACGAACAAACTTCCAGCCTCGAATTTTTACCGAAGCCGAATACAAAGGCTCTGGCTGATGTAGACGCAAACAATACTTGCACGAACAAACTTTTTGCCCCGAATTGTTGCCAAAACCGAATTCAGAGGCTTTGGCTGATGTATGCGTGAACGGCTGCTGCTATGGACGACTTTCAGCCCTGAATTCTTGTCGAAGTCAAATTTAGAGGCTCTGGCTGATATAGGCGCGAACGGCTGCTACCACGGATGACTTTTAGCCCCGAATTCTTGCTGAAACCAAATTCAAAGCTGCTGCCACGAACGACTTTTAGCCACGAACGACTTTTAGTCCCGAATTCTTACTGAAGTCGAATTTAAAGGCTCTGGCTGATGTAGACATGAATGGCTGCTGTCATGAATAACTTTCAGTTATGAATTATTACTGAAACCGAATTCAAAGACTCTGGCTGATGTAGACGTGAACAAGTACTGTCGCGAACAATTTTCAATCCCAAATTCTTGTTGAAACTGAATTCAAAGGATCTAGCTAATGTTAGCACAAACAAATGTTGGTACGAAAATTTTAACCCGACTTTAGAGATACTACGGAAAAAAAAGGAGTTAGTAATTAAAAAAAAGTGCATCATATAAAAAACAACAGTGCAGATTAGATTTAAAAAAAATGTATGCTGCTAAAAAATATAATAATAATAATAATAATAATAATAATAAATATGGTGCAGAATTCATTACACTGAAGGTTTGAAATTAAAGGCAATGATTGCCTTTCGTAAATGTTGAATCATCTGTTGGAGAGTATACGTTGAAGTGACTTGAACGTATACATGTTCATGCATCATGATCAAGCATTCTATTTAAATTAAATTAAATTGAGATCAAAGTTTGCCTGTTCGAAAAAAAAAAAAAAATGGCCCTGCTGCGCATCACATAACAGAGGAAGATAGATTATTGCTATACTCACCCGCTGCTGCACTTGAGGAAGAAAAAAAAAATATATATATATATATATATATATATTTCTCCCCCTTACCGGTACGCGGAAAAAAAATACAGACGCTGCTATTCTCCACTTCACCAGGAATTGTTTTGAATTGAAGAAATAATTGATGGAGGGTTGTTTATGTAGATAAAATTAAATCCTACTTCAATTATGATTTGAGTTCTTCACAAAAGTTTAAAATTATTAAAATTCTAATTAAATTCTAAGAAATAAATCTCAATTGAATTTAGGTTGCCCAAACGAAGACAAATTCTAAATTCAAATTATATTAGAATTAAAAATAATTCTAGTTCTGCTGAGTAGCTAAATTCAAAACTCCTAACTTGTATAAAAGTTATGTCAACGAGTTAAATTTTCGAAGTGATTCTGTCATCACTGTGGCTTTATTTTTCAGTTAAGCTTATAGATTCGATTGCTCGAATCAATTACGAATGTGGGCCCGTCCAAATTTCTATCCAAACTAAGTTGCTGGGCTTCCTTTCGAACTCAAAACAAAGGCAAATTTCCTTGTCCCATGGTGCTGACATGCAAGTGTTCCACTAGGGTGAAAAAAATACAAGTCTATCTAATTGTCAAGTGCATTGTCATTTTATCTGAAATAGTTCATAACTGTGATCTTCATGCCTTGTCAATCTTGGAACTATATCGGAATACATTCTTGTTAATTGATAAATTTAGAATTCGAAAGAAAAATGAATTTTAATTCGAAGTAAAATTTGTAATTAAAAATAAATTTAATTTTTTTCATAAAAATAAATTTTGATTCCAACTCAAATTTGGAATTTAAAATAAAATCAAATTCATTATTTTGATTCCAACCCAAATTTGGAATTCGAAATAAAAACAAATTTTAATTCCAACTCAAATTTGGAATTTGAAATAAATTCAAATTCATTATTTTAATTTCTATTATAGAAATTGAAATATTTGAAGTGGGAATTGCATAAAAAAAATGTCATTGTACAAG
Organism: Vitellaria paradoxa; assembly: GCA_019916065.1. Classification (NCBI taxonomy): domain Eukaryota; kingdom Viridiplantae; phylum Streptophyta; class Magnoliopsida; order Ericales; family Sapotaceae; genus Vitellaria; species Vitellaria paradoxa. Next base: position 22,857,317 of record CM034236.1, read on the forward strand.
AATCCAAATTGTTCTACTTAATGGCATCAAATTTTCATAATTGAGACCCACTCACTTTTCAACACTATTGCAACGTATACGTGATCAAATCTCGAGAGAGTATGTGTAGACATGTAAATTTTGGCTAATCAAATATTGGCAAGTGTCAAATAAAAACTTAATTAAACTAACAAATTAAAATTTTCCATGTGTCTCGTGGAAGATTTCAAGAAAATTGCACATGTGGACGAATAACAAGTCGCCATGTGTAAAAGTGATGCAGTCTAAAGATGACAAGACTTGATCAGTCAAATTGAGCCACTTGTCAACTGGGCCCACTGCTAAAGATAATTATTATCTCTTATAAAATAAATAAATAAGAGATAATTATCAAAGAGGTATGAAATTATCTGAACTCCTTGGTATTATCTCTTACTAATAAATTAAATAATTAGATAATTATCTTAGAGAAGTTAAATTCAACCGTGACTATCTCCTACACATCTATAAATAAGGGTTACTATCAAAGAGAAAGGAACATTCTTTTGCATACAAGGAGACTCTGCTGGATCAAGCTGTCAAAGCCCCACAGACTCTCACACATCAAGAACATACACGCGTTGATTCGAGATCAAACTGCAAGCCCTTGAATCAACATTTTGAAGAAAAGAATCAGAGAATTAGTTTTTTTATTAGAATACATCAAATATTATAATCCATCTTTTTCTACATCAATAAAATTAAATTCGTTCTTACAATTTTTGTGTTTATTTTCAAACACAAAATTTGGGTGAACAATTGGTAAGCTTAATAAGTTAAATTCCTGCTTCAGCCAATGATAGCTTAGCTTGAGAGCTAGCAAACCAACTCAAATAAATAGTATATACACAAATATAAATATATATACTAATTTAGACCAAAACAGTGTCATTTTAATTTAGTGAAACAATGTTGTTCTAGTTTATTGAAGTTATTCATATTAATTTGTAATATATTAGACCAAAAGACATCATTTTAATTAGTCAAATTATTCACTTGTTGAACTCGAATTTAAATAGCTCTTTTCAAGGCAAGTTCGCATCTCATACTGTTAGTTTGACCAAGAGCAATTTAGAACTCCACTTGGCTTGACAGTTCCACCACTACTGATAGGGCCTTTATGCTATGTTTGCTTTTTGGATTAGATGCAAGAAGTTGAATTCTCAATTCATGAAATCACCTTCTCTCTTGTTTGGCCAAGGAAAGTAATTCTCAGGCATATTAATCTAATCTAGATATATTCCTCCCAGATGGGATATATACAGTACCTAGAGATTGTGATATATATATATATATATATATATTATATTATGTTACATTCACTTCATTAGTTGTTGCCAAAATTTTAAATTTTAAAATTATTATTTGTCAAATTTTATGTCAAATCACTTCTCTTATTTTATTTAATATCTCATCAATCAAACAACAAAATTTAATCACTCAAAAATATAATCACATCCTTTATCAAATGTCGTATATTATCCAAGGTATGACTTATAATTACATTTTCTCTCTCTAATCAAAAGTTCGAAGAATGAGGGATAAATAATACTATAAAATAATATTTAGAATTAAATATAGTATAAGATTGATTTCTTATGGGAAATTATTTTTTTGGTACTCCGTTAGTGACAAATAAAGTGAAATAGAAGATATGATTTGATAAATAATAGAATAAGAAATAATTTTGAATCTTTCAATTTTAGTAAGAAAGAAATGTAAAGGTTGGAAATATGCCCCTCCTCCAAAAAAATGATACACCACATCCCCTTCTTTAGAGATTTAGCAATTCCCCTCCCCCCTTTTACTTTTCTTTTCTTTTCTTTTCTTTTTTTTTTTTTTAATCAATCAAAAATTTGTGGGACTCACATAAGGCAAATTCAAACTCAAATTGGCTCCCACATCCCCAAAACAAACACAACCCCACAGCTCATACTTCAATTCATTCCTGGACTCCACTCCACTGGATAGAATTTGTTTACTCAATCTTTTTTCTTTTTTGTTAAGAGAAGAAAAGAGTATCAAATCATTTTTCTACTTTATTTTCGCTCCGTTTATAAACATTCCTTACTTATAATTGATTTGATTTTAAAATAAAAAATTAATTTGAATTGATTTGATAAAGGAAATTTTATATTCAAAACACATGTTTAAGAATTAAGTTAAATTAATTTAAGAGAAATACCAAATTCAATCATATTAATGAAAAATAAAAAATATAATAAGTAACATATATGTAGATAAATTTGTCTATTTACTTTTATGGTTCAAGTAAAAAAATAAATTTTCATCAAATTCTATTGTTTTGGGTTAAATTTCAAATGATATAAAGATCCAAAAATTTAAATTATGAAATGAAATCAAATTCAACTCATAAAATTTTATTTTAATTCTAAACATAAGAATTGATGAAAATTCTCACCAAATAGAATTAAATCCCACCAAATTCACCATTCCAAACGAAGTGATTAGGATAATCCATTTACTCCAGGGGATAAGACAACAAAAAAAAATAAAATAAAGCCTACAATAATTAATTAATTGGTCAAAATTACTATTTTTAGGATTTGTTTGGAGTAATAAGGAAAATGAGGAAAATATACGCGTATATTTACTTTAATCTATTCGATTTTAGAGTGCAAGAGAAGGAAAAAAAATGTTATGTTTTATAAAGTAAAAAATAAATAAAGGGGGAAAAAAACAATAATATAACTTATACAATAGATCGGGGGAGGAGGAGAAAAGAAAAGATAATTAAAAATAATAATAATTTTCCCTTCCTTCTCTCTCTCTTGTTGCTAACATAGAAATTAAACATGGAAATGAAGAAATCTTCTATTTTGTCTCTCTTCAACAAATTTGGAAGCCCTAGATTAAATCTTTTCAGTGGCAATTCCATTACAGTTGAGAGATTCCTGAATTATGTATTCATCTTTAAAAGTATTGAACCACCCAATCAATTGATTGAACTAAAATATTGTTAGAAATATCGAAGAAATAAATCAAAGTAAGTTGGAAAATATCAATGATAAAAATATATCATCCTATACAAACATCAGTCATAGCAAGAACATAGGCAAATCAAGGGGAAAAAGGTATATAATATATATATATATATATATATATATATGAGACGAGGAAACCAAAATTTTCTCATCCATTTCTTTCCCTAAAATTGTCATTGGAGTCTTATATTCTCCCTTTCATATGAAGGTAAGGAACTGGTCTTTCTTTCGATTTGGGGATGGATGCTGCACTTTTTGCAGGAATAGTAAGACGTGTATACATATAAACCAATCAGTGGGTAGGTTCTATTGATGATACACGCATATTAAAACAATACAATCCACTTTATCATACACACGTGTCGGAACCATTCATCCGCCTGGCTTGAGCCTTCTCCATTCATTAATCCGCTGCGCTGTTCTCTAATTTGATATAGCCTCCAATGACGAAGCTTTTTCTTGAAATTCATTGGCAACCTTATTTTCAGCTTCCAATACAGCGTCTTCAGCTTCCAATACGGGCGTGCGCAGGTCGGATTCACACTAAACCCAAAACGGAACCAGTTAAAAAGTGGGTTAACACTTTTTAAACCCCAACCCAACCAAAATCTCTAATAGAATTGACCCGACCCCTTTTGGTCGGAGTGATTGAGTTTTTGGGTTATTCGGATACATTGTGCACCCCTAATTGCTATCATAGAAGCCGAAAATAAGGTGGGCAAAGAATCCACAGGCAGGTCTGACAACCCCAGCAGAAGGAATCTTGGTGCAACTGAAGAGGAAGGAGAGGAAGAGGAGACATGGTTATTATATTCAGGGAGGCAGCCAAAAATAAATGGATAGGCTAAAGATAGCCCGATTAATGGCTCTGATAATATCATATATATATATATAATATGCAGCATTGCTCTTGCTTGTGACAATACAAGCTCACCCAATGGTTGGTTTATATAGACTACAGAGAGATTTACATAGAAAGAAATAAATGATTGCTTAACAGTTTATCAGTGCACCTCTTCCGCTCTTCTTTCTTTATTTCCTTTCATGGAGGAGGAGAAAATAAAACAGAAGAACTTAACCAAGGTCAACCCAAAAAAAAAGGGACATTGAAAATAAATTTATAATGCACCATGTATAATATCATACAGAAATTGAGAACCACTTATATTTACTACAAAGCCCCTTTGATAATTGTACATAGACGCATTCCCATCTTAAGAAATAATGCGGAGAACATCCTCCAATAGTGCCAACCAGAGAGATCTGGAAATGCCAAAAAAGTGAAGGTGGAATTACTTACTTACACCGATGACAAAGGCAAAATTTTGAAAGCCGCATCTACCTCCCATCACTCACTCCTCATCTCTTCCTCTTGGCAGCTGCACCAGAACCTCGTCCCCCTTTATTCGCTTTGGAACTTCCTCCTTTGCCCCTGTCTGATGGTGCCTTCTTGGCACCTGTGTTTCCAGCACCCTTCAAGTCCACTTGCATTCCTACATAAAATTTGGCACAGTAATTACAAAAATCCTCCGTAAATCATAATGTAGAATGATTTAATAGGAAAAGTACTACAAACCTTTCGAACTAAGACCCTCAAGATCCAATTGTGGTTTTTTCTCATCATCAGCATTCTCTCCTGAGAAACACCACAAGCAAGAAAAATAAAATGAAATAAACCACCACAATAATATGAAGAGCCTTTTTAATATAACCATCCGATTTATAGCTAAATGAACAGTAAAGATGACATCATGCCTTCAAAACATTGACACCCCCCCCCCCAAAAAAAAAAAAAAAACCTTTTAGGCTGGTGTCAAAGTTTGAAACAAAATATCTGGAAAAAATTTTCCCCATTTTTCAGATCATGACGAAATTACTTTCTTTTTTCTTTTTTTCCTAGGAAATGAATCCCTCTAATGCAAGATGCATGATTGACTAACCACTTTCAAGCAAAATTCCTGTGATGATGACCCCAATATAACAATGAGAAACCACAAAAGAAAAAGGGGGAAGTTTCCCTTATCAGAGCAACATCTTCAATTCCCTCCCCTTTCTCTCCCCCAGTTAGTGGTCAACATTTCATTATAAACATAAGCAACCCAATTCTACACCTCACCGACTACCAGATAGAAGATTAGATGCAAAAAGAAGTAAATAAGTGTCAATTGAAGAATCACAGTACCTTCTGACAAGTGCAAAGAGATAAAGAACATGATAAATTTTGAAGATAATGATGGCAGAAGTGGAAAGGTAAAGGAGGGATTTATGTCAACTAATTAGTTTGTGACAATTAAAGCAGATAGTACGTACTAAATAAAAAAAAAAATTTACTCCCAATAATTATCAACTTTTAAAACTTTTTCGCCATATAATATTATTAGAAATAATTGCCTGAAGGAGACTGCTACAAGAAACATCCAAAGAGTGGTCTTTTCTTTTTCCTTTTTTCAATGAATTCACTGCACTAAATTTCAAGGTGGAATCCCAGCATAGGTATAGCATTCTTTTTCCTCCCCCTGAGCACCTTTTAGCTAAGTAGCATAGACATGGCACTGACACAGGTATGACACAAACATGCCAACTGCTGCAATATTAATTTTCAAAAATTTGGAAAAAATAGACAGAATATAATATCCAAACACATCTCCCTTAGAGACCCCAATGCATAAAACAAATTGGAAGTTTTGGGCTTCTAAAATTCTTAAATATGACCAAAAGAGAAGATTAATATGTATAAATTCACAAATTTCAAAGTAACAATATACATCATAAGTAATAGATGCATGTAGACCAAGTGTCCAAAGGGTGTCTAGTTTTGTACAAACATGTCCAAAGAGTGCTGACATATCCAACAAGGACACTGTACCTTCATAAAAGTGTGCAATTCTTAGCTTTATTAGTATATGCTAATATATTAGAGGCCACTACCCAACGCTGTTACCACCTATCCAGAAAGTTGGGAGCAATGGATTCAGCAAAAACACAAACACAAACATATATTCGAATTTTTTTGCTGCCTACAATGTTGAACCACATTATCATACCCGACATTCTAATCTTCTAATCTTTAATGCTTAAGGATATAATACAACAGCCACTTGACTAATAAATTGAGGTGAGCAAAGGGCAAACTCAAAGAATGTACCCACCTAACACCACCCCCCCCCCCAAAAAAAAAGAACACATGCGCAGGAGGGTCCCATCAAACTTGAGTTCTCTGATTATACTTTTACATTAAGTCAAAATTGTAAAGTAAAGCTAAATTAAACAGAAATAGAGTGGGGGAAAAGAAACTGTACCCAGGCCCTCTGTGTCCGAAGAGGTCTCTTCTCCATTTTCTACCAATGCATCAACACTCTCCGCTGCTAATGCATCTTCCACTGGTTCTAACATTGCAGCAATCCGCTTTTTAGGGGCTTTTCTAATTCCAGGAAGGGTAATTAAATCAGCAGTCCGAATCACACGTGAGCTACTTCCCTTATTGTAGGCCTTTGTCAGTGCAGCTTTGACAGCTGGCTGCACGCCGTCTAGCGGATTTGGGTGTCCCTGATGCAAATGGAAACATAACCACATGAATAGAAAGTTTCAAGAATAGTTTAGATATTATGATCCATACTGTACCGAGGGAATACCTTGAACTTTGATATCTCCACAATAGCATCAAAGTCCTCCTGGCTTATAGAGTAAGAATCCATGAACTCCACAACCTTCTCCACAGCTTCATCCTAGCAAATATTTCCAAATAGAAATGATATTCATTCAACTAAAAATTCAATTATCATTGGATAATCAACAAAACTGTATTCCCAACCTTAGGCAGTGCTCGAAGTGGATGAGTCAAGTGTTTCAGAAGAAGAGTAAGGAAATCAACTCGCAGTGTTGTCCTGCAACATTTAAAGCATCAGAGTAATTAAGCAGCTTGGAAGAAAGAACGAAAGCAAATAGTTTATAATCCCAAGAGACGGAAAATTAAAGTGTTTTCTTTTATTTCTTATTTTTTTCTTTTTTGGCTGCACCCGCCTGGGGGGCCCCTGAGGGGGGTATCAGTAGTAGAAAGAGATTAACCAAGCTACAACAATAGAAACAACACCAAACACACATCATTTTGGAATTGCTTTACACCCATTTAATTCACAAAATATATCAGTGCAATGTCCAACTTCACAAAATCAAATGACCAGGAACGGACGGGCAGACCTATAGAAGGTTCGGTTGGGCTCCTCACTCAAAAAATAACACTTAAAACTATTATTTTTGTCCCCATTTATTTTAAAATTGTACTTTTGCCCCATTATGTTTTTCAATTTTTTACCACCATTCACCTATAATTTTTACTTTTGGCCCCACTGAATACAAATTCTAGGTCCACCCTTGGAAACAGAGATTGTGAACTTAGTAATTCCCACTCCTTGTAGAACCTTTGTCTCTCATCCAATCTTGGCTTAGAAACCTTGATTGTTGCTAACAACTTCACAACATCATTCTTACCCTATTCATACACACTCCTTGTGTTACCTGAATTTTTCCTTTAAAATCTAACCAACCAATAACTAAGAGGTTAAGTTTCTACTTCAATACAAAACAAAGAGGACAATAGACAGGATGTGTGTGCGCGTACCCGCACGCGCTTGGGGGAGCAATAGAGAGAGAGAGCATCACTCAGCAAGGATCCAATGCTACTTGCTTAATGCTAAACCCAAAACAAAACTCATCTAGCAGTAGCTCATTAGTTTGATTTAAAGAGGACCACCGACCTATACTAAACAAAGCAACACAAACACAGAAATTTGAAGGAAAATAACCAAAGCTACACCCTGTATTCTGAAAGTTGATTGTCATTAGAAGATACTGTGTTGCGAACATTCTAAGCCACACAATGTAGTAACAGAAGGATTTAATGAATTAAAAAATAAAGAAAAATACCTCCCCAAACTAGATTCACGAGAAGCAAGAAGATGAAGATGCAGATCCTCCAAGAGTCTCATATTCTTTCCCATTGTTGAGTTCTTTCCCAGCCACCCACCAAATCTATTGAAGTTACGTTCTCCCTGCAAAAACGAAGCCAGCTTGCCATGTGAGGGAATATTAATAATAATGTAAAATCGAGACTGCAGATGTTCACTTCAGAAACCATGAGCCAAAACCTGTCCCCAATTCCAAAAGTTAACCATAATTTTTGTAACCTAATTAAATTTCAAAAGATTACCAAGTACAAACAAACAAATATTTATAGGAAGCAAGTGCACCAAAAAAAAAAAAAAAAGATGAAACAAAGTGAACTTCACTTTTAGACTATGGAAATGCCCTTTTATATAAAGATTTTGTGGTAGCTCTTGACAAATCTAGTCATCCACCTTATGGTCTAAGGATGCAACAGATATATATATATATATATATATATTTTAAGTCTTATGGAACTATGTCTACTAACGTATAAAATGACGCAAAAAGGAGAAACAGGCACTATAGTTCCTATAGTTCCATAACTATGACTACTATGTCTACTGTCTACTAATGTCTTTCTTTTGGCGAAGGCTTCCCTGGGAAAGTTAACCTCTTTTACGATGAGCCCCTGGACTCTAGGGAAAAGTTGAAGCTGGTGGAGGAGTTAGTTCCTATAGTTCCTGATGCGGGACAAGAAGTTGAAAGCAAAGAAAAAGAAAGATTAAGCAAGAAAAAGAGAAGAATTAAACCAGAGAAAAAAGAAGCAAGCAAAAAGAACTTAGGTAAATACAGCCATTCAATAATATTCAATATTCAAGTTTGTAAACCCTAATATCTCAATTAAACCAGAGAAAAAAGAAGCAAGCAAAAAGAACTCTGGCAAATGCAGGCATTCAATAATATTCAATATCCAAGTTTGTAAACCCTAATATCTCAAAGATTACAATCTTGGAAATCCTACTCGAAATAAACTACCTAAAATAATAAATAAAAATAATTAACAATAAGGGAAATAAATCTCTAATAAAATAAAATAATCTTTGGACTTGCATCAGTTCTTGTGGAAGGAGAGTGGTTCCACACACCTTTCCTTCAAAGAGATGCTTTCTAGGATTAGTCAGTGGCTTTTCCAGTGTAGGGGGAGAAAGCCATGCTCCTCCAATGTTGATAGAAGTGAAATCAAAGGAGGGCCCCTAATCATTGCATCTACAATGTCGCGATTCGGCCTAGAGTGAGGGGAGTACTTGTATTCCTTCTATCAGTTCTTAAACCATATTGTCCTAGCCAAGGGAATGGATCACTGGTCCTTGGAGGCGAGGGTATAGGAAGCTTTTGAAGGCAGCAGGGGTTTTGATCACAATTGAGAGCTTTTTGGGGTTGAGGGTGATGTGAAACAATCTAGCCATTGAGGTGTTACTTTCAAGATAGTGCTAGTCAACCCAGACATTTGTGACTACGATGGGAGAGGTTTGCCCTACCTTCAAAGAAAGTTGCTTTTCTGGGCAATCCATTGTCTAGTATGGAGAATGTGGTCACTCCTAATGAGAATTCGGAGAACAAACAAAAGGTCGCCATCTTATTCAATGTCCACAACTACTAGAACAACTTGCGGTCGTTTTTTGAGAGGGGAAAGAGGAAAGAATACAGCGGCAACTCTCATAACAAGGTGACTTTTGGGGGTTGTATATATTATTGGGGAAGGATTTGGCGGAACCTAAATCTAGTCAAGAGGAGTTTGTGGCGGGCTTCAAAAGTTCAAGAATAGATTTCATTTGGCAGCTTATCTTGCCGCATGGTCATCGAAGCACATTCTGGAAGGCCCCCCTATGGACAAGTTTAATCCACATGTGTTCTCTATTAATGGAAATAGAGTTTGTGGAAACTTGTTCCTGTTGCCCCTATTTTCTTTGGCACTCTCTATTAATGGATCATTGGTTTAATGGATCATTGGTCCTTGGAAACGAGGGTATAGGAAGCTTTTGAAGGTCGCGGGGTTTTTTATCAAAATTAAGAGCTTTATGGGGTTGAGGGTGATGTGAAGCAATCTAGCCATTGAGGTGTTGCTTTCACGATAGTGCTAGTCAACCCATACACTTGTGACTATGATGGAAGAGGTTTGCCCTACCTTCGAAGACAATTGCTTTTCTGGGCATGCCATGGTCTAGTATGAAGAATGTGGTCACTCCTAATGAGAATTCGGAGATCAAACAAGAGGTCGCCGTCTTATTCGATGTCCACACCTACTACAACAATTTGGGGTCGTTTTTTGAGAGGGGAAAGAGGAAAGAGTCCAACAGCGACTCTCATAGCAAGGTGACTTTTGGGGGTTGTATATGTTATTGGGGAAAGGATTTGGTGGATCCCAAATCCAGTCAAAAGGAGTTTGTGGCAGGTTTCAAAAGTTTAAGAATAGATTTCATTTGGCGGCTTATCTTGCTGCATGGTCATTGAAGCACATTCTGGAAGGCCCTCCTACGGACAGGTTTAATCCACATATGTTCTCTATTAATGGAAATAGAGTTTGTGGAAACATGCTCTTCTTGCCCCTATTTTCTTCGGCACTCTGTATCATAGACTTGACTTGATTGTGGACAAGATAAAGTATTCTGTTGGGAAGTTTGACAGTCCCACATATATTCATACTCCTTTTCTGTAGTCATGGTTATAAGAGAGGCTTCTTAAATTTGGTCTGAAGCCTAAAATGATTGATGAAGTGGTGGAGATGGAGGGTAAAGGCCCCATTCAATCACAAAAAGCCACAGACGATGTGTTGCATGGGTATTAGCCTTGGTAAGAATCTTATTAATGTCATTGATTGGGAAAGGCAAGTTTCGGTGGAGGCCCTTTATGGAGCATGTGACAAGGATTATGGAAACAATTTGGTATTCTCCCCTTGGTTCATGGGTTCCTCCTTCTCAGGATGAGTTCTTCGACGAGTGAGTTGCTGAGTGAACGAATATGTTGCTGCTAGGGAGTTTGCTTGCATTGGGCAACAATGGATAGCTTCTTGTAGAATACATCCTGGGTGCCAATTCAAGTTGACCAAGGATTGCTCAAACTAGGAGGTTGATGGATGTTAGGCATAGCTTGGCTCTGTTCTACGAGCCTAAGGACTCGAAGTTGGTATAGAAGATGGTGCAAGTTATGAGGGTATCATGATCAATATGGCAAGGAAGGTGGACTCTCCTTGGCCGTAAATGGTGGTATCATCAACTGGGAAAATTTGCAACTTATGTGAGGTGTGTGTTCCCATGGAAGTTAGGGTACCCTCATTCTAAGAGATTACTAGTCTTTGCCCCCCTAAGAGCAATAGGCGCCATGACAACGTGGTGTAGTGGCATGAAAAACCACTAGGTAGTATTGTGGGAACAGCCACTAGTGGTATGCCAAAAGATGCCTTGACCTTAAAACTTCCCCAAGTAAAGATTGTTGCTGGGAAAATTGGGGAAAAGGGTCGCAGAAGAGCCAAGTGGTCACTACAAATCTAGTGCTAAAAAAGGTGTGTAATCACCGTGGTTATACTCTTCATTCATTCATTTCTTCATCCCCATCCCTGCCCTCATGCTTAAACTTGTATTTGTTGTGTTTTGAAGGTGGCCTCTAACACAGGGAAGCGGAAAGTGGCCCAGGAATGATGCATGGGGAAGGCTATTGAAGAAAAGGGCGAAGAGGCCTACTACGAAGACACAATGGCGTTTCTTCGATGAAGACAAGTTGTTGGGGGGGGGGGGGGGTTCAACTTGTTGGGTCAACCAAGGGGACGTAGGAGTGAGAGGGTGGTGGTCAAGGGGATGAAAGTGGCCCAGGTGAGGAACATCATGATAGGGCTTAACAAAATTGAGATCAAGATGGATAAAGAGAGGGACGAAGATGTCACATTTGACAATGAACAAGATGATGCTGATGTTGTGGACCAAGCACCTCAGTGAAGGGGCTGGCGATGATGAAGAATTTGCTAGTTTAGATACTCCTACCGAGGACAGTTATAAACAAGAGGGGACCAATGTTGAGGAGGAAGATGTTATGCATAAGGATCCATTATCTACTTCCAGTGGGGTGGCCCAAAGAACTAAGGTTGGTCATTATGAAGAGTCTGTTTTTGAAACTCCCGGCTAAAAGTAGAGTCGTCCTTCTTGATTTTGGCTCCAAGGTAGAGCTCGAAGCTCCTCTGACCCTTTATGCCAAGTTACAAAGTAGTGGTGAATATAGGGATGACTACATCAGCAAAGCAAAACAAGAGAAAAGTGGTGCGGAACTTCTTTCAAGTTTGTGCCCATAGAGGTTGAAAAGGTTGCCATGATGAATGAGCCTCCTTTGTGTGTGTCAAGTGAGATCACTCAATGGGCCCGTGGAAAGTGCATGCTAAACAGAATCATGGTAGTTTCGTGATGAAAGTCTATCCAAGGAACCCAAGGTGTTCATGTGCCTGCTAAAGAGGATCTCGTTACTGCCATGGTGAAAAAGCCTGTCCAAGGAGCCCAAGTTGTTGATGTGCCTGTTTAGGGGAATCAGGGTACTACCACAGTAAGAGTGTCTGACCAAGGAGCCCAAGGTGTTGATGGTGATGCGCTCGCTTAGGAGAATTAAGGTACTACCAAGGCAAGTGAGTTTGCTTTGGGAGTTTGCCTTGGGAGCCGAAGGCATTAACGTGCTTGTTCGGGTGAATAAGGGTTTAGTATTACAAATAAGGTTGTCCAAGAAGAGTTGATTTTAGTTGATGTTGCTATAGTGAGGTCCACTGAGGTTCCCTTGCCTATCGAAGAAGTTCAGTTGGAGGGAGTGTTTCTCAATTTTGTTCCCTTATTGCATCAAGTGTTCCACCATCACAATAATATATTTTTTGGCACTATCAAGTGGCTCCACTTTCTCAAGGTGTTAGCGTTGCAGTAATTAGGAGCTCTGCTTAGTGGGACAAGACCCCCCCCTGGAGGAGTTAACCTTGGACGAAGTTAATTATTTTTGTGAGAGCATAGTTCTCGTTCAGTTTTCAAGAATGGACATTCGTTAGTTAGAGGCAAGCCTTCAGCATATGTGCAATGAACTGTTAGCCTTTTGCACGGGGAGGATGAGTTTCCTGCAATTTGTCATGATCTTAACAAGGTAAGGCAAGTTATGAAAGGATTGGAAGCTTATGAACATCGCCATACAGAATACATAACATCATTTTGGGCTCGTTATGCTCCCTCATTGTTGCATGACTGCCATGTACTTCAAACTTTACTGGAAATCGCGGAGGCCCAAGGGAATTCTAAATCCTCAATTGATCAATAGTAGTCTCTTCATGGTTTTTGTATTAATATTCTTTCTAATATTATCATAGCTAGTCTTTTGTAATCTAAACGATGTGAGTTAACATATGCATATATGGATGGTCAGAGTAAGTCTTGATGCTCTAGCTTGGTGGAAGTAGTGCTACATATTTTCAAAGGTGGAATGTCACTAGACAAGTACAGAGTGAAAGGTAAGGAAATTCGGAGCGCACGAGCGCGCGCGCGAGAGAGAGAGAGAGGTCCACTGGGTGCAATCTATGAATGATGGGGTGAAAATCTGACCCCTGCATTATCATAGGGGTGGTATTTATAAAGGGTGGATTAGGACAAGGAGATTAACCTTGATGCACCTAGGACAGTTGTCCCCAAACTAGGTGGCCAACTTTGCACATCCTGATTCCTCCATTAGCAGAGGTTCATCCGACTAGGTGGTGGCAACAGTTTTGCATGATTGGCCAATATGAGCATTATGGTCGTGTTATCAAGGATAACTATGTTCTAGTCAACTTTATCGGGGTAGTAACTATCTTTTTAGGCTGATCGAGGGTACTCTGACATATCCCTAACTCTAGCTACTAAACCACTCATCCCCCAATGGTCCTATAGGTAAGCGCGTGGTCTAAAGGCCCCTAAGTGTCCTCATGGTGAGTGATGTCCCCCAAAGGGGAAACCTATACCCCTTCCCATGGGAGTGGAGGTGATTTTCCTTGGCAAAGTGTAGAGCATTGAAGACTCTTCGATAATGGGTCCACGACGAGGGTCTAGAGTGCTCCTAGACTCAAATGCCCCCAGAGGAAGCATGGTTTGAAGAGTGTGAATAGTCATAGTGCTCACTTTCCATTGGTAGTTGCCGAAACAAGAAAAACCCATCATGGAGGTTGCAAGAATTGTCCCTCGAAGTATGGAGCAACCCTTAATCACTTACACTAGATAAAACTTGAAATAATCCCCCATGCCTCCCCACAAATAATCCCGTTATAGTTTCTCAACTTCTTAGCCCTCGATGATGATGGTATAGTTAACAATGACATGGAAGTACATAAGCATGCTTGATATAGTTTTTGATAAGGGTCAAGTGGGCTCCTTTTGAAAGGTAAGCTCTTTTCCAACCCATGAGTCTCCTGTTCATCTTCTCAAGAACACAGTTTCACAATAGCTTTGACTTGAAATAAGATTCCAAAGGAAGCCCTGGGTACTTCGTGCAAAGGCTTCATTGGTTGCATCCGAATATTGCCTTGAGTATAGCCATATTTTGAACGTCCTACACCGAAATAAGCTTTGTCTTCCTTGAGTTCACCTGTAGGCCGGAAACTACTTCAAAACAACTTACCCAATTAAATCAAGTCCCCCTCCCCCCCCCCCCCCAAAAAAAAGAATGCTATTGAGTCGTTTGCAAAAAGTAAATGTGACACCTCTGCAGTTGCGATTCCCCATTTAGAACCCCTAAATGAATCTTTCCCACCCCACGCTCCTCAACATCCTCCTCAAAACTTCCATCACAAGAATGACAAGAACGGAGATAGAGGATCTGCTTACTCTCCAAAAGGCTTACACACTTCAAAGGCCATCTTGATAGTGAACAATTTGAAGAAGAGAATGAATTTTAATTTAGACTGGTGCTCTATGGCATTGAATCAGTTGCATATTGGTGATAGACTCAGTTTTTCCTCTTTAAATTGAATAAGATTTTTTTTTTCTTTTTTCACTATTAAACAAATGTGAGATTCTAGAGAAGAAAATATTACGCAGATCTGTTTGTGTTTGAGATAACATTCTCAATAAAGTGTTTTTCAAGATTCTAATTTGTTTTTCACTTCTAAAATTAAGAGTTACAATGGTGCTTTGACTGTAATAGTCCGAATATTAGTTTTCATGTTTCATGCAAGGAGCTGTTGAAGCCATAAACCCTTTGGTTCTAAATTAACTTGCATATTCCAGTTTTTCTATTTGCTTTCCTTTCCAGGATTCAGTCAGATTATATAACATGCAGGGAATGGAAGAAAACCACATTGTAGTTCAGTGCAACCCTCTCAATCCCTCATCTCAAACCTTATGACATTTCCCGTATGTCACAGGATTTTTCAATGTCAACAACACAAAAACGGAAGAACTATTCAACATATTATTTTCATGCACTGAACAGGATATTTACCCTATTCTATTCTAGTAAAAACATAAAGTCTTGCAAGAAGTGTTAATCAAATCCTTTCACGTTTTATTTACTATAATATGGAAGGGTCATGAACCAATTCTTCCTTTTCTTTTTTCTTTTTTTCTTTTTTTTTTTTTTTCAGAACCACTTTCTAGAAATTAAAAGCTGCTAAGCAGTAGCTGAAACTCTTCGTTTCTCTTAGTCAAGTAGTATTCAGTTCTTTATGATACAATTCCTGTGGCATCTATCTTTTCCTAATGTGTTGCTTGTTTTATATTTTCTTAGGCTGTAGAAAAGTGTCAAATAAATTCTACATACTCAGATCTCGAGTAATCTTTTTTCTTATCTCACATATCCCTCATATCCTTTCTGCTGTTTCTCAGTTGGAACTTGGACGTCAAGAATTTATTTTCAGTACAAAATTTTAAATTAAATACATGGAATAGATGAATGCTTTTCTCACTCAACCCAGCCATAAAAACTTATGAAGTAACTCAAAACCACCGTATAAATCTAGAAATAATCCAGCACCTCGATACCTAAATAGCCAATTAAGAAGTTGCTTCACAAGGAATTGAATGAGAATAATTACAGATAAATCATTACAAGTTATCAAAATACCATCCAAGGTTTAGATGAATGCAGTAATCTGTGCACATAATAACAATATTTCAGATGGAATTAAATTCCATAAGACACAAAAAAATCATTACAAACCTTTGTAAGACCACGCATGTTAAGATAGATCTAGCAAATCAGTACAAGTGACTAAACCAATTTATTTGGAGCAAATAAATTCCCTAAGAACTAAGGAAAGAATTGTAGGAATGTAGTTGCATGAACTCCAAGAAATAGGCATCATCACCTGTTCAAGTGTTTCCCTTTGCCCATGTAACAAAGCAGCACTGATACCAAGGAAATAAAAACCAAAACGAAAACAAAAGAAAAAGCGCACCAGTTAAAACTACATCAAAATGATACTGTAAACCAGTATTCTCCAGAGCTGACCAAGGAAATACACACAACACTTACGGAAGAATACAAGATGCTAATGTTCCACTCTGAGAGAGTTGCCACCGCTG
The DNA here is from genome assembly GCA_019916065.1 of Vitellaria paradoxa. Taxonomy (NCBI): domain Eukaryota; kingdom Viridiplantae; phylum Streptophyta; class Magnoliopsida; order Ericales; family Sapotaceae; genus Vitellaria; species Vitellaria paradoxa. The sequence continues at coordinate 22,873,788 of CM034236.1, forward strand.
ATATCTTCGAATTTGTACATTTATTATATCACCATCCGCAATAGACTCAGCAGCACGGGCAATCAAGCTCATTCGTTTCATCCCATTATCATCTTTGCCAACTGAAATTGGCCTATAATTGATGTAGTTCTCCTGCAATTTTATCAAAATGAAGTATATTATACCACACAATTTTAAAGGCAAAAAGTGAGATCTCATGCTATATTTCCCACTACCCATCAGTAATATGAATGTCCAACACAAGATATCTAAATGAACAAATAAAAAAAATGATATATAATTTCCAAACAATAAGGCTGCTGGTGACATGAATCATGGAATGAAAGTAAATAAATACATGAAGCAAATAAAATGCAAAGGGGGTATACAAAGGAAGACAGAGGCATATGCAAAGCAAGGTCTAATATGATAGAAAGTCATCTCAAAACACCATGGCAATATTCCAATTCAAGAGTTAACTAAGAGTTACGATTACACAAAATGGTTATTTGACTAACCATCAAACCAAATTCTGTAAACAGGCATAAAATACCTGAATAAGCAAAGGGACCAGATCAGGATCACTCATGCTAAGATCAATCCGCTCATCCATTCGCAATTTGCCTGCATTAAAGCCAAAGAGCCTGCACAAGCAGAAGGCAAGATGGTCTAATTTCGGGCGCATTGAAAAGCTCAATGAGAATAAAAGTAATCAGTCACAAGTTTTATTTTTATTTGTTTGGCATAAGCATTACAAACTGTACCTTCTTTATTCAAAGAAAAGTTGCAAGGCAGAAGAAAAATATTACAATAATCTTTGCACAAGCAAAAAAAAGGAAAAAACTTGTTAGTGTGATGTTTCAAAGACATTATGATGGGTCATCTGAATTGTTCTAGGAGATATATTGTATTTCATTTATGAGTATTTTTATTTATACTGATTTGAATTTGTTCGAGTAGTCATTGTCTCTTAGTTTGTTCAAGATGACTCCTAGTCAACCTAGTTTTGCCTATATAAAGGCTGAGATGATTTTGTTTTATGAATAGTTGAATATTTAGATAAAAATACAGCTTGAGAGCTGCTTTCTCCTCTCCCCATTGCGTTCTTCTCCCTCTTTGGATATTTCTTCTCTTCCTTGGATATTCTTCTCTTTCTGGCTTAATTTCTTTTTGATTTCACATCACATTAAAGGGCAAAGGAAGCTTAAGCTTAGAGCAGAGGTAAACATTTTTTGTCCCTTTATGACTCAAGTGTAAATTGGGAATCCCTTATGGATAGTGCAGTCAATTCATTTGGAATGTAGTATGCATTATAGCCACAAATGTTTTCCTCACATGAATTGCTGTAGTTATACCGAAGCTACCACAATACCTTGAAGGTGGTATGCTAAGCTTCCAGGCACACAAATATCTTTTGATCCACAGCAGCAATGCAGGGGAAAGAAAGCTAAATTTTGACTAGAAAAAATGAAGAAAAATTGGCAGAAGGTAGCCATCAAGCCCATGTCTGCATGATATTACCAACAGAAAAGCTCAACTATGATCATCCATACCAACCACATCCATAATAGTAAAAATTATTTTTAAGTTACAGATTCGAACACAAAAAATCATCAATAGTTCTCTGCAATTCATTGCTTGACAAGCAAATACAAGGCTTTGTGTTTGTTGGAATCTGCAGGTGCGCAATAAGCATGAATAACAATAAAATATGACTCCCATTTGGACTCAAAAAATAAAAAATAAAAATTAATTATTTGTCAAGAGCAGAAGTCAGATGTGAGACCTAGTAACTATATTATTTACATAATTAAACAGGAAACTGCCATATGCGGATAAATATTCCCTACAGAAAAATCCTTTCATACAGAACTGAGCAGCCTACTTGGTGGCTAATTGATAACAGATGGTAAAGATCAATAAAGTAAAGAATGGCTATCATAAGCCACCAGGAGGTAAAGACAGACAATTTAGGAGCACATACTATTACGTTGGCAGCCATCTTCATAAGCAATTGATAACAGATGGCAAAAGCCCAAAATTCAGTTCAATCAACAAACCTCAAAAGATATTGTCCAGAAAACAGAAAAGAAAAACCTCAAAACAAACTTCAAACGAAACACCAAACCACAATCCATAATGCAAGTGAAAGTAAAGCTAGAAAATGTCATACTTATCAACAGCTGTGAATGGTGAAATATCTTCGTCCTTTGCACTGCTCAGAAGACGGTGTCTAACATCATCATATTTAATGACCGACATAGAGAGACTCATGTACTGCAATTGGTTTAGGGCCATGCGCATGTCTCCATTGACTCTTTCCGCAAGCTCTTCGAGCGCAATCTAAAGTAACCAAAAAAAAACAAACGCACAAAAAATGTTAGCAGACTTAATAGTGATGCTTCGAAGGGGGCTATTGGAATGGCACTAATACACATCTATTTTCCAGATAAAGGCAGAATGAAAAGAAGTGAAAGGATAAATAGGTCAATCTAATTTGTATAACTAATGTGGTCAGGTAGAAACAACAAAATCAAAGTATATATCACAGGACATCACAGATTCTTCTAACAGCATATTGAGTATGTGTCTACACTATGACCATTTAGGTTTTTATCCGATGAATTGCAATAAACAAATCATTTAAACACCAAATTCAATAATATGCTCGTAAAGTTAACAATTACTTTGACAAAATAAATGTACAGTACTACAAAAAATCCATTTAGAGAAATAACGCTTCAATCAGATCTTGAAACTGACTAGCATATTCAAGCAAATTTTGAGATCCATCGGATGCATTTTTGGATTTTCTTTCGCAATTCAATGCACTTGCATCAATTACATACCCATTAAACAAAAATGGAAATAAACAAAATAGCTCATCATGGGAGAGAGACAGAGAGAGACAGTGAGCCACCACCTCCCCCCTGGGGGGAACAAACAAGGAAACAAAAAAATTGAAGCAATATTATTAGTAATTTTTTTTTCTTTTTCCTTTTTGATAATTAATATGGGTACCCAGGCCACATCAGTAGGATCCAGGACAAGCCAACACTCAGAAGAGGGATCAAGAGGAAGCCTCTCCCGTGAGGCCACCGCAAGAAGACCAAGCTAGCAATAGGGAGTTTCCAGCATGGTGTCACTGCAGGAGGGCCCATTGGCAGCAAGCCCCTTATTGGGTGCCCCATAGAAATATATTGAGCCTGGAGCAAGGCCTAAAAATTTTCTCAACATGGGACCTCCCTTTACTTACCAGCAAGATTACTGGAGACTAGTAGTCTGGTCGCAAGAGAAAATGGGATTCGCCAAGATTTCTTTGACCAGTTTAGAGAGAGATCTTCAGGAGGATTCCTTGCTATAAAGGGGTTGCACTAGCATAACGTTGAATCCTATCCAGATGGATATGGTGCCTTAACTCATGCCCCAAAGGACTCCTCCTGGCTATATATATCCATCTCCTCCCCAAGGATATCATGATCATCGTCACTACTTTTAACAAAGTTACCCTATCTTTCCATACGATCTCTCCATCTTGCTCTAGATCATCTTGATTCTCACCCTCCTCGAGCCTTAGTGACTCCACCATAGATGACATTTGACATTGATGGTCAAATCATCCCTTCTAGGTCTAATCACCCACCGTTAACATAATTTAGAAACTTACAAAATAAGTCTACCAATGGTTAGGCAAGGCTTGGCCTTGAAATCAATTTAAGAGGCAACTGCCTAGAAATGATACCACCTAAACAAGATAAACTCACATTTATCCTCTTGTTAATCTAAGATCTTGCATATGTGTGTTCATTTTGATGATGTCTTGGTTAGTAAAAAAGAACACATTGCAAAAGGAAATGAAAAATAAAAATTGAAATAGTAAATAAACACTCTCATAGGATGATTGTAACGAAAACGAAGGATGCCAAAATGGACGTCTAGTAATATAAGAAAAAATAAGAAATGAATATATCCAAAAAAAAAAGTTGAGATAGCAACGATATATGAGAAGTAGGGAAACAAAAATTAAGATGGTTTGGTTATATCCAACATAGATGTGTAGATGCACTAGTAAGGAAGAGCAATTATATCCAAATGGAAAGATTAAAAAGACAAAAAGTAGATCTAAGATTACATTGACTGAAATTGTAAGAAATATACCTAATTTTAAATAGCTTTACAGAAACATAACCTCGACAAAAATGAACTAGGGAAAATGATACATATAGCTGATCCCAATTAGTTTGGGACAAAGGCTTTGTTAAATTGAGTTGAATAGAGCAGGTACCTCATTTACTTGAACTCCTTCTGCATTTGCTATTTGCATTAACCTTTTTGCCATCTATAATTTACAAATTTCATTTTAGTGAGTTAAGCATCCCAAATATGCAAATCACAACAGCATCAGTACTTGTAATACTAATATACAAACATCAGAAGAGCAAAAACATGTATGGAAATATATCAATACAACTTATTTTAACTATGGTTCATAAAACGTGAAATCAGGTATCAAAATTGAAATTACATCTGCCAACCCAACAAGCAGAAAGCACCTCTACAAAAACTCCGAACCTGAAATGGTTTATTTCAGCAAAGTCCAAGCAGATTATATGAGCTCAATTTGCTGGTGTAAATTCACGTCAGACGTGAAGAAAACTAAATATTCACAATTAAAAAACAAAACCTAGATCAAACAAAACAATGCAACAGATAAGACCATCAACCAAGAAATCAAAAGGTCTTTGGACCAAAACAAAAAAACAAACAATTACAGTGAACTATTTTTACCCAACATCCTTTATGACCTCATAATGAGAGCTAAATATGAATCAGAACTTCAAACTATGAAACAAATTCTAATTACAAAGGCTAACAATTTCGATAAAATAAGAATAAGAACTATTAAGCCCTATACGTTTCTGCCATAAAAGGTGAAATTGTAAGAACAATTACAATCTCAGCAAGGAGAGGGGAAAAGAAGAAAAAGACCTATCAAATTCATGTTTTACTTCAGGATACCAGTTGATAAAGCTAAAAGCAAATTATAGATTTTCCTATGCAGCAATGACCTGGTTAGAGACGCATATATGATGCAGTATGTAAAAACACATTTATTTAAAAAAATAAATAAATAAAAATTAAAAAAAAAAAACAAAGGTAGAAAAAATAGGACGTGAAATGGCAACCCCATTCACTTATTTCAACTCAACAAAGCCCCCAAATTATTTAGACTTGAGTTCAACTCATGAATAATTTGCCAAACCAAAATGATGTCTTTTTGGTATAAAATATTATAGACCAAATTGAATAGCAAAACAATATCATTTTAGTCTAAAATATTGTAATATATATATTATTTTTTTGAGCCGGACTCACAAGTTTTTGAGCAAGGCCATCCCTGGCTCAAATTCAAGCTCAAATTCAGCTTTTAAAGTTTACAAATTGAGCTCAAACCAAGCTCATAATAGCGAGCAAGCTATGTGATTCATTTCCAGCCCTAAGTGTGAGAATCATATGCTAGCTTCTGTATTGAGTTTCCAGGGGAGATAAATTATAGGTACTATGTTTATGGCCAGATTCCTCATGTGGAGGTTTCTAGCCTACATGTAGCAGCATTTTTTGGTAGTTTTATTTTGCTAGCCCACCTAGATACCTGCATGCCAAGAAGCATAGACGCTTCTAGGAATGACACTTGTCACACACACTCCCTCCACTTTGTTTTTTTAAATAAGCAACATTAAAATTTTGCTAATATAGAAAGGGTAATACAAAATATGGGGAAAAGCAGTCCACAAAAGAGAGCCTACACACAGAATTGTTTGTAATTGTAAACCAATTCCCACGAATTACAAACAACAGTGTAGATACAAAACATGGTGGATGGAGATTAAAAAGAACTTATGAAATGAATCTTTTTCCACCAATCCTCCTCTGTTTCAGTTTTGTCCTTAAACACCCTTGCGTTCCTTTGTTTTTTTTTTTTTCCAAATGACCCTCCTCTATTTCACTCACCCAACACATGTTGCACACTTGTCTAAATGTGTCATATAATCTTTAATTTTTAAAAGATAACACATTATTTGGATGCATATCCATCAGAAAGGGTAATACAAAATATGGGTACAAGCAGTCCTCAAAGGAGAGCCTACAATACATACTTGTTTGTAATTGTAAGCCAATTCCCACAAATCACAAACAATGGTGTAGATAAAGAAATCCAGTGAATGAAGACCCAAAAAGAAGTCATGAAATGAACCTTTTCCCACAAATCCTCTCAGTTTTGTCCTCAAGCACCCTTGAGTTCCTTTCTTTCCAAATGATCTTCCTCTAATTCACTCTCCCTTCACATGTTGCACACTTATCTAAATGTGTCCTATAATTTTTAATTTTAAAAGATTACATATTGTTCGGACACGTATCCATCACTTACACACATAAAACACATTCTAACTTTGAAGAGAAAACTTGAAATTAAATAACATGTAAATCACATGAATTTATAATGAATAATCCTTTCTCCTTTATCTTTTTTAAGTTTTAGGAATTTTAAAACTCGAAACTTCAAATTTCTTTAGGATTAGAATTTTCTAAAATACATAAAAATAAAAATAATAAATATATAAAAATAATATTATATAAAATAAAAATATATAAATAGTTGTTTCTACGTGTATGTATAAAATATATCCACTTTTGAATGCGTCCCCACCTAACTATGTCTTTATATTTTTTGAAATCGGCTTGCTACCATATCCGTCTCATGTTGTACGCATGTCCTATGTCCATATCTGTGCCTCCTAGCCTACATGTCTATGGGTTGTAAAATCTTGGTGCCTATAGTGTTTCTTCTTTACAAGAAAGAGTTAAAAGAATGCCCTAAGTTATTTTTGAGCCTATTGCACCTATCAAAACACATATTTGATCCCTAATATGAGTTATAAAATCTTGGTGCCTATAGTGCTTCTTCTTTACAAGAAAGAGTTAAATAGTGCCTACGCTATTTTTAACACTATTGCACCTATCAAAACACATATTTAATCCCTTTGCTCAGTTTAGTTTTGTTATTTATAGTTTATTTCGTGTTAAATTGTGAAATAATTTATTTAGGTCATGATTTGAATATTAGAATAGACCACTCATACAATTGATGCCAGAAGGTGTAGTGTAACTTTATTAATAATGCCTCCAAAAGACTATAAACAGTACACATCATGTTTTAAATTGTATTTTGTTATACAAATCATGCATATTTGCACAAATCAAACTCTTCACAAATTTTAACAGTCAAATTCTTGGGGGTGGGGGCAATGAAGTAGCAACGGGTAAATATCGTGGTCCAGAATGCATGGGATGAAGCGGCAATGTGTAATATTATGGTCATGACTGGGTGGCCCTTGAGTGTCTAGAAAAGGGTGGTAATTAAGAGAGATTTAAAGCGATAGAGAGATGACTTTTAGCAAGACAATAAGCAATGGGTCTACCATATATATATATAAGGAAACTAAAAAGGAAAGAATAAAAAGAAAAGAAGCGAGAGAGAGAGAGTGGTGACCATGCTGGAGGGCAGAATAATTACTCTGTTGCTTGGAGTTATGTCCTCAGCACCGGTTTTCCTAATTATGTATTTAGAATTTGGATTTGTGGAGAAATAAAAAAAGCAAAGAATAGGTAGGAAAGTAAAATGAAATGAAAGAAGTTAAATTTATTTTCGTTTTTAGCAAGTCTTAAATGAGAATAGAACAAATACATATTTGTCAAAATGAATAAATCTTTATTTGATTAATTATAAAAAACGAGTATAGAAAAAAATGTTGTATCTGTGATTGTTAGCCTACATGTATGTGGGTTGTAAAATCTGAGTGCCTCCTCTTTAGAAGAAAGATTCAACAGCAGTGGAACCCAAAACCAACTAGAACGAACACATATCAGGCATAATCACAAGACTGCAAAATAAACTGTAGATGTACTTGAATAAATAAACAGGAATGAGGACCTGCTGCTTTGTAGGTTTTCGGAAGCTCATGACCAAACAGTAGTTTACAAGGCTCTTTAGTTTTTGACTGTAGCGGTCATTACAAATGCAGATTATAGGAATTTTGGAAATTTTGATGCTTGCAATAAGGTCAGCCACACCCCCTCTATCTCCAGCAGACATGCCATCAACCTCATCCATAATAAGCACAGTTTTTGTATGCTTTGATCTGCAACATTATTCAACACTTAACAGGTAATGTAAAAAGCATGCAGGGTGAGATATTAATTATTATAATCAGAAGAAACACACCGATCCATGTTAACATTCAGGGCTTCATTGGAAACAAGTTCCTTAATAGAATTTGCAGAACTTCCACCAATTCCTTTTTCAATTTTGGCATCAGCTTTTCCGCGACTATCACTAGCATTGACCTGAATCATGTAAACAGAATAAACAAGCTATAAACATACCAAGATAAATAGAAAATTTGGCAATGCTCACGCTAAAATGGAACTCTTTTTGGAGAGTATCCCACCTCAATAGTCTGGAAACCAAGCATCTGACTGACCAACTTTGCTGATGTGGTCTTTCCTATACCAGGTGTACCACTTAATAATACAGCTTTTTTAGCACCAGAATCATTATGTTTTTTCTCCTTTCCCTTGCTGCCAGTACTCAGGAACTGCTCATCCCAGTGCGTCAACCAATCATGAAGCTGCTTCACCTGCACATCATTACACAGATATCAAAGATAACAAGGCTTCTGTATAGATATGCAAAAAGTAAAATCAAAACAAAACTAATCTAAAAGACAAGAACTTGCACACGTACCAGTGACTGATTCCCTATGATGTCATTTGGAACTTTTGGTCTATACTTTTCAGTCCAAGGCAACCCAGCATCCTTTGTAATTTTATGCATCTGCTTTGCAGGAGCAACTCGTAGGGTTGGACATTTGGCAGCAGCAATTTTAGCTGAAGAGCTGCCTGCTTGATCTGCTAAAAGAACCAAATTGCTTTCAAATTTCTAGAGATTCTCGATTCCCAAAAACTGGACATCTCTATGTAAATTAAAAAGAGCTCCAAAAAATTATCAATATGAGGTCACTATCAAAGCATCCAAATAATTTGAAGATAATTGGCACTTGACAGTGTCCACCGTTTTCAAAAAAATGATGGAAACAGTCATCTCCACAAATTGTTATATATCCCATGTTGACAAGAATTAAAAATTGGATCAGTATGGATGATATGCAAAATTGTAGAATAATTGCCTGTGACTATGAAAGAACCATTACTTTGTTACACTACAACACATGCATTCACACATGCACTGACTGCTGTTAAAGAGGAGAAGTTTTTATAACAAATAAAAAAAATTATAACGAAGATGACTTTGAAGGCAAGAAATTCGAAAGTGCAGAGATATACTGAAGTCATCATATAAGTTACACTATTGCACTATATACACATGCACAGAGGAAGATGTGAAAAGAATAAAAGTTTCAATAACCCAAAAAAAAAAAATGACAGAATGAATATACAATTTTTAAGGCATAAAATTCAAAAGTGCATGAGTATGTAGGTCAATCTTTAGCTAGCTCCGTTCAAGTGACCATCATATAATAACACATGCCAGAATCAGTTTTAACTTGTAACAAAGCTTCAATTTCAGAACCCAAAATCAAATTGATAACATAATTTCCAAAAAATTAGCGAAGGATGTAATAATCAAAATTTGACCACATTCCCAAATGTAGGCTTAAAACCAAGAAATTATTCAAAGAGAGGTTCCAATATAAGTAAGCTATCAACTATAATTCATTACAAGTGAGACTTTAATAAGCTGAAAACAAGGAGGCAAGACACATGATCATAACATAGAAGACAATAAAGAGCAGTTAATTTTCAACTTCAACGAGATCATAGAGCCACAAACTGAAGCTGCAATAACACTAGAGGAAAGATGCTCTTTTGTTAAAAGCTTATAACAAAGTTAATGCCATCATTGTGCTTAACATGTGGCTTAAATATATTTTAATGCATTGTTTCATATTTTCATTTTTGTTTTCGTTTTTGTCTTTTCCTTTTTTTTTTGGGGGGGGGGGGGAGTATATCATGTTTCATATTGATTTCAATCAATAAATAAAAGCTAAGCAGCATTCAATGTTCTAAAAAAACATGTCTGTGTGGACACCATGACAAAAGACAACATTCCCCCAAAATACTTAGATACATAAAAATAGAAATCCAAATATGCCAATGTATTTGTGTTATATTGAGACATGGATGAATTTGGTAGCATATATAGTGCTCATTTCAATGAGAAGGGAAATAAAAAGGGCAAGAATAAAGAAAATTCATGGAGGTTTTCCAGAACCAGCCTTTTTTTGCACAAAAATAAGATTTGAAAAAAAAAAAATAAGAATAGTGACAAAACCATGGTTTATATGATATTAATGTGGTGAATAACCATAACTTATTATTTCTAAACATACTTCATATCTGACTCGAGTTCTCAACATCTTCCTATGCATAATGTTCACACTGCATCAAATTATTCATGCATGTGTCAGTGTAGAACAGAAAAAACAAAGACTTCAAAAAAAATATAAATAAACAAAAAATAAGTGTTCTATTATGTTAAATTGTTAGCCACCATCTCACCTAAAAGCTTAAACTGTTAAAGAGGGGGCCAACTTTATTATTTATATTGATTTATTTTCTGTCAATACATTGAAATATAGAAAGAAAATTTATTCATTAAACCGTTAAAAGTTGTGTGCAAGGCTAGGATCCTATTCCAGGAAAGAACAAGGACCACAAGTCCAAATATGCTTGCCTCCAGCAATGTCGGCAGACAGCTGTACTGGCTGACCAACACTCGTTAAAGAAATCAGAAATCACATTTTCTATCTGAACAATACATAAGTGACATCACCAGAATTCAAACCTTAGAAACATAGTTACCATAAATCACTACTACCCTTGTGAACCACATTTTGGTGCACACATTCCATAAGGTGATACATTAATATTCCAATACACTAAATTTGACAATCCAAATAGATTAAACCTATATTATATTTTCATTATAAAATACCACCGAAAAATAGTGAATCGATAACAAATTGTCCGACAATAACTGACAAATTTAATAACTTTTACAAAAGGATAATGAGTGAAAATTCATATTAAATAAAAAGTATAATTAGTTTCATCAATATCTATACTGTTTTATTTTATTTATTCATTTGTTTATTTTTTGAAAACAAGTCACTTTTACGTACAAAAAAAAATTAATAATATGATGACTCAATAACAAGCCTATCCCTCATTGTGTGCACAGTTTAGAATACAAGGTACTGCATTTCCATCTTCATTTCATGTACCAAAACAATCCGCATTCCATGATGGCATTAAACTTTGGTCAAAGCATCCATCTTTTTATTTATTTATTTATTATTATTTTTTTAATTTTTGGGTAAGTGTCAAAGCATCCATCTTGCTAATTCCATTAGGCATCTTTTATTGGATTCCTCAATACTGTATTTTGGTATGATCTGACCAATGCTTTTCTCAATGTGATTGGAACATTGCAAATTCATTGCAAGTTTAAAAGCCTACCTGACATGATCAATCAATTGGAAAGAGGAACACTTTATGCATAAGTCAAATCTCTCCATGGGCTAACATGGGAGGTGCAGATAAACAAATATTAAGTTCAATTCAAGAAACTCTTTAATTCAATGTGCCAGAGATAAACTGGCAATTGCATGCTCAGAAAATATTTGAAATCAAATCATCATTTAATAAAAGATGGCACTTCAGCTGCAGAAAGAAATTGATACACAATAAAATAAAAAATAAAATAAAAAAAGGACCAAAGTTCAGAAATAAACTGATACAGAATATAACAAATACGCCAAATAAAACTTGAAGGCGAAAAGAACAAAGAACAGATTTAGTCAGGGCATACTTTTCGGTTCTACTTTTGTAGGACTCTTCTTAGGTAGAGATGCAGCCAGCTCATTCACAGGTTTCTTTGATCCAACTTTTGAAGCTGCTTTTCCTTGATTTGATGCACAGATCATATCAAACAACCCATCCTCACTAAGAAAGGCAGTACTATACGAGGAAATAAAAGGCAGGCATAAATTAATGTGAAAAGAAAAGAATGAGCAGAAGCAAGAGACATCAGTATGAGATTACAAACCCCAGCTCTTTGGCTTTGGAGGATTTCCGGCCCCCAATATCTTCATCACATAAAAGATAATTCTGCAGAGGACAATTTTACCATGTTGGTTAGATGCAATGGCACTAGCAAAAACCTACACAAATAGGACGAGTGGGAGTATTAAATGACCGTCTTTTTGCTGATGGATCCTGTAACACGACCTCCATGACGTTTAATCAAATCTTCTGCTTCTTCTCTTTCCAAACTGGAGATATAACCAAAGTTCAAAATATGGTTTTGCAACCAGTTAATTGACCATCCCAACATGTTAAAAAACTAGAGTTAGACAAAAGGAGGTTAGAATTGTAGGCGGTATGGCAAGTAAGACAACAACTTTAATTCTGATCTTGAGATGTCAAAGTATTAAGATGTATCCAGCATAATACATACATATGGAATGTGAACAGCCTCATTAAGATGAAAGGAAATACCTGTCAAGAGTCCCGCTGATTACAAAAGTCAAACCAGATAAACAGTCAGGAGCACCTTCGGGGACTTCCTGCCACACATACAAGATCAATCCTTGTTAGCATTCTCAATGAGAAATTTTCTTCCTTTATTGTTTCTATAGACAACACAATAAGTAGTGGATCACCTTTTCTCCTTTGTGTGGAGGATCTTTTCTTTCGCCAAAATTCATGAATCCACCTCGTCCTCCCCCACCTCTGCCTCTTCCACCAGCTGGTGTTGTTGATGCACCTCTTCCACCACGGCCCCGTCCACTGGCTTTAAGAGGAGACTTGGTATCTGTACTGTTATCTATGTCACTTTCATCAACATCCATCCCTTTGCTGCCAGCCTGCCCTCTTGATGCACCTTTTCCTCCACGACCCCTTCCAGCAGATTTAAGAATAGAATTGCTATCTTTGTCATCATCCTTGTCTTCATCACTTTCATCAATATCTAAATATTTCTGGGCAATTCCTCTACTGAAACCACTCTTCAGTTTCTTGCTGGGGCTGATATCAACTAAAGCCTTCCTCGAATTGTGTGAAACAAGGTCATCATCGTTGTGGTTGTCATCATCAGCTTTGTGAAGTTTCTTAACAGGTGGTTGTTTCACATCACTTGATAACTCCTCACCGCTCTTTTGGACCTTTCTTTTTGCTGAGAGTTCCTCCTTTTCCTTTTCACCTTTTGGCATATGTTTCTCCGTACCAAAGAACTTGCTAGTTTTCCTTCTGCCTGAACTTTCTTCGCCCCCAAGCACCTAAGTTTCGACAAAGAACAAACAAATGTACCATCATTTATGTTTCATTATGGCATAAAGCAATAAAGGAGATAAGATTCATTTGCTAGTTCTCTTTCCTTCTCTGACAGTTGTCCATGCTTCCATATTTTCATCTCTACTTTCCTTTACAACAAATGATATAACAAAATCTAAGGAACCTCAAGTACCGTACGGTGCCTTCACTTCTCTGTCAATTCGGGTCCCCCATCTTCAATAGATAAAAAGTGAAGGTGTGAAGGAAAAGAAAAGAAATTACAGTGATAAACTTAAGAATTTCATTGCTTGAACCAAGAATTAGTCTATGTCACTATCAAGTGGGTTAAACAAGTAGTGTTTTTCTTTTACTTTCCTTTTCTCTTTTACTTTGGTTTTTTTTTTTTTTTTTTTTTCATTTTTTGTTGGGCTTATGGATGAAGGAACCAAAACCTTTCACTAAGCATCAGAAATGCAACATAAGGAGAAAGGAGAATACGACAATAAACTAAATTCTTTCAGTAAGGACCTTTACTCTAATTTCTCAAGAGGACAAACAATTCTGACCATATTCATCACAACAACGGAGAAGGTTGGGTAGATCTACACGGTACATTACATACCAATAATTTTGCAATTTATTCAATTTGTGAAACTTTTACCAAAAACATGAAGTAGCGCGGTCTACATTAAAACCAAAATAATAATAATAATAATAATAATAGGTTTCTTGAAATGAAAAGAAAATACATTGCAATTCACTCACTGGTTTCTCTGGTTGTGAAGGCTTCTCCTGTGCTGGGGGGTTTGCTGGCTTTGCTGCGTTATCATTGTTCTTGCTATGTTGTTTCATAAACCACTTCCTAATATCCGACTGCCGTTCAACCCCCCCCCCAAAAAAAAAACAAACAAAAAAACAAAAACAAATAAATTAAATAAAATAAATAAATAAAATCCAAACGCAATATTGAGCAAATCACTAGAACCCCCTAAAGAGAGGAAACAAAATTTACTCAAAATTTGTCCGAAACGTGTAAAGCAATCAATTACCGGGGGAAAAAATTGAAGCAAGGTTCAAATTAAAAGAAGTAGAAATAGTAGAAACCCTACTCACCATATTGGATTCACCCACTGATTTGAGTACAACAATGCTGCGAGTTTTCTTTCAATTTCGCTTTCGAACACAATCTGCAGAATTTCCATAACCCAAAAAAAAAAAAAAATGAGATGAGAAAACAGTTGATACGCTACACACAAAAAATAAATAAATAATGTAAATAAATGGTCAAGAAAAAAGACAATCGGAAATGAAATTATATATACGTTAGAACCAGTTTTCAAGAACGTCGAACAGAAGAACTTTGCAACCGTGAGAAAACCACCGCGCTCGAAAAGTGAAAGCTTTACAGAAAGCCGATGCACGTTATATGAAGTTTTTGTTTGGCTTACCACTGAAACTTGCCAGGTTTGGGAAGCAGTAGAAAGCCCACTTTTGGCTTCTCTTGCTACTACTTCTCTGTCGACACAAAAGATGACGTTAGGGCTCTCTTCCCTCGTTCTTTTTTTCGCTTGAAAAGATTCCGGGTTGCTGGAGTTCTACGAGAGTTCTGCAGTAGAGCTGATCAAATCTGGGCTTGGGCCAGGTTTGGATCGGACTTTTAAGGGTTACAGTGCATTCCAGTCGAGTCCCGTTTATTTAGGAACCTTAATATTGGGCTCAAGTGTCATTTGGGCCGCCAACTTTTGCCATGAAAATGTAACTTTATACCAAAAAACTGATATGTGTCACTTTGGTAAAATTGGATAAAATTAGTAAAATTTTGTAAAAGTTGTAAAAAGTTGATAAAAGTTTGTAAAAGTTAAAAAATTAAAAAAAAATTAACGAAGAAAGTTAGAGAAAATTGACAAAAATTAATTTTTTTAGAAACGTTGATGAGCCAAACAACCTCTCAATCAAACCAAGAGGCCCAAATATGGATATCTATATCTGATAGTTAGGTTGCACGTGCATGTTATTTTTTATATATTTAAATTAAAAGATAATAAAAATAAATTTATACTAATATTTTTATATTTTTCCATGTTAAATTATTTTTTAGTTTCATTAATATTTCCGGGCCACATTTAAGAGATTACTTGGAAGAATGAAATATTTTTTAATGGTTTAGTAAAAAAAATTCGAACCCTGAAATAAAATTTAATATAACGTATGTCCATAATATTTACATTACTTCATTTTATAGGTCAATTCACAAAATAAGAAAAATAACAATATACTCCATTATACAGGGTAAATTTATTTTTGCCACCGTAATGATTTCTACACAAATTTATTAATAACATTACACCTAAAATTTTAATAGGAGAAAACTAAACTAACCCATAATTTGCAATACTAATTCAAGTTTTTCCTAACTTTGAATTAATTTCATTGCCGCTATAAAAGATTTTGCAAATAATGATTTTTATAATTAAAGCCAATTTACTTTTTTAACATAAACAAAACATGCAACAATGTTAAAGGATATGCATTAATCAAAGGGTTAATTACACTTCATTCCTCAAACTATACCTGTTTTTAATTTGCCCCTTCATCTATTAACCCTAATATTTTAACCCCTCATCTATTTAAAAAAGGGTTCCCTTTAGTAACCGTTAAAAAAATCTGTTAACATTTTATTTATTATTCCTTGATTATCTCAATATATCTTAAATGTGATTATTATTTACATATATTTAAATTTGAAACTTATGACTAGAGATTTGCATGGATTAAATTAGATAAATCATTCGTTTTTTGTTATAAATTAAATAAACTGAAATTTTTTCTTATCTCACTCAAAAAAACTGACTCGAACCTAATTTTTGTAAAGAATCTAACCAAATCAATTATTGGATCTTAATAATAAATATTTTTATTTTATATTTATTATATATATTTACTTTAATAATAAATAATAGAAAATGTATCCTCAAATTTTGTTTAAAAATTTAAGCTAAATTTAAATAAAAAAAAGAACTGAATTAAATGAAAATTTTGTTATTAGCTTTAATTTGATTTTTTTTAATTTTTATTCGATTTTGCTTACTCTATTTATTTATACCAAAAATAAAAATAACATATATATAATTTATTCTTATTTTTGGGTCGAGTTTTTTTTTGGATATGATAAGAAAAAAATTGATTCATGTAATAACCTGAATTTTTTTTTCTTAATTAAATTGCTTAAGTGTGGTCGTGATACTTGTTATAATAAAAATCTAGAAAATTGAGGATTTGAAAATTTTTGGAATTGGTTGAAAAGATTTTCGGATTTAATTTCACCCTATGTGAGAGTTTAATGTAGATTTCTAAAATTTTTATCCAAACACTTCTTAGCCCAATTACTTATTTGGTTCAAACCAAGACCATTAACCCATGGGTCAACCCTTTTCTTTGACTCACCTCAACTCACTTCAACTCACTTTATCACTCAATGAATTGACTCATGAATAGTTGCTCTA
Organism: Vitellaria paradoxa; assembly: GCA_019916065.1. Classification (NCBI taxonomy): domain Eukaryota; kingdom Viridiplantae; phylum Streptophyta; class Magnoliopsida; order Ericales; family Sapotaceae; genus Vitellaria; species Vitellaria paradoxa. Next base: position 22,890,686 of record CM034236.1, read on the forward strand.
AATTATTTTCCGACAACTTCATTTCCATCTTCCATACACTCTCACCATCTTTCAAAATTATTTGACTAATTGGACAAAGAGAAGACCCACATTGATGACCTTAAAGCATCTTTTTCAAATTATTTAGCAAACAAGATTTAAAGCATTTTGTTTGAAAGCTAGCATGATTTAAAGCATTTGGTTAAATTGTCAAAAAGCTAGCATGATTGTTTAAATTTGTCAAAAAGTTAGCTTGATTCCCGGATCATGCCACCTCCATACATCTTCCCCAATGCTTTTCTTTAATGATATGGTTAGATAGTCAAAAAGTAAGCATGATTCTTGGATCATGCTACCAATTGTATAGGCATGATCTTACCTTAGTTGATTTTTTCTCCACTAATAATTTTCTCTACACTCCCTATAAATTGTGTGTCTTCCAAGAGAAGAAAATAAGAGAGAAATAATAATAAATTATTGATTATTGAGGCTGAAGATTTGGTGTTGCTTGGAGGAAGAAGAAAGGCTTGGAATTTTCCAATTTGGGGGGTGTTCAAAGCTAACTCATTTTTCCTTCTCAGACTTGGTCATTAATATCTTCATTGAGGTAGGATGATGAATCTCCTAAAATATATTTAATGCATTTTCTGGTTTGAAGTATGAAACTTAATTGTGATAAAAATAAATACCCGTATATTGGGGGTAGGGAAGCCAAAATTTTGACTAAAGTAACTCAGTATGCTGACAGCTCTCTATTTGTAACTTCTTATGTGCTTCTAACCCCTAAAACAGTGGAATTAGGCTTTGGCTAAAACATAAAAGTTGTAGCCCTTTCAGTTTTCTTTTCAACCCAAAAAGAATTACATCAATCCGATTTGTGAGTCAAAAGTTATGCCCAAAATACTGAGCACGTGTAAAATTGTATTTTCTGGACAAACTGAATTCAAAGCTGTTTTTGTACCTTTAGACCTTAAAATTTTAAAAAGTGTAAAACATGAAAATTGTAGGTCTTGAAGTCTAGTTTCTACAGATATAAAGTTTATAGATATTAGAGTCTTACTCTATTTTATATGAATTTTCTTTCAAGCTGCTATTCTGCTTAGCTTTAATTGATGCTTATTTGGATTTGTTTAAAATATTATGTTTAAAGATTTATTTAAATTTCCAATTTCCTTCTGTTAGTTATTATCATATTAATAATTTCTATTGATATGAAATTATTTTAAACTAGATATTATGTATTATTTGACACTCTAATATTGATGATAATTTGACTTAGATAATCAGTTTCATCATGGATAGTTGGATGACTTATTCAAACTAAAATGCTAGTATTTGATAAAATGCCCAAAAGAAACAATGGACTTGTTCTTTTCTCATTTGGTCTTTCTTAAATGAATTTGATTTATTTTTGGCATTGTTTTGTCAACCTAGCAAGTTATATAATTATATTTTTATGATTAAGTGAATTTAATGAAACTCATTTAATACCTTCCTAAACATTGGGATAATTCTGTGGACATTTGTGGATATCTTGAAGCCAAAAACCTATGATAAGGGTTTGGTTATAAATAAGATGATGATTGGAAATTTATTTAAAGTTTTTTTTGAATAAAATAAAACTTATCAATTTTGCTAAAAATTAAATATAAGTCTAAGAGCTATTTATTATCTTTATATTCCATAAAATAATAAAATAAAAGGTAAAAGGAGCAAAAACCGAGATTTGTAGCCAATGAGGTTCGAACTTGCGACTTTAAATCGCAATTAGGGTCGCCCACCCACTAAGCTACCAACCTCGGCCTAATTAATATACCATTAGAAATAATTTTATTCTTATCAAATTTGGTACGGTAAACTTGTCAAAACAATTAACTAAAATACTAATTTGTATTCTAAATTTTTTTACTTGCTAATTGTTAATTTACATATAGTGCCTACCTTTGTGATAATGATATTGATGACTATGTTAAATCTTTGATTTATTGAGAATTACTATTAAAGTATGGATATAGATAAAGTGCTTAAAAATATATTGCATGTGACTAAATAATCTCACTTTTGATTCATCGCCCGGGAACATTGCCGGTTGTTATTAAAAATGTCTGATTTCCATACAAGGTACCCTTGGAATGTAAAAGGGTGAGAAAAAATTAAGGCACTTGGTGCTAAAGCTGTTTTTGGCAATGGGGTGATGGGTGGGTAGAAATGGCCTTTTAGATGAAGATGGGAACATGCATTTTATTTGGGAGATGCTCCCTTCTGACCTGGCCAGTCAGGTAGCCGGTCGCGACGGCTAGGTTTTTGGTAGGTGACACCGTCGGTATGCATTGGATGCTAAGCCCGTAAAGTCACTGGTTCTCAAGGCTGGGGGTAGAGGAGGATAGGAGTATGATTATCTTAGGAGGATTTAGATTAAACTCCTTTACAAAATTTTACTGTGACCAGCAACCTCTCTTGTTATGTATGAATGATGTGTTGGAATTATTTAATTATATTTAATTCCTCTCGATTAATATTTTATAATATATATATATATATATATATATATATATATATATATATATATATATATATATATATATATATATATATATATATATGTATGAAACCTGTATCGCTACGGGGTTTGATCCCGAGACCTTGAAGATCTAAATCTGAGATCCCTACCACTGCGACACAGACTTCATTGTGGTATATACATCAGTATTTAACTATTTTACACGTAAGTAAAAATAGTAGTTACGGTGACGGTTTCATCGAACCGTTGTAAGTATAATTTACATTATTCAGTTGAGATCTATTGAATTAATTGTTGCATAAATAGTATGCCACCTAAATACATTCATTTAATACAGTGTAGTATTACAACCACTGCATATAGGCACCTAGGAGATTTTGATTACTGGGCTTTAGTAGCTCACCCCTTGTGGGAATATTTTTTTCAGGATATTAAGCACAGGAATACAGAAGATGAGCTGGAAAGAGATTAATTTCTCTTAAATATTCCATCAGAAGAGTTATCTATTTTTTTTTCTTCTTTCCTGCACAGAGCTGGAGGACTTTATTTTTTTGCCTGTAATAATTGTTGGATGATTGTAATTATTAAGCATAGACCTAATTTGCTTTTATTTGGTATGTAATGTTAATCGCGTGGTTGGGACACTTAGATGGCTCTGTAATATTTTTCTCTATCTTTATTTTGTGCCCTGTAGTTGAAATCCCATCAAATGGTTCAGTCCAATGACTTATAAATATTGTTTGGGATAATCATAGGATTTTGACTATCTTAAATTTTTCTTACGGGTCAACCCCAATTTGGAGGAAAACTCTGGGGTGTGACAGCGTGTTATTATCATCTTATTTTTATACCTAACAAATAAATTCTAAGTCACCCCTGGGCATTCGGTTATGAAAATCCGGGGCGTGACAGCTTGGTATCAGAGCCATAGGTTTACGATTTACCTAAGGGTAGTGGGGATTGGGTATTTTTATACTTATTGCGTGTATTTATGTGTAAGTACCAACTAACCCGTCAATCTTATATAGAATGGAAAACACCGGAAGAGGCCGTGGATGACCCCGAAACAACAGCCGAAATGGGGCACAATCGCAACCAACAAATACACAATCGGCAACCACCACCAACGTTACCAACGAGATGGCCCAAGCTATCCGGGACATGGCGACAGTTATGGCCCAATTCATACAGATGAATCCACGAGCACCGGCGGCAATGCCGGCAGCAGCTGTAGCGGGAGTCGCACCAGTAATACCACCAGTAAGAAGACATGATGATGACCTGAGAAACTTCTTACGGTATGACCCACCATCATTCCATGGTGAACCCGAACCAGTAGCAGCTGAGAACTGGTTCAAAGAAGTCTCTCGTATTTTAGAGACTATGCTACTAAGATAACCCTGGCAACGTTCCGGCTACGGGGTGATGCATATGAATGGTGGACTTTCGTTAAGGGAAGTCACGACCCTGCAACCATGACCTGGGAAAGATTTGAAGAATTGTTCATAGATCATTTCTTTCCACAAACTTTCAAGGATGCTAAGACACGGGAGTTTTTATCCTTGAAGCAGCGTGGCATGACTGTTATGCAGTACGAAGCAATGTTCGCTAGTCTATCCAAGTATGCCCAAAAATTTGAATTTAACTGACAAGGCAAAGGCCGATCAGTTTACATGGGGCTTGCGGACTGACATTCGAGGGAGAATCATTGGTATGATGCACAATTCTTATGCTGCAGCTGTGAGGGCAGCCATTGCTGTGGAAATGGAAATGCAAGACACAGCCAAGCTCAAAGGATCAACGTTCAAGGGTTCAATCATGAGGCAAAATAAAAATGCTGGACAAAAACGAGGTAGATTCTTTGAAAATAACAAACAGTATGGTGGCCAACCGCAAAAGAAAAATGGAGGAGGGAGTCAACCTCGACATCAGCAAAAGGATCCAAATGCCTGTTACCAGTGTGGGCAACTTGGGCATTTTAAAAGGGATTGTCCTCAGAGGGCAATGACATACCCCAAGCAAAATCAACAGAATTTACAGAATCCAGGACCAGCACGAATTACCTACCCACCTCCACAACAACGTTTTCAACAAAGACCACCTTTTCAGAATCCTAACATGAACCAGCAAGGAGGACAACAGAAGAACAATGGCGGAGGACGAGGTCGTGGTGAAGGAGGACCAGGGCCAAGAAGGGATAATAATGTTCTGCAGGGATGCGTATTTGCACTTAACCATTTGGAAGCACCAGAACCCATTACAGCAGTACCAGAAAACACAGTTATTCAGGTTACCTCATTACTCTTTAGTACTTGGGTGGTAATCCTAGTTGATATTGGCGCTTCGCATTCCTTTATATCATCCAAATGTGCATGTTCATTGAAGTTAATACCAGAGGAATTGAATGGAACCTTAACCATTGATTCCCCTCTGGGAAATAACACTGTGGCAAATAAGATCACTAGATCTTGTGCAATCCAATTCGGGGAGATCATAGTAGAATGTGATCTTATCTGGTTGGATATGAACACCTATGATGTCATTCTAGGAATGAACTGGTTGTCTTTACACCAAGCAATTATTGATTGTCATCTGAAGCGTGTCTCGGCTATTCTTCCATCGGGAGCTCGATTCTGTATCCAAGGAGATTCCCGAGAAGATCCAATTATATCCCCAGTACATTCTCGAGGTTGCAGGCAATTAAATAGATTGCTAGCCAATCTGACTTTGAATGAGGAGCTTCCACAGACTGCTCTCCCTCGAGTAGTTTGTGAGTTTCCAGATGTTTTTCCTAAGGAGCTTCCAGGTTTGCCACCTCGGCGAGAAATAGATTTTCGTATAGATCTACAGCCAGGGGTTGCACCAATTTCAGTAGCCCCTTACCGAATGGCACCAGCAGAACTTCAAGAATTAAAAGTACAACTTGAAGAATTGCTCCAGCTAGGATTCATTCGACCCAGTGTTTCCCCCTGGGGAGCGTCAGATGTTTTTGCAAAGAAGAAAGATGGAAGTTTACGGCTATGTATTGATTACAGAAAGCTGAACAGAGTCACTATCAAGAATAAATACCCCTTGCCACGAATAGATGATTTATTTGATCAATTGAGGGGTTCACTGTTCTTCTCTAAGATCGATCTTCGATCAGGATACCATCAATTACGTATCCGAGAGGAAGACATTCCAAAGACAGCTTTCCGTACGAGATATGGGCACTACGAGTTCGTGGTTATGCCTTTTGGACTCACCAATGCACCAGCAGCATTTATGGATCTTACGAATCGTGTTTTCCGTCCATACCTGGATAAGTTTGTTGTAGTCTTTATTGACGACATACTTATTTATTCAAAGGATGAACGGGAGCATGAACAGCACCTTCGTATTGTCTTACAAACTTTATTAGATCACCAACTGTATGCCAAGGCTAGCAAATGTGAGTTTTGGCTAACAAAAATACCATTCTTGGGACATATAGTCTCAACAGATGGTGTTGCAGTAGACCCAACGAAAGTAGAAGCCGTAATGAGCTGGAAGCAACCGAAGACAGTCTTCGAGATAAGAAGTTTCCTCGGTTTGGTAGGGTACTACCGACGGTTCATTAAGGACTTTTCTCGAATTGCTGCACCCATGACGCGATTAATCCGCAAGGATGTCAATTAGTTCAACAACAGCTCAGATATATAAATAAAACTCTTAATATAATCCAATTTTCTCTCTTAAGATTTTTTATCTTTCGGGGGAGCTTAATTTGATAAGAGAGGTGATGTAATTAGTGAAAAAGTAATTTTACTAAATAAAATATATAATTGAGTTCATTTCACACAAAAAAATAACAATAAAAAGAACTAGAGGAGGCAAAAGATAAAAAAGAAATAAAAGGTCAATTTCATTATACAAATTTTAATTAACTTGGAACAAAAGTATTATCTAGGCTTCCATCGATGAAGGAATATTTACAAGAATACTGGATAAATTAATACGAGGAAACAAATAAAATAAAAATTTTACATAAAAATAAATAAAAATTTTAATTACAATAAAAAATGAAAAAGTGTGTATAGTTAAAATTTTTCATAATGTCATAGATTAATAGAATTTTTTATATTCATTAAAGTATGTATAATTAAAATTTTTTGTAATGTTAAAAATTTATAGAATTTTTTATCTTTATTAAAGTATCTATAATTAGAATTTTTTCATAATGTTAAAAATTTTTTATTAAACTCTTTAGGACTGTATAAGTGAATTTTTTTTTTGTAAAAAGTATAAAAATTCTCTAAACTTTTATAAAGTCAGGTTAGGTATGGTATGTATACAAGTGTAATATGTATATTAACATTATACAAGTTAGAATTTTTTTTTTCCAAATTCACAGCAGACCTAAATTGGGTATTTTTATGTTTTAAAGTTAAAATGCATAAATAAAAATTATTAGTAATATTTAAGAGTTTTTTAATGGGGTGACAGAAATGAGAGAAAAATTTTATTGTCTAACAGGTATGCTTAATTAATATTATTTAATATAACTAATATAAATTATAAATTATATAATATATTAGCATGATAATATTATTATTTATAATAAATTAAATTTATTATAATTTAACTTAATATAATTTTTAGTATAGCTAATATTTTTGTTTATTATCATGTAATGGTATAATAGTGATGCTTAATTAATAACTTTTAATATAATTAATATAAGTTACATAATATCTTAGTATAAAAATTTTATTATAATATTTAATTATAACTAAAAATAATTTAATATATTTATATTCAAATGTAATAATTATATTTATATATTAATATCATGGGAGATGATAAATAACTTCACTTTTAATTTCTTGAGTATACTCTCTCACAATAAGTATTGATTTTTAAGTGTAAGAAATTAAAAATAGAATGCATTATCATTTTTTTAATATTATATATCATAATTTTACACACACACACACACACATATATATATATAATTTGGTGACTAGTAACCCCACTGATTTATTACAGTTCTTACCGAACCGTATAACCTATAAGTAAACTAGGGGTCGCGTAACATCCCACAAATGACGTGAACTGATTAAATCCAAGACTTATGTTTTCTGTGGAAACTTCCAAGACTGGCTAGGCCTTGGAGTCAAACTCCTAACCTCTCTTAGGAAAGCCAAGAACTCTAACCAACTACTCTGCTTATATATATATATATATATATTTATTTATTTATTTACTTATTATTTACCAAGCACCGATAATGTGACGTAAGGTTGAATGTTCTTAAAAGTATCAATAATACCCTAGGAACTCACCCACATTGCCTAAATAAATTACAGGCTTTATAGCTTCTTTAGTCATCTTCCTTAGACTCTTCATTTTCTGTTTCAGTTCCATAATCACTACTTCTCCAGTTTTCTTCTTTGATTTTGCGGTTCAAAATTTGTTTCATAATTTTTGTAATAATAATTCACGAATTAAAAGAGATGAGCATAAAAATCTTAGAAAAAAAGAACATCTGATACTTGAAAGCTGAAGTGGGAAGAAAAATGTTTTTGGAAATACTAATAGTTCAAAAAATATTTTAAAATCTTAAAACACTAACAATTCATCTAATCAAACAAAATTAAGAATAAAATCTTACAAATATGGAAATTCAATACGCCACATCCTGTAGGCATACAAATAGTATCTTATCAAAACGTATCTGTAAAAACAAAAGACAAATTCAAATAGTCAAATAAGATATATAAACACGCACACATAGACAGAGGGAAGGGAAATATAGAAATAAAGATCAACAATGTCGACTTTTTTTTTCTTTCTTATGTGTGAAATGTAAGGAATGAAAAAAGATGAAAAATTGAAAAAGTGCTATAATTACCAAATATGGGGGCTTTCAATCATTAATGAAAATATTAAATACCATTTAACTTTGAGAGTTTTAGAAATGAGTGATGTAATTAAATTTGTTTAAAAAGATAAAAGCGATATGGTAAGTAAAAATTTTTTCATCATTTAGATTTTTACATAGTAGTAAAGATATATATACTATTACAGGGCAAACACCATGATTTGGTAAAATCTTTTTTAATGACTCATTTTTTTTGGTGAAGCCTTTTCTTCCACATATAATATCCTTTAACTTCTTATAACTATCTATAATTCAATAGCATTAAAAAGTAATTTTTTTCATAACTTCCACATAATTATATAATTCAACTTATTTATGTTTTTATCTACTTTAAATACCCTTTAACTATTTACAAATTTGTAACTTTTTTATTTTCTTTTAATGCTTCTTAAGTATTATTTACTTAAATAATCTTAGCTACTTATTATTTATTATTTGAGGTGCTTTTGTTTATTTTTATAATTTTATTAATTATTAAGACAAAAAAATATTCATATGCGTCGTGTGTGTACTAGCATCTAGTGTCAAGTAGTACAACTAGCTAGTACTTAATTAGGGTTAGAGGAAAAAAAAAATCAAAAATTAAATTTTTCTATTTTCTTAGGTGTTATATGTCTATTTTAACAAAAGCTGGATTTTTTTAATTGTCTTTCAGTATGATATTCAAATTTTTAAAAGACAATCATAGAAAAATGCTTATAAATAAAAAAATTCCAAAATAATTTGAAAAACCAACTTTTTGACTTATTTGTAACTTTTCTTATTTTCAAATTCTTTTATACATTTTTTAAATATGTGAAAAAAATGCTTAAAATCTATTAAAATTAAAAGAAAAGTGTGCACCGACGTCTAGTGTTAAATAGTACAAGTAGCTAGTTGTTAATTAGGGTTTGAAGAAAAAATTAAAAATTAGATTTTGCTATTTTCTTAGGTGTTATATGTTTATTTTTACAAAAGTTGGATTTTTTTAATAGTCTTTTAAGTATGTTATTCAAATTTAAAAAAAAAACAATCGTAGAAAAATGCTTATAAATAGAAAAAGTCACATATAGTTTGAAAAAACCAACTTTTTGACTTATTTGTAACTTTTCTTATTTTTCATATTCTTTTATGCATTTTTGAATATGTAAAAAATCATGCTTAAAATATATTAAAAATAAAAGAAATGTATGCACCAGTGTTTAAGGTTAAGCATGACTAGCTAGTAGTTAATTAGGGTTGAAGAAAAAGATAATCAAAGATTAGCTTTTTCAATTTTCTTAAGTGTTATATGTCTATTTTAACAAAAGTTGGATTTTTTTTTTAGTAGTCTTTAAGTATGTTATTCAATTTTTAAAAGATAATCATAGAAGAATGCTTATAAATAGAAAAAAGTCACAAATAGTTTGAAAAAACCCACAAAGTTACTTATTTGTAACTTTTTTTTATTTTCAAATTCTTTCATGCATTTTTAAATATGTGAAAAATTATGCTTAAAATTTGCTAGAAATAAAAGAAAAGTGTGCACTGGTGTCTAGTGTTAAATAGTATGACTAGGTAGTAGTTACTCGGGGTTTGAAGGAAAAAAAATCAAAAATTAGCTTTTTCTATTTTCTTAGGTATTATTTGTCTATTTTACCAAAAGTTGGATTTTTTTTAATAGTCTTTAAGTATGTTATTCAAATTAGAAGAAATCGCAGAAAAATGCTTATAAATAGAAAAAGTCACAAATAGTTTTAAAAAACCAACTTGTGACTTATTTGTAACTTTTCTTATTTTCAATTTTTAAATATGTGAAAAAACATGCTTAAAATTAATTAAAATTAAAAGAAAATTAAATTTTAATTAAAAAATTCAAGTAACATAAAGAAAATCTAATAGAAAAGTTAGTTTTTGATTTTTCAAACCTAACCAAACCTTAGTTTGTCGCATCTCGAAATCCACAACCTAGGAACGTGGAGACAGACCCACAAAATAACCACAACAAACCATACATCAAACACTAGTCAGAGCAAGAACAAATAATAATATTTATATTTAAGGTCTGAATACTCCAAATGTCTAACTCTGGCTACAAAAGGACTATAAAACAACATGCTTCAAAAGTGGGCCCAAACAAAAACAAAAAAAAAAAAAAAAGAAAAGATCAAGGCCAGCCAAACTAACAGACGGGTCTATCATGAGCACCAGCTCCTGTAAAATCAACTATAAGGCGGTGAGCACTAAATCACGTGTGCTTAGAATATACATATAAGATAATGTTTCTTAATCATGCCAAGAATTCAACACCTAATTAATATTAAGAAATAAAATCTTGAGTAATATTAAGAAATAAAATCTTACCAACTTCATAATAATGTCATAATTTCCACACTGATCATGTTGTTCTAGTCAGACAGTTACTTAGCCATTATGTCGCAATCTTATGCTAACAATATTCATCATCTCATTAACATCACAATATATTAATATTATACTATGAGTCAGATACTTTGCAAGGTTTGTCTACGGCCACATAACTAAATTCAAAATAAATCTCTAGGCCTTAGCCGTGGCGTATAACTAGTCCTGCAATGCTAGATATACTTATCAAATCCCCAAGCCTCTGCCGTGAGGTACAACTAGTCCCGTAATCCTAGATGTACTCATCATAATTATAGCCTTGGTCCCTCAATCCAAGTTCATCTCATCTTTCCTTAGTAGCAGTCCCACAGTTTCAGTACTAATATACGTTTATACAAGCCGTATAAATGCTTTGTAATTTTCTAGCCTATTGGTAATGCTAAACCATCCTGCACAGATTTCAAGACTTTTGACTCTTTAGACCTAAAACCCACTCTTGTAGTACCCTCTGTGACCCCAATAATAAAATTCAAATTAAATTCCAATTCCACTATTAACAACACTTCATACACAAGAATTCTTCCTAAAATTAGGTTCTTAGATTCATCCCTTTAATTTATAAGTTTTATTGAACGACATATTTCGTGGGCCTAAGTTTCATGTTGTTCTCCTTCATAAAAATTATGCTCGTCAAAAGATCAGTCAGATTAGATCTCATACAACCATATTTAAGAATAAACACAACTAAATAGGTAAATGAAATTTAATATCAAAGTTGTCTTGAACAAGATTGATTTTGGACATAAATTTTGATAATTTATATAAAATAGAAAATAAAACATTTTCAGTTAATTCAAAAGTCTAAAATCCTTAGAATTAATCCTAGTTTCACAAAAACAATATTTGGAATTCGTTCATGCACCCTCTTAATACAGATTATAAGAAAACCAAATAGGTGTTTTTGTCTAAGACCATTATAGAACAGTCAACTTTAACAATTTTCATAAAATTCATTTGAACTCTAAAAATTATGAGACTTTTCTTTCATATGTCTAATTTCATGTGTAAAGGTTTTATAAATTAATTAAACTTAAAAGTACAGTTTTATATAAAAAATCGGACTACTGCTAGTGCAGCAACTTAAACCAAAAATTCTACTTTCACAATTTTTATAAAATTCATTTTAACTCACAAAATTATGAAATTTTTACTGTATACTATTCTGGATATATACTCCCACATGTAAAAATAGTAGAAATTAATTTAACTTTAAAGTATAAATTTTATATAAAAAAATATACTAGTTCAGTATAAAAATCCCAACTAAATAGTCAAGTTTAACTATTTTTATAAAATAATTCTAACTGTAAAAATCATGAAATTTTTATTGGATACTCTTTCACATGTCAACTTGCATGCATAAAAATATCAAAAATTAATTCAACTTTTAAGTATGAATTTTATATAAAAATAACATACTAGTTCTAGCATAGAAATCCTAATCAAATAGTCAAGTTTGACTATTTTAATAAAATTCATTTTAATTCTAAAAATTATGAAATTATTATCGGATACTTTTTTACATGTTTAGTTGCATGGATAAAAATAACAAAAATCAATAAAACTTCTAAATATAATTTTTATGTAAAAATAGTAGACTAGTTCTCGTGTAGAAATCCCAAAATTTCATTTAGCATAATCAAAACATGGATCTAATTTCGATCTCATAGTCATACATATACATATACATATGTATATGTATATACATATACACAGACGGAAGTAGGATCATAGACGCGGAGGTGATGAGGAAGTGATTGGAAGGAACTTTATAACATAAATTGTTTCCAACAAAAAGTAAACACAGATAATAAAATAGAAAGAAAAGAGGAAGATAAAATTCTTACAAAAGATAATATTATTGAACAAGAGAATTCAACAACCAGCAGATAACAAGGTTCTTCTCATTCGTTCACTCTGCCGTTACATATAGGGGAAGGATGGTATTGATAGACCACTGGAGAGATTGAATTCTTTTTTTTTTTTTCAACTTGCTACAGTACCCGACAGCTACAGTGACAGCTTGACAGACTGATTGCTACAGTGACATTGCTACAGTTACCGACATAATAGTGATTGACACTACAGTACAGTACACTGCTACAGTACTTTGCTACAATACTTCTCAGATATTTTTACAGGCTTTTTGACAAAAATATAAGAACCAAAAGTTTTGATAGACAGCGGCCAGAATATCAGACAAAAGGACGCACTTTTTTATTGATTATACATCAGATATGCAGCTGGAAATGCGGGATAAGGCGCACGACTTGGTAGGGGTCAGGAATTAATCACTTTTAGTGCTGCTGTGTTGGAGAAATTCTGGGGGTTCATCATCATCTGAAGGGTTATCTTGATCCAGAGGAAAGTAGGGACGCCAGCTGGGTCCTCGGCAGAAGATGTGAGAGATGTGGCGGTGCATGGTGATAGCACTGAGCATCTCTGTAATTTCAAAAGTATGATACTGTTTCTGGATGTGTTCAAACAGGGTCTGGATGAGCTTGGATTCATCTGAATGAGAAAACTTCCATTGGTAGTTAGTAACTAACTGATCAAGGGGAAGCTGATACTGTTATCTGTGGTTAAGCATAATCATGGTTTGGAGAAAGGGGAACCAATCAAGGTGGCGGTTTCTTCGGATGGTGTAGTTGGCTAGGTTGTGTTCATAATAAGCTCTGATATGCCCACAATTATGGAAATAGTAAAGGGAGATATTAGGGTTTAAGGATTGTGCAAGATGGGGATCATCAGGGGGATCGATTGGGAAAATGGTATCTGGTGGGAAAAAGACAGGTTCTTTTCTGAGGGTAATAAGGAAATATTTATGATAATGGGTTCTAAGTAATGCTAGCTATGTCTCAATAGGATGGAACCAAGTTAGTAGGGTGAGGAGATTCCATGCTCGGGGGTTTGGGTTAGGTCTGGAATTAGGGAGGGTTGATTGTAATAAGTAGGCTGAGAGGGACCATGAATCAAAGAGGAAGGGGATGGTATATTCTTCACAAAGATACCAGAAAAAGCATAATGCCTCTTTTGGTAAATTGTATTCGTTTCTGACTTGATACATGGTGAGGAAAGGGTTATCAACAGGAAAAATCAGACCTTTGAGACATAAACCATGTTTGGATATCAAGACGGTGAGGAACCTTAGCCAATTTAGTCTGGAATGGCTGGGTGGTGATCTTGTACGACTCATTATTCTGGATTGAATATCTGAAGGGAGATTGAATACAGGGAAGACGGGTTGGACAGGGATATGTGATGAATCTGGAGGATCTGGTGGGGGAGGATCTGGTTGAGGACCAGTAGAGGAAGAGGGATGGTTTGGATCAGGGGTTATGGTACAAATGCAAGAAACAACTGAGTTAGTTTGGACTGGGTTTCTAGAAAGAAAATCTGCAAGAACATTTCTTTTTCCTTGAAGGTGTTTAACCTCAAAATTCCATTGAGAAAACCATTCTGCCCATCTGAGGAGTTGAGCATTAGGAAGTGTTTTCCCTTTGAGTTGAAGCATTTTTGGAAAGGAAGACATCCATTTCGACAAGAAATCTGCATCCAATGAGATGAAATTGGAACTTTTCAATACCTCGGTGAACAGCAAGAATTTCTTTGAATGTTGAATGATAATGTTGTTTAGAGGGTTTGAATTGTCCATTTGCATAAGCACAGATATTCCTTTTACCATTGGTATCAGTGAGAAGAGCAGCACCCCAGTGCTGGTTACTTGCATCTGTTTGAAGAATAAATTTGCTATCAGGGTGAGGAATTTGCAGAACTGGGAGTATCTTTGCTTTGGCTTTGAGAGATTGAACTGCCTTGGTTTGTTCATCTGTCCATTGAAAAGAATTTTTCTTAAGAAGCTTAGAGAGTGGGAAACAAACTGAGCAATTTTGGGGACAAAATCGCGCATGTAGTTCACAACTCCTAAGAATTGTTGAATTTGTTTGGCTGAGTTGAGTTGATTAGGGAACTGGTGGAGATGGTGACAAATGTGAGGTTGAAGCTGGAATTTTCCTTTGGTGATTGTCATCCCTAGAAAATCAATAGTAGGTTGTCCGATAACCATCTTCTTTTCTGAAAGCATTACTCCATATTGAACAAGGAGGGATTGAAACTTTCCAAGCAGGTTTTGGTAATGTGCTTCTGTAGGTGAGAACAGTAGGATATCATCAATATAAATTAATGTGTCATATTCCAGGGGTTTAAAAATTTTCACCATAGCTCTTTGGAAGAATGAGGGTGCAATCTTCAGACCAAACGGCATAACAGTCCATTGGAAGTGGTGATTTGGAATACAGAAAGTAGTCTTGTGTCTTTCATCAGGGTGGATTCCCAGTTGCCAAAAGCCAGCCTTTAAATCAAAATTTGAAAATATTTTTGCTTGAGCCAATCGTTTGAATAAGAACGGGCGGTTGGGCAAAGGGAATTTATCATCAAGCAGGAACTGGTTCAAGGGTTGGTAGTTGACGACCAATCTCATTTTTCCTCGAACTTGTTCAGAGCGCTTGTTGACATAAAAAGCTTCACAAGCCAATTGGGAAACAGTGGGTTCAATAAGACCTTCAGCTTGGAGCTGGGAAAGTTCTGCAGTAGCTAGTTCATAGTGTTCAGGAGTCATTCCACTATGACTGGCTTTTGTTTTCTTCCCTACCCATCCATGATCCATTTTTTACTATTCCTAAGCCTCAACCTTCTCTTTTTCAAACTAAACCCCCTCCTCAACCTCTTTCTACCTTTTCGTCAGAATATAACCCTTTCCAACCTTTGGTACCTCCTTCCTTACCTTTGAGACCACCTAAACAAGCTTATAAACCAAAATCACACTTTTCCCACACACCTCCTACACCTTCTTCTCCCACTCCACCAACCCAACCTGTTCCTGCTTCAGTCTCTACATCTCAACCCCACTTATCTAAGCAACCCATCAGCCTTTATCCAACAGTACCAGATACTACCACCCGCGCCTCTAGTAAAGCTCCAGTTATATTTCCTATTCAACCCCCCTCCTTAAATCCCATTTCTTCATTTTTACCAAGTAAGACCCTACAATCCCCACCTAAAAACCCAACCTTATTTGATCCAGTTTTCAATCTTTCAGAACTTGAAGATGTGGACAACCTAATCTCTTCATTGTCATCTTCTCCAGTGTCCAGTAACACTACTGACACGGAATCCTCAATGCCTCAAAAATTATTTATGGTTAACCCTGGTAATGAAGGTATTTCTACCTTTCCTCTAGAAGGAGTCTCCCATGATGAACCTTTTAATGAAGAACCTGAAGTTGAATCCCCTGAACCTGCCACTTTGCCACAAACTCTTCCATCTGATGTAAAGAAACATTTCACTCTTGATGATGTCCCTCCCTCTAAATGGCGAGATATCTTCTTTGAGATGCACTCATGGCTCCAAGCAGAAATGCACCACCCTGGTATGAATTTTGCTAACGCTCTTCAACGCCTTATAGCCAGATTCCAAGGCAGATTACGAGACTGGTGGAATGCTCTTGGAGAATACCGCCAGATGCAAGTTTACCAGGTTGCAAATATGGATTCATTCTTATCTCACCTTTATAGTGAATTCTTGGGAATTCCAGACCATTTCATTACTCAAGCAAGAGAAGATTATTTACGCATGAAGTGTTGCTCCTTTGACAGAAAAGATTTAGAAAAACATTACAATCGGATGTCAAAGCTCTTCTATTTGCTAAAAGGAATGGATGATCCAAATCTCAAGCAAGTTTTTCTCAATTCTCTCCCTGAACCACTAGGGAAAGAAAGTGCTAAAGTCATGCAGACCCGAGGTCTTGAGCTCCAGGCAATCTCCCTTGGTGAAATTTATCAAATTTCTTTACAAGCCCTGGAACGCCTCTGTAATTAAAGAAAGTTCCTCTAGGATGTTGAAAGAACTGGCAAAAGATTAGGCTGTGCCTGTGACCGCCCCGACCTGAAGATCAAATGCTATGGTGATAACTGTGACTGTTCCACTAAAAAGCCCAGACATTTCAAGCGACGAACCTTCCGACGGACTCTTAAACTGAAAAGGCCCAAAAAAGTCAAATGGAGATTTTTTCGAAAAAAAGAAGTTCCCTGGCAGAGGCAAGTCCACTGATCGTTGTTTTGTCTGTGGTAAGCAAGGTCATTTTGCTAAAAATTGCAAAGATCACAAGAAAAAGACAAAACTTGTTGCTCAACTTGAAAATTTTGAATCCCTTGACTCCAGTGATCTTGAATCTCTCTTTTCCCTTGATGATGAGCCCAATGAAGAAACACTATGTGCTATCTCTTACCCTCTACTGGTCCTCAACCAGATCCTCCCCCACCAGATCCTCCAGATTCATCACATATCCCTGTCCAACCCGTCTTCCTTGTATTCAATCTCCCTTCAGATATTCAATCCAGAATAATGAGTCATACAAGATCACCACCCAACCATTCCAGACTAAATTGGCTAAGGTTCCTCACCGTCTTGACATCCAAACTTGGTTTATGTCTCAAAGGTCTGATTTTTCCTGTTGATAACCCTTTCCTCACCATGTTTCAAGTCAGAAACGAATACAATTTATCAAAAGAGGCATTATGCTTTTTCTGGTATCTTTGTGAAGAATATACCATCCCTTTCCTCTTTGATTCATGGCCCCTCTCAGCCTACTTATTACAATCAACCCTCCCTAATTCCAGACCTAACCCAAACCCCCGAGCATGGAATCTCCTCACCCTACTAACTTGGTTCCATCCTATTGAGACATGGCTAGCATTACTTAGAACCCATTATCATAAATATGTTCTTATTACCCTCAGAAAAGAACCTGTCTTTTTCCCACCGGATACCATTTTCCCAGTCGATCCCCCTGATGATCCCCATCTTGCACAATCCTTAAACCCTAATATCTTCCTTTACTATTTCCATAATTGTGGGCATATCAGAGCTTATTATGAACACAACCTAGCCAACTACACCATCCGAAGAAACCGCCACCTTGATTGGTTCCCCTTTCTCCAAACCATGATTATGCTTAACCACAGAGAATAATACCAACTTCCCTTTGATCAGTTAGTTACTAACTATCAATGGAAGTTTTCTCATTCAGATGAATCCAAGCTCATCCAGACCCTGTTTGAACACATCTAGAAACAGTATCCTACTTTTGAAATTACAGAGATGCTCAGTGCTATCACCATGCACCGCCACATCTCTCACATCTTCTGCCGAGGACCCAGCTGGCGTCCCTACTTTCCTCTGGATCAAGATAACCCTTCAGATAATGATGAACCCCCAGAATTTCTCCAACACAGCAGCACTGAAAGTGATTAATTCCTGACCCCTACCAAGTCGTGCGCCTTATCCCGCATTTCCAGCTGTATGTTTGATGTATAATCAATAAAAAAGGGCGTCATTTTGTCTGATATTCTGGCCGCTGTCTATCAAAACTTTTGGTTCTTATATTTTTGTCAAAAAGCCTGTAAAAATATCCGAGAAGTACTGTACCAAAGTACTGTAGCAATGTATTGTAGCGTCAATCACTATTATGTCGGCAACTGTAGTAATGTCACTGTAGCAATCAGTCTATCACGGTAGCAATCAGTATGTCAAGCTGTCACTGTAGCAGTCGGGTACTGTAGCAAGTTGAAAAAAGAAAAAAAGAATTCAATCTCTCCAGTGGTCTATAAATACCATCCTTCCCCTATATGTAACGGCAGAGTGAACGAAGGAGAAGAACCTTGTTATCTACTGGTTGTTGAATTCTCTTGTTCAATAATATTATCTGTTGGCCCAAGGTTTATAAAGTTACTTTTATAATTGATTTTGATGATAACAAATATTGAATTAAATTTTCACAATAAATTTTCAAATAGACATTGTAAGAAATGTTATAATTCATTTGATAGATTCAAGATAATAGAGTTGGAAGAGATTGATATTATTTTTTAGATATTTTCACATAATTTGGATGATGGAATAAAGGAATTTCAAAGTTGGGAGTAATAAAAATCAAAGTAAGATGAAGATTTGAACTAGAGGTTAACTCGGGTAAATAGAGAAATCAGATATATGTCAGTATATAGATGATATCTTAAGATCCAACGGTTCAATTATTATGAAATTTTAATATAGTAAACTAGACTTCTATATCTACAACTTTACCAAAGGGAAATTTTTGTGGATCTGACGTTAAGATATCAATACGTGAGTTGGAATATTAGTCATTACAGAAAGGTTTTTAATTCTGGATTCTGGAGCTAGTCTTAGTTTTTGAGACATAACTCATACTCTACAGCTTTAAAAATTCTGATTTTTGGTGTGTGAAAAGAAGACTCAAAAAGCTACAACTTTTGTAGTTTTAAGTTTCTTCTAATTCTAAAAGTATCCTGGTGAAACGGAAGCTTAAACGGGAAACACAGATTCAGAATGTCAGAAAAAGCTATCAGAAGCTGGTCTCGGTTCAGAAGCCATATCTGACTATCTAAATGTTGGATGAAGCTCAAAATTGGACATGTGATAGCTGACTTATATATCTACAAAGTCTTTACTCTGAGGCAATGTCAGATTTGATCTTTATGAGCGTGAAAAACGGTCACAAATATATCTCAGAAAATCTGAATTTGAAAGACAGCATTGGAAGCAAGGAAATTCAATTTCTTTCAAGGGCAAAAGTGTCTTTTCACTTAGTAACGGCCATTTGCAGATTTTTATCTATAAATAGAGCCTCAAACTCAGATTCAAGAAGTGGAAGAAGGCAAGAAAGAAGTACTTACAAAGAGATACAAGAAATTCCATAACTTTGCAAACATAGAGTGATTTCTTCTCACATTTGTGCTTCATCTTTCATATTCAACTTGTGAGAGTTTCTTTTTGATTTGATTGAGTTCTAAACTCATCATTGTTGTTGTAAGAAAGGAAAATTTAAAGCCCTTTTAATTTGTGAGAGTTGGGTGAGCTCTTGTTGGTTTTGGTTCAAGTGTTAGGACCAAAACAAGAGACTTTCTTTGAGAGAGACTTGTGTGAGTGATTTGGGGATAAAATCACTTGGGAAAGGTTTCTAGCACCTTGGGAAGCTAGTGTGTAATAAGCTCTTCAAAGAATAGTGGAGAAATCTCAAGGAAGGCCTTGGGGGACTGGATGTAGGCAACATTGAAGCCGAACCACTATAAATCGATTGTGTTTGCTTCTCTTCCCTTCTCTTTATATTTATTGCAAACACTAGCACTCACTCTTTATTCACAAATATTGAATAATTTTTTTTTGGTGCATTTTATATTCATCTTAACATATTTGTTTTAGGGTTGAAATTTTTATTTGTAAAATTTTTAAGCAACCTTATTCACCCCCCTCTAGTGTTGCTATTTGGGACAACAATTAGTATTAGAGCAAGGACTCTTATTTTGACTTAATCGTTAAAGAGTTAAAATCATGGCAACATCTTTTGGTGCCTCCACTTTTGAAGGCCAATCAACCCACCGACCTGCTTTGTTCAATGGAACAAACTCTAATTATTGGAAGGCTAGAATGAGAATCTATGTTCAAGCCATTGATTATGGGTCATGGAAAGTCATATCTAATGGACCTTATGTTCCTTCTAAAACCGTAGATAGTAGGATTATTCCCAAGGATGAAAGTGAATGGACCGAAGCCGATGAAGCTAAAGTCCAATTAAATGCCAAAGCTATGAACATGTTATATTGTGCACTTGACCATAATGAGTTTAATAGAATTTCTACATGTGAAACCGCTAAAGAAATTTGGGATAAATTAGAAGTCACTCATGAAGGTACTAATCAAGTTAAAGAGTCTAAAATTAGTATGCTTGTCCATCATTATGAATTGTTTAAAATGAAACCGGATGAGTCTATTTCGGAAATGTTTACTAGATTTACCGATATTATAAATAGTTTGAAATCTCTTGGTAAAATCTATACTAATGTTGAAATGGTGAGAAAAATTCTTAGGTCTTTGCTAAAGGGATGGGAACCAAAGGTGATGGCCATCCAAGAAGCAAAAGATCTCACGAGATTGAGTTTAGATGAACTCTTGGGTTCTCTTATGACCCATGAGATTACTTTAAAAGCTAATGAGGAAGAAGACTCCAAAAAGAAGAAAGGAATTTCCTTCAAGTCCACATTTAATGATAAAAATGTGGATGAATCAAGTGATGAAGATGATGAAGACATTGCTATGATCACTAGAAAATTCAAGAAATACATTAACAAAAAGAAGCAAGGTGGAAGAAAATTCCATAAGAAGGAGACAATCAAAGGAGACTCAAGTAAGAAAGATATTATCATTTGCCATGAATGCAAAAAGCCCGGCCATATCAAGCCCGAATGTCCTCAACTCAAAAAGAGTTATAAAAAGGACAAAATGAATGCAATGGTGGCAACATGGGGAGATAGCGATGATAGTTCCTCCAATAATGAGTCACATGGAGAAGAAATTGCAAACATTTGTTTTATGGCTCAAGAAGAAAAGAATGAGGTATGTGAATCTTCTAATCAATTTACTTATGATGAACTTTTAAATGCTTTTGAAGATTTACATCATGAACTTAAGAAAATTGCTTCAAAGAATGTTTCTCTAAAAAATTGGTCTCTTCTCTTTCTCAAGAAAATGATGCTTTAAAGAAAGAAAATGAATTTTTAAAAAAGGAGCTTGAAACTAAAATCTTGATTCCAAATGAGCTCCAAAACAAAAATGAAACCTTAAAAAATCAAGTAGAGGATTTAACAAAATCTCTTGCAAAGTTTGTTAAAGGAAATGAAAACTTGGATATGATTCTTGGTAGACAAAGATGTGTTTTTAATAAAAGTGGAATTGGTTTCAATCCATCTAAAAAGCAAAAATTTTATAAGGATTTGTTTTGGAAAACATCTTCTAGTAATCATCATTCTGCTTGTCATTATTGCAATAATATAGGACATATTATTCATTCATGCCCTTATAGGAGAAAGACTTATAGTGGACCCAAAATGATGTGGGTTCCAAAGAAGAAAATGAATTTAGATGATGATATGTCTAACCTTCAAGGACCCAAGAAAATTTGGGTACCAAAAGTCAATGGTTGATTTTCTCTTGTAGGTTTGCTTGAAATCTAAATCAAAGAGTGAAAGGTGGTTCCTTGATAGTGCTTGCTCAAGGCATATGACGGGTGATGCAACCATATTCACTTTTTTATCTTCTAAAAATAGAGGATTTGTCACTTTTGGAGACAATAGCAAAGGAAGAATTATTGGTATAGGTAACATTGGTAAACCTCAATTCCCTACTATTAAAAATGTATTATTAGTTGAAGGTTTAAAACATAATTTGCTTAGTATTAGTTAATTATGTGATAAAGATAATCGTGTTATATTTGATCATTCCTATTGTATCATAGAGAACATTAATGACCATAAGACATTATTTGTAGGGCATAGACATGAAAATGTTTATGCTGTTCATCTAAATGATTTATCCTTGAATGATGTCAAATGTTTTTCGGTAATGAGTGATAATAGTTGGTTATGGCATAGAAGACTTGGACATGCTAGCATGGATTTAATTTCAAAACTTTCCAAAAAAGACTTAGTTGTTGGTTTACCTTATATTAAATTTGAAAAAGACAAATTATGTGATGCATGTCAATTTGGAAAACAAGTTAAAACATCTTTCAAATCTAAAAATATAGTTTCAACTTCTAGGCTATTACAACTACTACACATGGATCTATTTGGCCCTACTAGGACTTTAAGTCTTGGTGGAAAATCATATGCACTTGTGGTTGTTGATGATTACTCTAGATTTACATGGGCGGCATTCTTAGCTCATAAGGATGAAGCTTTCTATGCTTTTACAAAACTTTGTCGGAAACTTCAAAATGAAAATGGATTCCTTATTTCTTCAATTAGAAGTGACCATGGTAGAGAACTTGAAAATTCTTCTTTTGAAAAATATTGTGATGAACATAGAATAGATCATAATTTCTCGGCTCCTAGAACTCCTCAACAAAATGGTGTAGTTGAGAGGAAGAATAGGACTCTTGTAGAAATAGCTAGAACTATGCTTTGTGAAAATAATCTACCAAAGTATTTTTGGGCCGAGGCAAGAAAGCCTAATATTAGCTATTTTCATGCATTTGGTTGTAAATGTTTTGTTTTGAATAATAATAAAGACAATTTGGGAAAATTTGATGCTAAATCGGATGAAACAATATTTCTTGGATATTCTACTTCTAGTAAAGCTTATAGAGTATATAATAAAAGAACTTTAGTTGTAGAAGAATCTATTCATGTTGCATTTGATGAATCTAACACATTTTCTTCTAAGAATATTGACAATGATGACGAAATAAGATTAGAACAAAGAATGAAAAGCATCACTATCCACGAGCGAGAAGTAAAGTCAACGAATGAAGATAAAGAAGAACCATTAGCCATTGAAAATGCTCCAAAGTTTGATGAGTTCAAGAACAATAAAGAAGACTTACCAAAAGAATGGAGATACACTCACAATCACCCTAAGGATTTAATCATTGGTGATCCATCCAAAGGTATAACTACTCGTTCATCTCTTAGAAATATTTGTAATAATTTAGCTTTTCTTTCTCAAATTGAGCCTAAATGTTTTCAAGAAGCCAAGAATGATGAAAGTTAGATTTTCGCTATGCAAGAAGAGCTTAATCAATTTAAAAGAAATCAAGTTTGGGATTTAGTCCCAAGACCTAATGATCATCCCGTGATTGGAACAAAATGGGTTTTTAGAAATAAAATGGATGAATCCGGGATAGTTATTAGAAATAAAGCTCGATTGGTTGCCCAAGGTTTTAATCAAGAAGAAGGAATTGATTTTGATGAAACTTTTGCTCCGGTATCTAGATTAGAAGCAATTAGAATGTTACTTGCAATTGCATGTTTTAGAAATTTCAAACTTTATCAAATGGATGTTAAAAGTGCTTTTTTTAAATGGATACATTTCGGAAGAAGTTTATGTTGAACAACCTCCCGGTTTTGAAAATTATGAATTCCCAAATCATGTTTATAAATTAAAAAAGGCTTTATATGGTTTAAAACAAGCTCCAAGATCTTGGTATGAAAGATTAAGTAAATTTTTGATTGAAAATGGTTTTACTAGAGGACAAATTGACACTACTCTTTTTATTAAAGCCAAAAATCATGATATGCTTATTATTCAAATATATGTGGATGATATTATATTTGGTGCTACTAATGACTCTTTTTGTCAAGAATTTGCTAAGAGCATGCAAGGTGAATTTGAAATGAGTATGATGGGAGAGCTAAATTAGTATCTTGGACTTCAAATTAAGCAAACTAATGAAGGCATCTTCATAAACCAAGCCAAGTACACAAAAGATCTACTCAAGAGGTTTTGGGCCCATAAAATATTTAAATTGAAATGTGGTTGAATTATTTTATTTTTCCTGGGCCGGGTGTGGCCCAAATTGATATTTGTTTGGATGACTAGGCTAAGGGGCCAACTCCATTTTTCTTTTCTTCATTTCTCTTTCTTTTTCCTTTTCTTTTCTTTTGGTTTGTTTAACTCCCAGAGACCAGAGAGAAAAGAGAGAGAAGAGAGAGAGAGAAAGTGGGATATGGAGTAGAAGGCTAATGGATCAGGGTAGTATTCGACACCATGAACGTTGTGGCGATGTCCATTCTTGGCAATTTGGCCTGAGATAGGAGAAATCAGCTTTTAAGATTGGGAGCTCAACCGATTTTCTCTATTTTTCTTATTTTCCTTTGGATTTGAGGTATATCAGACTTATGCACGTGTTTTAGACGTTGTTAAGATGATTTTGATGTGTATATATATGCTTCATTTCATTGAATATCATATAATTTGTGCATTTATGTATGTGCATCTGAATGTGGGCGTATATATGCATATAAATGTGAATATCTTGCATATATTTAAGTTATTCTTTGATTTAGTGTTGAAGAAACTTGCAATTTAAATGTTTAAGTGTTTACACATGTGTTATTGTTGAGATTGAGACATGAATGGGTGATTTGGGGGATGATTTGAAGTAGGATTTCATCAGAAACGAATGCAGGAACTGAACACTAGACTCTAGTGTCTGGACTGGCTGATTGGGGTGTCCTAATTGGCAGTGTCTGAACCAGCTGGTAAGGGTGTTTGGATCATAGCTTGGGGTGTTTGGTGATCTGGATACCAGTGTGGTAGATTTTTAAAAAAATGTTAAAATTGGTTTTTAATCATATTTTATGCCCAAACTTAAATATTATAAATTTTTAATGATAAAATGGACCCCAAATCATCCCTAAGCCTATTGAGAATGTACTTTTATATTGAGAAGATATTTAAATTGTATGATTGAGAATATTATGTGCATAGGGCTGGGGGGCATCATCCGGTTTTATATTATGATTGTTGATTGGCCGAAAGTGCCATATTTATATTATGACGTGCCGATGCACGGGTTATATATATGAATGGGATCCATGATTTGAGAAAAATGATAAAATGAGATTTTGAAAATACTAGGTGATCCTCAGTCGATATATATTACTAGAGCTTAGTCATTTAGAGTTAGGACGTTAATTACGAAATATGATTATAAGATTTTCTCTAGACTACAACCGAACCCTACTTGAGCTAAACAAATGCCTAAATATGAGTGTAACATAGCTTCCTAGCAGAAAGGCTATGCGGTGTAACATGATTTCCCTGAGTCTTACACTAGTGGGGGTGTAACACAGTTCCCCACTTGATATATATATATATATATATGGAGATATACGTTTGCCATAAGTGTAAATGGTGCGGTTGGTGATCCTGCATGCTGTTCTAAGCGTCATTCATCCTAGCATAAGGTTGGGCATAGATGGAGATTAGAGAATTGCGTTGGCCATTGCATTACATCACATATGCATTACCATATCATGTTTTGGTTGATATTATTGTGAGTGATGCTTTATGCTTGGTTACTATTCACTCATGCACACTTGCACGGTCCTACCTATTGGGCAAGTTTGCTCATCTCATCCACATTTTTAGTGATCCCGCGAGGCAGGGAGTAGTCACTTGAAGCTGAGTTGAGACCAATGGATTGGTTTATTATGATATTTTGTTTACACTTGCATTATTGTATTTTATTTGTGCAGCCCGGGGTATGGTTCCCAAATTTATTTTTATTATGAGCTTATTTATTGATGAGGTTTAATCGGCTGTATAAGCCTTTGATAGTGTCACCGGGGTGTGATATTGGATTGATCGTAGTTGATGTCATTTTTATTTATTTAATATGGGAATGGGGAACGTGTTTAGTTGCTTTGATGATTATTATTATATTATGACTTGGTCTTGAAATAGGTTTTTATTTAATTTTATTAGTTCACATATTCCTATACCGTTCATCCCAAACATTTATTTTAAGGGCGTGACAAAATGGTATTAGAGCTTTAGGTTGTGTTTACTTTTGAGTCTTGGGAAGTGAGGCCTATTTTTTTTTTTTTTTTTGAGGATTAATTATTTATTGTAATATATTATTGGGTTTGGAATTGATAATGGTTATGTTTTGTAGAATAGTTGGACATGGATGAAGTGAAAATCAAAGGGGTCAAGCTAGTGGTCAGAATCCCAATACTTTAGGTGTTAGGTAAGAGGACTTTCATCAGGTGCCGTTGGCTAATAGTGGCTTTCCGCAGCTGACATATGAGCAGATGATACAATTTATGGTGGCCTAGTAGGCCCAAATGCTAGGATTAGTTGGACCAATTGTAGCTCCTGCCCCAGTAATGGCAGCAGCACCTATATCGAGAGACATGACAATTATGAGAATTATTAGTCAGTTTAAGAAGTATGATCCTCCTAAATTCAATAGGGAAGGAGATCCAATTTAGGTAAAAAGATGGTTGGAAAAAATTTATGAGATGATAGAAACTTTAGGTTTGAAAGGTGATGAGGTTAGGATCAGGGTAGTAACACGTCAGTTCCAAGGAGTTGCTATTTATTGGTGAGGTCTTATAGGGACACTATTAATATTCACACTTTGACTTGGGAGGCTTTTAAGAAGGTATTTCTCGAGAGATTTTTCCCTATAATGATGAGGGAGATGAAAGTTTAGGAATTTCTTGCATTGGGGCAAAAGAACTTATTAGTGTAAGATTATGAGAGAAAGTTTGCGGAATTGGCTAGATTTGCTCCACAAATTATGCCAGATGAAATAGCAAAGGTAAGGAAATTTGAATGGGGATTGAGTCCCTATATTAGGAGGCAAATCATTAGTTTAAGACATCAGACTTGCTTTGGTGTGGTGGCAGCAGCTCTTGTGGTAGATAGGGATGTTATCGACTTTAGGTCCAGGGCTAATGGAGGCCAAGGACAAATTCAGGAACAAAATATAATGCAAGAGTATGGTTTTGGTTCTAAGCAAAGGAAATGTAAAGAAAAGTCTAGTAGTTCAAGGAGGAGATATCAACAACATCAACAATTTCCTTATTAGAAGAAGAATAGTTCTGGTTTAGGTTCGGGTTCAAGTTCTTTGGGTGGTCAACGATGACAGCAATTTCAGTCTCCATAGTGGGGAGGATTTCAGGATCAATTTGGGTAAAGACTATCTTTTAGCTACAATCAACCTCAACACATGGCGGTTAATTGTCTATTTGGGAAGTTGTCACAAGGGAACGTTGAGCTAGAGGCTCATCAGATTAATTCTTATCAAACCTAGTAGTATTCAGTGAGGCCTATACCATCTGTGCAGCAATAACCCATACAATAGATTCAACAAATCCAGTAGCCGCATGCTGGTGGCAGTGGCCAACGGGGAAAAAGTAGAGGTGATGGCATTTCAGGGAGTCGAGGATTCAAGGGCATGCCTATGCACTTGCACAGTTGGATGAGACTCCAAATACTTCTGTGATACGTGATACATTTCTTTTATTTAGCACTTGGGTGTATATTTTGTTTGATACCAGCGTATCACATTCATTTATCTCGCATGCTTGTGTGAAGACTTTAGGCTTGACACTCGAGAGGCTAGAAGATCCTATGTTTGTAGATTCTCCAATGTGTAGCAGTTTTTCAGTGAATTAGATCTATAGGAATTGTGTTTTATAGTTGGGTGATATTCAGTTATAGATTGACTTGAGCATTTTGAAGATGGAAGAGTTTGACGTGATTTTGGGAATGGATTGGTTGTCTGCTCATCAAGTAACAATAGATTATTACTGTAAGTTAGTGACAGCTATTTTACCTAACAGCACCATGGTTAGAATTTGGGATGAACTGCATTCTACACTACTTGACACTAAGTGTGTTGGGAAATTTTTCTTGTTTGTTGGCTAGTTTGAAATTGAATGAGAAAGACTTAAATACTTTTTTTAAGAGTTATTTGTGAGTATGAAGATGTATTTCCTGAGAAATTATGGGAGTTACCTCCTCAGAGAGAGATTAATTTTTGTTTAGAATTTGTCCCAGCAGTTTCTCCTATTTCTATGGCACTGTATTGTACGGTGCCGGTAGAGTTGAAAGAATTAAAGATTCTGTTGAATGATTTATATACTCGAGATTTTATTCAACCTGGTACGTCGCTATAGGCAGCATCGGTAATTTTTACAAAACTGGTTGTTGACTTCAATGACTGTTAAGAATAAGTATTCGCTACCGAGGATAGATGATTTGTTTGACCAGTTGAGGGGATCAGCTTGTTTTTCTAAGATTGATCTTCAATTGGGTTATCACCAGTTAAGGATTTGGGAGAAAGATATCCTTAAAATAGCATTGCGTACCTAATATGGTCATTTTGAGTTTGTGGTTATGCCATTTGGATTAACAAATGCTTCAACAGTGTTCGTGGATTTGATGAATAAGATTTTTGACCCTACCTAAATTGGTTTGTGGTGGTTTTCATTAATGATATTTTAATTTATTCTCATGATAAGTATGAGCACGAGCAACTTTGAGGATAATTTTACAGACACTTCAGGGCCATAAATTATATGCTAAAGTTAGTAAATGTCAGTTTTTGTTATCTAAGATGAAATTTTTGGGTCATGTGGTTTTTGGTCAAGGAATTGTAGTCGATCTTTCTATGGTTGCAGTTGTGTTAGATTGGGCACGATTGAGGTCTGTTTTTGAAATTCATAGTGTTTTGGGCTTGGCTGGTTATTATTGTTGTTTCATCTGAGATTCTCTCGGTTAGCGGGTTCACTGGCTCAGTTAATTCGGAAAGGAGTTAGATTTGAATAGGATGATGCTTTTGACAATGCTTTTAATGAATAGAAGTCGAGATTAATTGAGTCTCTAGTATTGATTATACCTAAACGTGGAGTGAGACATTTAGTGTATTGTGATGCTTCACATGAAGGTTTGGGATGTGTTTTGATGTAGAATGATCAAGTAGTGGCATATGAGTCAAGGCAATTGAAGCCACATGAGATGAATTATCCTACACATGATTTGGAGTTGGCAGTAGTAGTGTTTGCTTTAAAGACTTTGTGGCATTATTTGTATGGTGAAAGATTTAATATTTATTTAAATCATATGAATTTAAAGTATTTGTTTACTCGATGTGATATGAATATGAGATAGAAAATTTGGATGAAATATTTAGAGGATTATGATTTTGATCTTCAATATCATCCAAGAAGGCTAATGTAGTGGCTGATGCTTTAAGTAAAAAGTCACAAAGTTTGGCAACCATGATGGTTTGTTCTCAATAGTGTCATCTGGAAGACATTGGTGGGTTCTGACGAGATGATGACGATAAAGATGGCATGACATACTCCAGTTTAAATTGTTTGCAAGTGGTACGCATGTTGTTGACACGAGTTACCGAGGCTCAACAGAATGATCAATAATTTTTTTTTTTTTTTGGTAATTAAGAATAGGATGATCAATATTGTTAGAACATAAGGTATTATTTGTCTTCGGGACAGGAAGCTAAAGTTGGAGTTTATCCGCAGAAGGATATTTAAAGTTTAAAGATAAGATATTTGTGCCTAATGTGAAGGGAATTCAAGAAGTGGTACTCTAGGAGTTTCATCACTCGAGGTTTTCAAAACATCCTAGAAAGACTAAAATGTATAAAGACTTGGGACATAAATACTGGTGGAGTGGTATGAAGCGTGATGTGACAGAATTTGTGTCTTTTTACCTAACCTGTCAATAAGTAAAGGTCGAATACCAAAGGCCAGCTGATTTGCTGCAGCCATTACCAGTGGCACAATGAAAGTAGGACCAAGTGACTATGGATTTTGTGACGGGTTTGCTGAGGACTCGTAAGAGGCATAAATGCCATTTGGGTGATTATGGACTGATTAACTAAATTGGCTCATTTTCTACCTGTTTGGAGTAAGGATTCTATCGCGGAGCGGTGTTAGCTCTACATTTATGAAATTAGGAGTTTCACTTGGCATATTATGAGTTGTTGCAAGCTTTGAACATGATGCTAGGCCATCTTTGCTATTGTTGGGCCTCTTTGTCCTTCTTTTATATGAAATTACCTTAGGAACCAACTTGAAGCCTTTTAATAAAGTGTGTGACATATTTATATATATATTTTTCTTGGTTCCCACCTCATATATTATCCCTTAGCCTTATTCACACACTTTAAGCCTTACCCTCACATGTCTTGGGTTGTAAAAGTGCCTTAATGTCAATGATATGAATAGTGGTTAGGAAGGGAAATTTTTTAGAGCATATTGGGAGGAAATATTGGGTGGAGAATCTAGTTGATGTATTTTCATTATTTTAAAAAACAAAAAAAAAGAAATAAAAGAAAAGAAAAAAAAAAGAAAAAAATTTATCATTCCTTTTTTACTTATGAAATTATGGGACTTGTACATTATTTGCAATTGTGCCAAAGGTAGTATTTAGTGTGAATAAGCTTATTGTTGGAATCTTTGTTAGGGTTTGGAAAGGAAATGGGTAGTTTGGGACTTGTGCGCACTGAAGCATCTTTATCCCAAGACATGTGCTTTGATTTCTCTATCCTCCATTGTTAACCATTACCCTTGGCCAAGTTACAACCAAAACAAAGACCTAGTGGATTCTAAGCAAGCAACTCTTGTATTGTGCATGTAGTGGTCGTATGTAGGTTGTGTGGTGTGATCTCTTACACATGTATTGGAACATGGTTATGAGCTGTCCATTGTGAATTTCATTTCAGTTCACTCACTTATTTGTGGGGTTATGTGCACCTAGGATAGCATTATTTGCTAATATGTATGTGTGAACCCTTGATGAGTGAATTTCTTTCTATAAGTGGTACCCCGTGAGCATTTGAAGTCAAAGCCTAGTTCCGTTTATGCCCTTGCAACCTTGTTGAATGAATGAAACAATTTTGCACGCATGCTCTTTCTACTTTGATAGTCCATGCATTTATGTTTAGCACTTGGGAATTACACATGATATTTAGGTTTTGTGACTTGTTGGGCTTGAGCTTGATTCATCTTTGATCTTGATATTTTTTTGACACTTTGAGACTATGCTATAGATGTTTGTGGGTAACATCACTGCAAATCCTTATGAGACCTTACTAGTCCACTAAGGGGAACCTGGGAGGTTTAAAGGGCTTGCTACACGTGGCTAAGTGTAGCCGTGTTTCCAACGAAAAGAGAAATAGGATAGTAGTTTCATTTTATTTTAATAAAGGGTATTGCTAGGGACTAGCAATGTTCAAGTTGGGGTGTGTGATTACACTTGAAAAAGTGTAATTACAAACTCCACTTTTGGATAGTCATTGATGCATTTAAGTAATTTATTTTGAAGTTTTATCATTGTTTAATTACTTATAATGTTTATTTTCTTAATTGTAGGGGAAATGGTGAAATACTTGAAGAATATGGTGATGAAAGTGACCTAGAAGATGAAGGGAATGAAGTGGTTCCAACCTCCCCTAGGATGGTCCGAACTACCCTAAGAAACCAGCAGCAAACAAAAAGCAGAATTTGAAGAACAAAGTTTCTGTGGTCGGGACCCTCTGTCAGACGGTCAGGACCACAGTGTGTATGCACGCGCGTTTTGAAGTCCGTCTTTTAGGGTTTCTTTATAACTTCTATATAATCCCTGCTACATGGCCGACCCTAAGGAGAGCATACATACATTCTTAGTATATTTTAGAGAGTTTTGAGAGATTTTATTCGTTTGTGGATGTTTTTACGTATTTTCAAAGCCGTTGTTACGTTCGTTTCAGTAGTGATTGTTCAGATTTCTTTTTCGCAGATTCTTTCAGAGTACGTTGTATTTCATTCTTTCGTTTAATGATATGATTTGGACGTTTTATTCAGTAGATCTCATGAATGCATGTTTAATGATTGTTTTTATTTTGTTTAAAATCATGCTAGCGTAGAAACCCTAGTTCTTGATTCAATGAATCAAAGAAGGGTGGTTTACTATTAACTATGGAATGTGCGTAGATCCTTCGTAAGGTTTGTAAAAATTATGCGAAGGGATCTACAACTTTCAGATCTATTTTAATTTGTTTGAAAAGCTTTCAAAAACGAAAATCTTTGACTATATTTCTCCGTAATCATTGGTAAAGTTTTTCGATTAAAACCGTTTAATATTTTTGAGCAAATTCAGAATAGATTTCAAATCCAAATCTGATTAGGATTGTTTGAAAAACCTTCGAAAACAAAAGTTTTTGACTATATTCTCTGTAATCACTGGTAAAAGCTTTTGATTTAAACTTTCTTAACAATTTTTGAACAAACCCTAATTCGGATTTGAACCCAAGTATTTTCTTAGAAAATCTTTCCGATTTTATTATCCTAAATGAGATTTTAAAACTGAGTATTGGGGATTTCATAAACTTTAATGAAGACATCCTTCCAATCTATAAATCCTTTTCACGTGAGCTATAGATTGTAGTTATACCACATGCCATAGTGAATTAGTAAACTACCTAGAATTGCAAGTTGGATCAAGAACTTCTTAAATATTATCGTTGTCATTTAAATTTCTTTCGTTTGAGTTAATTGAATTGTTTACATTGACGCTTTAGGTTAGATTATTTTTATGCAATTAAAAATTAGAAAAATCGATTTAGTTGTTATTTAAGTCTTTCAATTTTAAAATCAAAACTTTTAATTGCTGAATTTCTGTTATTAGATTATCAAGTTCTTTTTTTTTTTATTTTGAATTCTACACTTGCAAAACCCTAGAAATTAGTTTTAATTAATCTTCAAACTTAGCTTACATTCAAATTTAGGATTCCCACTATACCATAGAAACTAAATAACACAGGCTCCCTGTGAATTCGACTTCGGACTCACCAAGTTAAAACTACACCGCATACCCTTGTACTTGGGGTTAGTTTAGACGCACTATCTAGAACAGTCAATGGTACACCTTTGTCGATTGTGCAGACCAAGACCCTGTGTTCATAGCATAGTTTTGGCAGAGTTTGCAAGAGGCAGTGGGGACTTAATTGTGTTTTAGTACTACATTTCATCCGTAAACAGAAAGGTAGTTAGAGCGAACTATTCAGATTTTGGAGGATATGCTTAGGTCTTGTGTGTTGACTCGAGGAGGAAATTGGGAAAGCCATTTGCCATCAATTAAATTTATGTATAATAATAGTTATCATAAAAGTATTGGCATGTCTCCGAATGAGGCTTTGTATGGACGACCTTGCAGATCTTTGTTGTGTTGGGCTGAAGTTAGAGAACTTGTGACGGTTGGTCCTAATTTGGAAAGATAGGCATTAGAGAAGATTCAAATTATCTGACATAGACTTTTGACGGCTCAGAGTCAACAGAAGAGTTATGCTGATAAGTGGAGATGGCTGTTGGAGTTTTAGGTCGATGATTTCGTGTTTTTAAGAGTTTCACCAAGGCAGGGTATAGTTCAATTCAAAAAATGTGGAAAGCGTTTACCGAGGTATATTGGACCTTTTGAAATTATTGAGAGAACTGATAAAGTGACGTACAGAATGGTGCTTCCTTTATAGTTAGCTCGAGTTCATAATGTGTTTTATGTATCTATGTTTCAGATGTATATACGGGATCCTTCTCATATGATTGATTGAAAGGAATTGGATATTGAGGAGGATGTGACCATTGAGAGTCTGCCAGTTCAGATTGAGGACAAGCATGAATAGGTTTTGCATGGCAAGACCATTCTTTTGGTCTGCGTGTTGTGGTGACATGATGGAGTTGAGGAATCCACTTGGGAACGTGAAGTGGTGATGCGATTGAAGTACCCATCCCCATTTTCTGATTAAAAGATATTATTTAAATTTTGAGGATGAAATTTTTATAAAGGGGAAGAATGTAATACCTGGTATTTATTTTTGGTTATTTATATGTTATTTTAAGCCAATAAAATATTTAAATTGAAATTTGATGAAATTACCTTATTTTTTTCTGGGCCAAGTGTGGCCTGAGTTGATATTTGGATGGACGACTGGGCCAAAGGCCCAGCTCCCATTTTTTTCTTCTTCATTTCCCTTTCTTTTTCTTTTTCTTTTTCTTTTCTTTTGGTTTGCTCGGCTCCTAAAGACCAGAGAGAAGAAAGATAAGAGAGAGAGGGGGAGAGAAGGTAGAGAGAGAAAGTGCAATTTGGAGTGAAAGACTGGTGGACGGGGGTTGTATTCGACACTGTGAATGTCGTGGTGACGTCCATTTTCGGCGATTTGGCTCGAGGTGGGAGAAATCGACTTTTGAAGGTTGGGAGCTCAACCAGTTTTCTCCATTTTTTTTTTGGATTCGAGATAAGTGAGACTTATGTTCGTGTTTTAGATGTTATTATGATAATTTTGATGTATATATATGCTTAACTTCGTTGAATATCGTATGATTTGTGTATATACATATGTGCATATGGATGTGGGTGTATATATGCATATAAATGTGAATATCTTACATATATTTGAGTTATTCTTTGATTTAGTGCCAAAGAAATTTGTGATTTAAGTGTCTAAGTGTTTGTACATGAGTTATTGTTGATATTGAGGCTTGAATGGGTGATTTAAAAGATGATTTGGAGATGGGTTTCGTTAGAAGCAAATCTAGGAACTCAACATTGGACTTTGGTGTCCAGACTAGCTGATTGGGGTGTTCGGACTAGGGGTGTCTAGACCGACTGATAAGGGTGTATTGGCTAGGTGTGTGGACTGCAGCTTTGAGTGTCCGGACACCAGTATATTGGATTTTCATAAAAATGTTAACATTGGTTTTTAATGCATGTTTTGTGTCCAAACTTAAATATCATGGATTTTTACTGATGAAATGAATCCCAAATCATCCTTAAACATATTGAGAATATACTTTTATATTGAGATGATATTTAATTTGTATGATTGAGCGTATCATGTGCATGGAGCTAGGGGGCATCATCCGATTTTATGTTGTGATTGCTGATTGGCTGAGAGTGCCATATTTATATTGTGATGTGCCAAGGCACGGGTTATATATGGACGAGATCCATGATTTGAGAAAAATGATATAATGCGATTTTAAAAATACCAAATAATCCTCAATCAATATATATGAGTAGAGCTTAGTTAATTGGAGTTAGGATATTAATTATGAAATATGATTATGAGATTTCCTCTAGATTGCAGCCAAACCTTAGTTGAGCTAAATAAATGCCTAACTAGAAATGTAACTTGATTCCCTAGTAGAAGAGACACGGGGTATAACACAGTTACCATGAGTCTTACACCAGTGGGGGTGTAACATGATTTCTCACTCGGTGTATATATATATAGATATACATTTGCCGTGAGCGTAAACAGTACAGTTGGTGACCTCGCGTCCTTTGCCAAGCATCACTTGTCCCAAAGTAAGGGGGTAGATGGAGATTAGAAAATTGCATTGGCCATTGCATTACATCACATATGCGTTACTGTATCATGTTTTGGTTAATATTATTATGAGTGATGCTATATACTTGATTGCTGTTCACTTGTGCACACTTGCATAGTCCTACCTACTGGGCAAGTTTGCTCATCACATTCATATTTCAGGTGATTCGGTGAGGGTAGGGAGTAGCCACCTGGAGCTGAGTTAAGACCGATGGATTGATTTATTATGGTATTTTATTTACACTTGGACTATTGTATTTTATTTGTACAACTAGATGTGTGGAACCTAAACTTATTTGTTATTATGAGTTTGTTTATTGATGAGGTTTAATTAGCTGTATAAGCCCTTGATAGTGTCACCAGAGTGTGACATTAGATTAATCGCGGTTGATATCATTTTTATTTATTTAATATGGGAATGAGAGATGCGCTTAATTACTCTGATGATTATTATTATGTTATGACTTGACATTGAAATAGGTTTTCATTTAATTTTAGTAGTTTCCATATTCCCATATTGTTCGTCTCAGACAATTATATTAGTTGTGTGATACAGGTAAACTTCCAACATAGAAGGAACTTTTTACTTCTTTCTCACACGATCTTACAAGGATAACATGAAACTTTCTCTTTTTCTCTCTCTCAATAGGTCAGACTTTTTTAGAAAAAAGCTAAAGGCTAAATAGGGAAGGGTTGTATAAAATCCTCATAATTTTCCCACACAAGCCTCACCTACTCAGCTAAATCTAGGCCTCTCCCATGCAGTAATAACTCTTTGCCATACATTTAGCTAATGAATAAACCACCCCTTTCTCAACCTATAAAGATACATACACTTGCTCTCTCGGCCAATGGGAACTCACCTCCTCTCTTGACCAATGAAAAACAGCACAGCCATATATACCATAATATATAAATATAATCTGGCTTACATATGCTAGTATAGATTAAATTAACACGCCATATTTAATTAATTTAAAATAAAATTTTATTTTCAAATAATAATAAAAATTTTTTAGGTAAAAGTATCTAAATTTGAATGTAAAAAATTCAAATGAATTAAATATCAAATTATGAGTCTTTACATAGTTATAAGTAGATAACTATTAATGAGATGTATAAACAATAAAATAAAACATAAATGAAAATGAAATTCACTTGTCTTTTGGGAGATAGAGTTGTCCTTGATTTCTTCTCTTATTTAATTGTACTTTATATTCATCAAAATAGAAAAGTATTAGTGTTGACTGGTGCAATGAACGAAATTTTGTAATATTTTTTAGACAAAATGTAATTTTAAATATATTATAAAATATTTTAATAAAGTTATATAATTTCATAAAATAATTATTGTGTTATTTTCTATATTTTTCTATTTGTGTTAATACTAGTGAATCGATAGAATTGATTAGGGCTGCACAAAAAACTGACAAATCGAAAACCAAACCAATCCGATCACTTTGGCTCGGTTTGGGTTTGGTTTGGGTCTATATTAAAATCAATTCGATTCCGGGTAAAAAAAATAACAACTCGATATATTTTAGTTCAGTTCTCGAGTTAATAGACTAAAAACCGAACCGAACAAAAAATAATCTAACCCAAACCAACTCGAAAATATAATATATAATAAATAATATATTATATAATATAAATATTACCTTATATATATTACTAGTCGGCAACATTTATAAGATCATGACAAAAGTGCCAGCTGACAGAATGGAGAAAGTGCTTCCTAAGGTTACATCAAAATTTTAGAATTATTTGTGGAGGGGAGAAATTTCGAATGTTATAATATAAATTTTTTTTTTTTTGAAACTGATATATAAAATAGTTTCTATATTGATAATATATATAATATATATGATTATATATAATATAATACAATAAATGATATTATGTATATTATAATATTTGTAATATTATATTAATATATAATATATTATTTATTTAAATGTTTAAGATTCGAAAATAAATAAATTACACCAACCTACAACCGACACGATTTAACTCGATATTTTCGATCCGATTTTGTTTGGTTCTAAGTTGAAATTGGTATGGTTTCGGATATAATTTTCAAGAATTGAAAAATCAGTTTGGTTCTGGGAAGGTATGAACCCAAATCAAATTGACCCGCGCACAACCCTAAAATTGATCATAGTTGTTTTTCTTATGAATACCAAAAATTTATATTTTACTAAATTTTGAGTTGAAAAATTAAAATTTGGTCTAAAATATATATTAAATCACAAACTTACCTAATCGACCCGTTCTCTTTTTTTATTTCAAATTATTTATTAATTTTAATATATATTTTTATTTTTAGAACTTTACTTATTTTGCAAAATTAGCTTGAGTTAGAAATATTATTAATTTTAATTTTATTAAATTAATTTTAACCGGTTTATAAAAGTAACTCAAACTAAAGTTATTATTTTTGTTAATTATACGTTGTACATTATAAAAACAACTTTACTAAATATTATTAATTAGTTTTTTAGCCGAGGTTCAACCTGACTAATTTAACTTTAAAATTGAACTTAAAAAAATTACTCTTTAGCCTAATTAGTATTTAAACAATTCCATACCCAATTAATAGTAGGCAATTTGATTTTTTTAAAAAGAGTTGTTATTATGAAAAGAGTTATATTTTACCAAATTTTGATTTAAGCAATTAAAATTTGGTTTAAAATATATATTAAATCACAAAGTTAGCTAATCTCTTTTTTCATTTTCAAATTATGTCTTAATTTTATTATATGTTTTTTAATTCTTTATTCATTTTGCAAAATTAGCTTAAGTTAGGAATACTACCAATCTTAATTTTATTAAATTAATTGTTTACCAACTTTATAAAAATAACTCAAACTAAAAATATTATTTTTATTAATTGTATATTGTAATTTACAAAAATAATTTAAATACTGAGTATTATTAATTAGATTTAACCAATAGCCAATATGACTAAGTTAATTTTAAAATTGAGCTTAAAAAAAAATTTACTCTATAGCCTAATTAATATTGTAGGTACTTCCACACCTAATTAATAGCAAGTAATATTTTTTCTGTACTTTAAATTTAAAATATACTAAGAGTTGTTATAATAAGAAGAATTAATCTTTTTTTAATTTAATTAGTTTTTTCTCTCAAGCCTAATTAATTATTTAAATATGTAAATTTTGCGACGATAATTAACCAATAGGAAAGTGCGTATTTATGTTTGATTCAAAGATTAGTAAAAACCAAAAAAAAAAAAAAAGAATAATGAATATGAAGAGTGCCACGCAAGATTTAGTAATAATTTTTAATTAATTTCATAACAATTACTAAAATTAAAAATATTATTATTAATTTAATAAATATGATCAACCTTGGCCAATTTAAATTTAAAACTATAATTTATAAAAAATCATTTCGAAGACCAATTTTATTCAAAGATTTGTAAAACAAAAAAAATAAAATGATAAATATATAGAGTGCTACATAGGATTTGATAATAAATTTTTAATTAGTTTTATAAAAATAACTCAAATAAAAAAATATTTTTACTAATCATATGTGCTTTGTAAAGTAAAATAATTATAATCAATATGGCCAATTTAAATTTAAAATTATTTAAAAAAATAACCACTTTTAAGCCCAATTAATATTCGGTAATTTTAAATTTTAAAAGTACTAAAAGTTGTTTTAGAAGAAATAATCTAATTATTATTTAAGCTTTTTTTGTGCTCTTTAATTTCATTCTATTTTTTATTTGTGCTTTTAGATTAATTACTAACATATTTGAAATATATAAATTTTACAACTATAATGAATTTATAAGTAAGTGAGTTATTTGTTGAGATCTACGAGTTCATTTAGTTCATTTATATAATATTTATAATTAACTGAGTACTCTTGCAGAACCTAAGTAAGCGGGTTTGTAAGAACCCAGAATTTTAAAAAAATATATATATACTTTTATTTTATTCAAATTTTATTATTTAAATTTTATTTTATTTATTTTATGTGTGATATGTTTATTTAATCAGTTGTGTGTGTGAGAGAGAGTGGGAGGAGGAGTTATAACAAGAAATTATTGTCATAAGGGAGGCCAAACGGTTACAGCTAGGAATTTGTGGTTTAAAGGTGTATTGATGGGTAAGTTATGGTAGTACATGTAACGGAAGGGAAAGATGAAACATCTTTGCATAAACCACTCTTCTTCATCTCCCATCGTTTTCTTCACATACATAACTTACACCAGAGAGTTTTTTTTATTTCCTGCTATTCTTTATCTTTAGTTTCAAAAGTTCCAACAAGAGGAGGTTGGTACAATCATACCTATTAAGAGAGATCGGTGTAAGAAGAACGAAGTCCCGAGTTAAATTCGAAAGAAGGGATAGCTGAAATCACTCTAGAAGGCCAACTTGAGTTGGTAGTAACGCAATACACACCGATCGTCTACGTGTGTAGTGAGGTAGGTGGGATTGTGTTTATTTGATATAATTTTTTTATCATGTCATGTATATATATATGTGCAAGAGATGAAAAACCTATTCTATGAATTGGTACTTGATTATGTGAAATTTTGGAACTTTCACACTGAAACAAGTACATTGTTTTCCCATAAAAATCATACTTAGAGATTGATTTAATTCTTGAAACGTTTATATGTTAAATTAGACATATAGATGAGTTTCTTGTAAAAATTCCATAATTTTCGAAATTTAAATGAATTTATTAAAAAAGTCAAACTTGACTGATTGGTTGGGATTTCTATACTAGGATCAGCATACTGTTTTTATATGAAATTCATACTTAGAGGTCAAATTAATTTTTGATATTTTTATATATGGGAGTACATATCGAAACTAATATCTAGTAAAATTTTCATAATTTTTTGAGTTAAAATGGATCTTACAAAAATCGTGAAAGTTGACTGTTTGTTTTAAATTGCTGTGCTGACAGGAGTTTGATTTTGGTATAAAAATGATATCTAGAGATTAAATTTATTTCTAAAAATTTTATGTATGAAACTAGACATGTTAGAGATTCTACAATAAAATTTTTATAATTTTTTTGACTAGTAATTTATTTTTCAAAAATATTGAAACTTGGCTGCTTGGTTTACATTATTTTTTTTTTGGTAGTTGGTTTACATTGTTGTACTGACAGCAGTCAGATATTTGGTATAAAAGGTATAAATAAAAGTTGAAATAATTTTTGAAATTTTTATATGTTAAACTAGATATATGAATGAGCTTTTTGTGAAAATTTCAAAATTTTTGGATTTAAAATGAATTTTATAAAAATCGTGAAAATAAGCTGTTCTGTATGGTTCTAGCAGAAATAGCCATTTAGTATTTTTAAAATCTGTATTTTATGGCTTTATGAATAAATTTTAAATTTTGTTCTCTTTATGAAACTAGAGTTAATTATAAGTATTTTAGGCTTTTGAATTAGTATAAAATATTTCATTTTCTATTTTTTATGAATTATCAAAATTTATGTCTTGAATCCTTCATTGTCATGACATGCTTGATATAAAATTTTATTTACCAAGCTAGCTGCATATATATTCCTGAATATGGTTGCATGATATTTATTTGATAAATCTTGTATGAGAATATTTTTATGGGAGGGCAACATGAAACTTAGGTCCGAAACACATTCACACTTCATAAAACTTATAAAGTAAAGGAAAGAACACAAAAAAAAAAAAATCAAATTGGGGAGAACTTTTGTGTATGTTGTGCTGTTAATTAAAGGAATTATTTGAGATTTGATTTTTGGATTATTGGGGTCATTAAGGGTACTAGAAAGAGTGGGTTCTAGAGCCCAAATGTTGAAAGCCCCAAAACCTGCGCAGGGTGGTTAGTATAACTAGTAGGCTAGAAACCTACAAAATGTATATACGGCTTATTTTAACGTATATTTAGCATCTAGACTGCGGGACCGGTTTGCATACTAAGGCAAATGAGTACATTTGGGACTGCGGGACCAATTGTACCCCATGATTGAGGTATGAGGATGTGATAAGTACATTTGGGACTGCGGGACCAATTGTACCCCATTATTGAAATCTGGGGATGTGATAAGTACATCTAGGACTGCGGGACTAGTTGTACCCCACGGCTTAGGCCTGAGGATTTATTTCGGGTTTAGTTTTGGGGCCACAAGCTAAACTCGCAGAGTACCTGACCTATAGTATGATATTGATGTGTGGTGATGTGAATGATGTGATATGATTTATTTTTAGTATGAGACTGTGGGATCATGGCTAAGTTGAATTGCCTATAGTAATGATGTAATATATGGTCAATTAAAATGTTGGCTTGCCAATTGGTTTATAAGGTGTATGTATCTATGTGGGAGTATTGAGCTAAGAGAAGGTAATGGCCTTGGATAGACGTAATTAATTGAACTTAGTTAGATGGGGTTGGAGATTGATGAGCAAGTTCCGTTTACATGTTATGGATTTTAGTCTTATTCAGAATAAAGTAGTTGCCTTGGATTAAAAGCTTGGTGGACCAACAAAGTAATGTGAGTCTATAAAGTAAGGGAGAATTTGAAATGGAAAACAATACTTGGAAAGAAGAGACGTTTGAATGGAGAAGAAGGATTACAAAGAAGTTGATTACAAAAGAGATGTTTGTGGTAATTTTCAAGGTTGATTTCAACCCCAAGTTTAGTATAGTTATAATGTGACCTATTTGGTTTGTGATATAGTTTGAATGGATGGACCACAGTTTCGATTACAAAAGAGTTCAGTGTTGAGGTTACATGCTTAAGTGTTGGACCTACAGGGAGAAGCTTGAACAAAATAAAAAGGTGACCTTTTTGAGGAAATGATGAATCTAGTACAAGATAAACTGTGTTAGGGGCAAATTGGATAAGTAAGCGCATTAAGGATATCATCAGTTCTTAACTGGGAAATATTGATTAAATGAGAGAAATTATGAAGATTTAAGGAAGTCTAAACGTTGGGATATGTGGGAAGAGAAGAAGTTCAATTTTATGGAAGAAAAAGATTGGCAGGAAAGGTGATTGGATAGAGTATTATGGGAAACCATATAGTAAGGGATGAAGGATAAGGATTCAAAAATTTGATTGCTATTGCTTGAGGAACCATTGGAATAATTACTGAGTTTACAGATGCACAGTAAAGGTATAGTTATGAGTGTTTTTGAGTTGCTATGATTAATTGGTAAAGTGATCTAAATATTGATTAATGAATGGAATTTCAAGTTTCATATATGCAAGAAGTTTCAGGATGATAAGGAGCTTGCTTAAAGATGTGAGTTCAAGTTATAGAAGAGACATCTGTGACTGTTAACCTAGGAATTTGGATATGACCGTGGTATGAAATTTCGAGGATGAAATTTTTTTTGAAGGGGGGAGAATGTAATACCCCGGACTTTGTATTAGTATAAGTATATGGTTTTGATGTGTTTTGGAAGTTAAGATATATTAATTTAATGGTATGGATCATTATTGGTGTTTAGAGTTGAGAAGTTTGAAGGAAATGGGTTAAGCAGTCAAAAGGACACATTCTAGCCAAGTGCTGAAAAATGAGGGGAACCTTAGGCGCCCACCTGAAAAGAGCTTGTGCACCCAAGGTCTTGGGCACCCACCTGAGAAGAGCTTGGGCGCCCAAGGCACAATGGACTTGACAGATGTGAGTTTCTCTGCATTTTTCAGCCGGCCCCTCTC
The DNA here is from genome assembly GCA_019916065.1 of Vitellaria paradoxa. Classification (NCBI taxonomy): domain Eukaryota; kingdom Viridiplantae; phylum Streptophyta; class Magnoliopsida; order Ericales; family Sapotaceae; genus Vitellaria; species Vitellaria paradoxa. Next base: position 22,933,925 of record CM034236.1, read on the forward strand.
CCCTAGGAACCTATATCTAGCTAAGGGTGATGAGGGGGTCTGAAATACACTATTTGAGGAATTAAAATATATATATATATATATATATATATATATGGGTGAGATGATGCAAGAGAGAGAGAGAAAAGTGGGGTGGAGAAGAAGAAATCGGGTGAGAAGCAAAGAAGAACAAGGAAGAAGAACACAAGGGAACCAAGGAGTGTTTGCATGGTAAGTGCCTCTAGCCCTAACCAAAATCAAATTCCTCTTGCAAAAAATGAAATTGAGACCTCAAGGAACCTTTCTATGTAATTTATTTGTAGTTTGGATCAAGGAGAGAGAAGATTGAGTTCATCAAAGTTTGAGGGTTTGGAAGCTCAAGACACCTTCTTGTTGATCCATCTTCTTACCACTTAAGGTAGGGATTTAATGCCTCCTTCTTACATATGTGTTGTGTGACAAGGAGTAGATTACTATTAGAAAACCTTTTTCAAATGTTGGTTACATTTATGGAAGAAAAATGGAGTTATATACATGTATATATATATGTATAGTATGAGAGAGTGAAAGTGGTGTTTTGATCCATAACTTGACTTGTGGTTGATGAAAACTCAAAATTATGATTTTGTTTGGAGCCTAAGAACTTTGTGTTGATGTTAGAAACTTGAAACTTTAAGTATTTTTACATTAACATGGTCAATTTGAGGTCCCAAGGGTGAAAAACCATGAAACCAGAAAATAGAGTCCGGAACCCAAAACTTGGCCCAAGCTGTGGGCGCACGAGGGGGACACAGTTGGGCGCCCAAGACATAAGCCCCTTGGGCGCACGACTGAGTGTCAACTTGGGCGCCCATCAAGCCTAGGTCACTTTTCTGACATTGTTTAGTTTAGCCTTCTACCTTGGGATATGGAAGAGTTGGTAACTTGTTTTCACATGAAACTTTTACTTGATTAATTTCATTGATTTAAAAAGGGATGTGAGTTTCAAAAAGTGATTAAGGATTGATTATCTTAAACCTAAGGGATTTAACTTGTAAGGGTGAATGAATGCTATCTTGAATGAAATGAATTGGAAGCTTACTTTGAGATAAGGGTCTTAATCGAGTTGAATTGTAAATATGTCTTGATGTAAACTAAATGTTGAGGTATATGAACTTGTGATTGATTAAGTGAAAGATAACTTGACAAAGAGACGTATGTTTATAATTTTGGTAAATGTGGAATGCTTAATATGGTTTGATCAATGCGACATGTAATAAGCTATAGAATGAACCGTAACATTGGCATGTGTGTTGAATGGTATATATATTGATAAATGTTAAATGTTTAATAAGGTTGATCAATGCTGATATGTGATGAATCTTGGGATAAACCGAAAAGTGAACTTTTGTTAACAAATTATAGAAATTAAATGAGGCTTGGATTAAATAAAATGAAGAGACGAAATGAGTTGTGCTACATGATGAAATGGAATGTGGTTGTGCGTGTTGGAAAGTGATGGTGATGAATATGAATCGTGATTGATGAGTATTGAATGTGATGGATGATTAATTGTGTGCCGGGGGCTGTGATGGGGTGCGAAAATAGGAAGGGTCGTGAGATTACCCTCGGGTTGAAAGACCCGGAACCTGCGCAGGGTTTGGTGTCAATGCCAGTGGGTTAGTAGCCCACAACATTGTGTGTGTTTTGGCTCCTCGTGGCCCTGGATTGTGATCCTAAATGACGACGTCGGTTTATCGTTTCCGTTGGGTGTTGGCCCATAAAAGACGATATTGTGGATGCACCTAACCCCCAAGGATTGTGTGGTTATGGCAATGTGATTGAACGATGAATAAGTGAAAATGTGGATATGGTGATGTGATGGAATGATGAATAGATGCTAATGTGGATATGGTTGTGTGATTGAATGTTGAATATGTGATAATGTGACATATGTTGAATATGTGATAGTGTGATATGGAACGTGATTGGTTATGAACTTGGGAAATTTAATAATAAAGAATAATTGGAATTGAATACAACATTATGATGTTATTGAATAATGGTAAATACTTACCTAAGTTGAAAACTAATTGATATAAATAAATTGTTATGGCATATAGAAAGATGTTGGTGTATCTATGCATATATGTACATTAGCACGCATATGTTGATTACATACCATATATGTTGTTTGAGACATCGTGGGCACAAATGGATCCGTGCTCACGTCCCTACAGATTTTTGACGCAGGTACAGGCTATAACATTCAGATGAACTAATAGGGTTGGACTAGAAGGGTGTGCATGAGCCCTACCAAGCTTAGCTAAGCTCTTGGTTATTTAGTTTAAATTTCTTTTGGAATTGTAATATTGTACATTGAGGACTTGTTCGATTTGGTTGTATGGGCCCTAAGGCCTGACTTATGTATTGATGAGAGAATTGTTGGAAGTTTGTGACTTGATTATAGCCAAGGTTAAATTTATGTTATCCTATTTTATGTCTCGGGCTCACTAACTTACGTTGCATTGCTCTGATCATGGGATTGCTTATGCTAGCGCATGTTCTGTGTGTTTCTCACTCACCCCTCCGGTCACGAGATCCAGGGCGTGACAGTACTCTTAGGATGTGCATTGACTATAGAAGACTGAACAGAGTCACCATCAAGAATCGGTATCCCTTATCGAGGATTGATGACCTATTTGATCAACTGAAGGGGTTGGTGTTCTTTTCAAAGATCAATCTTAGGTCGAGTTTTCACCAGTTAAGGGTGCGAGTAGAGGATATCCCCAAGACAGCATTTAGGACTCGATACGGCCATTACGAGTTTCTTGTTATGCCATTTGGGGTGACAAATGCACCGGTAGTGTTCATGGATTTGATGAATCGGATATTTAGTAAATAGTTGGATCATTTTGTGGTTGTCTTCATTGATGACATGTTAGTCTACTCACAATTAGAGGAAAAGCATGAGAGGCATTTACGGATTAGGCTTCAGACCTTGAAGGATAACCAGCTGTATGCCAAGCTTAGTAAGTGTGAATTCTGGCTTCGAGAGGTGAAATTTCTCGGACATGTGGTATCTGGTGAGGGTGTTGCGGTAGACTTTTCAAAGATTAATGCAGTTATAGACTGGCCAAGGCCAACAACTGTGTTCGAAATCCGTAGCTTCCTGGGGTTGGCAAGATATTATCGGAAGTTTGTGTTAGATTTTTCATGGCTAGCTGAGCTGATGACAAGATTGACTCGGAAGGAGGTCAAATTTGTATGGGATGAAGCTTGCCAGCATTCATTCCAAGAATTGCAGAAAAGATTGACTTCTGCTCCAGTGCTTGTAATTCCAGAAAGGGGTTTGGGGTATGCAGTTTATTATAACGCTTCCAAAGAAGGTTTAGGCTGTGTCTTAATACAAGAAGGGAAGGTAGTAGCTTACAGGTCTCGGCAACTAAAGACTCGTGAGAAGAATTACCCGGTGCACGATCTTGAGTTGGCGGTAGTTATCTTTGCACTGAATAGTTGGAGGCACTATCTCTATGGGGAGAAATTTGAAGTTTTCTCCGACCACAAGAGTTTGAAGTACATATTTACTCAGAAGGATATGAATCTGAGGCAGAGGAGATAGGTCGAGTACATAGAAAACTTCAACTTTGAACTACATATCATCCGGGTAAAGCCAACGTGGTTGCTGATGCCTTGAGCCAGAAGACCCATGCTACCTTGGCTAGTGTGGCAATACGGGAGTAGAAGATGATGGATAGTTTGAGTGAGTTTGAGCTTGACTATTAAGAGGTAGAGAACCAAGTAGTGTTATGTTCTACGGTGATTCAGCCTACCTTACTAAGTAGAGTTGTGGAGGCCCAAGGTACCGATACTGAGGCTAATGAGTACCGGGTACTACTGTTTGGTTGTCCAGCAGAAACAGGACCCAACTAATATACATCATCCCTCGATATTTGCTTGGTTGTCTCATAGAAACAAGACCTGAACCAATATACACCATCCTTCGGTGTCTGCTTCCTAGCCTAAAGCCTTAGGAATATAATATGCCACCATTAGGCATCTGCTCGTTCATAGGTTACTAGTCTACTAGAATCGATAACCAACCCCGTGCGGATTTGGGGACTTTCAACCATTGGGTACGTATACCTGATATTGTTAATACCCCTCAACCCAAACAAAACACAACATTAAATTTTATTTTATATCCGCATAAATAATTTCTTCTTTTATTCCAAAGTTTAAACCTTATTATTCATTAATTTACCAAGACATTAAATAACACACTTTAATTACATTATGTAAATAATAACGACCACAATGCATACATATATTTAATTAATACCTTCAGACAATTGTAAATTATTAAGCAATTATGTACATTTATTTTAATTAAATTAAAATAAAACAATTTAGTAATTACTTTCCAGTAATATTAACGTCAATCAAGTAATGAAATGTAACAAAAAAAAATATTAATGAGAACTTGATTACCAGCAAGTGTACTAAAGCCAATCTTGTCCTATGCTTTAAAAAAAAAAAAATCCAAACATTCATTCAAGTCAATTCACCTGCAGAGCATTGATTACTAATGTGTGCATGTATTTTACTATATATATATATATATATATGTATATCTAAGTTGACATGGCTTCCTGCAAACAATAAATCAAAGCATGTATATATATATATATATACAAAACATTTAAAGGAACTGCCCCTTACTTGATTCGGCGCTGGATGAATCGACAATCGGACGAAAAACAATTCCAGTGATCTACGAGGGAGACAGACAACTTAAGACGGAGAATTTGGCCGCCACTGACTAAGGTTTTAATTTAATTTTTTTTTTTGAAAATTCACAGCTTTATATATATATATATATATAGTAGAGTTTTAACCCTAACCAACTTAATTAATTACCTATTCTCCATAGGTTTAGGAAAATTTTATATTTTCCCTAAATTTTTATAATCATTTTAAATATCACCAAAAAAATATTCTTTTTAAATACAATTCAAAATAAAAAATAAAAAAAATTCTAATTCATTAAATATAAATAGTAAACTAAATTTATTGAGTAAAAATTTACAATCCAATAAAAAAAAATCTGGGTCATTACAGGTTGGTACAGATGCGATACGTGTGAATTTTTTTCTTTGTATTCAATAAAAATATTTTAATTTTACAAATTACACTCTAATTTTCTATTAATTTTTAATCAACATATTAATTAAATTTTAAAATTTGTAGTTCTATAACTTTGAGTAAAAATACAAACAAATAATGAAATAAAAAAACAAAAATTGTGAAAAGAATAATGCACTTTATAAAGAATGGTAAAAGAATTAATTAGTAAAAATGTAAAATTGTTGTGTACAAAAAAATTACATAACATATCTATATGCTTTCTAATTGTTAGACTTTTATAAGATATATTTTGATGTACAATAAGATTGTGTAACCTATCATTTTTTGTGGAATGAAAAGTTTATACAAACTAATTTATGATATAATCATTTTTATACCAATATAATATTCTTTAATATTAACGACTAGTAATAACTCGCGCTTACAGTACTCTGAATAAAATTAGTATTAAGTTTTTATATAGTTAAAATTTTGGACAAAAAGTTTTAATTGAAAAACTATGATAATTATGGTTTTTATATTTTTTTCAAAATTTTATGCTCTAGCAGCTAGTATATGTGTTTTGGTCTCACTTTCTCTCTCCAATTAATTAAGTACCATAAAAGAAAATGCAAATTATAATGCTTTAATTTAGAAGGTTCAACTTCCTAGAAATGATAATTTGGCGAAATTTAAATTGACAATTTTGATTTACATGTAATCTCTACTCTTAAAATATGGTAAAATTTAAAATGTTCAAATCATTTTGTGAGTGTCACGCCTTGAATCTCATGACCCGAGGAGTGAATGAATGAGTCACAAACCATGTGCAGTAATTACCCAAACTTTGATAAAAGTGTTGGTTTTTATAGCGTAGGGTTGAAAAAAATAGCTCGAATGGAAGGATAAACTCTTTAAAATTTTTCCTGATGCACAGCAGAAGCACCTTCCTTTTAGCGATTCAGCCTTCCAAACTATTCTCAATTCTTTCTCTCTAGATGGATGTGTGTGGACACTCTCTTCCAGATCTCTTGGCTTATTGATATATAAAAGATATTTATAAAGAGTAAGATACAGAGTTTGTATCAGAGAAGATTTCTAACTCTCGAGATTATCTCTTATCCACTCTTACACATATCTTATCCATATATATATCATCTTAATATATATTTAGAAGATATAGTATCTTGAGAAAATCGTCCAACCATATCATCTTATCTAAATATATATATTAATTATCTATAATTTATTTTATAAATAAATTATAAATAATTAGCCAGGACCTGGCCCATCAAGATAAAATTGAGCTAGCTTGGAGATTGAAGGCCCGTGGATTCGTAGCTCCAACTTAAAAGATATTTGGGCCTTGTCATCTCATGACAACCCATTATCTTTTAAATTAACCCAGGGCTATTCCACTAAAAGCCCTGAGCTACACTTTAGTAGTACATATTGAAATTCATTTAATTAAAACAACTTTTAATAAAATGAATTTTGGTCTTAGACCAATAATATCCACTTAATTAACCCTCCACTATAAGCTCGTAATTAAGATAGGCTAAATGTCGAGCCCCTTAATTACGTATTTACACTAAGTCTCTATTTATCTTAATTTTGATCATTCTCAATATTTTCATATTTATAAACAATTTACAAATAAATATTGTTATTCAATAAACAATTTATTAAATAAACTGCGGCCACAGATTTAATGATTAAAAAGATAAATAGCTTAGGTGAGCATATCAAAATAGATTTCATCTTATAAGTATATGTTCCCACGATTCATGAAATTAAATCTCAAAGTTATCGAGGTTTTGACCATTTATAAGATCTCACTCCGTGATAACTCAGATAGACTTAATTTATGAATGTGAGTCCATTAAAAACTCAGGATTAAGGTTTATTAAGTTTATTAAAGCTTATGTAAATTTATGATTAAAGACATTTATTAACCAAATCATAATTTACAACAGTCCATTCAATATGTATATCTCATATACATACTAACTTTCCTACTCAAAGTCACCACTTTAGTGATCAAGATAAATCACCCAATTAAGAAGTAGAAAAGTTACAGCTTTAACATAATGAAATGCCCGTTTCATTAATAGCTGAGAATTTACTTTTATTTATAAAACTTGTGATTTAAATTTTTCTGTATTGGCATCTTATGCCCAATACTTAAATCACATACTTTATAAATAAGGGAAAATAGTGTATGCTTAAATAAATAAATGTTTTATCTTAACCAGAAAAATAAATGTCATTACAAAAACATACTTTCAAGGGCATCAAAAAAATATAACTCTAACAAAAAGTGCTCCAAATAAACCTAAAGTAAAATTATTAGCCTTATGGCCGTACAACCATATCAAATAAAATCTAATTTAACTATATAGTTCCACATATTAAACAAAAGTTTGCTCTCATAGTCCATACTTAGGTCTCTCTAGGCTGCCTATCTAAATTACTAGATTCTCATAGTTCACAAAGTACGAAGTAATGCATGTTTAGATCATTAAAACATATAATAACATAAAAAAATTCAGTTATTATCTTTCATTTGTGTTTCTGTTGTCACTCACAATCATCACAATTATGGGGCAAATACTATGCAATATTGTCATTTATGAATCCAAACCTGATGGCCATGATTAGTCGGATAATGATCATCGTTGTAGGTTACTTACCTACTCGTTTGAATACCAATCCCTGCGCAGATTTAGGGTTTCTCAACCCAAGGGTAATCTCTGTACCCTTCCTATTTTTTCCTAATATTTGTCAACCCCGCAATCACAATATCATTCACATTTCCTTTTATCTTCATTATTATTATCTCAACATAACAATTCATTAAAATCAACTATTAACATCACATTACCACTTCTATATATAGATTCTATTAATAAAAATAATAATAATAAATCCCTCAAACATTTCAAGCTAAACATTCCAAGTCACAAATATTATTTACTTTTTTATGTATTTATTTATTTTTATAAACTGACAATGTGTTTAATATAACGTATTATTTATGAAAAAAAAGCATTACACGTTAATTTATCGTTGTGTTGAAATAAACTTAAAAAAAAAGTATTATAAAATGTAGAAAAAAATAAATTGCAGAAAATGTGTAAACAATATACAATTAAAATATTTGTTTGGAAATATCTAATTATAATTTCCCAAAAATTCTAGGAGTAAAATCATAAAATTATATATATATATTTTTAAATTTTTAGGGTCATTATGAGATTATTTAAAACTAATGGGTCTACAAGGTGATTTTAACAATTTTTATGGAATATGCCTAGAATATTCTTTTATAGAATTCAATTTCCAGCTAACCACTTCCAGAAAGCTTACACTTGGCCTTGATATTTCTATGGTTTGATTTGAACATAATTCACACAATGTACTCTAAATTTAATCACATTCATACAAAATAATCACATAAAAATTTATTAAAACATTTTTACATCTCATATATGTAAATAAAATGCGTTAAATCCCTACCTCTAATATCCAAGATAGCAAAATGAATGCCTATGGGTTGCCAACAAAATCCTTGTAAACTCAAGATATTGTTCCTAATATCAAAAATAAATTTATAAAATATTTTAATATAGTTTTTAATTACAAAATCTTTAAATATATTTAAATTTGGTAGGAATTTACTTCACTTACCTCGCCTCAGTTTACTACTCTTGCGCACAGTTTTTTTTCTCACACTACCTCTGTTCTCAATTTCTCTACTGGACTACACCCACACCTATGCATATAAATATATAAATCCAATGCATGGTCACCAAGCAAGAAAAGTCTTTGCAGCAGGTAAACATATTACACAGTTCCTCGAGACACGTGGCCATGTCAGGTCACATTTTTGACCTTTTTTTTACTCTAAGTGCCCATGGTTATATATATATATATATATATATATATACTTATAAAATAATGATATATATTCAAACAAAGCAATCATTACCCACCGTAGATATTATTTTTTTATAATATATATTAAAATTTTAAAATTTTAGGTTATTACAGTGAGATAGATGATAGTGAGATCTATAAAAATAAGAATTAAACCAAAAGTTAAAAATATAAAAATAATCTCAATCGTTGAACGAAAGAAAAAATAATTTTTAGCCGTTGAATCTTAGTTTGTGAGAGGAGTATTTTCAAAAACCATCCTGTTTTATTACACTATTACTACTACAGAGCGAACACTAGACTTTGGTGAAACTCTTTTTTTAATGAAACGTCAATTTTGATGAAGCTCTTAGCTTTTAAATTAACATAATTACCCTCAACACCTAAGTTTATTTTAATTATTATTTTTTAACAGATTTAGAGTATTAGAGATAATTCATAATTTATGACACCCACATTCTAAACTAACATTCCATGTTCACCAAAACACCAAATTCTCTCAGATTTGTTGGAATTGGATTCTTTACCAACTTCTCTCAGATTTGGGATTGGATTTTATATGATTAGCTACCAATTTTAGATTCTTTAGGATTCTTTGGGATGTTCGTCAGATTACTATTTATTCAACTTAAAAGATAAGCTCTTCAACTCTCCATTTTTTTTAATCTTTTTTTATACCACCATTTTTTTAATCTTTTTTTTTTTTTTGTGTTTTTTATCATCTCATTCTTTGGGATGAGAGAAGATAGAGAGAACATTGTTGGGAGGAGAGGAAACAGTTTTTTATTTTTTATTTTATTTTTTGCTATCTTGTTGCAATAGTTTTTAAAAATCCAGAAGTACGAAAACAGAGAGCCTCTATGACGTTGGAGAAAGGATTAATAACTGCATAATTTTGAGAACGCTTGGTCTAGAATTTAAGAGTCCTATAAAAAAGAGTAATGTTTTTTTCAAAAAAATTTAAGAGAGAGAGAGAGAGAAATTGAAAGGTAGTGACAAAAAATCGAAAATGATTAACTCACCATTTTTAACAATATATTTTAAAAAAGAACAATATTTTTTTGCAGAAAATTTCAAAAGAGAGAGAGAGATTGAAGAATAGTGACATAAAAAATTAGAACGGAAAAAAATGAAAAATGATTAACTTATTTTTTTAACAGTATATTTTCAAAAAAAAAAAAAGAAACAATGTTTTTTTGGAGAAAATTTCGAGAGAGAGAGAGAGAGAGATTGAAGGGTATGACGTAAAAAATGAATGAAAAGGATTAACTATCCTTTTTTAACAATACATTTTAACAAAAGAGCAATATTTCTTTCCAAAAAAATTGGGGAGAAAGAGAGAGATTGTGTCATGCCCTTAACTTAATTTTGTAGGACAGACCACATAGGATCATGGTAATTAAATAAAACCAATAAAAGTTTAGTTCAAATTAAGTCCATATCATAAACATTCATTCTAATATTACCAAATGTTCCTCATTCCCAAATTAAATAATATTTGAGTACATTACTATAATTCAAATAATAATATAATCCGTTTCAACACAATCCTCAATGACATCATCCAATATCTGCACGATCAAAATTCATATTATAATCATGTTTATATCTCTCAAAATAATCACATCATAAATATAAATGGCAGACCATGCTTTGGGTAACACAATTTATATACTATAATAACTTGTTAAGAAGACTAAACATAATTATTATTATAATAACTCTTTCTCTCTAGAGTTCAAAGTTCAATATAACTTTCTCTTTCTATCTTTCAATTCAATTTGTTTACATAATTAGAATAGGATTGTTTTAATTATGTAAATATAATTCTTTGTCGATGAGAGTTATTCATATCGTAATTCAAGATCGGGTTATGCCCGATGTATGATATTGACTGGATTTACCCTCAACAATTTTGCAAAATTCAAACATCATTCATATATCATGTCCATATCATACTACCATGCCATACCATGCCATTACATCATTCTATCATGCCATACCATGTAATAATACCATGTTTGTCATTATATACCATGCTATTTCATTAGAAAACTGTGCTAGGTCATGCTGTATATCATTTTTCCATGCCATGTCATCCTTGTTATATTATACTCTGCCATTGTCATCCTACACCATGCTAACATGATATATTGCCATGCTATACCATGTCATGATCATGTTATTCCATGTTGCCATGTTCATTCATCATCTCACATCATGTTAGGACGTCATTTACCATGCTAGCACGTGCTTTGACATGCCATGCACCGTGTTTAGATATACTGGCACATGCCTTGATATGCTAGAACACATTTAACATGCCTAAATTTGATCATAAAAACTGCATCACTCACATTACCTTAGGTTTCTAGGCCTTTTATCTAGACTTGATCATCATCACTAGGATCTGAGCTCTTGATTTGAGCTGAGTTCCTTTCCCAAATGACAGATACTCACTTAACTACGCTAAGTGTAATAACCTGAATTTTTTTTCTTTTAATAAATTTGTTTAAGTGTGGTGGTGATATTTATTATAGTAAAAATCTAGGAAATTGAGCATTTGAAAATTTTTGAATTGATAAAATTAGTTAGAAAGATTTTCGGATTTAATTCCACTCTATGTGGGAGTTTAATGTAAAACTTCTAAACTTTTATCCAAACAATTCCTAGCCCAATTACCTAATTGGTTCAACCCAAGCCCATTAACCCATGGGTCAACCCTTTCCTTTGACTCACCTCAACTTACTTCAACTCACTTTATCACTCATTGAATTGACTCATGAATAGTAGCTCTAAATTATTTCCCGACAACTTCATTTTTCATCTTCCATACATCTCTTACAATCTCTCAAATTAGATGGCTAATTAGTTAAAAAGAAGACCCTACATTGATGACTTTAAAACATTCTTCCAAATTACTTAGCTAGCATGATTTAAACACTTAAAGCATCTTTTAAATAATTTGTTTAAATTGTCAAAAAGCTAGCATGATTCCTGGATCATGCCACCCATCTTAAATTATATGATTAGATAGTCAAAAAGCAAGCATGATTCTTGGATCATGCTACCAATTGTATATGCATGATCTTACCTTAGTTGATTTGAAACATGATTATTTTCTCCACCAATAACTTTCTCTACACTCCCATGATTCCTATAAATTGTGTGCCTTCAAAGAGAATAAAAACAATAAGAGAAAAAAATATATATTTTTATCAAGTGTGGTTGGACACTTGGTGTTGTTTGGAAGAAGAAGAAAGGCTTGGAATTTTTTCAATTTGGGTGGTGTTCAAAGCTCAACTCATTTTTCCTTCACAGGCTTGGGCACCAATATCTTCATTGAGGTAAGATGACGAACCTCCTAAAATATTTTTGATACCTTTTCTGGTTTAAAGTATGGAACTTGATTGTGATAAAAATAAATACCCGTGTATTGGGGGGTAGGGAAGCCAAAATTTTGACTGATGTAACTCAGTATGCTGACAGCTCTCTATTTGTAACTTCTAATGTGCTTCTGACCCCTAAAACGGTGGAATTAGGCTCCGGCTAAAACATAAAAGTTGTAGCCCTTTCCGTTTTCTTTCCAACCCAAAAAGAATTGCATCAATCCAATTTGTGAGTCAAAAGTGATGCCCAAAATACTGAGCACGTGTAAAACTGTATTTTCTGAACAAACTGAATTCAAGACTGTTTTTGTACCTTTAGACCTTAAAATTTTAAAAAGTGTAAAACATGAAAGTTGTAGGTCTTGAAGTCTAGTTTCTACAGATATAAAGTTTATAAATATTGGAGTTCTGTTCTATTTTATATGAATTTCCTTTCAAGCTGCTATTTCTGTTTAGTTTTTAATTGATGCTTGTTTAGATTTTTTTAGAATTTTATGTTTAAAGATTTATTTAAATTTTCAATTATCTTCTGTTAGTTATTGTCATGTTAATAATTTCTATTGATATAAAATTATTCTAAATTGGATATTATGTATTATTTAACACTTTAATATTGATGATAATTGATTAAGATAATCAGTTTCATCATGGATAGTTGGATGACTTATTCAAAATAAAATGCCTAGTATTTGATAAAATGCCCAAAAGAAATAATGGACTTGTTCTTTTCTCATTTGGTTTTCCTTAAATGAAGCTGATCTATTCTTAGGCATTGTTTTGTCAACCTAGCATGTTATATAACTATATTTTTATGATTAGTGAATTTAATGAAACTTATTTAATACCTTCCTAAACATTGAAATTCTGTGGACATTTGTGGATATCTTCAAACCGAAAAATTATGATAAGGGTTTGGTTATAAATAAGATGATGATTGAAAATTTATTCAAATTATTTTGGATAAAATAAAACTTATCAATTTTGCTAAAAATTAAATATAAGTCCAAGAGCTATTTATTATCTTTATATTCCGTAAAATAATAAAATAAAAGGAAAAAGAAGTAAAAACTGAGATTTGCAGCCAATGAGGTTCGAACTTGCGACTTTAAATCGCAATTAGGGTCGCCCACCCACTAGGCTACCAACCTCGGCTTAATTAATATACCATTAAAAAAAAATTTATTCTTATCAAATGTGGTACGGTAAACTTGTCAAAACAATTAACTAAAATACTATTCTTATTCTAAATTATTTTTTTTTTACTTGCTACTTGTTAATTTACATGTAGTACCTACCTTTGTGATAATGATATTGGTGACTATGTTAAATCTTTGATTTATTAAGAATTATTATTAAATTATGGATTTAGATAAAGTGCTTAAAAATATACTTCATGTGACTGAATAATCCTACTTTTGATTCATCGCCCGAGAACATTACCAGTTGTTATTAAAAATGTCTTATTTCCATATAAGGTACCCTTGGGAATGTAAAAGGGTGAGAAAAAATTAAGGCACTCAGTGCTAAAGTTATTTTTGGCAATGGGGTGATGGGTGGGTAGAAATGGCCTTTTAGATGAAGATGGTAACATGCATTTTATTTGGGAGATGCTCTCTTCTGATCTAGCCAGTTAGGTAGCCGGTCGCGACGGCTAGGTTTTTGGTGGGTGACACTGTCGGTATGCATTGGATGCTAAGCCCGTAAAGTCACTGGTTCCCAAGGCTGGGGGTATAGGAAGATAGGAGCATGATTATCATAGGAGGATTTAGATTAAACTCCTTTATAAAATTTTACTATGACTAACAACCCCTCTTGTTTATGTATGAATGATGTATTAGAATTATTTAATTATATTTAATTCCTCTTGATGAATATTTAAAAATATAGATATATATGAAATCTGTATCGCTACGGGGTTTGATCCCGAGACCTTGAAGATCTAAATCTGAGATCCCTACCACTGCGACACAGACTTCATTGTGGTACACACATCAATATTTAACTATTTTTACATGCAAGTAAAATAGTAGTTATGGTGACGGTTTCATCAAACCATTGTAAGTATAATTTACATTATTCAGTTGAGATCTATTGAATTAATTGTTGCATAAACAGTATGCCACCTAACACACATTCACTGTAGTGGGTCACTTAATACAGTGTAGCATTACAACCACTGCATATAGGCACCTAGGAGATTCTGATTACTGGGCTTTAGTAGCTTACCCCTTGTGGGAATATTTTTTGCAGGATATTAAGCACAGGGATACTGAAGATGAGCTGGAAAGAGATTAATTTTTCTTAAATATTCCATCAGAAGAGTTATCTATATTTTTTTCTTTCCTGCACAAAGTTGGAGGACTTTATTTTTGTGGTCTGTAATAATTGTTGGATGATTGTAATTATTAAGCTTAGACCTAATTTGCTTTTATTTGGTATGTAATGTTAATTGCGTGGTTGGGACACTTAGATGGCTCTGTAATATTTTTCTCTATCTTTATTTTGTGCCCTATAGTTGAAATCCCATCAAATGATTCAGTCCAATGACTTATAAATATTGTTTGGGATAAACAAGGGATTTTGAATATCTTAAATTTTTCTTGTGGGTCAACCCTAGTTTGGAGGAAAATTCTAGGGTATGACAGCATATTATTATCATCTTATTTTTATACCCAACAAATAAATCCCAAGTCACCCATGGGCATTCAGTTATGAAAATCCGGGGCGTGACACTAAGCACATCCTTAGAAGTTGAGTTCCTCATCGGAGTGAAGCTGATTCCTCCAGTTAAGTGCCAAGCGCTAACCATTCCCCCCTTCTCTGGAGCCAACTATCTCCTTGTTTGGAGCCAAGCTCATTTTCTTCCTTAGTTAGGTACCAAGTGCTAACTATCTCCTTATCTGGAGCCAAACTCCTTTCTTTCCCTAGTTAGGTGCCAAGCCTAACTATCTTTTCGTCTAGAGCTAAGCTTCTTTCTTTCCCTAGGTAGGCACTAAGTGCTAACTATCTCCTCATCTAGAGCCAAGTTCATTTCTTTCCCTATTTGGCGCTAAGCGCCAACTATATTCTTATCTGGAGCCAAGTTCCTTTTCTTCGCTAGTTAGGTGCCAAGTGCCAACTATCCCTTTATCTGGAGCCATGCTCATTTCCTTCGCTAGTTAGGTGTCAAGTGCCAACTATTTCCTTGTTGGAGCCAAGCTCCTTTCCTTCTTTAGTTAGGCGCCATGTGCCAACTAATTCTTTATCTGGAGTTAAGCTCATTTCCATAGATCACCTTACTATAGAACTGCGTAGACCTGATCCCTTCAAAAGGGTACGTAAGCAGCTCGAGCAAAGGGCTTGAGTCCAGTCATCCTAGCGTCAAACACTGAATTAGAGCTAAGCTCTGTACCTACACCATAGTCCACCTTAGCTAAGAGTTATGTAGACCTGATCCCTTAACAGGCTACGTAGGTAGCTTAAGCAGAGGGCTTGAGTTTGGTCATCCTAGCGTTAAATGCTGATTTAGAGCTAAGCTTTACATCCTTAAACCTTCACACCTCAGTTCAAACCCTGCTTTAGAGTTACGTAGACCTAATCCCTTCAAAAATGTACATAGGCAGCTCGAGCGAAGGGCTTGAGTTCAGTCATCCCGGTCTTCCTAGACCATCAGGCACCAAGCCTTAACTTAGAGCTAGGCTCTTACATTCATCAAGCATAAACACCCAAACACATAATTTCAACCATAGCCAGAGCTATGTTGACTTGATCCTTTAAAATGGTACGTAGGCAGCTCAAGCAGATAGCTTGAGTGTAGTCTTCAGGGTCTTCATATACCATTATTTCCGCTAAGTGCCAATTTAGAGTCAGAGCTAGGCTTTTACATCTGCATACCAGTTTGCATCACATCAGCATATAGTTTGGACCATTTTAGGTTTGAACTACAATTAACCTGATCCTTTCACAAGGTATGTAGGTAGCTCGAGCATATAGCTTGAGTTCGGTCACATTGGTCTTCATAAACCATCTTTAATACATATTTCGTTCTAAGTACACACACTTACTCATGCATAGACAGGCATTACACTGCACTCGCACACACGAGTTAAGCTCAACCACCTCAAGAACATTTATATTTATGGGTTGTATGTAATGATCATTATAACTCCAATATTATATTGTGAGATAATGATTGCAAATAGTGAAAAAGAACTCTGGATATCCCTAGGTATCCAAGCGTAACGGTTTCCATGCGTAGCCGAACCCCTGAAGCCATTATCTCTGATTGTATAGATTAGTCAAGAGTCATTAAAAGGGCATTTATCACATCTTTCAAAATAAAATTAAAACATTTTAAATCACAATTAAAAATCAGGTTTCTCAGCACACCCATTTTGAAAGTGTCAAGTGATGACTCCTGGTCTTTGTAATTAAGGACCTATTTTCAAAATAAAACATACTTTTTCACATTTGGGCGATCTCGGATGCACCATGTCGCAATAAAGACTCATGACCCACACACGTCGACCCCAAGATGCGTCTTTGGTCGCGACAATTCCAGATTTCTATCATTGTGGGATTGCATTAAAGGCTTTAGGAATCTTTATTTCATATCCCTAGGATGTGGGATTGCATTGAAGGCCTTAGAAATCTTTATTTCAAATCGCTAGGATTGTGAGATTGCACTAAAGGCCTTAGGAATCTCTATATCGAATCCCTAAGGTTATGGGTAAGCATTGAAGGCTTTAAGAATCTCTATTTCAGATCGCTAGAGTTGTGGGAAAGCATTGAAGGCTTTAAGAATCTTTATTTCAGATCCCTAGGGCTGTGAGATTGCATTGAAGGCCCTAGGAATCTTCATGCCAAAACCCTAAGGTTGAGGGATGGTACTAAAGGCCTTAAGAATCTTTCCGTTAGATCTCTAAGATTATTAGATTGCTTCAAAGGCCTTAGGAATCTCCATGTCAAATCCCTAACGTGTTTTTTGATTGTTTCCTTTCAGATCATGATTACCTTTAAGGAGTATTCACTGCATGACTAGAAGATTCTTTATTTATTGATATTTTGCTAAACGTAGATCCTATGAAGCTGGATTTAAGCAGTCTAAATTCCCAACAAGTGGTATCAGAGCTTAGATTATCTAGTGCAATGTATTATCCATGGATACTTATATAATTATAAGGAAATCCTGTCTAGGAGATTGGGTTTTAAGTGGGACCGGTGTGACCCCTTCAATCTTTCTTGGGTGCTTACTTAAATTGTGCTACTCATTTTTACGAAAAAAATTCATTGCCAGAAGATAGTTCCCATCATCAATGAAGATAGTGATCCCATAATGGTCTTATGTTAGTGTTCGATCCAATTATTGGCTACTTTTATTACAGTTGGTTTCCTTTTTGTTGATTGACCTCACTTGGCATGATGGTATATTACCTTGACAAGTGACTGATTTGATCATAGCTGTTCAACTACAATTTCTTCAAAAGCATTATTCTTGCAATCTTAACTTCATTCTAAAGATTATAATGCTGACCATTTTCTAGTCCTAAGTGATTGCCCTGACATCAGAGAGATTTCTTGGAAATGTTCTTAACGTATCATATGCTTTATCATGAGAGTATAAATTATGAATTCACTACTCATTATTGGGTTAATTTTTTTTTTTAATAGATGACTGAGCTTGAAACAAGATTTCAAATTGCACACGTACCTAAAATAGGATCAAGCTAAACGTAGTTCACTAAAATGGATTTTTTTTTTAATGAATGACTAAACTTGAAAGAAACTCTAGGTTGCCTATATACTCAAGATGGGATCAAGCCAAACGTAGTTCATCATAATGAATTTGTTATTTTTTTTGGTGCCTTTTATAGTACACGCTTATGCGGTCCAAGAGTAGTATATAATTTTTTTAAAGCTAATAACGCTTCAAGAATTTGCCATTTATAAGACTGATTCTCAAGTCATCTTTAGTAACTATTTAGCACACTCCATTTGAGTAGACTTCTTACACGATGTACATCCCACTTGGAGTTGAAATTGTTGCCAATAAAATGAGCAGTAATGATGGGTCTTGTTACAGCGAGCACCAAGTTTCTTTTCTGAAAGGATCGAGTGTCACACCTTAGATCTCATGACCCGAAGGGCGAGTGACTAAACATACATACCATGCACTTATCACCAACACCTTGATCAGAGTAATGTCACCACCCTGAAGCAACATTTATAATAACTAGCAACAATAAAATAGGGACATTTTATGCCTCGTTCAAGCCAGGTAACTATGCTCCAAACACATCCCATAAAAATAGATAACATAAGCCTTATGGCCTTTACAACACAATTGAATAAACTCCAAATCTAAATAATTATTACAGGAGTTGTTTGGTTGACCAAAACTCACCAACTTTTACTAATTTTTGTACTTTATTCCAATTAAATTTTACCACATATCACTTTTACATCAAATCTTTATACTTTTACTATACTTTTTGGCTAAACTTTTGCTAACCAAACACCCTCACAATCTCATACATTAAATAGAACTTAAGTAATTACAATGAGAATTTCTATAATAGCAATTTAACTGCTAATCCAACCAAATACCCACATAAGGCTCAAGGTCAACTCTTGCCACACAATCTGTAGAGATGTGACCACTTATTCATTTGTATCCACAAAGCATAATAAAAGCATGTATAATATGTAAAACAATAACATGACATAAAATCATCATATATGTGATTAATATCTCCTAACATCATCACAATACATAATTGAAACCAAATATCAGGATCATCACCATAAATCTCACCAATAAATCTAAGTATTATCTTTCTTTATCCTATCATCATCAAATCGCAATCATATTCACGTTTGCAACCAACGTCGTATTTATAAGCCAACAGTCAACGGAATGATATACATCGTCATCCAAGGCTACGATTAGCCAGAATATACGTCATGTTGTAGGCTACTAACCTACTAGCATTAGCACTAATCCTTGCACAGGTTTCAGGTCTTTCAACCCCAGGGGAATCTCTTGTACCCTTTTTATTTTCTAGTGCCCTTTCTATTTTCTAGTACCCTCAATCCCTGTCATATAACAACAATTACATTTCATAATTTCTTTCCATTATCGTTGTTAACATTTTTCCATAACATATTATCATGATCCATAATCAATACATATCATCTTATCATTTCCTTTTACTTTCATTAACAATTTCAACAATCACTCATCATAGTCCAAATCTAATTATTATATCATTTTCATCATAATTAAGTTATTTTTATCATCATCAAATAATTATTATCATTCAGTATAAACAACAAATTCTATTCCAGTAATTATAATCAATCGATAATAATGTAATCGTTTTACAAAATAACAAAATATTAAATCATATATCTCTTCAATAATGCAATATCCTTTATTCTATTTCTTAAACATCTCTCATTAACATTATCATATTTTTTTTATCATCTTATTCAATCAAGGAACAACTTATATCATCATGACAACCAATTCAATAATCTCAACTCATTCCAATATCACATCAATATATTCTTAATCTACTCTAACGTTTCATCATCTCATTAACATAATCTAGACTCATACTTAATATTTAATCAAACATCACATATTTCTCATTAGTAATGTTAAAACACCTTATATTAAACATATATCAAATATAGGATATGAGCACATAAGTTTAACATAAAAAAAGAATACAAAGTAGGATTTTGGAGTAACTCGAGCATCTGCCAATGGGTTGGCGCACCCCTTAGGGCCCCGGAGCACCCCTTTGTGAGTAATTCACAAATTTAAATTTTCACAAGTATAAGTTCACATTTCATTCAAAAACCAATTCTTTATATTCATGAACATCACTTGAATTAATAAGCAAGTTTACATCTATTTATGTTTATAAAAAAATGCACCTTTAATGGTAAAATAGCAAAAATATATGTTTTGGAGGGGTCTGGTGCCTCTTGGAGGGACCTAAGTGCCCTCATTGATCATCAGTAGGTTGGATAAGGCACCTTGAGCACCCACCTAGGGAACCCGGGCGCTCCTTGTGCCCAGATGGGTTCCACTGTTCTAATTCGTTTACTAGTTTGACCATACAAGCTTCAGACTTTATCAAACAAAACGTATAGTCTAAATCTTCATTTTTACAAGTTTTCTAAAGCCTATAAGATTTCAATGGATCAACCAAAACAAGTTTTAGTTAACTAATTCTTCCAAAATCAATATCTTAGTTCCAATGTATATATACACATATATTTATGTATAACTTGACTTAAACCATTCATTCATGATTCCATAACCCAAAATATGTATCATAACGACATCTCCAAGTTCTCTGCATCTTATATATGCTATTTAAAAGATAGATATCCCTACCTCAAGTCTTGAACAAAGAATAACTCAAAGACAATAAACTCTCGATTATACATTCCAAACTTCGAGTATACTGTACACTCCAATCTTTGATCCTATCATCAAACCGATTGCATAAACATGTTTAATGAAAGTTTGATTTCATTATTCTAAAACTAATTTGGAAATGGTTGAGATTTGAATCACTTACCAAACCTAAGCTTTCACTTTCCTCTTTCGGTTCTTCTTTCTCCCAACAACCAAAACTCTCTTTCTTCTTTCCTATATACATATATAGATGGATTCTAGCTTGATGCCCAAGCATGCTATTGGGGCCTAAAGTCTCTCTCCTACTACCCACCCTGATTAAAGTCTGACATGGAAACGACCATTGGTAGAAAATGCAACTGGGCCATCCATCCATCAAAAGTCACACAAGTGGGTGCTCGCCTTGGGCCCTGGGCACCTGGCCCTTACTCTGAGGCACTCCTCTATACCCAACTTGGGAAAAAATGGCTAAGTCTAAAATTAAGACCCATTTTCCATCCTTTTGTCAATTTCAACCCTTAACAAATCACATTAATCATATTAACATCCCATTGCAGAGTAAGCTTGTAAATAATCATCAATTTATCTTAATATGGAAATCCAGGTTATTACATTCCCCCCTCTTTACAAAAATTTCGTTCTCGAAATTTAATGCAACTAGCACAAATATAACTCTAGGAAAACAATTACAGATATCTCACCTGCATCTTAGACTCACGCTCCCAAGTAGACTTTTCAATGCCATGATGCTTCTAGCGCAAACAAAAGTTAAAAATCTACTCATTGAATAATTCTCAGATCATTTTATAAATTGGCAAATCACAACAAATCAAAAACATAGATATCCATGCTTCCGCTGCGCTACTTAAAATCCGATAACTAACCCAATGGCTCCTTAAATAATTTGTAATAACAACCTACTTTTAAATTCATATCTTAATAATACTAAACCTTAACCTTTATCCTATATTGCATTATCATTATATATCTATTCGAAATTCCACAATATTACACCTGAATGTCTCCTAAGTCAAAGTCTTTTTCTTAATAAAATTGAACTTTAACGTTTCCTCTGCATCACAATATCGATATTTCCTTATTTGAATTTCTATAACATTTCTCACTTAAATATTTTAGGATCATTTTTCCATCAATTTTGTCATCTAATTTATATTTATACTTCTTCTTCAACAATAATCCTTTCCATAAATTCATTTTAACATACCAACACATCAAACACACCACACACACTCCATCGGCCCTTAATCAAGCAATCAGGATAATAAGAACACATACACACTTTTGCTATTATACATCCATAACACAGCACCCCCATTTCCAGAGTTTTCTTTCACTTTATCATATTATTTAATATCTTCTTCTTTCATCGGTAATTCTTATCTTAATTCATCATCTGCTATTACCAACCACGTTATCAATATTTTCAATTAATCACGGGTAAAATCCTAAAGTACTTTATTTACCTAATCCTCTTGGCACAACACACCCTGTACCGGACTTATCATTGTCGAAATATTACTTTTCCATTTCATTTCTAATTTCTCCCATGGGTCTAAACCTGAAACACGTGACTATAATATTTAATCCCTCTAACTGAAACCCTGAGTCTATCCGATCAAAGCTATATCGTAAACCAAATAGGCTACATTAAAGTTTATCATACCAGACATGTATTTGACGCCAAACATCACAAATCATAATAAAATCACACTAATAGCATAAAGACGCAACACCAAGTATATCATATTTAAGTATAATAAATATCTGGCTAAGCGTAGCTTCTAACCAAATTAAGTCACAAATCTTTTATCAATTCTAACTTTAACTTTTCTTTTTTATTTCTACACCTCTGCTTCTCAAGTACCACTTTCATCTCAGTTTTCTCTATATTTGCATACTCACATTAACTCCATTAAGTTATCAACTTTCTAATCTAATCCAACTAGTTAGCTACTGATTAAAACTAAAATTTACAAATTCTAAACCTTGATTTACCATGTTACCCACAATACAGTTAATCATTTGAACATAAAATAGGGAAGCGAAAAAAAAAAAAACTCAGTAAGCTATTTATTCCATTTCAAATCCCTTCTCATTCCACATATTTATCTCCTTTCATACTCCCAACTGTAACCGGACTCACTAATTAACTTCTGATGTTTTTACCAAACTAAACCCAAGTGATCTCCTTTACCTGGATTGAAATTCTCATATATACATTTACGCACCATAAAACCAGTTAGTAAACCAAAATATCAACTTACCAAAGCATGCATTATTACCACTATAAATTCTAGCACAATCTACAAACAATCAAGCACATGAAACTCCCAACCTACTATTCAATATCACATTCCTCATTTTAGTACACATATATATCTACTTACAACGTTAACTTCATCCTAGACTTCAACAAATAATCCTTTATTAATAAAAAAAAATCTAGCATATGCATAACATACAAATAACTCAAAAATATACAAACTTCTAAAACTTGTCTAGATAATCATTAAACACTATGTTCATCAAAACTATGAATATTGTTAGGTATTAGTGAACCCAAATGGCATTATCAGGAGCTCGTAAAGTCCATAATGAGTCTTGAATGCCGTCTTATAAATATCCTTCTGACTTACCCTCAATTGGTGGTACCCAGACCTTAAATCAATTTCTGAAAATATCATTGATCCTTTTAACTAGCCAAACAATTTATCAATTCTTAGCAAAGGATATACATTCTATTTAGTTTTAGCTTTCTATAGTCAATACACATTATCAACGTCCCATCCTTCTTTACAACGAATAATGCCGGTGTATCCTAAGGTGAGGTACTCGGCTTAATAAATTCCTTAGCCAACAATTCCTCCAGTTACTTCTTTAGCTTTGCCAACTCTACTGGTACCAACCTATATAGAAGAAATAATATAGGTTCCGTGCTAGGAACCAAGTCAATATAGAATTCCACTTCCCTTTTAGGCAGTAAGCCAGAAATTTCTTCTGAAATACCTTCAGAATTTCACAACATCGCTGTGCATTTTATTTCCTTTTATAAATATTAAAGTTTTAATTTATTATATCTCTTAGTGCCATTGAGATGCATCGCAATCTCGAGTGATAGAACTCCTAGATATCTCATCCTAGAAGTTTATCCATATTGAGCACAATCACTTTGTTCTTGAATCCCAATTATCCATTTATAGTTATACTTCCATACTCAACACTTTAGCCAAGAGTCTAACAATATCGCATTTTTTGATAAAACTGGTCCCACAGCTGGAAGCCTATAACCTATATCCATATTATCAATACCATTCCTGAATAACTCTCTTTCTAGAAATTTATTTCCTTATTATTATAATTCTTATCCCAAAGAATCTCAAAATTCCAAATATTTCCTCGTAAACTTTATTGAAAGAATCTCAATAACAATCAAACTCATCTATTGCTTACTTAAAGCATTAACCATTTACATTGGCCTTACCCCCGATTAAGATTGGAGATTTTAAAGCCAAAATTTTCCTAGTACTTCATTTAACTATATTGCCTCACAGTCAAATCACGTTGTATAAATAAATAATTTTGAAATCTTTGCGTTCTAAGTACATTCTAAACTTTTCTACCATTCTACTAACCCCATCAAGACTTTAATGTAAAAACCATTGCAGTTAATTCTAAGTCAAGCACAAGTTATCATTTTCACGTGATTTCAACTACATTGACTTACGCCGTCGTTTGATTATTATGCACTTAAGTTACCAACTTGGACTCTCTAAGCCTTTTGAACTTTAAATTTAAAATTTTCTATTAAATTCATAATCACGTCTAACTATCAACTCTAATGTCAGAAGTATTGCTTAAACATCTTTCAAACTTTATACCTTGGCCCAATAGACCACTACTGATTATACCGCTTACTCACACATTGGCTTTATTTATCATCAATTAAGGATGTTTTCTAAGTTTTCATGTCCCTCACCAACAGAATCACTGTTCTAGCAACATTTCTAGTTTCTCTTGCTTCCACTACCAATTATACCACAAAATACCAAAAAATAGAAAGAAGAAAAAAGTAAATTAATAGAACTTTCAAAATAACATATTTACCCATGAAATAAAAAAATAAAAAAATTATAAATATGGCTTAAGAATAAATAAATTGATAGCATTTTGATTTCTCAAAGAATTTAATAGTAAAATAATCATCTATCTTTTATTTTCCTTCCATTTTTCTTAACTCATAAATAAAGAGAAAAAAATCATTATTCTTTATAAATAAAAAGAAAATATGATCATTTTTCTTCTTTTTTCTTTTCTCATAACTAATGGCATCGTTTGGAGTACTATAAAAGTCCAAAAAATCCATAAAACTCCAATAACCTCTATAACTCACTAAAATTCTTTATCACATTTTTACTTTTCCTGTCTTTACTAATTTAAAAAAAAATTCAATATTTTGGGAAAAAAATAGAAAATCCGTAACGAGATTAATCGAGTGCGAAATTTTTTTTTCGTAATCATATTCTTCGTGTCGAAAACTTTCAAACGAGTACCATTGTTGCTAATTTATTATTAATTTTTTAAATCCGTTAGAACGGATTTAGACAAACCGTTTGAACAGTTTACCGGTATAGAATCCGTTAGAACGGATTCGGAAGGCTGTTCTAACGGTTTTGGCATTGTCCAGAGAGAGAAAAAATATTTTTTGAATCCGTTAGAACGGATTTGAAAAACCGTTCTAATGGTTTTAGTATTGTTCATCTCTAAAAAACACGGTTTGAAAAGAAATACTAAACGCTATTCTTTACTCCAAACCACATTTTTTTTTATTTTTTATCACTTCAAACGCTACCAATATTTTCTTTCCGTTTTCCTTTTAAACTAGTTCAAAAGTCACAGGTCTTAGAAAAAAAATTAAATTTTTATAAAAAATATATATAAAAAAAAAGCATAAAAAAGCTGCCCGGTGCCATTTTTTTTCTTTTAATCCAAGCTAAGGCATTATCTTAATTGAATGATTATTTGAAGTCCGGGGCTGAAAAGACTGAATCGACCATAGACCTGTGTACAAAAAAGGCACTGAGCAAGCATTTTTCTTGCTCTACACGCTGTTCTCATTCCTTACATCTCTCTCTGTGGGAGCGAGTTCAGTCTACTCGTGAAGGTCAGTCGCTGAGAACTCATCTACTTTTTCTGAGAACTCGCCCTCTTCTCCGATTAACTTCCGTCATTTTCCGGCGTCGTCCTTTTCCTTATACTCAGCTACTTTTTGTTTCTTTTTTTAATTTGCTGTTTTGGCTCAGACTTGGATTCATTGTGTTTTACCCCTTTTTTTTACTGGGACGCTCCTTGTGCTTCTCTATGTATAGACGTATGTACATAGTCTGTGTATTTCTCGTGAGTTTGCTTTATTCTCCCTTGTGCGATTTCAGCAAGCGAATCGATGCTGATTGTTGTGATTTTTCCGAATTAATCTCCCTATTTCTTGCCTTCCTCACACCCTTTTGCCTCTGGCTATCTCTTTTTTCGATATAGATGAATCTATATTTCCATTTATCTCTGACCTTTGGATGATTTCGTGCAGGTTCTTGGGAGGTAAGGTCTTGCACTCCTTCAACTTCAAGACGCTGATCACAATCTACTGACCTATCAAGATAATTATATATTTGTTTGGTATTCTTCACATTGTCAAAGTGTGTGATAGGAGTTTTTAGTTAAAATTGCTTGAAAAATCATGCGCCATTGCGTTAACATGCATGTGTGTTTTTCTGTCTGTTTGCATTTGTGCCTGTGGGGGTTATATAATTTTTGTTTGATAGATAAATTACTGCGGTTTAGTGCTGTGACCACATGTTTGGTTGAAACCCTTATTGCAGTTGGAAAAATGAAGTGGCTTTGTGGCTTAAGACATCAGTTATCAGGGGGAAAAATATATGTAATTGGGCTGAGAATGAGTATCATTGTCAGAATTCAGACATAATTTTCACTTGTAAAATGTGATTTATTCACTTGTACGTGGTTTAGATGGATTTACTAATTGAGACCTTGATTCCAGTTTTCCTTTTTTTATGTGTTACATCTACCCCCCTTATTTCCCACGAAGGAGAGTCAGGGAATTTTTATTTTTTTATTATTATTATTTTTTTGGGGGGGGGGGGGGTGGAAGGTTTAAT
The DNA here is from genome assembly GCA_019916065.1 of Vitellaria paradoxa. Lineage (NCBI taxonomy): Eukaryota > Viridiplantae > Streptophyta > Magnoliopsida > Ericales > Sapotaceae > Vitellaria > Vitellaria paradoxa. The sequence goes on from CM034236.1 coordinate 22,960,942, forward strand.
GCAAATTGTGGTTTTCTACTTGGAATATGTTATTATCCTTAGATAACAAATGCTTCTCTTTCGATGACATGATCTTAAGGTACTTGCCCAAAAAAAAAAAAAAAAAGACATGATCTCAAGGGAGTAATTGGAACTTGTGATTTCAAAATAATTATACCATTTGAATTTTCATTTGAACTTTTTGTTCTCTTGAAATTATGGAGGCCCCATTTGGTTTTGTTTTTTGGTTTCATTTCCTGAAATTGTGCTTGGAATCATTTTTTGGTCTTGTTTTTTCAGAAATTAGGACCATGCATTAGAGACCATCTAAAAGATGTTTTTAGATGTTTTGAGATTAAATTTTAGGTTTTTTGACACAGTAACGGGGTATCTAGTGGAATCTCATTCTCGAGTATGACAACTAAACGTTGTTGAATCCACAAGAACAAAATAGTTTTAAAATATCAGGTGATCTTAATAATTTTCAATGAATATTTCTGGGATTACAAGACTATTTATATTAACAAAGAAACCATAAATCTAATTTGAATCATGCTAAGGTTTCCTGAATAGATTAGGAAATCCTATACTTTTTGCCCAAACTAATGGACTAATAATTGGATAATTTTTCCTTTAATAATCTTAATCTAAATCTGACTTGAAAGCCCCTTGCGAAAGAGTCAATAAAGAAGTCAAATGATAGCAGAAAATTCTTTGCGGCCTTCGAATGGGCACATTACCATTTGAATGGTCATGGCCTGAGAATAGAATCTGTGCAATCATCTGTCGATGTGTGTTCGAACAGGGATTCACATATTCAAATTGCTTACAGTCTGTGATTGAAAGCAAAATGGCACTTGTCAGGGGCTCTGCTACTTCGTAACACCACATGGATTGGCTTTTCTTGAACCATACACCTAGTTCTTAGGAGGGAGTTATTTCTTTCAATGGAGCTTTATATGTTTCATATGTCTGTGGTGTTGCCATGAGTTACTCTCAAATTGACAGTATTCTGTCGCGTGATGGTTATGATTTTTTGTTAATTGACCTAGATGTTTGGCTTTCTTGAAGTTCCTAATTGTGATATTTATCTTGGAACTAGACCTGCTTTTAACTTTTTTGAAGTTCCTAATCTGTGATATTTATCTTGGAGCTTGACCTGCTTTTAACTTTCCTCTGTGGGTGTTCTATGTTTATTCCAGTTTTGTGCATGTGCCAAGTTCTTAGATGTTGGCGACTCTTGGTTAACCTGTGACAAAAATCCACTATCTTATATTTCACAAGAAAGGGAATCATAAATTCACCTTTTATGTATGCTATATGATTCTTAAAGGAACAACTTTTCCTTGTTGAATTGGTATTACTTTATTTTTTCTTGACTTCAATTGGAAGCTTTTTTATTTTATTTTATTTGTTTTTATGGTACAAATATAGCTGGGGAAGAATAGCATTGTGTTGGATGACAATAATGCTCAGAAATTCCTAATTACCCTTCTAAGGCTGCGTTTGGTATTCTAACAAACAAAATAAAACAAAATAAATGTCCAACAACCTCTGTAAATCACTAAAATTCTCTATTACACATTTACACATTCTTATCTTTACTAATTTCAAAAAATTCAATATTTTGCTAAAAAAAAAAAAATCCGGAAGGAAGTTAACTGAATGTGTAAATTTTTTTTTACAATCATATTCTTCAAGTTAAAAGCTTTCCCCACCTAGTGGGAAAATGCTTGGTTTGGTTTGGTTTGGTTTATTCTTCAAGTTAAAAGCTTTCAAACGAGTACCATTGTCGCTATTTTATATGAATTTTTTTGTATCCGTGGGAACGGAGTTTACGGATTTAGAAATTTGTTCCCATGGTTTTGGTGCTGTGCATCTCCAAAGAAACATTGAGCATTGATTTTTTGAATCTGTGAGAATGGTTTTGGTGCAACTGTTCCAATGGTTTGCTACTATTTATCTCCAAAAAATGCGGTTTGGAAAGAAAACACCAAACGTCAAAATTAACTCAAAACCACATTTTATCTTAATTTATCTTTTTTTTCTTTTTTTTTTTAACCACTCCAAACGTACCTAAGTTGATTTGGGTATTTAATTTATTTGAATATGTATTTTGAAATATAATACTCAAAGTTTCAAAGCATTAACCTAGGAATTACATCATAAACAATTCAAAATATGCATGCAAATAATCTGTTTGATTTGATGTGCGTGAAAGTTTGAGAAGATTAGATAGTGGTAAATTGATATTAGATTTTGAGAATTTCTTGAGTGGTTTTATGTTATGTGGTTGATCTTGTTGAACTTATATGACTTCACATATTTTGATTTACTTTGGGATCCCTCTGATGGTTCTACTCTTGACTGAAGTTTACCTGATGAGATGTTCATTGCATAATACAAATTACTTGAAAGATGCAAAAGAAGTTATTTAATTTAAAAAAAAAAGATGTAAAAGCAAAAACCCTTTGTTCATATGTCAAGTTGTTAAGGGGATAGATATATCTGTGACAACTAAACCAAAATGCATTGTTTAACTCTTGTCTTCAACGCTTGTAAGATGACATCTTGTGAGAAATTTGTCATTGGTAAAATGTATCTGATTCATTTTTTTTTTTGTTCTGTGGTGTTTATTTGTGGTCCAGAAAATCTGAGTACGTATAAGGTATGTCTACAGGCCGGTTAGTTATCTTTGAAATAGATTCAATATTTTCCTGTGTATATATTCGTATACTCTATTTGTGCATAAAATTTTCTGTAGGAGTGCTTGAGCACTATCAGGGGAAACTTGTTGCTTTTTGGCTAAGGCAGCCTATGGTGTCAATGCTTTTGGCAACTGTCTAGTTCCTGTAGGGTTCCACTAGTTGAGAGCCTCCTAATGACTGATGTTAATAAGTACATCCTGGAATATGTGCTGTGGTTTAGCTTGGCCACCGTATGCTAGACAGTGAACATGTTGAAATTCTGGTATCACATGCTGAAATTTTACCGTCATCAGTTATTTTGTTCATTCAAAACCAGTGCGAGTCCGTCATGTGTTGTTGTCTCTCATGAGCCTGACTTGGAGATAGCATCGTTGACTGTGAGTCCATGCTTCCTACTTGTTCAGTTGGTATTTGAGAGCATTCTAAGGGACTTAAAGTTTCCTGAATTGAAGCAGATCATGCCATGTTCTATATGCTATATGTAGTTTATTAAATTTTAATGTCTTTTTTCGCTGTATTATGTATATGTGTGGGGTGAGGGAGAGCTGCATCTATCCAATTTCTTATTTAAAGTTAACTGCTATAAATTTATGAGGTTATGATGTATAACAGTGGTTCTATTCGGTCCAAGCTTAGAACAGTACATTTTTTCCCTGTCTATTGTATTGAGTGAACCCTACATGGCTGCTTTGTGCATGTTGTGTCAATACATTTATTCAACTGCACTGCATTTTCCCTGAAGGCTAGTCATGGTAGTTGAAAATTGGTATTTTGCCTTTTTTAGTTTCATCAAGGATGTTGTGGTTCAACCAGCTGGGCCAGTTGCCCAGAGCTTGTGGCCTCTTTACAAGAGGTCACGAGTTTCGAACCTCGCCCCAGCAGTTTTCTCCAAAATTTGTGGCTTACCCAAGATCAATTGAGTAGGGCATATGTTGGTTTCCAGGGGAGTTTACTCTCTAGGGGCGGGTCCAAAGGGCCCTATCTTGGGTAGGTTTGTCCCATGCCACCCTAAAAAAATGATGATGTGGTTCTGTTCTTCTTACTTTAAGCATTATTTACCGAAGTGTGCTATCCATGATTTTCGTTTAAAACATGACCAGTGAATTGGTGAAACTACAATGAGCTCAAGAAAAGGGGGTGGAAAGGCATTTGTTACTGGTAATGCTGACTCATCATCCAAGGGTAAAGGCGTAGCTGAGGGCTCTAGCCCGAAGGAGGATCTGAGTCATGGTGTAGCAGACATCAGCCTGGATTCTGCACAAGATGGCCAATGGGAGGTCTTTACTAGGAAGACCAAGAATAGAGGCGGAAACAGTGCTGCAAAATCTCGGGTTCCACAGAATTCCAATCCTAAAGCATGGGGACATCCTGATGTAGTGCAGAAGTTGGGCATGCGGAATAACAATGGATCAGCTAATGTTCCTGGCAATGGCTGGCCTTCACTTAATGCTGATTCTAGAAGGCCTGTTGGCAGAGGAAACCCGAGGCCCCAGTCATCTAGGAGAGGTTTTGAAAGCTATGCTGTCGCTTCACAACCTGGACTTCCACCTCCATTGGAGGATGGATGGAAGTGGTCTGCAAGAGTTGCTGCCACTCAATCTCCAGGAGATGGTATAGAAAGAGATGAGACCAACTTGGATCCCAATCCTGTTGATGATGATAGTGAAAAGATTGATAATGAGAATGACTCAGAAGAAGCAGATACTGATGATGATGATGATGATGATGATGAACTATTAAGTGATGACTTTGATTCTGATGCCAGCGAGAAAGATCACGAGTCTCGCAAGAAAAATAAATGGTTCAAGGCCTTTTTTGAGATCTTGGATAAACTGACTGTGGAAGAGATCAATGAACCGGCAAGACAGTGGCATTGCCCAGTATGCCAAGGTGGTCCTGGTGCAATTGACTGGTATCGGGGTCTGCAGCCCCTTATCACTCATGCCAAGACAAAGGGATCAAAGAGGGTGAAGCGCCATAGAGAGCTTGCAGAACTTCTGGATGAGGAGCTTCGTAGACGGGGGACGTCAGCAATTCCAGCTGGTGAAGCATTTGGTAAGTGGAAAGGCTTGAATGAGGTAGTCAATGATCGTGAGATAGTTTGGCCTCCCATGGTGGTTATTATGAACACAAGACTTGAGCAGGATGAAAATGATAAGGTACAGTAATTGTTGCTTTGTTTACCTCTGATGATGGTCCATTTAATTTTGTATAAGAAATTTCCAGAACCAATGTGTTATGTTCTCATTGCAGCATTTGTTATACTTCAATTTGTTTGCTTGATGTTCCAATTAACTTCTTTTCTGATACCATCTTTGCAGTGGATTGGCATGGGAAATCAGGAGCTTCTTGATTACTTCAGTTCATATGCTGCAGTGAAGGCCCGGCACTCCTATGGTCCACAGGGGCACCGGGGGATGAGCATTTTGATTTTTGAAAGCTCAGCGATGGGTTATTTAGAGGCCGAGCGTCTTCATAACCATTTTAAGGAACAGGGAACTGACAGGGAGGCTTGGGATCTTCATCGAGTTCTGTTCTATCCTGGTGGCAAGCGCCAACTATACGGTTACATGGCAGAGAAATGTGACCTGGATATCTTCAATCAGCATTCCCAAGGTTCACTTTGTGTGTGCATGCGTGCACACCTATCCTTTCAAGTAGATTCTAAAAATTGATATGTTATTATGTTTGACGTGCTTTATGATTGAGCAGGCAAATCCAGACTGAAGTTTGAGATGAAATCATATCTGGAGATGGTTGTGAATCAGTTGAAGCAAATGAGTGAAGATAATCAACAACTGATCTGGTTCAAGAATAGAGTGGTCAAGGAGAAAATGCATTCAAAAGCCCTTGAAGAGTCTTTTGGTGTGGTGAGTGAAAAGCTGCGGAAGACCTTGGAAGAAAACCGCATTGTTAAGCTGAAAAGCAAAAAACATCATCAAGAGAACAAGGAAGAGGTAATAGCAGAATTCATTTATAAACTGAATGTCCAATGTGTCTGGAATTTTATGCCTGCACTGGTGCCATCAGAAGTTTCTGAGAGTGGCTTTTTAAGATGAACCCTGTTCATGGTAATTGTTCTTTTGACATTATGATATTGGTCATGGCCCTCGCAATGTTGAGTATTATATTGAGCACCCTTTTCAAGTGCTCAAAAGTTGTTTGGATGCAACTGGTGGATGATTGGAAATTTGGAATACTTGAAGTTTTGTTTTCAGTTGACTAGTTTGCCTAGTAAATGCACTCGTGTAAGAACCATTACAGATTGCAATTTTGAACCATCTGTTTCATGCGCAGCCATGTTAGTTTTGTTTTTTCTTGGGTAAATTCAGTTTCATGCTTGTGCCTACAACATCAATTTTTGATTACTTTGTTATGTTCCTGTAAAGTTTCCCTTTTTGCCATGGCTGCAATATACTGAGCTTTTTATCTTTTGCCAAATCTTGCATTACTTGCATCTTAGCTTTATTCTTCTAAAACCTAGGCCAGTTTTATTGTGTATTCTATGCTGTCTTCAGGACAAAAGTGAATTAGTTAGTCTGGTACCTGTGTGTTGATAGAACAATTAGTTCTTTAGTCAGTTATATTCCATGTTCTTGAGCTTCTGTTAGTAGAGGTATTAAGTTGACGTTTGTGCTTTAGTTAACATTCTTGTTTGGTATATATATGAACAAAAGGAGCTCTTTCTTTTTACTCTGTTGTGTTGTGTTCTCATACACGTTAAATGAGTCTCTATCTATCTAGCAAGACAGTCCTGCTTATGTCATATGTGGGACACAAGCAGCATTTGGGAACTTTTGTGATTTAATTTCAGAAGTTTTCGTGGATTGCACGTGGTTAGTGGGTTGGTGCATGAATATTTTGTGATTATCAACTTTTGTCAATTCATATTCTCTGATAGTTTGGAATTTCCATTTGATGTTCGTGACATTGCTCTTGATTTTGGTAATTTCTTTGCTATGAGTTACGCTATCCTTTGATTGTTGCATTTTTATATTTGCTTAGATGGACTTTCAAGAGCAATTCTTCAAGGATCAGCTCAAAAACATCCATGTAGCTAGGGATGCAAAGGAAGACAATTTTGAGAAGATACAACAGGAGGAGCGTGAGAAAGTGAAACAATCACATGCAAATCCTTTGACTACAGAGGATCATAGATGCAGGTATTTTCAAGTACTTTAAAATAAATATCTTTTCCGTTGCAACTCAAATGTCTGGCTTGCAATCAAGGTTGAAAAGTTCTTATATATAATATTTGTTTTGGTGCCTACACAAGCTCAATCTTGTGGCTCGTTGACTGCGCATAAGAGAGTGAAAATATAGGAGGGGGGGGGGAGGTGTTAGGTTTCAAATCTAGAGAGTAAATTTACATATAGTTTAGCCCTTAACTATTTTGGCTTCGGATGCTTTGGATTGTAGGGCGGAGGAAAAAATTGCAAAATTCATCAAAATCCAGGACAAAGAGATGGAAGAGTTTGTGGCAGAAAGGGAGAAATTGATGAAAGTTCATGATGAAAAGATGGCTGCCCTGAAGCGTAGGCATTATCAGGAATTGGTGGAGTTGGAGAATGAGTTGGATGCTGAATTAAACCAGCTGATGGAGCGCTACGCTCCACACCCTTCAGAGGAAGGCAAGGATGACAAGTGAGAGAGTTCTTTCTCTTAACTCATTTGTTAACTCCTGTTTACTTGGGAATTTGAGATGGTTTTGGAGATCTCAACTTTGCAACAACAATAGTACATACAAAATGAAAACTGGTCATGAAGAGTCAGTTTATAGCCACGACTCTGGTTTGCTTTGACTTAAATCTAACAGTGCTTGACATTTGAGTTTTATGGTGTTTATGGATATGGGTCTATTGGTACATGGATTGTTTGGTTTGACTTTTTATTTATTACTTGAGTTTTTAATCAATGGTTGGCAGGTCATTTGATGGCATGCTACCCCCACTTATAGAGCAAACCCAGATATGGGCTACGGGGTTTTAAAATGCGACCGTTAGCTCACATTATTATTATTATTATTATTATTATTTGTTACACCGTTACATGCCATTTCATTGGGTTCTTGTTGATTGTTACCATTATACTGACCGTTATTGAGAATTAAAATTGCGATGTGATTTAGAATCAGGGTGAACATGCTGAGCTGCTTGGTGAGTAATAATTTGCAAGACTTGATGCTGCCAGGTGACTGATTGTTCAACGTATGGTGGCTTAATCCTAGTAAAGAAATTAGCGTTTAAAGAAAAGGAAAGAAATTGGTATTTAAAATCATTTGTTTGTGATGAAAAATAGAAAGAAAAAAAGTATACAAATTGAAAATAATTGAATTAAAAATTTAATTTGTTGGTGGATTTTTTTTTTTGCACTTTTTAATTAATTTATTTAAGTATTAAATTATTTGTTTGGTATTATATATATATATATATATATATTATCAACTTTTTGGTTTCATCTTTTTTTTTCCTCTAAACTTCAAATTCGAACACAGCTTAAAAGTATTTATAAGTCATTTGTGAAATTTCCAACGCAGCATAAGATTTTATTATAGTGTCGGGATTAGTGTTAAGTTTGATGTTCATTAAATATTTTTAATTTAATCTAATATGTGTATATCTATATAATAAAACACGTCATTTGATTTAACATTTGTCTTAGTATATATATTTGTCTTAGTTTATATTTATTTCGAGGTCGTATAAGATTAACACGTAATCTTCCTGTTAATACATTATTTTCGTTTTACTCAATGAGACTCAAACCCGTAATGAACTTTATCAGTTAGTGGAGTAAATTCTCATCACGGGAGCCATTCAAGCTTTATTCAAGTTTCTCAATTTAACATGCTTAGGGGGTTAGTTTTTTATAATTTAGTATAACATGTTAATTATATGACAAATTAAAATTATTAAGAATTTTAAGAATAAGAAATTAGTGGAACTTTTTAATGACATTTAAATTTTTTTATATATTTGTACTTATGTTTTACGAAGATTGGATTTTTAGGATTTTAGTATGATCCATACATAAAAGTCATGGCTTTTGAATATCTATTATTTATTATTATTATTTTTAAATATTTAGGTGTATCTAAGTATTAGATAGAAATATCCAATTAGCTTAAAGTAGCCACCTTTTGGTAGATGTGGCTTCTTCGTTTTTCTTTTTATTTTTTTTTTATAAATATAATAAAATTATCTTATTAAATTTTATACTTCTTTTTAAATCATGAAGAATAAATATGTCAATTAAATGAAAAAATAAAAAAAATAAAAAAGCTAGTTAACAAAAGTTTTTTTTTTTTTGAGTAGTCAGCTACAACCAAAAAGATGTTTGGGAACTAGTTGATAACTAGGAGGCCAAGAATCATTAAATTATTAATTGACTCTAGAAGACCTCTACTTCTGTTAATCTACAGTTTGATCAGTTTGAGATAACCAAAGATGCATGGGACATGCTTGCTAAGAGAGAGATATACCATAGGAGATGTCGAACTTTTGCTACATTTGCATGGCACGAAATGAGAGCCTAACTAATCCATCAATTTGTTCCTCTCGCAGACGCACAGTACCATTTGGGACCAATTAGTTCTTTCAGAGGCTTCTTGATATGGTTCTACTGATGCTGAGACAATTAATTTATCACATATTAGTTCCGTTTGACGTGATAAAAAAATTCTGAAAAAAAGTAAAAAATATTGAAAAACTCTAAAAGTTATTCACTTTTTATTTCACTGCACGAATTATGAATTTATAACTTATCTCATTTTATCTTATTTTACCTCTTTTTTATCACTCTAAATACACTCATACTGAGATTATCAGAGCTTGATTTAGTTCCTTTAGTACTCATAGTTGATTTTGAGCTAGTCAATGCCTCGCTTCTTCACCGGAGTCCTATAACTTTCATCGAGAGTGGTATTTCTAAAATTTTTTTATGAAGAGATTTACCTTGGCTCTCTCTTAGAGCTTAATGCAATAATGCATTACTTGCTAGAACCACTTTGTTTTCCAATAATTAGAATTTTGCAAATGCTACTTTCATCCACCCATCACCATGATTGTCAATGAATCTTAGATTTTTATAAGTTAATTATGTGAGCTTGACCTTAATGTTGGTTTAATTGTCTTTGGTTGTTCAATGAATCTTAGATTTTTATAAGTTAATTATGTGAGCTTGACCTTAATGTTGGTTTAATTGTCTTTGGTTGTTCAGTACGAAATTAGCAGATGAGAAATTCATTTGGGATCGACCACAAAATTGGTTGATTATTCAAGATTTGATAACCTCTAGACTCATTTACTTCTATCAACACTCTCATTTGTAGCCACTAATTCATCTAAGCATGTAAAATGGATCGACATAACCCTGACTCAGAATCAGGTCAATCCCACTCGATTTGCCCTGGACCTTGATTGTGTCCTTGCAAAAATCAGATCTGATCAGGATTAAACATATCCGACCCACATTTAAAATTATTGGCCCTATATATTTTTTAATATTTTTTAAATATTCTTTATAATTTTTTAAAGTAAATTAATTGTGACTTGAGTTTAAAATAAAATAATTTACCAATTGGTCTTAAAAATAAATAAATTCTATTAATAATTATTATAAATTCATAGGTGTTGGGATTTTTCAATAACGAATAAGAGAATTAATTAAATCGACATCCTCAAGATCATAAAAACACTAATATCTATTTTCCATTTTGATGCAGTGCAAATAAACAATAAAAAAATAATAGAAGCAAAATTAAATTTGTAGGTTAGAACCGAGTTAGCTTAGGGTTAAGTCACAGGTGAACCAAGCCCTAACCCCCTAAGGTATATGGGGAGGGCAAAGTTAGTTCTATATAGACATAGGGCCCGAGTTGGGTCGAGTCAGGTTGAGTCAAAATTGGGTTGGGTTGAGTCAAAGTTGATCTGAACTTGCCTAAATTCCATTTCTCTTTTAACTATTTCATATTCTCACTTGAGTGAAAGTTATTTACCTGTCTTTGTATTGTTGTTTCTAGTTGTGCTCAATTAAAAACTAACAATAATATCTGGAAGTGTTTTTCAATAAAAATTCTTACGATAAAATGAGTAATTTAAATCTTGACAATACGTATTAGTTTGTTCAGAAGTGATTGAAAGCATTTAAAAAATCACCCCCTTTTTTTTGTTACGATCAATCAGATAATATTACAAAACAAATCACTTCAAAAGAAATAAATCATTCATCTTAAATCTTAACTGTTCAATAAAAAAAAATAAAGAAATAATATTTAAACTTGTGGAGAACCTAAGTGTTCACTATGACGAGTTGTAAATCATGTCAACAACGAATCAAAGGAACTAAACCAAGCATTCGACTTGCCAAATCATAAACTTGTCTACAATCAATCGAGCAATTTTGAAGAGAAAAAATATTTTGCTAAGACATTGAAACAGTCATTCAAAACCTAAAATATATAACTTTAAAGAATATGAGATGCATTAATCAATCAAAACTTACAAGAATAATTGATTGCGTCCATCCTAATCTAGACTATAGTTAATTACAACCCACATAAAAGTAGAAGAAAAGAAATAGATAATGTAATGATCCGAATTTAATTTAATTTATATTTTTTTATTCAGTAAATTTTAGTTTGTTATTTAAATTTAACAATTTGAATTTTTTTTTGTTATTTAATTTTGGGTTGCATTTGAAATGGTTGAATTTTGGTAACCTTTGAGAGGATTTTAAAATTTTAGAGAAAAAAGTAATTTTCTAAAACCCATAGGGGAGGTTATGTAATTAATTAAAATTATTAGGGTTGCCATGTTACTTGAGCAACTCAATATATAGTATTATATACCTTCATGTAAAACGACAAAGAGAGAAACAGAGAGAGAGAGAGAGAGAGAGAGAGAGAGATTGTAGACAGTGGCCATTGCTAGCGTTTCTCATCAGGTTCTTTGTTTTTAGTTGAGAGTTGATGATTAAATTACATTAAGCCGCTTCCAGTTTATTTCTTGTCGAAAATCTACAAATTTAAGGTAAGGGGGCAAAACTCTTTACTATTGTGTATGTGCTGTATATATAAATACAGATATAATATATATGTATATATATTAATAGAGTGTGGTGAAAATTTAGTGTATATTTATGTATATATATATAATTATTTTTTTGTCTTTTGTGGTCTCATTCAACGTAATTTTATTTATATATATATATGAACTTATACTAAATTGTCTCCTAAATTTTAATTATTGATAAATTTTTCTTATTATTTATTAAATTTTTAACGTGATTGATTTGAACATGATTGATTGAATTGTTAAAATTGAAGCATTAATTAGATATATATATATATATATATTCCTTGTAAATGGTACCTGTGAGGTTAATTGCTTAATGAGATTAAAGTTTGTATTGTTCAATATGTTGATGAATTGATGGTTAACAAAGTTTAAAATTTAAATTAAGAAGAATTTATTTAATGTGGTTTTGAAGCAAAATTTGATATTATGTTTTGTTTGGATTGAGAGTACTGAAAATATCGATATACGTACCTAGGATTGAAAGTTTCAAAACCTACATGGGGTTGGTGATTGAGTTCAATAGGCTAGTAACTTATGAAGTGAGCAGATACCTAAGGGTGACATATAATACTCCCAAGGTCTCGACTTAAGAAGTAGACACCAAAGGATGATATAATTAATATTTCTAAGGTATCGACCTAGGAAGCAAATACCAAAGGATGATGTTTATTGGTTAGGTCCTGTATCTACGGGACAACCAAGTAGCAGTACCTGAAACTAATTTATTTTATTTTGATGTATTATGTGGTGTAAATACACAATTAAATTGTTATAGAAGAGAAAAAAATAAATAAATTTAATTTTTTATTTAAGGATGTTGAATAAGATTGTTATTTGTCTTTAGATGTTTTACTTAGTAGCATGTTAGGGTATTATTGCATTTATATTATTATTATATTATTATTAGGGTCCAAGTACATGTGGTATTAGTGCTCATCCTTTTACCACTTGTGATGCAAGTAGTAAGTTTGAGTCTCATGCTGAGCTTGTTGAATGTGGGAATTAAAATTCTATTATTTTTTCTTGACTTACCTTTAAATTTTATGAAATTGTTAAAATGGAATGTAATAAGCCTCTATTTGTGAGGTAAATATTAATTACATTTATTTGTTCTTTTTTTTTAAGAAGACTATTTGGGCCTAGTTTTAGACACTTGTACTTTTCTCTTAGAACTTTGTTGCCTGGGCATTTATTTAAATTTAAAATAGGAATATATTTATTGTTCCATAAGGTGTGTGTATGGCTCTCATGTGAGATAGGGTAAATTGGTTAAATGGTGTAATATGTATTCTTTTTATTCACATACTTGGGTCATGAAACAATCATTCAAAACGTAAAATATATAACTTTAAAGAAAATGAGATGCATTAATCAATCAAAACTTATAAGAATAATTGAATGCATCCATCCTAGTCTAGACTATAGTTAGTTACAACCCATACAAGAGAAGATTGAAAAGAAATAGATAATATGGGTCTATGTCTCTCCAAAATTTGTGAAAACTAATCTATAGATAGTTTTTGCATAATCCTTGGTTGAATAGGTTACAAAAATGGAATCCAAAATGTGTTGGAATCGATCCTTCTCGGTCTCAAGTTGAGCGTACAACTTTGGTTATAGTTTTGAACTCCGAAATGTCACAATTAGGATATATCTATTATAGATAATGTTGTATATTTTTTAGTCTTTTTTTAATAGCATAAGAATCAGATCGATTAGATTCTTGAGTCAAAAGTTATCTTTAGATTTTTGAGTCATTAAGCTAGCCTTTTCGAAAAGCTTCTTTAACGTGAAACTTTGCTTTCTATTGTTCAATCTTTCATTCCATGACCATTTTAGCCATTCTAAAGATATTCAATGAAGTTTATATATCCTCCAATCTGACCATCCTTGTTATCCCATTAAACTTATTAGAAATTATCTCAACACATTCTAATGCCTCTTAGGACTTCATCCCAATGCTTTCATAGAACTTTTAGCAATTAGTTCTTTACTTTGAATTTTTGGACTTGGTCTTATTTTACCGCTGCCAACTCACTTTTTTTTTAATCATAAAATCACATTAAGACAAGAAAACAGATTGAGTGCATATATCCATTTAAAATAAATGTATTATTTCTGAAATCATAATAATAAAATCGTTATGAAATTCAATAATCATTATTTTAGAGAATAATCAAGTGGTCATTTGGGTTCTATTCATGATGAGCAACTTGATTGTTTGCCTTATCAATTATATATATATATATATATCTCTTAATGTATTCAAATATCTAGGGGCCTTCTCCCACTTCTACTAGGCATAGCTCTAAATATTTTGTTGTTCTTGTGTATAATTATTATCATGTTTTTTGGTATATTTTATTCATAATTGCTTTAAATTATTTCAAATGTATACTGATAATGCTAAAGATTGTAGGGACACCAAATTTATTAACTTCCTTACATGTGATACTTTTAGTCAATGATCTTACCCGGGAACCCCTCAACAAAATAGTTGTGCTAAACTCAAGCACCACCATCTTCCTGACACTATGTTCACCATGCTTATTTCTTCTTTATGTCCGAAACAATTTTGGGATAAATATATTCTCACTACCACTTATATTATTAATCATGTTTTTTCTCCCATAATTGATAATCAACTTCCTTTAAGTGCCTTCATAACCTCCTCCAACCTATCACCATCTTAAATCCTTACTACCAAAAAACCATCTTAGATCCTTTGGGTGTGCCTATTTTCTTATCTTTAACTGCACAAGCATTCCAAACTCGAACCTCTTACTCAATTGTCTTATTTCTCAGTGTAGGACATCAAACATAAAAAGTTCAAATGTTGGATTCACGATATTATTTTCTTTGAGTTTTCCATTATGTTATCTTTTTGCAACATGGAATGTTCTTTATCTGTTCATTTGATTTGTCACAATCTTTCAACAAATCTCTTTATTGATCCTTTTGTTAACTTATTTTTCAATGGTATCATCTTCTTTTGATCCACCACCACTAGTTCTTGACTACCTACTACCTTTTCCCTATGTGCCTATACTAGCAGTAGATCCAATTGTTTCCCCTACTCTTGCGGGTAATCTCAAAACTCACTTCTTACTTGCCATCTCATTCACATTCCATTCAAGTAAAGGAACTCTCTGTTACGCTTCCTGATATTCATTACTTCTCTTGTTAACTATAAATAAGTTTATAAGACTAGAACTCGCTTTAACAACTTTGTGGAGATGTATAAAGCTTGCTTAGTGGCCAAGGACTTTACCCAAGATTATGGCATTGATTATAATTAAACCTTTACACCTATTGCTCCTCTCAGGTCATCTCGTAATTTGCTTGCTGTTGTTGCTGTTCATTTAAGGCTCGTTTCATATAGATGTGAAGAACCTTTTATTTTTATTTTTATAATGATAAACTTGTCTATATGCACCCTCTGCCATGATATGATCATCCACCGCACAAAAGTTCGCGAATTTTATTGTACTCTCTATTGTTTCATCGATTATGTTAACAAGCTCCGAGTTTGACTTGCCAAATTCAATAATTCCATTGGACAATTTGGCCTCACCCCTAGCCCTTATAACTCAACCCTCTTTATTCATTACCATGAAACTAACATTGTTGTCCTCTATTGTCAATTAAAAGATGATCGTCATGTTACATTTGGACTCAAGATGTATATTATTGCCTGTAGTTCTGAGACGGAGGAGCTTAGTCCCAACTATTTCTTGGATCTTAAATATCAAATCTAACTCTTTCGAGTATAATGCATCTCAAGCCAAATGGACGGTGGTGTCTTTGTTATAGACTGGGGGTCAAAATCAAGGCTCAATATTAGTTTCGATGTCCTACTTTCTGCGTATTTGTCCTGTTGCCCCAGCCTCCACCTTTGTTTCTGCAGACTTGGCATGTGCCCAAGGAGGAGGATTGGCAAGTGGTTGGAAAGGGAGCGAGTCCCTAGAAAAAGTTAGGAGCTATGAAGATGGTAAAACTCTGAGTTCACTGAGTTGATAGAAAGCACGCTTGACTGGTTACTTTAGATAAATATTCCCATTAACAAAGAGAGATCCAAGGAAGAGGCTTCTTCCACCGAAGGGATCGCAGGGCTCCCATGAGACAGGATCCAATTACTTTCTTAAGCCTTAAAAATTGCATCTAAGTCTTGAGCATCAATGCATCATCAATCTCAAGCCAAGTGATTAGATTTCCCGAGAACGTGATCGGTCAAATGAAGACCAATGCCTCAGTGTTGTCATTCACATTACAAAAACCAAAGTTTACATTTACATCCTACCATCCTACCATACCTGGCCAGCCTTGCAAGTATAAACTCACAATCCCTGACGAATTCACAAATGCGGGCTTCCAAGCATCACGAAACCCGATTTGAGATAACCCTAGTTACCATTACAAATTAGCTCCAATACCAGTAAGTGTATATAAATATTGAGAGATAGCAGTATATATAAGAACTTAGGAAAAAAAAAAAATAATAATAATAATAGTAAGAGGAAACCACATTAGAATCACTCAGCCAAGGCATAGTAAAGCTTTGCTCGAAAAACGATTTAAAAAAACAAAAAAAAGGAAGGCATGCTAAAGCAAGATTGATACATCAATGAAAATCCAATTCATATCTACCCCTTCTCTGCTCAACCCTAAATTTTTTAAAGACAAAGCAATAATAATATCCCAGCAGCATCAGTACGTACCCCTTTCAAAAATACCATATTGCAAACATGTTAGAAATAAACTGCCTAAAAATCCAAAAAATAAAAATAAAAAAACACGAAGTTAAGAAAAACGGAACAGAATATATTTTCTCCTAACAGAATTTTACAGTTTCTGCTGTGATGCAATCTGAAATGGGTCAGATGAAACTGCCTCAGTTTGTTTTCTTCTCGTCTTCCTTTACAGCTGTAACATCTAAGCTCGAAGCAGAAGTCTGATTTTCATCTTCACCAACAAAACCAAACTCATTTACGCGTTTCTTGTCCACTGGATAAATCCACCTCTGGTACAGATATATCAGAAAGATAACATCTGCAAGGCAGAATGAACACAAATACGCATATCAGGCTCTATGATGTGAAGCACACTACAAAGGTTCACCAACAAATAAAAATATACAGAGATGTAATTTCACCATGACCAAGTTGCCCATAAAATGTGGAAAAGTAAATATAAAATCATTCAAACAAGTTGTTTTCCAAACCCAAGCGGTGCTGCCATTGCTCCCTATACAGCTGAAGCCTTCAGAAAGATTAAACAAAAGCCCGGGAAATATTTAATTAGGGTTACTTTTGGGTCTCCAACACCAAGTACTCCAAAACTTGATAAGAAAATAGCCCGAACCCAACTTGCCCCCTTGCCCCCTCTTTCTTCACCCCATGAAAAGCATGAAGGTGGAGAAAAAAAAATAGCTGATGCTGTTACGTGATCATGGTCTTGCATTAGCAATCTAGATCAACTCTAAAGAGGTAACATTCCAGCATCAGTTCGTAAAAACAGCCACCCCTGCAAAAATAGAATATCCAGCATTCCTACTAAATGGCATGCCACCCAATTGAAGAACCTCATTTGGATACAATGCACTTCAGGTATGAGATATTTGCATATAAAAAAAAAAAAAAGACTTTTTTCACCACAACTCACCATCACGGAAGACAGAAAGCCGATGCAAAGTCGGCATTTTTATAACAAAGGCAAAGAGATCATCAATGATGGTATTAAGAAACTTGTATGTCATCTGCCTCCAGGGTAAATGGGCCACGGACTTCAGCTTATAGTTGATGAACAGTTGAGGACACATCATGATGAAACCTGCAAAACAGTAACAAAAAGAAACAAAACAAAGTATATTGTTAATAATCTTACCAATAACAGACATTTAAGAGAAGATATGCCGATGCACAAAAATTGTCGAGCTTGATGATGCAAACTTGCCAAAACTTGAGGCTTCAAACAAAACCTTGCCCAATATCTCAAGTTGTTATGCAGCTTAGGCCCAGCACACTGTTTTTATCTTTCACTACCACGGGTGAAGATATGTTCACAGAATTATTCTAAAGAGTCCCAAATATTAGGGACCATATAGTGTTGGCAAAACAGATGATGCAATAATAGATTAGCCAAGCCTGATTTAGTCCTTTCCAAGTGCAAAGCTAAGACTAAATTTTCCTTGCTGTTAGGGAGTAAAGCATCCTATGTTTTGTTAAATATGCAGCCATCTAACATTGAAATTTGACAAAGTACATTAATTGACAACATTGATATAACAAAACAACATAAATTGTGCCGTCTAATCATCCAATGGGATGTGGCTGCCACTTACAAACCAATATACAGTGCGGGTATACTTCTGCAAAACGTGTAACTTATATTTAAAAGTTTCAGCGAATGTTGCATGGTAACAAAAGAATGAAAATTAAAACACAACAAATGCAAAAGAAAAAATTAACAAGAGATGGGCTTACCAAACATGTACACACAGCTTGTAAGTGAAGAGAGAATCCATGAGTACCAGCTCTTGTGGCGCTCATACATGAGAGAGTAAACAGAAGAGCAGGCAACCAGAAAGAAGAGCACATAAGACAAATACTTCATAGCAAGATCATCATACTCCTTTGTCTTGTTCCCAGCGTATGACTCGCGATCTCGGAACCTGAGCATAGGTATCTTCCCTGACCTATCAATCTGGAAGAGAATATTTAAGAAAAATTATTCCTAAAAATGACTAGTAGTTTTTAATAAAGGTTGACAAATTCTGAAGAATTTCAGAAATGTAAATCAGGCATTAGATTTAATGCTAGTAAGGTAGTCCCAATGGGATCACAGTTTTCACATAGGCACATACCAACATGATTGTGAAAAACAAAAGAACACTATAAATTCTACCAACATGATTGTGACAAACAAAAAAACATGATAAATTTTAGTGTGTAGAGTCACTTCGAATCATCTAACCTAGGAGAGGAGTCATGATAAATTTTAGTGTGTAGAGTCACTTCGAATCATCTAACCTAGGAGAGGAGTCAGTGTTCTCATTGAGGGGATCCATTTACTGCTGACACCTAAATCGATGCATACACAGCTACTACATATAACCGATTATAATTTTAACTTAATACAACATTTCTCATAGAAAATGTGTCAGAAAAAGCATAGCAAGCCAACTCAACTCAACCCTCCCAACTATTCAAGGCTCCTGCATTACAGAGTTAGGGAGAGTCGGATAAACAGAATCTTACCCCCACCTTGCAGAGAAGTTATTTCCAAGGTTCAAATCTGAGACCCGCAAGTCGCAATGGAATTACTTTACCATTGCTCCAAGGCAACTCTTTTATCATGAAAATGGATATGGATACAAAAATAGACAGTTATTCTTTTTTTACCACAGAACGTTTATCCAATCCCTTTTCTTCTTTGGATTATGATTCCATGAAAACTTAGTCATCCTAATGTTGTATGAACCAAAGTGACAACAGCATCAACACTGCAGCCTTTGGTCTTAGTTCTCCATCTGCCTTAACACATGCCATAGCCACCACTGAGTAGCCGGTTCTTACTGTCAACAAATGATTCTTAACCATGGAACTAATTTTTTCCCTCAACTCGAACCCTAAGTATAGATTTTTCAGAAGGGAGAAAAAAAAAAAAAAAAAAACTCAAGCCCACTATTACCCTCATCAAGTCTCCTCCACTAGCTCCAAATTCCAATGCCATGGCCAGAGGCAATTTTAACGTGGCTGTGAGATTTTAACTGGCATCCACCTACTGCTGGTACATGTTAAACCTGCATCAGAACGGCTGAACCTAAAATTCTCTAAGATCATATATATTGTACATAATTTTTAGCATTAGATATGAAGTCAGTTATTTGATATTTAATTAACAAGAAAATAAATTATGTACAAGTAATTTCGCAAATGTAAGAATTTTAACATGTCATTCTCTATTTCTCTTAATATGATTAAGTTTAGCTTTACCAAATACCACATGGTAAGATAAACAATATAAAAATAAAGAAACTATTACTCGTTATAATGCTGAGTCGATGATTATGGTTGATAGCAAGATTAACTGCAGGCACGATATGCAAAAAGAACAAAAGATGAAAATAAAATGCTCATGGTGACAGTTTGATGACAAGAGTTCATCTCTTCCTTAGAAATTGTAACAAATACACAATAGTTTGATGCAACCGAAATTGTTAGCTTAGATTTTTTGATAACACAAAAATGTGTAACAACTTTTACCTCTACATATATAATATACAGAAGTGGCAACATTTTGCAAAATCCGTTAAGAAGAAGCACTGCTAAACATTGTTATAAGATTCTAACTGAAATTCATCATGCAGCGAAAAGTATACCTCAATGTGCATAGCTTTCCCAATTTTCCAGAACTCGATGCAGCAACCAATACCAGAACTTGCAAGTATCATCCACGAAGTATCATTGTCCAATAGGTAGAGGAAAACAATGAGCTGAGATACGAAGCTCACAATAACTGATTTTGCAGATAGTCCTTCCATGGATTTGTTTTTGTTCCAAAATTGAATATCTATAGAGAACAGAGAAATTCATTAAATTCAACCCCCCGGGGGAAAAAAATGGAAAGATAAATAGGCAACTGCCAATACCATTCTTGAATGCCAAGAAGTCAAAGATGGAATGAAATACTGAGACAACCATTGTAATCACCAAAAGATATGGATTTCCTTCCAAGAATACTCTCTGGAAAAAGAGGGGGGGGGGGAGAGAAAAAAGTAAACAAATAAGAATTGGAGAAAAGACATGTACACTCATTTGTGCAGAGCCTGCTTCACAGCTGCCAGAAACAAAAAAGAAGCAAGAACACCAACAAAAAAATAGCAACCAAACCATACAATAATGTATTTTAGGAACAAAATCTAGACGTGCCTTAGTCTTGAGTTGAGAAGACAGGAATTAATTATGCTCTTAATTGAAGTCAGATGACAAACAACAAATCAAAACAAATACAAGAATGATCAAAATCAAATTGTGTGTATATCTAAATTCCTGAATTCAATTAACACCACATAAGCAACTTTTTCAATCAGCAGTGGTGCCACCTCTATGCATTTTCCTGCAAATCCAACTTATTTTTCTTTCAATAAGCCTATAAAATATTAATGGACAACCCTCAGTGAACACACAATCTAGATTTCAGAAGAATGGCCTAGATTTTGGGTCCAGTAAATTTGGTCCTTCTGGATAATAACATCAAATTTCAAGACCTCCAAAGTCAGAATTCTTGTCTAACCAAAAAGAAATAACCAAGATTGTTGACAACATTATGTTCCCAAAATTTCAAAAGTATCCAGAATACAAGAGAAAGAAATAATCATAACTCTAAAAACATTATACAATTATTCTTTGCAATTAACATTACAATTTCTTAACAAAGGAAGGGAAAGTTCAAGCTCTAACTGTGTCAGTCAACGGGGGAAGACAAAGTAATTTGGATTAAAATAGAATTTTGCCATCAGAAGTCACTTTACCAGCAAAAAAAGAAAAAAAAAATCCCACATATAGGTGGTATAAAGCATAGTCCAAAATCTTTCCTGAAAGGGTGCTAGCTCACAAGGAGAATTGATTAGACTAAGTAAAGACAAGACTCCATAATTTTATACATAAAAAGGCTCCAATAGGAGAAGCTTCCTTTTGGAGAATATAACATTCTTGGAGCTCACTGAAATTTTTTAAAGCCAAAAAGAGGAAAGAAAACAGTTTTGAAACTTGAATACTCGTTTGAAATACAAAAAGAATGAAAGATCCCATATCTAAGCTAACTTGGTGGATATATCTCAAACTTTGTTGAAAATCTCATTTCGATTTTGTATTGTGTACTGACGAGTTCACTTCAATTTTCAGTTGGAGTTGAAAGATTTTGTTAGGCAAAAATTACATGCTTGATGTGCAGATATTGAACCTAAAAAACAAGTACATATTTCTTCAAAGTTTCCTATTACATCATGCCCCTGAAAACTTTTAGGCAAAGAGAAGGGGGGAAAAAGGGGGGGGGGGGACCTTAAGTTCATCAGCCTCGCCTTCAAGCATGCTCCCATAATTACGGTGAATCTGGAAAGATTGATCAATCTGCAGGAACAGCTGCCACTTGGTCATGCTTATTGGACCCACCTCAAGATTCAGAGGCAACTCCGTCACACTGTCATTTATTGGTACTAACTTATCTCTAAGTAACCAAAACTCATTGAAGAAAATGGTTGGATAATAGTTCCCTGTTTTGGGTTCAATATTCAAGTCTGAAAAACTCAAGTCAAGAAAACTCAACACGACAATTCAGCTAAATCTCATTGTAAAAAGAACAAATAATCAATAGAGTGCAAAGCGTACATACGAGGCACAAAAACCAAAATAAAAAACAGTTCTAAAAGAGGCTTCAACATCATCAAAGCAAATCCCCTCTATAAACATAATTAATAAAAGGATAAAAGAAGACATCTAGAATATTTAACATATCCATAACCAAAGAAGAAATAGCTATAGAACATTTCATTGTATTTATATGTATAAGTATAAAACAATCCTATAAAACAATATTTTTTTTTTTAAATGAATACTAGAACAGATATCGATGCCTTGCTGGAGCACAATCTAATTCTAAGAACCCTCCAATGATCAATGTAGAATCCCGATTTTGACAACATTGGGCCCAAATAAGCATTTTATGATATGAAAGACTAGACAAATCACACTCATGAATATTCATCTCTGTGTATTTATTTTTTCAGCAGCAGGCAACTCAATCAACTGAATATTGTGGAATGCGAAATGTGATGCAGAAGAATGGTGGAGAGGAACTCTTTGAGTTTGAGGTTCTTGATGAGAAAGGAAAAGATCATTGAAACATCACCCACCTATTGATTTGCGGGAGCATATATAAACATAATGATACAAGTAGCATGTGATCAAATATGTTGCATGACAGAAAAATATATAAAAGGGACAAAGAAAAACATCGAGAGGCCATAAACCATGCAGCAGCAAGAATTAAATTTCACTATTCATCCTACAGTAACTGATGAGGTTAGCTATCCGTCAGGACAAATGGACAACAATTTCAGTTTCACCATCTATGGCTTTTCCAGTATAGTTGAAGGATGTGACACACAAAAGTCACAATCCTAGTTGTTAAAATTGTACAGTTGACGATTCAAATCTTACGATTCTAGCCAATATACCATATCGTCAATTCAAACTTTACCTCCGACTCAAATAGAGTGATAAATCATGGTGAAAGAGGATGAATCTATCCGATTCATAGAGAATTTTATGGAAGCAATAAAGTCGACCAGATCTGGTTCAGTCATTCAGACATGACTTTCAAAATATATACTTTTTTTTCATTTTTATCTTTTTAAAAACAAAAAGTTAGAGAGGTTTGTAAAGACCTACTTTCACATCATCTTCCATAAGTCATTTCGAATTTTTGGTATCCCTATTTTTTTTTTTTTTTTTTTTTTTTGGGAAGACTTAATAGTACATAAGAGAATAAAACACAACCCCTAAAATCTTCTTCAATCCCATTTTTAACATAGACCTCATAAGCTAAAGACTTCGTTAGGAACTGAAACATTACATTATGTTTTTTTGTCTCACATTTTAACAAACATCAATGAGACGTATGGTGACCTTTAGGGATTGAAGTATGTGTTTTAATGGATATTTTATATTACTTGTTGAATTGAATCAATGATGACAGATTACCGCAACGTTTGAACTAACATTTCTAGTCATAAGGCTAGTGTCTTTCTATTTAAACAATGTGATCATATCAAATTATTAATTTCCAACTACAATTGTCAAGAATAAGAGTTAAATGGAATGGATTAACTACTATGGAGTAAGACCACGTCTTTTTGTTTACATGAATTTTACGATTTAAGAAAGGAATCAATCATATCTTCTATTCTAGGAATCAATTAATTTAACAATCAATCTATACCTATTTCTATATTTATAATATCTCTAACACTCCCCCTTAATCTGGAGTGTATATATATCATACGTTACAAACTTGTTACAAATGTATCTAGCACAAGGACTCCCAAACACTTTAATGAATAAGTCTGTAAGTTGGTCTTCTGACTTAGCATGTCGTATCTTGATGATATTATGTAGTATCTTCTCCATGACAAAATAACAGTTTACTTTGATGTACTTAGTTCTTTCATAGAATACTAGATTAGAAGCAATATTACTACAGCTTGACTATCACACAATACTTTCATAGGTTGTGAATGATGGACTCTTAATTCTTCTAACATATATTGTATACAGATTAATTCATATAAAGTATGAGCAATGGCTCTTTATTCTGATTCTGCACTAGACCTGGCAATTATATTCTACTTCTTACTTTTCTACAACATTAGACTCCCTCCAACATAGTCACAATAACCAACAGTGGAGCATCTAATGATAATCCTACCCAATCTGCATCTATATAGACTGAATGGAAGTGTGATCATGATTCTAATATAACAGACATTTCCCCAATGCTCCCTTTACATATCTCATAACTCTAAAAACTGCATCCCAATGAGAAGTTTTAAGAGATTCCAAAGACTGGCTAATCACACTCATAGGGAATGAAATATTTGGCTTCGTTACTATCAAGTGATTTAATTCCCCACTAATATGCGACATTGACTGGGATTTTCTAATAAATCAACCTTGTCTGAAATGAGTTGTATTAGGATTCATCAAAGTATCAACTGGTTTAGAGCCAAGCATACCTATCTCAGAGAACAAGTCTAGGTCATACTTCCTCTGTGATTGAATAATACCCTTATGTGATCTGGCTACCTCAATACCCAATAAATACTTCAGTGGCCTCAAATCGTTAGTGCTGAATTCCTCAATCATCAAAACGTTGTGCATCATCAACGTGATGACTATGTTATCTCCATAAACAAGAAGCTAAATCTTCTTGTTAGTAGAATGTTGTTAGAATACATAAACTACCAAACTAGGCACGAGAAAACTATTTGAGACCATATAAGAACTTCTTGAGTTTACACAGTAGTCCAGAATCCGTCTGAGCAACATAACCTGGAAGTTACTCCATATAGACTTCTTCCTCCATATCACCACGTAAGAAGGCATTTTTGACATGTAGCTAGTGAAGAGACCAATCATAGGCACTTGCCAACAAGAGAAACAGTTGCACAGAGGTGATCTTGGCAATGAGAGAAAAAGCATCAGAAAAATCCACGCCATAGACCTGTGTACATCACTTGAAAACAAGGCGAGCTTTCAACCTATCAAAAGAGCCATTAGGAAGCATTTTAACAGTATAAACCCAGCAGCAACCAACAATAGACTTTCAAGGAGGAAGTCGAACCAAATTCCAAGTATCATTAACTCGAAGGGCAAACATCTCATTTTCCATTGCAAAGCGCCAGCCAGAGTAAGAGAGAGTTTTATGCACAGAGTTAGGAATAGAAATAAAGGATGTGGTAGAAGTAAGATCATGGTAAGAGGGAGATAAGGCATGAAAGGAACAAAGTGAGAGATAGGATGAGAAGTACAAATCTGTTTACCTATGCGAAGAGCAATTGTTAGGCAATTGTCACTCACAATATCTCAAGACTCAGGAGAAGACAATTGAGCAACGAAAACCATATGAGGATCAACTGCCTTGCGTCTAGTGTAGGCTTGTCAGTTAGAACGATCAAAGTCACCCATAATTGGATGGAGGATCCGAAAGGTAACCAGGAATGGAGGTCGGAAGGTCTACAAAGAAAAACTCAACGAAGATAGGGACAGAGACTCAAAAAAGAAAGGTATAGTCTTAAAAAGATAACATCGGCACAAACAAAGTATCGATGAAAGAATAGACTGAAACAACAATACACCTTTTATAGTCTTGAATACCTAAGAAATCCGCATTTATCGGCACGAGGAGCAAGTTTATCAATCCCATTGTGAAGTTGGTGAACAGATGCGACACATCTGAATATCCGTGGTGAAAGAGGAAACAAGAATTGAGTGGGGAAAGGAGACAAAGTGGAGAGACTGACAACGTAGAACAGAGGAATGCATTCAATTAATCAAATGACATGTAGTGAGAATAGTATCACTCTAGAAAATCCGAGAAGCATTCATTTGAAGAAGCAGGCATCGTGCGATCTCAATGAGATTAATGTTCTGTCTCTCAGCTATTCCGTTTTGTTCTAGAGTGTGAGAATAAGAGAACTAATGAAGCATTCATAAGGAGGACATAAAATTAGCGAACATGCATTATCACTGCGAATAATTTTAATGGGCTTCCCAATTAGTTTGTACTTCAATATAGAAAGATTGAAAGAAAGAGTATAACTCGAAACAATCTTTCATTAACTATAGTTACATTGTTCAGGAGAAATCATTCACAAATGTAATACTAAAAACCAAGTTTTGAGATAATACGACTCGGACCCCAAAGACTGTAAACTCCATTATTGACTTAAGGAGAGAAGGAAGTACAATAATGCTTTCCTAACAAACTCACAATTTAAAGAAGCAATTGACTCAAACTAGGGGTCATTGACTTTTAATTTAACTCATGATGGAGGACCAAGGCAACAATGAAAATTTAACCGTAATGCCACGGTAGAACTAGATGTAGAAGTTTGCCCAAAAGGTGTAACAAGATAACAAACTCCTTTAGCTACGTCCTCCATCAATCTTCTCCTTTGTCGTTAGATCTTGAATAATGAAAGAATGACGAAGAAAGGCCATTAAACAATTTAATTGTGAAGAATAAAGAGAACTGAAGATAAAGGTAAAGAAGAGGGAAAGGGAAAGGGATGAGCCATACCATCTCCATTGACCAGGTTACCAAGATCATTTGTTGCAGTAACAAGAGGGATGGTAGAAAAATATTGTATTTGAGAAAATAGATTGGAGGTTCCAGACATAAAATCTGATGTACCAGAATAAAAAATCTATAAGGCATGGAATAAATAGATAAACAAGCAATGGAGTTAGCTATGCAAGCCAGGAAAGTAGTTGGAAGAGATGCTTGTTGAGCGAATTGAAACTGAAGAAACTTAGGCTATGTTTAATTGGAGGGGTTGGACAATGAGGTATAAATAATACCATGGATAATATATGGGATTGGATACAACATGGGATTGATTTTTTGTAAATTTTTTTTTTAGTATTTAGTTGGTGGGATAACAGATGTGATCTGACATGAGATGGGACATGAAATAATTTTAGATCTTTAAATTATGGTGGGAAGCAAATCCAGGGGGTGAGGTACAAGTAATACCACCCTCCCCATGGTATTAATTATCCTCCATTTTGGAGGATATAAAGTTCAGTATAGAGTTCTAATATTGCAAACCAAACATAAGATTAAAGTCCACTTGGTAAAAACTGATTGACTGTTTTATCCAATCCCCCAACTATATCCCTCAAACAAACATTGCCTTGTACTCCTCACTGGAGATGGTCACAGCTGGAGCATGATAAATATCATTACTAGGGATCGTATTAGTCGGAGAAGGAGCCTAAGTATTAGCAGCATGTGCCATTTGGATAGGTTTACCATAAAACTACCAACACTTTTCTCGAAGGTGTCCCATCTGTCACAATGCGTGCATTTGGGTCAATGTCTCTTGCCTTTGCTATTACAGTCTCCTCCACGTGTATCTTAAGAACCATGTCCACCCATTGTCCCAGTCTGAATAGATCAAGCAAAATCAACCTCAACTAAAGAATTATGAGAGGCAACCATAACAGATTGACTAATCTCAACAAATAGTGGAAGGGAAGACGCAACAAGAATTTGTGCCCTAGAAAGCTCAAATTCGAAATCAAGACCAACAAGGAATTTCATCACAACCATTTGCTCCTTTGACTTCTGCATCTCATGAGTTTCAGTTGATAGCGATCAAAGGGAATTCAGTTCTTCATACATTTTCTTCAAGGTAGCAAAGTAAGCAGTAATGCTTTTACTGAACTGTTGAAGTTAAAAAACTCACTAGAAACATTATACTTTCTGTGGAGGTTACTGGAATGCAACACATGAACATACTCCCAAATTTCCATGCAAGTATGTAAGTGAGTACACAAATCCACTACACTGAATTCCATAGAGTTTCACATAAGTCCATCAATGTTAGTATCATCTTGAATCCAGAGATCATAATGGCCTGTTGTTATGGCTGGAGTGGATTCAGTGAGAGGTTTCTGTTTTCCAAGGCCAGTGAAGGCTATTTTCAAAGCTTTTGACCATTAAAGAAAGTTTTTCCATTAAGCTTCCAAGTGGTTAAGTGCATAGGCCAGTGAGAGGAACCAAGTGGTTTGGAGTTCGAAGGGAGACCAATTAAGATTGCACTTGTCTCAAAAGTCATTAAAAAAAAACAACACTGCTTTGGAGTTGCCGAAAATCTCATTGGAGTATCATCGGAGTATCACCAGAGTGATGCCGAAGTTTGCTCATCATTGGAAAAGGCACCAAGGAGCTAGCCGGAAGGGATCACACTAGTGGATGTCGATAACAACGATGAAGCTTTTGCGATGGAAGTCGAGGGTTGTTGTGACAATGTGGGTTGTAGCAAAGAAGCTTCTGAAGTAAAGGATTGCTAAGACGAAACTTCTGATGACGAGAGTTGCTGCAAGAATGGTTGGAATTGACAACAATGGCTAGGGCTTCGACTACAATGAAGGAGAAGCCGACTGGTGTAGATGACTAGGGTTAATGCTAGAGGAGTCTGAGTCAGCAATAATGACTTGGGCTTCGACAATTGCTGAAAAAAGAGGATGACTATCGTTGACTGTGATGAAGAGTATAGCAACGATCAATTGCGAAGCTAACAACGACGATGGACTTTTGTTTACATAGAACCCAAAAAATTTAGAGAATTATTATCTCTGCTTTGATATGATGTCAAGAATAAGAGTGGAATGGAATGGTTTAACCACTATACGGTAAAACCACGTCTATTTATATACATGAACTTTACAATTTAAAGGGATCAATCTAGGAATCTATTTATGCCTATTTCTTTATTTACAATATCTTTAATTACAATAATGTTTATTATTCAATAACTTATATACTTTCAATATATCGGCAATATTTTTCCATCATTTTCTGAATTTACACTGAAACTTATGATTCACAATTCAATACAATTCATGATTCTCAAATCTAAGATTCCAATTTATGATATGAATCTTGAATTGACAACTATGATCACAATATAACTGGGTCAAATGTCTGCACAATTTATTGCCATTAAAGCAGCCCAATGAAAGTGTTAGTCTCGAAAACAAACACAAGCATCAATAAAAATTTGAAAATACTGCTAATTAGCTTCTTAATTTGTGCGTAGTTTCCTTCTCTTTTTCACAACTCTATCAAGATCAACAAGTGTTTCTATTTAAACAATGATCCATATTAAATTATTAATCCAATAAATTTCCTTAGCAAACTCAAATCAATTGAAAGCAACGCACCACAAACAATAAGAAATTGAAGGATACAAGGCTCTATATTTGGTGGAACAGCATTTTTGGGATACCTGCATGTGATTGCCAAGATTAGCAGGTTAATAATTATGCATCCCACAAAAAATTGAAACATGCTGCATTAAGATTAAAGACATATTGATGCACATGCACCATTTTCCTTGGTAAACTACCACAATAGAAACTATAATACAAAAATAAACAACAAAATAATCTAAATTTTACAAAAAGTGGTGAATGTCAAAAAATGTTTGAAAATTGCAACCAACCTGCTTATAAAATTTGCTGATTCATCAAAAAATAAATAAACAAAAATATAAATAAACAAAAATAACAATAAACTAATTTTAAAAGATTCAGTGTATATTGCTATGACACTTGTTAAGTCGACAATTATCTCAAAATCTTAAACTGATAAGAAATGGATCCAACTATATTAAGCTATTTCAACGCTTTCCCTCACACAAAATACCGTCTTGCGCGTGGCATAGAGAGAAGCGAATTAAGCAATGTGGTGCACCAACTGAAACAAAGCAGAGTGCACAAGAAAAAACAAAGGAGCAGTCACAATGCCAATATTTGAACTTAAGACCTCTTGGAACAAGCGCTTTGATACTACCAATCGTCCCAAAAATTTAAGCTGTAAAGAAATGGGTCCAATGATATAAATTAAGCTATTTCAAAACCACTAAACAAAAACAAACATTTCATCATTATGCCAAGATACAAGCATCAGCATTGGTGAGTTCTATATCTATGGCCAACTTACATGTGAGCCTTAGGGCAAACCAATCCACAAGCTCCCACAATGCGTGGTTTGGAGAGGACCAGATGTAGACAATCTTAACCCTACTTATATTTTTTTTTTTTTGGTAAGTAAGTCTTAACCCTACTTGTAGAAAGACCGTTTCTAAGGTTCAAACCCGTGACCTCAGGCCGCAATTAAACAACCTTATTGCTGCTCTAAAGCTACACTTTTAACTTAAATATGATCCTTAGTTCTAGAAAATTCATCCTTATTACAGAAGTTTCAAATCTACTTTGCAAAGCGCTTAACAAAAAGAAAGTTACAAATAAATAAGCAAACACATTCGATTACTGAAAATGCTGCATCAAATGTTATCATCTTAGTTCATGAAAATCCATATATTTGCATTTCCTCGCTCGATCACCTTATGCAATCCTTCAAAGATATCAAAACATAATAGAGAGAACAGCTTTGGTTCTTTTTTTTTTTTTTTTTTTTTGGAGCTAAGCGCTGCAATAAATTTACTTTGGCAGGTTCCTACAAAAACGGGTTGTAGCACAGATTTTAAAGAAAAATAGATAAATGCTTATATTTTCAAACCTGCTCTCCTCTTTTCCCTGCCCTTTTCACTGACCTATTCCTTCAAATTCTTGCTCCAAATTACAGCACTTTTTATTCTAGAAAATCCTCAACATCACTGTTTCAGATCAACCATTTTGAGCAAATAATGTAGTCAACTCTAAAACAGTCCAGCCTTCCCAACACCTCAATTAGGAAGGACAAACACTGCAATTTATTGTCATTTTAAAAAGTCTATTCAAATTTGTATGACTTCCCAATTGATGTTCATTTAGTTTCTTTTTCTTTGTTATCATCATCTCGATATCATCCATTTCCTTTGTTTCTTCCGTAAAACATTTCAATATTATCAAGCCATCACACAGGATGCTAAAATGGCTTTTTTCTTAGACCAGTCCAAGAAAAATTCATAGATTGCAAGGTCAATTCCTCACAATGCCTTCAAAAGAAGCTTCATACATGGCATTCCCTCTGCCACAACCCCTTGCATTGCCTAGAACAATATCCCCACCCCCACCCCAACACCCCACCCCCCCCCCCCAAAAAAAAAAAAACTTATAACAGAAAAAGTAAAAAGAAAAACAAAGAAGACTTCAAAATGCAGAATAAAAGCAATGACAATCACCAAAGAGTAGTACATGCAAAGAACAAAAGGGATATCACAGTGCTAAAACCCTACAAAATGGGGGGAGGGGGAACAGAAAACCCTTTCTAGATGACCATATATTAAGAACTAAGCATCACATTCTGCAACTAAAAGACAACATTCCACCCCCCACCCCCCAAAAATACCACCCTTTTCTCCTTAAGTACCCAATTCCCACCAACAAAAAAATGAGGAGCTGCAATCCTCTTGCTAATCTTGCTCCCAAACCAAGTTTCCAAGATTTCAACCACCAACTTTCGTATTAACAGAAACAAGAAAAAACCAAAGATTCCAAATAAAAAATGCAATGCAAAAGGCATCTTTGCAACCTATGCTTATGGTCTTAACACTCATTTCAACACCCCAAGGAACAAAATATTGTTTTTTTCTTTATTATTATTAGTATCACAAAGTAGTAAAAATCTTTCAGTTTATTAAGAAACTGAAACAAAATATTAGTTCACTAATAATTTTATTGTTTACATCGAAATATGCTAAAGTCTAAAGCACATTATACTAGAAAAATAAGTTATTTAGTTAATTTATTATCAGATTTTCACAAAATTAGATAAATTTAACTATACTAGTAAGCCTTTCTATACATTTTCATGTTTTCATGCCTCTTTTCAAACGTTTCCAAAATGTTTTTGAAATATTCTCATCTCCTTGATAATTGAAACCTTGGCGCAAATATGTCCAATTAGGAAGCCCTTTGCCCCTTTAGAATAAATTATCATTAGGTGCACGCAACACAATGTAATACCAACTCATCTAACCAATCAACGGGAACACCTTACAATATATTGTTGCTCAGTTTTAATCAACTTAGCCTTTCCTACCTAAACGGGGTAGGATCAGCTATATGGATCCTTTTTTTTCTCATTCCCCTCGATGAAGTATCATTTCATTTGTTTGAGCCATGTCATTCTTTATTATTTCTATCCATGTTAGTTTTGTCTACCCCTTTCCAATTATGCTAAATAAAAAAGAGGAATCCCCATATAATTCGAAGAGGTAGAAGTCCATAGAGAAGCCAAGAATTTAATTCTATCCTATACAGTCTCAATATAGCCCATAGAGAAGCCAAGAATTTAATTCTATCGTATATAGTCTCAATATCTTTCCCTCTGTCCTCGAAAGTCCTACAGTTTTTTCGTCCCCCCCCCCCGGGGCCAAACCCCAGAAAGATGATGAAGATGCTAGAACATGATTGGGTAAGCCCACTGCTCAATGCTTGCAAAAAATAGCCTCCTCCACAAGGCAAAGCTGGTATTGCAGTGAAGGAAAGGTGATCAGGTGACTCCTCGCATTCTCTACACTACACACACACCCCCGGCCCCGGAAGAGGGGGGGTCTTCTCTTTTGGACCACGCTAAGAGCTAAGCATATTTTTGGATTTTAGTGGGGACTTTGTTTTCCAAATCATATTTGCAGTGGGGAAAGACTGGGAACTAGGGGAATCAATCAAAGCATCAAGATTTGCAGGACAATTCACCAAAGGATTCTAAAGTTTGAGCTATTTTAACAGGGATATTTGGCCCAAGCACAATCGTGTCTACCAGATACAATAATGAAGATAAATTTGAAGATTCCCTATCGTTAAAATTTCGAAAGAAGATAAAGCTCCGTAACAATGGGAGGTACAAAGAGGAAGATGAGACTATTAGAGATACAGGGCCATTGTGAATTTTGGAAATGCAACAAAATATCTGGAAAAGAGACGCAAAGGAAGACTCCCCAATGCAACACTTTTCCCAGAAATGAATTGTATGATGTATCGCCATTGCCAACAACCCAGTCAGTTGGGAGAAGCATATCCGCTGAAAATGAATTTCCAAGGGTTTCTCTAGGTTCCCCTCTCCATTCTCCGAGTCCCAAATATTTGTCAAAATAATAATAATAATAATAATAATAATAATAATAATAATTTTTTATTTGATGAATCATAAAAATTATTATTTGAATATAAATAAGCAATTTTATAAATATTCATGAATATGACACATTTTCAGTTTTTGTTCCATGCAACAAAACAACTTGTCGTACAGGCAACAATATTCTCTATAGACTGTCTTTTTCATATTTAAGATAAAGTAGATGAGCGGTATATTCTTATACAACAAAATAAATAACACTTTTCAAAGATGGTCATATATTCATGTAGGTCAAGTGGGACAGTCAATCTCAACTTGCCAACCACAGTTACTGATAGGCAGCTAAAGAAAAATAAACTTCTAAGTATTTTCCAGGCAAAGATTATGTAGGCTGGTCAATTTAATTTTGAACATGAAAGGAACAATTGTTAAACTTTAGATTACTTTCTCTAGAACGTTTGTTTAGTCATAAAGTAACCTTGAGTAGGATATTTAGCACTTGGCCATCCCTTTTTTTCCTTTTTTTTTTTTTTTTTAATTTAATCTTGAAATAATCCCCTTAGGTGGCTTGCTGGCAAATAGTAATGGTTTAATTCCTAACAAAGTAACCTCCTTCAAATAACTCTGAAGCACTGCACTCTCATGTAACCTCCTTGGGCCAACTGAACTACACAGCTGTAATTTCCTTCCAAAATGTCATGTTAATGAATAAATGAACCAGAATTTATATAGTCAGCTAGAGTAACGGTCATGAGAAGCAACCAATGTCTAAATGTCTCAATTTTTCGACTTTAGAATTCTCTCACTTCCTCAAAAATATTTCTGCCTTCAAATTGCTCCCTCCCCCTCCTCCTTCCTCTATCTATGACATTCTTTATAACGACTCACATCCCTACAATACAATATTATCCGCTTTGAGCTTAATTAAGTGTGATGCAAGGACTTCACAAGGACCCCCATTCTGATACTACTCTCACCCAAGCACACTTAACATTGGAGTTCTAATGGAATCCAATGCCCTCATGGCTTTAAAAAAGGTTGTACCTGGGATATGTTGAATATTACGTATATAGCACTTCGTCCACCCAAGCAATGTGGGACAGGAGTGCTTAACCGCGCCACACGAGTAATTCGCCCGACTTCTTGTTGGCCCGCCGACATCACTACCGGTTTGTCATCCTCTTAATTCCACTTTCCACTACACCTTTGCTCTCCTATCCTCGTTCATTGATCCTCTCTCGACTCTATCTTACCCAAATCTCCCCGAAAACAGCCCATTGATGTTCTATAAGATTATCCCGCAAGCATCAAGGTATAATATGCAATAACAAAATTCATATTCTTAGAAGAGAATTACGGATTTTCCCTCCAAAAAATACGATTGCAAATAAGAATGAACTACAAAGAGCCGTCAATTGTTCCTAAACCTTTATTCTTGTTTCTTACAGGCCTTGAAAGCATACCTTGTAAAATCATCAACCAAATTAATTGTAATGTTTGGTTTCCAATATGACACCCATTCCACAGGGCTATCATCTTTAGAATCGTCTTGAACTTCATCCATCGCCTGAAACAATCAAAACATATCTTTACTCTGGTTAAAAGCTCTTTTTTATTTTTATTTTCTACAAAAATCTAGGCATAAAAAGTAACACAACAAGGCTAAAAAATAAAAATAAAAAAGTCAAACAGACAAGTTTGTATATCTTGCAGATCAACTGTGCAACATTATATTCTGACCTGGAAGGTATACAAGGAATGAGTCCACAATAATTGTTTATATTATTTTGAATAAGTGAAACTGCAATGATTATTTATCAAGAAGAGGGAAAAAAAAAAAGTGCATCCACAATTATTATCATACCATGGTTTGCAAGTTACGACACTGGAGTAGCTGAATAATGTCGATATCAAATTTTGATTTCCAAATGTACACTTTCAGCTAGTGTTAATAATATAATCTTATGAATTTTCAGATTTCATCAGAGTTGACGTTCCATTTATTCATCATGCCATTAACCCTTGTAGCATTTTGGTCTAATAACCAAAATGCTACAAGTCGAAGATCTAAAAATGCAGAAGGTACAAACATAGAAAACTTAAGGAAACTTGGCCAGTGGCCAGTTAAAATTGCATTTGCAGTGGGTGTTAAAATTGCATTTGCAGTGGGTGTTGGGCAAGAATAAATTTCAGTTTTAGGTTCTGAAAGGTAGAAGATAATTGCCGAGCTTTGCAGAAGGGAAAGATGTAGTGTTGGTTAGTTTTCAAAAGTAGCAGCATGCTGGATTTTTTTATGTTATTATTACTTTTTTTATATGTATGCTGGATTTTAACAACTACACGAGTAATTTAGGATTTACCAGGTTACTAAAAGAAGGTTTTTAGTGGGTAAATTTTGAAGGCCAGTAGGTAGAGGAAGGTATTTGGATTGATTGAAGCTTGATTGTTTAGGGTTCTAGGGTTGAAAAGTGCACTCTTAGGGCTGTGAACAATAAAAATGAGACACCTTCTACTAGTCCCAAACCCCCCCCCCCCCCAAAAAAAAAAAAACTGACACTATTTCAAGTTGTGAAGAGACATAAGAAAACAAAGGAGAGAAGGATTCACCCACATAAAGATTTGGCAATATCACAGTTACCGACAGATTCTCAAATCAATTCTCTATTGGGAAAAAATAAATTAAGAATTAAAAAACTGCTAGATTTTTTAGTAATATTATGAATTTGGCTTACAAAAAGAAACCTAGCAAACCTAGAGTAATCAAGATTTTTTAGACGTAGTAAAGACTTCATATAAGAAAAAGAATATTACTTTGACCTATGATACAATTCATAGGCACTCCTATAGCCCATGTCCAGCAATTTGCAAAATTATCAAAATAACTTTAATGACTAAAAAAAATAATAGAAAGCTAACATGCCCAACATCTTTCTAGCCTATACAGCTCATGGATAGGAGCTTTCCTTGATTTTGGATGAGGAAAGGGAAAGTTAAAAGTTCAGTTCACAGCAAGGCAGTGTTTGGGGCTTGAAAGTGCAACAGAGATGAGGCTCCTAGCCCAGATTGAATGACCATGACTTTTCTTCCGGTGGGGCTTGTTATTGTGAAAAGACCGATGTAAAGGCTTTGTTTCATTTTATGAGGATGGTTTATTTGAGAAAAGCCTTAATGTTTGTTTTGTTGTGTTTATTTCCAAGAAAGATGGGGCTTCCGAACTTAAGGATTTTAAAAACTTTTTGCTAGGTTGCATTTATAAGCTACCACAAAAGTCTTAGCCTGACTTAAGAAGATGATCAAGGGTATTATTTCAGCCTTAGATGCCTATGGCAGAAGATAGATCTTAAATGCAGTTCTGATAGCTAACAAACTTGCAGATGCTAGACTAAGTCACGAATCTCAAGTACGACATACACGTTGGGTATTGAAGAAGCAAGAAAACTACATATTGGATGCAGAACAGTACGAGAAAAATAGTTATGAATGTGATAACAACCTCCGAGGATATCAAGGGGATTTGGGATAGAGTCAATCTTCTAGCTTCTCTTTGGGCTTCAATCACAAGGATTTCAAAGGAACTCCTTTATTTCTAATTCAATCCAATTGGGAACAGATCTGGTCTGAACTGCTTTTGTTTTCTATACCTCTATTCTCGCTTATTGCTTTTTCAATATTTTTCTCTCTTGATGTAATAGTGGACTTCTCATTCACTCTTGTAGTTTTTGTCCTCTATTTAATTGAAGTCATTTATTACTAGTAAAAATAAATAAAAACCTCTTCCTTAAAATAATTAACTAAGAACAACCCTTAAATACAAACAAGGAAGAATCACAAACATACTAGAACTTCAAAAATATTCTCCTTAGCCACCTCATCTATCAATGTTACTCTCTAAGGTAATTAACATCATTACAGAATCTCATATATCAAACACATTATCGTCTCGATAAAGTTTTTGGAGTGCCAAGGGAAGTTGTTATCAAGGCAAAACTATTGGAAGGTTAAAATTTTTAAGTTAGGACATGAATCTTGTTATGCCATAACATAAAATAAAAAGCTAAAACTCAAAATTTTTTTTTAAATGCAAAAGTGCACATTTTTTTTAATACTAGAGGGAGATGCATCAAACAAGCAAATATAGATGCATCTGTATAACTATTAGGGGCCATTGTTAGTGCAATGGCGAATATATAACTGTTAAGTGTTAAAACATTGGCTGAAATCATCGTGGTCACTTTGTGCAAATAATGACTAGCCCACCTATTAGCACCCAGCAAGGGCAGCTGGGCAGGAGTGGAGGGTAATTGCATCTTTCCTTTTCATACACCTATGTTTAAAATGATGATTACAATATACACAAGTACATGTATATGCGTTACTACAAATGGTAACAAACCAAAACACCGAACATGAGACATTTAAAAGACAATATTTAAAAGACAATACAACTCCAAGACAAAAAGTCTCACCAGCCTTTCTAAACTTCCTACGAAAATTAAATCCAGAAAAAAAGACAAGGATGAAGGATATATAATCAATTTTTTTTTTTTTTTTTGGGTTTTATTTCGATATCAGGGGGAATATACATATATATTTGTGAGTCACATCATCAAACTGGACTTCTCCATGCAGCCATAAAGCAAAATATATTGATCCAAGTCCAACCCAGTTATTAATATGAATAAAGAATTTGCTGCTACAAAGAATGGAATGTGGCCCATCAATTCATCTGATTAAATTGATAATAAATAATATGAGTCCTCACCTCACATCCTGGGAAAACATAGAAAGGTTACTTCTTAGATTAATGAAAACGTCAAGCAACATCCACTGCAGATGCTTAAGTAGTAACGCACCAAATTGAAGGACAAAAATGCTAAACAAGAAACTGATGGAAAATGGCTCAAAACAATATTAAAGAAATTTATCCAAAACTAAAAATCATTACGAGGATTGAGTGTCCAACAGGCAAGGCTCAAATAGGTTATCAAATAGTTTACATAAAGACAAACCTCAGTCACCATTTCACCCTCATTAGTGTCCTTCCCCAATAGGCTCCTTCGTTTATCTGCTCTTGACTTGGGCAGATATTTCACAACAGCTGATATCAAGGAAAGAGGAGATCGCCTTAAAGTTTGATATTATACACAATAACAACTCACACAAGGAATGATCTGAAGATGACAAGAGAAACAATCTGACCGTGTGTCCTCCCAAATGCAGCCAATGGCTGGTACTCAGGATCGTTGGGGTCCGGCGGGTAACCAGAACGAGCAAAGAAAACGTGAGCATAAAGGCTGCCATTGTGCTTCAAAGCCTGAAAGCAGAACAAGTATAAGAAGCTTGACACAGGGATCAAAACAAATAAAATCAAACATTCCAAAGATATTAAAAGGATCTCATGCATGTGCAAGTATAAAATCCAGTGTTAAGCACTTAAATATAACACACAAGAAGTAATCTTCACTGCACGGATGTAATACCTCAGATGGATAATATTTCAAAGACAAAGTCCTTGTACTCTCCGGTCCCCATACAGCATAAGGTATATTTGTCTCCTGCCAAACAAGTGCTCCTTCACTACCAAAGTCGTTGAACTTCTCGTGTTCAGAAAGATAAACCCACATGTCCTGAACACAAGTAAAATTGCAGTTTAAAATTGAAGGACACAGATTGATTGAGAAAGAGACCAAAAACAAAAACATATCAGCATACATTCTGCAAGACATCCTCAGTTGAAAGGTTAAATTCAAATCACAAGACAGTACAAATTTTCTCCAGTCCAAAAACCTATACCTTGCTCATGCATGAGCCAAAATGACTTGTCGATCAGTACCACACATATTTCCGCTAGAATTCAATCCCTATAAATACTATCTAATGATATATAATATGCAATCAACCATTTGCATGTGCACGTGTGTTTTGCCCATGATATTAATCAGATGGGAACTACATAATCTTTCTCCAATGAAGAGCTTTATGATCATATTAAAAAAGAACATAATTATGCATGTCTTCAGTACCAAAAGCCAATGCATTGTTCCTTTGAAGGGTCAACATTCCAAAAGTTCCAAATAATTAAATGCAACCCGGTCAAATTCTCAAAAGAAACTAAATAGCTGTAACCTGTAGCAAAAGAGAGAGGAAGCATTCCACCAAACTGTCAACTGAGGAGCAATAAAAACTTCCCTTCTCCATCCAGTCCATAAGCCATATCCCTTAAGTTACTCTACTATGACTTAAGTCAAATTTTTAGAAGTACAGCTTAGCATTGGACAACTAATTTGAGTTCAAAACGTGGCAAAATGAATTCAGTAAGCACGCTGACATGTTAGGTTAAATACATTTCAAATATATGGATAATAAGCACGTATCAAATCTTACAATTGAAAGAATATCATACAGATGCAATGCTGGGGAAGTTTAGAAAATATTACAAGTGACAAGAAAGCCAAATTCACAAGTAAAGATTATGATTTGGAAATTCTAACATGATCTTGCCTAGAAAATGTTTCATGGGTGACTATTTTTATGTATTTACGTAATTGCTTAGTGTCGCCCATTAAATAGCCTAGACCTTGTTCCCCAATTATTCTTGGCCGCTACGTTTACTTAGCCTCCAATTTTTCTCAGTCACCAAGTTTACTTAACTTACAAGTATTCTTGCTCACCAAGTTTACATGGCCACCAAGTATTCTTAGAGAGCAAGCTATTCCTCTATATATAGGCTTTTAATGGTCCACTACAAGGTCAAATGAATG
The DNA here is from genome assembly GCA_019916065.1 of Vitellaria paradoxa. NCBI lineage: Eukaryota > Viridiplantae > Streptophyta > Magnoliopsida > Ericales > Sapotaceae > Vitellaria > Vitellaria paradoxa. The sequence continues at coordinate 23,000,836 of CM034236.1, forward strand.
AAACAAAAATTCAACTATTTTAATTGTAATATGTGAGACATATGAAACAAAAATTCAACTATTTCAATTGTATACTATGCTAGGGTTGTCCATTTGGCCTGCATTCCATCCAATGACAGTTACTCTAAAATCATGGTAGAATATGCTTCACTTGTATATAAGATAACACTATTCTCACTGCCTAGGGATATGCCAGTTGAGAAAAAACTTTAAAATCAATAAATTTTGAGAAGTGTGAAAACACAAATAACTGAGGCTTTTTCTCCAATGCATTATTGAACTAAACTCAATTCCCCAACCTAAGCACCTGAAAATATTTATTCACTAGCCCAGTAATCCCAAAAATTGTTGTTTAAAATGACAACTTTAGAATCCCAAAATCCTAAAAAGGGCATTACAAATGATGATTTCATCATGTAAAAAAAAAAAAAAGATTTCGCCTTGAAGTAGTGTTGGTAAACCACGAGTCTAAAGTAGTATCAAGGAACAACTTCAGGCAAAAAAAAAAAAAAACACTTCAGAAAACCAAGGCTAACAAGCAGTAGCAAGACAGACGACCCCTGGTTCTGGTCCTGACCACAGCTGGCCCTGATTTGGTGGGTCAAGGTGCTGTTAAAGAAGGAAGAGTTGGAAGAAGAGAAAGAAATTCATGACAAAGTTGTTGTTCTTCTTCCTCCTGGAATTGCAGTAGAAGCAAGAGAGAGAGAGAGAGAGAGAGAGAGAGTTGCAGCTGGGATTGAGATTGCCGTGTCCATTTGGCTCGGTGAAGTCGACATTTTTAAGATGATATAGATTATTTTTTATTTTTTATTTTTGTGCATGCTGAAGTTGATATTTGGAAGGGCAAATTTGGGGTTTACCGGATCAAGGAATAATTTTTTCAGGCGAATGGGCTAGGGAATGGAATTGAATTCCGTAATGCATTGTGCAAAAGCCTCCAAACAATCAGTTAATGATCCAACGCACGCAGCAAGTTGTCAAACCATTAGAATAACATCAACCCAAGTTACGTCAAATTTGCCTCATTCTACATGTCAAATATATATATGCCCCGTTCAGTTCTTCACATTGGCAGCATAGTTCAACTATATCCCACACCATAAGGCTAACCAATAGCAAAGATGGTACGCAGAAATTTGTGAAGAAGCAAAGAATTAATTCCTCAAGTCACGTAAATAAATTTAAGCTGCAGGAAACCTAATTTTCAAATTGAAACTACAAAAAGATCTATCTATACCTTTTGAAAGACCCCCCAAAAAAAATGAAAAAGTAATTTACGATTGAGTTCTCGAAAATTTTCAATTGCGATTGTCCACTGAGATCGGAGTAATCAAACGGTTTAGAACATGAACTTGAACTAAAACAATACACAGATCACGATATCACAAAAACATAAAATATAGATAAGCATACGTCAAGAGAGAGACAGAGATTGGGAAGACGAACCAGGGGTTCACCCTTTGGGAAGATATTGGAGATCTGGAGAGAAGGCTCAACGGTCTTCTTGGGAGCGAAGAATTTGGAGGCGAAATACCAAAAAACGGCTATTCTTATAATTCCAGTTATTGTTTGCCCAAAAACCCTGCTGCTGCCTCCCTCCTCCTCCGCCACCACCACCACCACCACCTCCTCCTCCTCCTCCTGCTGCTGCAGGCGCTGGCGGAGCCATGATCACGAGCTCAGATGATGGTTTCGCCCTAAAGGCTATCAGCCACCGCCACCAGCGTCGAAAACAGAGAAGAGAAGGAGATATTTATTTTTTTTAGTAAAGGAGAATATTATTATTAACAACGGATAGATCGAAACCGAAACGAGAGATGTTTTCTAGTATTTTGTTCTTGTATCGTATAGTTAATCTCTGAAAAGGTAAAATAGGAATAGGAGTTCGGAGAGAGAGTGAGAGGCATAGTAGGTTTTGGAGTCTAATTGGCTGCGATCGGGCCAGTGGGGTTACCCAGTTGGAGACAGAAACCAACAGGCCCATCATTCCACCGTTTGAAAAGTCTAAAGTTGGGTAAGCTACTGTTTATTATATACACAAATCGTACGGCTTTATATTATTAACTAGTTTTTATTTTATTTTATTTTTAACTAAAATTTTAATTATTCTTAACTAGTTTTTTGAGTTGAATATTCAACTAAAATTTATTGTTTTATCTTTTTACGAAAGATGTTAGGTGTGGAAATAAATTACAAGAAAGAATATAATAAAATGTGTGTTATCTTATGATTAGTACCACAACAACTTATATTGATGTTGTTAAAATTTGTGCCCAATCAACAAATTTACACGCAAGCTTGAAAATATATATATTATATATATATATACACACACATTTTAATTGTGCACCTAGCTTTACTCTTTTTTTTCAGACAATAAAAAGGATATTAATTATTTGTTTATTAGGGAACGGAATAAAAAGATGATTCAAATCACTAATCTTGTATCAAGGTGGGGGTGCTACTTGTCAATTGCGGGCATTTTTTTTTCATTTTTTCATAGCGAGATTATCTAAAGACTCTTAATATAAGAAATCTTGGAGACGAATTTATGATTTATGGCGTCATATCGAAAAGTAAATGTTGATTTACTAAATATCTAAATTTAGTCATATTTTGTGGTAAAATTTGATAAATTGGCTAGCAAATTTAGTTGGATTTACTAGTGACTCAATCAAATTTATGAGGGAAAAAATTTGACTTGTGAGTGCATATTACAACTTTTTGTGCAAAAAGCACAACTGTTGTCAATTGTTTATTTAAGGTCCGTTTGACAATCTTGTCGTTTTTTTGTTGTTGTTTTTTGTTATTGTTTTCTTTTTTTTTTTTTTCTGTTGCCGTTTATTTTTTCTAAAATGAAAACTAAAACTGCATTTAGAAATGCAAGTTTGTTTATAATTATTAATTTTTTATTTTAGAAAATATTTAATTTTATTAGTTTTAAAAAATTAATAGAACTTAATAAAATATATTTATATTAATTTAATTTAATTAATATAATTAATTAAATTAATACAGTAAATTATTTATTATAATCATTTAATTCAATAAATATAAAATATATTAAATTTAATATATTTTATATTAAGTAAATAATTAAATTAGATTAATTATTAAATTAAATTATTATTTTTAAATTAATTAAATTCATTTGATTATTTGTTAAAATAATTTAATAAAATATATTTTATATAAATTAAATTAATTAAATCATAAATAATTTAATTTAATTATGATATTTATTTAAAATAATTTAATAATTATTATTAAATTAAATTAAAAATTAATATAATTTAATTATTTATTATTAATTATTTTATATAAATTAATTTAATTATTATATTAAATAAATTAATTATGATATTTATTTCAGATAATTTAACAATAATTAATTATTAAATTAAATTAAATTAAATTAATTTAGTTTTATTATTTATTAAAAATAATTTATATTATTTTTAATTATATTATTTATTAAATAACTTATTTTAATTCAATAAATATAAAATATATTAAATTTAATATATTTTATATTAAGTAAATAATTAAATTAGATTAATTATTAAATTAAATTATTTATTTTTAAATTAATTAAATTCATTTGATTATTTGTTAAAATAATTTAATAAAATATATTTTATATAAATTAAATTAATTAAATCATAAATAATTTAATTTAATTATGATATTTATTTAAAATAATTTAATAATTATTATTAAATTAAATTAAAAATTAATATAATTTAATTATTTTATATAAATTAATTTAATTATTATATTAAATAAATTAATTATGATATTTATTTCAGATAATTTAACAATAATTAATTATTAAATTAAATTAAATTAAATTAATTTAGTTTTATTATTTATTAAAAATAATTCATATTATTTTAATTATATTATTTATTAAAATAACTTATTTTAATAAAATAATTTATTTCTATATAATGTAACAAAAATAGACAAAGTTTTAAAATTGGTACAATATTGACAACAGAAAAGTAAATCAGAGTGAAAATACTTTTTTCTGTTTATATTTTCATTTTTTTTTAAACAAAAAAATGTAAATAAGTTTATCAAATATGTTTCTGTTGCGAGTTTACAAAATTTTGAAAATATAAACAGAAAACAGAAATGTTACCAAACGGGGCCTTAAAAACCATATGTCATTTTACTTAATCATCTATATTATAGTGAAAAATTTTATGGTACCGAATTAGTGGTTTTTACTATAATACTAAAAAGTAAATATTCATATATATATATATATATTTTAGAAACTTTGAATTTTTATTTTAGTTTACAAGATTTAGTAAATCTTGAACCTGACTCGGTGGGGAAACCCGATAGTCGCGTAGCCAGTTTAGGGCAATGTGCTGTAAGTCCCGTTTTTAGGCATAAATCGTTGACAGGCCTAGGGTGAAAGTTTTACATAAGTTTTGTAAAATAAAATAGGAATTTAAATTTTCTAGCATGTCTTTCTTGTCTAGATCTATGTCTAGGGCATCAAGTTCATCCTAAGATAGTAATATAATAAATCAAGAAGAACAAAATATTCAAAATCTACAACAGCCTATATCAAACTGGAAAATCCCAAATGTTCCTATAAAAGAGGTTTATCATATCAAAAAATGGTCTTTTTCTTCTGATTATTCTATCAAAACAGTTGAACAGACTGTCCCATTTACATCTGAATGTCAATCTATCAAACTCCTTGACTCTAGTATCATTAGAAAACATCAAGAAAAATATTCATACATTCACTTTGGATTAGTTCAAATAGCTATCCAACCATTAACCAGAAGTGGATTAAATACATCAATTCTACATTGTCTTAGAGACCAAAGACATCGTAAATTTCAAGACTCTTTGCTAGGAGTTATTGAAACTAGTTTATATAATGGTCCTATATATTTTAACTGTTTTCCACATTATCCGGTTTCTTTACATGACACTGGAATATTAAACTCTCTTGTTCTTAAAATACAAACATCAGGATATGACATGGAACCTGGAAATATTCCTTTTGCTGTAATCTATAAAATCCATTATAAAACTATGACCACTATTATGGATCCTTTAGTTAAAACCATTAGCCTTAAAGGAGAAACAATATTTTCCAAACTCAAAAAGAAAACTCTAATTTAATAGTCCCACAACCATACTCTGGAGTGATATCAATCTCCAGTAGAATGGGAATTAGAAGATCAAATACCTGCTCCAAAAATAGAAAACAAAAAACTCCAACAAATTGAAGAACTCCCAAATGGATCTGTCAAACTTAAATTTTTATCTACAAAACTTTCTAATTTACAAATTAAAGAAGAAAGAGAAATACCTTTTCAAACAAAAAAATTTTAATGAAGCTTATCAACCTCCTAGATCCTCTTATTCTAGAGAACCTTATCAACCTCCAAGATCATCCTATCAACCTCTGAGATCTTCTTGTTCCTCTATTCCAACATCAAGTAATTATGAACCTCTTAAGCTCAATAGAGTTAGAAATAGATCAACTATACCCCAACCTATTTACACGGATCAAATAAATCAACAAGAAAAAGATGATGAAGATAAATCTTCTGAACATATGTCCCCAACTCAATCTCAAATGCAAGATGACCCTCAAATATTTGTCATAGATAGAGAATTTATTATGAACAAAAGTATATTAAAGAAAGATTTTGAATCTTTCGAAAATGATCAAAAAAGAGAATGGTTCTTATCAAACTTCGATGAAGTTGCTAAAATACCAATAAGAGAAAAATTTTACAAACATGTTCAAAATTATAAAACTCATTTTAGATTTTTTGATTGGTTTGAAACTTATGCTGCTAATAATTCTATAAATTATCCTTTTACTAAAGAAATAAATGTTACTCAAAAACCCAAACAATGGAATACATCAGAAGGTACTAAACAATCTACCCATCCACCTCATGAAGAAATATCTATTCAATATAGAAATTCAATCATTAAGGCTTCACCTTATAAAATAAAATCACCATCAGAATCTGATATAACATCTAGAGATATACAAAAAATCCTAGAACAGAATAACTTTACAAATCAAAACCTTAAAACAATTAGTGATCAATTAAATAGAATTGAAAATAATTTACAAGAATTAGAACCCGCAATAGGTCAAAATTTACATCAAAAACCTTTGTTTATTCCTCATGAAATTCCCAAGAAAATCAATACTCAATTAAAAGATAAAGATCTAATACAAGATATTGATAATAAGATTAAAAAACTACAAAACACATTGACTTTTATGGTTGCTCCTGAAACACCATCTCCATCAATAAAAGCCATCCACACATTATCACAATTATCTGAAACAGAAGTTGAAGAATATTAGAAACTTTTACTCCTCAAGATCAAACAATCAATATGGCCAGATGGAATCATAACAAACATAATACAAAACAAATAAAAAATTATTATCCAAGACCATCTTTCCCAGATCAACAATATGAAGAATTAATTGAACCAACTCAATTTTTTTAAAGGTACTAGAATCTATAAATGGAATTTAGATGGATTAACAGAATATCAAAAGATTAATAAATTACAAGAAATGACAATGGTTGCAAGTGCTTATAAATGAAAAAACAATGTTCTGATAAAGCTGTAGCAGAAATTCTTATATCCGGATTTTCTGAAAGACTCAAAACTTGGTGGGATAAATATCTTACTGAATCAGAAAAGATAATATATTAAATGCTATCAAAACTGATGAATTTAATGAACCTATCAAAGTTGAAGATGAAGATGATAATCCAACAATAATAGAAGATGCTGTTAATACCCTAATATTTTCTATTGTTAAATATTTTATAGGAAACACATCAAAAATTGAAGAAAGATCGTCCATAATCTTAACAAACTTAAAATGTCCAAAACTTCAAGACTATCACTGGTATGAAGAAACATTTTTAACAAAACTTTGAATGAGAGATGACCAGCGTCTCCTGTTCTGGAAAGAAAAATTTATTGATGGATTACCAAGATTATTTGCTGAAAAGGTAAAAACTAGATTAAGAGAACAAAATGAAGGCATAATACCTTATGAACATTTAACATTTCCAGATATATCAGATACCATAAAAGACATAGCATTTGAAATTTATACTAATTTCCAATTAAACCAAAGATTACAAGAGAATTAACACAATCACATAAAGAGTTAGGCACATTTTGTGAACAATTTGGATTAGCTAAACAAAACTTACCTCCATCAAGAAAACATAAAAAACATAAAAAGCTAATACCCAAACTCTATTATAAAAAGAAAAGACAACCTAGTCAAGATAATTTTTACAAAAACCCTACAAAAATAAACCAAATCAATTCCACATAAGAAAAAATCGAAAAAAAACCTATTAATAATCAGAAAATACCCCCAACATGTTATAAATGTGGAAAAATAGGACATTATAAAAATAATTGTCCATTAAAAGGTAAAATAAATTCTTTAGATATTGATGAACACCTCAAAAAACAATTAGAAATATTAATGTTAAATAATTCTGAATCAGAATATGAAAAATCAAATTCTCAAGATGACTTTGAAATAGATAATATCACATCATCAACTGAATCTAATACAGAAATATCTGATGATTCATCTAGTAGTAAAATTATCAAGCAAAACTGTCATTGTAATATTATTACCAGAGAACAAGAACTAATTATGGAAATGATTGAAGATATAGAAGACCCTCACCTGAAAAGAAATTATTTATTAAAACTAAAAGAAAACCTTCAACAAACTAAGAAGAATAAAGAAAAGGTTGTAGAAAATTGTTATGATCTAGATTCAATATTAAAAAAGGCTAAACAACCTCAGAAATCACAAAGAATTCCAATAGAAGACATTAAACTTGAAATAAAAGAAATCAAAAAAGAAATTAAGATTTTAAAACAGGAATTAGGCTTATCAAAATCAGAAATTCAAGAATTAACAAAACAAGTATTAATTCTAAAAGATCAACATATTAAGGAAACTATGGCCTCAACCTTCGATCAAGAAACCCTGTTAACCCATAGTAAAGAACATAAAAAAGATGATATTTTCCTATTAACCCAGATATCTTACCAAAAATGGAATGTAAAATTAAAAATTGTAATTAATAAGAATATACTATTAATACTACTGCACTCTTTGATTCTGGTGCTGACCTTAACTGTATACAGGAAGGATTAGTACCCATAAAATATTTGAACCAACAAAAGAACGACTATCATCTGCCAATGGTATGCCATTAAAAGTCAAATATAAATTAACAAAAGCCCATGTATGTAATCAAAATATATGCATAAAAACTCCATTTATTCTAGTAAAAGATTTAAATAGAGAAGTAATATTAGGAACACCTTTCTTAAATCTTATCCAACCCATGACTGTATCTCCTAAAGGAATTTCTACTAATATATTTGACCAAGAAATTATATTTGAATTTCTTAATCCTCCAAATATTAAAGATTTGAATATTTTAAAAGATATAGCTATAGAAAAAACCCAAATCAATAATATCTCAAAAATCATATCAAAAGAAAAACATCTAATGTTTCTAAAACAAGAAAAGGTGTGTCAACAAATCAAAAATCAACTTCAAGATAGCCAGTTGAAATTGGCAATTGAGAATTTTAAAGATAAAATAATCAAAGAAGTTTCTTCCACTATTCCTAATGCATTTTGGAATAGGAAAAGCCATATAGTTACCCTTCCTTATATCAAAGATTTTCAAGAATCAAAAATTAAGACAAAAGCCAGACCTATCCAAATGAATCAAGAACTTTTGGATTATTGTAAAAAGAAATCCAAGATTTAGTAGATAAAAAACTAATAAGACTATCCAAATCTCCCTGGAGTTGTGCTGCTTTCTATGTAAATAAAAATGCTGAAATAGAAAGAGGAACTCCAAGGCTAGTAATAAATTATAAGCCTTTGAATGATGTTTTGCAGTGGATAAGATATCCAATCCCTAATAAGCAAGACCTCCTCCAAAGACTTGTACATGCTAAATATATTCAAAATTTGATTTAAAATCTGGATTTTGGCAAATTCAGATATCTGAGTCAGATAAATATAAAACAGCATTCACTGTCCCTTTTGGACAGTATGAATGGAATGTAATGCCTTTTGGATTAAAAAATGCTCCAAGTGAATTTCAAAAAATCATGAATGATATCTTTAACTCATACTCTGATTTCTCAATAGTATACATTGATGATATATTAATCTTCTCAAATAGTATTCAATCTCATTGGAAGCATTTAAACACTTTCCTTTATATTATAAAGAAAAATGGTTTAGTGCTTTCTCCAACAAAAATCAATCTCTTTCAAACAAGGATAAGATTTCTTGGACATTATATTGATCAAGGAACAATTACTCCAATTGAAAGAGCTTTAGAATTTGCAAATAAATTTCCTAATGAAATTAAAGATAAAAAATAACTTCAGAGGTTTTTAGGGAGCCTCAATTATATCTCAGAATATTATCAAAAACTTAGTATCACTGCTGCTTCATTAAGAGAAAGGCTTAAGAAAAATCTCCTCCATGGTCTCCTCAGCATACCGAAATTATCAAACAACTCAAGCAACATCTTAAGTCTTTGCCATGTTTGCATATAGCAAACCCTCTAGCCTATAAAATTGTAGAAACAGATGCATCAGATTTAGGATACGGTGGTATCGTAAAACAACGTCTTCCTGGCCACCATCAAGAACAATTAGTCCGGTTTACATCAGGAACATGGACTAATGCCCAGAAGAATTATAGCACTATTAAAAAAGAAATTTTATCTATTGTATTATGCATTCAAAATTTCAAAGTGATTTATTAAATCAAGAGTTTTTAATCAGAATCGATTGTAAGGCTGCCAAGCATGTTTTACAAAAAGATGTTCAAAACATTGCATCAAAACAGATTTTTGCAAGATGGCAAGCTATTTTATCAGTTTTTGATTATAAAATTGAATACATCAAAGGAGAAGCAAATTCCATCCCTGATTTCCTTACCCGTGAATTCTTGCAGGGAAACCATGCCTCCTAAACCTATTAGACCACCTTCATCAACCCAACAACCAATATCAAAAGAATCATATGCCATGATACCTATCAAACCATCCTCTGGTCAAACCACACCCTTACCAACTACCATTCCCAGGGTCCTTCCATTATCTCCAAGTGACTGGTATACCCAGTTAATGGAAGAAGAAAGACAACAACAACAGATATTAAGCCAAGTGGCTAATAAGAGCTTTGCTCAAACAGTCACAACTGGATCATCAAAAGAGGTGGCTACACGTCCCTCTTCATCATCTATGGTGGCTCTTGGCCCCATAGCCTCTTCATCAAAAAATGTGGTGGTGTCGGCAAACCCCACACCAATTTCTCAAATTTCCCTATCATCAAAATCACAATATTTTCCCAAACCACAAACCTATATTATTACCAGATTATCCCAAGAATATGAAAACCGATTTACAAATCCACCCAATTATCAAGCTATCCATGATCTTCTCCAAACTGTATTTCTTCCAAACAACCATTTTGTGACTTCAAATTCTATGAAAACCCAAAAATTTTATGAATTTATACTGATTGACACTGAATCAGTATCTTTTAAACATTACCCAGATAAATTTGACCCAACCCAAATTGCTTATTCAACATGTCAGATTATCAAAATCCTATCTTTTGATGACTGGGGAAGACATCCAAACCAATTCCGCCAGTTTTCTCAACATTTTGTTCCATCCACCTATAATTACTAGGATTATCAAAAAGCCTGGTATCATACATTTTATCATCAAAATAAAACATTCAGACATTCCTGGATGTTTTACTTCCACAACAACTTCCATCAAGACCTTCCAGCATGGTTCATCGAATGGTGGAACATGTTTGGGCCAGTACCAGAGATATTACCCCAACAAGCTCATCAAGGCCTCCAGATTTATCAAGACAGATTTAAAATCCCATCTCATTTTCCCATGAACCAATTCCCTAATCTATTCTATTTCTTCCAACAATTTTCCCTTGCCTGGATCATTCAATGGGAATATTTTCATCAAGGACCAACCATTTCATCACTAATCCGCAGAATTAAAGTCAAATGGTGGGAGCAATTTAAAATTGACAGGGTTACTCCCGCGGCTATTGACAAGTATTTCCATCAACATTCAGTATTAACAACATCAACAAACCCTCAGTTCCTTCTTCAAAAAAGCCAGAATATGTCCAAACTTGCAGCTACAGCATTAAAAAAGGAATTAAAACAACAATTATTAGCTGCATTGGAATCATTATCAGAACAGGAATCAAGTGAGGATTCCAATTCGGCAGAAAGCTTCACTTCAGTCAATCTTGGCAATGATAATGAAGACGACTGCTATGGTATCCTTCCTCCTATCCATAATCCTACTCCATCAGCACCAATCAAGGAGAAAAAGAAAACAAAAGCAAAAGCCAAAAGTTGATTATCAAGATCACATGCCTGTCAATCAATTATCAAGCTACTGCAGATTCACATGCCTGGAATCATTCATCAAAAACATCAAGGCTCACATGCCAAAGAAACTGTTGCCATCAAACTTTATGTCACTTTTCAGCTTTATGTCAACTTTATGTATTTATCATCTTTAGCTTTATCTTTATGTCAAACTTTATGTCATCTTTGTAAAAAGAAGTCAGGCTCTTTATCAATACCCATCACGGGAAAAACTGTAGCCTGATTCCTTTTTCTCTCTATAAAAGGAGACGGGAGAAAACATTGAGGGCATTCAGAGAAAATCATTCGGAGAAAACCTTTCAAAACCCTTCTGAAAACCAAAACTTCTCTGTTTCACCTCCCTCAAAAACTTCCTATCCTTTATCCTGCTATCTCTGATGTATCAAGTCTAGTCATTTGTATCAAGTAAGTTCTTGTATCAAAATTGTATTTACACTGTTTATTATTAAAGCTTTATTTACATCATCTGTATTTTTATCAGTTATATTTCGCTTCATCTTATGATTCTATTGAATTATTATAAACAAAAATTATCTTGGTATAGAACTCGTTTATCTATTACAAGACAAAGAATATCTGAAACTGACATTTATCAAACAAGAATTTTAGAATCACTATTTATAAGTTATTTTTTCTTAAGAAAAAGAGAAAAATATTATTTAGACAGAATTAAAAAATATTGTTATTAATTATAGCTTGTATTTTGCATCTTGAATATTTTGTTCTACTTGCTTTACTATCTTGCTATTCCTGGGCTCCTCTTGGAAATTTGTACTAATTTCCAATTAAACCAAAGATTACAAAGAGAATTAACACAATCACATAAAGAGTTAGGCACATTTTGTGAACAATTTGGATTAGCTAAACAAAACTTACCTCCATCAAGAAAACATAAAAAACATAAAAAGCTAATACCCAAACCCTATTATAAAAAGAAAAGACAACCTAGTCAAGATAATTTTTACAAAAACCCTACAAAAATAAACCAAATCAATTCCAACATAAGAAAAAATCGAAAAAGCCTATTAACAATCAGAAAATACCCCCAACATGTTATAAATGTGGAAAAATAGGACATTATAAAAATAATTGTCCATTAAAAGGTAAAATAAATTCTTTAGATATTGATGAACACCTCAAAAAACAATTAGAAATATTAATGTTAAATAATTCTGTATATATATATTGTCATGTTTTGTGATAAGAAAAAATTGTGGAATGGTAAATTGGGTTATCACACTTAGGGCCCGTTTGGTGTGTTTGGTAGAACCACAAATTTTCTCACTTTTTGATTTACTACAGTAAAAAATAAAACAAAAAGTTACTACTTTTTATTTGTTACAGTAAAAAATATACCAAACACACAAAAAGTTACCACTTTTTTTATTTGCCATAGTAAAAAGTTTAGCAAACACCTAAAAGTTGTAAAAAAAATGCTAAAAAATACACTTTGTTCCACCAAACACACAAAAAACTACCAAAAGTTTCACTTTTTTTTCTTGTTTTTGAACCTCCAAACGACCTCTTATTGGTAAGTTACGTCACTCAATTGGTAAATTTAATCATGTTCACTAACGCCCTGTTTGGTAATGTTTTTATTTTCTATTTTTCTGTTTAAATTTTTAAAATTTTGTAAACTGACAACAGAAACATATTTATTAAATCTGTTTGCGTTTTTTTGTTTTCAAAAAAAATGAAAACTTAAACAGAAAAACGTAAATAGAGAAAAAGTGTTTTCACTCTGTCTTTTTCTATTGAAAACATTTTGTCAATTCTAATAATTTATCCATTTTCATTATATCATATTAAAATAAATTATTTTATTCAAATATTTTATTAAAATAAAATTATTTTTAATAAATAATATAATTAATTAAATTAATATGTAATATTTATTATTATTTATTTCTAATAAATGATTAAATTAAATTAGTTAATTTAATTAATAAGAAATATATATTATTAAATTATTTTTAATAAATAATAAAATATAATATATTTATTTAATTTAATAAATAATTTAATTAATATAAATATATTTTATTAAATTATTTTTAATAAAAAATATTATAATTAAATTATTTAATTTAATAAATAATTTAAAATAATTAATTTAAATAATGTTAAATATAATTTTATTAAATAATTTTTAATAAATATCATAATTAAATTAAATTAATTTAATAATTGATTTAATTAATTTATTTATTTAATATGAATTATATTTTATTAAATTATTTTTAATAAATATCATAATTAAATTATTTAAATTATTTTGAAATATATTTTATTAAGTTATTTATAGTAAATAATATAATTATATTATAATTAATATATTTTATATTTACTAGATTAGATGATATAATATTTATATTTTATTCAATTATTTTTAATAAATAATATAATTAAATTAATATAAAATATATTTATTAAATTCAATTAATTTTTAAAAAAACTAATAAAATTAAATATTTTATGAAAATAAAAAATTAGTAATTGTAAACAAAATTGTATTTTCAAACGCAATTTTAGTTTTTTTTTTCAGAAAACGAAAACGACAACAGAAAATGAAAAACAGAAAATATAAACATATAAACGTAAACAAAAAAATGATAGAGTTATCAAACAACCCCTAATAAATTTATTTTCACTAATAAATTCAATCATATTAATTAGTAAAAACAAAATCTGACTTGTGTCTGTATTTCGACTTTTGATGCAAAAATTACAATTGTTACACATTGTTTTACTTAAAATTCAATTATGTTTTTATTCAATTATTTATATTATATCACATGTCAATTTAAATGGTTAACATTTATTTTAGTAAACATCCAAAATCATTATTATATTACTATATAAGAATAACAGAGCATACATCAATTCTAGTGATAACGTAAGATTGATTTACTTTGGTCTCGTTTGTTAACGTTTCTGTTTTCTGTTTTTCTGTTATGTTTTTAAAACTTTGTAAACTCGTAACAGAAACATGTTTGATAAATCTATTCACATTTTTTTGTTTAAAAAAAATGAAAACATAAACAGAAAAACGTAAACAGAAAAAATGTGTTTTCACTCTGGTTTTCTTTTCTGTTGCCAATATTTTGTCAATTTTAAAACTTTGTTTATTTTTGTTACATTACATAAAAATAAATTATTTTATTCAAATATTTTATTAAAATAAGTTATTTTAATAAATAATATAATTAAATTCAATAAATTAAATTAATTATATAAATTATTTTTAATAAATAATACAACTAAATTAATTAATTTAATTTAATAATTAATTATTGCTAAATTATCTGAAATAAATATCATAATTAATTTATTTAATTTAATAATTAAATTAATTTATATAAAATAATTAATAATAAATAATTAAATTACATTAATTTTTAATTTAATTTAATAATAATTATTAAATTACTTTACTTAATTATCATAATTAAATTAAATTATTTATGATTTAATTAATTTAATTTATATAAAATATATTTTATTAAATTATTTTAATAAATAATTAAATGAATTTAATTAATTTAAAATAAATAATTTAATTAATTATTAATCTAATTTAATTATTTATTTAATATGAAATATATTTTATTAAATTATTTTTAATAAATAATATAATTTAATATATTTTATATTTATTGAATTAAATGATTTTAATAAATAATTTACTGTATTAATTTAATTAATTATATTAATTAAATTAAATTAATATAATATAAAATATATTTTATTAAGTTCTATTAATTTTTTAAAACTAATAAAATTAAATATTTTCTCAAATAAAAAATTAATAATTATAAACAAATTTGCATTTCCAAACGTAGTTTCAGTTTTTATTTCAGAAAAAATAAACTGCAACAGAAAACGAAAAACAGAAAACGATAATAGAAAAAATAATAACAAAAAAAACGACAACGTTATCAAACAGGCCCTTTATAATTACAATTCTGAACCTATAATCATGGACTAAATTATCATAAAATCATAGGCTGAATTTGTCTCACTAATTTTGATAATTCTAGAAATTATTGATTTGATTTATGATGTCATATTTCCTTTTATATGTCCCTGTAAGATGGAGCAGCTATTGGAAATTTCAATCTTGTTTCTCAGCACGTTAAAACATTGTTTAGACAAAAACTTGTTAAGTATGTCTGCTAACTCATCCTGTGTATAAACATGCCGAACTTGAATCTTACCTATTAATGAGAAATCGGATAAAATTAAGTCAAAATGTATGTGTTTCATCTGAGAATTTTGAACTAGATTTATGCTTAAATGTGTGGTGCCAATATTGTCACAAAAGATGGTGAGGTACCATGCATGTGAAAGCTAAGTTTGCTGGACAGGAGTTGAATCTACATAATTTCTGCAGCTACGGTTGTTAAGGCGTGATATTCTACTCAGTGGAAGAATGAGCCATTGCTCTTTATTTCTGTATGCTCCATAATATGTGATCGCGTCTAAATAGTACGTCTAAACTAACCCACAAGCGCAAAGGTGTGCGATGTACTTTTAACTCGGTGAGTTCGAGCTCGAATCTACAGGGAACCTAAGTTTTTAGTTTCTAGGTTGCAACAAAAATTATCAATTTAAATTCAAAGAAATTTTATGGTTTGGACAATGCTAAATCCTAAGGTTTCCAAAAATTAAAAATAAAAATGAAGAACACACTAACAATTAATTAATGGAATTCAGAAAGTAAAATTTTTATTTTTCAGCAAGAATAATGATCACTAATGAGAAAACTCAACCAAAGTATAAATTACACAAATTAACCAAGTTTAAAATTTCAAAGCAACTAATTAACTAATTAAAGAATTAATTCAAATAACAATCTCAATATCAAAAACGATTCTTGATTCAACTTTCAATTTTAGGTGGGTTAATTACTTCACAAAGGGATGTGCACAAAACTACAATCTAAAGTTTATGTAAAAGGAACAAATAGATTGGAAATGTATCTTCATTTAGGGTTCTTAATTTCCCAATACTCAGTTTTATATTCTCGTTTGAGATTATAAAATCGGAAAAATATTATGTGAAATCATTTGGGTTCAAGTCCAATTTTTATTTTGTTCAAAACTATTAAACAAGTTTTAATCGAAAACCTTTACTAGTGATTATAGAAAATATAGTCAAAGATTTTCGTTTTCGAAAGCGTTTGAAACAAACGAAATCATATTTGAAAGTTGTAGATCCCTGCAAATAAGTTTTCACAAACGATGCGAAAGGTCTACACACATTCCATTGTTCGTAATAACCCACCCTTTCTTAATTCGTTGAATCAAGAAATTAGGATTTACGCTAGCATGCTTTTAAGATGAAAAAAAAAACAAATAGATTGCACATAAATCACTAAACTAAAGAATGAATCACAAAGAAAATATTATTAAATTGAAAAGCGAAATATAACATGCTCTGAAATTGAATCCGATACATAATGATGAATGACAAAAGCTGTAATGAATCCTACAAAAGCTCCACAAAACTTCAAAAGCATTCTTTAACCATTGAAAAACTCTCTAAAAGCTCTCTAAAACTCTCAAAAAGTCTAAAAATGTCTGAATAGTAGAATAGGGTAAAAGTATATTTCGGCCATACATAAGATGATATATATAGGCTAACTCAAAACCCTAAAAAGAGCTAAAAAAACACTTCACACGGTAGCACACTGTGGTCCGGACCACTCGATGGGGTGTCCGGACCACAGAACCTCTTCTTCTAAGTTTTGCTTCCTCCTTCCAACTTAGCCTTTGACCTGGTCCGGATCACTCGAGGGGGTGTCTAGACCACAGTGTCCTCTTCATCCTCTTAACCACTTTCGTTGCTGCTAATTTCGATTGTTTCACCCTTTTTTCCTACAATTAAGAGAATAAATACCATAAGTAATAAAATAATAACAAAACTCTAAAATTAATTACTTGAATGCATTAATAAATGTCAAAATATGGAGTTTGTAATTACGCCTTTCAAGTGTAATCAATATGGGATTAAAGTCGAGAAAAAAAAAAACATAAGCATAGGTAGAGTTTCCATCATCCAAGTTACCTGCCCAATCCGCATCCATATATGAGTGCATAATTGTTTGTTCTCCTTTTGTAGGAGAATACCGTGATAGATTGTATTTTTAAGGTACCAAAACTACTGCTTTATTGTTGTCTAATGTGTAGCACTCGGTCGGTGCATGAACTATGAAAGTTTATTCTTAGCAAACCTATCACGCCCTAGATTCCATAACCCGAGGCACAATTTTAGTAATCATATGCAATCACAAAATATTCATATCAAACCCACATTAGAGCATCTCAATCACCTTGAAGCATACATCCAATTATAAATAAATAAATAAATAAATAAAAATAAACCTCCACTAACAACTTGACAACCATGCTCATAAAAGAATGAGCATAGGCTCATCCGATCTTTACCACCCAATCAAAATATATTCAAAAGAATGGTTTATACAAAACACCTCACTCAGAGGGCAAAATAATAAAATAATTCCATGAGGTTCATACTAATCTAGATCCAAGAGTCCCACATGTATATTAGGGTCTACATCAGTAATGAAATCTATAAGGGAGTGAGCACCGATCCACTTTGTGGCCAATATGCAAAATATTCAGGACATGGGGTGCCACTACAAGAAATTTGGAATATTATGACATATTCAAAATGTTGAGAAAAAACAAATAAATGTCAACAAAGGTTTTAACGACAGTTGTACGACGTTTATCACAGATGTCATTTTTTTGCAGTGTATGGATATATGTGACACTTATTCTAGATGTCAGAAACACTATGCCAACATTTGACTAAATATTTATAAATATCGAACATTTTACTAGAGAGGCGATAATTTTTATAACATTTATGACAAACGTCGTTGTAAATCTAATACTACGACATCTATAAATGTCAGACAATTTACTATAAAGCTGGCAGTTTTTATAACATTTATGACAAACATCTTTGTAAATCTAATATTATTTACGTTATTTGCTACAAATGTAGGTTATTATCATAAATTTTTTACATTTATTTAAACGTTAAAATAGTTTTGTGTACTTACTGTAACAACTTACATCTCTAGAGTACAATATTGTCCGTTTTAAACTTCATTAGGTGCAAGACGATTACTTCCCAAGGGATCATCCATCCTAGTATTACTCTCACTTGAGTACGTTTAACCTTGTAATTCTAACAAAATCCAATACCCTCATGGTTTTAAAATGCATTACACTTTATAGATGCCAAATATTGCATATATATTACTTTTCTAATTTTTTTATTTTCTTTTTGCTTGGCGCCTTTTTTTTTTCCTTCTATGCCTCTCATTTCTTATTATTTTTTTTCTTTTTTTAATTTTTTGAATCCAATTAAATAGGACTTGGTTGTTCTTTAAGAATAGAATATAGTAATACAAACTTTAGTTATAATGAGAAAAAAATATATATATTTTTTTAAGTGAAAAGAAAACATTCAAAAAAAATTAATTGAAAAAATGACATCCAAAAAAATATTTTTTTTAAATTGAAAAAAAGAAAATCCAGTAAAAATTATCTTTTTAAAGTGAATAAAAGAACATTCAGAAAAAAATATTTTTTTAAAGTGAAAAAAAGAACATTCAGGGAATGTATTTTTTTAAAGTGAAAAAAAGGACTTTCACAAAAAAAAATTAGGTAAAAAAGGAACATTTAGAAAAATATTTTTTAATTAATTTTCTTAAATTAAAAAAGTGACATTACTAAGATGTCATAAGATTAATGACATGTGATTGAAAACATTGATAAACAGCGATATTTATACACAAATGTCACAAATTTTAAGACTTTTTAATCAACTGCCTTTAAAATTATGACATTATTGTACAAATATTGTAAATTGGAAATTTTAACGACATTTTAAATAAATGCTACCAAATAAATGTTGGTGTAAACTAGTGGGCCCTAACCAGCCCATAAGGAATACACCTTTTTCGAGACCGACTTGATCAGAAAGCAGTAATCTTAGAGCACTTATATACTCCTAGATGTAGCTGCACACACATAGTGTGCAACTTTTTTAATAAATATATAATTTTTAAATTTTACGTAAATTACCAAACAAATTTAAAAAATTATTGAAAAACTTAGAAAATATTAGATAATTAGTTTTAAATGGAATTTAAGTAAATAATTTATAATTAAATAGTATTTAGAAAAGATAAAAAAATGTAAAGGTATAATTAGTTTCAAATGGCATTTAATTAAATAATTTGTAATTAAGCAAAAAAAAAATGAAACTCAGAGAAATTTTTTTTAAATAAAAAAGGGACTTTCAAAAAAATATTTTTTTAAAGTGAAAAAAAGAACAATCCGAAAAAAAATTTAAATTAAAAAATGACATTTAATAAAATGTCATCAGATTAATGACGTGATTGAAAACACTGGTAATAACGACATTTATACATAAATGCCATAATTTTTAAGACTCTTTAATCAAATGCTATTAAATTTACGATGTTATTATGCAAATGTTATAAATAATAAATTTTACTGTCATTTTAAATAAATGTCACCAAATAAATGTTGGCATAGCTTAGTTTTCTTGTAGTGGGCTAACATCAAGTTTGATGTTAGCTTTGTGACAATACTTTTCTGGATGTTAGAATAAAATCCAACGGTCCAAACACATTGATATATTTTTTAATTAAAAAACACGTGAATATATTCGAACCGTTGGATTAGCTCACAAGACCGATGTTACACAGCTGATAGTAAAGTTGCTATCAGCCACCCCTCTTTCAAATATTCAACATCATACTCGAGCATGTTACTACATATGAATAATAAAAGTTTTAACACAATAATTAAATAATCTAATCATTGATCATTATTCCCTTTCCATCATCATAGCCATAACCAAAATTAATCATAGCCATAACCAAAATTAAACTCGAAGGTTCTAGAATAAGAACTGCAACAAAAAAAAAAAAAAAATGATTTCAAAATTTTTAAACCATGACCTTAATCTCATGTTTTTTCATTGATTCTAAGAACAAAAAATTAGTTGTTCACCTTTGCAATGCTTTACTGCACAGCTTGAACAACGAGAGGTGATTTTTTCTTAATCTTCAAACAAGGTTCAAAGACCGAGAAGTCTTCTTCTTGATCACACTAGGCTAGAAGGGATGATTAGTAGGACTCAACAAACACTTTAACTTCTCTTTCTCTTTCAATACGAAATTTAGGAGAATGAAAAGCATTAAGCTAGTCGGCTCCTCTTTTGGTATCTATATATACACCACACTTCTTATATGTAAGAAAGGGATATCTAGGGTTTCTATTTTCCTAGCTAACAAAGATTTCTCTAATTGCACATTAGCTTCTAATGAATAGAGTAATTATTGAAACAACCATCAACTCCACTACATGATGATAGTTGAACTCTTGATTAGGGAAATTACAACGAAACTCCTATCCTATTATTTCCATAAAGACGAATCCTCATAGACTAATATTCATAAATAAACATTGAGTTAGCAAACTGGCAACCCAATTTTATTTATATCTATAACCATGATCTAATTTAATAAATCCTGATAATTGATAATTTATTTCTCAAAAATCTCATTTTGAAAAAAAATAATACTTTGTCAATAATATCTAAATATATGAGGAAAAACTTGACATGCCTCCAGCAAGCATAACGTGGATTAAATCAAGGGAATACCTTTCTCAATTGAGTGTGATAATCGTGAAAAATTAGGAGAACAATATTATATTGATTATATTCAATTACAAAAGCCAGCCCTAGTTTATACATGTATAGAGAGAGAAAAAAATGTGACTTCCTAAAATTAATTCATAAATTAGAGGAAAGATCTCTCCTGTGATTTTCTCTTAACTAGAATCCTACAATTTAAGGAATTACATATTTACTTCCTATCAAAAAACAATTAGCATTCTAACTTGGGAAATTATGCACACAATTTTTGTCACGCTTCATATTTTCATAAC
Organism: Vitellaria paradoxa; assembly: GCA_019916065.1. Taxonomy (NCBI): domain Eukaryota; kingdom Viridiplantae; phylum Streptophyta; class Magnoliopsida; order Ericales; family Sapotaceae; genus Vitellaria; species Vitellaria paradoxa. The sequence continues at coordinate 23,022,385 of CM034236.1, forward strand.
CCGAATACCCGAGGGTGACTTGGGATTATTTATTTGGGTATAAAAATAAGATGATAACAACACGCCATCACCCCCCAAATTTTCTTTCAAATTGGGATTGACTTGCAATAAAAATTTAAGGTATTCAAAATCTCTAATTTATCCCAACCAATATTTATAAGTCATTAGACTGAATCATTTGATGGGATTCAACTACAGGGCACAAAATAAAGATAGAGAATAGTATTACAGAGCCATCTAAGCGTCCCAACCATATGATTAACATTACATATCAAATAAAAGTAACTAGGCCTAAACTTAATGATTACAATCATCCAACAATTATTATTACAGACCACAATAATAAATAAAGTCTTCCAGTACTGCGCAAGAAAAAAATAGATAACTCATCTTTAGTATCCCTATGCTTAATATCCTGAAAAAAATATTCCCACAAAGGGGTGAGCTACTAAAGCCCAGTAATTAGAATCTCCTAGGTGCCTATATGCAGTGGTCGTAATACTACACTGTATTAGATGACTCAATACAGTGAATGTGATTAGGTGGCATACTATTTATGCAACAATTAATTCAATAGATCCCAATTGAATAATGTAAATTATACTTACAACGGTTCGATGAAACTGTCACCGTAACTACTATTTTACTTACATGTAAAAATAGTTAAATGTTGATGTGTGTACCACAATGAAATCTATGTCGCAGTGGTAAGGATCTCAGATTCAGATCTTCAAGGTCTCGGGATCAAACTCCGTAGCGATACCAGTTTCATACATATATTTTTTTATAAAATATTCATCAAGAGAAATTAAATATAATTAAATAATTCCAACACATCATTCATACATAAGCAAGAGAGGTTGCCAGTCATAGTAAAATTTGGTAAAGGAGTTTAATCTAAATCCTCTTAGGATAATCATACTCCTATCCTCCTCTACCCCTAGTCTTGGGAACCAGTGACTTTACGGGCTTAGCATCCAATGCATTTCGACGGTGTCACCCACCAAAAACCTAGCCGTCGCGAACGGCTACCTGACTGGTCAGGTTAGAAGGGAGCATCTCTCAAATACAATGCATATGTTTCCATCTCCATCTAAAAAGCCATTTCTACCTACCCATCACCCCATTGCCAAAAATATCTTTAGTACCAAGTGCCTTAATTTCTTCTCACCCTTTTTACATTCCCAATGGTACCTTGTATAAAAATAAGACATTTTTAACAACAACCAGCAATGTTCCCGGGCGATGAATCAAAAGTGGGATTATTCAGTCACATGCAGTATATTTTTAAGTAATTCTCAATAAATCAAAGATTTAACATAGTCACCAATATTATTATCACAAAGGTAGGTACTACATGTAAATTAATAAGTAGCAAGTAGCTAAAAATAATTTAGAATTCCAATTAGTATTTTAGTTAATTGTTTTGATAAGTTTGCCGTACTACCTTTGATAAAAATAAAATTATTTCTAATGGTATATTAATTAAGCCGAGGTTGGCAGCTTAGTGGGTGGCTGGCCCTAATTACGATTTGAAGTCGCAAGTTCGAACCTTATTGGCTGCGATCTCGATTTTTGCTTATTTTTCATTTTTATTTTATTATTTTATGGAATATAAAGATAATAAATATCTCTTTGGACTAATATTTAATTTTAGAAAAATTGATAAGTTTTATTTTGTTCTAACTGGATAGTATAGTACATCAGTTGAACAATTAAGCCGATGTGAGATTACAAAGCTAATTCATCCTAAACTTTTGATTTGGTAGGAGAATAATATTATTCAAAATAATTTGAATAAATTCTAATCATCATCTTATTTATAACCAAACCCTTATCATAGGTTTTCGGCTTCAAGATATCCACAAATGTCCATAGAATTATTCCAATGTTTAGGAAAGTATTAAATAAGTTTCATTAAATTCACTTAATCATAAAAATATAGTTATATAACTTGCTAGGTTGACAAAACAATGCCTAAAAAAATCAATTAAAATAAATCAAATTTATTTAAGGAATACCAAATGAGGAAAGAATAAGTCCATTGTTTCATTTGGGCATTTTTATCAAATATTTGGTTCTACTTAGCCATTTAGGTTTGAATAAGTCATCCAACTATCTATGATGAAACTGATTGTCTAAGTCAGTTATCATAAATATTAGAGTGTCAAATAATACATAATATCTAGTTTAAAAATAATTTCATATCAATTGGAAAATAACTAGGTAGCATCAACTTAACAGTCCACTTCAGTATTATATCAAATAGTATAAGTGTTTTACTATATCAGGCCTTGTGAACAAAATTTCACATCAATAGAAATTATTAACATGACAATAATTAACAGAAGGTAATTGAAAATTTAAAAAAATATTTAAACATAATATTTAAAAAAATATCCAAACAAGCATCAATTAAAGGCTAAGCAGAGATAGCAGTTTAAAAGAAAATTCATATAAAATAGACCAGAACTCCAATATCTATAAACTTTATATCTGTAGAAACTAGACTTTAAGACCTACAACTTTCATGTTTTACACTTTTTAAAATTCTAAGGTCTAAAGGTGCAAAAACAGCCTTGAATTCAATTTGTTCAGAAGATACAATTTTACACGTGCTCAGTATTTTGGGCATAACTTTTGACTCACAAATCGGATTGATGCAAATCATTTTGGGTTAGAAAGAAAACTTAAAGGGCTACAACTTTTATGTTTTAGCAGAAGCCTAGTTCCACTATTTTAGGGGTCAAAAGCACATCCGAAGTTACAAACAGAGAGCTGTCAGTATGTTGAGCTACATCAGTCAAAGTTTCGGCTTCCCTACCCATAATATGCGGGAATTTTTTTATCACAATCAAGTTTCATACTTCAAACCCAAAATAATATGTTTCAGCTTCAAATTGAAGACATCAAATACATTTTAGGAGGTTCGTCATCCTACCTCAATGAAGATATTGGTGACCAAACCTGAGAAGGAAAAAGGAGTTGAGCTTTGAACACCATACAATTGGAAAGTTTCAAGCCTTTCTTCTTCCTCCAAGCAACACCGAATCTCTAAGCACACTAAATAATTATTTTTTTCTCTCTTATGTTTTTCTCATGGGAGTGTAGAGAAAGTATCGGTGGAGAAAATAACCTTCACTTCCTATGCTTCAAAGCAACTAAGGTAAGATCATGCATATACAATATGTAGCATGATCCAAGAATCATGCTTGCTTTTTGACTATCTAATCATATAATTTAAGAGAGGTATTGGGGGAGATGTATGGAGGTGGCATGATCCGGGAATCATGCTAACTTTTTGACTAATTAAACAAAATGCTTTAAGTCTTTAAATCATACTTGCTAAATTATTTGAAAAAATGCTTTAAAGTCATCAATGTAGGGTCTTCTTTTTGACCAATAAACTAAATAATTTGAGAGATGTGAGAGATGTATAGAAGAAATGATGGATGGAAAATAAAGTTTGCCAGGAAATGATTTAGAGCTACTATTCATGAGTCAACTTAGTGAGTGATAAAGTGAGTTGAAGTGAGTTGAGGTGAGTTAAAGAAAGGGTTGATCCATGGGTTAATGGGCTTGAGTTAAACCAAATAAGTAATTGGGCTAGGAAGTGTTTGGATAAAAGTTTAGAAATTCTACATTAAACTCCCACATAGGGTGAAATTAAATCCGAAAATCTTTTCAACTAATTTTATCATTCCAAAAATTTTCAAATGCTCAATTTTTCTAGATTTTTACTATAATAAATATCACCACCACACTTAAGCAAATTAATTAAGAGAAAAAAATTTAGGTTATTACAATTTTTCCACTCTCCCTTTCAAGTTGGTAAATAGGAATATTTCATTCATAGTTTGGAAATAATAGTCTGAAACATATGACTGTTTAGTCCTTTTGTTAGAATATCTGCTAGTTGTCTTTTGTTTGGAAGATACGATGTGCATATCAATTGTCGACACTCCAATTTTGTCCACTCATTTAATATTTACAGTATTTAATGTTCTTAGTTGAATGGTGCTCTACTCATTAAAATTTCCTAATAACAAGATATGTCAAAGCACTAGAAATCAACAAAAAAATGAATAATCAGCAAAATGTTAGTTGTACTGCTAGAGCTAGGGAGAAGCCAAATTGATGACTTAGATCACAACAAAAGGCCACCAAATTGCACAAGCATCTCTAAGACATCAAACAAACAACTCCTACATCAATAGTAGAGCCAGAATTAAGGGTCAATTCAGTCCAGAAGTTAAGAACAGCCTCTACTGATGCATTCGAAGACCAGTATTAACAGGACTGCCCAGAAATAGGCAAGAAAATACACAACATCCTAGGATATTCTAGAGAACATGGAACACAACTCAGAGTAGTCAAAATGTAACTCTAGAGGTCATTCGGGCTCCACCGACCCAAAATAGCTCCTACTAACGATAAGGAAGCAACTGGCGCCCCAAACACAATTTTGAGCATCCGAATGAAGTTGGAATGATCTCAGATTGCACACGAATATTGAGGGTTCATTCCTCAAGGTAATGGTATAGCTAAATCTGACCAAGTCAAACCTTAGGAGGTCCCACTGTTGATTTGTTTGTAAAATTTGTTAATTTTTATAAATTCATAAAAGTGTCTTAGAGACCTGCCGATTGTATTTTTGGATTCCTCATGCCCAAAATGGTAGGAGGAGTTGTCCTGGTGGTGCCTCTAGGGGTTAAGTTAAAGGATTGATTGACCCCTTCTCCGTTTCGGCTTATTTTGGAGCAGCAATTTTCAAATAGACATAACTTGGTCTAGGAGATTCCAAATTGAACCAAATTTGACTTAATTGGTTTAATTCACTCCAAAAAGTGCCCGAGAGGTCTCGAAAGCTCCCGAAAACTGCGCCAAAAGTCTTAGAACCGCTCGAACCTTTGCAGGTGAAACCTAAACTTTGCAAAACATAGCCTGAGGCAGAGGCTTAGGTTAAATTCACTCCAAACCTAGCCTTGCTGCCAAACACCTTGCCAAATAGGTGTTTAGCAAGCTTTTTTGTATATTTTGATTTACAAACTTCTTTGCCCTTTATGTTTCTGCAAACATATTCGCTCGTAAGCATTTTGCAAACTTGTTTGCCCACCTTGTTTAGCGAAGAAGCTTGCAAAACATTCTTCTGTAAGAATTTTTGCTTCATTTATCATTTCAAATTTGTTTGCAAAGTTAGGTTTTGCAAAATTATTTGGAAATTCAAAGTTTGCAAACTTTTTAGTCATTCAAAATGTCTATATAAAGGGGCCTCCCCTTCTCATTTTCCCATCCCATTCGGCCTCTCTCTTTTCCTCTCCCTTGTAGCCGGCCACTCAAAGTAGTTTCCAAGGTTGTTCGGAGGAATTTCAAGCTTTCCTTCTCTAAAGTTTGAGTTCGGTATAATTTTCTTTCCTTAGAAAATTTTATTTTACTTTTCAATGCATTTTGTTTACATAATTAGAATAAGATTGCTTTAATTGTGTAAATATAATTCTTTGTCAATAAAAGGTATCTGGATCATAAGTCAAGTTCGGGTCATGCTCGATGTATGATATTGACCGGATTTACTTGAGATAATTTTGCAAAGTTCAAACATCATTCACATATCATGTTTATATTATACTACCATGCCATACCATATCATATCATCATTCTATCATGCAATATCATGTCATAATACCATGCTTATCATGTCATACCATGTCATAACATAACATTACCATGCTAGGCCATGCTAGATATCACATTCGCCATGCCATGTCATCCCTATCATGTTATACCATGCCATTACCATGCGCAAATGTCATATTGCCATGCTATGACACGTTATACCATGCCATGATCATGTTATTCCATGCTACCATGCACATTCATCATCTCACATCAGCTAGCACATCATTCACTATACTAGCATATGTTCTAACATACCATGCACCATGTTTAGATATACTAACACATGCTTTGATATGTTAGAACACATTCAGCATGCCCATATAATCATAGAAATTGTATCATTCTCATAACATTAGGCTCCTAAGCCCTTTCCATAAACTTGATCATCATCACCATGAACTGAGTTCTCAATATGAGCTAAGTTTTCTTTTCCCAAACGATATTCGCTCACTTGCGCTAAGCACATCCTTGGAAGTTAAGCTCCTTATCAGAGTGAAGCCCCTTCCTCCAGTTAGGCGCTAAACGCCAACTATCTCCCTATTTGGAGCCAAGCTCCTTTCCTTCTCTAGTTAGGCGCCAAGCGCCAACTATCTCCTTGTCTGGAGCTAAGCTCATTTCCTTTCCTAGTTAGGCACCAAGTGTCAACTATCTCCTTGTCTAGAGCGAAGCTCTTTTCTTTCCCTAGTTAGGTGCCAAACGCCAACTATTTCCTTGTCCAGAGCTAAGTTCCTTTCTATAGATTACCTTGCTAATAGTTATATAGACCTAATCCCTTAAGAAGGTACGTGGGTAGCTTAAGCAGAGGGCTTGAGTCCGGTCATCCTAGCGTCAAACGTTGACTTAGAGCTAGGCTTTACATCCTTAAACCTTCATACCTTAGTTCAAACCCTATTGTAAAGCTATGTAGACCTGATCCATTAACAAGGTACGTAGGCAGCTCGAGTAGAAGGCTTGAATCCGGTCATCATAGCACAAGGTGCTACCTTAGAACTAGGATCCTTTCCCTAGTTAACCATTTCCCAGCTATGTTCTAGCTATCCTTCTTATTTAGAGCGAGGCTCCTTTCTTAGGTTAACTATTTCCTAGTTATGCACTAAAAGTTAACTATCCTTTCCCAGTGGAGCAAAGCTCATTTCCTCTAGTTATGCGCTAGGCGCTAATAGTTCTCTCTCATTTGGAGTAAGGCTCTATTTCTCAGTTAAGCACAAAATGCTAACTGTCTTTTATCGTCAAGAGCAAATCTCTCTTCCCAAGTTACACATAAGGCGTTAACTTTCATTTCAATCTTAGAGCAAGGAATTTCACAATACAAAGACGATTACTCCTAATCCATACTTAGAGTTAGTTATTTCTTTCCCTTATCCATATCCGGAGCAATGCTTATTCACACTGATCTTGTATACAGCACTGCCCTATTGATAGTTTTCTTATAGACATTTGCACATCACATTCGCACTAGGCACTGTCCGAGAGCTACGTCGACTTGATCTCTTAGAAGGGTACATAGGCAGCTTGAATAGATAGCTTGAGTGCGGTCTCCATGATCTTCATAAACCATCTGCGCAGGGCGCAACCTACATTTGGAGCGAGGCTCCCATACACACCTATCATCATATAAACACTTAGTTCGGACTACCTTAGGTCTGAACTACATCGACCTGATCCCTTCACAGGGTACGTAGGTAGCTTGAGCACATAGCTTGAGTTTGGTCAGCTCAATCTTCACTGACCATCTTTTAATTCACTCTTCATTCTCAACACAAACACACACACTCTTGAGGACTACATAAGTTCATTTCTATGTCAAACATAGTTTTTCTAGTATAAATCTCAACATCTGTCACATAGGTAGACATTTCACCACACTTGCACACATGAGCTAAGCTCGACCACCTCATGCATCATTTGCATATATGGGTCACATGCAATGATTATTATAAACCAGAGTATTATGTTGTGAGATAATGACTACGAAAAGTGGAAAGGGACTCTGGATATCCCTAGGTATCTAGGTGTAACAGTTTCCATGCATAGCTGAACCCCCAGACCCATTATTTTTGATTGCACAGATTAGTCAAGAGTCACTAAAAATGGGCCTTTTATCACAAATTCAAAATCATATATCAAAACACTTTTAAACTTAAACTAAAACTCGAGTTTCTCGATACACCCATTTTAAAAGTGTCAGGTGGCGACTCCTAACCTCTATAATCAAGGCCCTATTTCAAAACAAAATATAGTTTTTAACATTTGGGTGATCTTAGACACACCATGTCACAATAAAGACTCACAACTTGTGCTCGTCGACCCCAGTGTGCAGATCTGATTGCGACATCAACCTACTGTCCAAGTTTTCTTTGATGAAGTGTCTATCAATATCAATGTGCTTTGTTCGATCATATTGTATTAGATTGTGAGTAATATTTATTGCTGATTTGTTATCATAATATAGTCTCATTGGCTCACTCCACTTGATCTTTAAGTTTTCAAGATTGATTTACAATCACAATAGTTCACAAATTTCTTGTGCCATTACTCTAAATTCAACCTTTGCACTCGATATAATGGTATGATATAACATAGTATAGCATCATAATGTATCACAATATCACAGTATGAACATGTCATGATAGCATGTACATGGCATGATATGATAGAGATGACATGGCATGGTACATATAACGTTTGGCATGGCCTGACATAATATTGTGATGTTATAACATAACATGGCATGACATGGTTGAATGATGTTATGGCATGGTTTGGCATGATAGTATTGTGTTATGACATGGCATGATATGGTAGTATGATGTGGGCATGTCATATGTATGATTTCTAGAATTTTACTAAATTGTATCGAGTAAATCCAACTAATATCATGCAACAGGCTCGGCTCAGACTTAAGTTATGATTCAAATACCTTTCATTGACAGATGTTTTTTATTTACATAATTGGAAATGTTTTATCCTAATCATACAAATAAATTAAATTAGAAAATAAAATAAAAATTTTTAAAGAGAGAAAATTTTTACCGATGCAAGCTTTTCTAGATAGAGAAAGTTTGGAGTTGGCCTCGCTTTGAGAGCTCTTAAGTGCACCGAGTGTTGAATGAAAAAATAAAGAAGGAGGAGGTCCCATTTATAATTTTTTTTGCCTAGCCCGAATAAAACTTCCACTCGAGCCGTGCGAGCAGATTTGTCTAACCGAGCTTATGGGTAAAAACTTCTGCCTGACTTTACTAGTGAAAAATCTTGCTTGATTTCACAGGCAGAATGTAACGCCCCGAGTTTTAAATCCCGTGGAGTAAGGGAAAGAATCATACACAACATGTGCTAAAATATCCATTACCGTAATCAGGGTCACACCACTACCTTGGAGCAAACATCCATAATAGGTAATAGTAATTTTATGATTGCACTAAAAGTAATTAATAACAACTGAACCTCAACGTAACCGAACAACAGTGCTCCAACTATAACTTTAAATATAATAGAGGTTTAGGCCTCAAAGCCTTTTTTAATCATATCTAATAAATCCCCCAAATTAATAATATTACAGTTCTGAGTAATGTCGCAACAATGCAAAAGTAAATCCAACAATGGCCCACCTAAGTCTCAGGTTCATGATCTGCAAAAAAAATCCGTAAGGACTTGAGCACTAATCCACGTGTGCCCACGATGCACAATAAATAACATATATGATATGCACACAATAATCGGATTACCAATAATTTCATACCAATAACTCATAAACTCCAAGTCATTGGGTATCTTAACATCAAAACATATATTAACATACATCTAAAAAATGATCCAATTATTATCTTTCATTTATCTCTTTTGACATCACATCACAATCATCACAGTCATGGGCAGATACTATACAATATCGTCGTTTACGGGTCCAGACCCGATGGCCACGAGTAGCCCAATAATTATCATCGTTGTAGGCTACTAACCTACTGGCATGAATATCAACCCCTGCGTAGGTTTAGGGTTTTTCAACCCAAGGGTAATCTTTGTACCCTTCCTATTTTTCAGTATCTACAGCCCCGCAATCACAACATCGTTCACATTTCCTTTATTTCCATTATTATCATCTCAATAAAACAGCTCATTAGAATCAATCAACAACATCACATCATCACTTTCATAATCATTCTCTATTAATAAAATAAATCACTCAAACATTCCAAAATTAAGCATTCTCAATTACACATTTTCCATACATTTAACTATAAATATCAAACTGCAACTTCAAGGGCAAAATTATAATTTTTCATAACTTTAGGGGCAAAATCGTAATTTCAAAAAACCTTGGAGCCACTTCGTATTTATTCCAAAATTTGGGGGTCACCATGTAATTACCCAAAACTTGGGGGCCAAATCGCAATTTTTTAATAAATTTGGGGTCAAAATGAAAATTTTAAAACTTTTAGGGTCAAATCATAATTATATAAATTTATTGGGGCTAGAGGGAAATTTTGAAAACTTTCATGGAATATGCTTTGGCATATTCTCTGCTACAATTCTTTTTAGTTTCCGTGAGCTCCATTTTTGGCAGTAATATTTTGGTGTTTTGGTTTGGACAGAATTCACACAATGTAGTCTAAATTTAATTACATTCATACAAAATGATCACATAAAAGTTTATCGAAATATTTTCATATCACATATATGTAAATAAAATGCATTAAATCCCTACCTCAGATCCTAAGAAAAAGTGAAGAAATTTCAAAATTTTAAAACTTCACTCCTTTGTATCTCTCATTTTAGGCTGAATTACCATGATTCGATACCGCCATGATGATCACAACGTCAAAATTACCAAAACCCTGTTATTCCTGAACTTAAATCCTCATTTTCTCCCTCTTCTCTCTCTCTTCTCTTCCTTTTTTTTCTCTCTCTTTTTCTTTTCCTTCTTTCTCGGTTTTCTTATTCCCAGCACATAACACACACACACAAACACACATGTATATATATATATATAAGTTATACTTGGCAACCAAGCATATGAAGCTTCCAGGAAACTTCACCCTTCTTTTTTTTTTTTTAACTTGGTGCCCAAGTTTCTCCATATGTGTATATATATATATATATATATGCAAAGCAATTATATATGTACATACAAAGTAATTATTAGAATCTTAAATCTTAAATTTTTTTTCATTAATAAATATTAAAAAATTTTAATTTTGGGTTATTACATTCTCCCCTCCTTATAAAAATTTCGTCCTCAAAATTTGAGACAATTAGCTCAAACAATTGCAGACATATTCCCCGAATCTTAAACTAATACTCCAAAATAAACTCCTTAATATCATGATGCTGCTAACGTGAACATGATTATTCAAAATCAATATTACTCGGATCATTTCACAATTTAACCAATCATAGCAATTTCAAAATATAAATATCTACGCTTCTGCTATACTACTCTAATTTCAATGACTAATTCAGCTGTTTCTTAGTAGCTGTAATACAATCCACTATCAAAACCCTATCTTAGTAACACTGAGCCTTAACCTCCATCTCATATCGCACTATCATCATATACCTATTCAAATTTTTACAATATTACACTTAGTCCTCCAATTTGTATCCACACTTCTTCTTTAATAATAGTTCTTTTCACACCCTCAATTCAACATACTAATGTATTAACGCACCACACATACGGCATTGTCCTTTGATCATAAGGCTAAGATAACAAAAAATTAACACTTCCGCTATTACACATCCATTACGCAGCACCCCCATTTTCAAGGTTTTCTTCCACTTTATCACACTATTTAATATCCTCTTTGTTCATCAGAAATTCTTATTTAATTCATCATTCACCATTACCAATCACTTTGTCAATATTTTCAATTAATCATGAATGATGATCTTGAAGTACTTTATGTTTCAAATCCTCTTAGCATAACACACTTGTACAGAATTTATCATTATCCTAAAATGTTACTTCTCTATTTTATTTCTAATTTCTCCCATGGATCTAAACCTTGAATTACGTGACCTTAGCATTTAGTCCTTCCAACTGAAACCCCAAGTCCATTCGATCAAAATATATTGTGAACCAAATAAGTAACATACCAAATACGTAGTTAACACCAATCGTCACAGGTTACTACCGAATCATTTTAACCACATAAAGACAACACCAAGTATATCATATTTAAGTATAATAAGTATCCAATCAGGCATAGTTGCTAACCAAGTTAATTCACAAATCTTTTATCAATTCTAACTTTGTAACTTTCATTTTTTATTCCTAACCCTCTGATTCTTAAGTACTGTTTCACTTTCAGTTTTTCTCGATCACATATTTGCATACTCATATTAAATTCAATTAAGTTATCAACCTTTCAATCCAATTCAACTCATTAGATATTGATTAAAATTCGCAAGTTCTAACCACAATTTCCCATGCCATCCACAACATAATTAATAACCTGAAAATAGGGATACAACAAATAAACATAGTAGGATATTTATTCTATTTCAAAACCCTTCTCCATCTACATATTTATCTTATTTCCTACTCGCAACTGTAACTAGACTCCCCTATTGGCTTCTGACTTTTACTAAACTAAACTCAAATAATTATTTCCACCAGAAGTCATCTCCTTCGTCTAGCTTGATATTCTTGTATATACACTTATGCGTCATAAACTAGTTGATAAATTAATATTTCTCTTACCAAATATGCACCACTATCAATTTAAGTTTCAGCATAATATATTATCAAACACATGAAACCCACTGATCCACTATTCAATACCATCTTTCTCATTTCCACTCTACACACATATATACCACATTAACTTCATCCCAAACTTCTACAAATAACCCTTACTTAATCAAAATTTAGCATACAAGTAACTTACAAACATACACACTTCTACAACTTGTCTAGATAATCATTTAAATACCCTATTCATTTTCATTCCCATATTCAAGGTCAAACACCTTTAATTTTTCCATCATCTCCCATTCTCCAGCAACGACACAAGAAAAATTGCAACAAATTTTTCTACTAAGATCGTCAGTAGGTACATTAGCTTTATCTGGGTGATACTATAATTCCAAATTATAATCCTCCAAGTATTTTATCCACCTTCAAATTTTTCACTTTACAAATAATGCCTTCAAGATTTTTGTGCAAAAGTTACTGCTGTCAACTCCAAATCATAAACTGGGTAATTCTACTCATGAGTCTTCAACTGCCTAGAGCCATAAGTCACTACCCTTCCCTTTTTGCATCAGTAAACATCCTAATCCTTTTCTTTAGGCATCACAGTATATTAAATAGCCTTCACCCCTTTTTGAAATTATCAAACTGGTGCAATAGTCAATTTCCTCTTGAGTTCTTGAAATGATTTCTTACAGTCATCACTCCAACCAAATTTAATTCGCTTTTGGGTGAGTCTAGTCAAAGGGGTGGCTAACCTAGAAATATCATGTATGAATCTTCAATAGTAATTTGCTGAACCTAGAAAACTACGAATTTCAAATACAGTTTTTGATCTTGACCATTCTAAAACAGTCTCAACTTTAGACAAATCCACCGCTACTTCTTTCTTCAAAATCACATGTCCAAGAAATTTTACCTTTTTAAGCCAAAATTTACACTTACTTGGATTGGCATACAATTAATATTCTTTTAAGGTTTGCAATACTATCCTCAAATGTATTTAATGTTTCTTATCTCATTTAGAATACACCAGTGTATCGTCAACAACTACAAGCTTTTCCATGTAATCTTAAAACACCCTATTCATTAACTCTATAAACACGATTGGAACATTAGTCAACCCAAATAGCATTACCAAGACTTGTAATGACTATACTGAGCCCTGAATGTCGTTTTAGGAATGTCCTCTTGCCTCACCCTCAATTGGTGATATTCAAGCATTAAATCACTTTTTGAAAATACCAATGATCATTTCAATTAAAATAGATATCTCAATCAAATAATAAAAAATCAATCTTTACAATTTCTTATATAGAACCACAGTCCCTATGACATTATATAATAAACTTTTGGACTAAATTAAATCACAAACCCCTCATTTATCAATTTTAATTTCTTCCTCATTACCACAACCGTCCACGTGTCTGTATGTTTGGCATAATTCTTAATTCTAATTATACTCAAGTTAAATCAAAGCATCATCACACTTAAATTGATCGTATCAGGACCATCTAATCAACTAATTATATGAATCCAAATTAATCATCTCAAAGCCCAATAAATATGGTAAGTCTTGTATAATTAGTGCCTTCGAATATTCTTCAAATTCTTCATTAAAAACTTTCAAATATTCTTTAAAATTTTCTAATTTCTTCTGCTCTCTATTACTCATATGAAACCTCAATATTCATTGTATAACAAATAATCTGACTAAGTATAATTGAATTGGCAATTTATCACCTATATAAATTTTAGCTCCCACTCATCATATTAATTATCAATCACTTACTGCTATTACGAGTACACAAACCAATCTCCAGTATTTATTATTACTTCCCTTAATAATCTCCTTAACTAGCTACAATTTCTAATATGTATATTTTCTTTCTTCCCTCCTAGGCGGTAAGCGAGAAATTTCTTCTGAAAACGCCTCCAAAAATCCACAAACATCACTCTGCATTTCCTTTCATTCCATCAATATTGAAAACTTCAATTCATTATATATATATATTTTGCCATCAAGATCGAATGATAAAACTCCTAAACCTCTACTCCTCGAAGTCCATACTCATCAAGTACAATCACTTTGTTCTTGAATCTTAATTGACTACACTTTTGTACTCAACCTTTTAGCTAGAAAATTGGCAGTAGTGCATTTTCTAATAAAACTAGTCCCATGCCTGGAACCCAATAACTCCGAGTCCATATGATCAATACCATTCTTGAATAACTTCATCTCTAAAAATTTATTATTCTATTATTATAATTCTCGTCCCAAAGAACCTCAAAATCACAACATTCTCTTAAAAACTTTACTGAAAGCAACTCTAGTACAACCAAGCTTCTTGTCCTCTTACTTAAAGTATCAACCATTATATTTGTCTCACCCGAGTAACGTTGAAGAATTTAAGATCATAATATTTCTAGTACTCCATTCAACTACATTTCCTCATAGTCAAATCACATTGTCTATACCAACAATTTTGGAATTCTTGTATTTTAAATACACTCTAAACTTTTATATGATTTCATTAAAACCCTCAAGACTTTAATGCAACACTATTGCAGTCAATTAACACTATTGCAGTTAATTTTAAATCAAGTACAGGTTATCCTTCTCATGTGATTTCAACTATCTCGATTTACATTTTCATTTGACCATTATGCATTAGCACACAACCTAAAATTTGTAACCCATCACAATATCCAGAGTAATCCTTCCATGGGTAAGAATAACCAACATAGAGCTTTAGTCAACCTATGTCTCGGCTTATAAAATGTTCTTAATATCTTTACCTTACCAAATTTCTAACCCTTTGCTAGATCAGTCGACTTAATTATTCTATCAGTTGAGGGGCATCTTAAATATAGCAATAGTAATCACCCACCAAATTCATAAAAGCTTGGATATCAAATACAATCTCAGCCGTACTCAACTAATACAACTAAAACCTTTAGAGGATCCATCGTAATTACCTAACCAAATACCACTTGACCCCAAACTTTAAACAAAACCTATACTTGCTATTCTCAACACATAACCATTAAGACGATTTGCCAAAATTTAATAACAAATGCATATCCTTAATCACCACTTAATTTAACAACTTCTAATTTACTCAAAACCTTAAACCTTTTACCATTCATCTTAACAGGAATAATCAATATCTCGACGCCTAATATTAGATGGAACCGTAGGCCCATAAATCACTTGATTAAATTCTAAACTTCTAAAACTTAAACTGTATCGTAGAATGTGGCACAATTGAAACGAGAGAGGCATCTGACATAAAATTTAAGAAAAGTGAATCTGCTTTGAAGGAGATTAACCCCACTCTTTCCCAAGAAACACCTCCATAATCTACACATTATTCATGAAAACAAAACTACGACTCCTTCTCGTTCAACCTCAAATTAACTACCTGAACACAAGAATTTTCAGTGCACTTAATATCATTAATGGAGAAAGTAACATTACTCTTGCTTTATCCCAAATCTTAATGATGGTGTCATCAGTCAAGACAATCATTACTAATCCTAATAACGGTCCATCATCGCTTATCAAGTTGCTAACTTATCCATTTCAAAATTTAAATCTCTACTGTTGCCATTCCTACTTTAAAATCATCTCACAATTACAAATCACTTAACAATAAAATTAAAGCTCAATAAATTCTTGAGTCACTATCTTAAACTTTTTAAGCCTCTTGTACTTCAAATTTAAAATCTAACCATCATTCTTGATATCAGAACTATCACCAAAACATCATTTACATCTTATGCCTAAGCCAAACAAACTACCATCAGTTACACCACTTGCTCATGCACCAGCATTACTTACCATCAGTTAAGGATATTTCGTAAGTTTTTCATATCCTTTACCAATAAGGTCACTATTCTAGCAATATTTCCAATTTCATCCACATACAGTACCAACTATGCCATAAAATACCAATAAGTTTATTTTCAAAAACAACTAAATCTCGGTTATAACACTTAAGCATATAATGCCAGACTCCCACTATCCTTTAGGTATTCGAACCTACGCTCTAATGCCAACTTGTAACGCCCTGAGTTTCAAATCCCATGGAGTAAGGGAAAGAATCATACACAACATGTGCTAAAATATCCATTACCCTAATCAGGGTCACACCACTACCTTGGAGCAAACATCCATAATATGTAATAATAATTTTATGATTGCACTAAAAGTAATTAATAACAACTGAACCTCAGCGTAACCGAACAACAGTGCTCCAACTATAACTTTAAATATAATAGGGGCTTAGGCCACAAAGCCTTTTTCAATCATATCTAATAAATCCCCCAAATTAATAATATTACGGTTCTGAGTAATGTCGCAACAATGCAAAAGTAAATCCAACAATGGTCCACCTAAGTCTCAGGTTCATGATCTGCAAAAAAAATCTGTAGGGACGTGAGCACTAATTCACGTGTGCCCACGATCCTTCAGGTATTCAAACCTACGCTTTGATGCCAACTTATAACGCCCCGAGTTTCAAACCCCGTGGAGTAAGGGAAAGAATCATACACAACATGTGCTAAAATATCCATTACCCTAATCAGGGTCACACCACTACCTTGGAGCAAACATCCATAATATGTAATAATAATTTTATGATTGCACTAAAAGTAATTAATAACAACTGAACCTCAGCGTAACTGAACAATAGTGCTCCAACTATAACTTTAAATATAATAGGGGTTTAGGCCTCAAAGCCTTTTTCAATCATATCTAATAAATCCCCCAAATTAATAATATTACAGTTCTAAGTAATGTCGCAACAATGCAAAAGTAAATCCAACAATGGCCCACCTAAGTCTCAGGTTCATGATCTGCAAAAAAAATCTCTAGGGATGTGAGCACTAATCCACGTGTGCCCACGATGCACAATAAATAACATATATGATATGCACACAATAATCAGATTACCAATAATTTCATATCAATAACTCATAAACTCCAAGTCATTAGGTATCTCAACATCAAAACATATATTAACATACATCTCAAAAATGATCCAATTATTATCTTTCATTTATCTCTTTTGCCATCACATCACAATCATCACAGTCATAGGGCAGATACTATACAATATCGTCGTTTACAGGTCTAGACCCGATGGCCACGAGTAGCCCAATAATTATCATCGTTGTAGGCTACTAACCTACGGGCATGAATACCAACCCCTGCGCAGGTTTAGGATTTTTCAACCCAATGGTAATCTTTGTACCCTTCCTATTTTTCAGTATCTACAACCCCGCAATCACAACATCGTTCACATTTCCTTTATCTCCATTATTATCATCTTAATAAAACAGCTCATTAGAATCAATCAACAACATCACATCATCACTTTCATAATCATTCTCTGTTAATAAAATAAATCACTCAAACATTCCAAAATTGAGCATTCTCAATTACACATTTTCCATACATTTAACTATAAATATCAAACTGCAACTTCAAGGGTAAAATTGTAATTTTTCATCACTTTAGGGGCAAAATCGTAATTTCAAAAAACCTTGGGGCCACTTCGTATTTATTCCAAAATTTGGGGGTCACCATGTAATTATCCAAAACTTGGGGGCCAAATCGTAATTTTTCAACAAATTTGGGGTCAAAAATGAAAATTTTAAAACTTTTGGGATCAAATCATAATTATTATATAATTATTGGGGCTAGAGGGAAATTTTGAAAATTTTCATGGAATGTGCTTTGGCATATTCTCTGCTACAATTCTTTTTAGTTCCCGTGAGCTCCATTTTTTGCAGTAATATTTTGGTGTTTTGGTTTGGACAGAATTCACACAATGTAGTCTAAATTTAATTACATTCATACAAAATGATCATATAAAAATTTATCAAAATATTTTCATATCACATATATGTAAATAAAATACATTAAATCCCTACCTCAGATCCAAAGAAAAAGTGAAGAAATTTTAAAATTTTAAAACTTCGCTCCTTTGTATCTCCTATTTTAGGCTGAATTACCACGATTCGACACCGCCATGATGATCACAACATCAAAATTACCAAAACCCTGTTATTCCTGAACTTAAATCCTCATTTTCTCCATCTTCTCTCTCTCTTCTCTTCCTTTTTTTTCTCTCTCTTTTTCTTTTCCTTCTTTCTCGGTTTTCTTATTCCCAGCACATAACACACACACACAAACACACATGTATGTATATATATAAGTTATACTTGGCAACCAAGCATATGAAGCTTCCAGGAAACTTCACCCTTCTTTTTTTTTTTTAACTTGGTGCCCAAGTTTCTTCATATATATATATATATATATATATGCAAAGCAATTATATATGTACATACAAAGTAATTATTATAATCTTAAATCTTAAATTTTTTTAATTAATATATATTAAAAAATTTTAATTTTTGGTTATTACACAGAAAATTTTGCCTAATTTCATTGGTGAAAAAAACCTTCCTAGCTTCGTGGGCAAAATGGATCACCTAACAATGTAGGCAAATGTTTTGTTCCTGACCTCGCTGTTGGAATCAGGAATGCAATGTAATAGGTTTTCAAAAATTTTTTGTTCGGATCAATCATGTAAGAAAGATTATAAACTCCTTATGTAATTGTATTTGAAATACAATTAAGAATTCAAATCAATAAATAGAAATCTAACCTGTCATCATTTGTTGATTTGATGTTGATATCTTGAGACCCTTCAGCTCCCAATGGTCAATATGCTTAGATTTTCTACTCTTTTTCCTATCAAGATACTCTCATGGTTTTTTTGGCATATAGGGTTGTGTGGGCAACCTAACAAACTAATCCTTTATATAGAAAACAGTAGAGGACTTAAATGTAAATAGACTTAAGTTGGTTAATTAGGAAATTATCCATAATTATCTCATAATTATAGATACACTCATAATAATTATACCTTACTTCACTAAAAATGTATGACTGAACTTCAACCCCAGTTTATTGAAATAATCTCATAAAACACCTTGTTTACTCTTTAATTCTACAATTAAGCCCTCCACCAAATATTGAGACAATTAGGCTATGTTTGGTATGAGAGAATGAAATAGAGTGGAATGGAATCCATTTCCACTTTTGCCTATACTCATATTTGGTATCAAAAAATTAAGCTGGAATGCTATTCCATGGGAATAGCCGTTCTCATATAAAGTGGGAAAAGGCATTTCACAATTTAAATGATAGAATAGTCGTTCTATTACAATCAAAATTTGATCCGAAAATTGAAAAAAATAAAAATAAAAAATAAACAACTACTTTTCAATAAAAAAAAATTTATCTCAATTCCTCATTTGGGCTATAAAATGACCATTTTGTTGTAAAATGACTGTTTTACTCCTAAGTTTACTTTTTTTTTCAAATTCGTATTTCGGACTTCCAAAAGACTAATAAAAATATTCATTTATATTACTTAATAACTAAGCAAATTTTGATCTGATCTAAACTCAAGTTGTAAAATGACTACTTTATCCATGGGTTCGTTTCTTGTCCAAATTTGTATTTTGGACTTCCCAGAAGGTCAAAAAATATTTATCGATGTGTTTCTTAATAACTAATAAAATTTTATCTTAATTTGAACTTAAATTGTAAAATGACGATTTTATCCTTGAGCCATTTTTTGTCCAAATTCGCATTCTAGGCTGCCCAGAAGGCTAAAAAAATATTCTTCACATACTTCTTTATAGTTAGGCAAATTTCAGCCTGACCTAAATTCAGACAATAAAATGACTATTTTTCCCTTGGGGCCTTTTTGGTTTCATTTGTATTTTAGGTATCCCAAAAGACTAAAAAATATTTATTGACATGTTTCTTAATTATGAAGAAAATTTTAACTCTTCAAACTCGAATTATAAAATGACCGTTTTATCCCTAGGTCTTTTTTTACTCAAATTCTGGATCCGAAAATAAAGTTTATTTTTATAATTTAAAAAAAATTAATGTTAGTAATTTTTATTATATTTCATCTTATTTCATTCTATTTAAAATATGTAATCAAATTATGAAATTTTGAATGTCTATTTCATTCCCATTAGTTTCATGTTAGCAACCAAGCAAAGGAATGGAATGGGCATTCCATTCTTGCCCTTATTTCATTCATACCCTTATTCCATTCCATTCTATTCCAATCTATTCTATTCCATTCCTATACTAAACACATAGCCTTGGCATTAAGAAGCTATCTAATTTTAATTGATACCTCCCTCCATATTCTAAGAACTATTATTCTAA
The DNA here is from genome assembly GCA_019916065.1 of Vitellaria paradoxa. NCBI lineage: Eukaryota > Viridiplantae > Streptophyta > Magnoliopsida > Ericales > Sapotaceae > Vitellaria > Vitellaria paradoxa. The sequence goes on from CM034236.1 coordinate 23,043,021, forward strand.
TCATTTTGTGTTGTCACCATCTTAATAACATATTATTAAGACGACCGATTCGAATTTAATGATTAGTTAATATTCTTTATATGGATAATATTCCTATCTCAAATGAGATTATAGATTTCTTCTGGATAGTATACGATCCCTAGTTTTATGCAATGACTTCCCAAAACACTGAGTCCAAGTTTGGTACGTGGGAATGGTAGGGAATGGAATGGAATGAGAAGTGGGAATGGAATCAAGGGTGGAATGGAATGGGATATGTGGTTGACAATAAGAATTCAAGCAAGAATGCAATGCTCATTCCCATTCCACTGTTTGGTTACATTTTTTAATATGTTGGAATAGAATGCACATCTTAGATAAATAATAATTTGTAAACAAGTTTATTTTTTTAATTTTATTTAAAAAACTTGTTTATAATTTATTATACAACTCAAGGTACTCTTCACCTTGATTTTTATTTTAAAATATCAATACACATAATTAAACAAAAATTGCGATTGTGCTATATTTTGAAAATATTTTTTGACAATTTAAAAAATTAATAATTCATAAATTTCCCCTTTCAAACTCAAGTTTTGAAACAAAATTATAATTATAAATTTAGCTAACACATGAAACAATTTAATAGACAATAAGCTACAAAATTTAATACAATATATGTAATATCCTACATTTAATTTTGGCTATTTATGTGTTATTTTGGGCTAATAAAATATTTAAACTGAGATTGGGTTTGATTTATTGTATTTTTCTTAGGCCGGGTTTGACTTAAAGTGGTATTGGGTTGGACATCTAAGCCAGAGGCCCAGCCTTTTTCTTTATTTTCTTTCCTTTCTTTCTTTCTTTTCTTTTTTTCTTTTCTGTTTCTTCTCCCGTGGCTCTTGGGCATCCTAAAAAAAGGGGGAGAGAGAGAGAAGAAAGAGGAGAGAGAGAGTAGAGAGAGAAAGTGGATTCTAGGAATGAGGATTGGCGGATCAGGGTAATACTTGACGCCATGCACGCCGTCTTGGTGCTCATTTCGCATTGTTTCGCTCAAGGTTGGAGAAATTGGCACTGAAAGTTTGGAGGCCAAAACAAAAACCTTCTCAAATTTTCTTTTCTCTTTGGATTTGAGATAGATGGGACTTATATTTGTGTTCTAGGCATTGTTAGAATCATTTTGATGTATTATATGCTTGATTTGGTTGAGTATTGTGGGATTTGTGATATATATATATATATATATATATATGCATGTATATATAGATGTGCATATACATGCATATATATGTGGAGATTTTTCAAATATTTGAGTTATTCTTCAATTCAATGTTGTAAAAACATGCCATTGAGATGTTTAAAAGTTTATATATGATTGGTTGTTGAGTTTGGGGCTTGGATCAGTGATTTAGGGCAGTTTTGTAGTTAGGTTTCATTGAAAAGGAACCTCGAAACTGGGCACTGGCCTCTAGTGTTTGGACCGCTACTTATGGTGTCTAGACGGCGGTGTCCAGACCAAAGCTTGTGGTATCCAGACACCAGGTTGGCAGAATTTCTAAAAATGTCAAAATTGATTTCTAAATAAATGTTTTGTGCCCAAACTAAATTATTATTGATTTTTAAAGATGAAATGAACCTCAAATTATCATCAAACCTAGTGGGAATGCATGTTTTTATTGAAATGATATTTATTTAAATGATTAAGCGTATCATGTGCGTAAAGCTGGGGCTACATCATCCGATTTTATGTTGTGATTAGTGATTAGCAGAGAGTGCCATGTTAATATTATTAACGTGCCGAGGCACGAGTTATATATATGAATGGGATCCTTATTTTTGAGAAAAATAATAAAATGAGATTTTAAAAATGCTGAATGATCTCTGTCAACATATATGACTAGAGTTTAATTATTGAGACTGAGACGTTAATCTTGAGATGTTATTTATATTGATTCCTGCTTGAACTAAGCAAATACCTAACAAGGGGAGTAACACGGTTCCCTAGCAGAAGGGTCAAGGGGTGTAACTTGATTCCCCTGAGTTTTACACTGGTGGAGGTGTAACATGCTTCCCTACCTATGATTGTACCCTACTTGAGGAAAGCAGATGCTTGACTAGAGATATAACATGGTTCCCAAGCAGAAGAGCCAGGGAGTATAACACGGTTTTCCTAAATCTTACACTGGTAGGGGTGTAGCACAATTCCCTGCTCGATGTATATATATATACATATATATTAAGATATACATTTGCTGTAAGGGTAAACGGTGCGGTTGGTGGCTCCGTGTGCTTTACTAAGCGTCACCCGTCCTAAGATATGGTTGGAAGTAAGTGAAGATTAGAGTACGCATTGACATTGCATTCTATCATTACCCATTACATGAGTTGCATATATTATTGTTCTGTGTTGGTATTTTGAAGTTGATAATTACAAGAACATTTAATTTGTGATTTATTGATGAACAGTTGAGTTATGAATATAAAATAATAAAAATAGAAAATACTGTGACCTGATTCTCGAAGTGGGATATGTAGGCATCTTAGGCTTGAGTAGCCTAAGTCCGATCTTAACTGTAGATAATAATAACGGTATTTATTCTTCTAAATTGAGTTGAATTATTTATATTACAGATTATGTGACCCAAGTGTAGGTTTGCATTCTATCTTCACAATATCATTATTTTGAGTGATATAAGAATGACTATACTATACGTTCTGACTGTGCAGACCTTATATGTAGTCATTGGGAATGGTATTGAAGTGGATTATGTTATTGATAAATTGACGGTGATGTATTCAAATATTATTTCATATGGGAATGAATAATGATTTTGGATATATTAACGATTATAATTCATTGTGAATTGAAGTTGGATTGGACTTTATTTTTTTTTTAATTTTCACATTCTCATGCTGTCTGTCCCAGACTTTGAGGATAGGGGCATGACAATATAACCTACTAAAAAATAATTAAAAACGTAACTATAGGAAATACAACAATGAACTCGTCCCTTGAACCTACATAACACATGCTTGTGACTTAATAAGCTGGAAACTTTAAACTGATTCAAGTTATAACATGGTCATTACTTTCCTATTACATTCCTAAAAAGTTTAATTGAAACCGATAAAGTTCACACAAATGAAAACAATTAGCAAAATATTGATTAAAATTCAAAATGAACCCAAGCAATAATCTAATAGTCTAAATAGTAGACCAACAAATGTTTATGAAAGGATAACTTTCACCAATGTTTCTTTCTCCTCATCATCAATAGTAAAGAATATTCGAGCTAGATCTTGATCACAACCAATTTTGATTGTTGCTTTGTGTCGCTCAATCATGCTTAGACCTTGTAGCTTCATGAGTTCTTTATTGAGCTGAAGTTTTAAATCATTGACAATTGCATCCTCAGTGCTAGACTACGTCGATTAGCGATTGCTTCCATAATTGAACTTATAATCATAGTTAATTTTTCCATTATCTCATAAATCATATTTTCATTGCTGTGACTTCTCACATTTCTTTTCTTTCTTGAGCTCTATTCACTAGTGTTTCTAATAGTGCTCGCTTGTGTAAAAGACATTGAATCTAAACCATCATTGACCTCAAAATCATGCCCAATTTGAGCATTTTCTCTATTCAACTCTTCAAGAGCATCAACGAGTGTCTCAGCATCCTTGCCTATTGCACGATTTTTTCCAAATATTGTGCAAAGCTCCTTATATAATGGAAGTGGCTTATCCCTGAAGTATGCAGATTTCTTGCGACTGTTCAAAACAAAGTAAAATAAGGGAGGATTTAATTATTCATTTATTGAGGAAATAAAAATCATAAGAGTGATAAAAAATACAAATACCTGAAAGTATGCATCTCAAACTTCTTTTTGTGCAACTACACACATTTTGACATCATCAAAGCCAAAGCCACTAGTATGTGATCCAGAAATCATGTCACTAACGACTCCAAAATGTGCCTTCAATGCCTTTATCCTTGATTTTACATGTGGGTCTGCTTTTAATCCTGAGTTTGACAAAGTCTCTGTAAGTTTCTTTTTCACCACATGGAAAAGGCTAGGTTTAAATCCCCTTTTAGCTTTATATTTTCCTTCATTTTGTAGATCAAGGAGAGCCTTAATAAGTTTTCTATCTTCATTTATACTCCACATTATTTTATTTAAACTTAGACCTTTACTATCTTATGTTCTAAAATCCATCTCTAATTAAAGATAATAAAATGCATAAGATTACATTAGAAAAAAACAAATCTAACAAAGCACCAAGGGTCATCACAACCAAATAATAGATCAGTAATTTCAAAACTACACCACACCCAAGTGCTTCACTTCACATCATTACAAGGTAAAGAATGTCCAGCCCTTAGCAGACTTAGCAGGTCTTATATCAAATACCCTTAATAACCAAGGGTATTAAGAAAATTCCATTAATATCACTAGAAAGTCTTAAATTCAAAGTATAATATATTCACATTATTGTATTCATATTTTGCAATTGAAATCATAATTACAAAGGTTGTTACCATTCTCACAGTTTCAAGTTCAAAATATATTCAAAGATGAAGTAACCAAAGTTGAGCATCATAATTAAGGATATCAGTCGAGCTATTTTACTAAAAATCAACCATGACAAGAGACAAAACAATTAAGTCAACTTTAGAAACATAGCAGAAAATAAAAGGAGGAATAAATCTATATTTTGCAAAAATTCCAGTAAAGATTTTAGAGGAGCCATTCAAGAACTTGAGGGTGTTGCCTTTAATTAACCATATAAGAATCCTTCCACTGGAAGGTGCTAGCAATGGCTTAAAAAGTTGAGGAGAAATACCGAAGCTAATAGGATACCTAATAGCATTGCTAATAGAAAATTTTATTTAAAAAAAAAAGAAACATTGGTAATAGGAAAAATAAAGTAGAGAAAAGGTAAGTTAGGTCGTTGATCAGTTTTGTTTTGTATAAGTAAGAAACCTACTAACAAGCTAATGCAATAGCGAGGGAAATGGAAGCTACTAGCTAGCCACCATGATGATGATCTAATTTGTAGTGGTGGTATAGGGAAAAGCAATGGTTGTGGAACTTCTTGTTCCATTTTCAACTTAACATGATGAGATAGGTGACCACATCTACACATGCTCAAATTTGTGAAACCAATTTCAACTTCAATCAAACTCTACCAATTTTAACCTCTACAATGTAACATGTAAATGTCATTCCTTCTATTACACATCATTCAATTGTACCTACAATCCATTGTAAATGCAGAATTAATTTACCACACATCCTAAAATTCCAAGTATCCTATGCAAGTGTAATACCCCGAACTTTTGCATGAATGTAAATAGATGGTTATTCAAATATTTTGAGGTAATAGTATGTTGATTAAGTGGTATTCATCATTAATTGTACTTTAGAGTTGGGAACTTTGAGAAGGATGAGCCAAACATGAGAGAGTCGACATTTTAGCATAAGTGCAAAAGAGGGGGGCACCTTGGGTGCATGGAACGTGGGCGCCCAAGGGCTTGGGTGCACGAGACATGGGTGCCCAAGAGTTTGGGCGCACGACTTAGAAGGTCTTGGGCGCCCGAGCTACAGCAGAAGTGACAAGTGTGATGTGTTTTGACTTGTGCGATCGATCCTTAAACCTATACACCTATATCTATGCTATGGGGATGGAAGGATTTGGAATCTACTGTGGAACTATTAAAATATTAGCAAAAAGTGGTAAATATATATGTGTGTGTGATGGAAAAGAGAAAGAAATGTTGATTGAAAGAGAGGAAGACCGGGAGATGAAGAAGGAAGAAGAAACAAGAGAACCAAGTGAGGGCTTGAATGGTATGTCTTTTTAGCCTTGATTAGAACCTAATTAACTTTGTGAATATGCAATTGAACACTCAAGGAACCCTTCTATGCAATTTGTTTATCATTTAGATCAAAGGGAGAGGAGATCAAACTAATCAAAGTTGGGAGCTTGAAACCGAGAAGAGACCACCTCTTGTTCTTCATCTCTATTTGGTTTGAGGTAGGGATTTTATGCTCATTCTTACATATATGATGTGTAACAAGATCTAGAATAATATTTGGGTGACCATTGCAACATTTGATTTCATTTATGGAAGAAAATGAGGGTTATACACACATGTATAGGTAGAGAGAGAAATAAGGATATTTGATCCATAACTTGGCCCATAGTCAATGAAAACTCAAATGGTTAGTTTCCTTTAATGCTTATAAGACTTGTGAAGATGTTATGAACATGAAACTTTAGGTATTTTAACTTAAAGTTGGTCAATTTGAGGTTTCAAGTACGGAAAACTAAGAAACCAGAAAATAGAGCATGAAACCTGTAACTTAGACCAAGCTGCGGGCGCACGAGAGAGACACAGTTGGGTGCCCAACCCCATAGGCAAGCGGCCTCTTTGGGCGCACAAGGCGTGGGCGCACGGCTGAGTGCCAGCTTGGGCACCCACCTAGCCTAGGTCTAATTTCTGACTTTCTTTATTTTGACCTTCTACCTTAGGTTTATGAAAGAGTTAAGCAATATGTTTTCGCATTAAACTTTTATTTGATTAATTACATGGATTTAAAAAGGGAAATGTGTTCTAAAATGTGATTAAGGATTTGTTATCTTAAGCTAATGAGATTTAACTTGTAATGGTGAATGAGTGTTACCTTGAATGAAATAAATTGGAAGATTACTTTGAGATAAGAGTCTTAATCGGGTAGAATTGTGATTGTGTCTTGATGTAAACTAAACAATGAGGTATATGAACATGTGATTGATTAAGTAAAATGTGAATTGACAAAGAGACTCAAATTCATAATAATGATAAATGTTGAATGTTTAATAAGGTTTGATCAATGTTGATATGTGATGAATCTTGGGATGAACCGAAAAGTGAATATATGATTGAAAGAAATTGAAATATGAACTTTTGTTAATAAGTGATGGAAATTGAATGAGGCTTGGGTTAAATGAAATGAAGAGATGAAATGACTTATGTTCCATGATGAAATGGAATTTGGTTATGTGTGTTGGAAAGTTTATGGTGATGAATGTGAATTGTGATTAAAGAGTATTGAATGTGATAAATGATTGATTGTCTGTCGGGGGCTATGGTGGGGTGCGAAAATAGGAAGGGTCTTCAGATTACCCTCAGGTTGAAAGGCCCGGAACCTGCACAGGGTTTGGTGTCAATGCCAGTGGGTTAGTAGCCCATAACATTGTGTGTGTTTTGGCTCGTCGTGGCCCTAGACTGAGATCCTAAACGACGACGTCAGTTTATCATTTCTATTGGGTGTTGGCCCATAAAAGACGATATTGTGGATGCACCCAACCCCCGATGACTTGTATGGTTGTGGCAATGTGATCGAATGATGAATAAGTGAAAATGTGGATGTGGAGATGTGATGGAATGATGAATAGGTGCTAATGTAGATATGGTTGTGTGATTGAATGTTGAATATGTGATAATGTGATATATGTTGAAAATGTGATAATGTGATATGGAACGTGATTGGATATAAACTTGGGAAATTTAATAATGAAGAATAATTGGAATTGAACACAACACTATGATGTTATTGAATGACGATAAATACTTACATAAGTTGAAAACTAATTGATATTAATGAATTGTTATGGCATATAGAATGATGTTGGTGTATCTATGCATATATGTAGATTGGCATGCATGTGTTGATTACATACCATATATATTTGTTTGAGGCATCGTGGGCACAAGTGGACCCGTGCTTACGTCCCTACAGATTTTGATGCAAGAACACGTCATATCAATCAGGTGGGCTGATGGGGTTGAATTAGGAGTGATTATGCATGAGCCTTTCTAAACTCAGCAAAACTTTTGGTTACTAGTTTTGTTTTTAATTAAAATTTTAATATTGTACATTGAGAACTTATTCGATTTAGTTATACAGGCCCTAAGGCCTAAGTTATGTATTAATGGGAGAAGTGTTGGAAGTTTGTGACTTGATTATAGCCAAGGTTAAATTTATGCTATCCCATCATATGTTTTGGGCTCATCTAGAGGTTTTTGTGTTGCTTTGATCATGGGATGGTTATCTTAGTGCATGTTATGTGTGTTTATCACTCACCCATCGAGTCGCGAGATTTGAGGCGTGACAGTAAGGTCAAGAAGCATAATACTCAAATAAGAGTAGCTGTAACAAAAATAGTCATTATCGATTATTAGCTTAATGAATAACACAAAATTTTCTATTAGTTCCATTTTTCTATTATATTGTGAATGCTTCCACACTCGTGTCATATATATCTTAATACATCATATAAGTAGCAGTAGTAAACATAAGAATCTAAATAGCAAAAGCAAAGCCCTAACTAGTTAAGACTAAGAATTATAGTCAAATATGTACAAGCATTGGGAGGTATTATAAACATAAATTTAAATTCTTTGAAAACCCTTTATAACTTGTGTTCTAAGACATAAGAAGCCTCCTTGTAAAGATTGGTTGTACAGAGGTTGCAAAAATGCCATCATTAGATTACAAACTATAGAATTTGCAGGCACCAAATGAATTGTACTAGATTTGAACACTTTAGAATTTCAAGCCATTAAAAGTAGCCACAGTAGCTTAATAAAAAATCCCAAAATGATTGAATGTTCAATTTTTTTCTTATCAAAAAATTAATATTTGCAATTGAAACAAACACAAATATTGGAAAGCACTAACTAGTGGGAAAAATAGATGTCAAGTGTTTAACCAACAATGAAATCCTGCTAAATGGAGAGTTTTGAACTATGCGAAAAAAAAAAAAAAAAGAAAAGAAGAGAACTTTACTTCATTTGGAACAAATTAAAAATTATCTATTTGCTCATATTGTCAACATATGTAACGCAAGACATCAAGTTAAAAAGTACAGCAATCAATAATGGTTTATACACACTTGTAGTAAACTTATCACTTCTTTCTCTAATATTCTCTTATAAACTATTTTACATTGCTTCACAATAGTCTAGGTACTTACTTGTGTATTGATACTTACTTTAACTCCTTGTGTACTTGTACTTACTCCTCTTTCTTGTGTATTTGATCCTCCTCATTGTCTACTTGCTCTCCACTCATTGAACAATATTCTCATTGCTAAGTTATCCCTTCAATTAGTCCACTCATTAGATGTTTTAATCTTCGTAATTGGTTCAACATGTTCTTCATCCAAAAGTTGGTTTAGTTCTTCTGTACTTCCTCAATGGGGTCTATTGCCATCTCATTTCCAATAAAATTATGAAGTGGACAACATGCCATGATGATTCGATTTTATGTCTTGATTGGATGATATGCTGGACTCCTAAGAATTTCCCAACGCAACTTAAGAATTCCAAAGCATCTCTATGTCATATTCTTAGTTGATGATTGTTTCATATTAAAAAATTCATGTGGAGTAGTAGGTTGATGCCCTTCTCTCCAATCATTCAAATGATACCTTTGTCTTCTATATGGTGCAAGAAATCCTTCACTATTAGTATATCCAGCATTGACAAGATAATAGTAACATACAAAATAATAATAACTCATTCATTTTTTAAAATTGGAAAAAGATTAAAAGTTTTTTAAAAATGTGATACAAAACTCACCGTGAGGGATATTCAAACCATTTCTTCCACTAATGGCATGCTGAAGTACTCTACCATCAGTAGCAAACCCTTCCCAACCCGGTAATATATAGATGAACTACATGTCTTGTGAAAATATGCCTAAAACATTTGTAGCAGGTTCACCTTTTCGATTTCTATACCTAGGCCTATCCTCACTAGGTACCCTCACCTTATTGTATGTTCTGTCAAGAGCTTCAAGGCAATTCTAATGTTTTTAAATAGTGAAATGGAAAAAAATGTAAATAAGAAAATATTGTACATAGAGTATAAATAAATATATGCATACGAGTAACACAAACCATTTCTATCTCTCATTTGTTGAATTTGTAAGAACTAGCTCTGAGGTTTTAAGTAGCTTTCTTTGAAGCATAGGATAGCAGTAAATAAACTATGAATATGCCTACTAATAGTTTCACTCAATCGTTTGAATCAAGATTTTATCATTCGATTCTTAACATAATAAGCAAGGGTATGTAAGAACATGGCTACTTGTTCATTGACCAACATATTTGTTGTATTTTTTAACCCGCCAAAATTTTCAAGCATGGAGCACAACTTGGTGAATGCATGTCTATTCATCCTAAGCTGATTAACGCACTCTAAATCACTCTCATAAACAAGTTCATATATGTATTTTCTTCTACTATAGAAATTCATCACTTATGTTGAACTTAAAGAAGTCTTTTGTAAGTGTAAGTCAAGTATAGAATAGACTAGTTGAAATCACTAGTTCACCGCATACTCTACATCTGACCAAAACACCATAATGGCTGCCGATCTTTTTTGTCTCAATGACTTTCTTGTTTCCAAACTTAAAATGACCCATTACTGCAACAAAATTTGATGTGTAAATTTATATTAAAAATGCACCAATCAATAGATCCAGACTAAATAGATATATAAAAGTTAGATAAATATATTGTTGGAGGAATGGTGGTATATTTTTCATAGCTTAGTCTTTGTTAGAGTGCACAACACATCTACCTTATGAACTGTGAGAAACAAGCTTATTATTTAATATTAAAGTGAAAGGAAACAATAATAAATATAACAAAACAAGTCATTCATCCAGGTTAAGAAAAAATAAACCCTAATTAGGCATGGTAGTGTTTGAATAGTTAAATGTAATGAGTGAATTTGTTCATGTTCAATATCTTAATCTAGATTGGTGGCCTAATTTGTGCACATATTTTCCGCCTAGATGTAGACATAATAGAAGATAACAAAAGATTCCAAATGCATAGTGTGAAAAAAAATGAATTTATTTAACTTTTTAATCGAGTTTGGTGGCCTAATTTGTCCAATTTTTTCCCTCAAAGGTAGACAGAATATGCACAATATATATTGTTCGTTCTTTACATAGGCTTAAACACACTGTTCAAAGCAGCCAATTTGAAAGGAATGAACTACTATGTTTTCATAGTCTATACTTTTTCATAATTCTGCTATACAACAAAATAGGAGGACAGAGCCAACAATTTGAATTGAAATTGAACATAGCCAGCACTTTTTCATACCTGAATAAAGAAATCAAATTGAAATCAAACTTTACCCTCAAAATTGTATAAAAATTTAGAACAACAAACCAAATATCAATGATTTCTAATCAAAATAACACAAAAATTACAAAAATAATTTTAAAATCAAATATCTAAGTCAAAACCCTAACCAAGTTGAAAAAGTATGTCTGCTCTGTAGCTGAAAATCCAAGGCTGGGGCTTCAAGTTCTGGCAAGAGATTGATTGATGTGGAGAAGGTAATCAAAGATCTAGTAGGGAACAGATGGAGAGCGATACAGAGGTGTAAAAAGAATATATGGAAAGAGAGGGGGGTTTGATCGAAGTTGTTTACTTTTCTATTTTTTTCCCTCTTTTTTTTATTATTATTCCATGAGTGGAATGGAATGACTATTCCATTCATTAAAGTAGGGAATAACTTTTCCAGCTTGATGTTAGAAAAGCTATTCCAAGGGAAAACATTCTAACATTATTTTTTGGATACCAAACACAGAAATATGCTAGAATGGGAATGGATTCCATTCCATTCCTATGCACCAAACATGGCTTAAGATGTTGGCCTAATGATAATTAGTCTCACTCTTGATGAATTAAAGTTATCATTACATAAAATAGTGTTCATCACTATCTCAAGATTTAGAGCAACTGCTTAAAGTGAACATAAGAAATACATCAATGTGGATAGCATAGCTTACACGTGTTTCTTATTACTGTCCGTTCAGTGTCTACCACACCAACACTTTAGATTTAGAGTCTACTACTCTAATGATTGAGATAAATTATTCTATCATATTAAAAATCTAAAATGTTACAATCTTTCAATTGAGATATTCCCATCTCATCACTGATTGTGAACAAATCTAGATTAATCAATACTGAGATTCATATCTCCTGTGTATGAAACACTTTTATGCATATGAATTAAGTTCATTAATCAATCAAAGATTACATTCATCATATGAAATACATGCATCCAGAAGTAATAAAGAAAACTTTAGATAAACTAAATATGAATTCTCTATTAAAACAAAATTAGTTCATCATCTAATAAATGACTAGGCCATACATCCTAACACTCGTAGGCAAAACATTTTACGAAAGGGGTGTAGTAAACCCCTTTGGTAGCTAGAAGAGAAAAATAGGCCATTTGACCCGCAACCCCCAGCTCAGGCCATGATCTGCTGGGTCTAGATTCTGCCGTGATTGGTTCGTGCCATTTTAGGACGTTTTGGATAGTTTTCGGGAGCCCTAAAGACCTTTTGGATAATTTTTGGAGAGAATTAAATCAATTAGGTTAAAATTTGGTTCAATTTGAATTCTCCAAGATCAAGTTAGGTCTGTTTAAAAATTGTTGCTCCGAAATGAATTAAAATGGCGTGGGCCAGCCAAGTCTTTTGCCTGACACTTGGAAGAACCACTAGGATGGATCCTCCTATCATTTTTTGGTATGAGGAATCCAAAAATACCATCGGCATGACTCCCAAACATTTTTATGAATTTATAAAATGTTAATAATTTTTTGAGTCTCGGATTTGCACGGATCTCCTAAGGTTTGTTTTGTTTAGACCTAATTATGTCATCATCTCAAGAAACATGCCCATTCTTCTGCAATTTGAGGATATTCTGACTTCATTTGGAGGCTTAAATGGTGTCTGGTGTGCCGGTAACTTCCTTCTCATCGTTAGGAGCCATTTTGAGTTAATGGGGCCTGGATGACTTCTAGAGCAGTATTTTAGTTATTCTGAGCTTTGTTTTATGTCCTCTCGCCTGTTCTACAAACTCCTGTATTTTTTTGTACATTTCTGATTTGATTTGGGTATTTTGGTCGATACCATCTTTCGGGTGTGCTACTTTGACTATTGGACCGAACTGACCCTTGATTTTGACTTCTAGATGCTTTGTTGATGCAGAGGGTCCTCAATTTAGTGTTTTGGATTTGTCTGTATAATTTGGTGGGCTTCTGCCCTAATTGAAGCCTTCAGCCTGACTTCTCCATTTTAAAGGGTCTTGATTGCCATTTTGCTTATTGTTCGCTCTTTGTTGAATTTCGGCACTTTGACATAGCCCCCAATTAAAAGAGATTAATTAGTAAAGCACTGTTCAACTAAAAACATTAAATATTGTAAATTTTAATTAATGGAGCAAAACTGGGGTGTCTACATGGATATACTAGAATTTTTACCCAAAAAAAAAAAAGAAAAAAACCATAAAAAGAGAAAGAGAAAGACTCATAGAGATACTAACCCAGTTCAAGTTTCAAAACCTTTTAAAAAAGCAAATACATGTATACTAGAGCTTTTAGCCAAAAAAACAAATCCTATAAAAAATTCCAATTCAACTTAGAAAAAAAAAAAAAAAGAACACACACACACACAAAGAAAAAGAAACATAGAAATAAAAAAAATTAATCAATATGCAACCGAAAAAATTAGAGAGAGAGATTGCAGACATATAGATATCTATAATTTAACAGATATATATTTATATATGGCTCTTAAAATGGAAATAAAAAAATTTGAAAAATAAAATAGCAGGTAAATTCTATCACTCTTTTCTAATTGTTAATAGTTGTAAAAGAAGTAAACCTCTAAAAGAAACAATTTCCTTTAACATAAAATTTTTCTCTCCATTCTTTCCAACTACTTGTTTTTCGGATTAAGGGTTTCTAGAGTTAAAATACAATTTTAGAAATTGAGCTTGCATTTTCAACTTTTAATTCTCATCAAAAGTCATCCAACGGGGTTAAATTAACATATTTTTATTTATTTTATGAGCTTTTATAAGAATCCAAAAGGTTGAAAATACTACTTCAACCTCAAATTATATTTCAATTTCAGGATCTCGTAGTCCGCGTTTTCTATAGCTTTTTTCAACTTTCAAAAAAATATAAGAAGAGAAAGTGAGAAAATAGATATACTAACACTTTTACGCCCCCAAAAAAATCCCCCTAAAATAAATCTTAGTTCAACTTTCAAAAGCTTTACAAAAGATATATATATATATATATATATATATATATATATATATTAGAATTTTTAGCCCAAAAATCACACAAATATATTAATATCTATAATTTAACAGGCATTTATATTTCATTTACATTTATATATGGCTCTAAGTATGCAAATAAAATTTAAGACAAATAAATATACTAGAATATAAAAAAAAAAAGAGAGTAGAAAAATTTAGAGAGACATATAAGCATGCCTCCGAAGTCTAGCCGTGTTAGTTAATGGGTTTACTCCTTACATAGACAATGCAAGTTTAAATCCTGTGACTTAAAATGGAGATATGGTTGAGGGGCTAACCAATTGTCCTCCATTTTACACACTGGCTATGCAGTTTTTTAAGAATTATAATAAATCGGTGGAGTTCCAGGTCATTATAAAAAAAAAAAAAAAAGACATGTAGGCTTACTAAAATTGGAAAAGCAAAAGTTGGTATGCCAAAAAAAAAAAAAAAAAGAAAAAAAAATCTACATAGTGGCATATACAGGTATAATAGAATTTTTAATAAATATATATAATTAAAAATTTTCAAAGAAAGAGAGACAAATATAGCGAAACATTTATAATTTATAGGCATAAATATTTCTAAAAGTACTTTAAAAAGCGACATCAGTTGCTTAATTTTTTTTGGATAACTTACACCTAAACCCCTTAAACATTAGGCTAATTACACCTAGACCTCCTGAACATTTGAACCTTATACTTAGATCCCTTATTCTTAAATGTTTGTAACACTTAGGTCATTCCGTTAATTTTCTCTGTTAACTGCATTGTAAAATGACGAAAATGCCCCTATCCCATTAGCAATACTCAGGAGGTCTATATGTAATTAACCTAATGTTTAGGGGGTATAGGTGTAATTTATTCTTATTAAAATGGTTTATTTTATTAAAATATTTCATTAAATTATATCAATTTTATTAAATCTAATAATAATTTATTATTAAATTAAGTTATAATGATACATTTTATTAAAACTAATTATTCTTAAAAGTAAATATTTATAACATTAAATTAATTAGTTTAAATATATTTTATTAAATTAATTAATCAAATAAATTTTAAATATATTTTATTGAATTCAATTAATTTATATTTTTAATAAAATTATTTATTTTATTTAGATAAAATTAATTACTATAAATAAAATTATATCACCAAACATATATATGTTTTTATTTGTATTTTAATAAAATTATATATTTATGTTTTTAGAAATATCCAGTAAATATTTTTCAACTGGGTATGGTTCAAAAATGATTGTTTTACAAATGTTTTTTATCTAAAAATTTATTGTTTTTAATTACATCGATCCTTAAATATATTGAACTAATTCTTTAAATTATTTTTTCTTAAAAATTTACTCTCACTAATAAAAATGTTTCAAATTATAGTAACTACTTAATTACATATTTTTTCTTATTTTAATTTTATTTTTAACATCTGATTAAAGCTGTGCTAAATGAAAAATTAAATTAAAAAGACTTGGCATTTAAAACATTTAAAATAATTAATTTTTTTATTTTTACTATTTAATTATTTTTAGATATATTTTTCTTCGATCAGACTCAATTTTAGTGGAAGATTTAAAAAAAAATTAGTAATTTTTAACTTTTATCCTATTGTGATCAAAATAATATTTATAATTTACAAAAATTAAAACCACATAAACATTAAAAATCGAACTAATAAATATCTATTTTTATTAATTAATAATTTTTTAATTTTATCCTATCATGTTCAAAATAATTTTTATAAATTACAAAAACTAAAACTATAATAAAAATCAAAAATTGAATTAATAAATATCAATATTTTTGTTTTATTAATTATCTTTTTTAAAAAAGTCTTCTGCTAAAATCGAGTCTAATTGAAGAAAAATATATTTAAAAATAATTAAATAATAAAAATTAAAAAAATTAATTATTTTAAATTTTTTAAATGCAAAGTCTTTTTTAATTTAATTTAATTTTTTATTTGACACGGCTTTAATTATATAATTAAAAATAAAATTTAATTGAGAAAATTTTGTAATTAAGTAATTAAAATAATTTGGAACATTTTTATTAACGAGAGTAGATTTTTAAGGAAAAATAGTTTAAATGACTAGTTCAATACATTTAAGGATAGATGTAATTAAAAATAATAAATATTTAGATAAAAATATTTGTAAAACAATTGGTTTTGGGCCATACCTAGTTAGAAAGTGTTTACTAGATATTTTTAAAAATAAATAAAACATAAATATGTTTGGTGATATAATTTTATTTACAGCAATTAATTTAATTTAATTAATTAATTTAATAAAATATATTTAAATTAATTAATTTGATGTTATAAATATTTATTTTTAATAATATTATTTTTAACAAAATGTATCATTATAACTTAATTCAATAATAAATTATTATTAGATGTAAAAAATTAATATAATTTAATATAATAAACCATTTTAATGAGAATAAATTACACATAGCCCCCCTAAACATTAGGTTAATTACACGTAGATCCCTTGAGTGTTGCTG
Source organism: Vitellaria paradoxa (assembly GCA_019916065.1). Classification (NCBI taxonomy): domain Eukaryota; kingdom Viridiplantae; phylum Streptophyta; class Magnoliopsida; order Ericales; family Sapotaceae; genus Vitellaria; species Vitellaria paradoxa. The sequence continues at coordinate 23,059,702 of CM034236.1, forward strand.
ATGAGGTAAGGATATTTTCGTCATTTTACAATGCAATTAACAGAGAAAATTAACGGAATGATCTAAGTGTTACAAATACTTGAAAATAGAGGGTCTAAGTGTAAAGTTCAACCATTCAAGAGGTTTAAGTATAATTAACTTAATGTTCGGGGGTCTAGGTGTAATTTACCCTTTTTTTAGGCTGTCTTAGTTAAAATTGACATCGCTGGAGAGTAGGGGTGTAAATTGGGCCGACCCGGCCCAACCTGACCTGGGAATTTGGGCTGACCCGCCCATGTTGCCCAAGCCGATCTTTGGGTCGGGTCAGGTCAAGGGTCACACCCCCCACCCCAACCGACCCGACATATTTTTAATATTTTTTTTATTTTTTTTAAAGAAAATAAAAAAATAAAACTCAAACAAACACATTAAAATCATTATTGATAAAAATTAAAGTTTATTACACAATAACCAATTACATAATTAACATTAAATTTAAAATTACAATTTATAAATGTAGATTTATAAAAAAATAAATAAATGATAGAGTAATTAATAGGTGCATCACTTCACGTCTTATACATCCCAATTAGGTTGGCACTTATAAGAGTGACTATCATTTGCAAATATTACTCTATCTATACATAATTATTATTCATCACTAGATCCACTAGCGTGTACTTCTCTTTCACTTAAATACATTGCATCAAAATCAAGGGCAAGTTGCTCTTTTTCGGCATCTTCCTGTTGTCTATTTTCTGCAAGATATCAATCTCATAAACACATCAAGGTTTCTACTGTCGGAGGGGCCAGTCGACTCCTAAATTGACTGATAACGCGTCCACTAGCACTAAATGCTTGCTTGGATGCTATGATAGAAACTAGAAATGCGAGTATATCACGAGTTAAAGCTGAAAGAGTTGGAAACTTTAATTGTTATCCCTTCCACCAGTCTAAAAGACTGAAATCATCTTCATTTTCTATTGGAGGTGTACTGAGATAACGTTGGAGGTCGGATGAATTTGAATTTGCACTTGTTGATGCATCTGTCCGTCAGGATGTTATTCTTCTCCAAATGGACGTATTGCCACCAAAGTCACGGTGAGAAGAGGACGTTGTGGCCATAGTTGGTTAGACAGTTGTACGATTGCTATCATACCGACCCAATAAAGTTTGCATTTCCTGTTTAATTTGATATAATTGTTCTTGGGCACTTTCATGCCCATATATCATCTCTAATAATTGAAAGAAAAGATCTTCTTTATACCTAGGGTCTAAAATAGTAGCAATACCAAAATGTATGGGAAGTGGGTTAAAATATTTATCAAAATTTTCCTTCATTACAACAACCAAAGAAGAATAATATTCTTGGGCACCATATTTGTTAAAAATTTCATCAATAACCCCTAATTGATAAATAACAGTAGAAGATGTAGGATAATAAATTTCACAAAATATTTTAGTAGCAACATCAAAAACATGTAAAAAAATCTTTATAGAAAATTGCATTTGCCCAATCAATTGGCTCAATACTATATAATCCAACAGCATGATTACTTAAAATAAATAAATCAATTACTTTTTGATATTCAATAGCAACTTTTAACATTATATAGGTTGAATTCCATCTTATATTAATTTCCATTGGTAATTTTCTAGGCTTTAAACTAATTTGATTGCATATGCCAGCAAATAGACTAATTCTTTTTGGAGAGCTCATGACACAAACTATAGCTCTTTTTATTTTTACAATAGGAGATTCATAAATGTTCAATCCATCATTTACAATTAAATTAAGTATATGGGCACAACAACGACCACGAAATAATGGACCATTTGCAGACAAAGCATTATTTAAATAATTAAAACAAACATCATTATATGAAGCATTGTCTAAAGTAATAGAAAACATTTTTGTAGATAATTGCCACGATGCAAGTTCATGCAAAATAAGTTCCCCCACGGTGAATCCAGTGAATGGTTGTTCAACTAATTTAAATGAAATAATGCGTTTATTTATTTTCTAATTTTCATCAATATAATGGGCAGTTATACAAAGATATTCAATATCTTGGTAAGATTTCCACATATCGGCGGTCAAGCAAACATTTCCTTCAAATTTAGTGAAATAAGTTCTTAATTCATTATTTTTTGATTCAAAATATCGTAAAACCTTATTTTTTGAAGTATTTCTTGAAAAACTGCGATATTATGGTGCAAAACTTTCATGAATAAATTCTTTAAAATGTCAATCTTCACTCATTGTAAAGGGTTGCTCATCTTTAACAATATATCTAACTAAATTATTTTGTACTCTTGTAGGGTCATAAGAAAAAATATTTAAATTACCCCCTTCATTACCTAATTGAGTTTGTGTTGTACATGGAAAATATTGATCAATTAAACTATTAATGCGAGGATCTTGTTAATGCCTTCTATTTAAATGTCTTTTTAAATGACTAGTTTCAGATGTGTTTCTACCATCTAATAAATCCCCACAAATAACGCATTTAACCTTATGCATTCCATCATCACGTGAAATTTTAATAAAAAAATCCCATGCTTTTGAAGTGCCACGCTGCTGTTGGCCGTGACGGAAAGATGATGCACCAACATCACCAGCTGTGGTAGTAGGTGTTGGTATTTCTGGACCTTGTGGATGTGGTGATGTAAATTGTTTCATTTGTTCTTGAGGGGGAAAAGAGATTGAGTCTCCACCCTCCAAATCAAAAAAATGAGTGTCCCGTGGATCCATTTAGAAAAAATAATTTAATTAAAAAAATTAAATTATGAAAATTAAAAAATGTATGTATGCAAATTAAAAAAATAATTAAAATACTAACTTGAAATAATTTGCAACCTTGAATCACTTGATCTTGATTCTTGAAATCTTGACTTCAAATTTGACAAAATGGAATGCACTTGAGCACTATTGAAGAGCACACTTGAGTGTTGGAGAGCACAATTGAAGAGCACACTTGTGCACAATTGGAGAGAAATTTTGTTAATTTTTTGTGAGGGGTGAGTGAATATGAGTGTTGGGTATTTATAATAGAAGAGGGTGGAAAAATTTTGTAATTTTGTAGAATTTATTTGGAATTAAAAAAAAAAAAGAGAAGAAGGGAGATGTTCTGCGGCTTCTGCCAAGTAGAACGGTAAAACAAATTAAAGGAAAGGGGCAAGGGGGGTGTTGGGCACTGCCTAGTGCCTAGCAAAAAAATAAAAAAAAAGAAAAAAAGCCGTTCTGCCTAAATAGAACGATAAAAAAGAAAGAAAGGAAGGGGGGGTTGGGGGTCACAGGCTGGGGGTGGGGCGGGGCGTTATGGGTCGGGTCGGGCTCGAGCAGGGTCAAGGGTGACCCAAGTCCGGACCCAGAGGGGAGGGGCGGGTCAGCCCTGGGTTGGGCCATTTCCGGGCCGGGTCGGGTCTCGGGCCGACCCGACCCATTTACCTCCCTACTGGAGAGGAGGCGGGCTTTGGGACAGAAGGAAGGAAGAAAAAAAGGACATGGATGAGGAGACAGTGAAGAGGTACTTGGAGAAAGATGGCGGCCAAAATTCAGCAACCATCGATGGACTGCCTTCTAGATTCTTGGAGCCCTTGGTCCTTCAAGACCTCCGCATCGATCTCGTCGAGCCCGGACGCATCATCTGCTCCATGGAAGTCCCTCAACGTTTACTGGTACATTACATACCCATCCATCCATCCATCAATCATCAACCCTTTCCTTCTTTCTTTCTTTCTTTCACTGTCTTCTACGAGACTTATAACTCAATTTGGTATTCTTGATTTTGTGTTCATGGAATTTTGATTGACGGTCAAACTCTGATGAAGAACACTGGGAATTTCTTGCACGGCGGAGCCACAGCCACCCTTGTTGACTTGGTTGGTTCGGCTGTTCTTTACACAGTGGGTGCTCCCGACCCAGGTGTTTCCGTGGAGATTAACGTCTCTTACATGGATGCAGCTTATCTTGGTGTGCGTACTTCTAATTTTATTCTATTCTATAATCTTCTCTTTATTATCTATGCTATGCTCTGTGTGTGTATGTGTTTCATAAGCCCGTGTTCTTTGAATTAGAGATTCATTTCTATGTTTTTACTGTGAATAAATAACTATTGTGTATAAACACCCACGTTTAATGTGTGCTGCCTGCCATGTGTTTTAAGGTTTGCCACAATTAACATTGGTGCGCGTAGAATTGAGTCAATCATCATTTTTTTCCTTGAAAAGTTGTTCTATAACTTCTTGAACTTTAATTCTGAATTGTATTTTAATGCGGAACCTTGATATTGATCACGTAGGTTGACATTTTTGGTGCAAAAACCTCTGTTAAGCTATGGCCAAATGTCCACAGGATGTCAATTATATTGGTAATTCGAGAGACAACAACTTGACACTCAAAATGATTATCAATGAGCAATGTGGGTTTTTTGTTGCACTAGGAACTGATACTCTATTGGAAACAGAAGGAAAGATCCTACAATAGTACCCTCTTTGTGTTCTTATAGCTGGTGATGTTGGGCTTCACTTTACCATTGGCATTCAACTGCCTTACAGGACATCCTTCTAGATTGCAAAGAATGTGATTCTTGGTTTCCTTTTGGATGAAATCAAGCTAGAAATTATATGTGTGATCTGTCAACTTCAAATTGGTTATGGTCCATCTTTTATTAACCATGGAAACTATATTAGCCAGAAGATAAAAGTATTGGGCTGTTCTAGAGTTTGAGGCTTTTAGCTTATGTTTCAATTGACTTAATAATAATATAAGATTAATCAAAATGTTGGATTCGTAACACCCACTTCTAAATACCATAAGCTTAGTTGTAAAGCATTTTACTTCTAATATATGATTTAGCGGATATTTTTTCCTTCTCAACTATTGACATGTCAATGTGTTGTCAAAGCAACAGCATTTAATGGATTTCTTGTTCAGTTTTATCATGTCCTCATTTTTTTACTATGATGGTATTATTCTTTTAGCAAACCTCAGGTCCTCACTGAAAGTTCCTTATTATGCGCTATTGGTTTAGTGTTCTACTTCTATTTGTTGTATATTGATAACTACATAGTTAAAAATCATATTCATTGGAAAACCAAGTAGTAGGAAGCCTTTTTTTTTTTTCTTGTATCATATTCAAGAGTTTGTAGTTTCTTATAGTTGATGTTCGCCTTGCAAATAATATAAAAATAAACAAATGACTAGGTTTGTGAAGTATGATCATAAAACTAATTGGTAACTTTAGTGACTAGGTTTGTGAAGTATGATCATAAAACTAATTGGTAACTTTAGTGACTAGGTTTGTGAAGTATGATCATAAAACTAATTGGTAATTTTACTCTAAAATTGGGTAACATGCCACTAATGGGACAGGGCTGGCAAAGCAAAAGTTGGAGCGTATATGGGGCGAAGTTAAAGCTCAAACCCGAGTAGGGTTCAAGATAAGGTAAAGTTTAAGTCACAGTTGAGAGTAGAGATGGAATGGAATGGCTTAAAACTCAATTGGGTTGTCAATGGTTGTATTTATACTCATAGATAAAGACTGCACTGATTAGATATATCACCTCTGGACTAAATATATAAATACAGAGATGTATGAATGGCAGAGATACATGAATGTACATTAATACACAATGTCTCTGAATATATCTAACACACTCTCTCAAGTCAGAGCGTATATATCATACGTTCCAAACTTGTTACAAATGTGTTTAACTTGAGGACCAAGCGCTTTAGTGAATAAGTCTGCAAGTTGGCCTTTTGACTTAACAAGTCCTGTCTTGATGATGTTCTGTAATATCTTCTCTCTGACAAAAATGATAGTCTACTTTAATGTGTTTTGTTCATTCATAGAATACTAGATTGGAAGCAATATGTACTGCAACTTGATTATTACATAATAGATTCATAGACTGTAAATGATGGACTCCCAATTTTTTCAACATTTGCCGTATCCAGATTAGCTCACATGAAGTGTGAGCCATAGCTCTGTATTCTGACTTTGCATTAGATCGAGCAACTATAGTTAGTTTCTTAATCTTCCATGATGCTAGATTTCCTCCAACAAAGACACAAAAACTAGTAGTAAAGCGTCTGTCTAATAGTGAACTTGCCTAATCTGCATCTGTATAATCCTCAATGGAAGTATGACCATAATTTGAATGGAAGTATACGAAGGCAAAAAGGTGAGTAGATGGAATATAATTTTCTGTTTAGTCTAAGAATACCCAGAAAGTAACAAAGATTTCTTGTAGAGAACAGTTCTCTAATAATAATTTTATTAATGAAAAATTACCAGAGAGCGCTGTAGGCTTATAAAGTTTAAATAAAGAGAAATCCTAATAAAATATAACCAAAATTATGGAACAAAATAATGTAAAATAAGGAAACAAATAACTATTAACTCTAAAAAGATATTTAAGCTAATTAATATAACAAATAACAAATAACTAAGTTAATTAATATACTTACCCCCCCCCCCCCCAAAAAAAAAATAAGCTAATTAATATATTCTAAGAAGATATTTACAAATAGAAGTAAATGTTCTAAAACTAATCCTAATTAAAATTGATATCTAAATATGATTTTTTGATGAATATCTAAACCAAATAAGAAACTTCCTTAATAGAATATTATGATATTTTTTAGCTTGCATCAGCTCCTTTAAATGTCTCAAAACCCTAATAACTGCATTCCAGGGAGAATTTTGAGGAGATTCTAGAACTAGCTAATTACAGTCATAGGAAAAGAAATGTCCTGCCTTGTTACTGTCAAATAGTTTAATTTCCCTACTAATCTCCGATATTGATTGGAATTTTCTAGCAAAGTCACCTTATCTGCAATGAGCTTTGTATTAGGACCTGTCGGAGTATCAACTGGTTTAGATCCTAACATACCTGTCTCAGTAAGTTTAGAACATAATTCCTTTGTAATAAAGCAATACCTTTACTCCCCAAAAAATATTTTAGTGGCCTTAAATCATTAGTCTTTTATTTCTTCTGGAGGAAGAGATTCACTTCAGTAATGACTATGTCATCTACATAAACATGAAGTCAGATCTTCCCATAGGTAGAATGTCGATAGAATATGGAATGATTAACTCTACAACGGATCAGGCCGAATTTGGTAATCATAGTACTGAACTTGAACCAAGCGTGGTGAGATTGTTTGAGATCATATAAGGACTTTCTAAATTTATATACTAGCCCATACTCCCCCTGAGTAATAAATCCAAGAGGTTGTTTTTTATAAATTTCTAACTCCCCCTGAGTAATAAATCCAAGAGGTTGCTTTTTATAAATTTTTAACTCCCCCTGAGTAATAAATTCAGGAGGTTGCTTTATGTAAATTTCTTTCTCTAGATCACCGTGTAAGAAAGTATTTTTTACATCTAGTTGGTGAAGAGACCAATTATGGGTGGCTGCCAACGAGAGTAACATGTGAACAAAGGTGATCTTAGTAATAGGAGAAAAAGTATTAGAGAAATCCAAATCATAGACTTGTGTATATCATTTATCAACTAGATGAGCTTACAACCTATCAAGAGAACCATCATGGTACACTTTAATAGTATAGACCCAGCGACACCTGACACAAGACTTCCGAGGAGGAAGTCGAACCAAGTCCCAAGTTTCATTAACTCGAAGAGTAGATATCTCATCTTCCATCGTAGAGTGCCAACTAGGATGAGAGAGAGCTTCATGCACGAAGCTAGGAATAGAAATGGAGGATATCGAAGAAACAAGGGCATGGTATGAGGATGATAAGGCATGGTAAGAAGCAAAGTTAGAAATAGAATGAGAGGTACAAGTTCGTTTACCTTTGTAGAGAGCAATGGGTAAGTTATCGTCACTTATAGTATCTGGAGATTCAAGAGAAGGTAGTAGAGCAATGGAAGCAGTAGGAGGTTCAACTACCTTACGTTTGGTGTAAACCTATAACTTAGATCGACCAAGTCACCCTGGATTGGGTAGAGAATTTGGAGGAAAACTGGGGAAGACTGATAAGGGAAGACTGTCTCATCCAACGAAGTGGGAGAAGAAGACTCAGGAAAAAAAAAGGTGTAGTTTCAAAGAAGGTAACATCCATACAAATAAAGCATCAATGAAGGGATGGATTGAAACAACGATGCCTTTTTTGGTGCCTGAAATACCCAAGACAGATACATTTTTTTTTTTTGGTAAGTAAGGTTATATTTGGATTAATGGGAGAATTTTACATAGTCTTGAGGGCATACTCTTGTATTACAAAAGCTATACATCATGCTCAATACAAAAATTTGGGATTCCCCAATTTATACAAATGATTACTTTCAAATTGGTATTTTTAATCTTACTTAGTTGTGATACCTTCAGTTGAATTTCATGCTTGATTCTTCCCACTATGGTAGACACTGTAGAGGAGATCCCTTTGAAAATTCTTGTATTTCTTTCTATCTATATGTGGCATATCATAGCAGCCCATGCCAACTTTCTCATTATATTGGCAAAATTCTTCGCACTAAAATATCCAATGGGCCATTTGATTTCAGCATTCCAGGTTTGATTACTTCAGTTAACCATGCAAAGATTACTAATGATGCATCTAATTTCTTTAGAGAATGGACATTTGAAAAATAGATGATTTATGCATTCAGCTTCTTCTCCACATTGCAGACAAACATTAGAGTGAATTAGGCCCCAACTGAGTAGCTTTAGTATTTAGCTTTCTTTTAATAGCCAACCAAAAAATGAAGCTATGCCTTGGAATGTGTTTGGGGAACCATAACAATTTGTGCCATTGTACCTTAGGATATTGCTGCCTTAATGCCTCCCATGTTAGAGTTGTCCTATACTTTCGATCCTTGGATGCCAGCCACATTAACTCATCCTTTCTGTTGCCATTTGGTAAAAAATCAGGTGGGTTATGAGTTATCACCTCCTGGAGTTCCATGTTGAGGGGAATGGCTATGACCAATTGTTGCCTCTGATTATAGCTGAAACCTTTGAATCAGTTGGGAGACCTGCGTCGTATGCAATTCTTAGCCTATATTTTGGGATGAGAGGCCCAAGAGGGTGCCAATTACTAAACTACAAGGAAGTACTTTCTCCATTGCCAATTCGATATTTGCAAAGTGAATGAGCAACTTTCCTGAGTTTTAAGAGTTTTTGCCATGCCCATGAGCAGTCCTTGGGGATCTTTATTTGCCAAACGTCTTTGTTTTTGAGTAAGTGTTTTGTGCACCATTGACCCCATAATGTATTTGTCAATCCCACATTGAAGTTGGTGAACAAAAGCTACGCATCTGAATATCTAAGGAAGAAGAGGAAATAAGGATTGTGTGGGGAATGAAAGAGAGTGAGGAATGAAAGAGAATGGGCATTCGATTAATGACACGCAGTGAGGATAGCATCACTCCAAAAAATCCGAGGAACTTTCATTTGAAAAGGAAGACGGCGTGCAATCTCAAGAGATGAAGGTTTTTTCTCTCAGCGACTCTGTTTTGTTGTGGAGTGTGAGAACAAGAGAATTGATGAAGCATTCCGCGGAAAGACATAAAATCAGTGAATGGTTTAAAAAAATACTCTCTTGCATTATCATTGTGAAAAATTTTAATGGGTTTTCCAAATTGGATTTGTATTTCAGTATAGAAAGATTGAAATATGGAAAATAACTCAAAATGGTCTTTCATTAAAAAGAGCCAAGTTGTTTGGGAGAAATCATCCAAAAATGTAACAAAGTATTGAAAGTTAAGTTTTGAAACAACACGACTTGGACCCCAAATATCTGAATGCACTAAATCAAAAGATTGTAAAACCTTATTATTGACTCGATAAGAGAAGAAAGCACAATGATGCTTTCTTAATTGACAAGACTCACAATATAAAGATTGCAATTGACTCAAACTAGGGACCATGGACTTTAAATTAGTTAAGGATGGTTGACCAAGGCAATAATGAATCTCCAAAGGTGAGGTTACGACAAAATAGGCAGTAGAAGTTTGCTCACAACTTGCATCAAGATAGTAAATCCCTTTAGCTTCACGTCCTCCACCAATCTTCTCATTTGTCTTCAAATCCTGAATAATGAAAGAATGAGTAAGAAATGTTACCGTACAATTTAATTGGTAATTGAGTTTACCAACACACATAGGGTTGAAAGGAAAGAAAGGGAAATAGAGAACTGAAGATAAAGGTAAAGTGGGAGAGAGATGAGTCATACCAATCCCATTGACCGGGTTACCATAACCATTAGCTGTGGTAATAGGAGGAATGGTAGAGGAATATTTGATTTGAGAAAATAAACTGGATGTTCCAGACATATGGTCGGATGCATCGGAGTCTAGAATCCACAGGGCAGGAGAATAGAGATAAACAAGTAATGGAGTTGTCTCTGTTGTCTCTGTGCGCCAACGATGCAAAAGGAAGAGATGCCTGTTAAGCGGCCTGAAACTGAAGGATCTTGGAATACTCCTTGTTGGAGATAGTCACTGGTGGAGTATGATGAATCTCACTGCTAGGAATCATATTAATGGGAGTAAAAGATGCCTCAACAGTAGCAGCATGTGCCATTTGAGTAGGCTTCCCATAAAGCTTCCAACATTTTTCTTGAAGATGACCCATCAGTCCGCAATGTGATACCATGTTAAGAAGTCCAATAATACATTAAAGGAGGGGCCTTAACCTTAAAACTTGGGTGTTAAGATGAAAGTTCATCTCTTATATGGGAGAAATAATTTTTTTCATGGATTGATGTGGGACAACTTCTAAAAGGCCCCTCATGTTGGCCCGCATGGACATGGGCACATCGTAAACTATAGCAAAGCCCAATTGAAAACATGTTGGCCCACATGGACATAGGCACAACCTAGACTATAGTGAGACTCAGTTGAAAACCCGTTGGCCTGCATGGACACAGGCAAATCGTGTACTATAGTAAGACCCAGTTGGAAAGCCACTTTGATACCATGTTAAGAATAGAGATGGAATGGAATGGCTTGACACCCAATTGGGTTGTCAATGGTTGTATTTATAGTTATAGATAAAGAATGTACAGACTAGATACATTACTTCTATTAGAAATATGGTAGGATAGATATATGGTAGGTAGATTATTGTGATTTATTCTTTCCTAATTTAGATAATTGTAATTTTAATTATTTCCTAGTTTGTATAGGTATCTCTGTGTATAAATAGATACTATAGCACAAGTAATGAATTAAGACATTCCATTCAATTTTTCTGAATGTTTTCATGGTATCAGAGCTGATGATTGACGATTTTAGGTGGCAGACTCAAAACTGATTTAGTCGGCTTGCACGGAGACTCTCGATGGAGCGAAAAAAATCCAAGGAGGCTCTCGATGGAGCAAGGATGCAGGCGAGCCCACTACATGGAGGCTCTTGATGGAGTAAAAAGGGGATGGTTCTCGATCATTGGAGTGTGTGATGAAAAAATTCAAAAGCCCATGGTTAAATCGGTGTTGGAGAGTCAAGTGGATCAAATTGGCCGCTGGGAGGGGGGGGAGCAAGGCTCAATGCATGGTTCACACATAAGGGAGAGATTGTTAGGAACATGTGTGAAAGTTGAGTACTACATCGAATAAGTAGAAAATAGCTTAGACCTTAATATACAATTGGGTGGCTCACCACTTGTAAGGCTTAGCCTTTTAAGTGAATATGGGCCATTTAATGTATATTGGATTTGTGTGATGTGGTATAGATTCCATGGATACTCCACAATAGGTTGGGCCTACGCGCACGCGAGAAAACCTCAGGTGGATTAGACTCCCAACAAGTGGTATTAGAGTTAGGTCGAGGTCATCATCAGATAGACGATCCACCACTGGATACTGCATTTTTGTTGGAGATAACCTTGTTTCATGGAAGAGCAAGAAGCAGACAGTGGTAGTAATATCAAGTGCAGAATCAGAATACAGAGCTATGGCTCACACTTTATGTGAGCTAATCTGGGTACAAACTTTGATGAAAAAATTGGAGTTCTTCACTTACAACCAATGGAATTGTTTTGTGATAATTAAGCTACAATTCATATCGTCTCTAATCCAGTATTTCATGAAAGGACTAAACATGTTGAGGTAGATTGTTATTTCGTTAGGGAGAAGATTCTACAGAATACCATCAAAACTGGTCATGTTCGATCTGAAGACCAACTAGCTGACTTGCTCACTAAAGCTCTTGGTGGGTCTCAAGTTAAGTATATTTGTAACAATCTTGGAACATATGATATATATGTACTTCAGCTTGATAGAGAGTGTCAGAAATATGGTAGGATAGATATATGGTAGGTAGATTATTGTGATTTATTCTTTCCTAATTTTGATAATTGTGATTGTAGTTATTTCCTAGTTTGTATATGTATCTCTGTATATAAATAGATACTATAGTACAAGTAATGAATTAAGACATTCCATTCAATTTTTTTGAATGTTTTCAACCCCTATACTAGATACATCACCCCTAGACTAAATACATAAATACAGAAATACATGAGTAACAGAGATGCATGAATGTACATTAATATACAATATCTCTGAATATCTCTAACGGTCGCCTTGCTTCAAACCACTCCAAAATACCCATTATTTATCTAGATTTCTTGCATTACCTTCTTGTTTCATTTGTGGAGGAAAATCGCTCTTAGGATTGTTAGCCTTACCAACTGTCCCAAAAGCTTAAATCATTCAGAAGATCACATATTAATTCTCTTAAATTATTGTAATGCAGATATTGCAGTATGCCTTCATTTTGCAGCTAATTGAAAAAGTATTATTTTTTTTGGCCATTTTTTCGTAAAAAAGCAAAATATGTGTCCCACCGGTGGTGGTGGTAATTGTTTTTCCTTTTTATTTATTTATTTTTTAAGATATTGTTTTTGTTTAAAAAGTTTAAAAATGATTAAAAAGCAAGTGGAAAAAAAAAAAAACGTTGCCTTTTGAGGTTTTTCTCACCATTTTTTGAAATTTGTTTTTAATATAAAAATTTAATTTTCCATTTTGCCCTTTGCCTTTAGGATTGCCTTTAGGATATATTATATTGCCTAAAAACAAAACTTCAAAATGCTAACCATCTCTTCACCAAATTCCTAAATGATATGAAACAACTTTCCTATCGGCTAGCTTTTTGGGGTGCTTGTATAAAGTAAGTTTTTAATCCAAAAAAGTTCTAAGCTAAATATTAGTGAAGGGTGAATGTGAGAGGTTGTAACATAACTTGGTGCCAATAGGTCAAGTCATCAAGCACCCTAGGTTAGCCCCTTAAGCTAGCAACTAAGTTGTAGGGTTGATTGATGGATCTCATAAGCTAGCATTCTCCCTCCCCCTTCTCCACAACTTCCTCCCCCTTCTCCACAACAAGGTCTCAACTCTCAAGTCTGCGACCTCATTTTGATGCCGATTGTTTTTATCGTAATAATATTAACTCTCCTAAACTCAATATATGTGGTAATATTACTAGAGTTAGAAAAGAAATGAGAGATTAAAGAAGAAAAATGTGATCTTCCTAGCTCCCCTCAATTGTAATTATAATAGAGAAGTACAATCAGAATGTAATCATTGCCATCACTAATGAAAAGGAAAACAAGCTTATCCTAACCATATCCAAATAAAAAATCAAAGTGTATATTCTAACCCTCTCAAGTTGGATGATACAAATCAAAGCTTGAGAAAGAGAGAATCTGATAAGAGGAATGGTGCAATGACTTGATATGAAGATTGGTTAACTAGGAGGACGACCTAATGAAGCGGGCACTTAACTTCTTGCGTAGCAATAAGTCTCGAATGTGGTGGCATTCAATCTCAATATGCTTTGTACGCTCATGGAACACAGGATTGTTGGTAATAAATTTAGCAACTTAATTATCACAGTGCATAGGCTTAAGAGAAGGAATATCCAAACCAAAGCATAACTTAATTATCACAGTGCATAGGCTTAAGAGGAGGAATATCCAAACCAAAGTCATAAAGAAGATAGCAAACCCAAAGCATTTTAGGGGTAGTATGAGCCATAGCTTGGTACTTAGTCTCGGCGCTAGAACAAGCAACAACCTATTGCTTTTTTTGCCATACCATGTGACCAAATTATTCCCAAAAATTACGCAATATCCAAAAGTGGAATGATGATTAGTATGAGTCTCAACCCAATCAGCATCACTATAATCAGTCACTGACAATGAGAAATAACGACAATAAAGAAGGCCACGACCAAGAGAGTGCTTCAAATACCTTTCTGGCAGATAGCCTCAAAATGTGGAAAATATAGAACATGAATAAACTGATTGACCACACTCACAACATAGGTAATCTCTGGATGAGTGACATTAAGATAGTTGAGTTTACACACCAAGTGTCAATAGTAGCTCACATTAGAAAAATGCTCACTAGAATCAACATCTAACTTAGTGAACGAATCCATAGGTGTGTTGGCAAAATGAGCACCTAAAAACCTAGTCTTAGACAACAATTCTAGAACATGCGTTGATAAAGGAAAATATCCTGGTGTAATCTCAATGCTCAGAAAGTGATGAAGGCCACTAAGATCCTTAGTATGGAATTGAGTGCTCAAGTGTTGTTTCAAAGCCATAATACTCGAAGCATCATCGCCAAAAATAATAATATCATCGACATAAACGATCAAGATGATAGTGTCAGAAGAAGAACATATGATAAAGATAGAATGATTAGCAATAAAGCAGGTAAAACTAACACCAAGGAGAGAAGAGCTGAAATGATCGAACCAAGCCTGGAGAGATTATTTCAATCCATATAAAGCTCATTGTAAATGATACACAAGACGCTCTTGGCCAAGAATATGATAACTAGGAGGTTGATCCATGTAGACCTTTTCTTGAAGCTCTGAGAAATGCATTCTTGATGTCAAGTTGATGTAAAGGTCTAGATCGACTAATTGCGATAGCAAGAACACAAACAAAATTAAGTCGAGCAATACGAGAGTATCTAAGTAGCCAATCCCAGACATCTGAGTATATCTTTTTATTGCCAAACGAGCCTTGAGGCACTCAACAGAACAATCAAGAAGATACTTAACAGTATAAACCTAGCGATATCACACAATTTTTTTGCTAGGGAAAGAGAGCAACTTAGGTAAGTTCCCGCATCTAATTTTGATGGGGAGCACTCATTTTTTCATCCATGATGTGTTTCCACTCAAGAATAGAAAAGACATGTATAAGAAGTAGGAATAGAAACAATAAGACAGAAACAAAGGAAGAAAGACAAGGAGATAAATGATGATAATATATAAAATTAGCAATAAGATGGGAAGTACAACTGTGATTACCTTTCCTCAAAGCAGTGGGTAAGTCAGGAGTAGAATTAGGAACCTTATACAAATGTGGTTGCACAAGAACCTCAGACAAAGAAGGGGGATCAGTTGGCAAGCGAAAGATAACTTGTCTATTATGATCACATTGATAAACCTTCTGTAGGGGAGTAGAAGGCTTTAAAGTATTTGAAGACCATATAAAGATTAGGATAGAGGAAATATAGATTGACAAAAAGGGAGCAAGATGAGTTGGAGAAGGTGTCTCCCTCATGATAAGCAATGAGATGACAAGAGAAGAAAGGATTGGACTCGAAAAAGATAACATTGTCACTTACAAAGTAATAGTGAGAGGAGGGATGGTAACACCGATAACTTTTTTGGGTGCTAGAGTACCCTAGGAAGACACACTTACAAGAGTGAAGTGAAAGTTTATCTTAACTAGAGTTGAGAACATGAATAAGGGCGATGCATCCAAAGGTATGAGGGGAGAGGGGGAAACGGAGATCAATTAGGATAAAGAAGAAAACAAGGAGACTTGTTGGACAAAATAAGTGTAGGAACCCGATTAATATGATAACATGCAGTAAGAACTACATCAACTCAAAATGACTTCGGTCACGTGTCTAAAATATCAAACTACGAGCAACATCTAACAAATGATAGTGTTTATGTTTAGTAATGCCATTTTGTTGAGAGGTGCAAGGGCAAGTGCTTTGATGAATGACACCTATATCAATGCAAAAGTTATGAACAACTCTTTGAATGTATTTCAAGGCATTATTAGATAAGAAAAACCTTAATTTTTTTTGTCAAATTGAATAAAACTTTTATCATAGAAACGAGATATAATAGAGGGTTACTCAAATCATGGTTTCATTAAGCAAAAGCCATATCATACGAGAAAAATCTTCAACAAAGATCTCAAAGTAGGAAAAACTATTGACATTGTGAATGTGGGAAGGTCCCCAAGCATTTGTGTGGACTACATTAAAAATGCTGACGCACAACTAACACCATAACTATGAAAAGAACTATAGTGATGCTTGCCAAGCTAAAGCCTCACATTCTGAACTAGACGATGAACTCAAATTATGGATAACTAGCTTTAACCTAACCAAGGACGAATGATCTAGACGAAAGTGTCACTGAAGAGGCAAAATAGAAGTACGAAGTGTTGTAGAGGAAGTGTGCGTTGGGTGACTTTCATGATCAAAATAATAGATGCGATCCTTCTTCTGTTTTGAACCAGTCATCTTTTTTGTCGCGAGATCCTGAAAGACACAAGTAGGAAGGAAAGCTATGGAATAGTTTGTTAGTTTAGTTAGCTGACTAATAGAAAAGAAGTCAAAAAGAGAAATTAGATACGTAAAGACTAGATGGCAATGTAAGAGATGATGATGGGTGGACACATGATGGGAGGAACCATCAACTAACACAATGTTATGATGAGTATGACTAAAATGAGGAAACAAAGAAGAATTATCAAATATGTGGGAACTGGCTTCAGAGTCGATGATCCAAAAATGAGAGGAAGAGGCCACAAGAGCTAGATTACTTGAGTTAGCCAAAGTAGCTGTAGAGGCAATGGGGTGGAGACACGCAAAGACTGAATTAGCTTCTATAGTTATGAAAAAATAGAAGTGAATGTTTTCTAAGAACCAGAAGTGATAGCACTGACATCAACCATTAGAGAGTATGATGATGAGGGGTGATTTGTTGTTTGATGTGGCTGCTCTGGTTTGTAATGGTTCTTCCAACGAAAGGGCTTCATCATGGTTGATACCACCACAAAAGTTGCACTTCCAATCACCTTGACCAAAGGAGTTACCACGTGCATTACAGCCTCCTCGATACCACAAAAAGCATACTAGAAACTACCACCATGATCACTATGATTGTTGACAAGGGCGGAAGAATTAGCAGTAGCAATAGAAGAATCACTGTAGAAGATAGGGTACCCAAGGATGATCATTGTGTACGAGAGTATGCACTAACTACAATAGCTAGTGTCTCCTTGACTTGAATCTGATCCTTAAAATCATGTAATGAAGAATCAAGACGAGCTAAAAAGTTTAACAATTATTAATTCTTCTCAGTATTTCTTCTATTGTGTCAAACTTGTGCTGAAGGGGCGATACTGTAGCAATTGTTCCTATAAACCTTTAAGGTGGCTATAATAGTCAGACAAGGATTTATCACCTTGCTTTGTAGGGACCAACTCCTCCTACAATTTATAAACCCGATAAATGTTCCTTTTCTAAGAATATGACTCGACACTTCTAGACCATTTTAGATGAATCACATAACTTAATGGAGGTAGTAACAGAGTCCTTTAGATTATGCCATGATAAGCCCATAACAATGGTATCCTCGCTCATCCAAACATGATGGTCAGACTCAGTAGATGGAGGAGGATCATTAATAATATACTGGAGTTTATATGTCCCACGCAAGACATTTGTAACCGGATGAGCCCAACTCAAATAATTTGCACTGTACAACTTTTTGGGAGTGATGGATCGAGGGACATTATTTGCTTTTAAGAACATTGATTGCAGTGAGATCTGAGTAGATGAGAACTTGATTGTGCCTTTGTTCTCTGAGATGGCCTAATGAGCAAATCAAACACTAAAGAACAATTGCAGAGCAAATAGATGAACACGACAAATGAAATCAAATGAACACAGTAGATCAAATAAGATTCATAGATGCTAAACAATGCCAATAATCACACAAACATAGTCAGACTTAAGATAGAAATAGATTGAACATTGAGTTAATAGATCCCAGCATTAACAAATAAGGCATGGTAGAAAAATTGGATCTTCAAAATATGACAAAAAATTGGGCTATAACTACCCAACACAAATTTGACATCAATTGAGACTTTAATTATCATATAACAGTGGTAAGGAGACTGCAAGGAATCATCTAGAAGGGGCATACAACATCATAGTAGCTACCTCTAAGTCAAATTTGTTACCTCAAGTTAGATGATCAGTATTGAATAGTAGACATACTACATCAACAATGAATGACTCACGAACAACTTCGAACCTCCAAGATCATCAATGAGACTCCAGATCGTCAATACATTGTAGGAATGCGTCGATTTGCCTTAGACGAGCACCAATATAGGTCACTAGAGACATACTGATGTGGAAGCCAGAAAAAAAAAATTAAATAATTATTATTAGGGTTTTATTTCATTAAGATTAGATTTTATATTAGGATTTTACCTAATTAAAGATTTATTGTATTTTAGGGAAGATTTTATTCAGATTTATTTTAAGTAGGATTTGTTAGAATATTTGCTTTTTTTCTTTATTTTAATAATCTTGAGGATATATTAGCCTATTTAAATGTTTAAGATGATTAGGGTTAGACCCATTGATAAATATGAAAAATTGAGTTATTAAAGCTTCCGTGGCTTGTTCTCCCTCTCCCTCTTCTTTTTTCTTCCCTCTCTCCTAAACTTCTTCTCTCTCTATTTCTCTCTATTTGCAATCTTTCTACCGTCCTACATCACATACCCTATATCCATGTGCCGCCACGAGTTGAAAAGACTAAGCTTGTGGCTATTAGAACAAAGCTCTTCCTAGGGCATGTCGGATGACTATGTCATACCACGTGGATGTTTGCATGTTAGTGACAAAGTGGCAAGGTTTTGGTATTCTCTAGATTATTTTTGAGAGTTCTAGAATGCTCTAAAAAGTTGGGGAATGTTTATAGGGTTTCGGAAGATTGTAGAGTGTTCTTAGGCACTCTAAAATAGTCTAGTATATTCTAGAACCTAGAAGAGTTCGAGAAGATTGTAGAATGTTCTTAGGCACTCTAAATAGTCTATTATATTCTAGATTTCTATAGAATATTCTATAACCTAGAAGAGTTTTTAGGAAGTGTCTTAAATATTCTCGAGTGTTGTAAATATTGTAGGGAATTATGGAGTTCTTTAAAATGTGTAATAGTCTTATAAATATCTTAAATATATGATGGAGGATTTTAGAGGCATAATCCTTATCATTGGATTAATTCAATTCCCATCGTCCGTTGAAGAGGTGTAGTATAAATTGGGCTAAGGTTTGTTCATTTGTATGATCTAAGTTTAAAGCAAGAACTTTGTAAACAAAATCTTAAGCGTTAATGTTATTCCAAGCTCTCTTCTGTGCTGTATTTTCTTCTTTATTCTAGCTTTTGTTGTGCGTATTTGGGTTTTGCTAGATCTCCTAGCAACGGAAAGGCTGAACTCAGCACTACAACAAGAAGAGTGTCTTAAGTATTGCGTTGGTCGAGGTCAAGAAATTCTAAGTCCATGACAGCTGGTATCAGAGTCGAGGTTATATAGGGATGTACCAAGGTTGTGTGGGGATTCTATGCAAGTTCATGGTCATCCACTGAGTCAATATTAGCGAGGGTGCTTGTCGTGCAAAGCTGGGGGTTCAAGGATTTGGGCCAATGCATTCAAGTACTCAAGGGGGATGAGTTTTGAAGGGAGATGCAGAGCCTCTTCACAATCGAGGAAGACTCTTGGGAGAGCCAACATGGGGTTGCAAAGGACTTTCTTGGCCATCTTACACACAATAGGTGTGTATGGGACTATGTGAAAGAGTTCATTAATGCACCATTGGAGGCTTCAAACATGGACAAGGAAGCGATACTCAAGATGTTCATGAATGCTCTTCAACCATGGGCAAGGACAATTGCAAAATAGGGGCGTGCAAATTTGGATGTTGCTATAAGGGGGGTAGGATCCTTAATCGAGTTTAAGTGTCCTGCAAGGTCAATAAAGTTATGGCTAACAAGGGGAAAGGTGGGAGGGAGACACTTTATGGGAGGGAGACACAGTTTAATTGTGTTCTTTATGATGGATTTCATTGAGCTGTAGCTTGCCTAAAGAGGGCTACACTCATTCACCACTCCAAGAGGAGGATGGTAAAGATGATGAGGTGTCAAGGGATGATGCCTGGTTAGTTGGACTAGAGTTACCAAGAGAGGTGCAGTTTGCGTTAGAGAACAATAGGTAGGTTAAGCCAGTCGACGTGCCTAAGGGAGTTCCGTAAGGAGGGAGGTGGATGCTCAGATCGAAATGAGTCAGGTGCTGAACTGTCAGTCTAACAATTAAGAGGATAGCTAAGCCTGAGGTAGAGAAGCTTCAAGGCAATCAAGAGAAGACAAATTGTGGAAAACTCCTACTAGAGATTTTATCGAATGGGAGCTAACTAGGCAAGTTGGGAGCACAAGGATGATCAGATGAAGTCTACAACCTAGCTTATCCAACATTAGAGCGAGGTGGCGACGAGGGCTTCACCAGATTGGGTGGGAAAGAATATCATGTCTCGTCATGTTGGTTTCTACGTGGTGCTATGTTGACGTCTGCATGGTAATGACAAAGTGGCAAGGTTATGTTACTCTCTACATTATAAAGAGTTTGGGAATGTTCTATAGGGCTTCAAAAGATCCTAGAATGTTCTTAGGTACTCTAGAATAGTCTTTTACATTTTAGATATCTCTAGAATATTCTAAAATCTAGTAGCGTTTTAAGGAAGAGTCTTAAATACTCCAGAGTGTTCTAAATATCTTAAATATTATAGTAGAGGATTCTAGAGGTATAATCTCCACCATTGGATCAAATCAATCTCCACCATTCATTGAGGAGGTGGAAGAGTATAAATAGAGGTGTAGGGATCATTTGTAAGGATCTAAGTTCCAAGCCTTCAACCTAGTGGAGTGTTCTTCTAAACTTTCTTATGTATTTTTCTCACTTGCTTTCTTTGTTAGTATTTTGTTTCCTAGTAATTAGTTTGGTTGGCTTAGCACTATAATAAAGGGTTGAGTATCTAAGTGTCGCACGGGTCTAGGTTAGGAAAATCTAAGCCCGTCACAACGGTGGCTGATAAGCTTGGGCCAACAAGAATTGTTGCTTGACGGCGAGGGTGGTGGTGGGCTTGCGATGGACAACAATGGTAACCAGAGTATTTTGCCGGCAATGAATAGTGTAGGGTATTTTTCCTGTTGCAAACAGAGATTTTTTTTTTTATCCCCTGTCTCTCTCTCTCCCCTTAGAACTAGGCTTTGTTACTATGAAAAGGAAATGAGTGATTACAGAAGAAAAATGTGATCTTCCTAGCTCTCCCCAGTTATATTTGTAATAGAAAATTACAATCACAATGAAATCATAGCTGTCACTGTTAAAAAGGAAAACAAGCTTATTCTAATCATCTTATCCTAATCATATCCAAATAAAAAATCATACTATATATTCTAACGACTAGTATAATGGATGAATCAATGTTTCTCTTGGGCTTGAAGGGGAAGAACTTTTAGATCCCAATTTGCCAAAAATGTTGAAGACAAATATTTGTTAGGGAGGTTGTGCTTGAATGTTTGTGTAAATAGGGTTGGGAGATGGATCTCAAACTTGTGGATAGATATGGAAGGGGGATGGGTGGGGCCTTCTCCCCTAAGGGAAGGGTAGATTTGGGTTTGTCCATTCCCGAGTTGCTTTAGCATAGTTATGGTTGTGAAGCATTTTTCCTTCTAATGTATGATTCATTGGCCTCTTTTCCTTACTTGAAGTTGACATGTTGTGCTCTTAAGCGACCTATTATTGATACCACATCTATGGCTCCTGTAGATCGTGTAGCATCAGTAGTGGATGAGTCCCGAGAAGTAGCTCTCATAACTCTGAAATAGGTTTCTACAAGTGAGGGAAGAGAGGCTCCACTCAGTATTTGAGTTTTAATTGGCTCAAATTCAGAATCCAGGCCAGTAAGAAAACGAAGTACAATCATTTGCTCACGTTGCATCTGTGTCTTAGTAATGTAAGAGGATAATGGTTGTAGGGAGTTCAATTCTTCATGAACCCTCTTTAGAGAAGCAAAATACTCAGTAACTGGTTTGCCTGCTTGTTGTACTTGGAAGAACTCAAGTTAGAGATCATACATCTGAGTGAGGTTACTTGAAAATAATAAACAGACATACTCTCATATGTCTTTGCATGAATCAAGATGAACACACGTCTGCAATATTGGGTTCCATTGAGTTCCATAATAAACTGACTAGATGAGCATCATCCTGACACCATCATACCTAGGACTAGATTGATCTGGTCCTGATTTGGTTAAGTGTTTCTGTTTTCCATATCCAGTCAATGCAATCTTAATGGTTTTGGACCATTGAACATAATTTGTCCCATTTAATTTCCTAGTTGTCAACTGTTGAGGCATAGGAATAGGACTAAAAAACTTCTGTTCAACAGGTGGGTTTGAGGAAGCCATTAAAGCAAAAACTACATCGTAAATTTGACCGAAAACGAGACGAACAGTAGTGACAACGAATAGTCAACAATGAAGGACTTTGAGAAACAAACCCAAAACAAGAAATGGATACCACAGCTAGGTTCGTCGGAGAAAGACGAGTGTGCTGGAAAAGCAGCAGGTCACGACGATGGTTGACGCGCATTCACGCATCAGCCAGGGGATTGCACGTGGTCTTCACGTGCCAGTGACGAAAGGTGCGTGTGGGCGCGTGACTAGGACTTCGTGATGCGACTCTGGTGAATCGACTTCTTGGTGGTAGGCGACTTCGCCGATATAACTTGCTTGATGAACAAATCACCGAGGATGGGAGGATAGTTCTCGTTGCTGATGATGATGGCGACCCTCTTTACATTCTTTGGTTCTTGATTTTAGATAGTGAGCAATACTTGCTCTGATACCATGAAGAACTTATGGAAATTGAGGATCTAAACTTCTGTATTTCAAATTATCTAAGAGTGATTATATAGATATACAAAGGGTGTCCTTTCAGTTCTCCTAGGATCTAGATACATTCACATTAAATACCTATACATGAATCTACATTTATGTACATTATCAACCTCCTTAGGAAATTCTCTGTTTGTATAGGCTTAAATTTGGATAAGCATTAAAATATAGTGGACCATGACGTAGGCTAGTCTGCATAACTCCCATTAGAGAGGATCTCCAATCGAGGCATCTAGCATCTTGAAGACCGGCTAAAATAAATGCATTTAGTCTAGGCATGGTTAAAGGCAACTTGAATTAGACCTATGTGGATGTATTTATATTTTTCAGCATATGCCTGAATATCATACCATGTTAACAGATTTATGGTTTGTTCGTCTGTATCCATATTTACCGTTTGCTTCATATCTTTTTGTAGATAATTCAGAACCAATAAAAGATTCTGTATATCCTATCTTATAGATTTCTTTAGGGCCACAGCACATGGGTTGTTGCCTTTGGGTGATTGAATTACGGTCCTTGCTTTGGTCATGGCTTAGCTCATCTTGGCCTTGCTAGTGTCCTTTAACGTTTCAATAATGGCATCAAAAAGATCTGTGATAGTAGGATGAGATTCATCCTCATCAGGATTTTGTGATTCTCCTGCTATGACCTGTTCATCGGACTTGACGACCTTGTCTCATCAACAGACATGGAATCAGACTTAAATTCTGAAGATGTGGAAGAGAATCCTCCCTTCATGTAATCAAGGCTTTTTATCATGATCTCCAATTCTGATGCATTGGGATATTTTTGTTCAAAACTTTTCTTGAGTTCACTTAAGAAATTTCCAGAGTCTTGCTCAGGAGCTACTGATTGTTCTTGCTTATATGAGTTAATTTTATTTTTGATTTTATTAATCAAGTCAGGAATTTCTATTGAATCCCACCCTCTAAAATGAAATGTTCTGATTAACATTGGAATACCTAAGTCATGTTGACTAGATTTAATATTCCATTTACATCTGGAAAATGGAATGAAACTCAGTCGAAATATGTGACTATCAAAAGAGAGATTCTGTAGTAAAATGTATTTCTAAATTTCAAAATGATCTTCTAAACAAAAGGCGTTTGCTCCATATTGATTGCAGTGCGATTAAACAAATTCTTCAAAAAGAAGTTAATAATTTAGTCTCCAAGCGAATATATGCTGGATGGCAAGCTTAATTGAGTTGTTTTGATTTTGATGTTGAATATATAAAATGGGAGTCTTAATTATATATCTTCTTATTATAAAAACTTAGCTGAAGACATAGCTATTTTATATAATAGACTCAAAAAGGGTTCTATTCCATGGACAACTGAACATGCAAAAGCTTTTCAAAAATAAAAGTGAAAGTTAAACATCTGCCTTGCCTGGCTCTGCCAAATCCAAATTGGTTCAAAATAGTTGAAACCGGTGCTTCTAATGTTGGCTTAAATCAATTGTATAAACAATTGAATTTTACCAATGTTTTTATGCAAACAATAGGATCTCAATTGAATAGAATTGAAGATCAACTTCAGAAATTAATAGATAGATGGAATATGCATCATAGAGAAATTCCAAAAATGGATCTCAAGGAACCTATTATCAAACCTCCCATGATAATGGAAGGAATTAAAAAGGATAAAAAGGCTGATGTATCTGTTGATCAGATAGTTGAAGGATTAAAAAATGAAATTATCCAACTTAAAGATCAATACTTTGTCTGATAATATGACAGAAAATGAAGATAATTGGGATATTGAATCCCAATTTGATTTTCAACAAGAAAATCCTCCTGTCCAAATAAATAAATTGGCTGGAAAAAATAATAAATGATTTCCCGAGACTTAGGCAGGTATTATTATCAAAGACCTACACCTACAGATATTCCTGTTTGAAGAAAAGAATGAAATTATACATCAGTGGTATAATGATAGCACTGCCTATATATGGAATATCAATGGATTATCTAGTAAGATGATTCATGAGGTATGTCATAGAATGCTAACGTACAGTACAGTCCAAAAGACAGCAGGCATTTCTGATGAAAATGTCAGTAATATCCTTTTCCTCGTTATAAGATTATCAATAACATAAATTGTACTGTGAAAGAAGCTCCACGAAAAAGTGGTACTTGGGGGAGCTACAAAGCTCCATATTCTGTTCCAGAGGTTATCAACACCTCTCCCTTTAACACTTCATATTTACTTCAAAATTTACAGAATTAGAAGCTTCCCACCAGAGTGCATCAACCCCATTCGCCTTCCTTTTTGAGAATAACATTGGAAGAAAATTATTAAAGATTATAATTTTCCAATGGAAGAAAATTATTAAAGATTTTAATTTTCCAATCATTCATTTGTATGAAGAATAATACTCCAAACAATGCTACCACCTTCCATGTATAATTATCTACCACTGTAGCTTCCCTATCCAAAGCCAAAACAAATACCTAGATACAAATAATTTAAGAATCTATTACCAACCTAAAGATGAATCCAAAATTTAACATGATCCCCTCCACAAAAGTTTGAGTCTTTGTGAAACAAGGATTCTTTCTAGATAAGGATAGGCATTAACTTTCCTTCTCCTAGTCAAGTAGCATCCAAGTCAAACTAGCCTAAGGTCAATACACTGAGCAAGTCCTATCTTGAACTCATAAGCAAACCACATAACCCCTTCAATCCCAAATGGTACGAAATTAATTGACCCTACCTATAAGGTCAAATATCTCCTTCCAACCGAACAAATACCAGTTTGTTCCATAGAGTTTGACAAGATTGAACAAATGTGATGGTACTTTTTTTGGGGCGGAATAGAAAGTGAATGAGGCTTCTTTGAGGGTGGAACTACCTTGTGTGGGGAGGAAAATATTGAATTGAAAGAATATCTTAACCACTTTCAAAGGGCACACGATCTTTTAAGGAAGGCCAGACACGAAATACATTGTCTCAAATGTTTCTTAAGTTGAACGTGAGCTCATTTAGTTAAACCAATTCCATGTTAAGAGCATGACTTTATCTGGTGTCTCCTATAAAGGTGTACGAGTGATTGTGCTTTAATGTTGCATTCTAGTCCTTAGAATTAACATTACTCATTTTAGTTAGTTAAATATCTAGTTTTATTGGTATATTTTGTAATTCTCTTCGTTTTGTGGTCTATGCAAGTCCTAGAATTAAAATGACGGATTTTGAACTTGTGAAATAAACCAAGGCAAGAAAAGCAAGCTCGTTTGAACCCCCGTTTGAATGAACTATGATCTTAGATGTACCCAAGGTGTAGGTACGGACTGAGAACATGAACTTGGATAAATCAAACATACGTAGGAATACGTATGGACCGAGAACGATTTTAGTCTACATGCATACGTACATCTGAACCCATGCATACATACGCTTGTTCGTACACATAACAAAATGAAGCCTCAATGCCTTGCATATGCACGATTGTTCGTACACGAAAATAATACCTGTACATACTTGAACATGCACGCCTGGATGGCCTAGATCAGTAATTTGCAGTGCGAAATTCCAAAATCACCTCTCCTTTCTCCTACTTTGCATTTAATGAATTGAGCACGATAGGCTCGTTACAGCTGCCCTAGCCTCTCTAAGACTTGTGGCCACGTGTCATAGCTCGTCTTGAAGAGAGGAAGAATGATGAGGGTGCTTCTCAAAGTCTTCCAAGCAACCAATCGGGTAGAAGCAATCATCACTTCTCAATAATTGTAGGTTGGTGAGGAAGGAAGAAGGGATGCAAGTGGATGAGGCCTATATATGCACACCATGGGTGAAGAGATCCATATGCAATCCTAGAGACAAAGATTTGGTTAGGAAGAGATTTGGAGCTTTGAAATTTTATGTATTGTATTTCTCTTCTTCTTCTTCTTCTTCTTCTCAAGACTTGTTCTTTTGATTCTTTAATATTTTAGTTTGGTTTAAGTACTTTTTGTAATAAATATGGTTCTACCTTTTCAAGTATTAATTAAGTTATTTTGCAAATCTATATCTATCTAACTTTCCTATCTTGGTTTCAAACCAAGAAGAGTGGTAGTTGAGATGGTAATTTCAATATAGATGTTGGTTTTAAATATTCAATTGATTTCTTATTGAAAAGAGATGAAAGATTAATTGTTTTCTTGGAGTTGACCCCGTGAGCTAGCCAACTGGCGTAAAGGATAGGCGAAAAGATTTGCTGCTAGACTATTCTGGCTTGATTTGGAGGAAACTCTTAATGTTGTGACTAGCTGAAATTGATTAGCTAGATGGGTGCTACCAATTGGTGGAAGGGATAGGCAAAAGAGCTTACTGCTGGACTACTCTGGCTCGATTTGAAGGAAACGCTAAATGTCACGACTAGCTAAAATTGATTAGCTGGATGGGTGTTTGGGATTAACGTAGGGGTTGGTGTGTGGGGACGCATGCTAGCAAACTTCGCAATTTGCTACCTTCATAAAGTTCGAATGGCCTACAGGAAAATTTCTCCCCATTATAAGAAAAAAAAAACAAAATCCCTGTTAAATGGTTTGGAATCAAGTCTTTCATATTGTTGATTCTACCTATGGTTTGGATCTATGGAGTACGGATACAGACACGGGAGCAGATACGGGATACGACAATTTTTAAAAATGAGAATACGGACACGACGAAGATACGGCAAAGAAAAAAA
The DNA here is from genome assembly GCA_019916065.1 of Vitellaria paradoxa. Classification (NCBI taxonomy): domain Eukaryota; kingdom Viridiplantae; phylum Streptophyta; class Magnoliopsida; order Ericales; family Sapotaceae; genus Vitellaria; species Vitellaria paradoxa. Next base: position 23,087,405 of record CM034236.1, read on the forward strand.
ATGAAATATATATTTTATTTAAAATATTTTTGAAGACAGTATCTATATACTACCAAACATTATATAAATAATAATTATATAGCATGAAAAATACCATTCAATCCATAAATTAATTATTTACAGAATATGTATTAAGTTATATTTTAATTATTTATAGTTTGACCCTAATTAAATTTTATCATATCAAATTTACCTTTGCATAAAATTTAAAATATTACATTTGAACCTTCGCCGTATGTTAAAAATTTTCTTCTCGTATTCTAACCGTACCCTAGTTGTATCTTATGCAAAATAAAAAATAAAGAATCAGGACATGCCACATGACATGTCTGATACGTATCTTGGCGCGTCCGATACGTATCCTAGCGCATCCGAGGCATATCCTTGTTCCCAGAGTATCCGATAAGAGTGCGGCACCTAATTTGAAGTGTCTGTGCTTCATAGTTTGGAATCTCCCTGTTAAAATAAAATACGAAGGAGAATGTAAAATACAAAGAAATACATTAAAAATACACAAGTCACCCCAAGAAGAGCTTCATGTAAAAAGTGGCCCATGAAAGTAAGGGTGCATGGGAGAAGATGGAAGAAAAAGTATACTAATATATAAAACCTAAGGACGTACGTGTTAAATCTAATAATCAGGTTGAATTAGGAGAAAATCGTAAATAATTGGTCAAATTAGTGTAGGAAGTTCAGATGATTTGTGCACAAAATATACCATTCAAAAGTTAACCATTTCGATGTACTAGCAAAGGGGGAAGGAGACTAGAAAGGGGAGAAAATTTAGCAATGAGTTAGGGCTTGATTTGGACTAGTGTAAGCAAATGATCAAGAAACATAGAGAAGAAAAAATGAAAGAAAAATTACATATTAATTAAGATTAATATTGGCAAGTGTCCACATGGAGAGGGATCGACCGACCAAGGGCCTAGTTGGGGCATTGCCCTTATTGATTTGGAAAATTACACCAAGACTATTGATTTTGCTCTCATTTACTTATAAATTTTACTTTTATCCCATTGTTATTAAGTTTTTGCCCCCCTGCTGTTTTATAATTTTGCCCCTATTTACTTTAAAAATGTAATTTTTCCCCACTAATTATAAATTTTAAGTTTGCCCCTACATATGAAGGTTGTTTTGAATAGCATTTTATCACACATGTAGGATTACTAACACTTCGCTTCAAGTCTAATTATTTGCGGTTGGATGATAATTATTTTTCTTTCTTTTCATAACTTTGCTTTCCCATTTCACAATGGGCTTGGTATGCTCCGAGTAAGTGATCATGATATCACACCTTTTGTTCTTGGTGCATATTTTGTAGAATAGGCATTTTGCTGGATTTATTCCAGTGTGTTTTTAATGGTGTGTTTTGATATCGGATTTGTAAAGGGAAAAGAGAAGAAAGTAAAAGAAAATTAAAAAAAAAAATATTGAATTTATTCCATGTTTGTTGTTGGCATATAAATTGAAGAGAAAAACAAATAAATGTTTATTAGAATATTTAGTTTTTGTTCAATTAGCCATAAAAAAAGAATAATATATAAATTGATTTCAGTTCCCTCGAATGTTCTTTTTCTCAGACATTCTTGATCTAAACAAAGCATAAATGTTTATGGTGTCACCTTTGTGATAATTATGTTTTATATCCATGATCTACACACGGGCATTGAAAAGTGACCACTTTTAACTAGAAATGTTTGCTTCTTGTATCTGGGCTTGATTGTGCAAAATTTATGTATCCCCTTTCTCTGTAAACAAAGACCTTTTCATGGATCAAGATGCATGGGTAGAATCCTGCAGCTTCTTTTAAACAGGTCCTTTTGCTTTCTGTGTGAAGAAAATATTGAATAAGAGCTACTGTTGTTTTCAGGTCATAAATCTTCTATTTATGCTCAAATTTTTTATGTTATACGTTTTAACGTAGATAATGCTGTTATATATATTATATGTATTCATGCACGTGTTTCAAGTTCTTAGAGTTTCCGAATTGCCTCTCTGCTCCGACTGTTTTTTTTTTTTTGGATTAAAGTCTTCTTGTTAACATCTGCATGTCTTAATTCATGTAAAAACTTGTGTTATATTCAGGAGGAAATTGAGATAGAGGCCAGGTCTTTGCGCGTGGGGAAGGCCATCGGGGTTGTCAGTGTTGAGCTGAGGAAGAAAACAACGGGGAGAATTATTGCTCAAGGCCGCCATACTAAATACCTCGCTCTGCCCAGTAAATTGTGAGAGTGGTGTCAGTTTTTGGAGTGTGCGTGTGTATCAGGACAGCCTTGTATTCATAGTTTCTCTTTTGGACCCCATAATGTGTAGTTTTCAACGGGCATGAATTTACTGAAAGAATGTGATTTCATAATTTGATTGAACCCCAATGAAAATGTGAAAACTATTCACTAAAATTGTTTGAGTTGGAGCTTGAATTAGGACATCTCTAGCAGTTTCTTTAAATAGATTTGTTAATATATATTAAAACTACTATTTTATTTTACAGTTTTCTTATTCAATTGACTCTTCAGCGGCTTTCCTAAATTATTTCCCATTGCACTAAAGTGTATAAGAAATATTAAAATAATAATTTAGGGAAGCTAGGGTCAGCCTTAGATGTAGAGGTTCATTTTCGTTGATTCTAACTTGTGGAAGCAAACAAAGAATTTGCTGAAGAATAAAAATTGATTATTCTCTGCGCGGGGATAAAAAATACTTTCGCGCTTTATCATCATGTCACTTGAACTCATATGAGAAAGCCTGTAAAAGAGGGAAACATGAAAGAAAATAGTCGGAGAGACTCTCCGACCAGGGGTTTTCTAATAATTAAGCCAATAAAGGCTAGATGGAATCAGTGCGTGGCATGTTAGAGTTTAGTTGATAATAATGAGTGTATTTACTTAGTGCATCTTGCTAACTATTTATAAACTGAGAGAATGAATAAAATAATAAAGTTATGAGTGGATAATAACATTAATATATTCCTCTTAAATATATTAACGGTTTATTTTGCATTAAATATCTATCACTTTGTATTCAATGCTTTTGTAAATTTCAGAGTGATAAGTATGATGAGACATTTGAACATTTCAAATGTTACTTCATGTCTGCCACTAGGGAAGTAACGAATTAACTGAACTAACAATATTGTAATAAATGAAATGAATTTAGTGTAATACCACATTTGCAATTGCATTTAAACTAATCTTTATATATCTTACTGTAAGGCTGAATTGATAAGGTTGGGAATGAGATATGCTCGGGGCCGAGCTCGTACTTGCTCGATGTATTTGTGCTCGGGAATGATGCCACGTATCTAGTATAATTTTTGTACTAATATTATGCTCCACTTTGGTTGAGATAACTTGTTACCCGAGTAGAGTAAGATTTTGAATTTTGAAAATATATCTTTTAATTATAAAAATCTTTTCAAATCCCTACCTTTTTGCCTTTTTGATGACGTGGCTTATCATTACTAGTTTATGCTCTGTCGCATTAATGACATGTAAGGCATCTTCTTAGCTTTAGTACATGTCATATTTATTATCATAATGAAACCCTGGGCACCCCCTTGGCTTTCTTATCAAAGTCTATTCAATTTCAGTAACTTTTAATTACCTTTTTGCTGCCATTTTGTCTGTTGGCTTCACTTGCAAGCTCTTTAGCTTGCATATAAATACCTTTCACTTACCATTAGTATCCTTTTTCAAAACCTTCAAACTCTTAATCTCCTCTACTTCATCTTTGCAACTTAAGCAATTTCAAAGCTTTCTCACCAGAGTTTAATTTTCTCTAGTGAAATTTAGGAATTTTTCCGAGTCATTCTCTTAGGATTCCGTTTCATCTCATTTTTTTTTTCTCCTTTGAAGAAATGGGTGGGCTCTTTGATGAACTAAGGGATGAAGATAACATAGTAATATTTAGACAGGCACACGACATGCCTGCCAATGTATAAATTAGACTCCCTCATAAAAGGAATGCTTAGGTTGGAGTAGAGTCTCCTGCTATAGCTATTATAGAGGGTGGCCTTAGGTTCCTAGTGAACACCTTTTCAAAGGAGGTTATGTTTAGGCTTAGCGTTTCACCCAGAATAGTGTGCCACAACTTTTATAGGATAGTTAATAAGTTCACCATATTAATCAAATGCATAATGTAAACATGGGGTTCAGGATTTGTTTTACTGTTATAACATTCAAAAGGTTAGGAGAGATCAAAATAAATGGCATCTAAAGTCCTAACCTGATAGAACATTAGTGCACATGCCCTTGGACAACATCAAAGGGTTAAAGGAAGATGTGTGTGTAGTTTCGGGTAGCTGGATGTCTAGACTCGGTGAGAACCCCGAATTTCAGATCCCTCTTGCGGCTTGGGCCCAGGTCGGCTGATTTTGTGCAACAGTTCATCGACATCCATAGCTTTCATTTCTTGGAAGGCTATGAGTAGCAATTGCTAAGGTTGGAGTGGAGACTTCCTTGGATACCTTCAAAAATATGGAGTGGCCTAACCCTGACGGAGAGGAATAACTCTTTAGCTTTGAGAGGTCTCTAGATACTCCATTTCCCAGAGAAAGAATAGGGAACGGGGCTGAGGTTGAAGATACTACTGAACGAGATAATAGTTAAGTAGCCTCAGGTTCTAACCCCTCAGAGATGTTCCTGCTTGAAGGCTAGCTATTTTCTGTTCCTTTTGTAGCTTGTTTTTCATTACTTTTTTACCCAAAAAAAAAAAAAAAAAATTTCAATATTATAACTTGTAAGCAAAAATTGAATGAGTGAAAATTTCTTTTTTATCAATGAATTTGTTGTCAACTTGCTTTGATTGCTTTGAATGCTTTAATTGATAGCTTTCTTTAATGAACTTGCACTTAAGTAAATTTCAGTAGAAAGCGAATATCCATGAGAATGACCGTTGAAAAATGTTAAATTCTTAAAACTTGTGGACATCAATGATTTTATAGAAAAGGCCCCAATCTCGATTGCTCTGGTCAGGGTATTACTTTAAATAATGAAATCTTCCTAAGCAAAACTGTTATGGTCAGGGAAATGTACTCGACCACCCTAAGTGGGAGTGAAGAGTGATTGAGTCTAACAACTCAAGATAGTTTCAAAAGTCTTTAACTTACTTTGTGCCAGATTGAGAATAGTCCTTTTGTGCAATCAACCAAGTATGCTTTGGTCAAGACAGTGAACTTAATAATCAAGCCTAATAGCTTGAAAAAGCCTGGCCTAAAGGATAGTTCGACTCGGCTATCTTAGAGAAAGGATCAAGATTTAGGTGTCAACGACGAGGTTTAAGCCAGTTGGACGATAATCCTTGTTTGGTGTCAACGCTTAGGTCTAAGTTAGTTGGATGGTAATCCTTGTGTAGTGCTAACAACCAAGTCTAATCCAGTCAAATGATAATCCTTTTTAACTACAATCGTTAACGAATAGACAATGGCTTTAAGTAGAAACTCATTTTTTGTATTGCTTTATTGAATAATTACATTTGATCAACAACAAAACATACCTTTAGATACTTTTCAGACAGAGAAGAACTTCAAATAAGTTGCATTCCATGGTTTTTTTACTGGTCTTTGTTTTAAGTCTGTCAATCAATAGGCACCATTTCCTAGCACTTTTGACACTTGGAAAGGTCGTTCCCAATTAGACCCAAACTTGCCCCCTGTTGGATCTTTCTTACCCCCAAGAGCTTCCTTAAGATAAGATCACCTACCTTGAACTCTCTTGACTTGACCTTTTTATTGAACTTCCTCTGCATCTCCTACTAATAAGTTGCTAATCTGATTGTAGCTGATTCCCATTTCTCATCAATTAGGTCTAGGTTCACCTCCATTACATCATTTTCCCATTGGTGAAAGGCAGGTGTTCAAATGGTGGGCATGTTGACCTCTGTTAGAATTACAACCTTCATCCCACAAGTTAGGGAAAACAGAGTCTCGCTAGTTGATCTTCTTGGGGTAATTTTTTAGGTCTATAGAACCATTGGCAGCTCTTCAACCTATTTCCCCTTTGCAGCTTCAAGCTTCTTCTTAATGTCACTCAAAATGATCTTGTTGGAGACTTCAGCTTGTCCATTGGTTTTATGATAGGCAGATGATGAATAAATGTTCTCGATTCTATATCTCAAATAATAGTCCTTTAATGAAAAGCTGTCGAATTGCATTCCATTGTTAGGAATGAGAGTTCGAGGGATGCTATACCTTATGATAATGTTCTTTAGATGAATCAAATAGTGTCAGCATCTTTGATTTAGGTCACAGGCTCCACTTCCACCTACTTAGTAAAGTAATCCACGCCGACCATCAGCCATTTCCTATTCTTAGTAGTAGTAGGTAATGGCCTGAGTATATTAAGACCCCATTATGTGAATGGCATGGACTGGTCAAAGGATTGAGTTTCCAAGCAGGTTGATATGAAATAGGGGAGAACTTCTGACATTTTTTGCATCTACAAATGTAAGCTTGGCCTTTTTTTTTTAATTTATATTTGTGGCCACCTATAGCCCTAAGTTATAGCTCCGTGTGCCAACGACCTGCCCCCAATGTGTGCTCCACAGATTCGTTCATGTATTTCATATAGAAAATCTTGAACTCTGTTAGGTTAAACACAAAGAAGATAGGGCCTAAGAAGGACCTTTTATAAAGCTTTCCATCAGGTGAGAGCCAAAATCTTGTTGCCTTCATTCTGAACTTTCTCGCTTGTACTTTGTCTTCGAGAAAAGAGCTATTCTTAAGATATATAATAATTGGATCCATCCAACAAGGACTTTGAGCAGTGTAGCCCACTTCTTTGGGTTTTGTTACACTAGGCTTTTCTAATACCTCTATGAATACCGTATCAGTAAGCCTAGTGTAAGGAGATGCTGCTAAGGTAGCCAAAGCATTTGCATGAGCATTATGGTTGCTTCTAATTAATTCAATTTCGGTCACATTGAACCCCTCTAGCTTTCGTTTAGAAAGAGTCAAGTACTCAGCAATCCTTTTCTTTCGTGCTGCACACTTACATTTCAGTTGATTAGCCACAAGCTAAAAGTCTATCTTGATCGAGATATTCTGAGCAAAGAGGTGCTGAGCAACATCTAATCTAGCCAAAAGTACATCATACTCGATTTCATCGTTGGTAGCTTAAAAATTCAGCTTAATGGCATACTTAATTGTCACCCCATTTGGCATTATTAGAACAACTTTAACCCCAACACTCTTCTTGGATGAAGAACCATCCATCTCTATTTGCTAAGACCGGGTTACCACTTCTAATTTAGAACTAATTTGCACTTACCACACCTCTTGCTCTTGTTCGGGAGCTAGAGGAGTAAACTCAGTTACAAAATCAACAAGGACTAGTGCTTTTATTGCTATTTAAGAGACAAAGTTGATGTCAAACACCCCTAAGATGACCAACCATTTCTTCATTCTGCCATTACTATCAACTTTTTTCAACATTTGGCCAATTGACTGCTTGGTCATCACTTAGAGGGTGTGAGTATAGAAGCAATGAGCTAGCTTTCTTGACACCATCACTAATGCCAAGGTAAACTTTTTTTGGGAGAGATATCTCCATTCTAACCCCTATAGAGTTTTGCTTGCATAGTAGAAGGGCTTATACTTTGAATCATCTTCATCAATCTACACAGCACTAATGATGTGTTTTGAAATTACTAAATAGAGTTGAAGAATGTCCTTTAGCTGGGGAGTTAATAAGATATGTACAGTTGTTAGGTACTCGTTTAGTTTGGCTAGTGCTCGATTAGCTTCCTCGTCTTAGATCATCTTTTTTGCCCCCATTAAGAGTTTGAAGAACGATCATCACTTATCTGAAGCTTGGCTAATGAATTTGTTAAGTGCAACAACCATCGCAGTAAACTTTTGACCTCTTTATTTGTTCTCAGGTTAGTGATCTCTTGAATTGCTTTGATCTGGTTGAGGTTGGCTTCAATACCCTTTTTGATGACCAAGTGTTGTAGAAACTTGCTTAAGCTAACACCAAAGACACACTTGACGACATTCAGCTTCAAGCTATATTCATAAAGAATAGTGAACACATGCTGTAGATCTTGAATATGGTTCTCAGCTTCCTTACTCTTTACCGCCATATCACCAATGTAAACCTTCATTGTCTAGCTGAGATCATCTTTGAACATCTTTGTCACCAGCCTTTGATAAGTCATTTTAGTATTTTGGAGACCGAAAGGAATCACCTTATAACAGTAAATTCCCCTTAAAGTGATGAATGAGGTCTTCTCCTCTATCTGGTTGGTGTATTGGAATTTGGTGATATCCTTAGTAAGCATCTAAGAAAAACATCCTGGAGCTTCCTACAATTGAATCCATAAGCTGATCAATCTTAGGAAGTGGAAATGGATTATTCAGACATGTTTTGTTCAAGTCTATATAATCAATACAGATCTTCTCCTTCCCATTTTTTTTTTTTTACCACCACCATGTTGGTTAGCCATCCAAGGTATGACACTTCTCAAACAACTTCAGCTTCCAGTAGCCTTTCTACCTTTTCAATGATTGCCTCTGCATGTTGGAGAGTAGATCTCATCGCCTTTTGTACCACAGGTTTCACACAGGGTTAATATTTAATTTATGACTCATAATTTTGGGATGAATACCTAACATTTCTTGAGGAGTCCAAGCAGAGGTGCCAATATTTTTTAGGAGTATCTTGGGTAGTTTTAACTTTTCAGCTGTTCCCAAGTTAGACCAGATAAGAAGGAATCGATCTTCCATCACTAGGCCAATGTTGACTATCTCCAATTCTTCTACCATTCTCTTCTCTGGATTACCCTTAACATGATCTATGTTGTGCACATCTTCTAGTAGCTCTGTCAGCTGCACTTGCTCGAGTAGGATTTTAGACTTCAGGGCTATAGAGAAACACTTCTTTGAGATGTTTTGGTCCCCCTACTCTCTATAACTTCATCCTATACGGGAACTTCAAAACTTGATGATAAGTTGAGGGGATCCCCTGAGCATTTGAATCCGCAATCTTCCCACAATGGCATTGTAAGAAGATGGTGCATCCACAATTGTGAATTCCACTTCGTACTCCCTAGTCCAGCTTGAACTAGAATGATGACTCTCCTCAAGGGCCAGACTAGGGTAGAATTGAAACCAATTAACTAGCAGTTGGCTGACTCTAGGTCTTCCTTAGTTAATTACAGCTTCTTGAATAAGCTCAGGAATATAATCTCTGTAGAACTCCCTGTATCGATTAGAATTCTTTTAACTTCAAACTGAAACATTTTCAAAGTGACTATTAGTGCATCATTGTGTAGATGCTGTACCCCTTGACCTTCATCGTCAAAGAATGAGATGCTCTCTACATCACTTTGCCTTGGTCATTTTCCCATGGCACTGGAAACCTTCAACACTTTGTCAGCTTGACCCACTTTTTGACTTTCAGCTCGGGGGCATGCAATGATCCCCTGTGGTTAGGTCTCCATGTGAATAACGTGGATGACTGGGGGCTCGTCAATGTCCCTCCTCAGGTGTTGCCTTTGAGGCTGCTTTCTCTTTTCAATGTCTTCAATCTCCTCTATCTCCTCCTTTCTTCATCTTTGCTCTCCCAGCCTACTCAGTGTTGAGCCACTTCTGCTCACGTCTTGGTTTCATCAATGAATTGCTAATGCTCCCCCTTTACCAACTCCTCGAGATGGTACCTTAGAGATTTGCAATTTTAGTTTGATGCCCTCGGTATTTGTGATAGCTACAATAGTCTGTGCTTTCATTTCTACTCGGGTCTTCAGGTATTTTCCTTGACCATTTGAAATAAGGCTCATTCTTGATCTTGGGAGGATTTTGTAGATTAGCTCTTTGAAACCGTGTTGATAGCCTTATAAGTTGAATTTCTTGTGTCATCTCCTTTTTCTTTCCCTTGTCTTCTTCCTTTCTTTGATTCAGAAGCCTTAGAATCTTTCTGATCAACTTGTTTCGTCTCATCCTCTACCTTTGCATACTTAACTATCCGGCACATGAGGTCAAACATGTTTGCCACTGGCTTTTTCATCAAAGACAACCATAACTTGTCACTCTCCTATAATTCTAGTTTGAATGATGCCACCACCAGCTATTCGAAGCATCCCTCCACCTTATTGTAAAGCTCCATATACCCTCGGGAATAGTTCCTTAGGCTTTCATTGGTCTTTCTTCTCAATATAAGTAAGACATCCGTAGATTTAGGTTGTCTGGCATTCGCTAAGAATCTAGTAACGAACTCTTTCGACAGTTGCTTCCAATAGTTGATGCTTTTGGGGGCCAAATTGTGAAACCATTGCAAAGCGGAATCCCCCAAACTAGATGGGAACACGAAGAAGGTTAGGGAGTGTGGGAGTTTACCCTCGCGGTATGGTATAGACAGTGCAATAGCTCATTGGCAAGGTTAATGGGACTTAGTGGCAAAAGCTGAGGGTGTACAGGTGAAAAAGAAGCTCGTTGAAAAAAACAAAAAGCATATCATTGCTGCAAGGTATTCACTAGGAAGTTCGTTAGTAGGGTCACTGGCTTCACTAGAAAAAGCAAGGGCTTTGTATCACGATAGGTTATCTCGCTGGGAACGTCCCAGCGAATGGCATGTCTAATTTTATTTCAAGCAGGTGTTTTAGCCCAATTTTGATTGGGTTTCTTGTTCTTATATATTTAGGATGCATTTTACATCAGTACTAATTTTAATTTAGGGTTTTCAAAGGGTAGAGTTGAGATAAAAGTTAAGAATAAGGTGATAGGATTATCTTAGGGTTGTTTAAGGATCTCTCATCTCCCTATTGTAATTTCTTATTCTATTATTGGAGATTACATAGTGAAATCCCAGATTTATCTATGTCTATGGATGTAAGCAAATTGTCAAATTGTATAAATCTTGTTCCTTCAGATGTATGCGTATTTTCATATGATTATTTGTGTGTTTGCCATTACTTATCAGTGTGTTACATGAAGGTGATCCAAAAGTCCGTACAACCGTTCATTTGCCTCAACTGGGTTTTGTCCAGTTTGGGCTCCGTTAGAGTACGTCCTTGACATTGTATTTTTTTTAATTTCGTTTATTCTACAATAATCTCACATTTCATGGAAAAAGAGGGGGGGGGGGATGACTTTATTGCAATGGAATTTAGTACTATGCCCGTGGAACACGATAGTAAGGAAATGTAGTTGTTATGGAAACGTGAACGACGCAAGTTCTCATACGTTTCCTTGTTGGTTGACTTGTTGGTTGACTGAAAGATCAACTTTTGGTAGGGGAGAGAGAGAGGAGATGAATTAATTAAGACGTGTGTGGTTAGATCTGTCTTTTGGACTTTGCATATCCATGTAGTCAAGTCTGGCAACCAAGACCCACATGGAATTTTCTGCGCATGGAATTTTCTGCATACAGAAACGTCCCATGGAAAGACCCTCTCAAGTAAAAAAATATATAAAATCCAAAGCAATCTTTCCGTTAATCAACGTTATCCCATTAGCAATTTGATTGAACAATGCATTAAAAGAAGCAGAGCTCGTAGAGTTAAAAAAAAAAAAAAAAGATTTAAATAAATTAAGCAAGCATGGGTAGTTTGGTGGTGATCCGGATCATCTTTCTGCTGTGGCTGACAAAATTACTCGAAGCGTATCTTCCTACGGCGAGAAACAAGTGTCAAGATTTCTGCGGAAGTGTTATGATCCAATACCCATTTGGCATCGGAGCCAATTGTTACATCAACAGATGGTTCGAAGTAGAATGCCGGGAGAGCAACAGCAGCAGCGGCCAACGGCTCCAAAAACCTTTCTTGAAGATGTTGAATCTCGAGGTTCTTACAATCACACCAGAGACGAGTACACTCCAAGTCCAAAATCCAGTGATGTTTATGAATTGTAGTGGTAATCATTCATCATCAGGCTTGGACTTGAGAGGAAGTCCCTTCTTCTTCTCAGAAACAGAGAATATGATTGTCTCGTCCAGTAGTGGCTGCAATGAAATGACGACTTTGAGGGACGAAAACAACTACAGGATCAGCAGGTGCATTTCTACTTGCGTTTCTGATTCTCATTACAGTTTTTTTGGCATGTGCCGTCCCATGCGTTGCTGCTGGATGTCAATTCCGCAGGACCTTCAGTGGTTTAGGCCGGCTTTGGAAAGCTTAAGTAAGGATTCATCCAAACAACCTGCAGCTGCTGCCTCTTCGAACCAATCATGTAGATATGCCCTCTTGGGTAACTATAGTTACATGGTATATAAGCGACGACAGCGGGATGGGTTTGGGGAACCAGTACAAGAAGTAATAATCCCCGTGGTTCTTGAATGGGGTTTGGATAACGAAACAGCCACTTCAATCGCCAACTCCACCAATAATTATGTGACTAGTGTCTCTAATGACTTTGTGCCTCGCATCGCTAACGGCACCCTTTACACTAATGCCCGCTTTCGGTGCTCTTGCCAGGAAGGCTTTCGTGGAAATCCTTATCGTCCCTACGGATGCCAAGGTCAGCTCTCTCTCTTTACTATCTGTTACTTGGAAATAGAAGGTTACTTCTCTTTGAAAAAACGTATCCAATTTGATACTACGTCCTCCACTTATTATTAAAATGATGTGTTTAATATGTATAAAAAAAGAACAGTCAAATGTACAATTTTTAGTGGACGCACAATTCTTTCCATCTACAAACTGCGAGATTGGTTACCAAGTACGAAAGAAAAGAATAATTAATTATGTTGAATTAAAAATAAGAGAGAAATAATGTTAATATTACTTTTAAAAAGAGATAAAATTATTTTTAAACATTAAACCGATAAATTACTTTTCATAATTTAATAGTTCGACTAATCTTTTTATAAGGAGCACTTAATATTCACTAGGAATAACGCGTTACTAAAAAAATATAGTTACTATTAAATTTAATTATTTATAGTATTTATTATGTTATATGTTATATTTTTTAATATTATACACAAAAGTATGCAATACTTAGTGGGAAGATGTACTTTATTTCACAAAAAATATTTCGACTTGATTCTCGTAAACTCAAATACTTAGACTTGATTTTTGTAAACTCCTTCTATGTTAACAAATTTTTGAATTAACCTTAATTTTTTTAATAAGGCCAAATTATCATAATTTTGAGTTAATTTAAATTTTTAGTAAAATTAAAATACTAAAAATATTTTAATAATTTCATATCCAAAATTAAGAGGGTCATTTGCCCCTCTTACCTTAACATGGCTATGCCTATAGATGCAAATTAAATACAAAAAGATCAAAATTACTTAACCACCCTTTGATCTTGTGGATGAAGTAATGCGTTAGCCATTTTTTTATGTTTCAAAGGTAAATTAAAGTTGTTGTCAGGGCCTATTAGAGATTTTGTAAAATTTTATTACTTTTTGGAATACTTTGTCTCGCGAACACACCCAAAGTGTTTGATAGTAAACCCGGGATTATAAGCTCGTTTGGGAATGAGAATGTTTTGTTTTCCATTTTACATTTTTTATTAAAGTTTTTGCTTTATCTGATAACTTTTTGCATGTTATCTATATTCATTAAAACAATTATAAAATATTTGAAATAATTCAACTACAAATTAAAAAGTTAATTATAAAAAAAAAATTATATGCATATGAATTTTTTCATTTAGAATTTTTTTTTTATTTTTCTAATAAATGTGAGTAACATGCCTAGCTATATAAAAAATATCGAATAAAAAAAATCAAATTTTAATGAAAAAAAAATGAAATGAACTAAAAAAACAAAAAAATAATCCTTCAGGTCCAGTTAAACTAGGAATAAATTCAGAGCATGCACCAAGGCATGAGTTTTTCCCCATAGAAATGGGAGACTCTAGAACCACCCACCTTTTAGCATAGGCCCGTAGACAGGCAATCGTGAAGCAGCCCAGATGCGTAGAGGTGCCATATTGTCGTGTTGTACACGTGTCATTTTTTTATATAAATGAAAAAAATGTTGACCTAAAATTGATAATCTCTTTTTCTTTTCCGACCCCACCAAAGAAATTATCTTGCTACCTTCTGCAACTTGTGTCCATGATTAGCGTTTGAATTAAGCTATCCACATTGAAATATCTCAATGTGTCTCCATCATTAGCTCCAGCGCAATCGTCTCATCTCTCTCTCTCTCTCTCTCTCTCTCTCGGCAAATACACGACAATGACAAAGACGTCGAACAACACATGGACGAAGACGACGATAAACAACACGCAAATTCTCCTCTTCAGCTCTCCTCTGAGCTGTAAACAAATTTTGGGGATTAGTACTGGTTTGCGTTTGGGGTTCCAAACACATATTGGGGGCTGGTCCGAGCTTGGGGATAAAAGGCTAGGACATAGCTTAAAAATGTCATTCGAGACAGTGAAGCTTAAAAATGTTATTTGAGATAATGTTTTTTAAAGTTGCTATCTCAGATAACACTTTCAAGATTTATTATCTCACGATAGTAATTCTTATTTAATCATAGTTTCAAGTAGCATTTTTTTTAACAATATATTTTTAAATACTTTTAAACGAACAATATATGCGTAGATTTAATACTCTTTAAAAATAATAATAATAATAGTATCTATTTTCTCATATTTGAATCCCTTTGACTATTTATATGTTTGAAGCAATTTGTTTAATTTGTTGGGGGATTCTTTTCATTTAGCACAATCTATCTATATTGCTAGTCATGCCCTTGATCCCGCGATCTAAGATGTGACTTGCTATGTTGCATGTATTTATTCACAATATACATACCTTTACACAATTCTACGTATTTTTATTTTTTATTAGAGCCAATTACCATAGGACAACAATAAAATAAAATATTATAATAGCTAAATGAAAATATTACATAACCCAACCAAAACACAGACGAAACTTGATGTCTCAAAAGATACTAGATTAAATGGATATTAATGGTGGTTCTTCTCAACCACCTTAATCTAAAACTACATATTAAAGTATATATAATACAGTGACCTTCCTATGGTGATAGCAAATTTAATAAAATAGTTACATGATAAATCTCACATGCGAGGTCTATAAATTAATATAAAAATATTACAAACTTAATAGGTAAATAATGAGCTAAAGTTCTATATCTTCTAACCAACTAGTTCATCAAACTGTTGTGTCTCTGAACCTGTAACACAAATTATAGGAGAGTAAATATTATACTATGTGTACCCACTTTAACACACAAGCATGCAACAATTTCCCTGTCTTATTACTATTATGATCGCTTGATTTGTTTTCATGCTTCAGCAAAACTAATAAAAAATAAAGTGTCTTACTACTATTATGATCGCTTGATTTGTTTTCATGTTTCAGCAAAACTAATAGAAAATAAAGTATATATATTCCTGGTGAGAAGTTGAGATTGAACGTAGGGAGGAAATGGATTAAATAATGATCCTTTAAGAATTATATTATGAAAAAATTTAAGTCCAAATAAAAGATTTGGTTTTCTGGAAGTTGGATTGAGAGTTGATTAAAAATTAAAATCAAACAATTAAAAAGCAAGCTTGTCCAAATTCAATTCAAGTTATAGTTAAGTATGATTTTAACGTTTTCAATTTTAGAAGTCAACCAATAAACAACTCACTTGCAAATTGGTTGAGAGATTTTTTGGTTAAAAATTATAAAGGTAGAAAATTAATCCTCAATTTTGTTTGTTTGGTATTCTATTCAATAAGCTACACCACTGGACCAAGTATTCTATAAATGAGACTAATAAGTTAGATATATAAAAGTAGGATCATAACTATAAAATTTAAGATTTCAAATTTACAAAATTAGAGAGAAATTTTCTAATTGTTGTAAAAATATGGAACTGAAACATATGATCGATTAGGGAAGTTTGAATCAAAACTTAACTAAAAACACTTCAATAATTTGAATCAGGAAAAAAAATCTAATCACTCATAATTGAAAAAAAAACTCACATGCTTGAATTTGAAATGGAACTTACATTGAAATTGAACTTGAATGTAAATTTTTCTTCACAAACTAGAGAACAATATGAACTAAGAGCATAGAAAGCTGAATATAAAAACTCTTAAAACTAACTCTAATAATATCTCTCTAACTCAATTAGCTTGTCTAACAACAAAAAATAGAAAGGGGGTTAGGTATATATAGGGAAGAGGTGTAACTCCCTCATTATTCTTATAACACCCTCTACTTCCTTCATAATCGGCCCCCCAAAATTGCCCAATGATTGCTGAAATAATCGTGGCATTTGGTGTGCAATTGTTGACAGTTCAGTTTCGATCTGGAAGGTGAAGGGTCGTGTGAACAACTATTCACGTGGCTAGTCGTCCGGAATCCCGTCTGGAGGGCCCTTAACACTTAGCCAAAATTTGAATCTGTAGGATTTTCACTGCCTTCTGTATGTTGAACTTGCCTTTGGACGGTCACTCGTCCGGCTAGGTGTCTGAATGGCATTTCCGTACCCAATTTTTTAGAGTTTCTTGGACTGATGAGGTTCTGTCATCTGCACGCAAGTGCACATGATCTTCTGTCTAGACTGGGGTCCGCGTGAGACTAAATAATATACCTCCTTATTCGTTATTATTCACTTTACCATGCTCATTGTAATATTAATGACTTTTTTCACAAATTCCCACCATTATTTTTGTCATAATATTTTATCCTTTAATCATATTCCATATTCCTAAGCAGCTACATAAGTTATTCAACTTATTTTATGATCAGTCGTGATATGTTTCCACTCATACATGTTCAACATATCATATCCATAGTTTAACCAGCCCTATCTGTCTATCCATCACAGATAATAGTCATCCCAATTAATTTAATAAACATAGCTCCACAATGCATGTTCTAATTATTACATTAATCCTATCATTAAACCCTAACTAGATTATTATCTATGAACAATCTTATTCTTTTAACCCGCCTAGTTCCCTAACTAATCACTTCGTTTTTCATTATTTCGTTTTCAATATATTATATTATATTATTATTATTAAAATCTCTTATTTCCTTTATTCTTCTAATTGGACTATTATTTATAAAATATCTTATTAACAAACCACACATATATATTATAATTTTAATCACAACAGCCAGAACATAGTCTATGAATCCATCATCACTTTACGCCTTAACTCAATTCATAATTCATTATCCTTTAAATTTGTACTTTTATCCCTTTTTATTTGATAATTCCCTCCTCTAACCAAATTTCCACTTTTATAACCTCAACATAAACTCTTAATCATATTCTCAGTTCCAAACAAAAAAAAAAAAAATAAACTCTCAATCATTCCCCTAAATAAATTTTTCATCATACAACAATATTCTTACTCATCATAAAATATCCTCATCAATTAGCCTAACAAACCATCAGTTCGAAAATTTAAAAGACGTATCGACTTCATAAATTTTCTCATGTCTAAATAATCATAACATAAATTCAACATACTTATCAATTAGAGAAATATCTCTCTATATCCTTCACATGCTTCAACCTACTTATTCACACACTTTGATTTTTTATCCATAAAATCAATCATGTAATGTTTAACTATTATTCATTATTTTTTGTTGTGACTTTTAATTAAATGTCCATTATTTTAATCAATGTTAATTTAATTAGTTAACATGAAATCACCCCTTTACATCCTAAATTTTTCATATCAATTTATCTCAACAATAAATATTATTCAAAAATTAAAAGTTTAAGAACATTATATTAATTAATTAAACACAACCAAAAATAGTTGTTCGGATGGTAATTTGAACCAGAGCAGTGCAATGTCATCCGAACAACTGTCTAAATAGGGGCTATTTCAAGTGTCCGGACAGTTGTCTGAACAAGAGTAACCCAACACCCTTATCTAGTTTGTGTTCTAACTGAATATCCAACCTTCCAAATCCAAAATCTTCATGTTTCAACTCACCATTTCAGCAATATAACTTATATAAAAAGTATTAAAACAAGCATAACAGTTTATATACTAATATTTTTATAATCTAATACATAGATTTCTAGATCCATGCATGTGTGACCCACAACCAATCACAGTTCAAATGACATAAAATCATAAATTATGATATAAAATATAATTATGAAAATCTAGATTATTACAACTATTACAAACTTTTTGGTCTTTTTAACACATTTTTTTTTTCTATTTGAATTCTTTTTTAACACATCAGAGTTTGAACATAAGCTTGGTGGACAAAATGATAGCTTACCCTTGCATGCAATACATTTATAAGTATACATATTTTTTTATTATATTTTATAGTGTTTAACTTTGTTTTTTTAATACCAAGTTAAATAGTACTAGTTACCTTGTTCCAAAACTATATATACATGCGATCTGAACTTTTAAAAAGCTTCACCCGCATAATTAATGCAATTTTTTTTTTTTATTTTAAAATGTGAACAAAATAAAGAAACAAATAAAATTTATATTATGGGCTTTAGGAATCATGTTTTATTTTTCGGAAGTTTCAAAAATATAAGTTTAGTTCTAGTACTGGGGCAACAAAATTTGGAAGTTTGAAAATTCCCCTAGTTTAATTCACTGGTCGCAATGTACGTGCGTAGCTCTTTATGTTGGGACGACTTCCCCCCCCTCTCTCTCTCTTTTTTCCCCGGTTAATTTGCATGTTTGATATATTTGTTAGATGATCACTATCAACGTCTCTCTTGAAGTCCTTTATGTTTTAGAAGTAAAAAAATAAAAGAATTTATTGAATTATAAAAATAAAAAACAAAATTAATTTGTCAAAATCATACACATGACTCAACAGTAGCAACAAGTATATAGGTGTTGTTTGGTTTCTCAAATAAAAAAAAAAATTAAAAGTTAGTGTAAAAATAACACACCAAAATTTTGATTGAAAAAATTAAAATAAGTGAGTAAAAATTAAAATTTTTTGATGTTTTATTGACAATTGAAATACCCCTATATTGTGCATGCAGTAGCATTTGTTACATGTTTTTGACAGATTTTGTTTGTAATTTTATATCATATCAGAAATTTGTTATGAGAAGTATTGTGGAACAGATTATCAGAACAACAAATCTAAAGTGCGCGCGATTGTTATTGGTACGCTCAATTTCTCCCAACTTTTTACTTAACTGGATAGCAAAATAAATAGGTAGCCAAAACCTTAGATTGAAAATCCTTCAATTTTATCTTTTTACTTTAAGTTATTTCAAAAAAAATCTGATCTTACTTTCTATATATAGCTTTTAGTTAATATTTAACCAAATTTTATTTTGGACTCCTAAATTTTACTAAATTTCATTTTAGATTTTGAAGATGTTAACAATGAGGTATGGGGTATAATAGTTATTAAAAGGGAACTGAAGCGAAACAAAAGCATAGATCGATCTTAGTTGTTATAAAAAAAATAAGCAAGTCATAAATTGAAATTCTTGATAAATTTCAGAAGTGCAATGTGAAATTTACTCCCTTATTTATAAATTTTATAATTAGATCTTAAATTATTTTTTTAAAATATACGTCTCTACTCTTGTTTAATTTTTCGTCAAATGAAAATATGATTTCTTTTGGAAAAACAAAAGTAACTGTACCTTGTACGAAAAGAAAAAAGAAATTTACAAAATGTAAGGGTTGGGTTAGGATTTGTAACCACTTGATGTTCGTTGTATTTTCATAAGTAGAGGAATGCGAGTTCTTGATCTTGCTATAATGAAAATAGGACTTAGTGTCCAAAAGTTGTATTCTTTAAAGTGTTCTTATTTTCGGCCATTGATTTAAAGTAGGAATCGCCAGCTAACATTTTTAGTAAGGGCATGATAGAAAACTCTACAAAAATAGTTTTGTTTTGAGTAATACAATTTCAAAATGCATGTGAGACCTGTTTTTTTGTTACTCCTACTAGTGCAAAATCAAAGAGCGTTTAGGAATATGATTATGAATAAGGAAGGTGTTAGGCACCATATTCGCTTAAACATATACATTAGGAAATATGAAGTCTTTTATCACTCTCTTTTGCAATTATATATCACCTCGAATCTTAAATTTATGTGTTTATATGCTGGAGTAATCACACGTAATTGGAAGTACAAATGAAGCATGTATGAGTGTAGCAGCCAATGTATGATCATGTTAAGCATTCAATCAAACAATACATGAGAAAAATAGTTAAATACTCATTGTTATTGTTAAACTCTCATTAGGTTGCATACATATCTTCCTTGAGAATTGTGTCGGTTAAAGTTCTAATTGATGGTAGAAGTGGTAGAAGTGTTTATCCTCAACAATGATCTGAGCATATCATTCTGATATGACATTTCCTAGACTGTATATATATATATATTTGTGTCGACTGGGATCTTATTCCATATCTAACTCGATGTTTAAAGTAGGATTGAGAGTCTATCAACAGTGTTAAAGAGGCTTTGATATGTTGAAAAAGATGTTTTCTTAATTTACTCCAAAGTGTATATATATATCCAAGCTAGTGTGATGATATATAGTGTCTTGATCACATAGTGACCGCACTTGAGATTGCCAAGGTTGCCTATGTACCCTGGACATGCTCGTAGAATCAGGTTAATCATCGTCCAAATTTGTGGAATTATCTTTGAGGTGTCAATTAGGGGCAGAGGTAAATAGGAGGCTTTGGTGGGCTCAAGCCCAGTGCCTAAAAAAAAATTATTAAGTAAATTTTAGACAAAAAAAAAAAAAAAAGAATTAGCCCAACTCATTCCTTAAACAACCCAACCAATTTCTTAATAGCACAACCTCAGCCAGCCCTCTATAGGTCTCAATTTAACGACAGGCTGGATTCATTTTATTAAGTTTTGACTTGTAGCCTAGGGCATGTTTTAATCTTGGCTCTGCTGCCACTCGGCCATATGTGCATCTGTCACTATTACTAGCCTACTGGGATGTGATTAACCAACTTTTGTGCAAGTCTAGGGACTTATAAGAATGGGTAAATATACCCTCTATTCTAATGCCTTTAAACTCTATCCAAAAATCAAGACTCAACTAAATATCATATATCTCAATATATCACATCTATATCTTAACATTTTAAGATAAGTCTCAACTATAATAGCTCATCTGTGTCATCACATGAAACAAGTACATAAAATACATCCGAGGCATTGCCTTATATCAGACAACCAAGTATAGCATAGATACGTACAAAATTATAAAAAAACAAAAAACAAAAAGCAAAAACAAAAAGAAAAAAGTAACAGCAACAAAAAAACCTAACCTAGGTCTTGCTATGCGCATCGGGATGAGATCCCGTGCATACACCTCAACCTCTAAGAAGTTGTGCACATGCTAGATTATCCATAGCTCTGTGTTTATGTGACGTCGAATTAGGCATCATGAGCATGCGAAACAAGCTTCTGTGCATAGCTAAGCTTCTTAGGAAAGCCAAATATCCCACATTGGGCAAAGTGTGTGTAGCCAAGAGACTCGTGCACACGAGAAGCAATCTTACCTAATCGTGTGCAGGCCTATAAGACTCTCGGATGTATGAGACATTAGGACATTAGGTAGTGTGCACAAGGCAAGATCAGCAGTTCGCATGCTAGACCAATACCTAAAAATTATTTTAAGTGTTGTGCTTGGTGACCACAAGTTCACGGGTCATTGGTAGCAAAATAAACTAGTTGAGTCCAGGTCGAGTTCACAGGATGTCAGATTCAGGATTTGATTAGCTTAGGTGATGTGACTTAGGTGACTCTTGAAATTAGGTTAATTGAACTTTATTAGGTGGTTAAGAAAAAAGAAAAAATCTAATTTTAACTTGATTTACTTTGAGTAGCTTTGGATTAATTAGAACAAATAAATTAAAGACAAGTATTGAAATTGTGGTATTTGAATACAAATATCGAAAAGTGGGGTAATGTAAAAACATTACTGAAAGACATAATTGAAAGTGAGATAATGTAAAATCATGCCCCGAAATCCACGACTCAGGGACATGAGGACGAACCCATAAAAATAACCACAATAAACCATTCATCAAATATTAATCAGAGCAAAAGTGAATAGTAATATTAGTATTCAAGATTTGAATGCTCCAAAAATCTATCTCTTGCCACAAAGGGGCTACAAAACATCATGCCTCAAAATTGGGCTCAAAACCAATATCTAATTCATGATACAATTCAATTATTGAAATGAATACAAACAATTTATAACCCGCTAATCTAGCTCACAGGTCCATCATGGGCATCTATTCCTATAAAATAATATAGTCAATGTCTCCTCATGCATATAAAATATATTTTCTTAATCATGCAAAGGACTCAACAATTAATTAATATTAATTAAGTAAAATCTTACTAATCTCTCAAAAATTTCACAATTTTTACATTAATCATATTGCTCTTATTAGATAGTTACTTAGCCATGATATCATAGTCTCATGTTAAAACAAATACCCATCACCCCATTCATATCACAATATATCAATACCATATTATGGGTCAGGTATTCTGCAAGGTTAGTTTGTGGTCATGGAACTAAACCCAAAATAAATCCTCAAGCCTAACCTATAGGGTACAACTGGTCCTGTAGTCCCAGATGTATTATAACTCATAGCCCTGGTCTCATAGTCCCTATCCATCTCTTCTTGCCTTAATAGGCATCTGATCCCCCAGTCTCGGTATAATGTATGCTATATCGAGCTATACATGCACTTTGTAGGTTACTAGCCTACTAGGAATGTTTACCATCTTATGCAGGTTTTGGGGCTTCGACCCTTAAGCTCTAGAACCTAATCTTTCTAATACCCTCTATGATTCCAATATAAAAAATCAATCTCAATCCAATTTTCTTTAACAATAGCATATCAAATATAAGATTCTCCCTAAATTTGGTTCCTTATGTTCATTTTTTAATTTATAAGTTTTATGAAATAAGATTCCCCTCGGCCTAAGTTTCATGTTGTCTATTATATGGTAGTATTTAACAAGGTAAATAATATTGTAATTCATATACATATCATGAATAAGAATTAAGCAAGGTAAGACCTTGGTCAAGCTTAACAAATCATAATGTATATGAATTTATCACCTTAAGAAACCTAACCAAATATAACCTATAAAAGAGAATTAGAAATGATTCACTATTTTAGATCAAAATATGATTTTTTTGAAAAAGATTTTATATAAAACAGCAATTTCTCAATCCCATTTCAGGGAAAACTTAACTAAATATTAATATAAAATCATGTAAACTTCATTCTCATAATTAAAATTTAATTTCATGAAAATCCTAATCAAAACCAAAAGTTTATAAAATCAAAGCCAAAATGTGGTTTCATATATATATATATATATATATCTATATCTATATAAAGATATAAGATAGGGTCAACCCTGCTAAAAAATGGAGTTAACCCCTTTTGGCAGTAAACAATTCCATTACTTTGGGTTTGAAAGGGGTCAACCCCAACACTTAAAGGGGTCGACCCTTTTCAGAAGAATACTTTCCAATGCTTAGAACATGAAACCCCGATACTTAAAGGGGGACCCTTTTCGGTAGACTGCTTTCTCTTGCTTAAGATATGAAAGGGGTTAACCCTAACACTTAAAGAGGTCAACCCTTTTCGGTAGATTTCTTTCCATTGCAACGTTTCAGGCTTTAAACCATAGACTCACCAATTATACTCAAAACATAGGTTTTTATATAGAATCATATCCAAAACACAGATTTACATCACATACCATCCTTCTATAACCATTGTCAAATTCCTATCATGAATCTTCATTAAATCGCACTCAATCATGGATTTAACTCAAACAAACCCAAATACATATGTACACATCTACAAGTTTAAGGAAAAAAATATCTTATAAGCACAAAAACCCCATCTACCTCAATGTAGCACTACAAATTCACACTTTAGTGAACTCTTTTTCCGACCAAATATAAATTTGGTCGCTAAAGGGTGACTTTTCCGACCAAATTAAGATTGGTACCTTGTAGTGATTTTTTCCTGACCAAATAAAATTTGGTCGCTAAAGGTTTACTCTGCTAAAGGTTTACTTTCCCTGACTAACTGGTCGCTAAAAGTTTAAATAAAAAATAGTAAGATATTTATTATCTTTTCCCATCAATTGGCTAGTAAAGGTGTCCTTTTTTTTAACTAATTAGTCGCTAAAGGTTTACTTTCTCTGACCAATTGGTCGCTAAAATTTTGAATAAAAAATGTTAAGATATTTATTACCTTTGTCAACCAATTAGTCAAAGATTTTACTTTTAGCTACCAATTGGTTGCTAAAGGGTTACTTTCTTTAATCAATTGATCGTTAAAAATTAGAATAAAAATAATAATGTATTTATTATGAACTAGCTTAAAAATATTAGTAATATATTTATTACATTTGCCAACCAATTGGTAGGCAAATGTGCCACTTTTGGCTACCAATTAGTAGGCAAAAGTGATAAAAATTTATTATAAAAATGAAATAAATAAATAAATAAACATAATTAAATTTTGTTTCTTTCTCTTAAACAACTTTGTTTATCTTTTTATATGATTTAAATTAGATTTCGTAAATTTTATTTTAACATTTATTTATTAAATTTAATGAATTTAATATTTTACAAAAATTATCAAAAATTACAATGACAGTTCAAAAAAATATTATTAAATTAAAGCTAAAACTAAATTTACCAAATCAAATTCAAATAACGCTAAATTTATAATCAATTTTTTTTTTCAATGAATATATAAGAGTAGTCTTTATAGTTTAGATTTTTTTTTTTGGTAGTCTTTATAGTTTAGATGACTTATAACAAGGTGAATATTAAATATTTTAACATCTAATAATTATTTAGTGTATATTTAATATTAATAATATTAAAAGTGACATTATTTTATATTTTATTAGAAGTGATAAAAATTTAAAAATAAAAATAATAAAAAATTCCTTATTAATTTTAAGTAATTTCTTTTTCGTCTTTTTAGAATTAATTTTTGAATATAATCACTGAAAATATTTTTTTGTATTAAAAGTAAATTCTTAAAATATTTTTCAAAAATTTTGGTTATGATTATTTACTAAATATTTGTATGGTTCTATATATTAGTTTTAATTTCAAATTATTGAAAAATAAAATAATAAAATTTTTAGCACTTTTGCTGACCAAACACTTTTAGCTACCAAATGGTCAATAAAAATCATAAAATATTATTACAAAAAAGTTACAATAAATAAACAAAAATAATAAAATTTTTATTGCTTTTAGCGAGCTAGATGCCTTCGCCTAGCTAATTATGGATTAGGATATGACTCCTAAACATCTGCATGTAGCTATAACCATCCCAATTTACAACGTTCTCAATGGGGGCGTTACAATAACCTCCTTCCAAATCTGGTCTAATGTTTTGAAGAGCATTGTCACCCAATCTATAATTAACAAGGGCATAATGCATCTGTATTGGATCATTAGACCCAATTGTCTAGTCATCTTACCCCCAACTTTTGAACAAGATGAGCATAGTGATTGAAATCAACTTGTAAAGGCCAACCGCTACGCCAACCCTATATGGGGTTGTAAGACCTCTTATAGTATGAAAGGCTATGGTGATACTACCAAACCTTAAACCTTGACAATTTAAAGTATTAAACAAGTTAAAGAAAAAACTAAGGAATTATAACAAAAATAACATATATACCTAATGCTCCAAAAGTGCTTAGATCCCATGTAATTGCAACACTATATTGTGTGCAACTGACTAGGGTGGAAATAGTGGTGAAAAAATGATCTGAGAGGCACTAAGGCATAGCTAAGGAGGTGTTGTTGTTGGAGGCTATGTTGAAGGAGAAGGGGCAGGGGGTTGGGTGGATGCTGAGGTGCAGGGACTAGAGAGATGGAAGGGGCAAGGGCAAAGTCAATGCTGGGGAGCAGAAAAGAGGGCGGGGGTTTAGGGAGGTGAAAGAGGCCAGGGTTGGGTGTATGTCGAGAGACAGGAGGTTGGGTGGATGCCGAAGGTGGTGGCATAAGTCTTAAAAGGGCCAGTGATTAGATTGTCCCCTATGTATTGAACATCCCTCCTATAACCTTTGCTTATGAACACTTTATGCACATTTGTTCTCCTATTGTAACGGCACAATCGCTCTTCCTCCTGTGTGCCATCAATTGTGTCTTACGTAATAATAAATATCTTAATCTAATACAAATGCACAAAAGTTAGTAATTACATACGTAATGAGGTAATTACATATGTATATATAAAAAAAATTGCCTTACAACATTAATGTCATTCAATAATAAAGTCAAATGTATCTTTTTGGATTGTCTCTCTAACCAAAACAGCATCATGCTCTCAAGCTAGAACTACGGTTTCACTTAGCACTTGTTACAGGTAGCCTTCCATTTTTAGATCATTGCAATCAATTTGAAGTACCTCACTCCTAAGCATTTTGGTTGTAACATGCCATTTGGATACATGGGATCCTCAACAAAGTATATGTGATGCGAAAATATAGGATCATTACTAATTCGATCGTATTTATACATTAAGTTATTGAAGTTACCCATATTAAATTAATAATAATCATATTTTATCTCGTATTTTGGATCAGCCCCATCACATTTAAATATCAAAAATTTGAACACATTATTATATTTAAGTACAATGATATCTGTAAGTTGCCTATAGTAGAACATAGACGCAATATGAGAATTATTATCCTTTAGGCTTAAAAAATTAAAGGTATTAGCTTTTAAAGCTACCCCACAATTTTTTGTTGATCTTTTGTTGTCTAATTCTTTGATGCAAAACTGAAATTCAAACATCACAACTTTTGTGACATGCCAAGGGAAATGGTCCATTAGCTATGTATTGATTTCATCACTAAATTTTTCACCCTATGTTCTGCAAAGATTATGAATTTGTTTGTATATGAATTAAGTTCAAATGAAAATAAATATATAGATTGAAAATAATTTATTAAGTAATTGACTTGTGACATACATGTCATTTAAATTACACGTGAAAGAAGTTAAAATGTTCACTGTAGATCACATGATCAGCCACTCGAGCCGATCTTCATTTGATTTTACTCAAGTGTTTCCTTTTGGTATAGAACAAATCGATGCATTAAGAAAAATTACATAATTGACAAATGAGAAAGATGATCAGTGGTTCAAAAAGATTAACGACTTACTGAATGAATGATCTAGTTGAAGACATATTGAGTAACACATATCGATGATCTTGAATGCACGAATTGTCAATGATATTAGAAAAATGTTTGATCACTAACTAGACCATCAATAATTTGTTATAGCTAGTTCAATTTGGTTTGTGCATTCTCTATATACATGACATAAAAGTTAGTACATCTTTTCTGTCAGATAACCTTTAGCCACTGATGCCTCAGGATGAACACTATTCAAATATGCTGCTTTAATGTTTTGAGATACCTTTTCAATTGGATACATCCATCAAAATTAGATAGGACCACCGAGGATAGTCTTTCCCTCTAAGTGTACTATCAAATGTACTATTACAAAGAAAAAAAAAGCAAGTGAAAAAATTATCTTAAGATAACAAAGTATTAACGAAATCAGAGTCCTCAGATTTGTAAATCTATCAGAAGGTTAACCTTTGAACATACCTGTCTAAAGAAATTAATGAACTCAATTGATGTTTCTTTTACTTTCTTTGAAAAACATCTATGTATAGTAATAGGAATTAGTTGTTGCATAAGAAAATATGACCATCATAACTCTTTAAATAGAAAACAGTCCTCTCTTACAAGTTAACTCGCCTCGAAATATTAAAAAAATTAACACCTTTTAGGATAGTAACAAAAAAGTCCTTCTCATCCTATTCATTGTGAATTATGTTGGCCACTCTCAATTGCAAATGTAATGGTTACCTTATTATTATGTCCTCTAAGTCACACCAAGCATTGACATTGTATTTTAATCTTACTTTATCACCAAGAATATTCCATAGTAAGTTCTCACACATATTTTTCACAATATGCATCACATCCAAATTATGCATAATTAAATTGTCCTTCTAATATGACAACTCATAGAATATACCCTTTTTCTTCTAGTTATGGGTATAATGGTCATTTAGTAACGGTATGTAGTTTGTAGGTTATTCGTCTTACACGTAGTTAGTATACTTTTTAAATTAAGTTATGACAATTGATGATGCTCCATTTTTGTTCACACACTGTAGGCCCTCTTAGTAGATATTGTTTGCTCTGGGCCCCTACTAAGGATTCTCACACACACTTTGAAATGTATCATACCAAGGAGAGAGGAGTTAGGCACTTACAAACTATCAAAATCCTAGACTCCTTTTCCATGTGAGATTAATTGTGTCATCAATGCCCCCAGTTGAGGACTAAGGGATTATAAACGGTGGGCATATGGCCCCGATCCCTAAGAATAGCAGGCACATGGCTAATTTGATTCCCAAAGACAGCGCTCAACTGATAATGTTTTATTCTTATCTGCACACTATAAGCCCTCCTTGTAGATATTATTCGCTTTGTACCCCCATAAGGAATCTCATGCATAGCTTTAAAACACTTTATACCAGGGAGAGAGGGGTCAACTGGGGGCATCGACGACACCATAAATCCTACATCGGAAAGGAGTCGAGGACCGTGGTAGCTTATAAGCACCCAGTTCCTCTTTCCCTAGTATGACGCTTTTAAAAACCGTGCGTGAGAACCTTACAAGGGCACAAAGTAGATAATATCTATTAGGACGGCTTACAGTGTACAGGCAAAAATGAACCACCATTAGTTGGCGCTGTCTATGGGAATCAAAAGGGCTATGTGCCCACTATTCTTAGTCCCTCAATCCTAGACTGTGGGGGGGCATTGATAACACCATAGAATCCCACATCAAAAAGGAGTTGAGAACTGTGGTAGCTTATAAGCACATAGCTCCTCTCTCCTGGTATGACACATTTTAAAACCATGCTTGAGAATCCTTAAAGGGGCACAAAACAAACAATATCTACCGGAAGGCCTACAGATTATAGATGAAAATGGACTATACCATTTGGCACTATATGTGGAAATCAAATGAGCCATGTGCTTGTCGTTCCTAATCTGTTAGTCCTTGATTGGGGCCATTGATGACACCATAAATCTCACATCGAAAAGGAGTCTAGGACTGTGGTAGCTTACAAGCGGCCAACTCCTTTCTCTCTAGTATGATGCATTTTAAAGCCGTGAATGAGAATCTCTATGGGAGGCACAAAGTAGACAATATCTGTTAGGAGAGCCTATGGTGTATAGACGAAAATGGACTATCATCAACAATAATTCATTATTACTTAATATATTAAGTGCCCATTTAAATTCTCAATTACCATTAAAAGTGATTTAGTCATCCTAAACTCATGTGTAATAGGTAAGAATCATCTGTAGCCCATGTAAGCAAACTTTTTGCATGATTTAACTGCTGTGATTAGGTGCTCTCATTGTATGGAAGACATGTAAACTTTCCTGATATAGTCCAAGTAGACAAGTTAGCATATGTCGAGAAGTCATTAATTATCGACAACAAAATTATAAGGAGGTTAAACATCTTCTCCAACTCTTTGATAATTCCTACAACTCTTTGATAATTCCTACAACTCTTTATTTCATAATTCCTACAACTCTTTGATCAATGATTATATGTACACTTCAATCTTGCAAATGAAATATTTATTTTTGAGTACCAAAAATAATAAAATATTTATTACTTTTAGCCACCAATTAGTTAGCAAAGAGTTTACTTTTCCCGACCAAATAGATACTTTTACCGACCAAATTTGTTCGATTAGGAAAAGTAAACCCTGTAGCAACCAATTTTAATTTGATAGATAAAAATAAACCTTTGATGACCAATTAGTTAACAAATATTTTACTTTAGCTACTAATTGGTTGGCAAATGTAATTAATGTATTATTAATTTTTATAGTGACTTTTGGCAACTAATGATAATTTAGTCGAGAAAAATTTACTATTAGCAATCAATCTTAATTTGGTTTGGAAAAATAACCCTTTAGTTACTAAATTTGCATTTAGTTGGGAAAAGTAGTCGCCAAAAATATTTTTTCTTATGGCAAGTTAATTTATGCTTTGCCCATATGCACATAATGTTGATTATTTCTATTGTTTTAATGGATGCACAAATTTGAAAGAAAGAAAAAAAAAAAAAAACTCACATAAAATAAATTGCCAAGTATTAATTATTTTGTTGCTATAATTATATGTAAGAATTATATATCATCATTCCATTGATTTACTCCTTTAATTCTCTAATTAGTCGTAAAATAATCAACTGTTCAAAAATGAAAATTAAAAATTCCATAGTTGAGAGTTAGTGCCCTAAGGCTATGTTTGGAACCATGAATTTGTGGTGAAAAAGAAAAGGTGATAAAAATGTATGGTAGAAATTAATACAAATGAACTGGAAAAATCAAATTTATTTTATTTTTTATGGAATTAGAAAAATAAGACTAAAGTGAATAGATATTTATTAGCAAAGGTTAACTTTCATGAACTCCGTTTGTAGCATAATAAAACTCCAAAAATTTTTGTAAAATTTTAACTTTTTATATACTATACGAATTACGAGATTGTAACTTTTATTAATTTATACAAACTTTTACACACTCTTCTTTTATTAATTTATACAAACTTTTATACACTCACAATGCACGCTTAGTTAAGTGTACAAAGATTGCGCAAACTATTAATTTTATTTTTCATTCATTTTTCTTTAGTTTTACCATAAATTTATGTTTCAAACTAACATAAGGGTCACAATACCTCCATTTCTTTATTTCTTTTGTTAATTTCCTTATAATTTAACATTATGCGCCCCTTTAAAATATATTATGAAATTAACATTCTTAATTAATTTCTCGGGCTTTGAATTGTAGGAGTTTGCACAGGAGTTGGAGGACTATTTTTACTTGGGGGTGCTTGGTGGCTGTACAAAGTAATAAAGAAGATTAGAAATAAGAAACGCAAGGAGAAATTCTTCAAACGAAATGGTGGTTTTTTGTTACAGCAACAGTTGTCTTCAAGCAAGGGTAATGTTGAGAAAACAAAGGTATTCAATTCAAGAGAGTTAGAGAAGGCCACTGATCACTACAATGAGGATCGTATCTTGGGGCAAGGAGGCCAAGGTACTGTTTACAAAGGCATGCTCTCAGATGGGAGAATCGTAGCCGTTAAAAAGTCAAAGATGGTGGATGAAGGAAATGTTGAACAATTCATTAATGAGGTTGCCATTCTCTCACAAATTAACCACAGGAATGTGGTTAAACTCTTGGGGTGTTGCTTGGAGACGGAAGTTCCTTTACTAGTTTACGAGTTCGTCCCAAATGGAACACTTTTTCAACATATTCATGATCCAAATGAGGAGTTCCCATTGTTGTGGGAGGCTCGGTTGCGTATTGCCACAGAAACAGCAGAAGCTCTTTACTACTTACACTATGCAGCATCCGTACCCATTTATCATCGAGATATTAAGTCCACCAACATACTTTTGGATGACAAATACAAGGCAAAAGTCTCAGATTTTGGAACTTCAAGATCGGTTACTATCGAACAAACTCACTTGACCACACTGGTAAAGGGGACATTCGGGTACTTGGACCCGGAGTATTTCCAGTCTAGCCAATTTACTGACAAGAGTGATGTTTATAGCTTTGGAGTGGTAATTGTTGAGCTCTTGACTGGGGAAAAACCAATAATGTCTGTTGCCAGATCTCAAGAAGGGAGGAGTTTAGCCACATACTTTATTCAGTCAATAGAGGAGAATCGCCTGCTTGAAATTCTTGATCCTCGGATTCTCAAGGAAGGCCCTAGGGAGGAGATGGAGGCTGTCGCTTACATTGCGAAAAGATGCCTAAACTTGAATGGAAAGAAGAGGCCGACAATGAAAGAAGTGGCAGTTGAGTTACAAGGAATCAGAATGTCACGAGAAGGCTCTACCACTCTTCATCAGCAAAGTTATGACGAAGTTGAATGTGATGCAATTGATGTTAGTGTATCGTGGGATATTGCCTCAACCTCCACAGGAACTTACAATGCTAGTGGCACATCTTCATCATTTGATGTGCAACCATTATTACTAAACCCTCTGGTATAGTATACCTAGATATATATTTCCTTTGAGAATATATGTACCACGTACTAAGACCATGTTAAATCTTTTCTAATCCGATTAATGCTTGTATGAATAAAAATTGACAATCTGAGTGATATAATTTTCATATTATACTATCATTGATAAGATGTATTCGTGAAATTGAATAAAAGTAGGTAAGTTGGATTAAATTAAGTTATATAACTATGATTTTGGACATTTAATTTTTGGAAGTTAAAGTTGGTATATGTCTATATATACATATGTATGTATTTTTTGTGATAGCTTAAAACGTAAAATTTATGTAGGATTATGTTAATTAATGTCGTATTTTATTTATAGTCTCAACTTTTGGACTTCAGTTATTTTGGGAAGTGAATTTACAAATAATTATTTTTTATATCCATCAACTTTGAATTTGAGTAATTTTGAATGAATGACAAGGGTACTGGGAAAAAAACTTGTAGCTTTAGTTTTAGAGTTGATACAGTTTTTGGGTTAGATTGGTATAACTAATTAATGATAGACATCAAATATTTTATAAAAATTTTGTACGTAAACAATTATTGAATTTTGTTCTATTGACATTTTTTTTTTCAGTTTTGATTCATTGTTTTCATGTTCCATAAGTGAAATATTAAGGTCAAGTATGGCAGTGCCGAGTTTGTAACTTTTGAGAGATTGTAATTGTCATCTTCAAACTCACGTTTTCCTTCCCATTTTTATATATTTTTGTGAGTTTGACGAAAATGGTAGATGCAACTCCCTTACATGTTTTAAATTTGTGGTATTTCTGTGTGTGAACATATACATGTATGTTTGAGGAGTTTTTGACCACAATAATGTTTAGTGTAAAACAAAAAATCTCAAATTAGTGCCCTTTTTAATTAAACAAAATTTCAATATGGGTTAATTTCAAAATATCATATATATGCCTTGAAGGAAAGAAAAATGCAAGTTTTTATAACTCATGTTAGGAATCGTGGTGATTTTAGTTCAAACTCACGTTTTCCTTCCCATTTTTATATATTTTTGTGAGTTTGATGAAAATGGTAGATGCAACTCCCTTACATGTTTTAAATTTGTGGTATTTCTGTGTGTGAACATATACGTGTATGTTTGAGGAGTTTTTGACCACAATAATGTTTAGTGTAAAACAAAAAATCTCAAATTAGTGCCCTTTTTAATTAAACAAATTTTCAATATGGGTTAATTTTAAAATATCATATATATGCCCTGAAGGAAAGAAAAATGCAAGTTTTTATAACTCATGTCAGGAACCGTGGTGATTTTAGTGAAATTCTTTCCATTAATGATGGAAAAGGATATAGCAGGACAACCTCCAATATCGATGCCTTCTTTCAAAATTCTTAGCAAAATTGACCTTATTGGGCTACTACTATTTGAAAGGAAATACTCTAGGAGCAATTCCGGGTCAATGAGTGAAATTGATAGATCATTGTTTTATCTTAGAAAACTGGCTTCTCCTATTATCACATTTAATTTTGGATGTCCTCTAAAAAGGACCATCCAACCACTATCCAATTATCCTTGGTGAAAAAAATTCTTGATTGGGGTTTATAGTCATTTAGATGCTTAATTAGTTTGCTTGGTGGGAAAAGAATGATTTCCTTATAGTGGTTAGAAATTACTGGGTGAAAATCAGTGTTAGTGTTTAAAGTTCATGTGGATTGGGAAAGAAACTCAAACTATTACAAATAAAACTAAGAGTTGGAACGGAATGGTTTTTACAAATTTAGACACCAGAATCAAAATGGTAGAATGCAAGATAGAACCTGTTTGAGAAGATTTGTGAATCAAGGTCTTTGTCGGACTATTGAATGATAGAAAAAAAGAATTCGAAAGTTGAAGTCTAGAAAGATTATAGAAGTAATGAAACTCTACAGAGGCCAAAAGAGTGTATTTTCTTAAAGTAGGAGGTAAAAGCACTAAATTTTTCTATACCATGACTAGTGTTCAAAGCAAAAGAAATTACATTCACTGTGAATGTTAATAATGCATCAATTATTGAACTAGGGGCTCTAAAAAGGGAAGTGAGAAACCATTTCTTTTGTTTATTCTCTTCTGATTAGTGGGAAAAAACATGTTTTAAATGGTCTTATTATTAACACATTTGAATTTTGAAGAACCATCACAATTTGAAGATACTTTATCTCTCGAAGAAATTAAAGCTGTAGTATGGTCATGAGAAGGTGGAAAGGCTTTGTGATTAGATGGCTTTGCCATGCTTTTTATATAGAAGGTATGGGACATCATCAAAATGGATATTCTCAAATTCTTTACAAGATTTCACAATACAGGATTTTCTTTTACATTGATGATAAAAATTCAAAGAGCAACAAATTTAAATGGATTGCAATAGAGTTGGGAGGCGTACAGAGCTGGGAATCGAAGGGAGGAATAAATGGAATGGTGTCGTTTAGATCCTTAATTAGTTATATTGTTTGCATAATAGACTTGCTCTATACCTTTAATTTGTAATTGATCCAACAACTGGAGAGTTATCTTCCTCAGCTATAAGATCTGAAGTCATGATGTTTGTACTCCATTCTACATTCTGTTAATTGAATTGGTTCAATTGCTTTTGTGTTTATAAAATACTTGGATATAAGCTAACAGACATAAAAAGGTTATTGGCAGTCTGATTAACAAAAATCTCAAACCTTACCCATCAAGATAGAGGTAAATACTTAGCATTCTAAATACAAATGAGGTGGTTAATTCCCTCAAGAAGAGAAACAGAAAGAGAAGTTTTTTGATGAAGAGTGATTTTAAAAAAGAATTTGATTCAGTTCATTGGGGATGTTTTCTTAATTTAAAAGAAAAAATTTTCTCTCCACCAAAATGAGAAGTTGGATTCTTGAATGTTTAAAATCAATCAAAGTGGCTATATTGGTCAATTGAAGTCCAATTTAATTTCTTCAAATGCATGAAGGGTTTTAGGTAGGAAGATCATTCATCTCCATTTTTGTTTAATATTGAAGCTGAAGGATTAAGTAAATTGATGTCTAATGAAAATAACATTGGTCTAATCAAAAGAATATCAATAAAGCCCAATGAAACCGAGATATCTTTCCTTCAATTTTCTGATGATACTTTAGTGTTCTTCCCTGCAAAGTCATATTTTATGAATATCACTAAACTATTTAGATGTTTTGAACTAGTATCTGGGTCTTAAAGTGAATTGCTAGATGAGGTCAATTAACGATACTGGGATGAAAAAACACTCAATTAACTAATTTTACTGTGGAAGTGAACTATAGGTTTGAAACTCTCCCTATTAAAATATCTTGTAGTGCCTCTCGGTGACAATTTTAAGAGGACGAGATCATGGAACTCTGTCTTTGAGAAAATAAGGAGAAGACTTGCTTTTTGGAAGGATAGACAGCTATCCATTGCTAGAAGATCTGATGAAAGCCATACTTTATAGCTAACTTCTTTATTTTATATTATATTCAGTATCCCTAAAAGGGGTTGCAAAAAAAGGGACAAATCCGAAGAAATTTTTTGTGGTGTAATTTGTACATTAAGAGATCATTCACAATATAGGCTGGGATTAGGTAATCATGTCTATTTTTTTTTGGGGGGGGGGAGTTGTTGGAGTTGGTTCCCTGCTTGAGAAGAATGCTACACTTTTGTTCAAATAGAATGGGAGATTTGCTAATGAGAGGGGTGGCTTATTAGAGAGATATCTTATACTTTAAACATAATATTTAAAATGAAAGTTGGCTTCCCAATGATCCTGGGAAGAAAAGCTCAATTGTCTGGAATGTAATTACGAAACCTAGTATCATAACTCTTGCCTTTTGTCAACTCCTTAGAGAAAATGGATGTTTCTTTATTGGCAAAGGAAATAGGATTTGTTTTTGCATTGACAATTGGTCTGGATACACCTCCTTAAAAGATAAATTCCCAAGATTATTCATTGTATCCTCTAGAAGGAATTGGATAATTGGATAGGCAAGAGTTGCATTGGAATTTTTAATGGAGGAGGCTATTGAGATCCTACAAGTTACACGAAGCAACTGAACTATTAAAGTTCCTTAAAAGTACCATCACTTCCCCTACCAAAGAGTGTCAACTAATTTAGAAAGCTAGTGTCTATGGGGAATACACTCCTAAATCATGTTGCATTAGTCTGGATGCAAGAAAAGGAGTTCATATACTAGATGAAGTAAGTGAAATTTGGAATGATATGAAAAATAAATAAAAAACACTCATTTAGGAGGATAGGAATTTTGTTAGTGGATCAACTCTTATGCCCAGGGATGAAGCTAATAAAGGGCAAGGAGTGGTCGTGACCCCTTAACTTTAATATAAACCTGTACATACATACTGTATTTTCTTACAAAATATGAAAAGTTTCTTTCTTTAAGAATGAACCCCCTAAAAATGAAAATTCTCAATTAACTTGACTTTTGTTTTGAAACTCATATAAAAAAAATGATAAAAAGTAATAAATTTTTTTAGCAATAAATTCCCTTCTCTATATCTCTCTCTCTCTATTTTTTTTTAATAGAAACCCCAAATCCCTCTCTCTCTTTCTCTCTTATATTTTTTTAACAATGGCTCTTTCAATTTTGACAAATGAAATGTTACCAGCTAACTTAATTTTTTATAATGGGACCTAGATAAAAAAGATATAAAATTAATAAACTATTTTTCATTTTTTTAATTGAAACCCACAAATGTCTCTATCTAACCTCTACATTCACACTCTCCCTAATTATTAGCCATCACATTTTCTCTATCTCTCCATCAATTTTTTTTATAGTATAACAAGGACTATAGATATAATTCGATCTTTGGCAAAATTTGCATCTCCAGTTTTCTTTCTATTGAAATCTCCAGCTCTGTATAAGTATCAATTTTTGTAGATCATAGTTATTTAATTTTTTATTCAAAAGTTTTGGACTCATATCTTGAATTCTTAGCTTCGTCCTAGCTTATGCCTTTTATATAATAGCAACACAGACAACTCAAATCATTTGCAGTTAATCTGCAAGGTTTCTCAAAATGTTTGAAGTAGTATTATCTGATGGTGGAGTATTGATTGCTGCTTATTACCAAGTAATATTCTGGATCTTTGTAATATATATGGGATTAATTAGCAAATGGTAAAATTCAAAAAAAATATTGGTATATGTATTTCTATGCTACTCTTTGGAGTATATAGAAAGGAAGAAATAGTCCATATTTAATCATAATCAATCTTTTGTGTTGCTGCGGCACGACGGTTGGCGAGATATTATCCTTGAGTACAACAAGTTGTTCTTGAATCCATAAGAATGTAGTCTTAAATCCATAAGAACCAAACAAGAGCAAGAACATGTCTCTTAATTAAGCAAAAGTATTTTGAATAATTGAATTAATGAAAAGTATTTACAAAAGATCCTATTTATAAAGAAAATAATCTAACCTTAATTAAAATAGGTTTCTTAAAAGTTTTCCTTATCAAATTTTGAAAACGAATCTTATCCTAATTCCTAATGGTTACAAAATAGCTTTTAGTTTAAAATAAAAGATCTTATACTAACCCTAATTAAACTAAGAATATAAACTAATCCAAAATAAAAAAGGAAATTATAAATTCGTCCAACTCTTACACTAATCCAAATAAACTAAGAATATAAAATAATCTTAAATAAACTAAGAATCATTGTACCTATTTCTGTTCGGGGTGAAGTAATGAGAGAGTTTCAACATTCTTGATTAGCAGTGCATCCTTGGGGTACAAAGATGTATTATAATTTCCGAAGGCAATTCTATTGGTTCGGGATGAAGAAAGATGTGACAGTTTATTAGTAGATGTTTAACTTATCAACAGGTTAAGGTAGAACATCAGCGGCCAGCAAGATTATTGCAACCGTTGCTTGTGTCAAAATAAAAGTGGAAGAATATCATGATGAATTTTGTATCAGATTTGCTAAAGACTAGAAAAGGGTTATGATGCTATTTATGTGGTTGTGGATTATGTGAAATTGGCTTATTTCTTGTTGATTCAGGTGACGGATTCCAGGGATGCATTGGCTAGGTTGTATATTAGTGAGATTGTGGGACTTCACAGGACTTCTGCATCTATTGTCTCGGACAAGGATCCTCGTTTTGTCTTTAGATTTTGGTAGAGTTTTCAGTTGGTCATGGGAGTTGAGTTATGCTTTAGTACTACTTATTGTCTCCAATCTGATGAGCAGTTTGAGCACACGATTCAAATTTTGAAGGATATACTTCAGGTTGTGTGTTAGAATTTAGATGTAGTTGGGAGGACCATTTGCCATTGGTGGAGTTCATTTATAATAACTAAAAATTTCAAAATATGCTGATAGAGATCCCAAACAATTGATCAATCAATCAATCAATCAATCACACACACAAGAATGTAGAAGGCTGTAGATGAGAAACGAGGAAACTCACACAAGGAAACCCTTAAAACTTTTACTAGAATAAACAAACGTTGGTTACAAACTCAACCTCGCGATAGATCGACTCCTTGGCTTTATACTCTCGTTGACGTTTGCCCGACTCCTCGATGCACCAACTCCTCTAGTGAAAGCCTTTCGACTCCTCGAAGGCACAAGATTGACTCCTCAGTTGCTTTGCTGAATCCACAGCGATCACAAACCTCAAATCCGAACTCCTTCGGATTGAACATGAACCGTGTTGGCTAAGTTGTGGAGAGAATGATCAATCTTTAAGGCTCACAACCTCATGTGTATTCTCTCAGTGTGTGTGTCTCTCTTTACATGTCTCTCTGAACTTGAAAACGCCAAGAGATATTTATAGACAAACCAAGGAGGCTGGGGCTATTGAAGTGGTGTGTAGCTGAAGTTCTAGCTTGACACCCTGTCAGTGTTTGACCATATCTTTTCACTCACAATTTAGATTGACCTGATTCTTTTTGGGTTGGAAAGAAGACTCAAAGGGCTACAACTTTTGTGTTTTAGCCAAAGCCTGAATTCATCGTTTTCAAGGTCAAAATCACATTGGAAGTTGAGAATAGAAAGCTGTCATACTGGTACCTCGCGGGAAGGGTGCACCTGCGGCCTTCCAGCGGCCTTCCCATGACTCAGATCGGCCTTCCCGCATTGCTTAATCTCTCTCAGCTTTTTCCTGTGGCCAAGTGCATTCTTCCTGCGTTTTTCAGTTCCGAACCTCTTCAGGACTTCCGAACCTCTTCAGGAATTCCGAATCTCTTTAGGACTCCCAGCCATTATGGAAACTTGATTTTCTAAGGTTTTTTAGAATTCTAATCTACTTAAGACTCTAGTGTCTTAGCCTACACTAAGTCTAAAGTACAGACACTTCTATTTGATCATGGATTTGCCAATTTACAAATTTAGCCTTAACAATCTCCTCCTTTGGCAATTCCATGTCAAAACTCAAAAATGAAATTACAAGAAAGTTCATATACTAGATTAAGGCCTTAGTAAATTTGTCATCCATCAACAAGTTCCAATTTGTTAACATGTATGACTGCACACTTAGACATGTTCCAATTGTCATCCATTCCATCAACATGTTTCAATCTTTATCCTGTTTTGCTGCACATCTAAAGAAACTGATCACGACATCATATGGCAACAAATAATAATTAAAAGACATTAAAAAATGACACGAAATAAAAAATGACACAAAATATTCTCCCCTTTAATTAACCATAAAAAATAATTGTTTTCCCCCTTGATTAACTAACTCATTTTCAAACATTCTCCCTACAAAAATATTCTATTCTCCCCTTTAATTATATATCTCCCCCTTTTTGACATGAATTGACAAACATGAAAGTACAATGGGTAATCTTGATCAAATCATTCCAAGTTTTATTTTCCCAAACACAAAATTAAACACAGTTCCAAAATTTTGACCATACATAAATAGTAACAAATAAAAATTCCAAGAATCACCCTACTATTTATGTCATGAGTTGTTCACACATATCATATCAATGGTCAAATGCTTGTGCAATGTGTGAAATGAAGTTTAAGTGCAATATGATTAACACTTTTCACAAACTCGCATGAATTTCAAAATTGCTCCTTTTGGACTGTGAATTGAATTGAGTACGATATGTAGTGTTAGCTCTTCGACTAAATTCTCCTCAATTCATTGTTTTCAACTAAACACCAATGTGATACCAATTGAAAATACCAATGTAAGATCACCATTGTTTCCTTTACTTTTCTTTTCCTCCTTTTTATTTTTATTTATTCTTAGTGGCTTTCATACACTTTATGGGTAGCTAGCCTTTTTCCTGTATCGTCAAACCCAAAGGGTGGTTATTTTGATAACCTGCACGTCAACAGGCTAGCTTTCACTCTATCCCATATGGTAGCCATTTCCAAGTTTTTTTTTTTTAATTTTGTACTCAAACACAATCAATAGTCCAGAAAGGAGAATTTATAAAAACAATTGAGTAGTGGAAAAGATTTCTCACGATGTACTAAACTTTGTGCAATTACAATTGGCACACTACTACCATAACAAGGAATAACAAAACATAGGATTCAAGTTCATCAAGTAATTCAAATTTAAGACCATTATATATGTCAGCAATTTTAATCCTGTGATTTTAAATAGTGTATGAGGTAATAGACTATGCAAGAAAATCACAAGGAATAACATTGCACCAAAAAAAAAAAAAAATTACTTATCCTAAAAAAAATCTAATCTACATGATTTCATAGAACTAGGTAAAAATAAATAATGATGCACAGCCTCTTTCATGAAAGAATTTGCCTTTACAAATCAAGGCTTACCCCTTCAAGATTCTTAGGGGTGTGGGAGACATAAAGATCACTCTTCCTAACCCAAATAGTTCTTATTTTTGGAAAAGCATTTTGAGTCTTGAGATTGTTGGGTTTTGGACCAATGGGTTTTGAAAATTTTTTCTTTATGTTTTTCCTCACTGGCTAAGTCATGTAAGGTCTAAAATCAAGATATGACTTTTGAAACCTTAAAGGATGAAACCTATTTGACACTCGAAGATTAGATTTCAAATAATTCCTAGTGTCAACATAGGATAGGGGAAGCCCAAATAATTTGTGATCGTGTGGTCTTGTGTGTCCGGGTATACCACAATGAAAACAAATGGGAACAAACTTACGTTGTAAGTTAGGGGGTGTCCTTTTGGGCTTTTGATAAAAATTTTGAAGTTGACTTTTCTTTGGCACTTGCTTTGGGAGGATAGGAGACTTCTTCAATTAAGGAGGTTTTTCTTTTTGATGTCGTTGTTTAGGGGCCACTTTTGAAGTCTTCATGTTTCCACTTTCATCCTCTTTGTCAATATATCTAAGTCCTCTTTTATCGCTTGGACTACATTGCACTTTTAAGATCTGATGAAGGTTGTTAGATAGAACTCTCAATTTTTCATCAAGCTTCTTCAAAGCTTTTTGCGCCTGTAAACATTCTTCATATTTGATTGCAAGCTTCTCTGTCAAGGCATCCACAATCCTATCTTAAGTTATTTTCTCATCTTCAATCTTATGAACTTGAACTTCAAGATCTTGATGCTTAGTCTTGAGGGTTGTGCAAAACTCATCCACTGCTTTCTTATTTGCTTCAAGGGTTTCAAACTTTGCTTGCAATTTTTCCAAGGTAATTTTCAGACTGTCTCTTTCCCTCTTCAACATCTTGTTCTTCATGGTCAACTTCTCGTTTTGCCTGTGGAACTTTCGATAGTCTAGATATAGTTGTTCATAGGCATCTTCAAAATCTATCTCTTCACCTTCACAATTATGTTTTATTTCTGCCTTTGAAGAGTCTTTCTTTGAATTCTTGGAACTAGATGAGTCTTTAGAGCTTATAGATCCCGAGCTCCTTGCCATGAAAGCTGTGAAGTTTTCTGAAAAATCTTCTGAAGATGATAAAGTACTTGATTCATCTGTACCATCCAAGGTTGCATTTAGAATCTTTTTCTTGTTCTTCTTATTCCCACAATCCTAGGCTATATGACCATAACCCTTGCGCTCGTAGCACTTCACCCCTTTAAGCTTATCTTCCTCGGATTTATCATTCTTCTTAATCTTTTCAGATTTTCCACCTTCTCTACAGGGATCCATCTAGCAAATAATAGGATCACGTTTTTCTCTCAAAAATGTACCTGCTCTGATACCAATTGAAAATTTTAAAATATGCTGATAAAGATCCCAAACAATAGATCAATCAATCAATCACACACACAAGAATGTAGAAGTATGTAGATGAGAAACGAGGAAACCCACATAGGGCAACCCCTAAAACTTTAACTAGAGTAAACAAACATTGGTTATAAACTCAACCTCGCGATAGATTGACTCCTCGACTCTATACTCTCGTTGACGTTTGCTCGACTCCTCGATGCACCAACTCCTCTAGCGAAAGCCCTTCGACTCCTTGAAGGCACAAGACTGACTCTTCAGTTGCTTTGCTGAATCCACAACAATCACAAACCTCAAATCCGAACTCTTTCGGATTGAACACGAACCATGTTGGCTAAGTTGTGGAAAGAATGATCAATCTTTAAGGCTCACAATCTCATGTGTATTCTCTCAGTGTGTGTGCCTCTCTTTTCGTGTCTCTCTGAACTTGAAAACGCCAAGAGATATTTATAGACAAACTAAGGTGGCTGGGGCTATTGAAGTGGTATGTAGCTGAAGTTCCAGCCTGATACCCTGTTAGTGTTTTGACCATATCTTTTTACTCACAATTTGGATTGACTTGATTCTTTTTGGGTTGGAAAGAAGACTCAAAGTGCTACAATTTTTGCGTTTTAGCCAAAGCCTAAATTCATCGTCTTCAAGGTCAAAATCACGTTGGAATTTGAGAACAGAAAGGTGTCATGTTGGTACCTCATGGGAAAAGTGCACTCGCGACCTTCCAGCGGCTTTCCCATGGTCTTCCCATGACTCAGAGCGGCCTTCCTGCATGGCTTAATCTCTCTTGGCTTTTCCTCATGGTCAAGTGTGTTCTTCTTGCGTTCTTCAGTTTCAAACCTCTTCAGGACTTCTGAATCTCTTTAGGACTCCCAACCACAATGGAAACTTGATTTTCTAAGGCCTTTTAGAATTTTGATCTACTTAAGACTCTAGTGTCTTAGCCTACACTAAGTCTAAAGTACAGACACTTCTATTTGGTCATGGATTTGTCAATTTACAAATTTAGCCTTAACAATAACAATTATTAGTCAAGTATAGACGTGGCATCTTTTGAGGCGTTACATGGTAGGCCATGCAGGTCACCTATTTATTGGATTGAGGTTGGAGAGATGGCATTCATTGGGCTAGAATTAGTGTAGAAAACAGACAAAAAAATTAGAATTATTTGATAAAGATTGAAGCAAGACAGGGTTGCCAGAAGAGTTATGTAGATCAAACGCATAGGCATTTGGAGTTTGAGGTGGAGGACCATGTGCATTGAAGGTCTTACCATAGAAGCAACAAAATCAATTTGGTCAGTGAGAGAAGTTGCCACCTAGATATA
Source organism: Vitellaria paradoxa (assembly GCA_019916065.1). NCBI lineage: Eukaryota > Viridiplantae > Streptophyta > Magnoliopsida > Ericales > Sapotaceae > Vitellaria > Vitellaria paradoxa. Next base: position 23,130,960 of record CM034236.1, read on the forward strand.
TTGCATCGTTTGAGATTTTGGCTAGCATTAGAGAGGTTGTTTATCGTTTGGCATTGCCATCGCAATTGTTAGGTATTCATGAGATGTTCCATGTGTCTATGCTTCATAAGTACATTTTGGATCCTTCACATGTGCTAGATTGGACTGAGTTAGAGGTGGATTTGGATGTGTCTTATGAGCTTGACCTATTTAAATTTTAGATTCTCGAGATCAAGTGCTTCATTGTAAGATGATTCCTTTGGTTAGGGTGTTGTGAAAACATCATATTGAGGAGTCTACTTTAGAGGATCTAAGATGCAACCACGGTATCCTCAATTGTTTTCTTGATGTTATTTCATATTTCTTACCCTAAATTTCAGGGAAGAAATTTTTATAAGGGGGAATGATGTAAAGACTTGTGTTTTGAGATATAATATTTTATTCCTAATACATATCGCTATGATTTAATGATATGATGATGTGTTTTATGTGATGCATGAGTTGATTCCATTGCTCTATTCCTAGGTTGAGTTTCAATTTTATTCAACACTTAAAAAATTTTGGCCTAGGAGGATGGTTTGTGCTCATTGGCCAAGTGATCCAAGCCCACAGGATGGTCCAGTCGCACGCATATCTTCTCTTAAGTGCCCAAGCTACATCAGCAAATTGTAAGTCTATTTTTCTAGTTTTTTAGTCAAGCTTATTTTTTTCCGTCCATGCCTAGAAGCCTAGAGCCTTGTGTTTGTCACCTACCATCATTCCTCAATTCCTCCTTTTCTTTTCCTTATATCCTAAGCTTTTAGTCGATATATACACATAAATGTATATTATGTATATGTTTTTGGGTGCGAGTAGTTAACCGAGAGAGGAAGCCATCTTTGGTAAGTTAAGTTAAGCTTGGAAGTTTTCTAATTTCTTTTACCGATCATCAATTAGGTTAGTTTTAAATGTGTTGGAATTGTTGTTTTGGTATTAGGAACTATTGGTTGATTGTTATTAGTTTTTCGGCTTTTTTAAGTTTTCAAGCTTTATTGTTAATAATTTTTTTCCTTATTCAAGTAACTGAAGTAGGGATTTAATACACATTTCCTATTTATATGTTATATTTAAGCCTTAGGTGAGGTTAATTTGATGTTGTGGTGGATTGAAAGCACATGTTAGCAACAGTTATACAATATATATATGCTTGAATGAGAGAGATGATGAACAGCGTATTTTAACTTTACTGAATATGTGATGAAGTATTAAATTGATTAAAAGGTTGTGATTGTGTGTTGCTAAGGATTGATAATGGAAGAACCATTGGAAAGAAATAATTTTCAAAATAGGTTTTTGACTTAAAATAAGAAAATTGAATTCAAATATGAATAACCAAGAAACAGAGCTATGCATATATAGTACTGGAGTTACCCCAGGCACACGACTTATAATTTGTCTTCCTTGAGTGCACAGACTTGGGGACCCGAGTGCTTGGATATATTTTTTCACCCCCAAGCACACGTATCATTTTACTTAGATGCTTACCCTAGATTTTTCAAAATTTTATTGTTTTGAAACAATTTTGAAGGAAACTGAATTTTAACGTTCAATATACCATATTATTAAACTGATTTCCAAAGATATGGTTTTCAATAACAAGCTTTATGATGATAAACTGATAACACACCAATATGCATTAAATAAGTAATGTTTGAGACCAAAATTGAATGTTTATGATATATCTGATATCATTGATGAGGCTGTTGATGCCATTAATATTGATAATGTTATGTGGAAAAGATAGCTAGACGAGGTTATTTTGGGGGTTAGCGTATAAAGATAAATAGGAGGGTACGTGGTTATACTTGAGTTAGGAGTCCCTAAATTCATGCAGAGTTTAGTTATCATGTTAGTTGGTTAGTAGTTGACAATAAAACGTTGATATTAGTTGATTATAAGCCTTGGATATTGATCCATAAATGACGATGATAACTTGGTTAATTGTGACCTTTGAGCCAAGGTTCATAGACGACGACAATTTGGTTCATCGTTTCCGTTAGGTGTTGGTGCCCATAAAACATGATGATAGTTTGGGTTATGTTTGCTGATCATGGCTCAATCTTGTAGAGTATCCACCCCATATGTGTTGTGTTAATGAAATAATAGTTAATAGGTAATTAAAAAGTAATGAGATGATGATTATGATGATGATGTTGATAAATGATGATATACTAGATATTGATGCTGTGATATGATGCTATTATGATGATTGTCATTTATTGTTGATATTTATTACACGGTAGAATCATGCTAGGGCATGTGTTGCATATTATACGTGTTTATATGCGCATCACAAGTACACGTGGACTAGCGCTTACGTCCTTATAGGTTATGTTATAGCTATAGAGAATAAGGTTTAGGTGGGCCCCATCTTGTTTTGGATATTTTAGATTATTTTTATTCTATTGTTCTCTAAGGAGACGGAGTAGATTGTATTGGATGTTGTACCTTAGAGATGTATTATTTTGTACTTAGTATTTATTGTGATATTTAGCATGGTTGTAAAGGTTGGTTGCTTGGATATTATTTTGGTTATATTAAAGAGTGCTATTACCCAGTGATGATTGATACTTTTGTTATTATTATTTATTATTTTGGAGCTTTGCTTTAGGGTGGTTATTTGGCTCTAATTGGGTTTGTGTTTGGTTTATGTTAATTACATGTAATTTTTTAGTTCACTTCTCGAGCTATGAGTCCAAGGCGTAACAGTAAAACATCAAAGCATAAAGTGCCAATAAGCTTTCAAAGTTGGGTTCAAAAGGACTAAGATGTTAACCATTAAAATGGGGATTAACTAGAATTTAAGGAAAATAGTTTCTGATTGTCACTACAAGAAAAAGCATTTTTAGCGACCATTTTTCGCGACCAAAACTAAATTTAGTCGCTAAATATTAGTTTTTAGCGATTAAACATCATTTGGTTGCTAATAATTTATATTTAGCGACCAAATAGGCATTTGGCGATTAATTGGTCGCCAAAAGTTAACCTTTAGCGATCAAATATTAATTTAGTCGCTAAAGAGTTCTAAAATATTTCCCTCCGTCCTTTGGCGCCGACAATGGCTTTTTGGCTAACAAAACATTTGGTCGTGAAATATTTTCATAATTTTTGACATTTATTTTTAGTGACCAAATAAATTTGGTCGCTAAATCCTAGGCATTTGGCGACCAATTGGTTACCAAAAGTTAACCTTTAGCGACCAAATATTAATTTAGTCGCTAAAAAGTTCCTAAAATATTTCCCTCTATCTTTTGGCGCCAACAATGACTTTTTGGCTACTAAAACATTTGGTCGCGGAATATTTTCAAAATTTTTGACATTTATTTTTAGTGACCAAATAAGTTTGCTTGCTAAATTCTAGGCATTTGGCGACCAAATGGTCGCTAAAAGTTAACCTTCGCTGACCAAATATTAATTTAGTTGTTAAAGAGTTCTAAAATATTTTCCTCCATCTTTTGGCACCAACAATGGCTTTTGACTACCAAAATATTTGGTCGCGGAATATTTTTATAATTTTTGACATTTATTTTTAGCGACCAAATAAGTTTGGTAGCTAAATTCCAGGCATTTAGCACCAATTGGTCGCTAAAAGTTAACCTTTAGCGACCAATTACTAAATTTCAGGGATTTGGCGACCAATTGGTCGCTAAAAGTTAACCTTTAACGATCGCTAAAAGTTAACATTTAGTTAATTTAGTCGCTAAAGAGTTCTAAAATATTTTCTTCCATCCTTTGGTGCCAATAATGACTTTTGGCTACCAAAACATTTGATCGCGAAATATTTTCATAATTTTTGACATTCATTTTTAGCGACCAAATAAGTTTGGTGGCTAAATTCTAAGCATTTGGCGACCAATTGGTCACTAAAAAAATCTCTTCATCGACCAAATATTAATTTAGTCGCTAAAAGTATGAAATGGATAAATAAAAATAATTAAATTTTATTTCTTTCTCTATTTTTCCCTTAAACAAATTTATTTATCTCTTTGTATGATTTAAATTAGATTTCATAAATTTTATTTTAACGTTTATTTATTAATTTTAATTAATTTATAAAAATTATCAAAAATTATAATCATAAATCAATAAAAGAATGTTACTAAATTAATGCTAAAACTAAATTCACCAAATCAAATTTAGATAATTTGAATGTATAATCATTTTTTGTTTCAAAGTAAATATGTTAGAGTAACCTTTATAGTTTGTATGACTTATAATCAAGTGAATATTAAACGTTTTAATATTTAATCATTGTTTAGTGTAATTTAATATTAATTATATTAAAATGACATTATTTTAAATTTAAAAATAAAAATAACAAATATTATTTATTAATTTTAAGTAATTTCATTTCTTTATCTTTTTAGAACTTATTTCCAAATATAATCACCTAAAATATTTTTTTATTAGAAATAAATTCTTAAAATAGTTTTCAAAAATTTTGCTTTTTAAAAATAAATTTCTAAAACTATTTTTAAGAATATAAATACAAAATGAAGAAAAAATATATATAGTGAGCCATGATATAACTAAATTAAATATATGTATTAAATATGTGCTACACATACAAATTGGAGGAAAATAAAAAAAATATTTAAAATTATTTTTAGTTAAATATAATAGTTATTCATAAATTATTTACTAAATATTTATATAGTTTCATATATTATTTATGATTTCAAATTATTGAAACAAAAGTTAAAATAATTAAATAAAAATAATAAAATTTTTTATTACGTTTGCTAACTAATTAGTCTATAAAGGGGCACTTTTTGCAACCAATTGGTTGGTAAAAGTGTTAAAATTTTATTATAAAAAAGTTAAATTAATTAAATAAAAATCATAAATTTTTTTATCATTTTTGGAGACTAATTGGTCGCTAAAGGCGTACTTTTGGCGACCAATTAGTCGCTAAAGGGACACCTTTGCCGACCAATTGATCGCCAAAAGTGATAAAAATTTGTTTATATATACAAAAAAGTGTAAAATATATATACAAATAATAGCTTGGCCTAGTGGTCAACCACATGAACTTCTAAAGAAATGGCACGAGTTTGAATATCAGCAACAACAACAAAAATCTCAAAAATATAAATTCAACACGTGGTGGAATCATAGACTGACACGTGGCAAAATCATAGGTCGACACGTGGCATAACACAAGTTGCCATGATGACATGTCAGCAAATGATGCCACGTTAGCAAATGATGCCACATGGTGCCACATTTGAATTTTTATTTTTTTTAAATTAATTCAAATTTCCAATTAAAGATCCTTTTAGCGACCAATCCTTTGGCGACCAAATGTTTGGTTGCTAAAGGGTAAACCTTTGCCGACCAAATATATGTTGGTCGCCAAGGGCATATCTTTTAACAACCAAAGTTTAGTTGGCAAAAATTATACTTTTACCGACCAAATATATTTTTGGTCGCCAATACCTTCTGCCACTAGCCTTTGCTGACCAACGGGCGACCAAATTATATTTAGTCAGCAAAAGTTTTAGCAACCAAAAAATAACTTTTCGCAACCAAATTTTTGGTCGCTAAAAGTATTCATTGTTGTAGTGTGTGCAAGACATTGAATCACAAATCCGATTAGTGATAAAAAATAATAAGATTGCCAAATTTAATTTTTCAAAACAACTAGGAAGAATTCATTGAAATGGCAAAACATCAAATTCTAAATTCACTAACTATGGACTTATAATCATAACATTGCCTAATTAATTTCTAGGGTCAGTAGACAAAAGCCTAAATTTCCATACTAGAATCAGGTTGATTTTCGAAAAACTAGGAAAAATATTAGAAAACTAAGTGACTTTAAGTCTCTATAATCCCCAAATAAATTCAAAAATCATGAAAAGCCGAAAATGCAAAGGAACCCTTGAACCCTCACTTTCTCTCTTAAAAGTCTAAAAATAGTGCAAAGATCTTGACCAAGGAGGCTAGAATGGGTTTATATACCAAAAACTTATGAGTAACCCCTTAGTAGCAAAGGGTTACTTACATACTTCTATCAGGGTGATGTTGGCCTTGGTAGCATATTCTAACATGTAGTTAGAACAAATGAATGTAAAAACAGTGTGTTAAGGCTAAAACTTGTAAATTGGCAAATCCATGATCAAATAGAATTGTTTGTGCTCTAGACTTGGTGTAGGCTAAGACACTAGAGTCTTATGTCGGTTAGAATTATAAAAGGCCTCAGAAAATCAAGTTTCCATAACGGCTAGAAGTCCTGAAGAGGTTTAGAATTGAATAACGTAGGAAGACCGTAGTTTGCCGTGGGATAAAGCCGAGAGCTAGAATCAAGAGTTTGGCCGTGCGGGAAGACCGCACTGATTCGCGGGATTGGTGCTTGAAGGGGGCAGGAAGGCTACGGGAAGGCCGTGGGTGTGCACTTCCCACGAGGAAGTTTTTCTTAGCCTATTTTGACTGCTTCGAGCCCCAGCCACCTCTGATGGTTTATATATATCTCCTGGCGTTTTCGAAGAAAAGAGACATGAGAAGAGACATAAGAAAAGACACGAAAGAGAGAAAAATGGAGGAAGCACATAGAGAGAGCATATACATCGTGTTTGTGAGCCTAAAAAGATTGATCATTCTCTCAATATCTTAGTCGACAAGGTTCATGTTCAATCCGAAGGAGTTCGAGTTTGAGGTTTGTGAGTGTTGTGGATTCAGCAAAAGCTACTGAGGAGTCAGTAGTGTGCCTTCAAGGAGTCGAAGGGCTTTCGCTAGAGGAGTTGATGCATCGAGGAGTCGAGCAAATGTCAACGAGAGTATAGAGTCAAAGAGTCGATCTATAGAGAGTTTGAGTTTGTAACCAACGTTCGTTTATTCTAGTGAAAGTTTTTGGGGTTTCCCTATGTGGGTTTCCTCGCTTATTCTATACTGCCTTCCATTCTTTTGTGTGTGTGATTGATTGTGATTGATTAATTGATTGGGATCCATAGTAGCATATTACTGAATTTTTAATTGGTATCAGAGCAATTGGAGAAATTTCATAGTGTTTCTTCATGGTGATATTGTAGAGCATCTTATATGGAGTAGCCAATGGGGTTTTCATAACTCGAGAAAGAGTAGCTAGTCTGCAAGTTGAAGAAGTCACTTTATGGTTTGAAGCAATTTGCGCCATAGTGGTACAAGAAGTTAAACTCGTTTATGATCAGAATAGGCTACAAGTTATGTGAACATGATGGTTGCATTTATATAAAATGCATTAATGATGATTCCTTCATATATCTCTTATTATATGTGGATGATATGTTAAATTCTACTAAGAATATCCTTGTAGTCAACAAATTAGAGGATTTGTAGTGCAAAGGATTTAAAATAAAGGATTTAAGGTGGCCAAAAAGATTATTGGAATAGAGATTTATAGGGACAGAGACTCGGGGAGACTATGGTTTTCTTGGGGAGTATATATGGAGAAGATGTTAAAGAGGTTTAGCACTAATAATGCGAAACCAGTGGTGGGTCACTTTAAGTTGTTTGTAAGTCAGTGCTTGAAGTCCAAAGATATGATCAGGGACATAGAGTCTATTCCATACGCCAGTGCAGTTAGATGTCTCATGTATATGATGCTTTTTACTACACTAGATTGGCACATGCAGTTAGTGTGGTGAACTAGTTTATGGTTAATCCTGAGAGATAGTATTAGAGTGTGGTCAATTCGATATTCAAATACTTATAGGGTACCACAGTGTATGGCATCATATTTAGTAGATAGTGAGATGAGCCTTAAGTTGTAGGGTTTGTGGAGGTCGACTACTGCGTAGTCTTCATCTTGGGAAGTGGGTCTATCTATTGGAGGTCCATGATTAAGTCTTTTGTTGCTCTTTCTAAGACTGCAGTAGAATATATGGCAATGGTCGAGTGTTGCTAACTGGATTACCCTATAGTATTTGGAAGGAAAAGATTATGGTAAGTTTTGATTTGGCCATAACTTTTAGCCATTTCCATTTTTAGAAGATTTTTATTCTTTATTTATGTTAGAATTAATTTTCTTTATTTGGTTTTCGATTTTGAAGATCTCTATTCTAAGTTTTACTTGACTTTGTTTTTTATTCAAAGTATTGTAATTCATGGAGGAAGACGGACTTTGATTTATGAGACTTGAAGTATTAATATAATTTTATTAGAGAATTGTTCTTTACAACAAATCTGTGTTTTATTTTCCGGGTATTCTTAGACTTAGTAGAAAATCTATAGTCCATTTGCTCAATCTTTTGTATTCATTAGCTTTCGCCTTTACATCAATTTGTATCAAAGCTCATAGCACCATGAAATACCAAAAAGAGTCGTGATAATGGTCTGCGAGTTGTCATTGTTTGAGCAGGTTCTTGAATGCGATGAAGTCGTACGGGAGATGTGATAGGAGGAGCATTTCCAATGGCTGGAAGATATTATTTGGTCCTTGGCCTAGGAGCTTTCTGCTTTTGCTATCGAAGATCAATCTCAACTTCACAACCTATCCCTAAATCAATCTTCAAATAGCGATGAGTGTTCAGAAAGGGAATATGAATATTTAGATGAAGAACTTCCTAAAAAGGAGTTTCCATTCACATCAACAATGATTCCCGATTTGATTGTTGATTAGAATAAACAAACAATATATGATAAGTAGATTTGAATTTCACTTCCAATATATGATAAGTATAATGATGATATATTGCCCATTTCTATTTTTATGGATTTAGATAATGGGTCACATAAAAAGATATTTCATGGTGAAGGTCAATTTAAGAATGAAGAGTTGTAAAGGAAGATTTTATTAGTTGAAGAAAAACTTGTTGAAATTAAAAGTGCTCATTGAAAACAATCAAACATGATACTTTCTTATTACAACGATCCATTCTTAAATGGATTTTGTAAAGATTAATCAATTATGCAATTAAAGAAATTTTTGAATGTTTCAGTCAATATTTTGGTGAGAAATTATTTGCCTCTGTGATTTAAGGATATCTTCATACTAAAAAATCAATGGAGTATGCAAATTTGAATTTGAGGGCAAATTCTTTCCAACATAAGGAGAATGATGCAGACCAGATTGCTTTATAGTATTTGGAAAGAGAAGATTATGGCAAGTTTTGATTTGGCTATAACCTTTAGCCTTTTCCATTTTTAGAAGAATTTGTTTCCATAATTATGTTAGGATTAATTTTCTTTCTTTGATTTCTTATTTTGAAGATTTCTATTCCTAGTTTTACTAGTCTTTGTTTTCTATTTAAAGTATGGCATTCATGAAGAAAGACGGACTTTGATTTATGAGACTTGAAGTATTAATATAATTTCATTAGAGAATTGTTATCTACGACAAATTTGTGTTATTTTCTGGGTATTTTTAGACTAAATAGAGAAGTCACAATCCATCTGCTCAACCTTTCGTATTCGTTAACTTCCAATGAGGCATTATGGGATGCTAGGCTTGTTGAGGAGTCAGGTTCATAGTAAAGTGGATATGATCTTCATTGTGACAGTGGAGTGCCATTCATTTGGCCAAGAACCAGGTGCATTATGCTAGAACAAATAACGTAGATGTAAGGTCCCACAAGATTCGAGAATTTGTGTCTTTAGGAGAACTTATGCTAGAAAAAATTCACACTTCTGACAATGCTACCGACATATAGACGAAACTTCTTACTGCAGATAAGTTAAAGTATTGCTTGACTTAATTCATATCTCCAGTTTTTAGATCAGAAATGACCCCAACTTGTGGTGTTCAAGGTCGAATCATTGGTGTTAAGTTTCCTAAAGGGTGAGTATTAGCCAAGGTGAAGATTATTAGAGTTGTGGCTCATTTTGACTCATGAGAACACATAAAAGGTTGGGGAGTGCAGGTTAGAGTTTATCCTCACAGTAGAGTACCACTAGAATGATAGCTCACTGGCAAGGTCAATGGGAGTCATTGGGAGTCATTGGCAAAAGTTGAGAGGTGTACGAGTGAAAAAGAAGCTTGTTGCGTGCTTGCTGGATGGTTGTTAGATGCTCGTTGGGAAAAACAGAGAGCACAACATTCTTGTAAGGTGCTCACTAGGAAGTCTACTAGTAGGGTCATTGGCTTCGCTGAAAAAAGTAAGGGCTTTGTATCATGATAGGTTATCTTGCCGGGAACGTCATCCCAACAAGCGACGTGTCAAATTTTATTTTAGGCAAGTTTTTAAGTTTAGTTTTGATTGAATTTCTTGTTCTTGTATATTTAAGACGTATTGTATATCAGCACTAAGTTTAGTTTAGGGTTTTCAAATGGTAGAGTTGAGAGAAAAGTTATGAACAAAGTGATAGAATTAGCTAAGGGTTTTTTAAGGATCTCTTATCTCTCTTTGTAATTCTTTACTCCATTGTTAGAGGTTACATAGTGAAATCCCAGATCTAACACTACCCGTAAGTATAGTCAAATTGTCGAACTACATAAATTTTGTGCATGCTCCTTCGATGTGTGTTATTTCTTATGATTGTTTGTGCATTTTTTATTATTTATCAATATGTTGCATGAAAGTGATCTAATATTTTGTAGAACCGATCCTATCTTAATTGGGTTGTGTCCAGTTTGGGCTTCAGTGGAGAACTTCCTTGACATTGTATTTTTTTTGGTTCGTTTATTCTACATTTATCTTACATTTCAGATAGAGGAAAGGGGGTGACTTTCATTGCAATGGAATTCGGACGCAAGGAAATGCAGTTGTTGCTTGCAATAAGTCAATAATAGAATCGTGAACGCAAGTTCTCATACTTGTTGGTTAATTGAAAGATCAATTGTTGAAGCTGTTGATTTTCTTAGATAACTGACAATTATTCCAAAAAACAGTATCCTCCCAATGCAAACTCCTTGAGAAGATTTGCATTGAACTTCTAATTTTGGGGGGGGGGGGGTTTAGAACTTGGTAGAGGTTGGGGGAGGGGGAAGAGAGAGAGAGAGAGGAATCAAGACGTGTGTGGTTAGATTTCTATCTTTCGGACTACGTATATCCACGTGGTCAAGTGTGGCAACCAAGACCCAAATGGATACAGAAACTTCCAATGGAAAGACGCATGCAAATAAAAATATATATAAAATTCAAACCAATCTTTTCTTTAATCAATATTTTATCGCATTAGAGTGAGGTACTTAATTTAGTGGTTGAACTTTATTCTTTGTCCACTCACTACTCGAATTTGAACTCGTAGTCCTCCCCCGCTTACCTGTTAAAAAAAAAAAAACATTTTATCACACTAGCAATTTGATTGAACAATATATAAAAAGAAGCAAGGGTAGTAGAGAGAAAAAAAAAAGAATGGAAAAAAAAAAGAAAAAGAATTAAATAAATTAAGCATGGGTGGTTTGGTAGTGATCCGGGTCATCTTTCTGCTGTGGCTGATAAGATTACTCGAAGCATATCTTCCTACGACGAGAAGCAATTGTCAAGATTTCTGTGGAAGTGTTATGATCCAATGTCCATTTGGCATCGGAGCCACTTGTTACATCAACAGATGGTTCGAAGTAGAATGCCGGGAGAGCAACAGCTGTAGCGGCCTACGGCTCTAAAAACCTTTCTTAAAGATGATGAATCTCGAGGTTCTTACAATCACACCAGAGACAAGCACACTCCAAGTCCAAAATTCGGTAGTGTCTATGAATAGTATTGGTAATCATTCATCATTAGGCTTGGACTTGAGAGGAAGTCCCTTCTTCTTCTCAGAAACAGAGAATATGTTTGTGTTGGTTTTTATAGCATAGGATTGAGAAAAATACCTCGAATAGAAGGATGAATTCTTTAAATTTTCTTCTAATGCACAGTGGAAGTATCTTCTTTCAGTGATTCAGCCTTTCAAACTATTCTCAAATTATCTCTCTAGATGGATGTGTGTGGGCGCTCTTTCAGATCCATTAAGAATCGATATATAAAAGATATTTATAAAGAGTGAGATACAGAGTTTGTATCAGAGAAGATCTCTAACTCTAGAGATTATCTCTTATCCACTCTCACACATATCTTGTCTATATATATAATCTTAATATATATTTAGAAGATATGGTATCTTGAGAAAATCTCCCAACCATATCATCTTATCTAAATATATATTAATTATCTATAATTTATTTCACAAATAAATTATAAATAATTAGCCAATTGGACTTGACCTATCAAGATAAAATTGAGCTAGCTTAGGGACTGAAGGCCCATGGATTCCTAGCTCCAACTTAAAAGATATTTGGGTCTTGTCATCTCGTGACAACCCATTATCTCTTAAATTAACCTAGGGCTATTTCACTAAAAGCCTTGAACTGCACTCTAGTAGTCCATGTTGAAATTCATTTAATTAAAACAACTTTTAATAAAATGAATTTTGGTCTTAGACCAATAATATCAATTTAATTAACCCTCTATTATAAGCTCGTAATTAAGTTAGGTTAAATGTCGAGTCCCTTAATTACATATTTAACCCTAAGTCATTATTTATCTATATTTTGATCATTCTCAATATTTCCATATTTGTAAATAATTTATAAATAAATATTGTTATTCAATAAATAATTTATTGAATAAACTGCGGCAACAGATTTAATGATCAAAAAGATAAATAGCTTAGGTGAGCGTATCAGAATGGATTCCATCTTTTAAGTATATGTTCCCACGATTCATAATATTAAATCTTCCAGTTATCGATATTTTGACCATTAATAAGATCTCACTCCGTGATAACTCAAATAGACTTAATCTATGAATGTGAGTCCATTACAAACTCAGGATTAAAGTTTATTAAGTTTATTAAAGCTTATGTAAATTATGATTAAAGATATTTATTAACCAAATCATAATTTACAATAGTCCATTCAATATGTATATCTCATATACATACTAACTTTCCTACTCAAAATCACCACTTTAGTGATCAAGATAAATCACCCAATTAAGAAGTAGAAAAGTTACAGGTTTAATATAATGAAATGCTCATTTCATTAATAGTTGTGAATTTACTTTTATTTATAAAACTTGTGATTTAAATCTTTCTGTATTGGCATCTTATGCCCAATACTTAAATCACATACTTTATAAATAAGGGACAATAGTGTATACTTAAATAAATAAATGTTTTATTTTAACAAGAAAAATAAATTAAATAAAATGTCATTACAAAACATATTTTCAAGGGCACCAAAGAAAAATAAATCTAACAGTTTGTCTCCTCCAGTGGCTGCAATGAAATGACGACATTGAGGGACGAAAACGACTACGGGATCAGTAGGTGCAATTCTACTTGCGTTTCTGATTCTGGTGACAGTTTTTCTAGCTTGTGCCATTCCACGCGCTGCTGCTGGATGTCAATTCTGCAGGACCTTCAGTGGTTTAGGCCGGCTGCGGAAAGCTTAAATATGGATTCATCCGAACAATCTGCAGCTGCTGCCTCCTCGAACCAATCAAGTAGATATGCCTTCTTGGTTGACGATAGTTATATGGTAAATGAGCTGCGAGCTTCAGTTCAACGGGTTGGGTTTGGGGAACCAGTACAAGAAGTAGTCCCTGTGGTTCTTGAATGGGGTCTGGATGACGAAACAGCCACTTCAATCGCCAGCACCGCCAATAATAATGTGACTGGTGTCTCTTGTGCCTTTGTGCCTCGCTTCGTTAACGGCCTTCTTTACACTAATGCCAGCTTTCAGTGCTCTTGCGATGGAGGCTTTCACGGAAATCCTTATCTTCGCCACGGATGCCGAGGTCAGTTGTTTCTCTTTACTATCTATTACTTGAAAAAAGAAGGCAACTTCTCTCCCAAAAAAAAAAAAAATAAAATAAAATAATAATAATAATAGACAAAATAAAATAAATAAATAAATATCCAATTTGTGGCTAAGGTTATTGGTACTACGTACTCACGTATTATTAAAATGATGATTTTATATGTATAAAAAGAAAAAGCCAAATGTACAATTTTTAGCGGACGTACAATTGTTTCCACTTGCAAACTGCGAGATTGGTGACCGAGTATGAAGGAAAGAATAATAAATTACGTTAAAATAAAAATAAGAGAGAACTAATATTAATGTTATTTTTAGAAAGAGGTGAAATTATTATTGAATATTAAACTAATAAATATACTTTTTATAATTTAATGGTTCAACTAATTTTTTTAATAATACTTCAGATTTATTACGGATAACACATTACTAAAAAAATATAGTTACTATTAATTTAATTATTAATAGTATTTAATATGTTATATTTCTTGATTTATACAAAAAAGTATCCAATACTGTAGTAGGAAGATGCACTTCATTTTATAAAAAATACTTAAGTTTGATTCTTGTAAACTCATTTTATATTAAAAATTTTTGAATTAACTTTAATTTTTTAAGAAGACCAAATTATTATAATTTTGAGTGAATTTAAATTCTTAGTAAAATTAAACTATCAAAAGTATTTTAATAATTTTACATGCAAAATCAAGAGAGTTATTAATTTGCCCCTCTTACCTTAACATGGCTCCGTCTATAGGTGCAAATTGAATACAAAGAGATCAAAATTACTTAATGTCATTTTAAGATCACCCTTTGATCTTGTGGATAAAGTAATGCATTAGTCAATTTTTTTTTTTTTTATTTTACGTTTTGAAGGTAAATTAAAAGTTGTTGTCAGCACTTGTTATAATAAAGTTAAATTAATGATTCATTTTAATGATTTTTGTATGACGTGTTAGAATTTGAACTGATAGGACCTATTGGAATAGGGTTAAATGACCTATTTTAACAGTTTCTGTATAATATGTCAAAATCTTGAGAAAAAAATTTATAAAACTTAAAAAGTATGCATGAAACTTGAAAATTTGTAAAAATTTATTACTTTTGGGAATACTTTGTCTCGCAAATGCACCCTCAGTGTTTGATAGCAAACCCAAGATTAAAAGTTCATTTGGGAATGTGAATTGTTTTCTGTTTTAAATTTTTTTATGAAAATTTTAATTTTTGCTTTATTTGATAATTTTTTGGCATGTTATTTATATTCATTAAAAAAATTATAAAATATTTGAAATAATTTAATTACAAATTAAAAAAAATTTTAATTTTTGCTTTATTTGATAATTTTTTGGCATGTTATTTATATTCATTAAAACAATTATAAAATATTTGAAATAATTTAATTACAAATTAAAAAAGTTAATTATAAAAAAAATTATATGTATATGAATTTTTTCATTTAGAATTTTTTTTATTTTTCTAATAAATGTGAGTAACATGCTTAGCTATATAAAAAATATCAAATAAAAAATCAAATTTTAATAAAATAACAAATAAAATGAACTAAAAAGACAAAAAAATAATCCCTCAGGTCCTGTTAAACTGGGAATAAGTTCAGAGGAAGCACCAAGGCATGAGTTTTTTCCCACAGAAATGAGACTCTAGGACCACCCACCCATCTTTTGCATAGGCCGGTAGACAGGCAATCGTGAAGCAACTCAGATGCGTAGAGGTGCCATATTGTCATGTTGTACAGGTGTCATTTTTTTATATATAAATGAAAAAAAAAATGTCGACCTAAACTTTATTATCTCTTTTTCTTTTCCGACCCCACCGAAGAAAATTTCTTGCTACCTACTGCAACTTGTGTCCATAATAACGTTTGAATTAAATTATCCACATTGAAATATCTCACCATTAGCTCCAGCGCAATCGTCTCATCTCTCTCTCCCAGCAAACACACGACAATGACAAACACGTCGAACAGCACATAGACGAAGACGACGATAAGCAACACACCAATCCTCATCTTCAGCTCTCCTCCGAACAGTAAACAAATTTTGGGGATTAGTGCTCGTTTGCGTTTTGGGTTCCAAAGACTTGGATTGGGGGGCTCGTCCGAGCTTGGGGATAAAAAGCTGGGACATAACGTAAAAATGCTATTCGAGATAATGAACCTTGAAAATAATATATGAGATGACATTTTTTAAAGTTGCTATCTCATATAACACTTTCAAAATTCACTATCACCGGTAGTTGTTTTTATTCAGTCAGAGTTTCATGTAGTTTTCTTTTTAACACTATATTTTTAAGTACTTTTAGATGAACATTGTACCCGTAAATTTAACCCACTTACCTCATATAATAGTAATAATACCTATTTTCTCGTATTTGAATCTATTTGATTATTTATATGTTTGAAACAAGTGGTTTAATTTGTTGACAGGTTCCTTTCATTCAACACAATCTATCTATGTTACCATTGTCGTGCCCTTGGTCCCGCGACCACAGGTGTGACTTGCTACGTCGCATGCATTTATCCACAATATATATACCTCTACAAAATTTCACATATTTTTATTTTTCATCATAGTCAATTACCATACGACAACAATAAAATAAAATATTATAATAACTAAATTAAAATATTACATAACCCAACGAGGATATAGACTAAACTTGATGTCTCACAAAGATGCTAGATTAAATGGATATTAATGGTGGTTCCTCTTAACCACCTTAATCTAAAACTACATATTAAAGTATATATAATACAATCACCTTCCTATGGTGATAGCAAATTTAATATAGTATTTACATGATAAATCTCACATGCGAGGTATATAAATTAATATAAAAATATTACAAACATAACAGATAAATAATGAGCTAAAGTTTTACATCTTCTAACCAACTAGTCTGTCAAGTAGCTGTGTCTCTGAAGCTAAAACACAAATTGTAGGAGACTGATTATTATACTACGTGTATCCACTTTAACACACAAGCATGCAACAATTTTTCTATCTTACTGCTATTATGATTGCCTGACTTGTTTTCATGCTCCAACAAAACTAATAGAAAATAAAGTATGTATACTCCCAGTGAGAAGCTGAGATTGAACGTAGGGAGGAGATGGATTGAATAATGATCCTTTAAGAATTATATTATGACAAAATTTAAGTCCAAATAAGAGATTTGGTTTTCTGGAAGTTAGATTGAGAGTTGATTTAAAATTAAAATTAAACAATTAAAAAGCAACCTTGTCCAAATTCAATTCAAGTTATAGTTAAGTATGATTTTAACTTTTTTAATTTTAGAAGTCAACCAATAAATAACTCGCTACAAATTGGTTGAAAGATTTTTTAGTTAAAAATTATAAAGATAGAAAATTAATTCTTAATTTTGTTTGTTTGGCGTTCTGTTCAATAAATTACACCGTTGGACCAAATATTCTGTATATGAGATTAATAAATTGGATATATAAAAATAGGACCATAACTATAAAACTTGTGATTTTAAATTTACAAAATTAGAGAGAAATTTTCTAATTGCTGTAAAAATATAGAACTAAAACATATGATTAGGAAAGTTTGAATCAAAACTTAACTAAAAACACTTTAATAATTTGAATAAGGAAAATAATCTAGCTACTCATAGTTAAATAAAAACTCACACGCTTGAATTGGAAATGGAACTTAAATTGAAATTGAACTTGAATGTAAATTTTTCTTCAGAAACTAAAGAACAATATGAACCAAAATTATAGAAAGCTGAATATAAAACTCTTAAAACTAAATCTAAAAATATCTCTCTAACTCAATTAGCTTGTCTAACAACAAAAAATTGAAAGAGGGTTAGGTATATAGAGGGAAGAGGTGTAACCCCCTCATTATTCTCATAACACCCTCTATTCCCTTCATAATCAGCTCAACAAAATTGCCCAATGATTGCTGAAATAATCGTGGCGTTTGATGTGCAAGTGTTGACAGTTCAGTTTCTAGAAGGTGAAGGGTCCTGCCGACAACTATTCACATGGGTTCTCGTCCGGAGTCCCGTTTGGACGGCCCTTAACGCTTGCCAAATTTTGAATCTGTAAGATTTTCATTGCCTTCTGTAGATAAAAATTGCCTTTGCACGGCCACTCGTCCGGCTAGGTGTCTAGATGGCATTTTTATACCTAGTCAATTTTTCAAAGCTTCGTAGACTGATGAAGTTCTGTCATTTGTACGCAAGTGGGCATGATCTTCTATCCAGACTGGGGTCCCCACGAAATCATTACTTAATCAAATTTTTAATGATATTTTAAAACCATCTTTCTATCATGCGAACGTTATTGCGCATGATGTCCCGAAAGGAGTAGTTGAGTTGGTTCGGATAGTGAATTGAAGGGCTTAGGACCAATAGGTCCCGGGTTCGACTCTTCTTGAGGGCAGTCCTTTCTCTAATTGTAGAGGGCCATCTAACAGCCTTCTCGGCTGAGCCGGTCAGCCAGGGCTTGCCTAGGCTGGTTTACCTCCTCGTGGTTCTTTACTGGCTAGGACCATGGGACGGACTTCACCCAGTGCGCACCCATGGGTAGCGGCTGCTGATTTTTCCCCGATTCCAAAAGATTATTGCACATGATGGTCCATCCGGACAAGGGTAGTAATTAGACAATTATAGTGTAGAATTTATGTATGATTAATCACATTTTATGTTATTTAATGTGCCGATTTATGTTATTAATCAACTATTCATACATTTCATTCATAGCACTTAGCTCATTAAGTCATTATTCAATCGTAAACTCCAAGTTCAATATTTAAACAAATTCCCTAATATTCTTATCTTTCATTTCTGTATCTTATTCATTTTAATTTTTCATTACTAAATAATTCAATCATTCACGAAGATTGTTTAAATTTTGTTTTCATTAATACCTAGAATGCTACCAACACCTAAAACCTTTATCCCAATTAAATAGTTTACCTCCTGATTCGTTGTCATTCACTTTACCATACTCATTACAATATTAATGACTTTTTACACAAATTCCCTTCATTATTTTTATCATAGCTTTTTTTTTTTTTTTTTAATCTTTTAATCATATTCCTCAGTAGCTACATAAGTTATTCAACTTATTTTAAGATCAGTCCTAATATGTTCCACTGATATATGTTCAACACATCATACCCACAGTTTAACTAGCCCACTTACCAAAAAAAAAAAAGGTTTAACCAGCCTCAGCTCTCTATCCATCACAGATAATAGTCATCCCACTTAATTAAATGAACATAACTCCACAACACATGTTCTACTCATTACATTAATCCCATCATTAAACCCTTATCAGACTATCATCTGTGAATAATCTTATTCTTTTAACCTGCCTAATTTCCCAACTATTCACTTCATTTTTCATTATTTCGTTTTCAATATTATTATTATTATTATTATTATTATTATTATTATTATCAAAATCTCCTATTCCCTTTATTCTTTCTAGTTGGACCATTATTCGTAAAATATCTTATCAACAAACCATACATATCTATATTATAATTTTAATCATAATAGCTAGAACATGGTCTATGAATCCATCATCACTTTGCCCCTTAACTCAATTCATAATTCATTATCATTTAAATTTGTACTTTTTCGGCTTTTATTTGATAATTCCCTCCTCTAACCAAATTTCCGCTTCTATAACACAACGTAAACTCTCAATCATTCCCGTAAATAAAATTTTCATCACACAACAATATTCTTACTC
The DNA here is from genome assembly GCA_019916065.1 of Vitellaria paradoxa. NCBI lineage: Eukaryota > Viridiplantae > Streptophyta > Magnoliopsida > Ericales > Sapotaceae > Vitellaria > Vitellaria paradoxa. Next base: position 23,150,444 of record CM034236.1, read on the forward strand.
ATCATAAAATATCCTCATCAATTAGCCTAACAGACTATCAGTTGGAAAATTTAAAAGACATATCAACTTCACAAATATTCTCATGTCTAAATAACCATAACATAAATTCAACATTCATATATTAATAAGCAAAATATATCTCTCTATATCCCTTGCATGCTTCAACGTACTTATTCACACACTTTTATTTTTTATCCGTAATGTTAATCAAGTAATGTTTATCTATTATTCATTACTTTCTATTTATAACTTTAATTAAATATCCATTATTTTAATCAATGTTCATTTAATCAGTTAAAATGTATTGTATTGCCCTGTGGTACGTCCACATAGGCATTGTTTGACTCAAAGAAGAACACTAGATAAGTTTTAGTGTTGGGACAATTCTATGTGTATAAGAGGTAAGAATGATCTATTATTTTGAATAGTTGAGATAATATCTAACTCTATCCCTTTAATGGTTGAGATGAGTTAGGGATCTCATTATTATATATAGACAAACTAGTATTGGTAAAACACAACAATCAATATTCCTCTCTCTCTCCATATGTTCTCTCTTGGTTCTCTCTAGGGCACCATCTTAGTTCCTAGGGTTTTGGTTCGTATGCTTTGTAGATACTTTGGTAGTATTCTATAAAAGCGAGAAAAGATCAGTTCGTAAATTTGCATACGTGACAAAAAAGCTCGTAAAACAAATGAAGATCCTAAATCAAAAGTTTTTCCACACCAAAAGGTACAATGAATTTTATATTAATTTTTTTTATATTTTCCAATAGTGGTATCAAAGCATTAAAACTTGTTTTTGCTTTATATGCGTAGATCTAATTTTTATTTGTTTAAAACTTAGATTGTGTTGTCACGTACATATGTGACAACCGAGGTTGGTGGCGTCGGTTATCACCCGATTTTTTTGTGTTCAAATTGTTTGTTTTGATGTCTAGCAACACTAAAAAATAATATATACATATTTATATTTAGCACAGAAACAATTGTTGGCTTGGAGCATCTATATACATTTTGTATGTATATATTGTAGTTTTTTTTTTTTTTTTTTGTGCTGCACAGAACACCCACCCGCATTTATTTTTTTTTTAAATTAAAAAAAATGGCCAGAAGCCATGTGGTCTGCCCAATCCAAGCAGGGAGTTGGGTCATGCCCTCTTTGTGGAGGCTCGGAAATCATGGTCAGGAGGGCACTTCGTGAGGCATTCAAAGTCCATTAAAAAAATTTAATCAAAATAGCTGAGCTCAATGGCGTGGGCTTGTGACCCAAGTTCTGGGGGCATAAAGGTTGTCGAAGTTGAGTGGATGGTTACCGGGTCTAAAGCTTGTGCACGGTTACCGGGACAAATTCATTAGAGTCCAAGGTGGGCCTTGGCCCACTGGTAGATCCCAAGTTTCCTACCAGTGGGGGTGAGCTTAACTACAAACAAATCGGTCTGGCTTGTTGTGACCCGAAGCCTGTAGAAAGGAATGCACATCACTTTTTTTTTTTTTGTTGGTTTGTCCAACACAAAGATATATGTTCTGTATATATATATGGCCTATCATGGTTCAATTTTTAATATATATGCTAGAATTTTTTTTAATAGTGAGTGCAAGATATAATAAAATAGAATTGTTGGGAGTGGAATTTGAACCCACGTCCATCCAACACAAAGCATTAACTTCACACTTTAAACCAATTTAACCAAGCCAAACATTCTGCTGGTCAGTCCAACATAAAATATATATATGTTCTGTATGTATATACAAGTACATGCTACACGTGATAGATGTTTATGGTTCAATTTTTTTTGAAAATTTCTTATTAAGTGAAATAAGAAAAATAATAATGTTTTAATTTTTTTTTTGAAATAGTAAAAGTTTGAAATTTAATTCCCCACTTACTTATTTTAAGGGGTTTTATGTTATTGGGTCTTATACTATGTGATGAGACTATATTCGAATAGTGCATGAATAATTAATTTGTTTAATTATATTCTAGTAGTTCATGCATAATTAATTTGTTTAATTATATTCTAATGGCATATGGATAATTAATTCATTTAATTATATTCTACTAACCCATGAATAATTAATTTGTTTAATTATATTCTGTAGATAAATAATTTGTTTATTTGCATGAATGAATATTTAGTATATTCATCCAATTGTGCCACAAGGGCACGTGTTTTGACACCTTAAAAAAATAAAAATAATTTTTTTTTTACCATATACTAACTCCTTTAGATGTGAGTTTAGTAACCTCCCTTTAATATAATCTATGTATGCGTATAAAAAATTAAATGGAGGGAGAATTGGTATTTTTATGATGCTCATGAATTTTATTATTGTTATTTATTTTATGTTCCAAAATAATTCTTAGAATGCAAAGGAGGTGCGGCATCCCCATTTATTTATGTTTATTAGTGAGATGTAGTAGGCTTTATTTATTTTTTTTTGCAATGTAAAAAGGATGTAATTTTTTTTTTTGGAAGCCTTGTAAGGAGATGTGTTTTGCATCAAATTTGTAAACTTTGAATTATTTTGACATAAGCATTAGTTATACCAACAGAGTCTTCTGGGACTCACATTATTTTTTAATGTATAAAATGCATGTGTAAACCTTGTGAAAAGTGGGAGTCATTCCCATATTTTATTTTAAAATTAATTAGATACTTTATTCTAATTTACATTATAGGAGATGATTACTAGCACCAAAAGTACAAAATTTTTGATCTTATAATGTGGAAAAGAATTTTGTAGTCTAATTAATTTTAAAATTAATAACAATAATAGATATGTGCCTAATTAAAATTCCTTGCGCAGATTGTATATGGTGAAATGGTCTCAAAGAACATTATTGCTGAACTTAACAAGGGAGAGAAACTTGATGGCAATAACTATGACATGTGGCATAAGAAGGTTCAGTACCTCCTTAATGAGCAAGAATTGCTTGATCATTTAACCAACAGCATGGTTGCACATACTAAAGGTACAACGGCCCAACATCGCCGTGACCAACAAGCCTATCAAACTTGGTTCAAAAGAGATAGAAGTACGCACTTTACTTTGTTAAGCTGCATACACGATGATCTCATTGGCGAATTTGAAAAATTATCCATTGCCAAAGAAAAGTGGGATCAATTGCACCTAAAATATGGTAGTACCGCTGCCACTAGGCTACATGCCTCAACCTTGAGGTTCAACCCATATACAATGGACCCCAAACACACCATGGCAGAGCACCCTAGGGTGATGTCTACCATGATTAGAGAAATGAAAGCAGCTGGCAATGATCTCACTAAAGAGTAGCATATTTTGGCTGTTCTTAGGTCTTTACCTAAGAATCCTTGGAGTCAGGTGAAACTTGTTTTTACACACAATGAGAGCATCAAAACTTTTAATGATGTCTCACATCACCTTGAGCTTGAAGTGGAGTGTAGGGATGCGAATCGCAGTGCTGCACTTGTTGCTCAAGTTGGACAGTGCAAGGGAAAAAGGCCCTAGTGCAAGGGTTAACAAAAAGAAGTTAAACAAGGCAACCTCCAAAATCTTGCGCCTTAGGTTGGCAAAGGAACCAAGCGTGGTGGAAAGAAAGATAAGTCTAAGCTTAAATGCTATAATTGTGGTCACAAGGGTTACTTCGCTTCTGAGTGTAACGAGCCGAAGAAGCTAAACCCTAGCACTTGCTTTTTCATTTTTATTTGCTCACATGTTTATGTAGCTCATTCTCTCATTGGCTAGATTGTAGACTTAGGAGCAGCCAAACATGTAGCAAAGGATCAAGCAGGATATATAGATTATCGTCGGGTCCTAGCGGGTAGATATACAGTTATAATGGGGAATGGAGCGTAAGAAGATGTCTTAGGAGTTGGCACCTACCAGCTCAAGATGTGTACCGGGCGCACTTTGCTCTTACATGATGTGCTTTATGCACCCCCTGTCCGATGTAATCTACTTTCAGTTTTAGCATTATTAAACTTAGGTTTTTCTTTTCATTTTAAAGGTAGTGGTTTGTCCATTTATCTTGATAGGACGCTTTATGGTTATGGTAGTTTAAGAGATGAGTTTTTTACACTGGATTTGGATATGAATTTTTATAATAATTTAACTTTTATTACATCTTCCTCTTCTGATGTTGTATCTGATTCTATTAAATGGCATGCTAGACTGGGTCACATAGGGCAAGAAAGGATGGCTAGATTAGCTAGAGAAGGGCTTTTGGGCTCTCTCACTAAAGTAAGCCAACCTATTTGTGAACCTTGTTTGGCTGGAAAGTCATCCAGAAAGCCTTTTGGTAAGGCTGATGGGGCCGGTCATCCTTTAGAGCTAGTCCATTCAGATATTTGCAGACCAATGAATGTTAAGGCACGACATGGCGTATCCTATTTTATTACCTCTATAGATGATTTCTCACATTTTGGCTCAATATATCTGTTAGCTTATCGTTCTGAAGCTTTGGATTGTTTCAAATGCTTTATTGCTAAGGTTGAGAATTAGAAAGAAAAGAAAATAAAAGTCCTTCGTACTGATAGAGGTCTAGAATATCTTTCTGATCAGTTTAAAGGATTAGTGAGAAAAAAAGGGATACGCAGATAATTAATGATTCTAGGTACTCTGCAACAAAATGGTGTTGCAGAGAGACGGAATCGTACTCTTTTGGATATGGTGAGGTTAATGATAGCACAGGCAAATCTCCCGATAAGTTTCTGGGGAGATGCTCTCTTAACTGCTGCCAACATACTTAACTGAGTGCCTTCAAAGTCAGTTCCTTCCACTCTATATGAGTTATGAAATGATAAAAAGCCTAATCTAGAAGGCTTACGTCCATGGGGCTTTGCGGGTTATGTTCACAGTACTTCCCATAAGTATGGGAAGTTGGGCCCAAGAGCTAATATGTGTGTCTTCTTAAGATACTCTAAACACTCGAAAGGCTACGTTATGTACGGTGAGCACCTAGATGGAGGAATGACTGAAATAGAATCACGCGATATGGATTTTCTTGAAAATGATTTTCCAAGTACTAGTGAAGTTAAAGGGGATCTTGAACTCTATGAGTTAGAAGAACCTCAAGAAGATGTACCTTCATCTCATAGGGAAGATGGGGCATCACAACCTCATCCTATGGTTGCTAGAGATAGTGGGTGCATTTCCTTACTTAGTGGAAGTATACCACTAGGAGACTCTCAGGATTCACAATTGTGCAGAAGCAGTCATGGAATAGTTACTCGATGACGCTTTAAGATTGAAGAAGGGTCCTTCATGACTGCCTTTGTGGATGCTGATGAGCCTGCCTCCTATGAGGAAGCCTTGAATTCACTTGCATCTGAAAAATGGATAGCTGTTATGAAAGAAGAGATGACCTCAATGGCTAAGAATCACGTATGGGAGTTAGTCGACCTTCCACCTAAGCGCAAGGCCATTGGTAACAAGTGGGTTCTGAAGGTCAAGCGCAAAGCAGATGGGTCAATTGACAGATACAAGGCCCGACTCGTGGCGAAAGGCTATACCCAAAATGAGGGCATAGATTATGAGGAGACATTCTCTCCTGTGGTGAGATTTGCCTCCATTCACCTCCTTCTAACTATTGTCGCACATTTAGATTTGGAATTATTCCAAATGGATGTGAAGACAGCATTTCTTAATGGAGAACTAGACGAGGAGATCTATATGGATCAACCAAAAGGATTTCAAGTTGAAGGATAAAAGCGCAAGGTTTGTCGCTTAAAGCATTCTATTTACGGCCTGAAACAATCGTTTAGACAATGGTACATTCGATTTCATCAAGCCATTCTCTTTGTGGGATTTATGATGATTGAAGAAGACCATTGTGTGTATGTCAAAAGAGAAAAAAAGATAAGTTTCATATTCTCTCACTTTATGTGGATGACATTTTATTAGCTAGAAATAACATGGAAATGATTGTCGCCACTAAGAAGTGGTTGTCCACCACATTTGAGATGAAGGACATGGGTCAGGCAGATTATGTGCTTGGAGTTAAGATATCCAGAGATCGCTCTAAGAAACTTCTTAGTATGTCCCAGGAGACTTACTTAAAGAAGATCCTAGAACGATTTCGTATGCACTATTCAAAACCCATAGACACTCCAATTGAGAAGGGTCAAACTCTTAGCATTGATCAGTGTCCTAAAATAGAGGAAGAGAGGAAGAAAATGGCTAATGTTCCATACACTAGTGCAGTTGATAGTCTGATGTATGTTATGATGTGTACTCGACCTGACATATGTTTTGCTGTTGGTATGGTTAGCTGATACCAGAGTAATCCTGGATCTGCCCATTAGGTTACAGTTAAAAGGATATTTAGATATTTGCGAGGGACTGCAGATTTCGCTTTATGCAATCAATGTGGCCAATATGAAATTAGCTGGGTATAGTGATACAGACGGATCTATTGACAAAGATGAGCACAAATTCACATCGGATTATGCTTTCATACTTAGAGGAGTAGCCATTTCATGGTGTAGTAAGAAACAACAATGTGTTTCTTTATCCACCATGGAGTTAGAGTATATTGCTTGCACTGCTGCTGTGTAAGAGGCTTTATGGTTGAGGAGATTCTTGCAAAGCTTGAACATTACAGGGCACTTGGGCGAGGCTGTGGTGGTTCATTGTGATAACACAGTTGCCATAGCTTTTGCAAAAGATCCAAAATACCATGGTAGCTCCAAGCACATTGATACTCATTACCATTTCATTAGAGACATTGTTGCGCAAGGTCAGGTTGTCTTAAAATATGTCCCCACCATCAACATGGTTGCTGATCCCATAACTAAACCCATATCGAGAGATATTTTTCGTAGACATGTTATGGTCTTGGGTTTACGTAGGGTTTCACGTTTTTTGTATGATGGACATTTTTTTGCATTAATAAAATATGTTTTTGATTGCATATTATTTTGTTTAATTAATGCACATATCTAGTCATATGAGTAATGTCACCAGGTTTTGGTCAGCCCACTCACACAGGTGATTGCCCTGGCACTTGAATAGCGAGCAAGATGACATAGATGATCACACTATGAAGTAGTGATCTTCATGGCACTTCGAAAGTGACAAGGATTGAGTTATCATAAGTTGCCTTAGCTCAATATCCACGTCTCTATGAAACCTGAGAATAGCCGAATGTGAGACTCATGAGAAGGCGCTATTGAGTGACTGTCTTAAGAGGCTCAAGTTAGGCGCTATGAGAAGTGACTAGACTATGATTCGTATGGTGTTAGAGTGTGACTGACCCTATGTAGGAGCTCTACCATAGCATACACATCATACTGTATGTGCTACTAGGCGACCGTGAGGAGTGACAAAATAAATCCCTTTCTTCGTCACTGTGTGAGACTTCTGGACTATTAGTTCCATCTCATACCCTTTGGGACTTAGACTTATGTTTTGAAATTGAGACTTGATGTTGCTACTTTAGCATGTTATCCAAGGGCCATGATCATACGATCCAATGGAGCATGTCTTGGAAAGCAGTCAAGTTTACATGGATGGACATAATGTATAAGGAAAGTTTATTTGATACCACACTAACATTTTGTAACTCATAGCCTGGGCGATTATGTCATTGTTAGTCTTTTGATATAATCATGAGTGCAAATATAATGTGAGATCTAGCATGACTCTATATGTGTTACAAAAGGGATTAGAGGTGCTAGATCTAGTGTGATTCGATGATTTGGGGTATAAAACAAGACTTGGAGTTGTAGCGTTATATTAGTAAGATGGTAACTTAATATAACATTCCTTAGTTTAGACTTTCTCGTTTTTGGTTGCACAATCCATTACCCGTATGAAGAGATGATTAGGATGAGTAAATTTTGGATGTAAGATATATATCCCTTATGTGTCCGAGTGGGAGATGTTGTATTGCCCTGTGGTACATCCACATAGGCATTGTTTGACTCAAAGAAGAACACTAGATAAGTTCTAGTGTTGGGATAATTCTATATGTATAAGAGATAAGATTGATCTCTTATTTTGAATAGTTGAGATAATATCTAACTCTATCCTTTTAGTAGTTGAGATGAGTTAGGGATCTCACTATTATATATAGACACAAACTAGTATTGGTAAAACACAACAATCAATATTCCTTTCTCTCTCCACAAATTCTCTCTTGGTTCTCTCTAGGGCACCATCTTGGTCCCTAGGGTTTTGGTTCATGTGCTTTGTAGATACTCTAGTAGTATTCTATAAAATTTGAAAAGATCATCAGTTCATAAATCTGCGTACGTGACAAATGAACTTGTAAAACAAGTGAAGATCCTGAATCAAAAGTTTTTCCGCACTAAAAGGTATAATAAATTTTATATTAATTTTTTTATATTTTCCAACAAAATGAAATCACCCATTTACATTTTAAATTTTCATATCAATTTATCTCAATAATAAATATTATTCAAAAATTAAAGTTTAATAACTTTATATTAATTAATTAAACAAAACCAAAAATAGTTGTCCGGATAGTAATTTGAACCAGAGCAATACAACATTGTCATCCAAACAACTGTCTAAATAGGAAGCTATTTCAAGTGTCCAGACAGTTGTCTGAACAATAGTAACCCGACACCGTTATCTAGTTTGTGTTCCAGTAGAATATCCAACCTTTCAACCCCAAAATCTTCATGTTTCAAGTCACTATTTCAATAGTATAACTTATATAAAAATAATTAAAACATGTATAACAGTTCATATACTAATATTTTTATAATTTAACACATATATTTCTAGATGCATGCACGTGTGACCTACACACATGGTTTTTCTGCCTATTTATGTTTAGATCTACACCATTCCTTTTTCCATCACCCATTTCATATACACACCCCAAAATATGCTTACCTCCACCCAAATGAAACAAAACAAAACAAAACAAAACAAAACAAAAGCACACGCTCTTACCTCTCATGCAAGCATTTGAGGAGAAGAAGAAGAAGAAAAAGGAGAAGATTCAACAACAGCTCCACTAAAAAAGCAAAATCAACAAGGATCACCACCAACACCCATTCTCACCATCAAATCTTTCTTTCTTTTTCTACTCTCTTCTTTTATTTTCATCTATCCCTGAGCTCTCTCTTCTCTACTCTGCTCTCTTCTCTTTCTATTTTCTTTTCTCTTTTTTTTTTCTTCTCTTCTCTTAGCTAAAACCATGTAGAGACACCCAAACTTACACATATACCAATGCATAAGGGGTACAGGGGTAGCTTTTAGGTGTAGGGGTAGGCTAGGTTTGAGGGAGGGGATGGGTGAGGTAACCTAAAACCGAAGAAGAAGAAAAAGAAAGTTGTCATTTGCAAACTTAAGATGGTTCGTCTAGACCCTAGTTTGGACAGAGATCTAAGACTTAGAAAAATTTTAAGGGTTTAAGGGTTATACTCAATCATAATTAAATTTTAACCCAATCTTAGTCAAAACTAACCCCATTCCTAACCTGACCTAACCTCACCAACCAATCACTCACAGTTCAAGTGACATAAAATCATAAATTATGATATAAAATATAATTATGAAAAATCTAGGTTATTTCAACTATTACAAACTTTTTGGTCTTTTAACACATTTTTTTTTTCTATTTGAATTCTTTTTTATGATTGGAGGAGGTTTTGCAAGGTGAAGGTTATTAAAAGATGTTATTATCACATAAGTAGAACTTAATACCAGAAAAAGAAAAAAAAAGTCATGTTTACTTTGAAAGAAAACATAAACTTATACCCACTTTAATTATAAAATTATAATTGATACATCATTTTGACAATTTTTAATTGCAAATTTTTTTGATAAAATATTATTTTTCAAATGAAAAGTAAAGGAAAAAGTGAGAAAGGTAAAATAAATTGAAAAATAAAATTTTATTTTATTTTTTCAATTGTATTAGAAAATGAGAAAAATAAATTGATATTTATCAAACAAAATTATTTTTTACTTGATCATGTTTAAAATATAATAATAACCAATAACTTTTTTTCCATTCCCTTTTCCTTTTTTCTCCACAAATCCAATTCCAAGCAAAAACTCCCTACGAAATATTTCACGAAAAAGATATTACATTACTGTATTTAAAGGTGTTAATTAACTAGAAGTTGAAAGTTTCAATTCTATTTTTAAAAAAATTTAATTTTTAAAAAAAAATACAAAATATGAAAGTTTATAAAAGATTTACAAATTTGAGTGTAGCATTAAAGTTTGAACATTAGTTTGGTGGACAAATTGATAGCTTGCCTTTGCATGTAATACATTTATAAGTATACATATTTTTTTATTATATTTTATAGTGTTTAACTTTGTTTTTTTAATACTAAGTTAAATAGTACTAGTTACCTTGTTCGAAAACTATTCATGGGATCTCAACTTTTAAGAAGCTTCACCCGCATCATTAATGCATTTTTTTATTTTAAAATGTGAACAAAATAAATAAACAAATAAAATTTATATTATAGGCTTTAGGAATCTTGTTTTATTTTTCGGAAGTTTCAAAAATATAAATTTACTTCTAGTACTGGGGTAACAAAATTTGGAAGTTTGAAAATTCCCCCAGTTTAATTCATTGGTCGCTATGTACGACGTAGCTCCTTATGTTGGGAGTACTCCCCCCACCCCTTTTTTTTTCCTTAATTTGCATGTTTGAAATATTTGTTCGATGATCACTATCAACGTCTCTCTTGCAGTGCTTTATGTTTTAGAAGTAGAAAAATAAAAGAATTTATTGAATTAAAAAAAAACAAAATTAATTTGTTGAAATCATACCCGACTCAATAGCAGCAACAGGTTTATAGGTGTTTTCTGCTTTCTCAAAAAAAAAAAAAAAAAAAAAACAAAAAAAAAATTAAAGCTAGTGTAAAAATAACACGTGAAAATTTTGATTGAAAAAATTAAAACAAGTTAGTAAAAATTAAATTTTTTTGATGTTTTATTGAGAATTAAAATACCCCTATATTGTGCATGCAGTAGTATTTGTTACATGTTTTTGACAAATTTTGTTTGTAATTTTATGTTATATCGGAAAACTGTTATGGGAAGAATTGTGGAACAGATTATCAGAACAACAAATCTAAAGTGTGCGGTGTTGTCATTGGTACGCTCAATTTCTCTTAACTTTTTACTTAAATGAATAGCAAATAATTAGGTAGCCAAAACGTTAGGTTGAAAATTCTTCAATTTTATCTTTTTACTTTAAGTTATTTCAAAAAAAAAAAAAAAAAATCCAATCTTAATTTCTATATATAACTTTTAGTTTACATTTAGGTCAATTTTATTTTGGACTCCTAAGTTTTATTAAATTTCATTTTAGATTTTGAAGATATTAACAATAAGGTATAGTAGCAAAATAGTTATTAAAAGGGAATTGAGGCTAATCAAAAGCACAGACCGATCTTAATTGTTATAAAAAAATAAGCGAGTCATAAAGTGACATTCTTGATAAATTTCAGAAGTGCAAAGTGAAATTGACTTCCTTATTTATAAATTTTATAATATCTTAAATTATCTTTTTAAAATTTACGTCTCTACTCTTATTTAATTTTAATTTTGTCAAAAGAAAATATGATTTTTTTCTGGAAAAACAAAAGTAACTGTACCTCGTATGAAAAAAATAATTTACAAAATGTAAGGGTTGTGCTAGGATTTGCAACCACATGATGATTGTTGTATTTTCGTAAGCAGAGAACTACAAGTTCAGTTCCCGATCTTGCTATAAAGAAAATAGGACTAGTGTCCAAAAGTTGTATTCTTTAAAGTGTTCTTAATTTTCGGCCATTGATTTAGAGAAGGATTCACCAGCTAACATTTTCAGTAAGGACAAGTTAGAAAACTTTGAAAAAATAGTTTTGTTTTGAGTAATACAATTTCAAAATATATGTGAGACCTGTTTTTTTTGTTATATATTCCTACTAGTGCAAAATCAAAGAGCGTTTAGGAATTTGATTATGAATAAAGAAGGTGTTAGACACCATATTCGCTTAAACATATATACATTAAGAAATATAGAGTTGCACACACAAAGTTTGTGTTTGAAAATAAATACAAAAAATTGTAAGAACAAATTTATTTTATTGATATAGAAAAAGATGAATTACAATCTCTGATATATTCTAATCAAAGAACTAATCCTCTAGTTCTTCTCTTCTTGACGTCAATTCGAGAGCTTGAAACTTGATCTCGAACCAACATGTGTGAGAGTCTGTGGGATTTTAACAGCTTGATTTAGTAGAGTCTCTCTAAATGCAAAAGATTGTCTCTTTCTCTTTGGTAGTGACCCTATGTGTGGGAGAGAGTCACAGTAGAGTTTAACTTCTACAAGATAATTATGTCATTATTTTATTTATTAAATAAGAGATAATAACAAAGAGTTAAGATAGCGTTATACTTTTTAAATAAATATCTTTTATTTACTTATTTATTTTTTAAGTGATAAAAATTAAGAAATAATAATTATCTTTAGTAGTGGGCTCTACTCACAAGTGGCTCAATTTGATTGTTCAAGTCTTGTCATCTTTAGGTTATATCACTTTTACACGTGGCATCTTGTGAGTTGTCCACTTGTCTAATTTTCTTGAAATCTTCCACGAAACATTTGACAACATTTAATTTGTTAATTGAATTGGGCTTTTATCTAACACTTGGTAATATTTAATTGGCCAAAATTTGCGTGTCCACAAATCCCTCCTCGAGACTTGATCACGTACATGTTGCAATAGTGTTGAACATGATCAGGTCTTGAACTTTGAGAATTTGACACTATTGACTAAACCATGTTGGGTTCTTGTGCAATAACAAATTTTTTGAAATTTGATGCAAGTCACATTTTAAATATTTTAATTTTTATACATAGAAATTAAAATAACAAATTTGAATTTATTTTGAATTCTAAATTTGGATTGGAATAAAATAATTAATTTTATTTTATTTCGAATTTCAAATTTGGGTTGGTATCAAAATTTACTTTCATGAAAGAAATTAAGTTTATTTTTTAATTCCAAATTTAACAAGAATTAAAATTTATTTCCTTCCAAACTTAATTAGGAACCAGTTGAAAATACATGTAATTCCAACTCAAAATCATTTTAGAATTTAATCCTATGCTACGAGGATCACTTCATTTGGTCTACGAAACCATTGACTTTGGCATTGTTTTGAATTTCAAAGGATGCCTCGGGCAGCAACTTTGGATGGGTGAATATGAATTTGGTTAGAGTTTACACGTGATTGATTTGAGGTATCCAATTTTCATGCTTAACCAAAAACTAAAGCCACAGTGATTGTACGATATCACTTTGAAAATTCAAATCACGGTAGTTTTTTTTTTTTAACAAATTAGAAGTTTGAATTTGCCTGCACTATAAAAACTAGAATTATCTTTTAATTCTAACATAAGTTGAATTTAGAATTTATCTTTTTTTGAGCAATCCAAATTTAATTAAGGTTTGTTATGCTTAGAATTTAATTAGAATTTTGATAACTCTAATTCAAATTTTATTTGAAGTAAGATTTAATTTTGTTTATATAAAGAAGCCTCCATTCATTCTTTTCTTCTATTCAAAACAATTTCCAGCGAGGTGGAGCAAAGCTTCTGGCAAGACACATTATTTTTTTTCTTCAATTGCAGCAGAATATTATTATTATTATTATTATTAATTTTTTGAGGTCAGCAAAGTATTGGCTAACAGAGAATTTTGCACCTTTCTATCCAGTTGTTTGGGAAAACCAAACAATAAGGTGCGGCTCAAAGCAATTTGCTTTCTTTCCAAAACAATGAAGCATTGGCATAGACAATTCCGACAGGCATGCGTTTTGTCTTTTTATGTATATATACATACATATTTATATATAAGTCTAAGTAGTCAGCAACTACTTCAATCATTCTTGATCAATCAAGGTGATGTCCAGGTAAATATCCTTTCTTTTTTTTTTTTTTTTTTTAACGTACAGCATGATTTTTTTTATACGCAGCATGCATCTTCTTTCTTTTTTTTTTATACTGTATTTTTTTTAATTGCTAACTCTTTCTTTTTTTCTTTTTTTTTTTCCATAGCATCTCCAACGTCGAGCTGAAATTTTTTGTGCCAGCGTCTATTCACACCTACATTAGTTAAAGCATTTGAATTCGGGTTCGGCAAACATTTGAGGCTGAAAGTTTATTCCTGGCAGCAGCTGTTCGTGCCTACATCAGCCAGAACCTCTGAATTTGGCTTCAGTAAGAATTCAGGGTTGAAAGTCGTTTGTGCCAATATCTGTTCGCGTCTACATTAGTCAAAGTCTTTGAATTCAGCTTCGGTAAGAATTCAGAGATAAAAGTTTGTTCGTAGTAGTAGCCATTCATGCCTACATCAGCCAAAGCCTCTAAATTCGACTTCAGTGAAAATTCAAGGTTGAATGTCATTTGTGCTAATATCTGCTTGCGTCTATATTAGCAAGAGCTTTTAAATTCGGATTCGGCAAGAATTCAGGGTTGAAAGTTGTTCATGGCAATAGCCATTCATGCCTACGTCAAGCAGAACCTTTAAATTTAGCTTCTGTAAGAATTCAAGGTTGAAAGTTATTTGTGGCAGTAGCCATTCATGTCTACTTCAGTAAGAGCATTTGAATTCAGTTTCGGTAAGAATTCGGGGCTAAAAGTTTGTTTGTACCAGCACTGTTCGTGTCTACATCAACTAGAGCCTTTGAATTTGGTTTCGACAAGAATTCAAGATTGAAAGTTGTTCATGGCCGCAGCCGTTCGTGCCTACATCAACCCAAGCCTTTGAATTCGGCTTCAGTAAGAACTCGAGGCTGAAAGTTTGTTCGCACCACCAGAACTTTTAGAGCTGACTTAGGGACTACATTGAAGTATCTCTATATCAAATTCATAAGGTGTTGAGCTTGCTTTCTTTTAAATCATGGTTACTTTCAAAGATTGTTCATTCCATGACCAGAAGATAGTCTCTATTATTAATGAAGATGGTGATCCCACGATGGTCTTAGACTTATCAATGTTTGAACCAATCATTGGCTACTTTTCTCACAGTTGGTCCCCTTCTGTTGATTCATGTCACCTGACACAATAGTATATTGCTTTGAGGAGTGATTTACTTGATCATAGCTATTAAACCACTATTTCTTCAGAAACATTGTTGTTGCAATCTTCACTTCATTCTAAAGATTATGATTCTGATCGTTTTACGCTATTAGGTGATCGTATCGATGATAGAGAAACTTCTTGGGACACTTCTCTTTTTAATTTCGGTGAATTTTTTTATATTCCCAAATATTGGGAATGGTTAGAGGATGTGCTTAGTCGTCATAAAAGAATTTCGACAAAAGTGTGTATATATAATGCTATTTTCGCTTCTCTATTCATGTATGACCGCAGTGAGAATCTTATTCGATCATTTTGTGAATCTTGTTGTGCTTCATCAAATACTTTTCATACTCCAATGGAAGAGTTGTTCATCTCTTTATGGGATTTGCGCAATATCGGTGGCTTATCAATTTATGGTATATTTTATGATGAAGTTATCCCATCTAGAAAAGAAGTGTTAGGCTTCGACAAGAACAAAATATTATTTCTTCCCCCGAGCTACAAATATTTATTCTTAACATATCATAAGCTTTATTATAAGAGTATCAATGTTGAAGTTAAAACTCATGATTAGGTCATATTTTGGTTTAGAGGACCCTAAAGATATGTAGCACCTCCTAGAAGAGTGAACAAAAAGAGATTTAACAAGTCAAGGATTCATTATAATCCTACGGGCATCATTAATGAATTGGGTCAGTGTTCCAAGGAAGAAGAAGGAGCCTTTGATGATTTAGCCATTAAGGTAGGTGTTAGAGAAGAGACTTATCTAGTTACTTTTTTAACTTGTTGGCTGTGTTGATTTGTCTTTCTTGCTATTAAAATTGATAATATTAGTCCTAGTGTTTTTAAAGCAACGAGTATGATGGCTCATGGTGAAAAGTTCTTTTGGCAGTGCAAATTCTTACAAGTATCTATTGTGGTTTAGAAGAAATTCCTTTCTCTCCCTTTCCCAGTAGGTGTAATGTGATATTCCCAATTCATTATGTTTATGGATGGCTTGGTCATTATTTTGACTGCTATTTTGCATCTTCTTGTCCACAAAGCAAAGCTCAAATGGTGAAATTTTCTGGTGAGAAAATGGCCAAGCATTTTGATGATATAAAGGTTCGAATCCTTTTTAGAAATGCTGGTTTTTCCAACTCTTCCTCTTTATTTTTGGGTAAGGAGAAGGATATATCCTTAGTCGATATCGAAAATTAGCCAACTTCATGGAATGACTACACTATTAGTATTCATTTTAGCTATTTGACTCTACGTCGAGGAGATGAGCTTATTGTGGAGTCTTATAGTCCTATAAGATTTGCCAGGCAATTGAATTTCTGTCAAAGCATTCCTGAGAAGCTAAAGAATGATCCTGGGTCTAGAACTATAGCAGAAATAGCTCAACTTTGATGACCGACCCTAAATTGTGTTTCGGGGTTCTACCTCTCAAGTGCAAGAGGGCAGTCGTAATTTTAAAACTCGGTGAGTCCGAGGTCGAATTCACAGGGAGCCTAATGGTATTTAGTTTCTAGGATGTGAAAGGAATTCTAAAAACTAAAGGAAAGCAAGTTTGGAAATTCAAGTTTACTAAGTTCTAAAGTTCAATAAAATTAAAGATGAATTCGATTTCAATTAATTACGATTAAAATAAATAGGAAAATCTGAATTTCAAGAGGACTTAAGCTAGATAGCGAAAAATTAAAATAAAATTAATAAAGCAATTATAACTAAAACTAAGTTGGATTTTAATTCAATAGGAATAAAGATCTTGATCCAACGTCAAGTCCGGGTAGTTCACTACTTTGCCTTGGGGTGTGTTTGTTTGAAGAACAAGGTTTAATTTGAAAAGTTTTGAAAATGTTATAATCAAAGGTCAGTACCAGTGATCTCAAGCGGATATGGTTAAAGACCTTTGTTTCCTAGAGTTTCTCAATTAAACACCAAAATATTAATAAAAATCTAATTTTTAATTCTATTCAAAAGTATTTGATGATTGGTTACGAAAATCCATACTAGTGATCTCACACGGATTTGGTTAAGGATTTTCATATTCGAATGTTTTCGAAATAGAAAAAAAATAGATTTGTGAAAGGTAAATCCCTTCGCGAAAGGTTTCGCAACCTACGCGAAGGGTCTCGAAACCTACGGGAAGGGTTTACAAACACCCCAAGGCTTTTCGTGAACTACCCTTTCTTGATTCGTTGAATCAAGAATAGGGTTTTACGCTAAAACTACTTTAAGTTTCTTAAAAACAATCAAATAGCATTCAATCATACGAAAAGAGAATTGAAACAAGCAAAACATGATATTACGAAACAAATCGAAATAAAATGAAATAGATTAAAGTGCAACTTACAACGTAAAGCGAATGTAAAAGACGAGGTGAAGAATCACTACAAAGACAACGATGAAAGCTCCAACGAAAACCATGAATCCATGCATCCAAGTTTAAAAACTAATCTAAAAACTCTCAAAATTCTATTCTATTTCTCAATTGAAGGTGCAAAATCAAAAAGGGCTTCCTCTCTTCTTGGCCGGGCAAAAGCTCTTTATATAGATGCCAAGAAACCCTAAAAGAGGTGCTTTAGTTCTTGAATTTCGGATGCACGGTGGTCCTGACCGTCTAATCTGGGGGTCGGGACCACAGAAAGCTTTCTTCTCAAATCCTATACACTGTGGTCCCGACCATTAGATGGACGGTCCCGACCCCCAAGTATCTTGATTTCTTGCTTTTCTTCATCCTTTAGGTTGAGTCTTTGGGCTAGTCTTGGCCATCCAAGGTGGGGTTTGAACCATGACATTTCCTTCGTTTTCTTGGCCATTTCCATAGCTATAAACTTCGACATCCTTGCCCTTTTCTCTGCAAATAAACCATAAAAGTATAAGTAATACAATAACACTAAAACTTCAACTTTAATTATTTAAATGCATGAATAAGTGTTGAGTTAGGGAGTTTGTAATTACACTTTTCAAGTGTAATCATTTGACAATCTTGCACTCAGTTGGGCACTAATGCCAAAATTTATAATTTCAGTATATTCATCTAAAAGCCTTGCTACAAAAGACTATGTTGGGTGGTGGGCAAAGCATTTAAGTAATTATTGCAGGAAAAGTTCCAGCCTCATCATAAAACTTCCAAAACTTAACCCTTCTATTGCAACCTTGAAGAAGAATAAGAGGGAAGTTGTTGAACGTGCCCTGATCTCTAGAGAAAAACAAATTAATGCTAAAGATGTGCTTGAAGAGACAGTGAAGAGAGATGCAAAAATCTCGAACAGAGAATCATTAGTCAAGAAAAAGTAAAACCGCTTGCCACCTGATGATGAACAAAGCTCTAGAGGGGGTGACTGCCTTTGAAAATGCCCCAAAAAGAAAACCACAATTTTTGAATTAGAAGATATTCATCTTGATTTGGACAACATATTCCCTAATGTCTCAAACCCTTATTTACCTCTAGAAAAATTAAGGAATCAAGCAAGTATTATTATTATTTTTTTGTTAGGTAAAATTTATTTTGGAATATATTCTTTATAGTCCCTTTATTAATTTAAGGGTCTGTTTGGGAAAAGTAGCCATTAGCCAAGGCTAATGGCTACTTTAACAGTGGTTGAACTTTTTTGCCCTCTTATATTTTAATCTTCTTTTAAACTTTCAAGGGTAAAAATGTCAATTTAACAAATACAAGTTAGCCACCTAAAAAAAAGTCACTTTTTTTCCTTCCCAAACACAAAATTAGCTAGCTATTATCTATTAGCCATTAGCCAATGCTAATTGTTCCCAAATGGAGCCTAAGTCTCCACTTGTAGTTGGAGAGCAATAATGAGCTTGCTGAGGTGGACGACATGATTTTGTAAGAGAGTGAAAAATCTGTTGTTGGGCCAAATTCATTCGATATATTAGCTCCTCAACCTGAAGTTTCTAAGGTTGCAGATAATATGACATCTCATCCTATTGTTGAAGATCATTCTGTAGAAGTGATTCGACAACCTTGTGTGAGACCCATAGATCCTACTCCTTCAACTATTTTTATATTCAAAGTAGATGACTTGATTTCTGATTGTCAATGTGCCTACCTTACGTTATTATGGAATGGCTTATCTCAGAAAATAGGTAGATCTAGCTTGATTTATCTTCACACAATTGAAAAGGAAGCTAAAAAAGTACTAAGAGAAATGGAAAGGGTTAGTGTCTCGAATTTGTCTTGATTAAGGAATTTACTATAGGACTTTTTCATGATCTCCAACTCTATAATTCTAGCCAATCTTCTTCAGCAGAGAAAATGTCTCAAAAATCACATGATGAGCAGTTGACAAAGACCAAGAATGAACTCTCTGATATTGAAGCTAGAGAAGATGCATAGACTAAAGACTTACAATCTCTCAAGACTATAGTTATGGCGTTCAAACTTGAAAAGGGGCAGTTGGAAGAAAAGTTAAACACTCTCACCACTTGATTGAAGAATCAAAGTTACAAATTTCTAAGAAGAAATTAGAGTTATCCAAGTTACAAGCTACTGCATCAAGTCTCAGGAAAGAAATCTTTCCTATTAAAAGCAAGCCCATTTTAAGTGATGAGGACATCAGGTGCTTAGCAAACATGGAGCAAATGCTAGAAGCAAGACATAATGAACTGAGAGATTTTAAGCTTTTCCCTTAGTTCAATATTTTTTTCCTCGATGTAATGCAAAAACGTTTTTTTGAATAAATTATTTATTTTGACAAGAATCAAGTACTTTATGATTTTTTTTTTGAATGGATGTATGATTGAGCTTGAAAATAGAATTCCAAACTGCTTATGCACCCAATTAGGATTAGGCCAAGTGTAATTCATCATAATAAGGAATGAATGAATTTTTTTCTTTTAATAAATGACTGAACTTGGAACAGATTCCAAGTTACCTACGTACCTAAAATGGGATCAAGCCAAGCATAATTCACTTTTTTTTTGGGGTGCCTTTCATAGTTTACACTCATGCGGGCTAGGAATAGTACACGTTCTTTAATGATAATAGCGTTTCAAGAATTTGCATTTATGGAGTCGATTCTCAAGCCATCTTTAGCAACTATCTTATACGCTCCATTGGAGTAGACTTCTTGTACCATATGTAGGCCATCCCACTTAGATTTGAACTTGTTTCCTATACGATGAGTGGTAATGATAGGTCTTCTCACAACAAGTACCAAGTCTCCTTTTTGAAATGATTGAGGGCAAACGCTTTTGTTGAATGTCTTGGAAAGACAAGCTTGATAACATTCTAAATGCTGCTGTGCATTAAGTCTCTTTTCATCAAGCGCTTCTAATTCTTCCAATCACAAACAAGCATTTTCTTCCTAAGTGAGACCTTCTTGAAGAACAATCTGTAATGATGGGATTTAATGTTCGAGGGAAAGAACAGCTTCCACGCCATATACCAAAGCATAAGGAGTAGCTTGTGTAGATGTTTGATATGTTGTTCGATATGTTGTTTGATAGGCCCAAAGAACTTCTCTAATTCTCTTATGCCAATTTCACTTCAACTTTGCAACCACCTTTTTCAAAAAATTTCCAAGAGTCTTGTTGAATGCTTTGATAAGACCATTTGCAAGTGCATTGTATATGGAAAAGTTGTGCTGTTTGAAGTCAAACTTCTCACATAACTTGTTCATCAAACTGTTGTAGAAAGGCTTCCCATTATCAGTGATGATGTATCATGGCATGCCATATCTGAAGATGATATTAGTGCATATGTAGTCCATGATATTTTCTTTTTTAACTTCTTTTAATGGTATAGCTTTGGCCCATTTAGAGAAGTAGTCAGTTGCTGCCAAAATGCACAAATGACTAGTGGAAGACTTAGGCAACGGCCCCACTACGTCTAGCCTCCATACATCAAACGGCCAAGAAGCTTGGATGGAGCAGTTCTGGCGGTTGATATATAAAGTTTTCACAGAATTGACAAGTTTGGCATCTCTTGACATACTCCATAGAATGTTTTACCATCGTAGGCCAGTAGTAGCCCATTCTTTTTATTTGAAAGTGAGGTTTTGGACCAGATTGATGAGCACCACATATGCCAGAGTAAGCTTCTTCTAAGGCTTGTGTGGCTTCAATCTTTCCTAGGTAGTGGAGGAAAAATCCTTCGAATGAGTGACGATAAAGTGTATCCTTGTAGTAAGTAAATCTCTAAGCTCGACGCTTTATGTTTGTTCTTTTGTGTGGATCTCCTAGTAACTTCTGATGAAGTAGATAATCAATAAAAGGTTGATGCCAATCATTTTCTTTAATTTCAAAGACTGATATTGCATTTACATTTCTTTCATCATTGTCTTCATTATCGAAGAGTAGAGAAACGACCCTTCTTTGACAAATTGGAATTTACGTCTCTTGATCAGGCAATGCAAGTGTTGAAGTAAGCTTAGCCAGAGAATCTGTTTGTTTATTATCTTTTCTTGGTACATGTTCCAAGGTAACACTGCCAAGCCATCCTATCAATCAAATTGCATAGTTGTAGTAAAGAACAAGTTCAGACTTCCTTACTTCATAAATGTTTAGCAGTTGATTGATTATAAATTTTGAATCTCCATATATATTGAGTTTCAACTAATTCATGTCAATAGCCATTTCTAACCCAAGTATAAGTGCTTGGTATTCAGTTTCATTGTTTGAATAGAACTGTATAAGAGCGAATGTGTAAGGCAACACGTCTCATTCAGGAGTGAGAAACACTACATCGGCTCCTACACCATTGCGCTGAGTAGCTTCGTCAAAATGCATCTTCTATGTTTGGCGAACTTACACATAAAGGGCATATTCGTCTGGCAGTTCTTCTGATAGCTCCCAATCAGTACGTATGGAATGTTTAGCTAGGAAATCAGCTAAGGCTTGTCCCTTAACCACCTTTTGAGGCACATAAATGATTTCAAATTCTTGAAGAAGGAAAGACTACCTAGCTAGTCAATTAGATGAAACTAGTTTTGATATGATGTACTTGACGGGATTGGCTTTAGAGATGAGATAAATAGTATGAACTTGAAAATAATGCCATAACTTTTGCATTGCAAACATCAAGGCTAAACACATCTTTTCAATTTGTGTGTAGTTCAGCTCATTGGGGGTCATCATCCTACTAAGATAATAAAGGGCATTTTCTTTTTCTTTTTTCATTTTCTTGAGCGAGTAAAGCCCCAACAGACCATTCTTGTGCAGCAATGTATAGAACCAATGGTTTTTCAGGAATAGAGGCAGCTAATACTGGTGATTCATCAAATAATCCTTAATACTTTTAAAGGCATTACTGCATGCTTCATCCCATTCATATGGAACTCCTTTTTTTCATTAGCTGACTAAATGGTTGACAATGAGTAGATAAATTTGAAATGAATCGCCAAAAATAAGCCAAACACCCTTGTAGATTTTTAAGCTCATGAATATTTCATGGTTCAGGCATCTTCAAGATAGCGTTAATTTTCGTTTGGTCTATTTCAATACTACGATGACGTACAATAGACCTAAGGAACTTTCCAGAGGTAAAACTAAAGGTGCATTTTAAGGGATTCATCTTAAGCTGGTATTGACATAGGCGGTTAAAAATCTTCTTTAGATCTTGAAGATGATCTGCTCTCTTCCTTGACTTTACAATAAAATCATCCATGCAACATTCAATATTTTTGTGAAGCATGCCATCAAGGATCTTTTGCATCACTCTTTGATAAGTAACCCCTGCATTCTTTAATCCAAGGCATTACTTTGTAACAGTAAATGCCTTTGGGTGTATGAAAGTTATCAATTCTTCATCTTGCAGTGCCATGCAAATTTGATTGTAACTAGACGAGTTATCCATAAAGGACAAGGCTTTGTGATCAGTGGTAGCACCCACCATGAATTTTGTCAGTGGGAGCAGAAAGTCATCTTTTAGGCAAGTATGTTTGAGGTCTTGATAGTCAACGCATACTTGAATTTGTCTATTTTTCTTTTTAAAAGGGACAATACTCGAAATGCAAGTTAGGTACTTGACTTCTTAAATAAATCCAGCTTCAATGAGTTTATTGATCTCAGCTTCAATATTTGGAATCAACTCTGATCGGAATCAATGCTGAGCATGTTTAATTTGTTGGATACCCCGCTCTACTACTAAATGATGGACAGTAACTTTAGGGTTTAACCCAGGCATTTCTTTGTACATTTGATACCAAATTTTCTACCCCAGTCGGTCAAAGACTGAGCCTTTTGTCTTTATCTCCCCTTAGCAATCAAATACTGATACTCTTAGATTTGATCATTCCAAACAATCAGCAACTGACGTTTGAAGGTTTGAAGGCTTAACTAGAATTGGAGATTGGTCTTCTTTGACATTAATGTAATTGGCTGATTTTTTTATGATGATACACACTAGAGTAGGTGGAGTGAAACCAAGGCTTGCATGAGAATTCTGTACAGCGTATCCCTTTTATCTTAGCATCTTTTGAGTTGAATTCAACCTATGTACATCTTGTTCATTAGCTTCTGGTAATAACTTTCCTAAGGTGAAAGACTCCTTTAGATTATATCTAGCCTTTAGAAGAAACTTGTATGCATTTGGATCGAAGCCCTCATTTATGCGTGTTGAAAGGGAGGCCACTATGCTCTACTTTAGGACGTTGTGTTAGCCAAACAAATCCTAGGATTGGCATAGTCATCATTGTTTGATTGTTGTTGGTGATGGGGAGAGTTAGTCCATCCAAGGCTTGATCATCAACTCTTTGAGCCTTTGACGTGTAATGAAGTACTGGAGTGGCATTCTTATAGGCTTTCACGTTGCATTTCTCATCGCCACTTTTGATCGGTTGTTGATTCCCTTCTTTGGTTCAATAATCTTGCCACTATTGTCATCTTGGGGATTGTCACTTCGTTACAACTTGTACGTTGATGAAGTACTAATTGGTTGTAGCTCTTCCACCACAATGTATGCCAAGTAGAGCTTAGCATCAGCAAAGTGCGATTTAACTTCGGTGAATGACTTCTCATCAGCTATAATCTTTGTAACTTCATTATCATGGTAGTACTTAAGGCACTGATAGAAAGTAAAAGGAACCACAACATTGTCATGGATCCAAGGCCAACTTAACAGCATATTGTATAAAGTTTTGGCATTGATCACGTAAAACTATGCAGTTGATGTCATGTCATCGATGAGCAAGTTGAGACGGATTATTCCAATCACTCTCTACCCATTGATTAAAACCTTGAATCATCAAGTGACTGCGTGATAATTCATCCGTACCAATGCCTAATTCCTTCGTCACGCGAATAGGTAAAATGTTGACTGCTGGTCTACCATCAACAAGCATTCTATTCAATCTTTGTTCACATGCATAACCATAAATAAAAAGAGGGCCATTATGTGGTGTTGAACCAAGTAGAAGATCTTCGTCTGAGAAATTCAGATTTTTCATACCAGCAACAGATATATTGCCACGGGTTTCAAAGTTAAGTACTAGTGTTTGCATGGGCATTGAAAATGACTCAACTCTTTCTTCAGTCAATTCTTCTATGTTCATAACATGGCATTCAACAGCCTCAATGAGTTTATAAACTTTCTACCAAGATTTTGGAAGAAACTCCCATAAAGTGATGAAAAAAAGTCTCAACTGCTATGGTTGATGCTGCTAGTTAGACTTTCTTTTTATTCTATTGTTTTCTTTTATCAAATTTTGTGAACTTCTGTTCTTAGCAAATGAGTTGAGGGTATGAGACTTTGACTTGCTCTTTCTTTTATGAGTAACGAGTGTCCACCCTTCCTCAACTGAATCAACTAAGTCACTGTTTCATTAGTGTTATTTTTACATTTCAACAATGGTGTATCAGGAATTTGCAAATGGTCTTGAATGATCATTTCAACAGGATAAAAATATCCAAATTGAACCTCAAGCCTTGACAAGTCCAGAATCAAACTTTCAAGTATGGGATCAATGGATCCAATCACAGCAATAGTTTTGTTGATGGTTGCCACCTTCTTCTCTTCTCGTAGAAGGATCTCCCCTTAACTTGCCAGTTGCATAATCTTTTCTTTGAGAATGAAGCATTGTTGAGTAGAATGGCTAATTAAATGGTGATACTTGCAATAATTCGGATCATTAACTTTATCAGCTTCTTTTGGGCACTTTATCTCTGGAAGCTCAATGAGTTTTTGTTTTAACAAATACTTGAGCATTCGAGGAACTTTAAAATTAGAAAATGGATATTCCTTTGCTTGCATTTCTTCAAGCGTAAATCTTTTTCATCCTCTTCCTTGGTTGGATTCGACCTTCTCTATCTCTTTCTTCTTAGGTTTGCTTGAAGTTTTAGCCGTTGTAGAAATCTTTATTGGTACAGTAGAAACAGACATGGATTCTTTATTGACTAATTTGAAGAAAGTCTTGCCCTTTTTGTGGTTGTTTTCTGGCTTGCTTCTTCTGTTGTGAGATTCTTGAATTGGCAGCCCTTGATTACTGCTTGCAGTAATGCTGAGCTCCATATCATAAGCACGAGTAGCTAATTCTTCAAAAGTTTTAGCCTTGATGCCTTAAAGGATATAATGAAGCCCTGAGTGCAAGCCTTGAATGCACATCTCGATTACTAAAGCTTTAGACAACCTAGCCTTGCAGTTGAGGCTCAGATTTCTCCATCTGTTGATGAAGTCAATGAGAGGTTTTTCTTTCTAGTAGCGAGCATTGGTAAGCTCAATCATACTTACAGTACAACGGGTACTATAGAATCTATTGAGAAATTCTTGCTCTAGTTGCTTCTAACTGTCAATGGTGCTAAGCTTTAGATCGCAGTACCAGTTGAATGCATTACCCTTAAGAGTTTGAATGAATTGCTTGACCAGAAGATCTCTATTAGTTCTAACATTGCTACAAGTTTCCACAAAGTGAGTGACATGTTGCTTTAAATTTTCTTTGCCTTTAAATTGTTGGAATTTCAGGGGTTGGTAACCAGTTGGCATCTTTGGTTGATCAATCCAACGAGCGTAAGGCTTAGCATATGTGAGAGAAGATTTTGGGGTTTCCACATTGTTGTCTTTGAGGGTGCCCAAAATGAACTCCTTTAGCTGATCAACAAGGATAAAACCATCGACAGAGATCGACAAGCTTTTTAGAGCTTCTTCTTGCTTTCTAGATGATTTAGTCACTTCTTGTGCTTTTGGAGAAGTTTGGCTTAATTCTCTAGCATTGTTTAGCTTATTCATGATCGCTACAATTTGGTGATCACATTTTAACACTATTTTGCACTAGTTCTTCATAATCTTTGACAGTGAGTTAAATTGTTCTTCTAATGATGTCGCATTTGTCATCATCACATTCATAGTTGTCAAGCTTTGAGAACTGGCGAAATCATCATGTGACTTGAACTTTGATTGAGGAGTTTCTAGAGGAGAGTTGGATTCAAAATTGTGTGAATCATTAATCTACTTCTGGCCAGATTGGAGCTTGACACTTGGATCAGATCCTTGAGACATAGAAGGATGTGACAAAGCCTTCTCCAAAATTGTAGAAATATCTTCCTTTAGTTTTACAATAGCAACAGCATCTTCCTTGCCCCCTAAAAGACTTGATGATGTGGGTGTTGCCCTCAACAAACTTGAGTTGAAAACAAGTGTTGATTTCGACAATAGCAAGGCTTGTTTCAGTGCTTCAGCCATGGCTTTTACCTTGTTTCATGTGACTAGGCCAATGCTTTGAGTAATAGACCTTAAGCTAGTGTTGCCGGCGGCAGATTTAGAGCCTTCGACTTTCAGATTTGGAACCTTCGAATAGTTGTTCTTGGGAGCCATTGAGAGCTTGGTTGATTCGGTTTGATGAAGAGAGGAGATGAAAGGTAGAGATCGTCCCACTGGGCGTGCTATAAATTTGTACAGACAAAGTTCATGTTTGGAAATAAACACAAAAATTTATAAGAACAATTTGATTTTATTGATGGAGAAAAAGATGGATTACAATCTCTGATGTATTCTAATCAAAGAACTAATCCTCTAATTCTTCTTTTCTTGATGTCAATTCGAGGGCTTGAAACTTGATCTCAAACCAACACATGTCAGAGTTTGTGGGGCTTTGGCAGCTTCATCCAGAAGAGTCTTCTTAGATGCAAAAGAATGTCTCTTTCTCTTTGGTAGTGACCCTTATTTATAAATGTGTGGGAGAGTCACAGTAGATTTTAACTTCTCTAAGATAATTACCTCATTATTTTATTTCTTAAATAAGAGATAATATCAAAGAATTAAGATAGTATTATATTTCTTAAATAATTATTTCTTATTTATTTATTTATTTTCTAAGAGATAAAATTAAGAAATAATAATTATCTTTAGCAGTGGGCCCTACTGACAAGTGGCTCAATTTTATTAGTTAAGTCTTGTCATCTTTAGGCTGCATCACTTTTACATGTGGCATCTTCTGATTCGTCGACATATTCAATTTTTTGAAATCTTCCACCAAAACATGTGGCGAGATTTAATTTGTCAATTTGATTGGGTTTTTATCTGACACTTGATAATATTTAATTGGCCAAAATTTGCGTGTCTATAAGTGTCTTGTATCAGTTTCTTTTGCATATATTGGAATAATCACACTTAATTGCAAGTACAAATGAAGCATATATGAGTGTAGCAGCAAATGTATGATCATGTTAAGTATTCAATCAAACAGTACATAAGAAAAATATTTAAAAACTCATTGTTATTGTTAAACTCTCATTGGGTTGCATACGTATCTTCCTTGAGAATTGTGTTAGTCATAGTTCGGATTGATGGTGGAAGTAGTAGAAGTGTTTATCCTTGGTAATGATGTGAGCATAGCATTCTCATATGACATTTCCTAGATTGTATATATATATATATATATACGTGTGTGAACTGGGATCTTATTCCATCTCTAACTCAATGTGTAATATAGGATTGAGAGTATATAAATAGTGTTGAAGAGGCTTTGATATTTTGAAAAAGATGTTTCCTTAATTGACTCCAATGTGTATATATATGAATATCTAAGCTGGTGTGATGATATATAGTGTCTTAACAACATAGTGACTACACTTAAGATTGCCTAGGTTGCCTGTATATCTTAGACATCCTCCTGGAATCAGGTTAATCATAGCTCAAATTTGTGTTTGAGGTGTCAATCAGGGGCAGAGGTAAATAGGAGGTTCTGGTGGGCTCAAGCCGAGTGCCAAAAAAAAATTATTAAGTAAATTTTGGACAAAAAAAGAATTAGCCTAGCTCAATCCCCTTAAATAGCCTAACCCATTCCTGAACAGCCCAACCCCAGCTAACCCTCTATAGGTCTTAATTTACTGGAATGATTGGATTCATTTTATAGAGTTTTGACTTGTAACCCAGGGAATTTTTTTAATCCTAGCTCCGCTGCCACTTAGCCACACATTCATTCATCATTATTATTAGCTTACTAGGATGCTAGTGACCCACCTTTCTACAAGTCTAGGGACTTATAAGAATGGGTACATATACCCTCTATTTTAGTACCTTTAAACCGCATCTGAAAATTAAGACTCAACTAGATATCAAATATCTCAATATCACATCCATATCTTAATATCTTAAGATAAGTCTCAACTATAACAACTTAATCTGTGTCATCACATGAAACACGTATATAAAATACATCCGAGGCATCGCCTTATATGAGACAACCAAGTATAGCATAAATATGCATAAAATCAGGAAAAAAAAAAAAATTGACCAACAATAACAACAACAACAAAAACACCTAACCTGGGTCCTACTATGCGCACACGGGATGAGATCCCATGCACACACCTCAACCTCTAAGAAGTTGTGCATATGCTAGACTATCCATAAGTCTATGTTTATGCGACATCGAATTAAGTGTCATAAGCATGCGAAGCAAGCTTCTGTGCGCATGCTAGGGCTTCTACAACAGTAGGTCAGCATATTCTATTTTGTAGGTTTTAATTCAACCCCTTCCAATATTCATCACAAATTAATAATACTACAACAAATTTTCTTAAACATGTAAGGAACAATTATTAATAACAACCATGCATCAATTCATCTATTGAGCAAGTATACAACATGAATTTCATTTAAGTTTACCCCCCACACACATCATTAATTTAGAAAAACTATAATTGACATGTTAGCTTAATTAGGACTCCAAGTGCCGCTACAGCCACACAAGGAGACAATAAACACAAACCCACTCACAATATTCACCTGAGCAACAAGCTCAAACTCAGAACTTTACTTAAACTCACACATCTCTTTCTCTCTCTCTCTCTTTCTCTACCTGACTTTCTGGTTCTAAGCACACACCCCCAATAACCACACTTACCTTAAGGCTAAGAAGATAAAGGGAGGGTGGTAGGTAAAGCCAAGCTTCTTAGGAAAGCCAAATATCCCACATGGAAAAAGGTGATTCAGCCTAGGCATATATATACAAATGTATATATAAATCAAAAAATGGTAGGCGAGAGCTATCAACAAAAGATTTGTGCAAAGTTGTGTATATGCTAGGGGACTCCTTGTGCACATAAGAAGTAATCTTACCTAGTTGTATGCATGCCAATAAGACTCTCGAGCACATGAGACATCAAGACATTAGGTAGTGTGCACAAGGCGAGATCAGCCATTCGCATGCTAGATCAATACCTAAAAATTATTTAAGTGTTGTGCTTGGTGACCACAGGTGCACGGGTCATTGGTAGCAAAATAAATTGCTTAAGTCCAGGTTGAGTTCATAGGATGTTAGATTCAGGATTTGAATTTAATTGGCTTAGGTGATGTGACTTAGGTGACTTTTGAAATTAGGTTAATTAAATTTTATTAGGTGGTTAAGAAGAAAGGAAAAATCTAATTTTAACTTGATTTACTTTGAGTAGCTTTGGATTAATTAGAATAAATAAGTTAAAGACAAGTATTGAAATTATGGTATTTAAAGACAAGTATTGAAAAGTGGGGTAATGTAAAAACAATATTGAAAGACATAATTGAAAGTGAGGTAATGTAAAAGTAGTATGTCACGCCTCAAAATCCACGACCTAGTGATGTGGGGATAAACCCATAAAAATAATCACAATAAACCATACATCAAATATTAATTAGAGTGAAAGTGAATAATAATATTAGTATTCAAGATTTGAATACTCTAAAAATCTATCTCTTGCCATAAAGGGGTTACAAAACATCATACCTCAAAATCGGGCTCAAAACTAATATCTAATTCATAATACAATTCAATTATTGAAATGAATGCTGTTGGCCCAAGGTTTATAAAGTTAGTTTTATAATTGATTTTGATGATAACAAACATTGAATTAAATTTTCACAAATAATTTTCAAATAGACATTGTATGAAATGTTACAATTCATTTGATAGATTCAAGATAATAGAGTTGGAAGAGATTGATATTATTTTTAGATATTTTCACATAATTTGGATGAAGGAATAAAGGAATTTCAAAGTTTGGAGTAATAGAAATCAAAGTAAGATGAATATTTGAACTAGAGGTTAACTCAGATAAACAGAAAAATCAGACACGTGTTAGCATATAGATGATATCTTAAGATCCAACGGTTCAATTTTTGTGAAATTTTAATATAGTAAACTAGACTTCCATATCTACAACTTTACCGAAGGGATATTGTTGTGGATCTGAAGTTAAGGTGTCAAAACATGAGTTGGAATATTAGTCATTACAGAAAAGATTTTAATTCTGGATTCTGGAGCTAGTCTTAGTTTTGAGACATAAATCATACTATACAGCTTTAAAAATTCTGATTTTTGGTGTGTGAAAAGAAGACTCAAACAGCTACAACTTTTGTAGTTTAAGTTTCTTCTAATTCTAAAAGTATCATGGTGAAACAGAAGCTTAAACTGGAAACACAGATTCAGAATGTCAGAAAAGGCTATCAGAAGCTGGTCTCGGTTCAGAAGCCATATCTGACTATCTAACCGTTGGATGAAGCTCAAAATTTGACATGTGATAGCTGAAATATATATCTAAAAAGTCTTTAATCCGAGGAAATTTCAGATTTGAACGTTATGAGCGTGAAAAAGGGTCCCAAATATATCTCAGAAAATCTGAATTTGAAAGACAGCATTGGAAGCAAGGAAATTCAATTTCTTTCAAGGGCAAAAGTGTCTTTTCACTT
This sequence comes from Vitellaria paradoxa, assembly GCA_019916065.1. Taxonomy (NCBI): domain Eukaryota; kingdom Viridiplantae; phylum Streptophyta; class Magnoliopsida; order Ericales; family Sapotaceae; genus Vitellaria; species Vitellaria paradoxa. The sequence continues at coordinate 23,181,607 of CM034236.1, forward strand.
AGTAACGGCCATTTGGAGTTTTTCATCTATAAATAGAGTCTCAAACTCAGATTCAAGAGGAGGAACAAGGCAAGAAAGAAGTGCTTACAAAGAGATACAAGAAATTCCATAACTTTGCAAACATAGAGTGATTTCTTCTCACATTTGTGCTTCATCTTTCATATTCAACTTGTGAGAGTTTCTTTTTGATTTGATTGAGTTTTAAACTCATCATTGTTGTTGTAAGAAAGGGAAATTTAAAACTCTTTTAATTTGTGAGAGTTGGGTGAGCTCTTGTGGGTTTTGGTTCAAGTGTTAGGACCAAAACAAGAGACTTTCTTTGAGAGAGACTTGTGTGAGTGATTTGGGGATAAAATCACTTGGGAAAGGTTCCTAGCACCTTGGGAAGCTAGTGTGTAATAAGCTCTTCAAAGAATAGTGGAGAAATCTCAAGGAAGGCCTTGGGGGAGTGGACGTAGGCAACATTGAAGCCGAACCATTATAAATAGATTGTGTTTGCTTCTCTTCCCTTCTCTTTATATTTATTGCAAACACTAGCACTCACTCTTCATTCACAAATATTAAATAATTTTTTTTGGTGCATTTCATATTCATCTTGACATATTTGTTTTAGGGTTGAAATTTTTATTTGCAAAATTTTTAAGCAACCCTATTCACCCCCTCTAGTGTTGCTATTTGGGACAACAAATGCAAACAATCTATAACCGGGTAATCTAGCTCACAAGTCCATCATGAGCATCTACTCCTATAAAATCAACTGTAGGGGGTGAGCACTAAATCATGCATGCTCAAAACATTACAACAACAAACACTTTTAACAACCACAAATTTGGTCGCTAAAGTTTACTTTTTAGTCGCTGAAGCTTTTGTCAACCAACCATAATTTGTCACTAGTTGGTTAGCAAAGACTAGTCACAGAATGCATTATCAACCAAAATATATTTGTTCGGTCAAAGTATGATATTTGCCAACCAAACTTTGGTTGCTAAAAGGTAGGCCCCTAGCGACCAACATATATTTGGTTAGGAAAGGTTTGCCCTGTAGCGATTTTGGTCGCCAAACAAGTAGTTTTTAGTAACCAACTGGTTGGTAAAAGGGTTAAAATTAGAAATTTGAATTAATTTAAAAAAAATTAAAATGTGGTGCCAAATGGCATCATTTGGTGACCTGTCATCATGTCACATGGCAACTTTCTTTTTTGGTAAGTAAGATAAATTTGGATTAATGGGAAAGGAGTACAATGTCTAGAGGGCATTCCCTTGGTATACATCATATATTTACTTCATGTACAAAAGAATAGGCACGAATGCATTTATAAGTTAGACTATACAACACATGCCTAGCCTATACAAAAGTTAGGATCCCCCATTTTGAACACAGAATAGTATTACTACTAGTAGGGACAATATTCTTCCCATGTGCCATCAATTGTGTCCCACGTAAAATATATATTAATCTAACACATGCAAAAAATTTAGTAATTATGTATGTAATGAGGTAATTACATATGTGTATATAAAAAAGTTTCCTTAAGATGTTAATGTCATTTAACAATAAAGTCAAATGTATTCCTTTAGATTGTCTCTCTAACCCAAACAGCATCATGCTCTTAAGCTGGAACCACGGTTTCACTTAGCACTTGTTGTAGGTAGCCCTCCATTTTCAGATCATCGCAATCAATTTGAAGTACCTCATTTTAGACATTTTGGTTGTAGCATGCCATTTGGATCCACGAGATGCTTAACAAAGTATACTTGTTCTACTTGTGATGCAAAAATACAGGGTTCATTACTAGTTTGATTGTATTTATACATTGAGTTATTTAAGTTAACCAAATTAAATTAATAATAATCATATTTTATCTCATATTTTGAATCAACCTAATCACATTTAAATATCAAAACTTTTAACTCATTATCATATTTAAGTACAACGATATTTGTAAGTTGCTTATAGTAAAACACGGGCCCAACACGAGGATTATTATCCTTTAGGCTTGAAAAACTAAAGGTATCAGCATTTAAAGCTACCCCAAAATTTTTTGTTGATCTTCTGTCGTCTAAGTCTTTGATGCAAAATTGAAATTCGAATGTCACAACTTTTGTGACAACATGCCAAGGGAAATGTTCCATTAGCTAATGTACTAAGAATATAACCATCATAACCCTTTAAATTGGAACAGTCCTCTCTTACAAGTTAACTCACCTCGAGATATTAGAACAATAACCATAATGCACTCTAACACCTTTTAGGATAAAACAAAAAAGTCCTTCTCATTCCTGTTGATTATGAATTATGCTGGCCACTCTCAATCGCAAATGTAATGGTTTCTTCATTATTATGTCCTCTAAGTCATACCAAGTGTTGGCATTGTATTTTAATCTTGCTTTATCACCAAGAATATTCCACAATAAGTTTTCACGCATATTCTTCACAATATACATCACATCCAAATTATGCATAATTAAATTGTCCTTCTAATATGACAACTCATAGAATATACTCTTTTTCCTCTAGTTGTGGGTATAATGGTTATTTAATAATGGTAGGTAGTTTGTAGGTTATTCGTCTTATACGTAGTTAGTATACTCTTCAAATTAAGTTATGATAATTGATGATGTTTTATTTTCATTCACACACCATAAGCCCTCATGGTAGATATTGTTTGCTTTGGGTCCCTAGTAAGGATTCTCACGCATGGCCTTAAAATGTGTCATACCAAGGAGAGAGGAGTTGGACGCTTACAAGCTACCATAGTCTTAGACTCCTTTTCCACGTGGAATTTATGGTGTCATCGAGGAGAGATGAGTTGGAAGCTTACAAGCTACCACTATCCTAGACTCATTTTTCATGTGGGATTATGGTGTCATCAGTGGTCCTAATTGAGGACTGAGGAATTATGAATGGTGGGCACATGGCCCCGATTCCCAAGAGTGGTAGGCATATAGACCCTTCGATTCCCACAGACGATGCCAATTGATTATGTTTCATTTTTGTTTGCACACTGTAAGTCCTCCTTGTAGATATTATCTGTTTTGTACCCCCATAAGGAATCTCATGCACAGCTTTAAAATGCATCGTGCCAGGGAGAGAGGATTCAGTTGGGGGCACTGATGACTTTAGATTTATATTTTTTTGATGCCCTTGAAAGCATGTTTTTGTAATGACATTTTATTTTTTTAGATATAATAAAACATTATTTATTTAAGCATACATTATTGTCCCTTATTTATAAAGTATGTGATTTAAGTATTGGGCGTAAGATGCCAGTACGGAAAGATTTAAATTACAAGTTTTATAAATAAAGGTAAAGTCACAGCTATTAATGAAACGGCATTTCATTATGTTAAAGCTGTAACTTTTCTACTTAATTGGGTGATTTATCTTGATCACTAAAGTAGTGACTTTGAGTAGGAAAGTTAGTATGTATATGTGATATACATATTAAAAGGACTGTTGTAAACTATGATTTGGTTAATAAATGTTAGTTAAGCTTTAATAAACTTAATAAACCTTAATCCTAATTTTGTAATGAACTCATATTCATGAATTAAATCTATTTGAGTTATCACAGAGTGAGATCTTATAAACAGTCAAAACCTTGATAACTTGGAGATTTAATTTCATGAATCATGGGAACATATACTTATAAGATGGAATCCATTTTGATATGCTCACCTAAGCTATTTATCTTTTTAATCATTAAATTTGTGGCCATAGTTTATTGAATAAATTGTTTATTGGATAACAATATTTATTTGTAAATTGTTTACAAATATAGAAATATTGAAATTGATCAAAATTTGGATAAATAGAGACTTAGGGTTAAATATGTAATTAAGGGGCTCGGCATTTAGCCTAGCTTAATTACGAGCTTATAATGGAGGGTTAATTAAGTGAATATTATTGGTCTAAGACCAAAATTCATTTTATTAAAAGTTATTTTAATTAAATGAATTTTAACATGGATTACTAGAGTGTAACCACGGGCTTTTAGTGGAATAGCCCTGGGTTAATTTAAAAGATAATCGGTTGTCATCAGATGAGAAGGCCCAGAAATCTTTTAAGTTAGAACTAGCAATTCACAGGCCTTCAATCCCAAGCTAGCTCAATTTTATCTTGATGGGTTAGGTCTAGTTGGCTTATTATTTATAATTTATTTGTAAAATAAATTGTAGATAACTAATGTATATTTAGATGAGGTGATATAGTTGAGAAATACACTCTTAGATTGAGAGATTTTCTCAAGATACTATATCTTCTAAATATATATTATACGTTAGGATAATATATAGATAAGATATATGTGAGAGTGGATAAGAGATAATTTCTAGATTTAGAGATCTTCTCTAATATAAACTTTATATCTCTCTCTATATATAACTTTTATATATTGATAAGTCAGGTGATTTGAAAAGGTGACCACTCACATCCATCTAGAGAGAGAGAGAGTTGAGAATAGTTTAGAAGGCTGAATCGCTGAAAAGAAGGAGTTTCCGCTATGCATCTGAAAATTTTAAAGAGTTCAACCTTCTAATCGAGGTATTTTTCTCAACCCTATGCTATGAAAACCAACAATGACATCATAAATCCCACATTGGAAAAGAGTCAAGGACTGTAGTAGCTTATAAGCATCTAGCTCCTCTTTCCCTAGTATGACGCATTTTAAAGTCGTGCGTGAGAAGCCAACAGGGGCACAAAGTGGACAATACCTTCCAAGAGGGCCTATGGAATACAGGTGAAAATGAACAACCATTAGTTGGCGCCGTTTATGGGAATTAGAGGGACCATGTGCCCCTTATTCCTAGTCCCTCAATCCTGGACTATGTGGGGCATTGATAACACCATAGAATCCCATATCAGAAAGGAATCAAGAACTGTGGTAGCTTATAAGCACATAACTCTTCTCTCCCCGATACGACACGTTTAAAAGTCATGCTTGAGAATCCTTACAAGGGCACAAAGCGGACAATATCTACCAAAAGGCCTACAGTGTATGGATGAAAATGGACCATATCATTTGGCACCATCTGAGGGAATCAAAGGGGCCATGTGCTTGTCGTTCCTAATCCATTAGTCCCCAACTAGGGGCGCTAATGATGCCATAAATCTCATATTGAAAAGGAGTCGAGGACTGTGGTAGCTTATAAGCACCAAACTCCTCTTTTCCTAGTATGATGCATTTTAAAGTCATGCATGAGAATTTCTACGAGGGCCACAAAGTAGACAATATCTATTAGGAGAGCCTACGGTGTGCAGATGAAAATGGACCATCATTAATAATAATTCATTATTTATTAATATATTAAGTGCCAATTTAAATTCCTGATTACTGTTAAAAGTAGTTTAGTCATCCTAAACTCATGTGTAATAGGTAAGAATCCTCTGTGACCCATGTAAGCAAAATTATTGCATGATTTAACTACCGTGATTAGGTGCTTTGATTGTAAGGAAAACATGCAAACTTTCCCGACATACTCCAAGTAGACAAGTTAGCATATGTCGAGAAATCATTGATTATCCACAACAAAATTATAAGGAGGTTAAACATTTTCCTTCACCAAAGTTTACATAACCCCTTTATTTCATAATTCTTACTACTCTTTGATTAATGATTACATGTAGACATCAATCTTGCAGATGAAATATTTATTTTTGAGTACCAAAAATAATAAAATATTTATTATTTCTAGCCACCAATTAGTCAGCAAAGAGTTTACTTTTCCTGACCAAATAAATACTTTTACTAACCAAATTTGTTTGGTCAGAAAAAGTAAACCCTTTATTAACCAATTTTAATTTGATAGATAAAAATAAACCTTTAACGACCAATTAGTTAACAAATAGTTTACTTTAGTGACCAATTGGTCGGCAAATGTAATTAACATATTATTAATTTTTATGGTGTCTTTTGGCAACTAATGATAATTTAGTCGAGAAAAATTTATTATTAATGATTAATCTTAATTTGCTCGGGAAAAACAACCCTTTAGTGACTAAATTTGCATTTAGTTAGGAAAAGTAGTCGCCGTAAATATTTTTTCTTGTGGCAAGTTAATTTGTGCTTTGCCTATATGCACATAATGTTGATTATTTCTATTATTTTAGTGGATACACAATTTTGAAAGAAAGAAAAAAAATCTCACAAAAAATAAATTACCAAGTATTAATTATGCTGTTGCTATAATTATATGTAAGAATTATATATCATCATTCCATTGATTTACTCCCTTAATTCTCTAATTAGTTGTAAAATAATCAACTGTTTAAAAATGAAAATAAAAAATTCCATAGTTGAGAGTTAGTGCCAGAGGGTTATGTTTGGAGCATGAATTTGTGGTGAAAATGAAAAAGTGAAAAAAAATGTATGGTAGAAATTAATACAAATGAAGTAGAAAAATCAAATTTATTTTATTTTTTTTATAGAATTATAAAAATAATACTAAAGTGAATAGATATTTATCAACAAAGTTCAACTTTTACAGACTGTTTGTAACCTAATCAAACTCCAAAAATTTTTGTAAAATTTTAACTTTTTATATACTGTACAAATTACAAGATTATAATTTTTATTAATTTATATAAACTTTTACACGCTCACAACGCATGCTTGTTTAAGTGTACAGAAATTTCACGAATTATAAATTTTTGTTTTCATTCATTTTTCCTTAGTTTTACAATAAATTCAAGTTTCAAACATAACATAAGCGTCACAGTACCTCTATTTCTTTATTTCCTTTATCAATTTCCTTATAATCTAATATCATACGCTCCTTTAAAATATATTATGAAATTAACATTCTTAATTAATTTCTCAGGCTTTGTATTGTAGGCGTTTGCACAGGAGTTAGAGGACTGCTTTTACTTGGGGCTACCTGTTGGCTGTACAAAGTAATAAAGAAGATTAGCGATAAGAAACGTAAGGAGAAATTCTTCAAATGAAATGGTGGTTTCTTGATATAGTAACAATTGTCTTCAAGTAAGGGTAGTGTTGAGAAAACAAAGCTATTAAATTCAAAAGAGTTGGAGAAGGCCACTGATCACTACAACGAGGATCGTATCCTAGGGCAAGGAGGCCAAGGTATTGTTTACAAAAGCATGCTTTCATATGGGAGAATCATAGCCGTTAAAAGTCGATGATGGTGAATGAAAGGAACGTTGAGCAATTCATTAATGAGGTTGCCATTCTCTCACAAATTAACCACAAGAAAGTGGTTAAGCTCTTGGGGTGTTTCCTAGAGATGGAAGTTCCTTTGCTAGTTTATGAGTTCATGCTAAACGGAACACTTTTTCAACATATTCATGATCCAAATGAGGAGTTTCCATTGTTGTGGGAGGCTCGGTTATGTATTAGCACAGAAATAGCATAAGCTCTTTACTTACACTATGGAGCGTACATACCCATTTATCATTGAGATATTAAGTCCACGAACATACTCTTGGATGATAACTATAGGGCAAAAGTCTCAGATTTTGGAACTTCAATATTGGTTACTGTTTAACAAACTCACTTGACCACACTAATAAATGGGATGTTCAAGTCCTTAGACCCAGAGTATTTCCAGTCTAGCCAATTTACTAATAAGAGTGATGTTTATGGCTTTGGAGTAGTAATTGCTGAGCTCTTAACCGGGGAAAAGCCAAGAATGTCTATTGCCTCATCTCAAGAAGGAAGGAGTTTAGCCACATACTTTATTCAATTAATGGAGGAGAAACGCCTGCTTAAAATTCTTGATCCTCAGATTCTCAAGGAAGGCCCTAGGGAGGAGATGGAGGTTATCACTCACATTGTGAAAAGATGCCTAAACTTGAACGGAAAGAAGAGGCCGACAATGAAAGAAGTGGCAGTTGAATTGGAAGGAATTAGAATGTCATGAGAAGGTTCTACCACTCCTCGTCAGCAAAATTATAAAGAAGTTGAATATGATGCAATTGATGTTGGTGTGTCATGGGATATTGCCTCAACCTCCACAGGAACTTATAATGCTTGTGGGACGTCTTCATCATTTGATGTGCAACCACTGTTAATAAACCCTGAGGTATAGTATACCTAGGTATATGTTTCATTTGAGAATACATGTAATACAAAACCATGTTAAATCTTTTCCAATCTGATTAATGTTTGTATGAATAAACGTTATGGCTGATTTTGATTGAAACATTGACAATTTGAGTGATATAATTTTCAAATTACACTATCATTGATAAGATATAATTGTGAAATTGAATAAAAGTAGGTAAGTTGGATTAAATTAAGTTGTATAACTATGATTCTGGACATTAAATTTTTGGAAGTTAGTATGTCTATATATATATGTATATATTTTTGTGATAGCTTAAAACGTAAAATTTATATAGGATTATATTAATTATTGTATTTTATTTATAGTCTCAACTTTTGGACTTCAATTATTTTGGGAAGTAAATTTACACAATTGTGTTTTGTATCCATCAATTTGGAATTTTAGTAATTTTGAATGAATGATAAGGGCACTAGGGAAAAAAACTTGCAGTTTTAGTTTTAGATTTGATGCAATTTATGGGTTAGATTGGTATAACTAATTAATGATAGACACCAAGGACTTTATAGAAATTTTGTATGTAAACAATTATTGAATTTTGCTCTATTGACATTTTTTTTTTTTTAGTTTTGATGCATTGTTTTCATGTTCCGTAAGTGAAATATTGATGTCAAGTATGGCAGTGCCAAGTTTGTAACTTTTGAGAGATTGTAATTGTTGTCTTCAAACTCATGTTTTCCTTCCTATTTTTATATATTTTTGTGAGTCTGAGGAAAATGATGGATTCAACTCCCTTACATATTTTAAGTTTGTGGTATTTCTTCATGTGAACATATATTTGTATGTTTGAGGAGTTTTTGACCGCAATAGTGTTAAGTGTAAAACAAAAAATTTCAAATTAGTGCCCTCTTTAATTAAACAAATTTTCAATATGGGTTAATTCTAAAATATCATATATATGTCATGGATGAAAGAGAAATGCAAGTTTTTATAACTCATGTCAGGAACCGTAGTGATTTTAGTGAAATTCTTTCCATCAATGATGGAAATGATGTACCAGGATAACCTCCAATATTGATGCCTCTTTTCAAAATTCTTAGCAAAATTGACCTTATTGGGCTACTACTGTTTGGAAGGAGATGTTCTAGGAGCAATTCTAGATCAATGAGTGAAATTCATAGATCAATGTTTTGTTTCAAAAAACTGGCTTCTCATATTGTCATATTTAATTTTGTATACCGTCTAAAAAATGACCATCCAACCACCATCCTATTATCCTTGGTGAAAAAATTCTTGACTGGGCATCATAGTCATTTAGATGCTTAATTAGATTATTGGTGGGAATAGAATGGTTTCCTTATAGTGGTTAGAAATTACTGGGAGAAAATCAGTGATTACACTTGAAAAGTGGAATTAAAAACTCCATATTTTGACATTTATTAATGCATTTAAGTAATTAATTATAGAGTTTTGTTATTATTTTATCACTTATGGTATTTATTTTTTAATTGCAGGAAAAGGGTGAAATAATCGAAATTAGCAATGATGAAAGTGGTCTAGAAGATGAAGAGGACACTATGGTTCAAACACCCCCTAGGATGGTCCGGACTAGGTCAAAGGCTAAGCTGGAAGGAGGAAGTAGGACATAGAAGAAAAGGTTATGTGGTCCAGACACCCCGTCGGGTGGTCGGGAACACAATGTGCTGCCACACAAAGTTATTTTACCTTTTTTTTAGGGTTTTATATTAGCATACATAAATAATATGATGTATGGCCTAAATACACATCTGCCCTACTTTAGTTTTCAGATTTCTTGAGAGTTTTAGAGAGCTTTTAGACAGATTTTCAAAGGTTGAAGAATGTTTTATAAGCTTTGTGGAGTGTTCATCGGATTCATTACAATTTTTGTCATCCATCATTATGTTTCAGATTCAATTTTAGAGTACGTTTTATTTCACTTTTCACTTTAATAATATCATTTTTTCATTTCATTCTTTAGATTAGTGATCAATGCGCAATATGTTTGTTTTTGTTTATCTCAAAAGCATGCTAGCGTAAACCCTACTTTCTTAATTCAACAAATCAAGGAAGGGTGGGTTATTACGGACAATAGGATGTACGTAAACCCTTCTCATGGTTTGCGAAAACTCATGCGTAGGGATCTACAACTTTTAAATCTGATTTCATTTGTTTCAAAAGCTTTCAAAAACAAAAATTTTTTACTATATTCTTTGTAATCAATGGTAAAAGTTGTTGATTAAAACTTGTTTAATATTTTTGAACGAATTAAAAATTGGATTTGAACCCAAATGTTTTCACATAATATTTTTTCGATTTTATAATCCTAAATAAAAATATAAAACTGAGTATTGGGAAATTAAGAACCCTAACGAAGACATCTTTCCAATCTATTGCTCTTTTTACGTGAACTTTAGATTGTAGCATTTAATACATCCCATTGTGAAGTGATAAACCACCTAGAATTGAAAGTTGAATCAATAATCATTTTAATATTGTGATTGTTAATTGAATTAATTCTTGAGCTAATTAATTGATTGGTTTGAAATTTTGGATTTGTTTAATTGCAGGAAAAAAGGCGAAAGAATCGAAAATAGCAGCGATGAAAGTGGTCTAGAAGATGAAGAGGACACTGTGGTCTGAACACCTGTTAAGGTTATCTGGACCAGGACAAAAGCTAAGCTGGAAGGAGGAAGCAGAACATAGAAGAAAAGGTTCTGTGGTCTAGACACCCCATTGGGTCGTCTGGAACACAGTGTGCTGCCGTGCAAAGTTATTTTAGCTTTTTTTAGGGTTTTATGTTAGCATACATAAATAATATGATGTATGTCCGAAACACACATCTACCCTACTTTACTTTTCAGATTTCTTGAGAGTTTTTAGAGAGATTTTCAATGGTTGAAGAATGTTTTTGAAGCTTTGTGGAGTGTTCATTGGATTCATTACAATTTTTGTCATCCATTATTATGTTTCAGATTCAATTTCAGAGTATGTTTTATTTCACTTTTCACTTTAATAATATCATCTTTTCGTTTCATTCTTTAGATTAGTGATTTATGCGCAATATGTTTGTTTTCATTTATCTCAAAAGCATGCTAGCGTAAACCCTAATTCTTGATTCAACGAATCAAGGAAGGGTGGGTTACCATGAAAAATGGGATGTGCGTAGGCCTTTGCATGGTTTGCGAAAACTCATGCGTAAGGATTTACAATTTTCAAATCTGATTTTATTTTTTTCAAAAGCTTTCGAAAACAAAAACCTTTAACTATATTTTCTGTAATCACTGGTCAAGGTTTTTGATTAAAACTTGTTTAATATTTTTGAACGAATTAAAAATTGGATTTGAACCCAAATGTTTTCACAGAATATTTTCTAGTTTTATAATACTAAACGAGAATATAAAACTGAGTATTGGGAAATTAAGAACCCTAAACAAAGACATCTTTCCAATCTATTTGTTCTTTCTACGTGAACTTTAGATTGTAGCATTCAACGCAGCCCATTGTGAAGTGATAAATCACCCGGAATTGAAAGTTAAATCAAGAATCGTTTTAATATTGTGATTGTTAGTTGAATTAATTCTTGAGTTAGTTATTTGATTGGTTTGAAACTTTGGATTTGTTTGTTTCATGCAACTTATGCTTTAATTGAATTTTCTTAGTGGACATTTTATTTTTGCTGAAAATGAAAAAAAATTTATTGTTTGAATTTCGTTAAGTAGTTGTTAGTGTGTTGCTTAATTTGATTTCAATTTTTTGGAAACCTTGGAAATTTAGCATTAATAAAACCTAAAAATTTCTTTGAACTTGAATTTAAAATTTCTTTTGCAACCTAGAAACTAAAAACTTAGGTTTCCTGTGGATTCGAACTCAAAATCATTGAGTTAAAACTACACCGCACACCATTTCACTTGGGGGTTAGTTTAGATGCACTTTCTAGATGCGGTCAAGTTTTTGGTGCCATTGCCGGAGAGCCAAATTTTAGTTTTTAGGTTATCTTCACCTTTAATTTAATTTGTTATTTCATATATATAAAAAAAATTTTAATTGAAAATTAGAAAAATTCAAAAAATTTTTCCATGAAAACCCTTCTCTAAGTCCCAGGGTAGCACTCTATGGTCTAGACACTAGGCTTCTGGCCCAGACCACAGTACCCTTTACAGAGTAGTTTTCCTAGCTTATAACTAGTTGGATTCGTGGGGAACACAGTAGATTAAGGTGTCCTGAACCCTTGGTTTCTTCTTTAGAATCTGAAAACCCTTTAGAGGAAATTCAAAACCCTAGACTTCCTATTCCACCTTTAGAGATGGCTGAAGATTAAGCTATTGCTGCTAGACGTTAGATGAGGGATATCTTATAACAAGAAGGCATACCATTGAGTCTTGTATAGTTTGGCTAGAGGACCTTTAATTTTAAACCTGGTATGATACAATTGTTACCTACTTTTCATGGTATGGATTCTGAAAATTCATACAATCACTTAACTCGGTTTAGGAACATTTGTGTCACCATTAGGATTAGGGATGTCCAATAGACCTAGTATTCCTTAAGCTTTTTCCATTCTCTCTCAAAGATAAGGCTGCTAAATGGTTTGAATTCCTACCATCTAATTCCCTTCGTACTTGGGATGAAATGCAAGCCAAATTCTTAAAGAAATTCTTTCCTCCCAATAGAACTGATGTTATCAAATTCTAAATTTTGCTCCATAACATGGTGAGGCCTTTTATCAAAGTTGGGAGAGATTCAAAACTCTCCTGCACTCTTGTCCACACCATGGATTTGAAGTTTGGCATCTTACTAGTATCTTCTATGGTTCACTGATGCCATAACTAAAACAATTTGTGGAAACAATGTGTAATGGGTAGTATTATGATAAAATGCCTGAGGAAGCTTATGAATATTTTGAATTCTTGGTTGAGAATGCACAAACCTGGGATATCATAGGATCTCAAAACACCCAAACTGCTAGTGTTACCCTAATTAGAGGTATGCATCATTTGAGTGAAACTAATGACCTCAAAGCAAAACTAGTAACACTCACTAGAGAATTTGAGACCCTAGAAATCAAAAAGGACACACAGCCTATAAAAGAACCAGTGGCAATGTAATACCCCAGACTTGTATTAAGGTAAGTATATGGTTTTTGATGTATTTTGGAAGTCAAGATATGTTAATTTAGCATTATGGATCATTTATGGTGTTTTGGAGCTGAGAACTTTGAAGGAAATGGGTTATGCAGTCAAATGTGACATTTTGGCCAAGTGCTGGAAAATGGGGGCAACCTTGCGCACCCACTTGAAAAGAGCTTATGCGCGCAAGGTCTTGGGCGCCCATCTGAGAAGGGCTTGGGCGCCCAAGGCACAGTGATTTTGACAGATAAGTGTTTTTCTGCATTTTCCAGCCGAGCCTCACCCTATTAACACCTATACTTAGCTAGGGGTGATGGGAAACCTGAAGATTACTGTTGAGGGACTTTAAAATATTGTTATATAAATATATATATATGGTTGATTTGATGCAAGAGAGAGAGAGAAGTTACTTGGGAGAGGGAGAATCGGGTGAGAAGCAAAGAGGAAGAACAAAGGAGAAGAACAAGACCATCGGGTAGGGATTTTAAGGTAGGTTCTACCCTTCATGAAACCCAAATCTCTTTTGCAAGATTGATATTAGAACCCTAAGAAACCTTCCTATGTAATTTATTTCTAGTTTTTATCAAAGAGGGAAGAGATTGAGTCCATCAAAGTTTGAGGGTTTGGAAGCTCAAGACACCTTCATGTTGATCTATCTTCTTACCACTTGAGGTAGGGATTTAATGCCTCATTCTTACATATGTGTTGTGTAACAAGGAGTAGATTATCATTAGAAAACCCTCTTTAAGTCTTGGTTTCATGTATGGAATGAAATGAGAGTTATACACATGTCTATATATATGTATAGGTTGAGAGAGTGAAAGTAGTGCCTTGATCTATAACTTGACTTGTGGTTGATGAAAACTCAAATTCTTGATTTTGTTTGAAGCCTAAGAACCTTGTGTTGATGTTAGAAACTTGAAAATTGAGGTATTTTTACATTAACTTGGTCAATTTGAGGTCCCAAGGGTGAAAAACCATGAAACCCAAAAACAGGGCATGAAACCCGAAACTTGGCCCAGGCTGTGGGTGCACAAGGGGACACAGTCAGGCACCTAAGAAATTAAGGCATGGGCACCCAAGCCCCTTGGGCGCACGGCTAAGAGTCAGGTTGGGCACCCACCGAGCCTTGGTCACTTTTTTGACATTGTTTAGTTTAGCCTTCTACTTTGGGCATATGGTAATATTGTTAACTTATTTTTTTACATGAAACTTTTAATTGATTAATTACATGGATTTTAAGAGGGAAATGAGCTTTTAAAAGTGATTAAGGAGTGTTTAACTTAAGCTTGTGGGATTTAACTTGAAAGGGGCAAGTGAAATTCACCTTGAATTGCATGAATTGGAAGTCTACTTTGAAGTAAGAGTCTCCATTGAATAGTATTGTGAATATGCCTTGATGTAAACTAAATGTTGAGGTATATGAACTTGTGATTGATTAAGTGAAAGGTAACTTGACAAAGAGACATATGTTTATAATTTTTGGTAAACGTGGAGTACTTAATGTGGTTTGATCAATGCTATATGTAATGAGCTATGGAATAAACCGTAACATTGACATGTGTGTTGAATGGTACATGTTGATAAATGTTAAATGTTTAATTAGGTTGATCAATGTTGATATGTGATGAATGTTGGGATGAACCGAAAAGTGAACTTTTGTTAACAAATGATGGAAATTTAATGAGGCTTGGATTAAATAAAATGAAGAGATGAAATGAGTTGTGCTACATGATGAAATGGAATGTGGTTGTGCGTGTTGGAAAGTGATGGTAATGAATGTGAATTGTGATTGATGAGTATTGAATGTGATGAATGATTGGTTGTGTGCTAGGGGTTGTGGTGGGGTGCGAAAAGAGGAAGGGTCGTGAGATTACCCTCGGGTTGAAAGACCCGGAACCTGCGTAGGGTTTGGTGTCAATGCCAGTGGGTTAGTAGCCCACAACATTGTATATGTTTTGGCTCCTCGTGGCCTTGGACGGCAATCCTAAATGACGATATCGGTTTATCGTTTTCGTTGGGTATTGGCTCATAAAAGACGATAATGTGTATGCACCTAACCCCCGAGGATTGTATGGTTATGGCTATGTGATTGATTAATGAAATGATGGTACTGTGGATGTGATTTCATGATTGAATGATGGACAAATGTAATGTGGATGTGGATATGTGATTGGATGTTGGATATGTGATAAAGTAATATGGAATATGGTTGGATACAAAGTTGGGAAATTTTAATAATGGAGAATAATTGGACTTGAATGCTACACTATGATGTTATTGAATAAAGATAAATATTGTAAATATGGTTATGTGGTCGGCTATGTTTAAACATCAAAGGGATAATTGAAATGTGATATGAACACATGTATGGAAATTCAAAGATTAAATAATAATTGGAAACTTAATCCTTCTTATAGTATTGTTGGGTAAATATATATATATATATATATATTCCATGTCGGCTATGTAGTTATGTTGATAAATTGTTGTGGCACTAGAATATATTGAGATAACTAAATGCACCATGAATAGTATGCACGTTTGGAATACATATCATATATGTTTATTTGTGGCATCGTGGGCACAAGTGGATCCGTGCTCACGTCCCTACATATTTTTGGCGCAGGTACAGGCTATAACATTCAGATGAACTAATGGGGTTGGACTAGAAGGGGGTGCATGAGCCCTACTAAGCTTAGTAAAGCTCTTGGTTATCTAGTTTAAATTTCTTTTGGGATTGTAATACTGTACACTTCTAAACTTTTCGATTTGGTTGTAATAACCTTAAGGCCTAAGTTATGTAACTTGGAAATAGTGTATGGAGTTTGTGACATGGCAATAGTTAAGGTTAAACTTATGCTATTCTATCTTATGTCTCGGGCTCACTAGCTTACGTTACGTTGCTCTGATCACAGGATTGGTCATGTTAGTGCATGTTGTGTGTGTTTATTACTCACCTCTCGGGTCACGTGATCTGGGGCGTGACAGGTTAGTATCAGAGCCTAGGTCAGAATACCTAAGGGACAGTGGGAGTCTAGCATTGCATGTTATATGTTGATGTGACATAATTGAAATTTTGTCATTTTCATGGGGTGGACCTATTAGTACTTTGTGGTAAGGATTATGGTGGAGATGGTTAGGACCAAATGCTACTAGAACCTTGATTGTATTGTTTGGAGATATGAGGATTTGGTAAACACCCCTAGCTAATGATAAGTAAGTTTGATATGTGAGTAAATGGTGTAATCATTAGAGGTTTGTGAACCTAGAAGTAATGTTTGACAGATGTTTTAATGGTAGACTTGGCAATCTGAAAGATGATTTGAAGTGATTTTGGATATGATTGAAAGTTTGTAAGTGTTAAGGGGTTTAGAGAGTCTAAGGTTGTGATTTTGGGATTTATTGAGGCTACCTTTTATTGGTGGGAATTGTGAGATTATGGAATGAATTTGAAGTAGAAATGGCAATAGTAGAGAATTTAATCTTAAAATGTACGAGTTACTAACTTGATGAGCGGTAATTGATTATTATAATGGATTAGTGATAACTGGTTATATGATAATATGGTGGTTTAGATTTGTGATGAGGTGACCCTTTTAGTAAATAATATTAGGCATGATGGGAAAAACTTTGTGTTCACATGGTCAATTGGAGATTAAATGAAAAGGAGTCTAAGTGTCGTCTTGAAAGCAAGGTGTTGATTTTGGATGTGATACTTGGGATTTTGGATGTGATCCTTGGGAGTCTAAGTCCCAAGGGTTGGCTTGACTTTCATAGATTTCATATTAGATGTCGCTATTATTTTTCTGTTAGGCCATATTCTATAGCACCACTAAAGTCTTGGAAGTTTGGAATTAAATCAAATGCTTGTGAGTCGATGATTCTATAAGATATAACATTGGACACTGGGGACATTTGAGATTCTTGTTAAGAGGAATAGTAAAAAGTTTGGGTCTCGAGTAAAACTGAAGTTAGTAAATTTGGTGGTAATTAAGGCAGCATGTTGCTTATTAAGTATTGATATTCCGACTGAACCATTGAGCATCAAGAATAATAACTGTTGAATTGGTTTGCATGAGACAAAGTATGGAGATAGGTGACATTTGGTCGGATGATTTTGAGGGATTAGTGTAATAGTTAAGTATAATCAAGAATGTGTTTTGATGATTAAGCTTTATGGATTTGGTGGAGTACCACCTTTATCTTACTTAAGTACCTCTTAGCTAATGGACTTGTTGATTTAAGTGAATAGGGAAAGAGCACAAATATTTGGGATAATGAGAGTGAGAATATTTTATGGCACAGAACATATGTTGAATGAAATTTTATGATTTTTTTTTTTTACTTGAAGAAGGGATTGCTTTTAATATTGTGAAGGGTTACGAGAAAGATTGAGTTATGTGATAATGTCTAATTATTAGGTGGCAATATTAATTGAGGACATTGGAATTATATGAGGAGGATTTAACTGTACCTAATTCAGTGTTAGCTAAGATATTTTAGCACTGAATTCTTAATGTGGTTAAGTAAACTAAGAGAATAGTTTGGAATGCATTAGAACATAAGGACGCCAAAGGTAGTTGTTTATGTAAGGTAAACTGACTATGAAGTAAAGTGAAAGAGTGGAATGTTAAAAAGGGGTTGATTTAAGGATCTCCCACATTATTTGAGTGAGGTTGAAGATATGAGCGATGTTTTGAGTTAAAAGTCGAAAGGTCTGTACATTGCTAAAGTAACTTTCAGTGAATGTTTGAGATTTCAAGATTCCTTGGGATGAGGTTAATGGTAATAGAGGCATAAATTTCAAATGGTGAGTTACTCAAAGATGATATAGGAAGGTTATACCGCATGTTACTTATTGCACTTTATATATACTGCAAGATGAATCCTAGAAATTCTAAACTTTGAAAGGAACTGATCATAGCTGAATCCATGTTTTATTGAATTCTTGATTGCTACTTGCACATTAAATGTTGAAAATACCTTTGAGTTGAATGTTCTCTAAACTGTTATGTTGATAATCATTTGGTTTGGCCACTTGAAATTTTGGATTACCGAATTGTGCTAAAGTTGTCACACTAAGGAAATTCTTTCATCTTTGTGTTGTTTACTTGAAACTTGATGGCATTGCTATTTTACTGATGCTGGTAAAACGCACTATTGTAACCTTGAAATGGCTATTGTGTTGAACTTGGTTCAATGTTGGTTATATTTCTTGAATGGCTAATTCGATCCACTGCATCACAAATGTGGCTACTATGATTTGAATTCCTTAATTGAGAAATGCTAATGGGTGAGGAAATGGACATGTATGAATTGAAAATTTGAACCTATTTGGTTATCTAAAAGGATGTGCTAATGAGTTATGATAATGTATTATGGTAATGTATTATGGTAATGTATTATGATAGTGTAATATGGTAATGTGTTATACTAATGTGTTATGGTATTGTGTGAATTGAAATGCTAATATGTTATGGTAATGTGTTATGGTAATGTGT
This sequence comes from Vitellaria paradoxa, assembly GCA_019916065.1. Lineage (NCBI taxonomy): Eukaryota > Viridiplantae > Streptophyta > Magnoliopsida > Ericales > Sapotaceae > Vitellaria > Vitellaria paradoxa. The sequence goes on from CM034236.1 coordinate 23,200,279, forward strand.
GAATTAAAAATTTGAACTTGAGTGGTTGTTCTTAACCTTTTGAGTGTTGAGGCATTTGACTTTATAGAAAGGTCTAGTTGTGGAAACTTGCTTGATTAAGTGGTTTTGGGCTTGAGTGTTATGATGATATCGAGGATATACCTTGACAATGTTATGGAGAGGGGGACATGGGATCCCAGTCGTGGGACTGTTTTTAATTAGAAAACACATGAGTATACAGAGGTAGCTATAAATTGATGATTTGAGCTTAAGAATGAGTAAGTGTATTGTAAGTAGATGAACTTTGGGAAGAAGGGGGTTTAGAAGTCTATTTCAATTAATGCCATGGTAAGATATGGTAATACTAAGAGATATAGTGAAATAAAATACAAGGTGATATTCATGAAAGTTTTGAAAGCATTTTAAAGGAGTTTACTAGCTAATTGCTTAAAAGAAGAAAGAGAAAATATGTGTTAAGGGTTGATGCAAGGGAAGAAGTTTATTAAATCTGGGAGGTTGATTTGTGTGCTTATGGCATTCATTGGTGAGTTAAACCTGGTATGCCTAGATGATAAAGTAAATTTATTAATTGGTTGGCTATGCTTGGTGAAATAAACTATTATATGGTGGATGCAAGATTATATAGAAATTTAGTTGTGAAGTAGAGGATAGTATAAAAAGTTGGAAGTGGGATATTTTGCTTAGTATTTGAAAGTCCAAAGGATGTTTGAAGGCCTCGATTATACTAAACTTATCATATTGGTTAGGCTGTGAGACAATTAAATTGGATTCACACAAGTGGTGAATTAAACATTCTAATGTGATCGACTCAGGTATAAGGATATCGGGAGTTTACCTTGAGTACAAATAGAATCAAGAAATTTATCCTGGACTTACATGTATGAAGAGGATCGTGGCAAATGTGAAGGAGATTAGAACTGATAAGACAGAGGGATTTTGTTTGAATTAAATTTAAGAGTTTTTGGTATGATGCCTTATGGATTGTGACTCTATATGAGGAATTATGGAATTTAGCCTTAATTACCTGATTGATATGTTTGAATGCAGTTAAGAGATTTATTGATGTTTTAAAGGGGTAATCTAAGGTCTAAACACTATAAATGGAAGATGAGTTGAAAAGATAGTTCCAGGACAATATTTTGTGATATTTCCACTATAGATTAACTAATAGAATTAATAATGTGGAGTGTTTTGATTGTTGTTTAGATGAATGGTAAATTGTGAATGTTCTTCAGTAATTGATGTGTTGCCCATTTGTTGAAGTCTTAATTATTGGATGAGTATCTATTGAAGTTGAAGCAAAGTTGATGTGGTATGTAAACATGTATATGTTTGTGAATGAAATATCAAGGATGGCAATAAACAATTAGTTAAGGAGTTTCTATATGCGATTGTCTATAGATTAAGTTGAAATTTATAATAGTACTGATGTATTCTATGGTTAGTTAAAATGTCGGCTTGCCAATTGGTTTATAAGGTGTATACATATCTATGTGGGAGTATTGAGCTAAGAGAAGGTAATGACTTCTGGTTGAAAGAGTTAATTGAACTTAGTTTGATGAGGTTAAAGATTAATTAGCAAGTGCCGTTTACAATTGGAGATAGGGAAAAGGATGAATGCGTGGACTGAAAAAGGATTCCAGAATGGAATAACCAGCCTACTCAGTTTTATTTGATAGTTTCTTGAATGGACTAAAACAGTTACATTGGATTTAAAGGTTTGGTAGACTAAGGGAGTAACGTGGGTATATAAAGAAGGGAGAGTTTGAAATGGGAAACAATGCTTGGAAAGAAGAGATGTATGAATAGAGAAGAAGGATTTCGAAGATAGAAAAAGATAAGGGATTGGTGGTATAGCTTGATTAGAGGTTATATCTAGTTGATATCTATTACACTTAAGTATGATACACTTGATGAGGCGTTTATATGTGGTTGGTACCATCTTATGGCAATTTTGAAGGTTGATTTCAACCTCAAGTTTAGTATAGTAATAATGTGATCTATTTGGTTTGTGATATAGTTTTGATTGGATGGTCCCCAATCTCAGTTACAAAGGAATTAAATGTTAAGGTCAGGGGTTTCAATGTTGGACCCATAGGGAGAGACTTGGAAGCAATAGAAAGGTGACCTTTTTTTAGGAAATGGTGAATCTAGTACAAGATAATCTATGTTAGAGGCAAATTGGGTAAATAAGTGTATTAAGGATATCATCATTTCTTAACTGAGAAATATTGATTAAAAAGAGAGATGTTATGGAGATTTAAGGAAGTCTAAACATTGGGATGTGTGGGAAGAGAAGAAATTCAATTTTATGAAGAAAGGAGATTGATAGGAAAGGTGATCGAATGGAGTATTGTGAGAAACCATATAGTAAGAGATGAAGGATAAGGATTTGAAAATTTGGTTGCTATTACTTGAGTTTACAGATGCACAGTGAAGCTATAATTATTAGTGTTTTTGAATTGTTATGATTAATTTGTAAAGTGATTTGAATATTGATTCATTAAAATAAATTTCAAGTTTCATATGTGTAAGAAATTTCAGGACGATAAGGGGCATGTTAAAAGATGTGAGTTTAAGATCTAGAAGAGACATCTGTGACTATTTACCTTGGAGTTTGGATATGATTGTTGTACCAAATTTCGGGGACGAAATTTTTTGAAAGGGGGGAGAATGTAATACCCTGGACTTGTATTAAGGTAAGTATATGGTTTTTGATGTATTTTGGAAGTCAAGATATGTTAATTTAGCGTTATGGATCATTTATGGTGTTTTGGAGCTGAGAACTTTGAAGGAATGGGTTATGCAGTCAAAGGTGACATTTTAGCCAAGTGCCGGAAAATGGGGGGAACCTTGGGCACCCACCTAAAAAGAGCTTATGCGCCCAAGGTCTTGGGCGCCCATCTGAGAAGGGCTTGGGCGCCCAAGGCACAGTGGTTTTGACAGATAAGTGTTTTTTTGTATTTTCCAGCTGAGCCTCACCCTATTAACACCTATACCTAGCTAGGGGTGATGGGAAACCCGAAGATTACTATTGAGGGACTTTAAAATGTTGTTATATATATATATATATATATGGTTGATTTGATGCAAGAGAGAGAGAGAAGTTACTTGGGATAGGGAGAATCGGGTGAGAAGCAAAGAGGAAGAACAAAGGAGAAGAACAAGACCACCGGGTAGGGATTTCAAGGTAGGTTCTTCTACCCTTCGTGAAACCCAAATCTCTTTTGCAAGATTGTGATTAGAACCCTAAGAAACCTTCCTGTGTAATTTATTTCTAGTTTTGATCAAAGAGGGAAGAGATTGAGTCCATCAAAGTTTGAGGGTTTGGAAGCTCAAGACACCTTCATGTTGATCTATCTTCTTACCACTTGAGGTAGGGATTTAATGCCTCATTCCTATATATGTGTTGTGTAACAAGGAGTAGATTATCATTAGAAAACCCTCTTTAAGTCTTGGTTTCATGTATGGAATGAAATGAGAGTTATACACATGTCTATATATACGTATAGGTTGAGAGAGTGAAAGTAGTGCCTTGATCTATAACTTGACTTGTGGTTGATGAAAACTCAAATTCTTGATTTTGTTTGAAGCCTAAGAACCTTGTGTTGATCTTAGAAACTTGAAACTTGAGGTATTTTTACATTAACTTGGTCAATTTGAGGTCCTAAGGGTGAAAAACCATAAACCCAAAAACAGGGCATGAAACCCAAAACTTGGCCCAGGCTGTGGGCGCATGAGGGGGACACAGTCAGGTGCCCATGAAATTAAGGCATGGGCACCCAAGCCCCTTGGGCGCACGGCTAAGAGTCAGGTTGGGCGCCCACCAAGCCTTGGTCACTTTTTTGACATTGTTTAGTTAAGCCTTCTACTTTGGGCATATGGTAGTATTGGTAACTTGTTTTTTTAATATGAAACTTTTAATTGATTAATTATATGGATTTTAAGAGGGAAATGAGCTTTTAAAAGTGATTAAGGAGTGTTTAACTTAAGCTTGTGGGATTTAACTTGAAAGGGGCAAGTGAAAGTCACCTTGAATTGCATGAATTGGAAGTCTACTTTGAAGTAAGAGTCTCCATTGAATAGTATTGTGAATATGCCTTGATGTAAACTAAATGTTGAGGTATATGAACTTGTGATTGATTAAGTGAAAGGTAACTTGACAAAGAGACATATGTTTATAATTTTTGGTAAATGTGAAGTACTTAATATGGTTTGATCAATGTTATATGTAATGAGCTATGGAATGAACCGTAACATTGACATGTGTATTGAATGGTACATGTTGATAAATGTTAAATGTTTAATAAGGTTGATCAATGTTGATATGTGATGAATCTTGGGATGAACCGAAAAGTGAACTTTTGTTAACAAATGATTGAAATTTAATGAGGCTTGGATTAAATAAAATGAAGAGATGAAATGAGTTTTGCTACATGATGAAATGGAATGTGGTTGTGCATGTTGGAAAGTGATGGTGATGAATGTGAATTGTGATTGATGAGTATTGAATGTGAAGAATGATTGGTTGTGTGCCAGGGGCCGTGGTGGGGTAAGAAAATAGGAATGGTCGTGAGATTACCCTCGGGTTGAAAGACCCGGAACATACGCAGGGTTTGGTGTCAATGCCAGTGGGTTAGTAGCCCACAACATTGTGTGTGTTTTGGCTTCTCGTGGCCTTGGACGGCAATTCTAAACGACGACGTCGGTTTATCGTTTCCGTTGGGTACTGGCTCATAAAAAATGATAATGTGTATGCACCCGACCATCGAGGATTGTATGGTTATGGCTATGTGATTGATTAATGAAATGATGGTACTGTGGATGTGATTTCATGATTGAATGATGAACATATGTAATGTGGATGTGGATATGTGATTGGTTGTTGGATATGTGATAATGTGATATGGAATATGGTTGGATACAAAGTTGGGAAATTTTAATAATGGAGAATAATTGGACTTGAATGCTACACTATGATGTTATTGAATAAAGATAAATATTGTAAATATGGTTATGTGGTCGGCTATGTTTAAACATCAAAGAGATAATTGAAATGTGATATGAACACATGTATGGAAATTCAAAGATTAAATATAAATTGGAAACTTAATCCTTCTTATGGTATTATTGTGTAAATATATATATATTCCATGTCGGCTATGTAGTTATGTTGATAAATTGTTGTGGCACTAGAACACATTGAGATAACTAAATGCACCATAAAAAAGTATGCACGTTTGGAATACATACCATATATGTTTGTTTGCGGGATCGTGGGCACAAGTGGATCCGTGCTCACGTCCCTACATATTTTTGACGCAGGTACAGGCTATAACATTCAGATGAACTAATGGGGTTGGACTAGAAGGGGGTGCATGAGCCTTACCAAGCTTAGCAAAGCTCTTGGTCATCTAGTTTAAATTTCTTTTGGGATTGTAATATTGTACACTTCTAAACTTTTCGATTTGGTTGTAATGGACTTAAGGCCTAAGTTATGTAACTTGGAAATAGTGTATGGAGTTTGTGACATGGCAATAGTCAAGGTTAAACTTATGTTATTCTATCTTATATCTCGGGCTCACTAGCTTACGTTGCGTTGCTCTGATCATAGGATTGGTCATGTTAGCGCATGTTGTGTGTGTTTATTACTCACTCCTTGGGTCACGTGATCCGGGCCGTGATAGGCAAAATGCCTATTGCATAGTGTGTGATAGCCAAACCCATAGGACAGATAATTGCCCTCGTATCCCTATTTGTAGATAGGTTATACAAGGCTAGCCAATTAGTGAACTCCCAATCCATGCTATAAACCAATACCGCCAATCATATCGTGGACAAACTTTAGGAGGAAATCTTTATTCTGAGACATATAATCTAGCAGTGAGGAACCATCCAAATTTCAGTTGGAGAAATGAGGGAGCTCAAATACCACAACCCTATCATGCTCGTTATCCTGTAGTTCCTCAAGTCCCAATCCCTAATCCAGGATTGTGTCAGAATGTGGGACCATCAAATGCTCCATACATTCCCCCAAATAAAAGGTCCACAGAAGAAACACTTCAACAATTCATGAATACTCAATCTTCACTTTGAGCCCAAAATAATAGAAATTTGGATGATATCAAGAGTCAATTGACCCTTTTGACTCAAACATTGACTGCAAAACCAAAGGGTCAATTTCTTGCTCAACCTCGTCCAAACCTAGTGGCTCAAGCTAAACAAGTTGAAGGATCTTCTAATGTGTCTGGGAATGTGGAACACGTGTAAAACATCACAATGCTTAGGAGTGGTAAGATTGTAGATAAAACCATCCATCTAAGGAGGTTGAAACTAGAGAAGAGTTGAAACCTAAGCATATGTTAGATGATAGTAAGAAAGTGGGAAAACAACCGATCATAATTAAGGAGTCCACAAAAGAGGATAAAAAGGAAGATGAAGATGGAAAGAAGAAAGAAAATGAGGAGGAACCAATGATAATGCCTAGGGAATATGTTCCTAAAGCACCGTTTCCCCAAAGATTCCTGAAAGCTAGGAAGGAAGCCCAAGCAGTTGAATTGCTAAAGGTATTCAAACAAGTGAAAATTAATATACCTCTTCTTGATGCAATTAACCAAATCCCTTCTTATGCTAAATTTCTTAAGGAATTATGCACTATGAAAAGGGAATTGAATGTAAAGGAGAAAGCATGCCTCACTAAGCAAGCAAGTGCCATAGTACAATGTCATACTCCCCCGAAATATAAGGACCCTGGTTGTCATACTATATCTTGTTATATAGGAAGTATTATATTGGTCGAGCATTGTTTGTTTTGGGAGCAAGTGTAAATTTGCTTCCTTACTTAATGTATAAACAATTAGGCTTAGGAGAAATAAAATCTACCCGTGCAGATCGATCAATTAAAGTCCCATGTGGTATAGTTAAAGATGTACTGGTACAAGTGGAAAACTTTTATTTTCCAGTGGATTTCATAATCCTGGACATTCAACCACTTACCAGTTTATCTACACCTAATCAGACACTAGTAATTCTTGGACGACCATTCATAGTAACATCAAATGCTTTAATCAATTATAGGAATGGGTCCATGAAAATATCTTTTGGTAATATCGAGTTTAAAACTAATATCTTTTATGTTACCAAACAACCAAAAGAGGTGCCTGATATACAAGAAGTGGACTTAGTTGAAGCTATAGTTCAGGATTACGTGGATCGTGAATTCATTGAGGATCCTTTAAAAAAATCAATTTGCTTTAGTGAGGAGAAATTGAATTCCACGATGTCAAACCAAGAATTAGGAGCAGTTGTTGATTGGTTAGAGATGTGCCCAATCATATCTGTAGGAAATTGGGTACCAGCCTTTGAAAGTTTAGGACCACTTTTAAATAAAGCAGAGTCCTCAGAAGTCAAGGCTTCTCATACTAATAGGAAACCCCTACCCCATAATTTAAAGTACGTTTTTCTAAGTAAGGGGGAAACATACGCTGTAGTTATTTTTCAAAATTGATTATCCATTAAGAGCATATACTAGTTGATCTTTTGAAAAGTCATAAGAAAGCTCTGGGATGGTCAGTGGCAGACTTGACGGGTATAAGTCCTCTCCTTTGCACACATCATATATATTTAGAAGAAGATGCTAAACCAGTTAGTCAAATACAAAGACGACTCAGACCGAACATGAAAGAAATAGTTAGAGCTAAAGTTCTAAAACTACTAGATGTAGGAATAATCTATCCAATCTCTAGTTGTAAATGGGTGAGTCCTACACAGGTAGTTCCTAAAAAATTAGGAGTTACTGTGGTTCGGAATGAGAATAGTGAGTTGGTGCCAACTTGCATACAAACTGGTCCTAAAAAATCAGGACTTACTGTGGTTCAAAATGAGAATAATGAGTTAGTGCCAACTCGAATACAAACTAGCTGGTGAGTGTGCATTGATTATAGAAAGCTCAATGCAGTTACAAGAAAAGATCACATTCCTCTTCCATTCTTAGATCACGTTCTAGAAAAAGCAGCTAGACATGCTTATTATTGCTTTTTAGATGGCTATTTGTGCTATAATCAAATAGAGGTTGCCTTAGAGGATCAAGCTAAAACCACTTTTACTTGTCCTTTTGGTACTTTTGCATATAAGAGGATGCCCTTTGGCCTATGTAATGCTCCTACTACCTTTTAACGCTGCATGATTAGTAATTTTAGTGAAATGGTAGAAGAAATTGTCGAGGTATTCATGGACGATTTCTCAGTTTATGTAGATTCATTTGAGTAGTGCTTAAAGAACCTTGATCTAGTTTTAACACGATGTGAGAAAAAGAACTTAGTGTTAAATTGGGAAAAGTGCCATTTTATGGTCACCTAATGAATGGTGTTAGGGCATGTAGTATCTAAAGAAGGTATCCAAGTAGATCAAGCTAAGGTAGAACTGATTCAAAAACTTCCCAATCCTCAATCTGTGAAGGATATTCAATCATTTTTGGGGCATGCTGGATTTTACCGAAGGTTTTAATCTTTTAGTGAAATTTCAAAGCCCTTATGTCAATTATTGATGTAAGATACCCTATTTGAATGGACTCCCCAGTGTCAAAAAGCTTTTGATAAGCTCAAGGGTTGTCTAACCACAGCTCCTATACTTCAACCTCCTAATTGGTCACATCCCTTTGAGCTTATGTGTAATGTAAGTGACCATGCTATTGGAGCTGTGCTAGGACAGAGGAAAGACAAAAAGGCGCATGTTATTTGCTATACAAGTAAAACTTTGAATGATGCGTAGGAAAATAACACTACAACTGAAAAGGAATCGTTAGCAGTTGTCTTTGCTCTTAAAAAATTTCATTCTTATCTCAATGGTTCAATAGTTATAGTATTCATTGATCATTCAACTCTTAAATACTTGTTAACCAAGCAAGAGGCCAAACTAAAGTTAATCCAGTGGATTTTACATTTGCAAGAGTTTGACCTTGAAATAAGAGATAAAAAAGGTGTTGAGAATGTAGCAGCGGATCACTTGTCACATTTACTAATAAAAACTTACCCAAATGATAGAACTCAAATAAATGATAGCTTCCCAGATGAACAATTGTTTAACATAGAAGCAATAACAGCCTCCAATCCTCATTGGTATGCTAATATTGCTTATTACTTAGTAACAGGAAAAATCCTAAATGAATGGAGCTATAAGGATCAAAAGAAATTCTTAAGAAATGTTAGAGTTTTCTTTTGGGATGATCCCTACTTATTCAAGTATTGCCCCAATCAAGTGATTCGACGTTGTATCCCTGATTGGGAAGTACCTAGCATACTTAAGTTTTGCCATACCCAAGCTTGTGGTGGTCATTTTTCCACAAACAAAACTGCTGTGAAAATCATTCAATGTGGATTTTAGTGACCTTTCTTGTTTAAAGATGTTCATCATTTTTGCACCACATGTGATAGATGCCAACGCTTGGGGAGTTTAACACGTAGAAACATGATGCCCTTATCCCCTATTCTTGTTTTAAAAATGTTTGATTGTTAGGGAATAGATTTCATGGGCCCTTTCCCAATTGCACGTGAGTATGAATATATCGTAGTTGGGGTTGACTATGTCTAAATGGGTTGAAGAAATTGCCACTAGAACTAATGATCATAAAGCCATGCTTAAATTCCTCTATGAGAATATATTCTCACGTTTTGGAGTACCTCGAGCAATTATTAGTAATGGAGGAAAACACTTCTGCAATCGTCCTGTGGGAACACTATTGCTTAAATATGGTGTAGTTCATAAAGTTGGTACATCATACCACCTATAGACAAGTGGCCAAGTAGAACTTGCTAATAGAGAGATAAAACAGATTCTTGAGAAAATAGTTAATCTTAACCACAAGGACTGGTCACTACAATTGTTTGACTCTCTATGGGCATATCATACAGCTTATAAAACAACCTTAGGGATGTCACCATATAGATTAGTTTATGGGAAGCCATGCCATTTACCTATCGAATTAGAACGTAAGGCATATTGGGCCATTAAACAATTCAATGCTAACATCGATGAGGCCGGGCTTCACTGTAAACTTTAGATTGTAGAAATGGATGAATTGAGAAATGATGCTTATGAGAATGCTCAAATTTCCAAAGAAAAGATGAAGAAAGTACACAACCAACATATTGTGAGATGTTCCTTTCATGAGGGTCAGAAGGTACTTTTTTGTTGATCATGGCTTCATTTATTTCCTGGCAAATTGCAATCCAAGTGGTCTAGCCCATTTATCGTGAAACATGTTTGTGAACATGGGGCAGTTGAAATAGAAAATCCAAAAAGTAGAAATCGATTTAAAGTCAATGGGCATAGACTTAAACCCTATTTGGAAGATTTTCATTGGTTTGGTTGAATCATGGGATCTTCTAGATCCTCCACCCTACGAGTAATCCAAGATTAGCAAAGAGTTGTAATTGTACCATATTTAGGGTTAGGATAGCTTTAAATTTTTATTTTATTTTAGGTTTTCAATTGTGAGTTTAAGTCCCCTTTGGTTTTTGAAATAAATAAATAAATAAATCAAATATCCAGTTTTGTGGTCCGAACCGCCAGACCCAATGGTCTGAACCATAGTGTATTTTCTATGAAAGAAATTGGGGGCCAACCTTTCTGTGGTCCGGACACCCTGCGGGTGGTCCGAACCCTACGACTTTTTAAACAGCCCAATCGGCCATTTTTAACTTCAAAAATCTCACAATTCTCTCACTTTCCTTCTGATTCCATCTCCTATACTTTGAGAATCTTTCATATTCAGGCTTCCCCAAGGATTTTTACTCGAAAGTTCACTCCAATCATTTCATACAATCAGTCCAAGGTAAGCTTTTTTTTCCATTTCAAACCCTAGGTAGCCATTCTTGACATTTTGTTGAACCCAAGCTTATTCTCACCGAGGGTTCCAAATAACCTTCAACTTTGAATCCCAATTTGGATTTCAAACAATGGGAAGGTAGAAATTGCTCACTTTGAGTGAATTTCTTCACACCTTCAACATCATCTTCACTGTGGGTCATCATTTGGGTCCGTGGGTCTACTGGACCCCAAAATTTTTGTCCGCTTTTGACTTAATCAATTTCAAATGTTTTCTTATTCAATTTGAGTTCAAAATTTCTGCAAATGGACCCCTCTTTGGTGGATGTTGTATGGCCACCTGACCCATTCACTTTGGATTTCTATTTACATTTTTTTTTTTGTCAATAGAAAAGGGCCACTGAACTTGTGTGGACATAAGGATTGAATGTTTGACTAATTCAATATATTCTTTATGTGTTTTTGTAACTACCATGGCCCCACTAGTTAAACGAAATGCCAATAGACAACTAGCATCCACCTCCTTTGATAGAAACCGATTTTGGAGAGAAGAGGCTAAGCATAAGTATGATGATATATGGGGACATAAACCTATGGTGATAAAGCATTTTTGGCAAATAGACCAATTTAGTCATGAGAAATTTATGTTAGAGTAGAATTTTGAAGGGCAACAATGGCTCAATATTGCTAAATTCCATGCTTATTGTATAGTTGATGTAGTTAGGGAATATTTTGCCAATGTTAGAGAAGGTTCCATTATCAGGAGGAGGGGTAGAGAAAGGATCATTAGCTGGGTCCGGGTGGCTAAGATGACAATCACACCAGCTAATTTTGCCCAAGTCTTTCAGTTACCTCGAGTCCAAAACCCATAGTTCACCTATCCTACTGATGGTACCCCACCACTACCCGTCATAGCATCAGAGATTCTATTTGAGGACTAGGAGTGGACTAGGGAGTATAGGAAGCCAGTTTTAGCACTTAAAGATAAATATTGGGCACTCCACGTGTTTTTTTGCACAAACCTATTGCCCTAAAATAAGAATTCAGATTATAGTCCACTTAGGGCTCTCCTGATCTATGCCATTGGTACTGGGATGACCATTGACTTGCCCTCATGCATTTGACACCAAGTGGCATACACATATGAGCACCCAGGAGCCTTAGCTGCTTTACCTTTTGGAAGGGCCCTTACAAAAATATTCAGGAGAAAAGGGGCCCACATTACTGATGATATGCCCCTAGCCTCAGGATTACAGCCCATCAACATCACATCCTATTCCAAATCCTGACGTCTAATGTCAAAGAAAAAGAAGAGAGAGATGGAAGAGACTGTGGTTGAGGAGGAAGAGCAAGAAGTCACTGCTGCTGAGCTAGCTACCCAGATTGGAGCCTTGGCCGAGCGAATTAGTCATCTTGAGCAAAACCAGGAGGATGACCACCAGCTTCTAATGTGCATTCATCAGACCTAGCAGATACAGGGTCACCTTCTGCAAAGTATCCTTGATCACATCAAAGAGTCACATCCACCTCCACAGTGGCTGCATATTTCTTTTCTTTTGATCATTATTCTCAACTTGAGAGTTTAGGATTCAGTTTCACTGCTTTACTTGCTTTTCCTAAAACTCTGTAATTAATTTTAGTGGCTCGTACTGATGTATAAAGATCTTGACTCTTTTGATGTCATGCCCTGGATCTCGTGACCCAAGGGGTGAGTGATAAACACACATAACATATACTAACATAACCACCCATGATCAGAGCAACGTAACATCAACTAGTGAGCCCAAGACAAAAGAAAAGATAACATAAGTTAAACCATGATTGTTGCCAGGGCACATACTCCATACTCCATTCCCATCAATACATAACTTAGGCCTTAAGGCCATTACAAACAAATCGAATAAAACTAGCATTGTACAATATTACAATTCCAAATGAAATTTATACTAAATGACCAAAAGTATTGCTAAACTTAGTAGGGCTCATGCACACACTTTTGGTCTAACCCCATTAGCCCATCTGATTGTTATGGCTTGTTCCTGTATCAAAATCTGTAGGGATGTGAGTATGGGTCCACTTGTGCCCACGATGTCTCAAACAAACATATATGGTATGCAATCTAATCATGCAATGTTGTTTAGGTAAAGTTAGCCACTTCAACATTTTCTAGAGTCATAGCATTTCATTAACACAACAAGTAGCTAATTTAGGTGAAAACATATATTCATTCAACAATGCCATAATTTAAAATTCGATTTTGGTTAATGCTTATGTTTTGCAATTTAATCTTTACTTCAAATCACATTTCATCATCATTTTATTACTTAACCATTATTCAATCAAATAACCATACTTACATTATCATCTATTCATCATTACATTGCATAACCATCACCACACAAGTCATCGAGGGATGGGTGCATACATGATATCGTCTTTTATAGGCCAATACCCAACGGAAACGATAAACCGACGTCACCATTTAGGATCACCGTCTAGGGCTTTGAGGAGCCAAAACACACACAATGTTGTGGGCTACTAACCCACAGGCATTGACACCAAACCTTGTGTAGGTTCCGGGTCTCTCAACCCAAGGGTAATCACAAACCCTTCCTACTTTCGCACCCTACCACGACCCATAGCACATAACCAATCATTCATCACATTCAATACTCTTTAATCGCAATTCACATTCATTGCCATAAACTTTCCAACACACATAACCACATTCCATTTCATCATGGAACACAACTAATTTCATTTCTTCATTTTCATTTAATCCAAGCCTCATTTAATTTCCATCACTTATTAACAAAAGTTCACATTTCAATTTCTTTCAATCACATATTCACTTTTCGGTTCATCCCAAGATTCATCACGTATCAACATTGATCAAACTTTATTAAACATTCAACATTTATCATCATTATAAGTTTGAGTCTCTTTGTCAATTCACAATTTACTTAATCAATCACTTGTTCATATACCTCAACATTTAGTTTACATCAAAACATAATCACAATTTTACTCGATTAAGACTTTTATCTCAAAGTAACCTTCCAATTCATTTCATTCAAGGTAACATTCATTCACCATTGCAAGTTAAATCGCATTAGCTTAAGATAATAAAATCCTTAATCACTTTTTAGAACACATTTCCCTTTTTAAATCCATGCAATTAATCAAATAAAAGTTTCATGTAAAACATGTTACCAACTCTTTCATAAGTCCAAGGTAGGAGGCCAAACTAAGCAAAGACAGGAAAATGACCTAGGCTCGGTGGGCGCCCAAGCTGACACTCAGCCGTGCGCCCAAGGGGCTTGGGTGCCCACACCTTATGCCTTAGGCACCTATGTCTTGTACTTTATTTCACTATATCTCTTAGTGTTACCATCACTTACCATAATCTCAATTGAAACCGACTTCTAAACCTCTTCTTCCCAAAGTTCATTTACTTACAGTACACTTACTCATTCTCAAACTCCATTCACCCATTTATAACTATATTCCTATACTCATGCGTTTTCTAATAAAGACAGTCCCACGAATGGGATCTCGTATCCCCCTTTCCATAATATGGTCGGGGCACATCCTTAATATTACCATAATACTCAAAGCCAAATTCACTTAACCAATCTAGTTCTCACCACTAACATCAATCTATAAAGTCAAACACCTTAACACTCAAAAATTTAATAACAACTAAATAGATTCAAAATTTTCAATTCATACATGTCCATTTTCTCACCCATTAGCATTTCTCAATTTAAGGAATTCAAATCATAGTAGCCACATGTTGAGATACAGTGGATTGAATTAGCCATTCAAGAAATATAACCAACATTGAACCAAGTTCAACACAATAGCCATTCCAAAGTTACAATAGTACATTTTACCAACATCAGTGAAATAGCAATGCCATCAAGTTTCAAATAAATAACATAGAGATCAAAGAATTTCCCTAGTGTGACAAGTTTAGTATGATTCGGTAACCAAAATTTTAGGTGGCCAAGCCAAATGTTTATCAACATAACAGTTTAGAGAACTTTCAACTCAAAGAAAATTTCAATGTTTTAATGTACAAGTAGCAATCAAGAATTCAATAAAACATGGATTCAGCTATGATTAGTTCCTTTCAAAGTTTAGAATTACTAGGATTCATTCTGCAATATATAAGAAGTGCAATAAGTAACATGGAGTATAACCTTCGTATATCATCTCTAAGTAACTCACCCTTGTGAAATTTATGCCTCTATTACCATTATCCTCATCCCAAAGAGTCTTGAAATCCCAACCATTCGCTGAAAGTTACTTTAGCAATATACAGACTTTTCAACCTCTAACTTATAGCATCGCCCATATCTTCTACCTCACTCAAATAATATGGGGGATCTTAAAATCAACCTCTTTCCAATATTCCACTCTTTTACTTCACTTCATAATCAGTTTACCTTACATAAACAAATACCTTCGATATCCCTATGTTCTAGTGTATTCCAAACTGTTCTGTTAGTTTACTTAACCACAACAAGACTTCAATGCTAAAATATCATAGCTAATACTGAATTAGGTACAGGTAAATCTTGTTCATATAATTCCAATCTCCTCAATTGATATTGTCATCTAATCATTAGACATCATCACATAACTTAATCTTCCCCGTAACCTTTCACAATATTGAAAGTAATCCCTTCTTCAAGTAAAAGTAATCAGAAAATTCCAATCAACATATATTCTGTGCCATAAAATGTTCTCATTATCATTACCCCACACATTTGTGCTCTGCCCCAATTCATTTAAATCAATAAGTCCGTTAGCTAAGAGGTACTTGAGTAAGATAAAGGTGGTACCCTACCAAATCCACAAAGCTTAAACATCAAACACAATCTTGGCTATACTCATTTACTACACTAATCCCTCAAAACCATCCCACCAAATATCACCTATCTCCAAACTTTGTCTCATGCAAACCAATTTAACATTTATTATTCTTAATGCTTAATGATTCGGTCAAAACATCAACACTCGAAAGCAACATGCTGTCTTAATTACCACCAAATTTGCTAACTTCAATTTTTACTTAAAACCCAAACTTTTTACCATTCCTGTTAACAAGAATCCCAAATGTCCCGATGTCCAATACTATATCTTATAGAATCATGGACTCACAATTATTTGATTGAATTCTAAACTTCCAAGACTTCATCGGTGCCACAAAATATGGCCTAACAAAAAAATAATAGTGACATATAATATGGAATCTGTGAAAGTCAAGCCCACCCTTGGGAGTTTGCTCCCACTCATCCCAAGTATCACATCCAAAATCAACACCTCACTTACAAGACGACACTTAGACTCCTTTTCATTCAATCTCCAATTGACCATGCGAACACAAAGTTTTTCCCCAATATGCCTAATATCATTTATTAAAAAGGTCACCTCATCACAATTCTAAACCACCATATTATCAAATAACCAGTTATCACCAATCCATTATAATGATCAATCACTGCTCATCAAATTAGTAACTCGTACATTTTAAGATTCAATTCTCTACTATTGCCATTTCTACTTCAAATTCATTCCATAGTCATGCACTTCAACAATCAAAGGTCACCTCAATAAATCTCTAAATCACAACCTTAGACTCTCTACGTCTCTTAGTACTTACAAATTTTCTATTATGTCCACAATCATTTCTCATCATCTTTTATATTGCTAGGTCTACTATTAAAACATCTGTCAAACATTATTTCTAGGTTCACAAAGATCCAATGATTACACCATTTACTCGCATATCAACTTTACTTAGCATTAGCCAGGGATGTTTACTAATCCTCATTTCTCCAGAAATACAATCAAGGTTTTAGTAACATTTAGTTCAAACCATCTCCACCATAATCCTTACCACAAAGTACTAACAAGTCCATCCCATGAAAATGACTAAATGTCAGTTATATCACATCAACATGTAACATGCAATGCTAGACTCCCACTGTTCCATAGGTATTCTGATCTAGGCTCTGATACCAACATATCACGCCCCAGATCTCGTGACCCAAGGGGTGAGTGATAAATACACATAACATGCACTAACATAACCACCCATGATCAGAGCAACGCAACATCAACTAGTGAGCCTAATACATAAGATAAGATAACATAAGTTAAACTATGACTGTTGTCAGGTCACATACTCCATGCTCCATTCCCATCAATACATAACTTAGGCCTTAAGGCCATTACAACCAAATCAAATAAAACTAGCATTGTACAATATTACAATTCCAAATGAAATTTATACTAAATGACCAAAAGCATTGCTAAGCTTAATAGGGCTCATGCACACACTTTCGGTCCAACCCCATTAGCCCACCTGATTGTTATGGCTTATTCCTGCATCAAAATCAGTAAGGACGTGAGCACGGGTCCACTTGTGCCCACGATGTCTCAAACAAATATATATGGTATGAAATCTAATCATGCAATGCTATTTAGGTAAAGTTATCCACTTCAACATTTTCTAGAGTCATAACATTTCATTAACATAACAAGTAGCTAATTTAGGTGAAAACATATAGTCATTCAACAATGCCATAATTTAAAATTCGATTACAGTTAATGCTTATGTTTTGCAATTTAATCTTTAATTCAGATCACATTTCATCATCATTTTACCACTTAACCATTATTCAATCAAATAACCATACTCACATTATCATCTATTCATCATTACATTGCATAACCATAACCACACAAGTCATCGAGGGATGGGTGCATACACGATATCGTCTTTTATGGGCCAATACCCAATGGAAACGATAAACCGACGTCGGCGTTTAGGATTGCCGTCTAGGGCCACGAGGAGCCAAAACACACACAATGTTGTGGGCTACTAACCCACTGGCATTGACACCAAACCCTGCGCAGGTTCTAGGTCTCACAACCCGAGGGTAATCACAAACCCTTCCTATTTCGCACCCCACCACGACCGCCAGCACATAACTAGTAATTCATCACATTCAATACTCTTTAATCAGAATTCACATTCATCACCATAAACTTTCCAACACACATAACCACATTTTATCATGGAACACAACTCATTTCATCTCTTCATTTTATTTAATCCAAGCCTCATTTAATTTCCATCACTTATTAACAAAAGTTCACATGTCAATTTTGTTCAATCACATATTCACTTTTCGGTTCACCCCAAGATTCATCACGTATCAACATTGATCAAACCTTATTAAACATTCAACATTTATCATCATTATAAGTTTGAGTCTCTTTATCAATTCACAATTTACTTAATCAATCACATGTTCATATACTTCAACATTTAGTTTCCATCAAGACAAAATCACAATTTTACTTGATTAAGACTCTTATCTCAAAGTAATCTTCCAATTCATTTCATTCAAGGTAACATTCATTCACCATTGCAAGTTAAATCCCATTAGCTTAAGATAACAAATCCTTAATCACTTTTAGAACACATTTCCCTTTTTAAATCCAAGCAATTAATCAAATAAAAGTTTCATGTAAAACATGTTACCAACTCTTTCATAAGTCCAAGGTAGGAGGCCAAACTAAGTAAAGTCAGGAAAATGACCTAAGCTCGGTGGGCACCCAAGTTGACACTCAGCCGTGTGCCCAAGGGGCTTGGGCGCCCACACCTTGTGCCTTGGGTGCCCATGTCTTGTGTGCCCAAGGGGCTGGGCACCCAACTGTGTCTCACTCGTGCGCCTACAGCTTGGTCCAAGTTACGGGTTTCACACTCTGTTTTTTGGTTTCTTAGTTTTTCACCCTTGGGATCTCAAATTGACCAAGTTTAAGTAAAAATACCTAAAGTTTCATGTTTCTAACATCAACACAAGGTTCTTAGGCACCAAACAAAATTATCAATTTGAGTTCTCATCAACCAAAAGTCAAGTTATGGATCAAAACACCATTTTCACTTTCTTAACCTATACATATATATAAACATGTGTATAACTCCTATTCTCTTCCATAGATGAAGACAACACTTGAATAAGGTTTTCTAAAGGTGTTCTACTCCTTGTTACACATCACATATGCAAGAAAGAAGCATTAAATCCCTACCTCAAGTTGAAAGAAGATGTATAAAAAAGATAGTGTCTCCCAATTCCAAGCTCTCAAACGTTGATGAGCTCTAACTCTTCATCCTTTGATCTAAACTACAAATAAATCACATAGAAAGGTTCCTTGAGGATCCAATTACACTCTTGCAAGATTAATTTGATTTCCATGCAAGTTAGAAGAACTTACCTTCAAATTTCTACCCGGTTCTCTTTGTTTCTTCTTCATTCTTCTCTTTTGCTTCTCTCCTAGTTTCTTCCTCTCCAAACAACTTCTTTTTCTCTCTCTTGCATTATATACACAAGTATATATATATTTTAAGCAATATTTTAATCCCAAATAGTGTTTTTCGGACCTTTCCCATCCCCTCTAGCCTAATATAGGGTTTACAAGGGTGAGGCTTGGCCGCCCAAGTCAGAACACATTATACCAGTCATTTCCACTTTAGCTCAGGCGCCCAAGACCTTCTCAGTCGTGTGCCTAAAGTCTTGGGCACCCATGTTGCGTGCACCCAAGGTGCCCCCCTCTTCTACACTTGTGCTAAAATGCTAACTCTCACATGTTTGGCTCATCCTTCTCAAAGTTCCCAACTCTAAAGCACCACTAATTATCCATTCCACTAAATTAACATATCATAACTTCCAAAATGCATCCAAAACCATATCCTTGTGTTAATACAAAAGTCCGAGGTATTACATTTGATGTGTTAATTTATTGTTTATTGATTGCCTTTTGATCTTTATTTTCTTTTTGTTCTCTTTCTAGACTTATTTTATTTTTCTATCTGTGTTGAATGTTGATATTGCTTTGTGTTGGAACAAATTGTTATTTATATTCTTGAACTCTATTTCTATATTCTTTGTAAGAATAGGTACATTGTAATACACCGGACTTGTATTAAGGTAAGTATATGGTTTTTGATGTATTTTGGAAGTTAAGAGATGTTAATTTAATGGAATGGGTCATTAATGGTGTTTAGAGTTGAGAACTTTGAAGGAAATGGGTTATGCAGTCAAAAGTGACATTTTGGCCAAGTATTGGAAAATGGGGGGAACCTTGGGCACCCACCTGAAAAGAGCTTGTGTGCCCAAGGTCTTAGGCGCCCATCTGAGAAGGGCTTGGGTGCCCAAGACACAGTGGATTTGACAGACAAGTGTTGCTCTGCAATTTTCATCCGAGCCTCACCCTATTAACACCTATACCTAGCTAGAGGTGATAGGAAACTTGAAGATTACTGTTGAGGGACTTTAAAATATTGTTATATATATATATATATTGTTGATTTGATGCAAGAGAGAGAAAGAGATAGTGTTGGGAGAAGAGAGAAATTGGGTGAGGAGCAAAGGAAGAGCAAAGGAGAATAAAGAAGGAATCGGGTAGAGATTTCAAAGTAGGTTCTTCCACCCTTCATGAAATCCAAAATCCTTTTGTAAGATTGTGATTAGAACCCTAAGAAACCTTCCTATGTAATTTATTTTTAGTTTGGATCAAGGAGGGAGAAGATTGAGTCCATCAAAGTTTGAGGGTTTGGAAGCTCAAGACACCTTCTTGTTGATCCATCTTCTTACCACTTGAGGTAGTGATTTAATGCCTCATTCTTACATATGTGTTGTGGAACAAGGAGTAGATTACCATTAGAAAACCCCCTTTAAGTGTTGGTTTCATGTATGGAAGAAAATGGGAGTTATACACATGTCTATATATATGTATAGGTTGAGAGAGTGAAAGTAGCGTTTTGATCTATAACTTGGCTTGTGGTTGATGAAAACTCAAATTTTTGATTTTGTTTGAAGCCTAAGAACCTTGTGTTGATGTTAGAAACTTGAAACTTGAGGTATTTTTACATTAACTTGGTCAATTTGAGGTCGTAAGGGTGAAAAATCATGAAACCAGAAAACAGGGCATGAAACCCAAAACTTGGCCCAGGCTATGGGCGCACAAGGGGGACACAGTCGGGCACCCAAGCCCTTGGGCTCCCAAGAAATTAAGGCATGGGTGCCCAAGCCCCTTGGGTGCTCGGTTGAGTGTCAGCTTGGGTGGCCATCGAGCCTAGGTCACTTTTCTAACATTGTTTAGTTTAGCTTTCTACTTTGGGCATATGGAAGAATTTGGTAACTTGTTTATACACGAAACTTTTAATTGATTAATTACATGGATTTTAAAAGGGAAATGAGCTTTTAAAAGTGATTAAGGAGTGTTTAACTTAAGCTTGTGGGATTTAACTTGAAAGGGGCAAGTGAAAGTCACCTTCAATTGCATGAATTGGAAGTCTACTTTGAAGTAAGAGTCTCAATTGAATAGAATTGTGAATATGCCTTGATGTAAACTAAATGTTGAAGTTTATGAACTTGTGATTGATTAAGTGAAATGTGACTTGACAAAGGGACTCATGTTCTTAATGTTGGTAAATAGGGGATGCTTAATATGATTTGATCAATGTGATATGTAATGAACCATGAGATGAACCTTAACATTGACATGTGTGTTGAAAGTTATTGATGATGAATGTGAATCTATGAAAGATGAGATTGTATGGTATGAATGATGGTTTGTGTGCCGGGGGTCATGGTGGGGTGCGGTAAATAGGAAGGGTTTGTCACGCCCCGGATCTCGTGACCCGAGGGGTGAGTGATAAACACACACAACATGCATTAACATAACCAACCCATCATTAGAGCAACGCAACGTAAGCCAGTGAGCTCGAGACATAGTTAAGATGACATAAATTTAACCTTGGCTATAATCAAGTCAGAAACTTCCAACAATCCTCTCATTAATACATAACTCAGGCCTTAGGGCCCATACAACCAAATCAAACAAATCCTCAATGTACAATATTGCAATTCCAAAGAAATTTAAACTAAATAACCAAGAGCTTAGCTAAGCTTGGTAGGGCTCATGCACACCCTTCTAGTCCAACCCCATTAGTTCATCTGAATTTTATAGCCTGTACCATTTTATAGCCTGTACCTGCGTAAAAAATCTGTAGGGACGTGAGCACGGATCCACTTGTGCCCACGATGCCGCAAACAAACATATATGGTATGTATTCCAAATGTGCATACTATTCATGGTGCATCTAGTTATCTCAATATGTTCTAGTGCCACAACGATTTATCAACATAACTACATAACTGACATGGAATATATATATATATATATTTACACAATAATATCATAAGAAGGATTAAGTTTCCAATTTGTATTTAATCTTTGAAAATCCATACATGTGTTCATCTTACATTTCAATTATCTCTTTGATGTTTAAACATAGCTGACCACATAACCATATTTACAATATTTATCTTTATTCAATAACATCATAGTGTAGCATTCTAGTCCAATTATTCTCCATTATTAAATTTCCCAACTTTGTATCCAACCATATTCCATATCACATTATCACATATTCAACATTCAATCACATATCCACATCCATATTACATTTGTTTGTTTTTCAATCATGAAATCACATCCACAGTACCATCATTTCATTAATCAATCACATAGCCATGACCATACAATCCTCGGGGGTTGGGTGCATACACATTATCGTCTTTTATGGGCCAATACCCAACGGAAACAATAAACCGACGTTGTCATTTAGGATTGCCATCCAGGGCCACGAGGAGCCAAAACACACACAATGTTGTGGGCTACTAACCCACTGACATTGACACCAAACCCTGTGCAGGTTCCGGGTCTTTCAACCTGAGAGTAATCTCACGACCCTTCTTATTTTCGCACCCCACCACGGCCCTCGGCACACAACCAATCATTCATCACATTCAATACTTATCAATCACAATTCACATTCATCACCATCACTTTCCAACATGTGCAAACACATTCCATTTTATCATGTAGCATAACTCATTTCATCTCTTCATTTTATTTAATCCAAGCCTCATTTAATTTCCATCATTTGTTAACAAAAGTTCACTTTTCGGTTCATCCCAAGATTCATCACATATCAACATTGATCAACCTTATTAAACATTTAACATCTATCAATATGTACCATTCAACACACATGTCAATGTTACGGTTCATTCCATAGCTCATTACATATAGCATTGATCAAACCATATTAAACACTCCACATTTACCAAAAATTATAAACATATGTCTCTTTGTCAAGTTACCTTTCACTTAATCAATCACAAGTTCATATACCTCAACATTTAGTTTACATCAAGACATATTTACAATTCAATTCGATTAGACCCTTATCTCAAAATAAGCTTCTAATTCATTTCATTCAAGATAGCATTCATTCACCTTTACAAGTTAAATCCCATAGGTTTAAGATAATCAACCCTTAATCACTTTTTAAAGCTCATTTCCCTTTTTAAATCAATGAAATTAATCAAGTAAAAGTTTCATGTGAAAACAAGTTACCAACTCTTCCATATGCCCAAAATAGAAGGCTAAAGTAAACAATGTCAGAAAAGTGACCTAGGCTCGGTGGGCGCCCAAGCTGACACTCAGCCGTGTGCCCAAGGGGCTTGGGCACCCATACCTTAATTTCTTGGCTGCCCAAGGGCTTGGGCGCCCGACTGTGTCCCCCTCGTGCGCCCACAGCCTGGGCCAAGTTTCGAGTTTCATGCCCTATTTTCTAGTTTTACGATTTTTCACCCTTGGGACCTCAAATTGACCATGTTAATGTAAAAATACTTAACGTTTCAAGTTTCTAACATCAACACTAGGATCTTAGGCACCCAACAAAATAAAAAATTTGAGTTTTCATTTACTACAAGCAAGTTATGGATCAAAACACTACTTTCACTCTCTTAACCTATACATATATATATACATGTGTATAACTCCCATTTTTCTTCCATAAATGCAACCAACATTTGAAAAGGGTTTTCTAATAGTATTCTACTCCTTGTTACACAACACATATGTAAGAATGAGCCATTAAATCCCTACCTCAAGTGGTAAGAAGATAGATCAACATGAAGGTGTCTTGAGCTTCCAAACCCTCAAACTTTGATGGACTCAATCTCTTCCCTCCTTGATCAAAACTACAAATAAATTACATATTAAGGTTTCTTAGGGTTCTAATCACCATCTTGCAAAAGGAATTTGGTTTTCATGAAGGGTAGAAAGACCTACCTTGAAAACCCTACCCAGTTGTCTTCTTTGCTCTTCTTTGCTTCTCCACCCAATTCTCTCTTCTTCCAAGCAACTTCTCTCTCTCTCTCTTGCATCAAATCAACAATATATATATATATAACAATATTTTAAACCCCTCAACAGTGCCTTCCAGAATTTTCCACCCCCTAGCCTAAATATAGGTTCACAGGGGAGAGGGGCCGACTGAAAAATGCAGAGCAACACTTATCTATCAAAACCACTATTCCTTGGGTGCCCAAGGGGCTCTCAGTTGGGTGCCCAAGACCTTAGGTGCACAAGCTCCTTTCAGGTGGGCGCCCAAGGTTCCCCCATTTTCTAGTACTTGGCTAGAATGTGTCCTTTTGACTGCTTAACCCATTTCCTTCAAACTTCTCAACTCTAAACACCAATAATGATCCATACCATTAAATTTACATATCTTAACTTCCAAAACACGTCAAAGACCATATACTTATACTAATACAATGTTTGGGGTATTACAGGGTTTAGAGAGTACTCTCGGGTTGAAAGTCCCAGAACCTGCGCAGGGTTTGGTGTCAATGTCAGTGGGTTAGTAACTCAAAACATTGTGTGTGTTTTGGCTCCTCGTGGCCCTGGATGGTGATCCTAAATGATGACGTTGGTTTATCGTTTCCATTTGGTATTGGCCCATAAAAGAAGATATTGTGTATGCACCTATCCCCCGATGATTTGTTTGGTTGTGGTTGTGCTATGTGATGATGAATGGATGATGATGTGAATACGTTTACTTGCTTGGATATAATTCAAATGATAAAGTGGTGTTGAATTGTGAATGGAATTGGAGTTTGAATTGCAATACATAAACATTAACCAAAATTTGAAATCTTAAACTTTGACATTGTTGTATGAGTATATGTTTCCACTTATTTTGGCATGGCTATGTTAATGTAATATTATGACTCTAGAAAATGTTAAAATGGCTAAACTTACTTGAGATGCATTGCATGGTTAGAATACATATCATATATGTTTGTTTGCGATATTGTGGGCACAAGTGGACCGTGCTCACAACCCTATAGATTTTGATGCAGGTACAGGCCATAACAACCAGGCTGGCTAAGGGGTTTGGATTAGGAAGTTATGCATGAGCCCTACCAAGCTTAGCAAAGCCCTTGGTCATCTAGTTTAAATTTCTTTTGGGGTTATAATATTGTACTTTTCTAAACTTTTTCAATTTGGTTGTAATGGCCTTAAGGCCTAAGTTATGTAACTTGGAAATGGTGTATGGAGTTTGTGACATGGCAATAGTCAAGGTTAAACTTATGTTATTCTATCTTATGTCTCGGGCTCACTAGCTTACGTTGCATTGCTATGATCATGGGATTGGTCATGTTAGTGTATGTTGTGTGTGTTTATCACTCACCCCTTGGGTCACATGATCCGGGGTGTGACATGTCTTATATTATGTCTTGGGCTCACTCGTTGATGTTGCGTTGCTCTGATCATGGGTAGTTATGTTAGTGCATATTGTGTATGTTTATCACTTACCACTTAGGTCACGAGATCTGGGGTGTGACAGGTTGGTATCAAAGCTTAGGTTAGAATACCTAAGGGATAGTGGAAGTATAGTATTGCATATTACTTGTTGATGTGATATAACTGACATATAGTCATTTTCATGGGATGGACTTATTCGTACTTTGTGGTAAAGATTATGGTGCAGATGGGTAGAACTAAATGTTACTAGAACCTTGATCGTATTGTTTGGAGATATAAGGATTTGGTAAATATCCCTGGCTAGTGATAGGTAAGGTTGAAATGTGAGTAAATGGTGTAATCATTGGGGGTGTGAACCTAGGGGTAATGTTTGACAAATGTTTTAATAGTAGACCTGGTATTATGAAAGATGATTAGAAGCGATTGTGGATATGATTGAAAATTTGTAAGTGCTTAAGAGGTTTAGAGAGTTTAAGGTTGTGATTTTGGGATTTATTGAGGCTACTTTTTATTGGAGGGAAATTGTGAGATTATGGAATGAATTTGAAGTAGAAATGGCAATAGTAGAGAATTGAGTCTTAAAATGTACGAGATACCAACTTGATGAGCGGTGATTGATCATTATAATGGATTGGTGATAACTGGTTATATGATAATATGGTGGTTTAGATTTGTGATGAGGTGACCTTTTTAGTAAATGATATTAGGCATATTGGGGAGAAACTTTGTGTTCGCATGGTCAATTGGAAATTGAATGAAAAGGAGTATAAGTGTCGTCTTGTAAGTGTGGTGTTGATTTTGGATATGGTACTTGGGAATGAGTGGGAGTAAACTCCCAAGGGTTGACTTGACCTTTATAGATTCCATATTAGATGTCGCTATTATTATATTTTTGTTAGGCCATATTCTATGGCACAGATGAAGTCTTGGAAGTTTGGAATTCAATCAAATGATTGTGAGTTTATGATTCTATAAAATATAGCATTGGATGTTGGGGACATTTGAGATTCTTGTTAAGAGGAATGGTAAAAGTTTGGGATTTAAGTAAAATTTGAAGTTGGCAAATTTGGTGGTTATTAAGGCAGCATGTTGCTTATCGAGTATTGATGTTTTGACTAAATCATTAGGCATCAAGAATAATAAATGTTGAATCGGTTTGCGTGAGACAAAGTTTGGAGATAAGTGAGAGTGGGTTGGATGATTTTGAGGGATTAATGTAGTAATTGAGTATGGCCTAGATTTGTGTTTGATGTTTAAGTTTTGTGGGCTGGGTAGTGTGCCACCTTTATCTTGCTCAATGTACCTCTTAGCTAATGGGCTTATTGATTTAAATGAATTGGGGCAGAGCACGAATGTGTGGGGTAATGGTAATGAGAATGTTTTATGGTATAGAATTTAAGTTGATTGAAATTTTACGATTTCTTTTACTTGAAGAAGGGATTGCTTTAATATTGTGAAAGGTTACGAGAAGATTGAGTTATGTGATAATGTCTAATGATTAAGATGGCAATGTTAAAGAAATTGGAATTGTATGAGAAGGATTTACGTGTACGTAATTCAGTATTAGCTATGATATTTTAGCATTGAAGTCTTGTTGTGGTTAGGTAAACTAATGGAACAGCTTGGAATGCATTAGAACACAAGGACGTCGGAAGTATTTGTTTATGTAAAATAACCTGATTATGAAATAAAGTAAAAGAGTGGAATATTGGAAAGAGGTTGATTTAAAGATTTCTCATGTTATTTGAGTGAGGTCAAAGGAATGGGCGATGTCATAAGTTAAAAGTCGAAATGTCTGTAAATTGCTCAAGTAACTTTCAGTGAGTGTTTGGGATTTCAAGACTCTTTAGGATGAGGATAATGGTAATAGAGGCATAAACTTCACAAAGGTGAGTTACTCAGAGATGATATAGGAAGGTTATATTCCATGTTACTTCTTACACTTCTTATATATTGCAGGATGAATCCTAGTAATTTTAAACTTTGAAAGGAACAAATCATAGTTGAATCTATATTTTATTGAATTCTTGATTGCTACTTGCATATTAAATGTTGAAAATACCTTTGAGTTGAAAGTTCTCTAAACTGTTATGTTGATAAACATTTGACTTGGCCCCCTAAAGTTCTGGCAATCAATATATATATGCTAAAATTGTCACACTAAGGAAATTCTTTCATCTTTATGTTGTTTACTTGAAACTTGATGGCATTGCTATTTCACTAATGTTGGTAAAACGCAATATTGTAGCTTTGAAATGGCTATTGTGTTGAACTTGGTTCATTGTTGGTTACATTTCTCGAACGACTAATTCGATCCACTGTATCTTGATATGTGGCTACCATGATTTGAATGCCTTAATTGAGAAATGCTAATGGGTGAGGAAATAGACATGTATGAATTGAAAATTTGAACCTATTTGGTTGTCTAAAAGGACGTGCTAATGTGTTATGATAATGTGTTATGGTATTATGTAAATTGGAATGTTAATATTGTTATGGTAATGTGTGAATTGAAAATTTGAACTTGTGTGGTCATTCTTAACCTTTTGAGTGTTAAGGCGCTTAACTTTATAGAATGGTGCTAATTGTGGAAACTTGCTTGGCTAAGTGGTTTTGGGTTTGAGTGTGATGATGATATCGAGGATATGCCTTGACAATGATATGCAAAGAGGGACATGGGATCCCAGCTGTGGGACTATCTTTATTAGAAAATGCATGAGTATAGAGATATAGCTATAAATGAGTGAATTGAGTTTGAGAATGAGTAGGTGTACTGTAAGTAGATGAACTTTGGGAAGAAGAGGTTTAGAAGTCGGTTTCAATTGAGATTATGGTAAGTGATGGTAACGCTAAGAGATATAGTGAAACAAAGTACAAGGTTGATGTAAGAGAAGAAGTTTATTGAGTCTGGGAGTTTGATTCGTGTGCTTATGGAATTCATTGGTGAGTTAAACCTGGTATGCGTAGATGATAAAGTAAATTTATTAATTGGTTGGCTATGCTTGGTGAGATAAACTGTTATATGGTGGATGCAAGATTATAAGAAAGTTTAGTTTTGAAGTAAAGGATAATAGAGAAAATTGAAAAAGAGATATTTTACTGAATATTTGAAAGTACGAAGAAGGTTTGAAGGCCTCGGTTATATTAAACTTATCATATTGGTTAGGCTTTGAGACAATTGAATTAGGTTCATAAAAGAGGTGGATTAAACGTTCTGATGTGATCGACTCAAATACGATGATGCCGGGAATCTACCTTGAATGCAAGTAGAATTAAGAAATTATTCCTGGACATATATGTATGAAGACGATCGCGACAAATGTGAAGCAAATTAGAACTGATAAAAGAGAGGAATTTTGGTTGAATTTAATTTGAGAGCTTAACATATGATGTCTTATGAATTGTGCCTCCCTATAGGAAATTGTAGGACTTGGCCTTAATTACCTGATTGATGTGTTTGAATGTAGTTAAGAGAATTATTGATGTTTCAAAGGAATGATTTAAGGTTTGAACAATATTAATAGAAGATGAGTTGAAAAGAGAGTTCCAGGACAACATTTTAGGAGCTTCTGCTACAGATTGGTTAATGTCTTGGTGTTTGTTATGGAGATAATGATGTAAGAGTGTTCGGATTGTTGTTTAGATGAATGGTAAATTGTGAATGTTCTTCAGTAAATGATGTTTTGTTCATTTGTTGAAGTCTTAATTATAGGAAGAGTATTTACCGAAGTTGAGGTAAAGTTGATATGGTACATAAACATGTAGGTGTTTGTGAATGAAATGTCAAGGATGGGATTAAACAGTAAGTTAGGGAGTTCCTACATTGGATTGTTTATGGTTTAAGCTAAAAGTTGCAATAGTAATGGTGCATTCCATGGTAAGTTAAAATATTGGGTTGCCAATTGGATGGTGAGATGTATGTGTTTATATATCAGGGCATAGAGTCGAGGGATGGTAATGGCTTTGGAATAGCTGTAATTAATTGAGCTTAGCATGACGAGGTTAGAAATCATTAGGTAAGTTTTGTTTACAGTTGGAGATAAGGAAAAAGATGAATATGTGGACTAAAAAAGGGTTTCAGAATGGAATAACTAGTCTACTTAGTTTTATTCGATCGTTTGGTAGACCAACAAAGTAATGTGAGTATATGAAATGGAAAACAATGCTTGGAAAGAAGAGGTGTATGAATAGAGAAGAAGGATTACTAAGATAAAAAAAGATAAGGGGTTGGTGGTATAGTTTGATTAGAGGTTATATCTACTTGATATCTATTACACTTAAGTATGATACACATGATGAGGCATTTATATGTGGTTGATGTCATCTTGTGGCAATTTTCAAGGTTGATTTCAACCTCAAGTTCAGTATAGTTATAATGTGATCTATTTGGTTTGTGATATAGTTTTGACTGGAGGGACCCCAATTTCAGTTACAAAGGAATTGAGTGTTAAGGTCTTGTGTTTCAGTGTTGGACCCATGGGGAGAAACTTGGAAGAAGTAGAAAGGTGACCTTTTTGAGGTAATGGTGAATCTAGTACAAAATAAACTGTATTAGGAGCAAATTGGGTAAATAAGCATATTAAGGTTATCATCGGTTCTTAACGGGGGAGAATATGGATTAAATGAGAAATGTTATGAAGATTTAAGGAAGTCTAAACGTTGGGATGTGTGGGAAGAGAAGAAGTTCACTTTTATGGAGAAAAGAGATTAACAGGAAAGATGATCGGATAAAATATTGTGGGAAACCATATAGTAAGAGATGGAGGATAAGGATTTGAAAATTTAATTGCTATTACTTGAAGAGCCATTGGAATAGTTACTGAGTTTACAGAGGCACAGTGAAGAATGATTATTAGTGTCTTTGAATTGTTATGGTTAATTTGTAAAGTGATTTGAATATTGATTCATGAATAGAATTTCAAGTTTCACATGTGTAAGAAATTTCAGGAGGATAAGGGACTTGCTTAAAGATATGAGTACAAGTTATAGAAGAGACATCTGTGACAGTTTACCTAGGAATTTGGATATGACCGTGGTATAAAATTTCGAGGATGAAAATTTTTGAAAGGGGGAAGAATGTAATACCCCGGATTTGTATTAAGGTAAGTATATGGTTTTTGATGTATTTTGAAAGTTAAGAGATGTTAATTTAATGGAATGGGTCATTAATGGTGTTTAAAGTTGAAAACTTTGAAGAAAATGGGTTATGCAGTCAAAAGTGATATTTTGGCCAAGTGCTGGAAAATGGAGGGAACCTTGGGCACCCATCTGAAAAGAGCTTGTGCGCCCAAGACCTAGTGGATTTGACAGACAAGTGTTACTTTGCAATTTTCTGCCGAGCCTTACCTTACTAACACCTATACCTAGCTAGGGGTGATGGGAAACCTGAAGATTACTGTTGAGGGACTTTAAAATATTGTTATATATATATATATTGTTGGTTTGATGCAAGAGAGAGAAAGAGATAGTGTTAGGAGAAGAGAGAAATTGGGTGAGGAGCAAAGGAAGAGCAAAGGAGAACAAAGAATGAACCGAGTAGAGATTTCAAGGTAGGTTCTTCCACCCTTCATGAAATCCAAATTCCTTTTGCAAGATTGTAATTAGAACCCTAAGAAACCTTCCTATGTAATTTATTTGTAGTTTGGATCAAGGAGGAAGGAGATTGAGTCCATCAAAGTTTGAGGGTTTGGAAGCTCATGACACCTTCTTGTTGTCCATCTTCTTACCACTTGAGGTAGGGATTTAATGCCTTACTTTTACATATGTGTTGTGTAATAAGGAGTAGATTACCATTAGAAAACCCTCTTTAAGTGTTTGTTTCATGTATGGAAGAAAATGGGAGTTATACACATGTCTATATATATGTATAGGTTGAGAGAGTGAAAGTAGTGTTTTGATCTATAATTTGACTTGTGATTGATGAAAACTCAAATTTTTTATTTTGTTTGAAGCCTAAGAACCTTGTGTTGATGTTAGAAACTTGAGTTATTTTTACATTAACTTGGTCAATTTGAGGTCGCAAGGGTGAAAAACTATAAAACCAGAAAATAGGGCATGAAACCGGAAACTTGGCCGAGGTTGTGGGTGCACGATGGGGACACAGTAGGGCGCCCAAGCCCTTGGGCACCCAAGAAATTAAGGCATGGGCGCCCAAGCACCTTGGCCACATAGCTGAGTGTCAGCTTGGGCACCCACCGAGCCTAGGTCACTTTTCTAACATTGTTTAGTTTAGCCTTCTACTTTGGGCATATGGAAGAATTTGGTAACTTGTTTTTACACAAAACTTTTAATTGATTAATTACATGGATTTTAAAAGGGAAATGAGCTTTTAAAAGTGATTAAGGAGTGTTTAACTTAAGCTTGTGGGATTTAACTTGAAAGGGGCAAGTGAAAGTCACCTTGAATTGCATGAATTGGAAGTCTACTTTGAAATAAAAGTCTCAATTGAATAGAATTGTGAATATCCCTTGATGTAAACTAAATGTTGAAGTTTATGAACTTGTGATTGATTAAGTGAAATGTGACTTGACAAAGGGACTCATGTTCTTAATATTGGTAAATAGGGGATGCTTAATATGATTTGATCAATGTGATATGTAATGAACCATGAGATGAACCTTAACATTCACATGTGTGTTGAAAGGTATTGATGATGAATGTGAATCTATGAATGATGAGACTGTATGGTATGAATGATGGTTTGTGTGCCGGGGGTCGTGGTGGGGTGCGGTAAATAGGAAAGGTTTAGAGAGTACCCTCGGGTTGAAAGTCCCGAAACCTGTGTAGGGTTTGATGTCAATGCCAGTGGGTTAGTAGCCCACAAGATTGTGTGTGTTTTTGCTCCTCGTGGCCCTAGATTGCAATCCTAAATGATGATGTCGGTTTATCATTTCCATTTGGTATTGGCCCATAAAAGACGATAGTGTGTATACACCCATCCCCCGATGATTTGTTTGGTTGTGGTTGTGCTATGTGATGATGAATGGATGATGATGTGAATACATTTACTTGCTTGGATATTATTCAAATGATAAAGTGGTGTTGAATTGTGAATGGAATTGGAGTTTGAATTGCAATACATAAACATTAACCAAAATTTGAAATCTTAAACTTTGACATTGTTGTATGAGTATATGTTTCCACTTATTTTGGCATGGCTATGTTAATGTAATATTATGACTCTAGAAAATGTTAAAATGGCTAACCTTACTTGAGATGCATTGCATGGTTAGAATACATATCATGTATGTTTGTTTGAGATATTGTGGGCACAAGTGGATCGAGCTCACAACCCGATAGATTTTGATGCAGGTACAAGCCATAACAACCAGGTGGGCTAAGGGGTTTGGATTAGGAAGTTATGCATGAGTCCTACCAACCTTAGCAAAGCACTTGGTCATCTAGTTTAAATTTCTTTTGGGTTTGTAATATTGTAATTTTCTTTACTTTTCAATTTGGTTGTAATGGCCTTAAGGCCTAAGTTATGTAACTTGGAAATGGTGTATGGAGTTTGTGACATGGCAATAGTCAAGGTTAAACTTATGTTATTCTATCTTATGTCTTAGGCTCACTAGCTTACGTTGCATTGCTCTGATCACGGGATTGGTCATGTTAGTACATGTTGTGTGTGTTTATCACCCACTCCTCGGGTCACGTGATCCGGGGTGTGACATGTCTTATATTATGTCTTGGGCTCAGTCGTTGATGTTGCGTTGCTCTGATCATGGGTAGTTATGTTAGTGCATGTTGTGTGTGTTTATCACTCACCCCTCGGGTCACGAGATCTAGGGCGTGACATACATCATGTTTGGTTTTAATGAGGATAACTCTAATCAAAAGGAAAATTCTAAGACTTTAGTTGGTAGGAAATGTAAGTGGGAATTTACAATTTATATGTCCAATGAAGAGAGTGACTCAGAGAGTTCAGAGGTTGATTTGGACACGGGGCCTGACAAGTGTTTCTTAGAGAGTAACTCACTACCTTGGCCATTGATTTTTCCTCCCCTTGTTCATATTACACCTTATCAATTCTTTGAGGGGCAAGGGTGGGATAATGTTGACCTTGATCTTCTTTTACAAATAGAATGGGCTGAAATAAACATATATGATGAGTGGTCTGACGCACCTACTTACGACACAGACACTGAAACCAAAGTAGGATCTGAGGAGAGTCCAACTTCTGATTATCAAGATATGCCACCACTAGAAGACGTACCTGACACTGATAGTATTGACACTGCGAATGAGTCTGATGAGAGCTATGACATTGACACTGAGTCTAGTAAGAGCGATGACAGTTCCAATGAGTCAAACCAGCATAATGACTCTGGGATTTCACTGCAATCCATTTATGATTTTCACAATGCATTAGCTCAATTTGAAGTCAACATGAGGTAATTCTTAATCCCTTCATTTCATTTCTTTTATGCTAATTCTATTATTTTGTTATTTTATTTATGTTATTTCATTGATATCATTAGTCACCTGAACCTTAGTTGGGGGGAACCATGACATATGCACACCACATATTTACCTTACATTTTCACAATTGTTCTTACTCTGCACACATTGAGGACAATGTGCATCTTAAGTTGGGGGGTGGTCATGTGTTTATGTTACCCATGGTACATTAGTGACTAGTGAATGTTTTAGGACTTAATCCAATGATGGTATGATTCATGTAAATAACAAATGATTTGATTTCAATTTTGAATGGGGAACTTAATTTAAAAATTGATTATGAAATTTTCTAATGTGTTGCAAACTTGTCACTTAAAATCATTGAGTTGAAATGTGTCAAGGATTGGAATTTATGAGATTTAGTCATTCAAATATGCCAAGACATAGGTGGAGACTTAAAACTCTATATTATGTGAGCTTTTGAGCCTAACTTTTTGTTCTTGAGGGTTTTAAAATAATCTTTTTAAATTCTTTCATCTCACTTTCTTCGAATAGCTTCATTACATTAACTTGCTTTGGTATTAAATGCACAAGACGCTATTTGTTAATTTGCATGTGTAGATTAGTGTTTCTGACAAAGTGTTATTAACCTAGAGAGTGATGTTAGGCCCTCTTTCTTATATTTGAAGGCCTGAAACTTTCCTTTGATTTACATAACCATTGGAGCCATTTTGAAGTCTTTAAATAAATGAAATAATTAATGAAAATTTTCTTTCTTGATTAGCCACATTTATAACCCTTTTAACCTTAAATGTATAGGTAAACCAACCCTGGCATATCTTCGGATTTTCGTGCAATTTTATAAAGGTTAACAAAAGGGGATTTTGTGATGGGAAATTGTGATAATTTAAAAAAAAAGGGAGAGAAAATTGATTGGGCTTCATTATTGGGTTCTTAAGAAGTGTAAAAAGGAAAAGTTGGGGAGGATATTGTGTTACACTATCCTTAGACATGCACCTTGATTTTTCCCAACCTTTATTTGTTTAACCAATACCCTTTTTGGCCAAGTTACAACCTTGTAAAGACCTAATGGACTTTAGGTGAAAGACACTTAGAAGGGCATTGATTTATTTCATGTGATCGATGGTAGTGTTCTTGTTGAAGCAGTGATACATTCCAGTCATGAAGCTATGAAACACTCTATGCTTTGATTCTTTGAGTCACCTCTTGATTAGGTTCATTGCATTTATTTGATATTGCAATCTTGCATGAACCATGAGAGTAACCCTTTTTGAGTGACTTTATTCTAAATGAGTGGCCAACTTGGTGAGACATGAAGTCGAGACCGCAGTCTTTTGAGTATGTTTGGTGACTATTTTGATTGAATGACATGAATTGGCAGGTTTGAAATAAGATGGTTGAAAAGTAGGTGAGTTAAATACACATTGGGAGATTTTATATGATGTTTTAAAATTTTGCTACCTAATTCATATTGAACTTAAATCAAGAGTTGTTGAAATGATAATTATCATCTATTAGATTAGTTTAGGAATTTTGTGGGTAGATTCACTGCAAACCCTCACAAGACTTCACTCATCCACTAGGGGAAACCTAGGGGTTTAAAAGGCTTGCTGCATGTAGCTAAGTGTAGCCGTGTTTCCAATGAAAAGAGAAATAGGACAGTTGGTTCATTTCATTTCATTTCAATAAAGGCATTGCTAGGGACTAGCAACGCTCAAATTGGGGTTTGTGATTATACTTGAAAAGTGTAATTACAAACTCCATATTTTGACATGTATTAATGCATTTAAGTAATTAATTCTAGAGTTTTGTTATTATTTTATCGCTTATGGTATTTATTTTCTTAATTGCAGGAAAAAAGGCCAAATAATCAAAATTACCAGCGATGAAAGTGGTCTAGAAGAGGAAGAGGACACTATGGTCCAGACACCCCCTAGGGTGGTCCGGACCAGGTCAAAGGCTAAGCTGAAATGAGGAAGCAGAGCATGGAAGAAAAGGTTTCGTGGTCCAGACACCCCGTCGGGTGGGCCGAACCACAGTGTGTTGTCGCGCAAAGTTGTTTCAACTCTTTTTAGGGTTTTATGTTAGCATATATAAATAATATGATGTATGGCCGAAACACACATTTGCCCTACTTTAGTTTTCAGATTTCTTATGAGTTTTAGAGAGATTTTCAATGATTGAAGAATGTTTTTGAAGCTTTGTGAAGTGTGATTGCATGCAATCATTGCTATTTTTAGTCTCATTTCACACTTTCTTTGTGAACATTTTATCAAGTAACATGCACTTTTATCTTATTTTGATTAGTTCTATGTTTTTTAGGGTGTTTTGTAGGATAATGGAGAAACGTAACATAAGGAAGTCAAGTTAGAGCCTAAAGTTGCAAGTCTAGAAAGAACTAGTCATCCTTGGGTGCACGATTGAACAAGGAATGGGCACCCACAGAGGCTGGACTTTGTAGGAGTTGGTTTGGAGAATACCATGGGCTCACGATGCCTCGAGCGCACGACTATGCAGGACCTCGGGCGCCCGCCGAGGCTGATGTTTAGAGGGGATTGACTGAAGACCACCTTGGGTGCACGTACCTCGAGCGCACAAGGGCATGGGCGCACAACTGTGTAGCACTATGTGCACCCACAGAGAGTGGATTTGCTGGCAGATGTGAAAGGTGCAAGGCTCGAGCGCATGACCAAACACCATGGGCGCCCATGACGATTCTTTTTCAGAAAACCTTTAGGAACAAATTTGAATTATGAATTTTTGAATATACCCTTGAGTTATGTACTTTTATAAATAGCCAAACATCTAATGTATGAGGGTTCGAAAACCCTACATAACTGTTCTTCGTATTGTTTTGAGAGTGTGGTTGAAGAGTTGACATTACCTTTATACCTAGGGTTAGCCGTTTTCAATTTGCTTGGATTTATAAAAGCTTCATTCCATCTTCGCACTAAGGTTTAATCTTGTAAGCAATGATTTTTATTAAGTTTAATTGAAGTTCATTACTTTTTGATTGTCATATTCTTTGTTTGTCCTTCGTAACAATTCCTCATCAATTGTTTGTGATTGGTTTGGTTTTGAGATTACTTTAAACTATTTTATCATATTTCGCTTTAACTTTTTATTGCATAATGAAGATTGTTTTCTTTTCGAAAAGCTTTGTTTACGCATTTGCAATGCTAGGCTAGGGTTTTTCTTGGTTTTAACCTCAGAATGTAGTAAAATCGAAGGAGTTGAATTCGGATAGTGCGAACTGAAATAGGCTTATCACTTTTCGAATAAAAACATAAGGATTGTTATTCTAGGTTGATTTTCGAAAACAAATCACCTGTGATACACTTGAACTTCGGTTACAATCTTGTGAGTCGAAGATCAATTCCATGTCCCAATGACTTCGAACTTGACTTCAAAACCCTAGAATAGCAAGTACCTTACGAAAGGGTTTTCTAACGTTGAATCTTCCGACCTAAGATTACATGTGTAAAGATTAGGTTATGTTAACTATATATCCGAATTCAACCCTTTGAGGACATTACAGGATTAGGTTAAAGCCAAGTATTTCATTCACATAGTTTGTTTACGTTTAATTTTCTATTTCATCAAGTTTACAAAGTGATTGTTTTTCTTAGTGCTTTCACTTTTTGCTTTACTTGTGTTTTCAACTTTTAAGTCATAGTCACAATTCCCTATTCAAAAACTCCAAAAAGATTTTCATCTTTTCTTTTTAAAACTTTTACAAGTTTTTTCAGAACTAAGTTTTCCAACATTTAGTCAAACCCTTGCTCCCTGTGGAGATGACCTTGGACTCACCTAGACTAAACTCAACCAACCTCTTATACTTGAGAGTGAGCCACTACAAATTTAGAGAGCGGTCAAAGTGTTCGTAGGATTCATTACAATTTTTGTCATCCATCATTACATTTCATATTCAATTTCAGAGTACGTTTTATTTCACTTTTCACTTTAATAATATCATCTTTTCGTTTCATTCTTTAGATTAGTGATTTATGCGCAATATGTTTGTTTTCGTTTATCTTATAAGCATGCTAGCGTAAAACTTAGTTTCTTGATTGAATGAATCAAGGAAGGGTGGGTTATTACGAAAAATAGGATGTGCATAGACCCTTTGCATGGTTTGCGAAAACTTATGCATAGGGATCTACAATTTTCAAATCTGATTTCGTTTGTTTCAAAAGCTTTCGAAAACAAAAACCTTCGACTATATTCTCTGTTATCACTAGTAAATGTTTTTGATTAAAACTTGTTTAATATTTTTGAATGAATTAAAAAATGGATTTGAACCCAAATGTTTTCATAGAATGTTTTACTGGTTTTATAATCCTAAACAAGAATATAAAACTGAGTATTGGGAAATTAAGAACCCTAAACGAAGACATCTTTCCAATCTATTTGTTCATTCTACGTGAACTTTAGATTGTAGCATTTAACACATCTCATTGTGAAGTGATAAACCACTCGGAATTGAAAGTTGAATCAAGAATCATTTTAATATTGTGGTTGCTAGTTCAATTAATTCTTGAGTTAGTTAATTGATCGGTTTAAAACTTTGGGTTTGTTTGTTTTATGCAACTTATGCTTTAATTGAATTTTCTTAGTGGAAATTTTATTTTTGCTGAAAACGAAAAAATTTTATTCTTTGAATTTTGTTAAGTAGTCGTTAGTGTGTTGCTTAATTTTATTTCAATTTTCTGGAAACCTTAGAAATTTAGCATTAATAAAACCTAAAAATTTCTTTGAACTTGAATTTAAAATTTCTTTTGCAACCTAGAAACTAAAAACTTAGGTTCCCTGTGGATTCGACCTTGAACTCACTGAGTTAAAACTACACTAGACACCCTTGCACTTGGGGGTTAGTTTAGATGCACTTTCTAGATGCGGTCAATCGGTGTTAGTGTTTAAGGTTCATGTGGATTGCGAAAGAAACTCAAACTATTGGGAATAAAACTAAGAGCTAGAATAGAGTGGCTTTTAGAAATTTAAACACTAGAATCAAAGTGGCAAAGTGCAAGATAGAAACTCTTTGAGAAGATTTGTGAATTAAGGTCTCTATCGGACTATGAAATAAGAGAAAAAAGGAATTTGAAAGCTAAACTTTGGAAGGATTATAGAAGTAATGAAATTATATGGAGGCCAAAAGAGTGTATTTTCTTAAAGTAGGAGATAAAAGCACTAAATTTTTCTATACCATGACTAGTGTTCAAAGCAAAAGAAATTACGTTCACCGTAAATGGTAATAATGCATCACTTACTAAACAAGGGGCTATAAAAAGAGAAATGAGAAACCATTTCTTCAGTTTATTCTCTTCTGATCAGTGGAAAAAACATGTTTTAAATGGTTTTATTATTAACACTTTTGAGTTTTGAAGAAGCATCAAAACTTGAAGATACTTTATCTCTTGAAGAAATTAAAGTTGCAAAATGGTTGTGAGAAGGTGAAAAGGCTCTGTGATTAGATGGCTTTACCATGCTTTTTATACAGAGGGCGTCGGACATCATCAAAATGGATATTCTCAGATTATTTACAAGATTTCATAATATAGGATTTTCTTTTACTTTGATCATAAAAATTCAAAGAGTAGCAAATTTAAATGGATTGCAATGGAGCTGGGAGGTGTACAAAGCTGGGTTTCAAAAGGCAGAACTGAAGGAAGAAACTAAAGAAGAAAGTAAGGAGATTGGTTATGGTGTCGCTTAGGCTGAGTTAATAAATGGAATGGCGTCGTTTAGATCCTCAATTAATTATATTGTTTGGATAACAAACTTGCTTAGTACCTTCAATTTGTAATTGATCCAATGATTGGAAAGTTGTTTTCCTCAGTTATAAGATTTGAAGTCATGCTGTTTGTACTCCATTCTACATTCGATTAATTGGGTTGGTTCAATTGCTTTCGTGTGACTCTGATATTCCATAGCATGGATTTAGACCTATTAGTTTAGTGCCATGTGTTTATAAAATACATGGATATTAGCTAGCAGACATTAAAAGGTTATTGGTAGTCTGATTAATGAAAATCTCAAACCTTATCCATCAAGGTAGAAACAAATACTTGATAGCATTCTAAATACAATTGAGGTGGTTGATTCCTTCAAGAAGAGAAGTAGAAAAAGAAGTTTTTTGATGAAGAGTGATTTTAAAAAAGAATTTGATTCAGTTTATTGGGGATATTTTCTTGATTTAAAAGAAAAAATTTTCTCTCCACCAAAATGAGAAGTTAGGTCTTGAATGTTCGAAATCAATCAAAGTGGCTATATTGGTTAACTAAAGTCTAACTTAATTTCTTCAAATGCATGAAGGGTTTTAGGCAGGAAGATCCTTCATCTCCATTTTTGTTTAATATTGAAGCAAAAGAATTAAGTAAATTGATGTCCAATGAAAATGACATTGGTCTAATCAAAAGAATATCAGTAAATCCCAATGAAACTGAG
This sequence comes from Vitellaria paradoxa, assembly GCA_019916065.1. Lineage (NCBI taxonomy): Eukaryota > Viridiplantae > Streptophyta > Magnoliopsida > Ericales > Sapotaceae > Vitellaria > Vitellaria paradoxa. Next base: position 23,240,677 of record CM034236.1, read on the forward strand.
ATATCTGTCCTTCAATTTGTGGATGATACTTTAGTGTTGCAAAGTCATGTTATATGAATATCACTAAACTATTTAGATGTTTTGAATTGGTATCTGGGTCTTAAAGTGAATTACTATATGAGGTTAATTAACAATACTGGGGTGAAAAAAACACTCAATTACTAATTTTACTGTGGAAGTGAACTATAAGGTTGAAACTCTCCCCATTAACATAGCTTGGGGTGCCTCTGGGTGACAATTTTAAAAAGAAGAGATCATGGAACTCTGTCATTGAGAAAATAAGGAGAAGACTTGCTTCTTGGAAGGATAGACAACTATGCATTGCTAGAAGCCATACTTTCTAGTTGACCTCTTTATTTTATGTTATATTCAATATCCCCAAAAGGGGTTGCAAAAAAGTAGGATGGATCCGAAGAGATTTTTTATGGTGTAATTTACACACTAAGAGATCATTCACAATGTATACTGGGATTAGGTAATCAGGTCAATATTTTTTTTTTTTTTTGGGTGTCTTGGAGTTGGTTCCCTGCTTAAGAAAAATACTACACTTTTGTTCAAATGGTAAGGGATATTTGCTAATGAGAAGGGTGGCTAATTAGAGAGAAATCTTATGCTTTAAACATATTGAAAATGAAAGTTGGCTTCCCAATGGTCCTGGGAGGAAAAGCTCAACTATTTGGAATGCAATTATGAAACCTTGTAATCATAACTCTTGTCTTCTGTCAACTCATTAAAGAAAATGGATGTTTTTTTATTGGCAAAGGAAATAGGATTTATTTTTGGATGGACAATTGATTTAGATACACCTCCTTAAGAGATGAATTCCTAAGATTATTCATTGTATCCTCTAGAAGGAATTCAATAATTGGACAGGCAAGAGTTGCATTGGAATTTTCAGTGGTGGAAGCTATTAAGATCCTATAAGTTACGCACAGCGACTGAACTATTAAAGTTCCTTAAAAGTACTATCACTTCCCCCACCAAAGAGTATCAACTAATATGGAAAGCAAGTGTCTATGGAGAATACACTCCTAAATCATGTTGCATTAGTTTAGATACAAGAAAAAGAGTTCATATACTAAATGAAGTAAGTAAAATTTGGAATGACATGAAAAATAAATAAAAAACACTCATTTTGGAGGATAGGAATTTTCCAGTACATCAACTCCTATGCCCAGGGATGAAGCTAGTATAGGGCAAAGAGTTGCTGTGGCCCCCTAACTTTAATATAAACCTATACGTACATAATATATTTTCTTACAAAATATGAAAAGTCTCTTTCTTTAAGAATGAACCCCTAGCAAATGAAAAGTCTCAATCAACTTAACTTTTGTTTTGAGACTCACATAAAAAGAAAAAAAAGAAAAAGGTAATAAATTATTTTAGTAATAAATTCCTTTTCCATTTTTTTTTTCAATAGAAACACCAAATCCCCCCTCTCTATCTCGTTAATTTTTTTTAACAATGGCCCTTTTAATTTTGACAAATGAAAAGTCGCCAGCTAACTTGATTTTTTTATAATGGGATCCACATAAAAAAAGATAAAAATAATAAATTATTTTTCATTCTTTTTGATTAAAACCCACAAATATCTCTATCTAACCTCCATATTTATACTCTTTCTAATTATTAGTCATCACATTTTCTATATCTTTCCATCAATTTTTTTTAATATAACAAGGACTATAGATATAATTTGATCTTTGGAAAAATTTGCATTTATGATTCTTTTTCTATTGAAATTTCTAGCTTTATATAGGTATCAATTTTTTAGATTATAGTTATTTAATTTTTGATTGAAAATTTTTGGCCTCCCATCTTGAAATCTTAGCTTCGTCCCAGCCTATGCCCTTTATATAATAACAGCACTAAAAACTCAAATCATTTGCGATTAATCAATAAGTTTTCTTAGAATGTTTGGAGTAGTGTTAGCTGATGGTGGGGTATTGATTGCTGCTTATTACCAGGTAATATTCTAGATTTTTTTTAATATATATGGGATCAATTGGCAAATGGTAAAATTCAAAAAAGAGATTGGTATATGTATTTCTATGTTGCTCTTTGAAGTATGTAGAAAGGAAGAAATAGTCTATCTTTAATAATAATCAATCTTTTATGATGCAGCGGCATGGTGGTTGGGGAGATATTATCCTCAAGTACGACAAGTTACTATTGAATCCTCAAGAATGCAGTCTTAAATCCATAAGAACCAAACATGAACAAGAACACATGTCTTTTAATTAAGCAAAAGTATTTTGAATAATTGAATTAATGAAAAGTATTTGCCAAAGGTCCTATTTATAAAGAAAATAATCTAACCCTAATTAAAATAGGCTTCCTAAATGTTTTCCTTATTAAATTTTGAAATGAATCTTATCCTAATTCCTAATGGTTACAAAATAGCTTTTAGCTTAAAATAAAAGATCCTATACTAACCCTAAGTAAACTAAGAATATAAACTAATCCAAAATAAAAAAAGAAATTATATATTCATCCAACTCCTGCACCAATCCTAAATAAACTAAGAATATAAAATAATCCTAAATAAACCACGAATTTTTGTACTTATTTCATCTTGGGGGTACATAGATGTATTATAATTTTAGAAGGCAAATCTATTGGTCTAGGATGAAGAAAGATATGACAAAGTTTATTAGCAGGTGCTTAACTTATCAACAAGTTAAGGCAGAACATCAGAGATCAGCAAAATTATTGTAATCATTGCCAATATCAAAACAAAAGTGGAAGAATATCACGATGAATTTTGTATCAAATTTGCTAAAGACTAGAAATGGTTATGATGCTATTTGGGTGGTTGTAGATTGTGTGACGAAGTTGGCTCATTTCTTGCCGATTCAGGTGATGGATTCCATGGATGCATTAGTTAGGTTGTCTATTAGTGAGATTTTGGGACTTCACAGGACTTTTTTGTCTATTGTCTCAGATGGGGATCCTCATTTTGTCTCTAGATTCTAACAGAGGTTTCAGTTGGTCATGGGAATTTAGTTATGCTTTAGTACTACTTATCATCTCTAATCTGATGGGCAGTTTAAGCACACGACTCAAATTTTGAAGGATATGCTTTGGGATTGTGTGATAGAATTCAAATGTAGTTGGGAGGAGCTTGTTTATAATAACAGTTATCAGTCAAGTATAGATATGACATCTTTTGAGGCATTGCATGGTAGGCCATATAGGTCACCTATTTATTGAACTAAGGTTGGAGAGACAGTATTGGTTAGGCTAGAGTTAGTGAATGAGACATACAAAAAAGTTAGAACTATTTGACAGAGATTGAAGACAGCACAGGATTACCAGAAGAGTTACGTAGACCAAAGGCATAGGCATTCGGAGTTTCAGGTGGAGGACCATGTGTATTGAAGGTCTCAACATAGACGGGACAAATTCAATTTGGTCAGCAAGAGAAGTTGTCACCTAGATATATTATACCGTTCGAGATTTTGGCTAGGATTGGAGAGGTTGTTTACCTTTCGACATTGCCACCACAACTGTTAGGTGTCCATGAGGTGTTTCATGTGTTTATGCTTCGTAAGTATATTTTGGATCCTTCACATATGATGGATTAGACTGAGTTAGAGGTGGATTTGGATGTGTCTTATAAGGTTAGACCTATTTACATTTTAGATTCTTAGGATCAAGTGCTTCATTGGAAGATGATTCCTTTAGTAAGGGTGTTGTGAAAACATCATGGTATTGAGGAGTCTACTTGGGAGGATGAGTCTAAGGAATAATTGCGGTATCCTCAATTGTTTTCTTGATGTTATTTCGTATTTCTTACCATAAATTTCGAGAAAGAAATTTTTACAAGGGGGAAGAATGTAAAGACTAGTGTTCAGAGATATAATATTTTATTCCTAATAGATATGGTTATGATTTAATGATATGATGATGTGTTTTATGTGATGCATGAGTTGATTTCATTGCTCGATTCCTAGGTTGAGTTCCAATTTTGTATAACACTTGAAAAATTTTTGTCTAAGCGGATGGTTCATGCTCACTAACCAAGTGGTCCAAGCCCACAGGATGGTCCCGTTGCATGCACCTCTTCCCCCAAGTGCCCAAGTTGTCATATCAGCAAATAGCAAGACTATTTTTTTGGTTTTTTAGTCAAGCTTAGTTTTTTTCCACCTATGCCTAGAAGCCTAAAGCCTTGCATTTGTCGCCTACCATCATTCCTCTACTCTGCCTTTTCTTTTCCTTATATCTTAAGCTTTCAATTGATATATATACATAAATGTATATTGTGTATATATTTTTGGGTAAGAGCAGTTAAACGAGAGACGAAGCCATCTTTGGTAAGTAAGTTATACTTGGAATTTTTCAATTTCTCTTACCAATCATCAGTTAGATTAGTCTTAAATGTGTTGGAATTGTTGGCTTGGTGTTAGAAGCTATTGGTTGATCATTATTGGTTTTTCAACTTTTCTAAGTTTTTAAGCATTAACATTAATCATTTTTTCCCTTCTTCGGGTAACTGAGGTAGGGATTTAATACACATTTCTTGTTTATATGTTATATTTGAGACTTAGGTGAGGATAATTTTATGTTGTGGTGGATTGAAAGCACATGTTAGCAATAGTTATACAATATATATATGTTTGATTGAGAAAGATGATGAATAGTGTATTTTAGTTTTACTAAATATGTGATGAAATATTAAATTGATTAAAAGGTTATGATTATGTGTTGCTAAGGATTGATAATGGAAGAACCATTGGAAAGAAATCAATTTTCAGATGAGGTTTTTAACTTAAAACAAGAAAATTGAATTCAAGTATGAATTACCAAGAAACAGAGCGATGTTATGGCACAGGAGTTACCCCAGGCACGCAGCTTGTACCTGGTCTTCCTTGGGTGCACAGATTGAGGACCGCAAGTGCCTAGATATAGTTTTTCACCCTTGGGTAGACACATTCTTTTACATGGCCGCTCAACCTAGATTTTTCAAGATTTTACTGTTTTGAAACCATTTTTGAAGGAAATTGAATTTTAATGTTCAATATACCATATTATTAAACTAATTTCCAAAGATATGGTTTTTAATAACAAGCTTTATGGTGATAAATTGACAATGCACCAATATGCATTAAATGAGCGATTTCTTGGACCAAAATTGGATGTTTATGACACGTGTGATATCATTGATGAGGATAATATTGATGTCACTGATATTGATAATATTATGTGGAAAAAATAACTAAACAAGGTTATGAATTATTATTTTGGGGGTTATCAGATAAAGATAAATAGGAGGATATATGATTACAATTGAGTTAAGAGTCCCTAAATTCGTGCAGAGTTTGGTTATCATGTTAGTAGGTTAGCAGTCTATAATACGACGCTGATATTAATTGATCATGGGCCTTGGATATTGATCCATAAACAACGATGCTGACATGGTTAATCATGACCTTTAAGCCAAGATTCATAAATGACAATGATTTAGTCCATCGTTTCCATTAGGTGTTAATGCCCATAAAAGGTGATGATAGTTTGGGTTGTGCTTGCTGATCATGTGTCAATCTTGTAGAGTATCTATCCCATGTGTGTTATGTTGATGAAATAATAGTTAATAGATAATTAAAAAGTAATGAGAAGATGATTATGATGATGGTGTTGATAAATGATGAGGTATTAGGTATTGATGCTATGATATAATGATATTATGATGATTGTCATTTATTGTTGATATTTGTTACACGGTAGAATCATGCTAGGGCATGTATTGCATATTATACATTTTCATATATGCATCATAGGTACACGTGGATTAGTGCTCACATTCCTACAGATTGTGTTACAGGCGCAGAGGCCAATGTTTAGGTGGGCCCCATCTTGTTTTAGATATTTTAGATTATTGTTATTTTTTTCTCTAAGGAGATGGCATACATTGTATTGGATGTTGTACCTTAGAAATGTATTATTTTGTACTTAGTATTTATTATGATATTTAGTATGGTTGTAAAGGCTGGTGTGCTTGGATATTATTTTGGTTATATTAAAGAGTACTATTGTCCAGTGATGTTTGATACTTTTTTTATTATTATTTATTATTTTAAAGTTTGCTTCAGGGTGACTGTATAGCTCTAATTGGGTTAGTGATTGGTTTATGTTAATTACATGTAATTATTTAGTTCATTTCTTTAGCTATGAATCCAGCGCATAATAGTAAAACATCAAAGCACAAAGTGCCCACAAGCTTTCAAAATCGGGTTCTAAAGAACCAAGACATTAGCCATTAAAATGGGGATAACTAGAATTTAAGGAAAATAGTTTTTGGTTGTACAAGACATTGAATCACAAATTCGATTAGTGATTGAAAAACATAAGATTGCCCAATTTAATTTTTCAAAATAATTAAGAAGAATTCATTCAAATGGAAAAACATCAAATTCTAAATTCACTAACTATGGACTTATAATCATAACATTGCCTAATTAATTTCTAGGGTTATTAGACAAAAACCCCAAATTTCCATACTAAAATTAGGTTGATTTCAGAAAAATTAGGAAAAATATTGGAAAATGAAGGGACTTTAAGTCTTCGTGATCCCCATACAAATTCAAAAATCATGAAAAGCTAGAAATGAAGAGGAAGCCTTGAAGCCTCTTTTTCTCTCTTAAAAGTCTAAAAATAGTGCAAATATCCTGACCAATGAGGCCTAAAATGGGTTTATATGCCAAAAAAATGTGAGTAACCCCTTAGTAGGAAAGGGTTACTCACACAGGAAATAGATTGATGACGATAAGATATTTTTCACAATGGTTTAACATACTTCTACAAGGGTGATGTTGGCCTTGGTAGCATATTTTGACTTGGAGTTAGAATAGATGGATGTAAAGACAGTGTTTCTTCATGGTGATATTGTAGAGCATTTTATATGGAGTAGCCAGAAGGGTTTTCACAACTCGAGAATGAGCAGCTAATCTACAAGCTGAAGATGTCACTTTATGGTTTAAAGCAATCTACATGATAGTGGTGCAAGAAGTTCAACTCATTTGTGATCAAAATAGGCTATAAGTGATGTAAGTATAATTGTCGTATTTATATAAAATGCATTAATGATGATTCTTTTATATATCTCCTATTATATGTGCATGATATGTTAAATTCTACTAAGAATATCCTTGTGGTCAACAAATTAAAGGCTTTGTTGTGCAAAGAATTTAAAATGAAAGATTTAGAGTGGCCAAGAAGATTATTGGAATAGAGATTTGTAGGGACAGAGGCTCAGGGAGACTGTAGTTACTCAGGAAGTATATGTGGAGAAGGTGTTAAAGAGGCTTAGCATTGATAATGCAAAACCGGTGAGCACACCTTTGGGGGGTCACTTTAGGTTGTTCATACGTTAGTGCCTGAAGTCCAAAGATATGATCAGGGAAATGGATTCTGTTCCATACACCAGTGAAGTTAGGTGTCTCATGTATGTGATGGTTTTTACTACACTAGATTGGCACATGCAGTTAGTATGGTGAACTAGTTTATGGGTAATCTTGAGAGGGAGTATTGGGGTGTTGTCAAGTCGATATTCAGATACTTACAGGGTACCACAGTGTATGGCATCATATTTGTTAGACAGCGAGATGAGTCTTCAATTGTAGGGTTTGTGGAGATCAACTACTAGGTATGTCTTCATTCTGGGACGTCGGTCAATTTTTTGGAGGTCCATGATTAACTCTTCTATTACTCTTTCTATGACTGAAGCAGAATATATGGCAATGGCCAAGTGTTGCTAGCCGGATTGCCTTATAGTATTTGGAAAGGAAAGATTATGGCAAGTTTTGATTTGTTTATAAGTTTTGGCCATTTCCATTTTAGAAGATTTTTATTCTTTATTTATGTTAGGATTAATTTTCTTTATTCAGTTTCCTATTTTGAAGATCTCTATTTTAAGTTTTACATGACTTTGTTTTCAATTTAATTATAATTCATAGACGAAAATGGACCTTGATTTATGAGACTTGAAGTATTAATATAATTTTCGTTAGAGAATTGTTCTTTGCAACAAATGTATGTTTTATTTTCTGAGTATTCTTAGACTCAATGGAAAAACCAAAGTCCATCTGCTCAACCTTTTGGATTTGTTAGCTTCCACTCCTACATCATTAGTATCAGAGTTCATAGCACCATGAAACACTGAAAAGAGTCGTGATAATGATTTACGAGCTATCGTTGTTTGAGTAGGTTCTTGAATACAATGAAGTCGCATAGGAGATGTGATGGGAGGAGCGTTTCCATTGGTTGGAAGATATTGTTTGGTCCTTGGCCTAGCAGTTTTTTGCTTTTGCTATCGGAGATCAATCTTAACTTCACAACCTATCCCTAAATAAATCTTCAAATAGCGATGAGTATTCAGAAATGAAATATGAATATTCAGATGAAGAACTTCCTGAAAAGGAATTTCCATTCACATCAACAATGATTCCTGATTTGATTATTGATTAGAATAAACAACCAATTTTCAACAAAGAACCTCTTATGATTGACGCTTTAAAAGATAATGTTGAAGTTTTTGAACCTCAAGAAGATTTGAATTTCACTTCCAATGTATGATAAGTGTAATGATGATATATTGCCAATTTCTATTTCTACGGATTTAGATAATGGGTCACATAAAAAGATATTTCATGGTGAAAGTCAATTTAAGAATGAAGAGTTGCAAAGGAAGATTTTATTAGTCGAAGAAAAACCTTTTGAAATTAAAAGTGCTCATTGAAAACAATCAATCATGATACTTTCTTATTACAACGATCCATTCGTAAATAGATTTTGTAAAGATTCATCAATTATGCAATTAAGGAAGTTTTTGAAGGTTTTGGTCACTATTTTGGTGAGAAATTATTTTCCTTTGTGATTTAAGAATATCACCATGCTAAAAAGTCAATGGAGTATGCAAATTTGAATTTGCCCTCAAATTCTTTCCAATATGGGGAGAATGATACAGACTGGATTGCCCTATAGTATTTGGAAAAAGAAGATTATGGCAAGTTTTAATTTGGCTATAGCATTTAGCCTTTTTGATTTTTGGAAGATTTTTATTCTATAATTCTATTAGGATTAATTTTCTTTCTTCGGTTTCCTGTTTTGAAGATTTCTATTCCTAGTTTCACTAGTCTTTGTTTTTTATTTGAAGTGTTGCATTCATGAAGAAAGACGGACTTTGATTTATGAAACTTGAAGTATTAACATAATTTCATTAGAGAATTGTTATCTACGAGATATTTGTGTGATATTTTCTAGGTATTTTTAGACTTAATAGAAAAATCACAATCCATTTGCTCAACCTTTTGTATTCAACAACTTCCAATTAGGCATTATGGGATGCTAAGCTTGTCGAGGAGTTAGGTTTTTACAGTAAAGTGGAGTTGATTTTCACTGTGACAGTCAGAGAGTGCAATTCATTTGGCCAAGACCAAGTGTATTATGCTAGAACCAATAACGTAGATGTGAGGTTTCATAAGATTTGAGAATTGGTATCTTCAGGAGAACTTGTGCTAGAAAAAATTCACACTTCTGACAATGCTATTGACATGTAGACAAAACTTCTTACTACAGATAAGTTAAAGCATTACTTGACTTAATTCATACCTCCAGTTTCTAGATTAGAGACAACCCCAACCTGTGGTGTTCAAGGTCAAATCATTAGTGTTAAGTTTCTTAATGGGTGACTATTAGCTAAGATGGAGATTATTAGAGTTGTGACTCATTTTAACTCATGAGAACACATAGAAGGTTGGGGAGTATGGGTTGGAGTTTATCCTCACAGTAGAGTACAACTAGAATGACAGTTCACTAACAAGGTCAACGGGAGCCGCTGGGAGTCACAGGGAGTCACTAGCAAAAGTTGGGAGGTGTACAAGTGAAAAAAAAGCTCGTTGCGTGCTTGCCGGATGGTTGCTAGATGCTTGCTGGGAAAAACAGAGAGCACAACATTGTTGCAAGGTGCTCATTGGGAAGTCTACTAGCAGGGTAATGGCTTCGCTGGAAAAAGTAAAGGTTTTTGTATCAAGACAAGTTATCTCGCTTGGAACCTCATCCCAACGAGCGACATATCTAGTTTTATTTCAGGCAAGTTTTTGAGTCTAGTTTTGACCAAATTTCTTGTTCCTATATATTTAAGATGAATTGCATATCAGCACTAAGTTTGGTTTAGGGTTTTCAAATGGTAGAGTTGAGAGAAAAGTTATGAACAAAGTGATAAGAGTTACCTAAGGATTTATTAAGGATCTCTCATCTCTCTCTGTAATTCCTTACTCCATTACTAGAGGTTACATAGTGAAATCTCAGATTGTACTCTACCCATAAGTATAAGCAAATTATCGAACTACATAAATCTTGTGAATGTTTCTTTGCTCTGTGTTATTTCATATGATTATTTGTCTATTTGTCATTATTTACTAATGTGTTGCATGAAAGTAATCTAGTATTTCGTACAACAATTCCTTTGTCTTAACTGGGTTCTATCCAGTTTGGGCTTCAATGGAGGACTTCCTTGACATTGTATTTTTTTTTTGTTTCATTTATCCCACATTTATCTTACATTTCAGAGAGAGGATAAAAAAATAAAAAATAAAAAGAGTGACTTTTATTGCAATGGAATTCAGTCGCAAGGAAATGTAGTTGTTGCTTGCAACAAGTCAATAATAGAATCGTGAACGCAAGTTCTCATACTTTTCCTTGTTGGTTAATTGAAAATCATCTGTTGAAGCTGTTGATTTTCTTAGATAACCGACAATTATTCCCGAAAACAGTATCCTCCCAACGCAAACTCCTTGAGAAGATTTGCATTGAACTTTTTTTTTTTTTTTTTTTTTCGAGAGAGGAATTAAGACGTGTGTGGTTGGATTTCCGTCTTTTGGACTATGTATATCCACGTGGTCAAGTGTGGCAACCAAGACCCAAATGGACTTTTCCGGATACAGAAACTTCCAATGGAAGGACCCATGCAAATAAAAGTATATATAAAATCCAAACCAATCTTTTCTTTAATCAACATTTTATCACACTAGCAATTTGATTGAACAACATATATAAAGAAGCAGAGGTAGAAGAGTGAAAAAAAAAAAAAAAAAGGGAAAAAAGATAAAGAAAGGAAAAAAAAAAAATTAAGCATGGGTAGTTTGGTAGTGATCCGGATCATCTTTCTGCTGTGGCTGATAAAATTAGTCCAAGCATATCTTCCTACGGCGAGAAACAGTTGTCAAGATTTCTACGGAAGTGTTATGATCCAATACCCATTTGGCATCGGAGCCACTTGTTACATCAACAGATGGTTCGAAGTAGAATGCCGGGAGAGCAACAGCAGCAGCGGCCTACAGCTCCAAAAACCTTTCTTGAAGATGATGAATCTCGAGGTTCTTACAATCACACCAGAGACAAGCACACTCCAAGTCCAAAATCCAGTAGTGTCTATGAATTGTACTGGTAATCATTCATCATCAGGCTTGGACTTGAGAGGAAGTCCCTTCTTCTTCTCAGAAACATCGAATAGGATTGTGTCGTCCAGTGGCTGCAATGAAATGACGACTTTGAGGGACGAAAACGACTACAGGATCAGCAGGTGCATTCCTAGCTTTTCTGATTATGATGACAGTTTTTCTAGCTTGTGCCATCCCATGTGTTGCTGCTGGATGTCAATTCCGCAGGACCTTCGGTGGTTTAGGCCGGCTGTAGAAAGCTAAATATGGATTCATCCGAACAATCTGCAGCTGCTGCCTCTTCGAACCAATCATGTAGATATGCTTTATTGGGTAAGGATAGTTATATGGCATATGAACTAACAACTTTAGTTCAACGGGTTGGGTTTGGGGAACCAGCACAAGAAGTAGTCCCTGTAGTTCTTGAATGGGGCTTGGATAAGGAAACAGCCACTTCAATCCAAGTTGCCTACACCACCGGTAATGTGACCGGTGTCTCTTGTGTCTTTGTGCCTCGTTTCGTTAACGGCACCCTTTACACTAATGCCAGCTTTCAGTGCTCTTGCGATCGAGGCTTTCACGGAAATCCTTATCGTCTCCCCGGATGCCGAGGTCAGTTCTTTCTCCATACTATCTATTACTCGGAAAAAGAAGGTTACTTCTCTTAGAAAAAAAGGGAGTCAATTTGTGGCTAAACTTATTGGTACTATGTCCTCTACTTATTATTAAAATGATGTTTATAATATATATATATATAAAAAGAATAGTCAAATGCACAAATTTTAGTGGACGTACAATTCTTTCCATCTATAAGATTGGTCAACTACGAAAGAAAAAGAATAATAAATTACGTTTAATTAAAAATAAGAGAGAAATAATATTAATATTATCTTTAAAAAGAGATAAAATTATTTGTGAATATTAAACCGATAAATATATTTTTCACAATTCAATAGATCAACTAATCTTTTTAGTAGCATTTAAAATTTATTAAGGATAGTACATTACTAAAAAAATATAGTTACTATTAAATTTAATTATTCATAATATTTATTATATTATATGTTAAGTTTTTTTATATTATACACAAAAATATTCAATATTATAATAGGAAAATGTACTTTATTTCACAAAAAATACTTAGCTTAAATTCTTGCAAACTCTTTTTATATTAAAAATTTTTGAGTTAACTTTAATTTTTTAATAAAGTCAAATTATCATAATTTTGAGTTAATTTAAAATTTTAGTAAAATTAAAATACTAAAAGTATTTTAGTACTGTCACATCCAAAATTAAGAGAGCCATTTGCTGCTCTTGCCTCATTATGGCTCTGCCTATAGGTGCAAATTGAATACAAAAGGATCAAAATTACTTAATGTCATTCCAGGATCACCCTTTGATCTTGTGGATAAAATAATGCGTTAGGTCATTTTTGTACATTTTGAAGGGAAATTAAAAGTTGTTGTCAATACCTATTAGAACGAGATTAAATTAATGACTCATTCTAATGATTTTAATATGACATGATGGAATTTTGAACTGATAAAGTCCATTAGAAGAGGGTTAAATAATCTGTTCTAATAGTCTCTGCATAATATGTTAAAATTTTGAAAAAAAAATTATAAAACATAAAAAGTACACATAAAAAACTCAAAAATTTGTAAAAATTTATTACTTTTTGGAATACTTTGTCTCCCAAAAACACCCCAAGTGTTTGATAGTAAACCCGAGATTATAAGTTCATTTGTGATTGAGAATTTTTTTTCCATTTTACATTTTTTTATTAAATTTTAATTTTTGCTTTATTTGATACTTTTTGGCATGTTATTTATATTCATTAAAACAATTATAAAATATTTGAAATAATTCAACTACAAATTAAAAATTTAATTATAAAAAAATTATATGTACATGAATTTTTTTATTTAGAAATTTTTTCATTTTTCTAATAAATATGAATAACATGCCTAGCTATATAAAAATATCAAATAAAAAATCAAATTTTAATGAAAAAACAAACAAAATGAACTAAAAAGACAAAAAAATAATCCTTCAGGTCTAGTTAAACTAGGAACAAGTTCAGAGGAAGCACCAAGGCGTGAATTTTTTCCCACAGAAATGTGAGACTCTATAGGACCACCCATCTTTTGCATAGGCCGGTGGACGGGCAATCGTGAAGCAACTCAGATGCGTAGGGGTGCCATATTGTCATGTTGTGCAGGTGTCATTTTTTTATACAGATAAAAAAATGTTGACCTAAAATTTATAATCTCTTATTCTTTTCGACCCCACCAAAGAAATTATCTTCCTACCTTTTGCAACTTGTGTCCATGATAGCGTTTGAGGAGTGTTTGGTTGAAAAAATAAAGTACAATAAAAGTATAAAAATTTAATATAAAAATGATATGTAGTAAAATTTGATTGGAAAAAATTAATTAATTTTGATAAATTTTAATGAATTTTAATTTTTTTAAGTATACTAAATAAAGCTTAAATTAATATTTTTATAATTTAATACATATATTTCTAGATCCATCCATGTGTGACCCATACACATTGTTTATCTACCTATTTATATTTAGATCTACATCATTCCTTTTTCCTTCACCCATTTCATATGCACGCCCCACACAACATGCTTATATCCACCCAAATGAAACAAAACAAAACAAATGCACAAACTCCTACCTCACGTGCAAGCATTTGAGGATGAGGAAAAAAAAAAAAAATTCAACAACAGCTCCACTGAAGAAGCAAAATCACAAGGATCACCACCAGCACCCACTCTCACTCTTACCCTCAGATCTCTCTTTCTTTCTCCTCTCTTCCTTTATTTCCATCTGTCCCTGAGCTCTCTCCCTTCTCTCTTCTCTTCTCTGCTTTCTCCTCTTTCTCTTTTCTTTTTTATTTTCTCTCATCTCTTCTCTCTTCTCTTCTTTCGGCTAGAACCATCTAGAGACACCCATGCAGACAAACACGTACACGGATGCATGAGGGGTACAGGGCTAGCTATTGGGTGTAGGGGTAGGCTAGGTTTGAGGGAGGGGATGGGTAAAGTAACCTAAAACCGAAAAAGAAGTAAAAGAATGTTGTCATTTGCAAACCCAGGATGGTTCGTCTGGACCCCAATTTGGACAGAATTCTAACACTTAGAAAAATTTTTGGAGTTTAAGGGTTATACTCAACTATAATTAAATTTTAAACCATTCTTGATCAAAACTAACCCTATTCCTAACCTAAACTAAACTAAAAATCACAGTTCAAATGACATAAAATCATAAATTATGATATAAAATATAAATATGAAAATCTAGAATATTACAACTATTACAACACTTTTTGGTCTTTTTAACACATTTGTTTTTTTCTATTTGAATTCTTTTTTATGTTTGGATTCTTTTTTATCACATAATAAGAATTTAATACCAGAAAAAGAAAAAAAAGTCACGTTACTTTGAATGAAAACATAAACTTATATGCACTTTAATTATAAAATTCTAATTGATACATCATTTTGACAATTTTTTATTGTAAATTAATTTTCTTGAGAAAATATTAATTATTTCTCAAACGAAAAGTAAAGGAAAAAGTGAGAAAGGTAAAATAAATTGAAAAATAAAATTTTATTTAATTTTTTCAATTGTATTAGAAAAATGAGAAAAATAAATAGATATTTATCAAACAAAATTATTTTTTGCTTGATTATGTATAAAATACAATAATAACTAGTAACTTTTTTCCATTCCTTTTTTCTTTTTTCTCCACAAATCCAATTCCAAGCAAAAACTCCCTACGTAATATTTCACGACAAATATATTGCATTACAGCATTTAAAGGTGTTAATTAACTAGAAGTTAAAAATTTCAATTCTATTTTTAAAAAACTTTAATTCTTTTTTTAAATACAAATTGTAAAAGTTTATAAAAGATTTACAAATTGGAGAATAGCATCAAAGTTTGATGGACAAAATGATAGCTTACCCTTGTGTGTAATACATTTATAAGTATACATATCTTTATTATATTTTATAGTGTTTAACTTTGTTTTTTTAATACCAAGTAAAAATAGTCCTAGTTACCGTGTTCGAAAACTATTCATAGGATCTGACCTTTTAAGAAGCTTCAGCCGCATAATTAATACAATTTTTTTATTTTAAAATGTGAACAAAATAATTAAACAAATAAAATTTACATTATAGGCTTCAGGAATCTGTTTTTATTTTTCGCAAGTTTCAAAAATATAAGTTTAGTTCTAGTACTGGGGCAACAAAATTTGGAAGTCTGAAAATTCCCCTCGTTTAATCCATTGGTCGCAATGTACGTACGTAGCTCTTTATGCTGCGACTACTTCCCCCTCCCCGCCCCCCTTTCCTTAATTTGCAAGTTTGATATATTTGTTAGATGATCACTATCAACATCTCTCTTGGAGTGCTTTATGTTTTAGAAGCAAAAAAATAAAAGAATTTATTGAATTAAAAAAAGAAAAAAACAAAATTAATTTGTCGAAATTATACACATGACTCAATAGCAGCAACAGGCATATAGCTGTTATTTAGTTTCTCAAAAAAAAATAAATAAAAGTTAGTGTAAAAATAATACGTGAAAATTTTGATTGAAAAAATTAAAATAAGTTGGTAACAATTAAAATTTTTTGGATGTTTTATTGAGAATTCAAATATCCCCATATTGTGCATGCAATAGTATTTGTTACATGTTTTTGATAGATTGTGTTTGTAATTTTGTGTCATATCAGAAATTTGTTATGGGAAGAATTGTGGAACAGATTATCAAACCAACAAATCTAAAGTGCGTGCAATTGTTATTGGT
Organism: Vitellaria paradoxa; assembly: GCA_019916065.1. Taxonomy (NCBI): domain Eukaryota; kingdom Viridiplantae; phylum Streptophyta; class Magnoliopsida; order Ericales; family Sapotaceae; genus Vitellaria; species Vitellaria paradoxa. The sequence continues at coordinate 23,256,941 of CM034236.1, forward strand.
ACGTTCAATTTTCCTTAACTTTTTACTTAACTGGATAGCAAAATAATTAGGTAGCCAAAACCTTAAATTGAAAATTCTTCAATTTCATCTTTTTAATTTAAGTTATTCCCAAAAAAAAAAAAAAAAAAAAAAAAAAAACCCGATCTTAATTTCTATATATAACTTTTGGCTAATATTTAGGCAAATTTTATTTTGGACCTCTAAGTTTTATTAAATTTCATTTCAGATTTTGAAGATATTAACAATGAGGCATAGGGGTAATAATGAAGATATTAACAATGAGGCATAGGGGTATAATAGTTATTAAAAAGGAATTAAAGCTAATCAAAAGCACAGACCGATCGTAATTGTTATTAAAAAAAATAAACAAGTCATATAGTGAAATTCTTGATAAATTTCAGAAGTAAAAAGTGAAATTTATTCCCCTATTTATAAATTTTATAATTAGATCTTAAATTATCATTTTAAAATATACGTCTCTACTTTTGTTTAATTTTTCGTCAAAAGAAAATATGATTTTTTAGGAAAAACTAAGGTAGCTATACCTCGTATGAAAAAAATAAAAATTTTACAAAACGTAAGGGTTGTGCTAGGATTTGCAACCACATGATGTCCGTTGTATTTTCCTAAGTAAAGAAATGCAAGTTCCCGATCTTGCCATAATGAAATTAGGACTAGTGTCCAAAGTTGTATTCTTTAGTATTCTTATTTTCGGCCATTGATTTAAAGTCGGATTCGCCAGCTAACATTCTTAGCAAGGACATGTTAGAAAACTCTGAAAAATTAGTTTTGTTTTGAGTAATACGATTTCAAAATGTATGTGAGACATGTTTTTTTGTTACTCCTACTAGTGCAAAATCAAAGAGCGTTTAGGAATTTGATTATGAATAAGGAAGGTGTTAGACACCAAATTCGCTTAAACATATATATATTAGGAAATATAGAGTCATGTACCACTCTCTTTTGTAATTATATATCACCTCGAATCTTTAATTTATGTATGTATATGCTGGAATAATCCCACTTAATTGCAAGTACAAACGAAGCATGTATGAGTACAGTAGCCAACGTATGATCATGTTAATTATTCAATCAAACAATACATAAGAAAAATAGTTAAAAACTCATTATTTTATTGTTAAACTCTCATTGTGTTGCAAACGTATTTCCCTTGAGAATTGTGTTAGTCATAGTTCTAATTGATGGTAGAAGTGTTCATCCTCGGCAATGATGTAAGCATAGCATTCTCATATGACATTTCCTAGACTATATATATGTATGTGTGTGTGAACTAGGATCTTATTCTATCTCTAACTCGATGTGTAAAGTAGGATTGAGAGTATACCAACAATGTTGAAGAGGCTTTGATATGTTGAAAAAGATGTTTCATTAATCTACTCCAAAGTGTGTGTACATATATATATATATATATATATATATATCCAAGTTGGTGCGATAATATATAGTGTCTTAACAACATAGTGACTGCACTGAAGATTGCCCAGGTTGCCTATGTATCCTAGACATACTCCAAGAATTAGGTTGATCAGAGTTCAAATTTGTGGAATTATGTTTGAGGTGTCAATCAAGGGTGGAGGTGATTGCTTCTAAAATTTCACGTCCTAATTACCCCCAAGTGCAAGGGTGTGCAATATAGTTTTAACTCGGTGAGAATGAGATCGAATCCACAAGGAACCTACTGTTTTAATTTCTAGGTTTCAAAGATGACAACAATTTACTACCTAGTTTAAAGGTGATAGTTTCAAGGAGTTGGAGGTTTGGATAGGTTTTTAATTGCAACCAAATGTAAATTTCTAAACTAAAATTACTTTAAAGCAAATATTGAAATTCGAAATTCAAAATAGCAAGCAATGAACTAACAGATATAAAGCAACAATAAAATAAGGTCCTTGATTCAACTCTCAATTCCAGGTGGATTAATTACTTCACAAAGCAATGTGCTTTGTATCAAAACTCAATCTAAGTTTCACGTAAAGGAAAAATAGAATGGAAAATATTTTTGTGAAAGCTTATGAATTTTCCCAACTCAGTTTTATACTCACGTTTAGGATTATAAAATCGGAAGATTTTCTTTTAAGAATATTAGAGTTTAGATTTAATATATTTATTTCAAAAATATCAAATAAAAGTCAAGAACCAAAAATCCGTATCAATGATTCCAGAGAATATGATCAAAGGGTTTTTGTTTTTGAATGACTTTGAAATAAATGAAATTAAATCCAAAAACAGTAGATCGTCACGTATACGTTTTCACACGATACACGTAGACCTACGCACATCACTTTGCTTATACAAAAATAAAGACGAAGAAAAGAATAGCTTTTATTAAAATAAACATGAAGTTAAATACCGTACATTGAAGCAAATTGAAAAACAAGAATAGAAGAAACAACGCCAACCAAGACTGCAAGAATCCGCAAGAACATCCTTCAAAATTCTCCAAGAATAAAAAAGAAGAAACTTCTGAAAAAGTCTCAGTAAAGTCTTTCTGACAGCTGAAAAAGAACCCCTAAAACATCCCCAAAAAGGTCTATTTATAAAGCCCTAAAAAAAACTAAAAATTACAAAAAACGGCGCCTAAAATTCCCTAGTGGTCCAGATTGTTTGGGCGGATGGTCCGGACCACAGTGTGCTGAATTTCTTGAAATAAGCTGCAGTGGTCCAGATCGTTTAGGCGAATGGTCCAAACCATAATGTCTCGATTTCCTCAATCTTTGCTGTAGTGGTCCAGACTGTTTAGGAGATGGTCCAGACCACAGTGTCTACTCTTGCTTCCTATTTTGCTTTTCCCTCCTTGCTCTTGCTTTAGTCTAGATCGAGGCTCTTTGCGAAGGTATAGAAGGTTTGTTTGCATCGTTTTCCTTCTCTTTATCGCTGCCAATCCCCATTATTTCACATTTTTCCCTACAACAAAGAAAAGAAACCAAATAAGCGATAAAGATTAACAAAACTCAAGGATTTATTAGTTAAATGTATGTTTCTAGTACTAAGTTATGAAATTTATGATTACACTTTTCAAGTGTAATCAGGAGGTAAATAAGAAACTTCGGTGGGCTCAAGCCCAGCGCCAAAATAAAAAAAAAATTACTATGTATATTTTGGACAAAAAAAAAAAAAAATTACCCAAACTCATTCGTTAAACAGCCTAGCCTATTCCTGAACTGTTCAACCCCAGCCAACCTTCTATAGTTCTTAATTTACCAAAAGGCTGGATTCATTTTATTAAGTTTTAACTTGTAGCCTATGGCATTTTTTAAGCCTAGCTTTGTTGCCACTCGGCCACACGTGCATCCTCTACTATTACTGACCTACTAGGGTGTTAGTAACCAACCTTTGTGCAAGTCTAGGGACTTATTAGAATGGGTACATACACCCTTTATTTTAGTACTTTTAAACCGCATCCGAAAATCAAGACTCAACTAGATATCAAATATCTCAATATCACATCCATATCTTAACATCTTAAGATAAGTCTCAACTATAACAACTCATCTGTGTCATCACATGAAACACGTATACAAAATACATCCAAGGAATCACCTTATATAAGATAACCAAGTATAGCATAAATATACACCAAAAAAAAAAAAAAAAAAAAAAAAAAAAAAACAACAACAACAACAAAACCTAACCTGGGTCCTGCTATGTGCACTGGGGATGAGATTTTGTGCACACACTTCAACCTCTAAGAAGTTGTGCACATGCTAGACTATCCATAGCTCTATGTTTATGTGACATCGAATCAGGCATTATGAGCATGTGAAACAAGCTTTTGTGCGCATGCCAGGGCTTCTATACACAAGCAGGTCGGCATACTCTGCTTTGTAGGTTTTGATTCAACCCCTTCCGGTACTCATCACAAATTAATAATTCTATAACAAATTTTCTTAAACATGCTTGGAACAATTATTAATAACAATAATGCATTAATTTATCTATTGAGCAAGTATATAGCATGAATTTCATTCAAGTTTATCCCCCCCACACATCATTAATTTAAAAAAAAAATATGATTGACACCATAGCTTAATCAGGACTCCTAGTGCCACCACAGCCACACAAAAAGACACAAACACAAACCCACTCACAATACTCACCTAGGCAACAAGCTCAAACTTAAAACTTAAACTCACACACCTCTCTCTCTCTCTTTCTCCTCTGTCTCTCTTTCTCTACACCTAACTTTTTGGTTCTAAACACACACACCAATAGCCACACTTACCTTAAGGCCAAGAAGATAAAATGAGGGTGGTAGGTGAAGCCAAACTTCTTAGGAAAGCCAAACATCCCGCAGGGAAGAAGGTGATTTAGCCTAGGCATACATATATAATTGTATATGTAAATCAAAAAATGGTAGAGGGGAGCTATCAAGAAAAGATTTAGGCAAAGTCGTCTATATGCCAGGATACTCCTTGTGCACATGAGAAGAAATCTTACCTAGTCGTGTGCACGCCAATAAGACTCTCAAGTGCCTGAGACATCAGGACATTAGGTAGTGTGCACGAGGCAAGATTAGCCATTCGTTTGCTAGACCAATATCTAAAAATTATTTTAAGTGTTATGCTTGATGACCACAATTGAACGGGGTCATTGGTAGCAAAATAAACTGGTTGAGTCCAGGTCGAGTTCATAGAATGTCAGATTCAGGATTTGAATCTAATTAGCTTAGGTAATGTGACTTAGGTGACTCTTGAAATTAGGTTAATTGAACTTTATTAAGTGGTTAAGAAGAAAGCAAAAATCTAATTTTAACTTGATTTATTTTGAGTAGCTTTGGATTAATTAGAACAAATAAATTAAAGGCAAGTATTGAAATTGTGGTATTTAAAGACAAGTATCATAAGTCCATCATGAGCATCTACTTCTATAAAATCAACTGTGGGGAGTGAGCACTAAACCCCGTATGCTCAAAACACTAGAATAATAAATACTTTTAGTGACCAAAAATTTGGTTGCTAAAGGTTACTTTTTGGTCGCTAAAGCTTTTGTCAACCAATTATAATCTGGTCACCAATTGGTCGACAAAGACTAATAGTAGAAGGTATTGGTGACGAAAAATATATTTAGTCGGCCAAAGTATGATCTTTGCCAACCAAACTTTGGTCGCTAAAGATAGGCCTTTAGCGACCAACATATATTTGGTCGGGAAAGATTTTTCCTTTAGTGACCAGTTCTTGGTCACCAAAGGATTGGTTTTTAGTGATTAATCGGTCAGCAAAAGGGTTAAAATTAGAAATTTGAATTAATTAGAAAAATAAAAATTCAAATGTGGTGCCACGTGACATCATTTGATGACCTGTCATCATGCCACATGACAACTTGTGTTGTGTCACGTGTCGACTTATGATTGCGCCACGTGCCAACCTATTATTGCGCTAGACATCGACTTTATATTTTTTAGATTTTTTGTTATTGTTGTTGAGAATCAAACTCGTGCCTTTCCTTTGGACGATGGTGTGGTCGGCCACTAGGCTACTGGCCAAGCTATTATTTGTATATGTATTTTACATATATATATATATATAACAAAATTTTGTCACTTTTGACGAGTAATTGATCGACAAAAGTGCCCTTTTAGCAATCAATTAACTGTCAAAAGTGATAAAAATTTTATTACTTTTATTTAATCATTTTAACTTTTTTTTGTAATAATTTTTAACACTTTTGGCAACCAATTGGTTAGCAAAAGTGACAAAAAATTTATTATTTTTATTTAATTATTTTAACTTTTGCTTTAATAATTTGAAATCATAAACAATATATAGAACTATACAGTGTTTAGTAAATAATTTATGAATAACTATTGTATTTTACTAAAAATAATTTTAAATCTTTTTTTTATTTTCCTTTAATCCTTCTATATAGCACATATTTAATGCATGTGTTCAGTTTAATTATATCATGGTTCACTTTATATATTTTTCTTCATTATGTATTTATATTTTAAAAATAATTTGGTCAAATTTATTTTTAATTTTAGAAAATTATTTTTAAAAACAAAATTTTTGAAAACTATTTTAAGAATTTATTTTTAATACAAAAAAATGTTTAGGTGATTATATTCGAAAACAAGTTCAGTAAAGACAAAGAAATGAAATTACTCAAAATTAATAAATAATTTTTTATTATTTTTATTTTAAAATTTTTATCATCTCCAACTAAATACAAAATAATGTTACTTTAATATAATTAATATTAAATACATACTAAAAAATTATTAGATATTAAAATGTTTAATATTCACCTGGTTATAAGTTATACAAATTATAAAGGTTACTCCAACATATTTACTTTGAAAAGAAAATTAATTATACATTCAGGTTATTTAAATTTGATTTGATAAATTTAGTTTTAGCATTAATCTAATAACAATTTTTTTATTGATCTATGATTATAATTTTTGATAATTTTTGTAAAATATAAATTAATTAAAATTAATAAATAAATGTTAAAATAAAATTTATGAAATCTAATTTAAATCATATAAAGAAATAAACAAATTCTTTTGAGAGAAGGACAAAGAAAGACACAAAATTTAATTATTTTTATTTATTTATTTCATTTTTTTACAATAAATTTTTATCACTTTTATCAACCAATTGGTAGTCAAAAGTGGCACCTTTGCTACCGATTGGTCGGTAAAAGTAATAAATATATATTATTAATATTTTTTAGTTAGTTCATAATAAATATATTATTATTTTTTTCAAATTTTTAATGATCAATTGATCGGGGAAAGTAACTATATAGCGACTAAAATAATTAGGTCATGAATAATCTTTTAGCGACCACTTGATAACCAAAAGTGACACCTTTGCTGAGCAATTGGTCAGCAAAGGTAATAAATATCTTATTATTTTTTATTCAAGTTTTTAGCAACCAATTGGTCAGAAAAAGTAACCTTTTAGCGACTGAGGGTAACTTTTTAGCGACCAATTGGTCAAGAAAAGTTACCATTTGGTGACTAACTTTTTTTTGGTTGGGAAAAAGTCACTATTAGCGACCAATCTTATTTTGGTCAAGAAAAGCCACCCTTTAGCGACCAAATATAAATTTGGTTGGGAAAAGTAGTCGCCAAAAGTGTGATTTATTGTAGTGAAGTGTGCATATAAGATAATATTTATTAATCATGCAAAGGACTTAACACTTAATTAATATTAATTAAGTAAAATCTTACCAATTTCTCAAAAACTCTACAATTTTCACAATAATCATACTACTCTAATTAGATAGTTACTTAGCCATGATCTTGTAGTCTCATGTTAAAACAAATACTTATCACCTCATTCACATCACAATATATATCAACACCATACTACAGTTAGGTAATCTGCAAGGTTAGTCTGTGGTTATAGAACTACCCAAAATAAATCATTAAGCCTTAGCCGTGAGATACAGCTGGTCCTACAGTCTCGGATGTATTATAACTCATGGCCCTAGTCTTGTAGTCTCAGTTCATCTCTTCTTACCTTAATAGGCATCTAGTCCTGCAGTCTTGGTATAATGTATGCTACAATGAGCTATACATACGCTTTATAGGTTACTAGTCTACTAGGAATGTTCACCATCTTGCACAGGTTTCAGGGCTTTCGACCTTTAAACTTTAGAACCCACTCTTTTCTAGTACCTTGTGTCACCCCAATATCAAAAATCTATCTCAATCCAATTTCTTTTAACAATAGCACATCAAACACAAGATTCTCCCTAAATTAGGTTCCTTGTGTTCATCCTTTAATTTATAAGTTTTATGAAATAAGATTCTCCCGGGCCTGAGTCTCATGTTGTCTGTTATATGCTAGCAATTAACAAGGAAAATAATAATGTAATTCATATACATGACATGAATAAGAATTGACCAAGTTTAAGACTTCAATCAAGCTTAACAAATTATAATGTATATAATTTTACCACCTCAAGAAACCTAACCAAATATAAACCATAAAAGAGAATTAGAAATGATTCACTATTTTAGATCAAAATATGATTTTTCTGAAAAAGATTTTATATAAAACAACAATTTCTCAACTCTATGTCATGAAAAAACTTAACTAAATATTAATATAAAATCATGTAAACTTCATTCTCATAATTGAAATTTAATTTCATGAAAATCCTAACCAAAAGCATGAGTTTGTAAAATCATAGCGAAAATGTGGTTTCATATATATATATATATATATCTATATAAAGATATAAGATAGGGTCAACCCCACCAAGAAAAAAAGGGGTCAACCCCTTTTGACAGTAAACAATTCCATTACTTGGGGTATAAAAAGATTAACCCCAACACCTAAAGGGGTCGACCATTTTTGGAAGAATACTTTCTAATGCTCAGAACATGAAAAGGATTGACCTTGACACTTAAAGGGGGACCCTTTTCGGCATACTGCTTTCCCTTGCTTAAGATATAAAAGGGGTTAATCCTAACACTTAAAGGGGTCAACCATTTTCGGTAGATTGCTTTCCGTTGTAATGTTTCAAGCTTTGAACCATAGCCTCGTCGATTATGCTCAAAGCATAGGTTTTTATATAGAATCATAACCAAGACACAAATTTACTTCACATACCATCCTCCTATAACCATTCCCAAATTTCTATCATAAATCTTCATTAAATCATACTCAATCATGGATTTAACTCTAACAAACCCAAATACACATGTATACATCTACAAGCTTAAGAAAAAATATTGTGTATACATCTATAAGCTTAAGAAAAAATATCTTATAAGCACAAAAATCTCACCTATCTCAATATATATGTAGAAGAACAATGTATAAAGCACCAAACAACATGAACTTAAGTTGGTTCTTCTTAGAAATTCTCCAGCAATGCTCGCACTAAAAAACCTTTTTGCTATTATGTTTGTATCCCTTCTGGTTTCTTCCAACGGTTAATTAGTAGGTACAAAACTCTCTTTCCCTCACTTAAATTCTAGGTAAAAACACATATAAGGTGAAGGAAAAAGCTAAAGGGAGAGTTAGGGGGGTTTATATACACTTCTCATCAATCTTCTCACACAAGCCTCACCCACTCAGCTAATTTTTGGCCTCCCCCAAAAGCAATAGTATTTGCAACTCACCTCAGCCAAAAGGAAAACATCTCTTCTCTTAACGAGTAGAAATCCACCTCCTCTCTCAACCGATGAAAATAACCTAGCCATATAAACCATAATATACATACATAATCTACTCTTACACATGCTAGTAGAGATTAAATAGACACGTCTCACTTAATCAATTTAATAAAATGAAAATTTAAATAAAATAATTTTTAAATCTTAAATATAAATAAATAATAAAATAAATATATACATATATATTTTTCCAAAATTCTAGGTATTTACATAGTATCTAAAGACTTAGCGCTAGACTTAGCGCTAGACTTATATTGGTGAGAGAAGTTGAGCATGCTAGTTGTCTCAGCCTAATTACCGATCCTGAGTGGTAATAGGTTAAAAGATTTAACAATTAAGTTTAATGTGATGGAAAGATGCATTTTGTTAGGATTAGAGATGGTAGGCTCGTCCTAGCAAGACATGGAATCGAGATTAGAGATATCATGAAATAGAAGTTCATGAATCCATTACAATAACATTGTTGAGGAGACTCCAATGGATGAATCCCTTACGAAGTGATTTCCATACAATTAATTTTAAGATTTAAGCCCTAAGTAAGCTCATCCACATGCCTCGACAAACCTTTTCCATGGTTTGGAGCTAAGGGGAATCCTAGCTTAAAAACATAATTGAAATTAAAAGCAAAAGAAAATTGTTTGAAATTAAATCTAATCAAATAACAGGAAATGAAAATTACATTATTTAAACTCTAGTTTAAAGAAAATGAGATGAAGATGAAAGGAGAAAAGCAATTGAATAACCATAAAATAAACTAAACCTTACTTGAATTAAAATTAAACTTTAAAGTCTTCAAATAAAATTACAATACTAATCTAATAAAATATGAGAGACAAAGATAAGAGAGAATTCCCCAAGTGTGGAGAATCCTTTATGGAGTGGTGTGTTTTTAATTTTCATCTTTGGAGTGGTTTTAAATAGACAAATGAGGGGCAAAATAGTCTTTAAACAAGGCTAGCACAGCTGGCCAACCAAGTTAGGACACTTGGCACATAGATAGAGGCTAAATTGGAGGCCGAAGTGGGCAGCAAGATGGATAGGACATGGCTGGAATTAGGCAGGACATGCTTGGAAGGGCTAAAAACTTGTAGCTAGGTTTGGACAGATTACCAGGCCATATTTCAAGTAGTTTTTTGGCTTTAGAATGACAGAATTTGAAGACAGCTTCAAGATTTACAAGTTTTCTTTCCAACAGCATATCATACAAGTCAATTGAGCGTCTGAGCTAAAAGTTATGGCCAAAAAACCAAAGAAGTGTCACGCTAGACTTTATATTTGCAGCAATTTGGAGCTAACTTTGGTCACAAATTTGACTATCAAAATAGTAGAATTTAAAGATGGCTTTAATAGAAAAGGTGTGAATAATTGAGTATTCTTTCTGGCAGCGTACCGTGCAGGTCAACTAGACCTCCATAGAAAAAGTTATGATTGAAAACCCAAATAGGTGTTGCACTGGAATTTTTTATTACAACACTTCTTGGATTGTTTCAAGCTTGGGACTATTTCCTTTGTCTTAATAGCAATGGTAATTGATCTTTTGCATTGGGATGACCCTTGGGAGACTGAGAAAGACATGGGCAATCTTGGGAATGTTGGCCTCTGTGCCTTAAAGTATTTTTCACTATGCATTCCAAGTGTTTGTTGAAATGCCAAAGGGACATTTTTGAGGCCTTCTTTGGGGTTGCATTGTGGCTTGACTTAGGATAGCCTTTAGATTGTTTTGAGTGTCTAATTGGGTTACTTTGTGCACATTGTCTAGTGATTCTTTAGCTCTAACTTGGGTCCCAACTCTCCTATTTATCCTTAGAACTTTGTGCCATCTTCTTGAAGTTTTGGGAGGTGATAACATGACCTTGGGGTTTGGCATTACCTTTGAAGAGTACCTTTGACCTCGAATGACCTTAACCTTGTCTTGGGTGACTCTTGGGATACTTAGGCATATTCTGAGTTCTTTGAAAATGGCTCAAGGGTCCCCATTTGCTATGTGCGCCATACGCTCGATGAAATACTCCAATAAATCCTAAATCTCATTTTGCACGTTTTCCATACCCTCTTGCCTTGGCTCTTGTCCTTTTGCATAAATATTGTCTCTTAGGCCTTAAGTGTCACATTTTATCATTTGCAAACACATAGACACCGCCAATGCAAGGAAGTGAGATATTTAAACAAAACTCTATTCAATGAGTTAACTTTTCTTCTAGCAAGGAAATTGAAGAAGCTTTGTGATACTTTCTAAAAAAGCAATACTTATAGGGATTCAAGGTTGTACCAATAGCAAAAGGAATTAGTGGCTTTATTGCCACCATTTGTAGCTCTATCTAACTCATGTGACCCAATTTCATGTGCCAGAAGTTTTGGTAAGAACTTTTCTTCAACAACATCTAGGCTATCAAAACGCACCTTCACATATGTCTTGTACAATGTGGGGGAAACTTTTCCTCTAACAACAACTAAAAAGCCCTTTATTTGCTTCCATTTGCCAATACTAAAATATTTCTCATAACCTTGTTGGTTAATAGCAATTCAAGATATTAAAATTAAGGCGTAAATTGAGAACGTGTCTTATTTTTTGCTATTTCATGGTTCATCTAATAATCGTTCAAATGTAGACATCAATTATTCCTAGAAGTTTGGGTAGTTTGTGTTATCCATATTCATAATACCAAATACTGGGTTTGAATAAGGAAGAAATTCCTCCAAGGAGCAGTATAGTAAGATGCAACTGCATCAACAACCTATTCGATGTTATGGTTTTCAAAATGAAGACATTGTTCCTCTTTATGGCAAGTATAATTTTTTATACAAATAGAGTGACAGTGGTGTTGTCTTTTTCTTACTTTTTCTGAGTTTTTTTTTTTTTTTTTCGCTAAGTTCTCTTTTCAATATATGAAAATTTTTCTTCATGTGATCTTGATTACCACAATGGTAACACTTTACTCATGGTTTTGATTGGTGTTAGATACCATAAAATCATCTTCCAAAAGTAGGATTGTTAGAAATAATAACTTGCTAAGATTGATGTCAATCTATATAAACAAAGGGAAATGAAATTTCGTAATGTGCTGACGGAGATCACAACCAATCAATCACAATCACGCACAGAGATAAATAGAAGGCGGGATATACAAAACGAGGAAACCCACAAAGGGAAACCTCAAACAAAACTTTCACTAGAATAAACGAATGTTGGTTACAAACTCAAACTCTCTATAGATCGACTCCTCGACTCTATACTCTTGTTGACTTTTGCTCGACTCCTCGATGCACCGACTCCTCTAGCGAAAGCCCTTCAACTCTTCGAAGGCACACTACTGACTCCTCAGTAACTTTTGCTAAATCCACAGCGTGCTGAATCCTCAGCCTTCACAAAGATTCGAACTCCTTCAAATCATGCAGAAGCAAGTATGCTTGGATAAGTAATGGAGAGAATCATCCAACTTTCTAGCTCACAATCTCATGTGTATTCTCTTTCCCTCTGTGTGTGTCCCTAAACCTTGAAGACACCCGGAAGGTATTTAGAGTCAAATAGAGATGGCTAGGGCTCGAACCAGTCAAAATAGGCTGGGAAAACACACCTCGCGGGAAGGGCACACCCACGGTCTTCTCGTGGCCTTCCTGCGGCCTTCCCGCATCCATCCCGCGAATTAGTGCGGTTTTCCCGCACGGCTTAATCTTCAATTAGAGCTCTCGAGATTTTCCAGCAAGTACCAGTGGCCTTCCTGCGGTCTTCCTGCATAATTCAATTTCGAACCTCTTCAAGACTTCCAGTCGTTATGGAAACTTGATTTTCTGAGGCCTTTAGAATTCTAGCTGACTTAAGACTCTAGTGTCTTAGCCTACACTAAATTTAAAACACAAACAATTCTATTTGATCATGGATTTTCCAATTTACAAGTGTTAGCCTTAACAATCTCCCCCTTTGGCAATTCCATGTCAAAACTCAAAAATTAAATACAAGAAAGTTCAATTCCTAGATTAAGGCCTCAGTAAATTCAGTAACCACCATTCATGTTCCAACTTTCATCCATCAACTTGTTCCAATGCGTGATCCATCAATTACATTCCAATCTTTACCCTGTTTTGCTGCACACTTAAACAAACTAATCACGGTATCATGTGGCAACAAATAATTAACATGGCACAATTAAAAAACATTATGGAACATGGCTCAAAATATTCTCCCCCTTAATAATCAAAATTCAAAAATTCTAAATTCTCCAATTCTCAAGCAATCTCCCCCTTAACTATATCTTCCCCTTTTTGACATGAATTGACAAATATAAAAAATAAGGTACAATGGGTAATCTCGATCAAATCATTCCAAGTTCTATTTTCCCAAACATAAAACTAAATATAGTTTCAAAATTTTGACCAAACATAAATAGTGACAAATAAGAATTTCAAGAATCACCCTACTATTTATGTCATGAGTTGTTCACACATGTCATACCAATGGTTAAATGCCTATGTGGTGTGTGAAATAAAGTTTAAGTGCAACTTGATTAATATTTTTCACATACTCGCATGAATTTCAAAATTGCTCCTTTTGGACATTGAATTGAATTAAGTAAGATATGCAATGTTCACTCTTCGACTAGTTTCTCCTCAAATCATTATTTTCAACTAAACACCAAGAAACAGTCACATTTTTCTTTTTCTTTTCCTCCTTTTTCTTTCTATTTGTTCTTGGCGGCTTTCACACACTTATGGGTAGCTAGCCTTCTTCCTAATCGTCAACCCAGAGGGTGGTTATTTTGATAACCTGCACGTTAACAGGCTAGCTTTCACTCTATCCCATATGGTAGCCCTTTCCAAGTGATTTTTTTTTATGTAAACTCAAGAGCAACCAATAATCCAAAGAAGAGAATTTATAAAACCAATTGAGTAGTGGAAAAAAAAATTTCTCATGATGTACTAAACTTCGTGCAATTACAATTCGGCACACCACTACCATGACAAGGAACAACAAAACATAGGATTCAAGTTCATCAAGTAATTCAAATTTATGAGCACTATGTAAATCAAAACTTTTAATCCTGTGATTTCAAAGTGTGTATGAGTTAATAGAACATGTAAGAATATCACAAGGATAACATTGCACCAGAAAAAATTTAATTATCTAAAAAAATATCTATTCTTTATGATTTCATAGAACTAGGGAAAAATAAAACAATGATGCACAACCTAGTTCATGAAAGAAAATTTGACTCTGCGCATCAAGGCTCACCCCTTCAACACTTTTAGGGGTGTGGGAGACATAGAGATCACTCTTTCTAACCGAAACAGTTCTTAATTTTGGAAAAGCATTTTGAGTCTTGGAATTGTTGGGTTTTGGACCAATGGGTTTTGAAAAATTTTTCTTCAAGTTTTTCTTCACTGGCCAAGTCATGTAAGGTTTAAAATCAAAACAAGACTTTTGAAACCTTAAAGGATGAAACCTATTTGACACTTGAAGATTAGATTTCAAAAAATTCCTAGTGTCAACATAGGATAGGGGAAGCCCAAATAATTTGTGACAGTGTGGTCTTGTGTGTCCGGGTATACCACAATGAAAACATATAGGAACAAACTTGCGTTGCAAGTTAGGGGGCATACCTTTAGGCTTCTGAAAATTTTGTATAGTTTGTTTACCTTTCAAGTGCTTGAATGGTTGAGCAGGTGATCTCCCATCCTTGAATGTAGCAGACTTTGGAGGCTGGATCTTAATTACTGTGATCTTTTGACTGCTTGTAGATCCATCTTCTGTGGTCTTCTTCTCTCTAGTATATCCAAGTCCACTTTTATCACATGGGCTCCTTTGCATCCCAAGTATGTCATCAAGTTATGACGATGTAGTATTCATCTTGCGTTGCATGGATTGCAGTTTGCCATGTGCCTCTTTCATATCTTTTTCTTTCTATTCCAACTTGGCCTTAAGTGTCGCTATCAACTCCTCTTGAGTTTTCTTGTTTGCTTTGAGACCTTCACATTTGGCTTGCAATTCTTTCAGAGCAATTTTTAGACTGTCTCTCTCCCTTTTCAATACCCTATTCTTCACGGTCAACTTCTCGTTTTGCTTGTGGAGCTTTCGATAGTCTTGGTACAGCTGTTCATACGCCTCTTCAACATCTACTTCCTCACCTGAATCTTCTTCAACTTCACTTTCAGAGGATACTTCTTTCTTGCTCGCAGGAGAGGATGACTCGGCTGAATAAGAGGGGGCACTAGCTCTAACCATGAAAGCCGTGTAATTCTCTAGAAAATCGTCTGAAGAAGAGGAGGTACTCAACTGATCATCTAAATCATCGAGTGTTGCATTGAGAACCTTCTTTTTACCCTTCTTGTTCCCACAGTCTTGGGCTATGTGACCATAACCTTGGCACTCGTAACACTTCACACCCTTAGACTTGTTCTCCTTCTTCTTCTTCTCTGAAGGTTTCTCTCCTTTGAATTTCTCATCTTTTTTCATCTTTCCTTGCTTGCTATCTTTCTTTTTGAAGAATTTTCTAATTTTCTTGGTGTAGATAACAATTTCTTTAGGAGACGGGATTGACTCGTCATTACTAGAGGAGGACTCGTCTTCCTTCACCATTTTTAAGGCAACTCCTTTAGACTTTGGTTTGATCATGTTGGCTTCATAAGTTTGCAGGGAGCGAACTAAATCTTCTACCCTCATGGAATCTACATCCCTACCTTCCTCTATAGCTATGACCTTAGCTTGAAAAGACAAAGGAAGAGATCGTAGAATCTTACTTACAACCTTTCGATTTAGAATAGGTTCTCCAAGATTGAAGCTTGTATTGATGGTGTCGCTAAGCTTTGCATAAAAACTATCAAAGGGTTTGTTTTCAGACATCTTCAATTTTTCAAACTCTGAGGTTATCTTCTAAAGCTTAGACTTCTTAACAATAGAATTGCCTTCATAAGTTAACTCAAGAATCTTCCAAGCTTCCTTGGCAATCTCACAACTTAAAATTCTTTGAAACTCATCGACCGAGACTGCACGGAAAATAGAACTCAGAGTCTTGTAGTTCCACTCTGCTTTCTCTTGCTAGCCCTGGTCCACAAATCCATAGGCTTGTCAACTGTTTCATTACTAACAGAGTGAGTTGGTTTTACCTAACCTTTTTCAATGGCTAACCAAACATTGACGTTCAATGAGATCAAGTGCACTCTTATTCGAACCTTCCAATATGCGTAATTGGTGTCACCGAACCACGGGGGTCTTGTGCTCAAACTGCCTTCTCTAGGAGGATCCATTAGCAAATAAAAGGGTCACGTTTTGTTCTAAAAAGTGTACCTGCTCTAATACCAATTGAAATTTCATAATGTGCTAACGGAGATCCCAACCAATCAATCACAATCACACACAGAGATAAATAGAAGGCGAGATATACAAAATGATATACAAAACGAGAAAACCCACAAAGGAAAATCTCAAACAAAACTTTCACTAGAATAAACGAACGTTGGTTACAAACTCCTTTATACTCTCGTTGACGTTTGTTCGACTCCTCAATGCACCAACTCCTCTAGCAAAAGCCCTTCGACTCCTCGAAGGCACACTACTGACTCCTCAGTAGCTTTTGCTAAATCCATAGTGTGTTGAATCCTCAGCCTTCACAAAGATTCGAACTCCTTTGAATCATGTAAAAGCAATTATGCTTGGCTAAGTAATTGAGAGAATCATCCAACTTTCTGGCTTACAATCTCATGTGTATTCTCTCTCCCTCTATGTGTGTCCCTGAACCTTGAAGTTGCTCGGAAGGTAATTATAGTCAAACAAAGGCGGCTAGGGCTCGAACCAGTCGAAATAGGCTGGGGAAACATACCTCATGGGAAGGCACTCCCACGGTCTTCCCGCGAATCAATGCAGTTTTCCCGTATGACTTAATCTTCAATTACAGCTCTCGGGATTTTTCAGTGAGTACCAGCGGCCTTTTTGGGGTCTTCCTACGTAATTCAATTCTGAACCTCTTCAGAACTTCCAGCCGTTATGGAAACTTGATTTTCTGAGGCCTTTTAGAATTCGAACTGACTTAAGACTCTAGTGTCTTAGCCTACACTAAGTCTAAAGCACAAACAATTCTATTTGATCATGGATTTTTCAATTTACAAGCTTTAGCCTTAACAGGAAAGATCATTGATTTTTTTCAAAAAACAAAAAAAATCAAAATTTGAATGGATTTTATTTTGACTAATAATTGAATAAAATTGAAGATTTTAAATTAAATAAAACGAACACTTTAGTGTGTGCTCCCGTTATAGTTTCAATTTGTAGTTTTTGTTGGATATTAAACTTGATTTAATTGAAGCAGATTTCAAGTAGTCATTTGAATGGCTATTAGTTTCATGAATCAACAAACATGTCTAGAATGTATCTAGTCTTGTGTCTTTTGGTTTTAGTTACAAACCTATCATTAAATATGAAGTCCAGAATTATGCTTTGAGTAGTGTAAATAGCTCTGTATTCTTATATTTGAGATAAACCAAGAAAATCAATCAATTCAGTTAATTTATTGTATTCTTCCTTCTATTTCTATTTGTGAGAATGTTAGTTTTTGCCCTTACTTCCAATAAAGTGGTATCAAAGCTAGATAAATATATATATGTGTGTGTGTGTGTGTGTGTGTGTGTGTGTGTGGCTAACGGAAGCATTACATCATTTCAAGTCCCATAGCTTAAGGGAAGCAACTACAACAATTGGAGTATCAAAATAAAAGCACTCCTTGGAGCACATGACACGTGGGAGATTGTAGAAAAAGGGCACAATGAACCATAAGATCAGATGTCTCTATCCCAAACCCAAAGGGATAGTTTAAAAGACTTAAGAAATGGAGATAAGAAAGCTCTCTATCTTATATACCACGCATTAGACGAAGATGGTTTTGAGAAAATTTTAAGTACGACCTCTGCCAAGGAAGCGTGGGAAAGACTTTAAACCTAATTTAAGGGAGAAGAAAAGTAAAGACAATTCATCTCCAAAATCTAACAATCTAGTTTGAGTCTTTGCATATGAAAAATGCGAAGTCTATCTCTAACTATTTCTCTAGAGTTCTTGCCATTTTTAATCAATTAAAGGGAAATAGTGAAAAGCTAAAGGATGTACAAATCACAAAGAAGATATTTCACTTTTTAGATCTAAAGTTTGAGCACATCATTGTAACAATTGAAAAACCAAATATTTGAAGTTATGACAATCAAATAACTTCAAGGATAGTTGCAAGCCTATGAAGAAAAACATAAGAAGAAGTAAAGGATTGTAGAACAACTCCTCAAGATGGAAGTTAATCCAAAGAAGAAAGAAGAAAGTTTCAACAATGAAAGAAGCCAACATGAATGGAGTGGTGGCGGAGGATGAGGTCACGGATGTGGACAAGGTTGGAATTTTAATAACAACCACAATTCTAATTTTGAAAAGGGACAAACTTCAACTAAAGGGCAAGGAAGATGTAACTTGAGATCAATATGACAAATTCCAAGTGAAGTGTTATAATAATCAAAAGTTTGGACATTATGCTTCCGAATGTAGAGTTTCAAGAACTAGAGTTGATGAGACAGTCAGCTATATGGAAGAAAAGAAAGAAAGAGATAGTACTCTGTTACTGGCATAAAGTGAAAATAATGGAGGAGAAGACAATACATGGTACTTAGACACTAGTGCGAGCAACCACATGTGCGAAATCAAAAGCATGTTTGTGGAATTAAATGAATCAATAAATGGTAATGTCTCTTTTGGAGATGACTCTAAAGTGCCGATAAAAGGAAGAGGTAACATCCTTATTCGCTAGAAAGATGGAAGCCACTAATTTATTTCAAATGTCTACTATATGCCCAGTATGAAAGGTAACTCTTATAAAAAGGCTATGATATTCATATGAAAGATTATAGCCTTTCATAAGAGATGACAAAGGAAATTTAATAACTAGGGTGAAAATGTCAAAGAGTAAAATTTTTTCCTTAAATATTCAAAATGATTTTGCAAAGTGTCTCAAGGCATACAATAAAGATGCATAATGGCTTTGGCATCTATGATTTGGGCATCTCAACTTTGATGGATTGGAGTTGCTATCCAAAAAGGAAATGGTGAGAGGCTTACCTTGCATCAATCACCCTGATTAACTTTGTGAAGGATGCTTACTTAGGAAGCATTTTAGGAAAGTATTTCCAAAGGAGTCAAACTCAAGAGCTCGAAAGACATTCAAACTCATTCATATTGATATATGTGATCCAATCAAGCCAAGCACCCTTGGTAAAATTAATTATTTCCTTAACTTCATTAATGATTTTTCAAGAAAAACTTAGGTGTGCTTTTTACAGTTGAAATCAGAGGTCTTTGGAATCTTCAAGAAATTCAAAGCTACTATGGAGAAAGAAAGTGGACGTGAGATCAAGGCCATGAGATCCAACTGATTAGAAGAATTCACTTCTGAAGAATTTTAAGCATATTGTGAAGAAAATAGAATTTGATGACGTCTAACCATTCCGAGGTCCCCCTAACAAAATGGAGTAACTGAAAGAAAATTTTGAATTCTTGACATGGCTTGAAGCATGCTCGAAAGTAAGAAAATGTCGAAAGAATTTTGGGCTGAATCTGTTGCAACTTCCATCCACTTACCAAACCGATTACCAACAAGAAGTGTATGGGGAAAGACACCGCAAGAAGCATGGAATGGAAGAAAGCCTAACATCTCTCATCTAAGCATTTTTTGAAATATAGATAGCGTGTTCAATGAGAAAAGATCTAAGCTTGATGACAAAAGTGAGAAATTTATTTTCATCGGATATGACTCAAATCCAAAAGGCTATAAGTTGTACATTCTAAAACAATGGAAACATATTGATTAGCTGAGATTTAATTTTTTATGAAGAAGGAGAACGAGAATTTGACTCTAATATAGAAACCTTTAATTCCTCTCCTTACTTTGAAGAAGAAAAGAAGAAGCAATCAAGAAGAGCAAATAGTCAGAATGCCAACTACACCACCCGCTTCACCAACAATAGCTGTTGATGCACCACCATCTTTCCTAATAGAAAGAAATGAAGAATGCACAAGAAACTGTGCAAGAAAAAAATGGAGAACTATGATAGGTGAATAAATCAGGGCCATTGAGAAAAATGAAAAATGGGAACTCATTTCACTTCCCAAATGACATAAACCCATTGATGTTAAATGTGTGTACAAGGTAAAGAAAAACACTAATGGAGATATTTAAAGATATAAGGTGAGACTAGTTGCAAAATGATACAATCAAAGGTTTGGATTGACTATGACGAGGTATTTGCTCCTATTGCTTTGCTTAGAAACTGTCAAACTAGTCATTTCTTTAGTTACTCAAAAAAATGGAAGATACATCAAATGAACGTGAAATCGGCTTTTCTAGATAGGGTCCTTGAAGAAGAAGTCTACATACAATAACCATTGGGTCACGAGGTGAAAGGACTTGAAGACAAAGTTCTGAAGTTAAAAAAGGAACTTTACGTGTTGAAACAAGCACTAATGGCATGGAATAATCACATGACAAGTACTTTCAAGAAAATGGCTTCACTGATTGCCCTTATTGACATGCTCTCCACAATAAGATTAAAGACAGAGACGTGTTAATCATGTGTCTATATGTTGATGATTTGATCTTCACTGGAAATAGCCCAAGCATGTTTGAAGAATTCAAGAATGCAATGACAAGAGAATTTGGGTTGACCGATATTTAGCTCATGGAATATTATCTTAGCATTAAAGTAAAGAAAAAAGATAATGGTATTTTTATCACACAAGAAAGGTATGCAAATGAGATCCTCAAGAAGTTCAAGATGCGTGATTGCAAGCTAATAAGCACACCTATTGAATGCTCCATTATACTATCTAAGGATGACAAAGGAGAAAGAGCAGATCCAATATTTTTCAAGAGCTTAGTTAGGAGTTTACAATATTTAACATATATAAGACTTGACATTCTCTATTCAGTTGGATTAATTAGTTGTTACATGGAGAATCCAACAACTACTCATTTCAAGGCTGTAGAAAGAATCCTTTGCTATCTAAAAGGTACAATTGATTTTGGCTTGCTATGCTCAGTTTCAAATGACTATAAGCTTGTTGGATATAGTGACAGCAATTGGAGTGGAGATACAGATTATCAAAAGAGCACCACTAGTTTCATGATCTTCATGGGAGATACTACTTTCACAAGGATGTTGAAAAATAACCAATTGTCACATTATCCACCTATGAAGTTGAGTACTACGAGCTCATGTGTCTGCCATGCAATTTGACTTAGAAACTTGCCTAAAGAATTAAGCATAATACAAGAAGAACCAACCAAGATTTTTTTTGATAATAAACCAGCAATAGCCATAGCAAAGAATCATGTTTTCCATGATCGAACCAAACACATAGATACTTAATATCACTACATCAGGGAGTGCATCACAAGAAAGGATGTACAAGTTGGGTATGTGAAGTCTCAAAATTAAATTGCTGACATTTTCACCAAGCCACTTAAACAAGAGGACTTGATAAGATTAAGAAATTCACTTGGGCTTACAAGATCAAGTTTGGGGGGTGTTGGATATTAAACTTGATTTAATTGGAGCAGATTTCAAGGAGTCATTTGAAATGCTATTAGATTGATGTATCAACAATGTGTCTAGAATGTAACCAGCCTTGTGTCTTTTGGTTTTTGTTATGTACCTATCATTAAATATGAAGTCCAGAATTATCCTTTGGGTAGTATAAATAGCTACGTAATCTTGGATTTTAGATGAACCAAGAAAATCAATCAATTGAAGTAACTGAGTGTCTTCTTCCTTCTATTCCTATTTGTGAGAATGTGAGTTTTTGCCCACCTACTTCCAACATTTTTTATTCTCGATGCTATATTATAACTCAATTAAATAACCGCAAAGGCTAGAAAATCAAATTGAAGTTTTTTTTTTTTATCAAAAACTAATTTTGATATTTTCAAAATAAAAAAAATAAGTTTGAAAAGTTAAGAACGTAGGAAACCAAAACGTTAGTCATCCAAAGTATGGTTCTTTATCTACCACGAGTCAAAGAAAATTAAGCATTCAAAGTATGGTTCTTTATCTACCATGAGTCAAAAAAAATTAAGCAATCATTCTACTATACTTGCAACATCATTTTATGACAAATAAATAATTATACATAAAAATTAATCTAATAACAAATATTAAAAATAATTATTCATTCAATCAAGATGATATTGAGACATATAAAAAGTTGCATTGAGAAATTGAAATTTACACAAATCCGATCCATCATGATTTCCTTCCTAACCTAAACTAGGAGATTAGCTACTGCCATAAGAAGAATAAAACTAAAAACCTATAAAAGAAAATAAAAAAGATAAGATAAAATAAAAACCCAAAACTTATGATCCAAAGCAAAAGTCTCCCCCCAAAAAGTTTCCTCGTTCATGAATAATTCACAAGGTTTTTTATTGATATCCTATTTACACAAGACTTCACTTAGCTAATATAATACAAAAACTTCTACAGGGCACATATATCGAATCTTGTTGGGAAAAGGAAGAAGTATTTCTCTTGGTGACATTTGACCACATAGGACGTATTTGAACGCTCCTACTTTTGTTTGAATGATGATTTTTACATTCGAAATTCCTTACTTCTTCCCAAATTCCAACTTCTGTAGATTATTGTTTCAACGAAATTTGAAATTTTGAACTTCCTGGACTGATTGAGCTTCATTTGAAAATATTTGGATCTGTCGAACTTGAATGCATGGCCTGAAACTCCTTTCACTCTCCTTCTTCGGCGAATTCTTCTCCTAGAAACATCATCACTCATGATTGAGTTTTCTCTCCATTGCTAGGTTGATCCATTTTTCCTAAAAAAACAAAACTGACCAAATGTAAAATAGTTATTAAAAAAAATGTAATTAGTCTCTAAAATCCAATTAAACATATATAAATTATGCACATTAAAACACCAATTTATAGACTAATCGGTTGGCTTCTGTCCCTGGACTTACTACGTTTATTTGCTTCTCTACTAACTCCTGTCTTGCTCTTTTCTCTCCCTCAGCCTTTATTTTCTGCAATAAGGGCCTAGAACTGTTTGGGATTTTGTCTTCTTCCATCTTGTTTCCTCATTGAATAATGCATCATGCAACATGGTCATCGTGATCTTTCAGTTTAGAGAAGAGTTTTACTGACACGAATAGTGTCTTCTAGTTGTCTGATGGAGAACTGAAAAGTAATAAGATCTGTGTTTCATCATCAATAATCTTATTAACCAATCATCTTTGGCCTGCCGAACTTTAGAAATTACTCGTGCTCGGCACTTGAATTCCCTCTTTTATACTTTAAATTTATGAGTCTTCTTATAAAAAGAGACATGTTGTGATTGGTCTATTACTCATATATAAATCAAATCAAACTAAACCAAATCTTTACTCGTACATACTTTGTAATTTTTTTAGAAAACTTATGTATTTATCTCTTAAAAAAATATGATAGAATACACTGAGATTAATCTATTGTTGTATTTGTCTAACTGTCTTTTTATTTATTCATTTCCATTTATCTTCCTTCTTGTCTGCCAGTATAACTCCTTTGCATGAGATCTTTACCGTAAAAGGTATCCTCCATCTTTTTTTGATGACGTCAATTTAATCATACAGCTACTCGACTCCTCCATTTTACCTAGTTAGGAGTGAAATTTTCAAATTATAACAAACGATTGAGTTCAGAATGTAAGAAACCTCATAGAGGGCTGTTTTATAATTCTACAAACTTAGGTTAAAGCCTGGTCAAACTAGGTCAAATCTAGTAAACAACTCTTATAGTAAAACGACGGTGGTCAGATAGAGGCTGGCGACGCAGTCAAATAATGACAACGTCACGGTAAAAGTTAAATGGCAATGCAATCAAAGACAATGACCGGCACTTAACAAAAGAAAAAAAAAAAAAAAAAAAGACAATGACCGGCGTTGATAAAAGTTGTCTGGCAACTGGCGTCTGTTGACATGGAAAAAAACTCTGATATGGTAGGATGATATGCAGACATATGGTAACCTTATTTGATGTGGAAACTAAACTAGCGTTGACGTGGCGATTAACTTGTCGTGGTTTGTTTCGTCTCTGGTTAGTAGTGTGTGTCTATGCAGTTCGACTCATCTTCAACCCATAAATGGCACATGAAGCGAGCAAAAACCACCCACAGTGTTTCAGATAGCATGTGAAAGCACATTACTCCTTCGATTCAACTTTGGTTGGTCGGTTGTGATTGTTTATTTATTCACACACTAAGGTAACTAGAAATCAACTTTTGAATACTTTGAATTATGGGTAGTAGCTTGATCTATTCTTTTTCTTAGTCTGACTTCTTTTCCCAGCTTTGATACCATTTATCAAGGCTAGAGAAATATCAACAAGTAATTACACGGGAGATTTATGTAGCTCGACTCTCTTGAGTTACGTCCACGGGAAGGAAAACTATTCTCCACTATAATGTATGATGGGAGTACAAAATAATCTCTACGTTTAGCTATAATTTTAGTTACGCATGCACATATGCACAGGCTCTTTTTTTTGGTATTCAACAATTAATTTAGATTTATTTTTGCCTTTTCTTTTCGTCTTATATTAATTTTTTTTACAAAAATATGATTTTCCTTTTTTATTTGATAATTTTTAACATGTTATTCAATTTTTAGAAAGATAAATTCTAAAATAACAGCCAAAAATAGAAAAATTCGCGTGTAAACGTTTGCCTTATTTTTACCTGCAAGTAATTTTTTTTTTAGTTTTACCTTTTAATTTGTTTCTAAGAAATGTAAATAATATTCCAAAACACTTCTAACTAAAAAATAAAAATAAAATTTTGATGAAAAAAAAGATATAGAATGAAAAAATTACCCAAATGAGATCAAATAATTTGGCGGATGTGTTAGGCAACTATATATTTCATTTTCAGTGATAGGGTCTTCTATTTCCCTTCAATTTTTTACTTTTTTTGAAAATAATAAATAGAGTAATAAGATAAGGTTGTTGATATTGGATACCATAATATATTTATACTTACTTTTCATTTAGTCAATTAAACAAATGAAGTAGTTAATTTATTGAATTGACTGCTCTGGTCATATTTTGATATAAAAATAATACCTACTTGCAAAAGAAATTATATATTTATATGTAATTTTTATTATTTATTATGGAAAAATAGATTAGAAAAACTAAGGATTTTCTAAGAATGTATTTAGTATTTTTTAGAAGTATAATTATAAGATTTGTAAAGAAAAGATAAAAAATAACATAAAAATGATAGAAAAAGAGCATTTTCAAAGTATCTTCAAATTAAGGGGGGTTCAAGAGATGTGGGAATCATGAATACCGATCGAATAAATAAACTGTCACAGAACAGTAGAAGACGAAGTGAATTCCAGCGTATTAAAGACCGAAAAATAGAGTCTATCTCTTGCCATTGTGCAAGAACATTAGTGTAAAAGTTGTTTGTCTTTTTTTTTTTTTTTATTTGTCTGAAGTACTATTTTCTTATATACATATTTATGAGTTGTGCAGGCTTATGCTCGGGAGTTGGAGGGTTGCTTGTAATTTCTGGTGCTTTTGTGCTATTCAAAGTCCTAAAGAGAAAAATGGAGAAGATGCGTAAAGAAAAATTATTCAGACGAAATGGTGGACTATTGCTACAACAGCAGTTGTCTTCCAAAGAAGGCAACGTTGAAAAAACCAAAGTGTTCAATTCAAACGAGTTGGAAAGGCCACTGATCATTACAACAAGGATCGTATCATTGGGCAAGGAGGGCAAGGTACTGTTTACAAGGGCATGTTACCTGACGGAAGAATTGTAGCCGTTAAAATGTCCAAAATCTTCGACCAAGGAAGAGTTGATCAGTTCATCAATGAAGTTGTCATTCTTTCGCAAATTAACCACAGGAATGTGGTTAAGCTCTTGGGGTGTTGTTTAGAGACGGAAGTTCCTTTACTAGTGTACGAGTTCATTCCAAACGGAACGCTTTTCCAACATCTTCATGATCCGAACGAGGAGTTCAAATTGACATGGGAGATGCGGCTGCGCATTGCAACGGAAGCAGCGGAAGCTCTTTGCTACTTACACTATGCAGCATCCGTGCCCATCTATCATCGAGACGTTAAGTCGACAAACATACTATTGAATGATAAGTACAAGGCAAAAGTTTCAGACTTTGGAATTTCAAGGTCTGTGGCCATTGATCAAACTCACTTAACCACACTTGTACAAGGGACGTTTGGTTACTTGGCTCCAGAGTACTTCCAATCCAGCCAATTCACGGAAAAGAGTGATGTTTACAGTTTTGGAGTTTTGGAGTTGTAATTGTGGAGCTCTTAACGGGACAGAAAGCAATCTCTTCTTTAAGATCTGAAGAAGAGGGTAGGAGTTTGGCAACCTATTTTATTCAATCAATGGAGGAAAATCGTCTAATTGAGATCCTGGATCCTCTACTTCTCAAGGAGGGTAATGGAGGTGGAAGAGGAGAAATGATGGTTGCTGTTGCTTACCTTGCAAAGAGATGCCTGCACTTGAATGGGAAGATGAGACCTACAATGAAAGAAGTGGCGATTGAGTTGGAAGGAATTAGAATGTCATCACAGGCAAATTTTTCTCATCCACAAAATTATGAAGTGGTTGAATACAACACAACTGACCTCAAAGAGGCTTGAAATGCTACTTCAACCTCAATAGGGACTACTGCTACAACTTCCTGATCAGTTGATATCCGTCCAATTAATGTTGCTTAGCAAACCTTGAGGATTCAAATACATGATATTTCATTTAAGATCACTGAAACTAGATATTTCCAAAAGTCAGTCTTCAATAATTTAACTACTTTGTATACTAGCTAGATAGGGTGAATCTTAGGTCATATTTTGAGACATAATATGTTTAACGCTGAGTTGTTTAATTTAGTTATTATCCTTTAATTCCTATTAGCTGGAGAGAAACATTTTCTGGTACATTTCGTTTTGGTCGTGATGCTGTAAAACCTGGCTATTCTTTCATGGTCATCATAAATTACAGTAGCAATTATAGGGTGTTGTTAATTTTCATTTTTCAATTTTTATGGACTCTCTGCGTTACCAAAGTTATTTGCTTTTAGATTAAACTATGGTACTTCTGTTATTAATCGTATCCTCCGTTCTATTTAGAGTGTGTTTGATAAATTAAAAGTTGAAATTTTTTGCAATTTTTCTTTTCGTGTTGATAGGTGACATTTTTGGCAAAAGTTGTGTATTTGGTGAAAACTTGTAACAGTTAAAGAAGATTTGAAAAAAATTAGAGAAAATTAGAGAAAGTTGGAAAAAATTGATGGTTTTGTATGTGATAAGTGTTTTATAAATTTGGTAAATTTTGATGGATAAAAATAGAGAAAATTAAAGAAAGTTGAAGAAAATTAGAGAAAGTTAGAGATTGGTATTTTTTTTTTGAAGGTTATTGCAGATAGATTCACATGCTGGGTAGATTGGCACGAGGTCATGTGTCTTAATTGTAATGTGGTGCATCCGATATCACCCGAATGAAAAATATGGTTTTGATTTTGAAATAAGACATTAATACAAAAACTTGGAATTGCCACAAATAATTACAAAATGGGTTTGTTAATTAGAGATAATGAGTCCCTTTTAGTGATAGAAGGCCCTTTTAGTGACTTCTTGCTAGTCTGTAATTAGAGATAATGAGTCTGGAAGTTCAATTACACATAGAAACCATTATGCCTAGATATCTATGGATATTGAGAGTCACTTTATAGACACCCTAGTTTTTCTCCTTAATTAAAATTTATAAATTTAATACTTTTAGTTGAATAGTGTGCTACTGATTAATCTCTCTTAATCATAGGTTATGTCAAAAAATCAGAATTCAACAAAGAGCAGAAAATCAACAAAATGACAATCAATCCCCTTGAAAAGGGAAAAGTCAAGCTGAAGGCTCAGATCAAGGTTTGTTGGCCCAAGGTTTATAAAAATCAGTTGTATAATTGATTTTGATGATAACAAACATTGAATTAAATTTTCATAATAAATTTCAAATAGACATTGTAAGAAATGTTACAATTCATTTGATAGATTCAAGATAATAGAGTTGGAAGAGATTGATATTATTTTTTAGATATTTTCACATAATTTAGATGAAAGAATAAAGGAATTTCAAAGTTGGGAGTAATAGAAATCAAAGTAAGATAAAGATTTGAACTAGAGGTTAACTTGGATAAGTAGAAAAATCAGACACATGTCAATATAAAGATGATATCTTAAGATCCAACAATTTAATTTTCATGAAATTTTAATATAGTAAACTAGACTTCCATATCTACAACTTTACTGAAGGGAAATGTTTGTGGATCTGAAGTTAAGATATCAAAAAATGAGTTGGAATATTAGTCATTACAGAAACGTTTTTAAATCCGGATTCTGGAGCTAGTCTTAGTTTTTGAGACATAACTCATACTCTACAGCTTTAAAAATTCTAATTTTTGGTGTGTGAAAAGAAGACTCAAAAAGATACAACGTTTGTAGTTTAAGTTTCTTCTAATTCTAAAATTATCATGGTGAAACAGAAGCTTAAACTGGAAACACAGATTCAGAATGTCAGAAAAAGCTATCAGTAGCTGGTCTCGGTTCAGAAGCCATATCTGACTATCTAACCGTTAGATGAAGCTCAAAATTTGACATGTGATAGCTGACTTATACATCTAAAAAGTCTTTACTCTGAGGCAATGTCAGATTTGAACGTTATGAGGGTGAAAAACGGTCATAAATGTATCTCAGAAAATCTAAATCTGAAAGACAACATTAGAAGCAAGAAAATTCAATTTCTTTCAAGGACAAAAGTGTCTTTTCACTTAGTAACGGCCATTTGCAGATTTTCATCTATAAATAGAGCCTTAAACTCAGATTCAAGAGGATGATGAATGCAAGAAAGAAGTGCTTACAAAGAGATATAAGAAAATCCATAACTTCGCAAACATAGAGTGATTTCTTCTCACACTTGTGCTTCATCTTTCATATTCAACTTGTGAGAGTTTCTTTTTGATTTGATTGAGTTTTAGACTCATCATTATTGTTGTAAAAAATGGAAATTTACAGCCCCTTTAATTAGTGAGAGTTGGGTCAGCTCTTGTTGGTTTTGGTTCAAGTGTTAGAACCAAAACAAGATACTTTCTTTGAAAGAGACTTGTGTGAGTGATTTGGGGATAAAATCACTTGGAAAAGGTTTCTAGCACCTTGGGAAGCTAGTGTGTAATAAGCTCTTCAAAGAATAGTGGAGAAATCTCAAGGAAAGACTTGGGGAGTGGACGTAGGCAACATTGAAGCCGAACCACTATAATTCGATTGTGTTTGCTTCTCTTCCCTTCTCTTTATATTTATTGCAAACACTAGCACTCACTCTTCATTCACAAATATTGAATAATTTTTTTTGGTGCATTTCATATTCATCTTGACATATTTGTTTTAGGGTTAAAATTTTTATTTGCAAAATTTTTAAGCAACCCTATTCACCCCCCTCTAGTGTTGCTATTTGGGACAACAAAGTTGAATACCCCCAAACTACACAAACATGACCAAGACACCAAATAAATAATTCATACATAAATAAAGCATCGAAAGTTTAGAGTCAATGATCAATTCAGTCTAGAAGTCAAGAATGGCTTCTATCAATGTACCCGGAGGGCAGTATCAATTTGAATACCCAAATCAATCCAAAAACACACAAAGAAACACAAAATATCCTAGAACATACAAAAGGATGTAGAACACTACTCAGACTAGCCAAAATACTACTCCATAGGTCATTTGGGCCTCACCAACTTAAAATGGCTCCTACTGATAGAAGGAAAGCTACCAATGCACTAGACACAATTTGAGCCTCCAAAAGAAGTTGTAAGATCCTCAAATTGCATAAGAATATCAAGGGTACGTTTCCTAAAGTACTGATATAGTTAGGTCTAGTTAACTCGAACTTGATGTCCCTCTAGCTCTCGGACTTAGAAAATTATTAATAATTTATAAATTTATAAAAAATGTCTGGGAGTCTTGCCTATGACATTTTTAGATTCCTCATACCCAAAAATAGTAAAAAGATTTATCCTGGAGGTGCCCCCAAGGGTCAAGCAAAGGAATTGGGTGACACCCCTTCGTTTCAGCCCGTTTCAAAGCAACAGTTTTCAAATAGACCTAACCCGATGTTGGAGAATCTAAATTGAACCAAATTTTGACCTAATTAGTTTAATTCTATCCAAAAAGTGTCCAAGAGATCTCTGGAGCTCCCCAAACTGTCCAGAACTTCCTAAAATGGCTCGAACCTATCAGGGTGGAACCTAAATCTAGTAGAACATGGCCTCAGCTAGGGGCTATAGGCCAAATGGGCATTTTTCCCATTCTAGCTACCAAACACCTTTGGTAACAATGGTTATGGTGAGCTTTTTTGGTAGTAAGCGTGGGCGGAGCCTTCCGCTGGCACTGTTTGGCAGGATTCTTCGCTTGCGACCCTGGGTAAGCTTTTTTTGCCTACTTATACGGGTAGAAAAGGTTACACAAATGATTTTTGCAAGGCTTTTTGCCTGTAGACATGGGTGAATGTTTTTGCCTGTGGATGCAGGTAATTCTTTTTGCCTGTAGTTGTCGGATGAAAGCTTTGTTTTGTTTGGAAAAACCTGTATAAAAGGCCTTCCCCTCCTTTCTTTCTTTCCACATTCAACACTTGGTGCTTGGAGCTCTCAAGGTGAGACCAACACTTTAGAGTTTCTCTCTCTAAAAAAGTTCGTGTTAGTAAAAATTTTCTCTTTACAAAGTATTTACTTTATTTTTCAATTTAATTTATTTGCATGATTAGGATAAAATATTTCTAATTATGTAAATAAAAATTCTTCATCAATGAAGGTATCCGGATCATAACTCAAGTGCGGACCGAGTCCGTTGTGCGATATTGACCGGATTTGTCATGCCCCGAGTCTCGCGACCCGAGGGGTGAGGGATACAACAAACACATAATATGCACTAACACTACCATCCCATGATCAGAGCAGCACAACAACTCCTAGTAAGCCATGACACATATTAAGATAATCATGAAATTTGCCTTTTCTAGTGCCAAGCCTCAAACTGCAACATATCCTTCTTGGTCATACATTATATTAGCCTTGACGCCTTTATAACAAAATCGATTGAGACTCTCAAACTAAAAATACTACAACCTTCAAATAAATATTCAACTTAAGTAACCAAAAATTTTGCTAAGTTTGGAATGGCTCATGCAAATACACTTCTAGTCCAGCCCCATTAGCCCACCTGGTTATTATGCTTTGTTCCTGTAACAAAATTTGTAGAGACGTGAGCACGGGTCCACTTGTGCCCACGATGCTACATACTAACATATATGGTATGTAAACTAGACATGCATGCTTATCATCATACATACATAGATACTTCAACATTTTCTATAAGCTATAACAAATTATCAATATCAATTAGTTTTCAACTTAAATAAATATTTATCATCATTGAACATCATCAAAGTATTACATACAACTCCAATTATTTTTCATTATTGAATTTCCTAACATTAAATCCAATCACACCCCATAACCACATTATCACATATTCATCATTCAATCACATAACCACATCCACATTATCATTTATTCATCATTCGATTACATAACCACATGCACACAAGTCATCGGGGGTTGGGTGCATACACAATATCGTCTTTTATGGGTCCAGACCCAATGGAAATGATAAACTGAACACCATTATTTAGGATCACAGTCCTGGGCCATGGGTAGCTATTACACACACCATGTTGTGGGCTACTAACCCACTAGCATGGACACCAAACCCTGCGCAGGTTCCGGGACTTTCAACCCGAGGGTAACCTCAAACCCTTCCTATGTCCGCACCCTACCACGACCCCCGACACACAATCAATCATTACATCACATTCAATTCTCTTTTACCACAAGTTCACATTCATCATCAATGCATAACCACATTTCAATTCATTATAAAGCTCATCACATTTTCATTTCTTCCAATTCACTTGTTCAAAGTTTAATTCATTTACCATCACTTATCAATGAAAGTTCATATTTCATTACATGCATTCTTGTATCACAAAGTAAACAATACTTATTAACATTTCGAAGTATGAAATACGCCTTCAATTCATATATTTAGACAAATAAAATATCATACAAAAACATCTAGTACTAAACTCTTTATGGACCTAGGTGCAATATCCAAAAATAAACTAAGTCAGGAAGCTACACTAGCCTCGGTGGGCACCCAACTGTCAATAGGTCGTGAGCCTAAGATCTTGGGTGCCCATGTCTTGTGCGCCCAAGAGGGCGGGCGCTGAACTGATAACACATTGTGCGCCCACAGATTGGTTCGTTTCATGCTCTATTTTTTGGGTCTAACATCCTCCACACTTGGAACCTCAATTTGACCATGTTTAGGGCAAAATACTTAAAAACCATTGTTTCTAACATTACCACCAAGCTTATAGGCATCAAAAGAAACCAACAATTTGAGTTTTCATTAACTATAGGCCAAGTTATGGATTAAACATCCTTATTTCTGCCTCTACCTATACCTACATATATATGTGCATATAACTCATTTTTTCTTCCATAATGAAATCAAAACTTGCAATGGTTACTCAAATGATGTTCTAATACTTGTTACCCATCATATATGTAAGAATGTTGCATAAAATCCTTTTCTCTAACCAAATAGTGATGAAGAACAAAATGTGGTCTCTTCCCGGTTTCAAGCTCCTAACTTTGATCTAAATGACAAACAAATTACATAGATAGGTTCCTTGAGTGCTCAATTGCATCTTTGCAAAGTTAATTTGATTTTACTTAAGGCTAGAAGGACTTAGCATTTAAAACTCCACCCGGTTCCCCTTGTGTTCTTCTTTCTCTCCCGGGTCCTCTCTCTCAATCCACACATTTCTCTCTCTCTCTTGCACAACACACATATATATATAATTTCACTAATATTTTAATCTATCAATTGTATTCTCTAGATTTTTCCATCTCCTTAGCTGGTTATAGGTGTGTAAGGGTGAGGGTTCGGCCGCACAAGTCAGAACACACCTTACTTGTCATTTCTACTGTAGCTCGGATGCCCAACTGAGTTCCTTCTTGTGCACCCAAGCCTTGGGCGCCCAAGGTGCCTCCTTCCAGTACTTGTGTCAAAATTCCAACTCTTGAATGTTTGGCTTATCATTCTCAAAGTCCTCCACTTTAAAGTACTACTAAAGATGAATTCTACTTAATTAGCATATCATAACTTCCAAAATGTATACAAAGCAATCTATTTACATTAACATAAAAGTCCGGGGTATTATAGGATTTACCTGAGATAACTTGGTAAAATTCCAAACATTACATGTAGGACATATATGACATACTACCATCATACTATAACATATTCACATGATGCTATGACATGCTATACCATGACATCATAATGCACCGCCATGCTATGCCATGCCATGTTATACCATGCCATAACCATGCTAGACCATGCTAGTATGCCATATTATCAATTCTATGCTACCATGTTCAGTCATCTTCCCACATCATAATATGGCATATTAGGACATTATATACCATGCCAACACATGTTATATCATGTCATGTCTTGACATGCCTTGACACATTAGAACACATCCAAATATACAAACATACACCTACTTGACACAGGCTTAGAAGTCAAATGCTTACTAATTCAGAGCATTTAGCTGAGTGAGCGAGGCTCCAGAGACTAGGAATGATTTAGGATTGGCCAAGCTGATGATTTCTAAGTTGTGACTTCCTTTATATATATCTGACAAACATCCTTCAATTGTTATCTATGATAGGAATAAACATTAGAATATAGATTGTAATCCCATTCAATATGCTTATGACATATCTAATCATGTCAATTGCATCACTCATATCACACTAGTCTTCAAGGCACATAGATTTAATCATCACCATCAAGAGTTAAGCTCTACATCATAGCTAAACTCATTTTTTAAATGATACTGACTCACATGTGCAAGGTGCGTCCTTGGAGTTAAGCTCTTCATCAGAGTGAAGCTCATTCTCCCAGTTATGTGCAAGGTGCTAACTGTCTTTTCTTTTTGGAGGAAGTCTCCATTCCTAATTATGCGCAAGATGTTAACTGTCTTTCTCTAGTTATGCATAAGGCACTAATTGTACCTTCTCATCTGGAGCAAGAATCCTTTTTCCCAATTTTATGCAAGGCATTGAGTGCTCTTTTACCCTTAGAGCAAGGCCCCTTTCCCTAATTATGCGCAAGGCGTTACCGATCTTTTAATTATACTTGAAAAGCGTAATCATAGACCTTGATTTCCATGCTAATACCGATAATTTCTGTTTTAATATGTCTATTTTAGTTTAATTTTGTTTATTTATGTAAGTTTGTTCATTTATGCAGGTTTTAGTAGAAAATACACTAGAATAGCTTGTTGGAATGGGAGTGATGCAAAATTTTGATGTGGAAGAGAAATTAAAAGTGATCTTCCGCAAATTTGTAGTGGACGTCTTAAGCTTTTTAAAAATGTATCGTGGGTTAAAATTCAAGTTCGTTTGAGCCTTGAAACATTGCTTAAAAGTCTAAGCTAAAAAGCTAGACAAATCCTAATCGTGGTAGAATTTGGAGCATATATGAGTTTCGGGGGTTCAATTGAGGTGATTTAGGGTGCGTTTGGTGCACAAAACCTCTAAAAATCTCTAAAAACCTTTGAAAATCTTTATACATTTTTACACATTCTTACCTTCTCAAGGTTTAAGAAAAGTTTAATATCTTTACACAAAAAAAAGTCAATAACTAGAATTCGGTTAATCAAATAGCAAAAATTTTTTCGCCATTCTCAATATGGACTCTCAAGCTACCAAATGACACCCACTTTGACTATTTTTTGTTGGGTCATAGAAACTGTTCTGATGGATTGTAGAAACCATTCTGATGGATTCGCACAGCCAACTTCTGTCCAAACAAATTATAGAAACTGTTTCGATGGATTGTAGTGCAAAAAAGCCATGACTAATACAAAATTTTAAATCCGTCTAAATAGAAATCCAATCCGTCAGAACGAGAATCTTACTATTCATCTCCAAAAAATATGATTTGATATATGTGCACCAAACGCAAAAACGTTCCCCAAATCACATTTTATCTCATTTTATCTAACTTTTTATCACTCTAAACACCCCCTTAAAAGCTTAAAATCAATTACACATTCTAAGCTATGATTTTCATGAAGAATCCAAGTCCAAAAGAGGCATACATCTATTTCCAGGGTCCAATTGAGGTGATTTAAAAGCTTAAAATCAATTACACATTCTAAACTACAATTTTCATGAAGAGTCCAAGTCCAAAAGAGGCATACATCTGCCTCGAAATCAGCTTGCAATGTTGCATAATTTGGAATTCTTTGGATGGCTTAGCATGACACCCTATCAGTTTTTTGGCCATAACTTTTTGCTCACAACTCTAATTGATGCCATTCTTTTTGAGTTGGAAAGAAGACTCGAAGGGCTACAACTTTTGTATTGAAGCCAAAATCTGAGTGCACTTTCTTCTAGCATCCAAATGCCACACTTGAGCCTTCAGATTATAAGGTTTTCTCAGTTTTTTACAAATAACAATAATGTATCAGACTTTGATATGGCCATTCATATATTTTAGGTTTAGTTTTTCTTCAGTTTTCCTTTAGTTTAGAAAGTGTTTTTATTTAGTTTTTATTCAAGTTTGGGTTGAAACTTTGATTATATAGTAGTTTTCAATGTGAGCTGCAACATTTTTATTCATGGAGTTTGCTTTCTTTACCTTCTTTTTTATTTTCTATTTTGCTTATTTCTTTAACAAGTTAGCATAGATCTATACTTGATTTAACCCATCAATAAATGGTGGATCCTTGTTTGATTGTTAGCTGTGAAAATGGATTTGAGCATGTAATGTAAACTTGTATGTTAGGCCTCTTGTTTTCCTAGATCTATTTTTTAATGTTTTCAAAACCTTCAAAAACGTAAGTATTGATTATATTTCCTTGAAATCACTGAAAACTACATATGATTGGAACTTTTTTGATACTTTGAAAATAAAAGAGACAAATCTAAACTTGTTTTTTAGTTTTCTTTTTCTTTTGGTTTTCAAAATATTCGAAAACTTGTAACTTCGATTATATTTCATTGAAATCCTTGATGACATTACTTGATTAAAACATTTTCTATATTTTAAAATCAAAGAAAAGAGTTCTGGACCAAAGAATGTTTTCAAGATGAAATCTCTCTAGTTTTATTTATCCTAAATGTTATTTTAGAACTATACTTTGGATTATTTATTTTCACGATAAAATCTTTTCGGTTTACTTTTCCTAAACGTGAGCTGTAAACTGAGACAAAATTCACATCTAACATAAGAATAAGGTATCCGCTTGGATTTGTCAGTTAGATCAAGTCTTTTTAATTTAATTACTTGTAATTTTATTTTATTGGTTTATTAGTTATATAACCAACCTTTCCAAAACCATTTTACTCTATTGTTTTTAAAAAAGAGAACAGTAAGTTAGAAGAACTTAGAAACCCTAGACTTCCGTCAAGTTTCTTGTGGATATGATCTTGATCTCATTAGGTAAAATTACACTACACATCCTTATACTTGGGGGTTGTTTTTCACTGCACATTTGCGAGGTAGTCATCTCTTCTCTCTAGAGCAAGGCTCCATGCCCCAGTAATGTGCTAAGTAGTAACTGTCTTTTTTTAACTAGAGTGCACCTACCTTTCGCAGTTACACTCAATGCACTAGCTATCCTTTTTAATTTGGAGTAATAATCCATTTCTAAGTTAAATGCGAGGCACTAACTTTTATTTCAATCTCAAAGTTAGGCTCACACAGTTAGGTCAATACAAAGACAATTACTACTAATATTAACCTAGAGTTAGGCTCTTCCTCATCTTATATCAGAAAGAAAGTTCTACCACATTAATCCTTTACACAACATTGATCCCATTAGTCACTCCCTCTAACTTATGCACTTAGCCTACTTTGGTTGATGAGGAAGCTTAGGCATGGTTTGGGAAGCATTTTAGCTTGCTTTTTTTTTAGCTAGCTAGTAGCTAGCTAAAAAAAAAGCAAGCTATTTTTTTGTTTGGGAACCCAAGCTAGCTATAGCTAAAGTTATATATTGACATTTATGCCCTCTTTATTTTATGCGATTTTCCAAAATTACCTTTGAAGACACACATGCCCAACTCCTCCAAATCTGAGAGAAATGGTCTACACCAATTCGGAGGGGTCGACCCTTTTCCCTTACCATCTGTATATATAATGGCAGCAGTTTGCTCAGCCATATTGTTTCAGATCTATGCCATAAAATACATTCATTTACCATTCAAAAAAAGAGTCGACTGCTTCTCTTAACGGGGCTGACCCCATTAGTTAGTTCACATGGTTGTGCACTGCGAGAGAGAGCCAATTTTGGGGAGGAAGAATAACCTAAGGGTAATTTAGTAATTTACCAAAAGAGGTAAAATAGTTGCTACAGTATTTAACCATTTTAGCCTGCTAATAGCAAAGGTTCCCAAACGAACCCTTATTATGCTTGAGGCTAATTAGTTTTGCTATCCATGATATTTTGATCACATTTGCATCCATTGCATATTAGCACATCACATCTGTGCGAGATGCTAATTTAGAGTTACATTGACCTGATCCCTTCACAGTTTATAGAGGCAACTCAAGCAAATAGCTTAAGTTTGGTCACCATGGTCCTCATAGACCATCGACACAATGAGCTAATTAGAGCTAGGCTCTTGCATCCATCTAGCACAAACACTTAAACACGTAGTTTTAGACATAAGTTTGAACTACGTTGATTTGATCCCTTCACAAGGTACGTAAGGAGCTCAACACATAGCTTGAATCCGGTCACCTCAGTCTTCATACACTATACACTACAAGAAAAAGTATTTTTAGCGACCATTTTTGGTGACCAAAACTAAATTTGGTTGCTAAATAGTAGTTTTTAGCGGCTAAACATCATTTGGTCGCTAATAATTTATATTTAGCGTCCAAATATAAATTGATCGCTAAATCCCAGGCATTTGGCGACCAATTGGTCGCCGAAAGTTAACCTTTAGCGACCAAATATTAATTTAGTCGCTAAAGAGTTCTAAAATATTTCCCTCTATCCTTTGGCGCCAACAATGGCTTTTTTGCTACCAAAACATTTGGTCGCAGAATATTTTCATAATTTTTTACATTTGTTTTTAGCGACCAAATAAGTTTGGTCGCTAAATTCCAAGCATTTGGTGACTAAGTGGTCACTAAAAGTTAACCTTTACCGACCAAATATTAATTTAGTCGCTAAAGAGTTCTAAAATATTTCCCTCTACCTTTTGGCACCAACAATGGCTTTTGGCTACCAAAAACATTTGGTCACGGAATATTTTTATAATTTTTCACATTTATTTTTAGCGACCAAATAAGTTTGATAGCTAAATTCCAAGCATTTAGCGACCAAATATTAATTTAGTCGCTAAATAGTTCTAAAATATTTCCATCCATCCTTTGGCGCCAATAATGACTTTGGCTACCAAAACATTTGATCGCGAAATATTTTCATAATTTTTGACATTCATTTTTAGCGACCAAATAAGTTTGGTAGCTAAATTCCAAGCATTTGGCAACCAATTGGTTGCTAAAAAAATCTCTTCATCGACCAAATATTAATTTAGTCGCTTAAAAAAATGAAATGGAAAAATAAAAATAATTAAATTTTATTTCTTTCTCTATTTTTCTCTCAAACAAATTTATTTATCTCTTTGTATGATTTAAATTAAATTTCATAAATTTTATTTTAACGTTTATTTATTAATTTTAATTAATTTATAAAAATTATCAAAAATTATAATCATAGATCAATAAAAGAATGTTACCAAATTAATGCTAAAACTAAATTCACCAAATCAAATTTAGATAATTTGAATGTATAATCTTTTTGGTTTCAAAATAAATATAT
Organism: Vitellaria paradoxa; assembly: GCA_019916065.1. Classification (NCBI taxonomy): domain Eukaryota; kingdom Viridiplantae; phylum Streptophyta; class Magnoliopsida; order Ericales; family Sapotaceae; genus Vitellaria; species Vitellaria paradoxa. The sequence goes on from CM034236.1 coordinate 23,296,164, forward strand.
TGGAGTAACCTTTATAGTTTGTATGACTTATAATCAAGTGAATATTAAATGTTTTAATATCTAATAATTGTTTAGTGTAATTTAATATTAATTATATTAAAGTAACATTATTTTAAATTTAAAAATAAAAATAACAAATATTATTTATTAATTTTAAGTAATTTCATTTCTTTATCTTTTTAGAACTTATTTCCAAATATAATCACCTAAAATATTTTTTTATTAGAAATAAATTCTTAAAATAGTTTTCAAATAATTTGCTTTTTAAAAATAATTTTCTAAAACTAAAACTAAATGCGACCAAATTATTTTTAAGAATATAAATACAAAATGATGAAAAAATATATATAGTGAGCCATGATATAACTAAATTAAAGATATGTATTAAATATGTGCTACACAGACGAATTGGAGGAAAATAAAAAAAAAATTTAAATTATTTTTAGTTAAATATAATAGTTATTTATAAATTATTTACTAAATATCTATATAGTTTCATATATTGTTTATGATTTCAAATTATTGAAACAAAAGTTAAAATAATTAAATAAAAATAATAAATTTTAAATTTTAAATACTTTCACTTTTATACTATTTGTGTTATCTCTCTGTAGTAGTGAAAAAAATCTAGAGCGAGTATGTGGTTGGGGAAAAAAATAATAATAGCATAAAAATTTTAATGAAAAACAATAATAGTAAAAATTGATAACTTTGATAAATTAAACATCCGAAATCTATTTGAATTTTATAAATAATAGTTTACTATATTTTATATTATTTATTTTTTCATTGTAAACTTTACGCTCTCTCAATTTTCAACCGTAGTCAATATTTTAAAAAACATACTAATTAAGTAACAACACGGAATAAACTTCATTAACAACATACCAACACCATTAGAAAACTATTTTTTTAAATACATACAAATTAGAATAAGTAATTTATTATATAATAAATAATAATTAATTTTAAATAATTTAAATTTTTATATTTTTAACTAAAAAATTTATTTATTGGTCAGAATTATTTTTTCCTCTCCACTTTAATTATTTTTTGGTCACTTACATAAAAATATACTTTTATTTTTCTCTCCATTTTAGATTTTTTTATATATTTTTTTAAAATATTTTTTATATGAATGAATATTAAACAAAATTAACTAAGTTCTAAAAAATAATATTTAAAATTTAATTTGATTGTACTTAAATTAAAATTTAAAAATTAAAAATAATATTCATTTGATTTATTTTGTTGATTTGATAATTGTGTACATGGCATAGGGAGAGATAGATGCTGGGCAGAACGGCATTCTTTCTTTTTTCGATACAAGAGGGGGTGCCATGCGAAAAATATGCATTACAAATTTAAATTTGAGTTTTCTAAAAGTCAAATTATGCTTTCGTGCCATTGGCACGGGTAATACCTAGTTAGTCTATAAAGGGGCACTTCTTCAACCAATTGGTTGGTAAAAGTGTTAAAACTTTATTATAAAAAAGTTAAAGTAATTAAATAAAAATCATAAATTTTTTTATCATTTTTGGCGACCAATTGGTCGCTAAAGGCGTACCTTTGGCGACCAATTAGTTGCTAAAGGGGTACCTTTGCCGACCAATTGGTCGCTAAAAATGATAAAAGTTTGTTTATATATACAAAAAAGAGTAAAATATATATACAAATAATAGTTTGGCCTAGTGGTCAACCACATGTACTTCCAAAGAACTGGCATGAGTTCGAATCTCAGCAACAACAACAAAAATCTCAAAAATATAAATTCAACACATGACAAAATCATAGGCTGACACGTGGTGGAATCATAGGTCGACACGTGGCATAACACAAGTTGCCATGTGGCATGATGACATGTCAGCAAATGATGCCACGTGGCGCCACATTTGAATTTTAATTTTTTTTAAATTAATTCAAATTTCTAATTAAAGACCCTTTTAGCGACCAATTGGTCGCCAAAAACTAACTTTTGGTGACCAAATTTTTGATCACTAAAGGGTAAACATTTGCCGACCAAATATATGTTGGTCGCCAAAGGCGTATCTTTTAGTAACCAAAGTTTGGTCAGCAAAAATTATACTTTTATCAACCAAATATATTTTTGGTCGCCAATACCTTCTGCCACTAGCCTTTGCCGACCAACGGGAGACCAAATTATATTTGGTCGACAAAAGTTTTAACGACCAAAAAATAACTTTTCGCGACCAAATTTTTGGTCGCTAAAAGTGTTTATTGTTGTAGTGATATTTCAATACATATTTCTTTTTCAGCACACATATACTCAGGCATATGAATTACAAGTATGCATACCTGACTCCATACAACATCTTAGTACAAGTTTCATCCCCAACAAAATTCACTTTTACAAAGTAGTCCAAGTGGACACAAAAAGCAAACATAGTCTTTAAATCACATTTAGAGTTGAACCAGCACATAGAACACCCTAAGGTGCATCATTGCTACATAGGCAAATATTATATTACAGTCGCACACTTGCCTTGCTAGGCTCAATGACCCACATTTCATGCATCATATGTATCTTATGGGTTGTATTAATAAGATAATTATAAACCAAACATTATTTTGTGATATTATAACTGCAAAAAGTAGAAAGGGGACTTCGGATATCTCTAGGTGTTCAGGTGTAACGGTTTTCGTGCATAGTCAAACCTCTAGACCCATTATCTCTTATTGCACAGACTAGTTGAGAGTCATTAAAAAAGGCCTTTTATCATAATTTTAAAAACACAAATCAAAACATAATAAAAACTCAAGTTTCTTGACACGTTGATTTTGGAAGTGCTAGGTGGTGACTTTTTGTCTCTACATTCAAGTCCTATTTTAAAATCAAAAACATATTTTATTCATTTGGGTGATCACAGACGCACCATGTTACAATAAAGACTCACGACCCATGCCATTGGTCGGTGTGCAGATCTGGTCGCAACACACTTTCCACTCTACGCAATCATAATCCTATAATATAATGTTTGGTTTATTGTAATCATTATAAATCCAAATTGTCTAAGATGTATATGATGCATAAAATGTGGAGTGATCGTGCCTTGCAAGACTGCCTATATATCTGATACTGGAAACAAAAAGAAAACGAGCAAACAGTAACAACTGAATGCCTAAAGGAATCCACCCAAGGGATATAATTTTAGTGATTACCACTCACAGACAATCTCCTTGAGATACATAGCAAGACATGCTCACCATTTAAAGAAAGCTTCTTAGAGAAAGAAAACACTAAAAAGGAAAAAGCTCTCCTCCAAATAAACAAAAGGTTGATTTTTCAAATTCAAGTATGCCTTAACAATCTAAAAATACGTTATTTAAATTTGGAATATCCCTCTTAGAACAAGAAAAGACTACAAAAATAAAATTCATACATAAACAAAAAATAATGACTAGATGCATTAAATTAGATATTAAATGACAAATAAAAAGGGTCAGGTTCATTGTGCTAAAAATTAATGATTAATTGAGATTAAATCAGAAGAATATTTGAATATCATCCTAATGTATCTATATATGTGGTTGATTTTGTGAAGTATTTGAATACCCAACAAATGTATTCAAAGATCATCCTAAAAGGCTAGTTGATATATCTGAATATGATAAAAGAGCATCTAGATATGCCAAAGGAACAAGACTTATATCTAGATATAATGAAGGAGTACCAAACCCTTCAAACAGTGTTGTTGTATCTGGATATGTTGAGGGGGTATCTGAATACAGGGAATTTTGGTTTTTGCTGCTACTGATGAATGCCTCATCTATTGTGCTCCCTCAGTTGAAAGAAACTCGTCCTTGAGTCAAAATTAGCTTCTTCTCTATGATTAAGGATTAAGACAAATACATTTAATGTTGCAAAGACAGTGTACTCTTCTGGAAGTTCAATCTTTTAAGCATTCTCTGTAATACCCCAGACTTTATATTAGTATAATTATATAGTTTTGATGTGTTTTGGAAGTTAAGATATGTTAATTTAGTGGTATGGATCATTAATGGTGTTTAGAGTTGAGAACTTTGAAGGAAAATGGGGGTATGCAGTCAAAAGTGACATTTTAGCCAAGTGCTGGAAAATGAGGGGGGACCTTGGGCGCCCACCTGAAAAAGCTTGTGCGCCCAAGGTCTTGGGCGCCCACCTGAGAAAAGTTTGGGCGCCTAAGGCACAATAGATTTGACAGACAAGTGTTGCTCTGCAATTTTCAGCTGGCCCCTCACCCCTATACACCTATATTAGGGCTAGGGGGATGGACAAATCTGGAAGACACTATTTGGGGATTAAAATATTGGTTATATATATATATATATATATATTAGTGTGTATGATGCAAGAGAGAGAGAGAGAAAGAAGAGGGTTGGAGAAGAAGAAAACGGGTGAGAAGCAAATAAGAGCAAGGAAGAAGAAACAAAGGGAACCAAGAGAGGGTTTGTATGGTAAGTGCCTCTAACCCTAACCAAAATCAAATTAACCTTGCAAGGATGCAATTAAGCACTCAAGGAACCTATCTATATGATTTGTTTGATGTTTAGATCAAAGGGAGAGGAGATCAAACCAATCAAAGTTGGGAGCTTGAAACCGGGAAGAACCCTTCTCTGGTTCTTCATCTTTATTCAACTTGAGGTAGGGATTTAATGCTTCTTTCTTACATATGTGATGTGTAACAAAGAGTAGAACACCTAGAGAAAACCTTTTTCAAGTGTTGTCTTCATCTATGGGAGAGAATAGAAGTTATATGCAAATATATATGTATGTATGGGTTGAGAGAGTGAATTTGGTGTTTGATGAATAATTTGGTCCATAGTCAATGAAAACTCAAATTTTTTATTTTGTTGGGTGCCTGAGATCCTTGGGTTGATGTTAGAAAACTTGAAACTTGAGATATTTTTATATTAACATGGTCAATTTGAGGTCCCAAGAGTGAAAAACCATGAAACCAGAAAATAGGGCATGAAACTCGAAACTTGGCCCAGGCTGTGGGCGCATGAGGGGGACACAGTTGGGCGCCCAAGAAATTAAGGCATGGGCACCCAAGTCCCTTGGGCACACGCAGCTTGGGCGCCCACCGAGCCTAGGTCACTTTTCTGACATTGTTTAGTTTAGCCTTGTACTTTGGGCATATGGAAGAGTTGGTAACTTGTTTTCACATGAAACTTTTACTTGATTAATTTTATTAATTTAAAAAAGGAAATGAGCTTTAAAAAGTGATTAAGGGTTGATTATCTTAAACCTATGGGATTTAACTTGTAAAGGTGAACGAATGCTATCTTGAATGAAATGAATTGGAAGCTTACTTTGAGATAAGGGTCTTAATCGAGTTGAATTATAAACATGTCTTGATGTAAACTAAATGTTGAGGTATATGAACTTGTAACTGATTAAGTGAAAGGTAACTTGACAAAGAGACGTACATTTATAATTTTGGTAAATATGGAATGCTTAATATGGTTTGATCAATGCGATATAAAATAAGCTATGGAATGAACCGTAACATTGACATATGTGTTGAATGGTATATATATTGATAAATGTTAAATGTTTAATAAGGTTGATCAATGTTGATATGTGATGAATCTTGGGATGAACCGAAAAGTGAACTTTTGTTAACAAATTGATAGTAATTAAATGAGGCTTGGATTAAACAAAATGAAGAGATGAAATGAGTTGTGCTACATGATGAAATGGAATGTGGTTGTGCGTGTTGGAAAGTGATGGTGATGAATGTGAATTGTGATTGATGAGTATTGAATGTGATGAATGATTGGTTGTGTGCTGTGGTGTGGTGCGGTAAATAGGAAGGGTTTAGAGAGTACCCTCAGGTTGAAAGTCCCGGAACCTGCGCAGGATTTGGTGTCAATGTCAGTGGGTTAGTAGCCCACAACATTGTGTGTGTTTTGGCTCCTCGTGGCCTTGGACTGTGATCCTAAACGACGATGTCGATTTATCATTTCTGTTGGGTGTTGGCCCATAAAAGACGATATTGTTGATGCACCCAACCCTCGAGGATTGTGTGGTTATGGCTATATGATTAATTAATGAAATGATGGTACTGTGGATTTGATTTCACGATTGAATGATGAACAAATGTAATGTGGATGTGGATATGTGATTGAATGTTGATTATTTGATAATGTGATATGGAATATGGTTGGATACAAAGTTGAGAAATTTAATAATGGAGAATAATTGGAATTGAGTACTACTCTATGATGTCATTGAATGAAGATAAATATTGTAAATATGATTATGTGGTCGGCTTGATTAAACATCTAAGAGATAATTGAAATGTGGTTTGAACCAATGAGTGAAATTTTCAAAGATTAAGTATTAATTGGAATTGAATTCTTTTTATGATATTGTGGTGTAAAAATTTATATATTCTAAATCGGTTATATAGTTATGTTGTTAAATTGTTGTGGCTCTAGAACATGTTGAGATAACTAGATACACCATGAATAGTATGTATGTTTGGAATACATATCATATATGTTTGTTTGAGACATTGTGAGCACAAGTGGACCCGTTCTCACATCCCTACAGATTTTGATGTAGGTACAAGCCATAACAATCAGGTGGGCTAAGGGGTTTGGATTAGGAGGTTGTGCATGAGCCCTACCAAGCCTAGCAAAGCTCTTGGTCATTTAGCTTAAATTTCTTTTGGAATTGTAATATTGTACATTGAGGACTTGTTCGATTTGGTTGTAAGGGCCCTAAGGCCTAAGTTATGTATTAATGAGAGGATTGTTGGTAGTTGTGACTTGATTATAGCCAAGGATAAATTTATGTTATCTTATCTATGTCTCGGGCTCACTGGTTTACGTTGCGCTGCTCTGATTATGGATTGGTCATGTTAATGAATGTCGTGTGTGTTTATCACTCACCCCTCGGGTCACGATATCCGGGGCGTGACAGGTTGGTATCAGAGCCTAGGTTAGAATACCTAAGGGACAATGGGAGTCTAGCATTTCATGTTATATGTTGATGTGATATAATTGACATTTAGTCATTTTCATGGGGTGGACCTATTAGTACTTTGTGGTAAGGATTATGGTGGAGATGGTTAGGACCAAATGCTACTAGAACTTTGATTGTATTGTTTGGAGATATGAGGATTCAGTAAACATCCCTAGCTAATGATAAGTAAGTTTGATATGTGAGTAAATGGTGTAATCATTAGAGGTTTGTGAACCTAGAAGTAATGTTTGACAAATGTTTTAATAGTAGACCTGGCATATTGAAAGACGATTAGAAGTGATTGTGGATACGATTGAAAATTTGTAAGTGCTAATGGGTTTAAAGAGTCTGAGGTTGTGATTTTGGAAATTATTAAGGCTACCTTTAATTAGTGGGAATTGTGAGATTATGGAATGAATTTGAAGTGGAAATGGCAATAGTAGAGAATTGAATCTTAAAATGTATGAGTTACTAACTCAATGAATAGTGATTGATCTTTATAATGGGTTGGTGATAACCGGTTATTTGATGATATGGTGGTTTAGATTTGTGATGAGGTAACCTTTTTAGTTAATGATATTAGGCATATTGGGGAAGAACTTTGTGTTCGCATGGTCAATGGGAAATTGAGTGAAAAGGAGTCTAAGTGTTGTCTTGTAAGTGAGGTGTTGATTTTAGATGTGATACTTGGGGAGTTGGCTTGACTTTTATAGATTCCACATTAGATGTCGCTATTATTTTTCCGTTAGGCCATATTTTATGGCACCAATGAAGTCTTGGCAGTTTGGAATTTAATCAATGGTTGTGAGTCTATAATTCTATAAAATATAGTATTGGACATTGGGACATTTGAGATTCTTGTTAAGAGGAATGGTAAAAGTTTGAGTTTCAAGTAAAATTTGAAGTTTGCAAATTTGGTGGTAATTAAGACAGCATATTGCTTATTGAGTATTGATGTTTTGACTGAATCATTAGGCATTAAGAATAATAAATGTTGGATTGGTTTGCATGAAACAAAGTTTGGAGATAGGTGATATTTTGTCGGATGACTTTGAGGGATTAGTGTAGTAATTGAGTGTAGCCAAGACCATGTTTGATGCTTAAGTTTTGTGGATTTAGTGAGGTACCACCTTTATCTTACTCAAGTACCTCCTAGTTAATGGACCTATTGATTTAAATGAATTGGGGCAAAGTACAAGTGTGTGGGGTAATGATAATGAGAACATTTTATGGCACATAATATAGGTTGATTGAAGTTCTATGATTTCTTTTACTTGAAGAAGGGATTGTTTCTAATATTGTGAAGGGCTATGAGAAAGATTAAGTTATGTGATAATGTCTAATGATTAGATGGCAATATTAATTGAGGAGATTGAAATTATATGAAGAGGAATTATCTGTACCTAATTCAGTGTTAGCTATGATATTTTAGCATTGAAGTCTTGTTATGGTTAACTAAACTAATAAAGCCATTTGGAATATATTAGAACATAAGGATGCCGAAGGTATTTGATTATGTAAGGTAAACTAACTATGAAGTAAACTGAAAGAGTGGAAATATTGGAAAGGGGTTGATTTAAAGGTCTCTTATGTTATTTGAGTGAGGTTGAAGATATGGGCGATGTTATAAGTTAAAGGTCGAAAAGTCTGTACATTGTTAAAGTAACTTCTAGCAAATGTTTGGAATGTTAAGGCTTGTTGGGATGAGGACAATGGTGATAATGACATAAATTTCACAAAAGTGAGTTGCTCAAGGATGATATTGGAAGGTTATACTCCATGTTACTTATTGCACTTCTTATATATTGCAGGATAAATCCTAGTAATTCTTAATTTTGAACGTAATTAATCATAGCTGAATCTAAGTTTTATTGAATTCTTGATTGCTACTTACACATTAAATGTTGAAAATACCTTTGAGTTGAATGTTTTCTAAACTGTTATGTTGATAATCTTTTGGCTCAGCCACCTAAAATTTTGGTTACCAAATTGTGCTAAAGCTGTCACACTAAGAAAATTCTTTCATCTCTATGTTGTTTACTTGAAACTTGATGGCATTGCTATTTCACTAATGTTGGTAAAACGCACTATTGTAACTTTGAAATGGCTATTGTGTTGAACTTGGTTCAATGTTGGTTACATTTCTTGAAATGGCTAATTCGATCCACTGCATCTCAAATGTGGCTACTATGATTTGAAATCCTTAATTGAGAAAATGCTAAAGGGTGAGGAGATGGACATGTATGAATTGAAAATTAGAACCTATTTGGTTGTTTAAATTGAAATGCTAATGTATTATTGTAATGTGTTATGGTATTGTGTAAATTGAAAATTTAAAATTGTGTGGTTGTTCTTAACCTTTTGAGTGTTAAGGCATTTGACTGTATAATAAGGTGCTAGTTGTGGAAACTTGCGTGGCTAAGTGGTTTTTGGGTTTGGGTGTTATGATGAAATCGAGGATATGCCTTGGCAATGTTATGCAAAGAGGGATATGGGATCCCAATCGTGGGACTATCTTTATTTGAAAACATATGAGTATGAGATATAGCTATAAATAGGTGAACTGAGTTTAAGAGTGAGTAAGTGTACTGTGAGTAGATAAACTTTGGGAAGAAAAAGGTTTAGAAGTTGGTTTCAATTGAGACTATGGTAAGTGATGATGGCTTTAAAGGGTATGGTGAGATAACATATAAGGTGATGTTCATCAAATTTGGTAGGAGTTTTAGAAGAGTTTACTAGCTAATTGCCTGAAATGAGAAAGAGAAAATATATGTTAAAGGTTGATGTAAGGGAAGAAGTTTATTGACTCCGGGAGGTTGATTCGTGTGCTTATGGCATTCATTGGTGAGTTAAACCTGGTATGCCTGGATGATAAAGTAAATTTATTAATTGGTTGGGCTTTGAGACAATTGAATTAGGTTCATACAAGAGGTGGATTAAACATTCTGATGTGATCGACTCAAATACGATGATGCCGGGAATCTACCTTGAATGGAAGTAGAATTAAGAAATTATTCCTGGATATACATGTATGAAGACGATCGTGACAAATGTGAAGCAAATTAGAACTGATAAAAGAGAGGAATTTTGGTTGAATTGAATTTGAGAGCTTAACATATGATGTCTTATGAATTGTGCCTCCCTATAGGAAATTGTAGGACTTGGCCTTAATTACCTGATTGATGTGTTTGAATGCAGTTAAGAGAATTATTGATGTTTCAAAGGAATGATTTAAGATTTGAACACTATTAATAGAAGGTGAGTTAAAGGGATGATTCCGGGACAACATTTTATGAACTCCCGCTACAGATTAGTTAATGCCTTAGTGTTTTCATAGAGTTAATAATGTGGAGTGCTTAGATTGTTGTTTATATAAATGGTAATTTGTGGATGTTCTTCAGTTATTGATGTGTTGCCCATTTGTTGAAGTCTTAATTATTGGATGAGTATCTATTAAAGTTGAAGCAAATTTGATGTGGTATGTAAACATGTATAAGTTTGCAAATGAAATTTCAAGGATGGCAATAAACAATGAGTTAAGGAGTTTCTATATGGGATTGTCTATAGTTTAAGTTAAAATTTACAATAGTACTGATATATTCCATGGTCAGTTAAAATGTTGGCTTGCCAATTGGTTTATAAGGTGTATACATATCTATGTGGGAGTATTGAGCTAAGGGAAGGTAATGACTTTTGGTTGAAAGAGTTAATTGAGCTTAGTTTGATGAGGTTAAAGATTAATGAGCAAGTTCAGTTTATATGTTATGAATTTTAGTTTTATTTAGAATAAAGTAGTTGCCTTAGATTAAAAGCTTGATGGACCAACAAAGTAATGTGAGTCTATAAAGTAAGGGAGAATTTGAAATGGAAAACAATACTTGGAAAGAAGAAACGTTTGAATAGAGAAGAAGGATTACAAAAAAGTTGATTACAAAGGAGATGTTTATAGCAATTTTCAAGGTTAATTTCGACCCCAAGTTCAGTATAGTTATGATGTGACCTATTTGGTTTGTGATATAGTTTTGATTGGATGGTCCCCAATCTCAGTTACAAAGGAATTAAATGTTAAGGTCAGGTGTTTCAGTGTTGGACCCATGGGGAGAAACTTAGAAGCAATGGAAAGGCGACCTTTTTGAGGAAATGGTGAATCTAGTACAAGATAAGCTGTGTTAGGGGTAGACTGGGTAAATAAGTGTATTAAGGATATCATTATTTCTTAATTGGGAAATATTTATTAAAAAGCGAGATGTTATGGAGATTTAAGGAAGTCTAAACATTGGGATGTGTGGGAAAAGAAGAAATTCAATTTTATGGGGAAAGGAGATTGATAGGAAAGGTGATCGAATGGAGTATTATGGGAAACCATATAGTAAGAGATGAAGGATAAGGGTTTGAAAATTTGGTTGCTATGACTTGAGCTTACAAATGCACAGTGAAGGTATAATTATTAGTGTTTTTGAATTGTTATGATTAATTTGTAAAGTGATTTGAATATTGATTAATGAATGGAAATTCAAGTTTTACATGTGTAAGAAATTTTCGGACGGTAAGGGACATGTTTAAAGATGTGAGTTTAAGATCTAGATGAGACATCTGTGACTGTTTACCTAGGAGTTTGGATATGATTGTGGTACCAAATTTCGGGGACGAAATATTTTTTGAAGGAGGGGAGAATGTAATACCCCGGACTTTGTATTAGTATAAGTATATGGTTTTGATGTATTTTGGAAGTTAAGATATGTTAATTTAATGGTATGGATCATTAATGGTGTTTAGAGTTGAGAATTTTGAAGAAAATGGGGGTACGCAGTCAAAAGTGACATTTTAGCCAAGTGCTGGAAAATGAGGGGAGACCTTGGGTGCCCACCTGAAAAGAGCTTGTGCGCCCAAGGTCTTAGGCACCCACCTGAGAAAAGCTTGAGTGCCCAAGGCACAGTGGATTTGACAGACAAGTATTGCTCTGCAATTTTCAGTCGACCCCTCACCCTTATACACATATATTAGGGCTAGGGGGATGGAAAAATCTGGAAGACACTATTTGGGGATTAAAATATTGGTTATATATATATATTAGTGTGTATGATGCAAGAGAGAGAGAGAGAGAAGTGGGTTGGAGAAAAAGAAACTTGGTGAGAAGCAAATAAGAGCAAGGAAGAAGAAACAAAGGGAACCAAGAGAGGGTTTGTATGGTAAGTACCTCTAACCCTAACCAAAATCAAATTAACCTTGCAAGGATGCAATTAAGCACTCAAGAAACCTATCTATGTGATTTGTTTGATGTTTAGATCAAAGGGAGAGGAGATCAAACCAATCAAAGTTGGGAGCTTGAAATTGGGAAGAACCCTTCTCTTGTTCTTCATCTTTATTAAACTTGAGGTAGGGATTTAATGCTTCTTTCTTACATATGTAATGTGTAACAAGGAGTAGAACACCTATAGAAAACCTTTTTCAAGTGTTGTCTTCATCTATGGGAGAGAATAGAAGTTATATGCACATATATATGTATGTATGGGTTGAGAGAGTGAAGTTGGTGTTTGATGAATAATTTGGTCCATAGTCAATGAAAACTCAAATTTTTGATTTTGTTGGGTGCCTAAGATCCTTGGGTTGATGTTAGAAAACTTGAAACTTGAGATATTTTTATATTAACATGGTCAATTTGAGGTCCCAAGGGTGAAAAATCATGAAACTAGAAAAGAAGGAATGAAACTCAAAACTTGGCCCAGGTTGTGGGATCACAAGGGGGACACAGTCGGGCGCCCAAACCCTTGGGCGCCCAAGAAATTAAGGCATGGGCACCCAAGCCCCTTTGGCGCACAGTAGCTTGGGTGCCCACCGAGCCTAGGTCACTTTTCTGACATTGTTTAGTTTAGCCTTCTACTTTGGTCATATGGAAAAGTTGGTAACTTGTTTTCACATGAAACTTTTACTTGATTAATTTTATTAATTTAAAAAGGGAAATTAGCTTTAAAAAGTGATTAAGGGTTGATTATCTTAAACCTATGGGATTTAACATGTAAAGGTGAATGATTGCTATCTTGAATGAAATGAATTGGAAGCTTACTTTGAGATAAGGGTCTTAATCGAGTTGAATTATAAACATGTCTTGATGTAAACTAAATGTTGAGGTATATGAACTTGTAACTGATTAAGTGAAAGGTAACTTGACAAAGAGACGTATATTTATAATTTTGGTAAATATGGAATGCTTAATATGGTTTGATCAATGCGATATGAAATAAGCTATGGAATGAACCGTAACATTGACATATGTGTTGAATGGTATATATACTGATAAATGTTAAATGTTTAATAAGGTTGATCAATGTTGATATGTGATGAATCTTAGGATGAACCGAAAAGTGAACTTTTGTTAACAAATTGATAGTAATTAAATGAGGCTTGGATTAAACAAAATGAAGAGATGAAATGAGTTGTGCTACATGATGAAATGGAATGTGGTTGTGCGTGTTGGAAAGTGATGGTGATGAATGTGAATTGTGATTGATGAGTATTAAATGTGATGAATGATTGGTTTTGTGTGATGGGGGCAGTGGTGGGGTGCTGTAAATAGGAAAGGTTTAGAAAGTACCCTCGGGTTGAAAGTCCCGGAACCTACGCAGGGTTTGGTGTCAATGTCAGTGGGTTAGTAGCCCACAACATTGTGTGTTTTGGCTCCTCGTGGCCCTGGACTGTGATCCTAAACAATGACATCAGTTTATCGTTTCCGTTGGGTGTTGGCCCATAAAAGACGATATTGTGGATGCACCCAACCCCCAAGGATTGTGTGGTTATGGCTATGTGATTGATTAATGAAATGATGGTACTGTAGATGTAATTTCATGATTGAATGATGAACAAATGTAATGTGGACGTGGATATGTGATTGAATGTTGATTATGTGATAATGTGATATGGAATATGGTTGGATACAAAGTTGGGAAATTTAATAATAGAGAATAATTGGAATTGAATACTACTCTATGATTTCATTGAATGAAGATAAATATTGTAAATATGATTATGTGGTCGGCTTGATTAAACATCTAAGAGATAATTGAAATGTTGTTTGAACCAATGAATGAAATTTTCAAAGATTAAGTATTAATTGGAATTGAATCCTTCTTATGATATTGTGGTGTAAAAAAGTTATATATTCTAAATCGGTTATATAGTTATGTTGATAAATTGTTGTGGCTCTAGAACATATTGAGATAACTAGATACACCATGAATAGTATGTATGTTTGGAATACATATCATGTATGTTTGTTTGAGACATTGTGAGCATAAGTGGACCCGTGCTCACATCCCTACAGATTTTGATGCAGGTACAAGCCATAACAATCAGGTGGGCTAAGGGGTTTGGATTAGGAGGTTGTGCATGAGCCCTACCAAGCCTAGCAAAGCTCTTGGTCATTTAGCTTAAATTTTTTTTGGAATTGTAATATTGTACATTGAGGACTTGTTCGATTTGGTTGTAAGGGCCCTAAGGCCTAAGTTATGTATTAATGAGAGGATTTTTGGTAGTTGTGACTTGATTATAGCCAAGGTTAAGTTTATGTTATCTTATCTATGTCTCGGGCTCACTGGTTTACGTTACGCTGCTTTGATTATGGATTGGTCATGTTAATGCATGTTGTGTGTGTTTATCACTCACCCATCGGGTCACGATATCCGGGGCGTGACATTCTCCCCAATATGTTACAGTACTTTGAATGGTCTATCAGCTAGAGGCATCAATTTCCTATACTTCCCTTTTGGAAACCACTCCTTAAGATTTATTCTTTAGGTTGTTTTGTTTGGAAGACTAGCACCAAGCATGAAGTCAATATAATGTCGCACATCCCTTATTGGTGGTAGTCCAAGTGGAATTTTATTAAGTATGATATCAAAAAATTTATGGAGCAAAGTATTCATGATAGGAGGCAACTTACTCTTCTCCTCATTCTCCTATAGAACAACAAGGGCATTGCTATCACTAAACTCCTCTATAGCTTTTTGTACTTTTGTTTTACACAAGAAATTATTTCCCCTTCCTCTCAAAGGCTTAGGACTTCGTTCTATTTTGGTAGGCCCTAATATAACTTTCACCCCATCTTTTATAAAGGAATATGTGTTTTTGAACCCATTATGTATCACATTTCTCTTATATTACCATTAACGACCGAGTAACAAGTGACAAGCATCCATAGGTATGATATTAAAAAATAACTCCTCAAAATATTTTTGGCCGATATAGAATTGAACAAGACAATATTTGTAAACTTTTACCTCATTACCTTACGAAGCCAAGAGAGCTTGTATGGTTTAAGATGATCATTTGTTTTGAGTTGCAATTTCTCCAATATAGAAGCTGCAACGACGTTCTCATAACTTCCTCCATCAATGATCACATCACAAACTTTGCCATAGGACGTACAACTTATATGAAAGATGTTGTTGCGAAGCTAATCGTCACCTTCTACATGTGCAGCATTCAAACTTCTACAAACAACCAAAGATTCTTCTTGATCGGCATAGGTTACTTTTTCTTCTTCGATCTCTTCATCATATTATGGCTCACCTAAATTTTCACTTTCACCTTCCTCCACAAGAGAGATAATTTTACGATTAGAACAATTAGATGTAATATGACCTATACCTTGGCATTTGAAGCATCGACGACCAATGGCAGGGTTGGAATGATTAGAACTAGCTATTGAAATTTCTAGTTTTAAATGGGCTTTTGATGATGATGCCTTGATAGAATATCTCAAAGCTTATACTCCCCCAATTAAGAGAAATGTCATGGTTTGTAGAATAAAAGTTTCCTCTACGAGACTCTTTCAATTGTTTCTTAACTTTAGCTACAAGCTCACACTAATTGTTAAAGGTCTAATAAGGTTGTAATTATATGACATCACAAATTTTAATGTGTAATCTACCAAGATAATGGGCTATGGTTTGCTAATCAGGCTCCACAACATCACACCTAACATTAGATACTCAAATTCAGTAGTAGAATCTTCTATAGATAATTTTTTTTTTCTTAAAATTATTAAACTTAAGAAAAGTATCTTGTTTGTAATTATCTAGAAAAATTTTTGAGTACCGTTTGTATCTTTTCCCATGAATTAATTCGACTCTTCCCTTTGTGTGTTCTCTATTTCTTAAGATGTTCTCACCAGATTAATGTGTGTTTTTTTAACTTGATTGCGACAATTTTCACCTTGCAATCCTCTAGTACACCCTTAAATTCAAAGATTTTTTTTTTGTCAGGGTAGCCTAGTGATTCTTGGGACCAACCGTAAACCCTGAGGTCTTGAGTTTGAATCCCACTGACTACTACCTTGTCTTGCCTGGTGCTTGGGTCTTGCAAGTGGGTTCAAGCACCCCTGGTTTACCCATCGACTACGCAATTTGTTGAGGGCTGCAACAAAATGGTGTGGGTTCCCCTTATATTTAAAGATTTGTTCCACTATATGCAACCAATCAATGAATTCATCAGGTTGAGCTCTTTCTTTGAACTCTGGGATATCAAATTTTGAAACTCATGGTTCGTTCTAGAATTAATGGATTCAGAACTATGATCAGAATGAAAAGGATTGATAAATTCTTCCTCATCATGTGAACTTTCTTCATTTGATTTATGATTGGGACTTCATATCTTAGAGTTTGAAGACGTGCTAATTATTGTTAAAGTTGTTGCACTCTCTTTATATTTCATCATTCTTAGCATCACAATGATTCTATTTGCGATTTGGCTATTGACCACAACCTCAATTAGTCATAACAACTTAGGCTCTGATACCAATTGATACCAGAAACAAATAAATAAATAAATAAGCAAATAGCAACAACTAAACACCTAAAGGAATCCACTCAAGGGATATAGTTTTAGTGATCACCACTCACAGACAATTTCCATGAGATACATACTAAGATGCTCACCACTCAAAGAAAAAATCTTAAAGATACAGAACACTCAAAGGAAAAAGCTCTCCTCTAAACATGCCAAAGGCTAATTTTTGAATTCAATTCAAGTAAGCCTTAACAATTTGAAAATACGTTATTTAAACTTAGAACATCACTCCAAGAATAGGACAATACTAGAAAAATTAAATTCATACATGAACAAGGAATAATGACTAAATGCATTAAAATAGACATTAAATGACAAATAAAAAGGTCTAGGTTTATTGTGTGATTACACTTGAAAAGTGTAATTACAAACTCTATATTTAGATACATTTTAATGCATTTGAATGGGTAAATTTAAAGTTTTGATATTATTTTGTAACTTACAAGTTTTATCATCTTATTTGTAGGGAAATGGATGAAAAAAGCGAAGTTAATAGTTTGGAGAGGGCTTAGAAGACGAAGGAGGAGTTGTGGTTCAAACTTCATCAAAGATGGCTTGGACCAACCCAAGGACTCAAAGCAAAAGAGAAAGAAAGATGGAGCAACCAAGGTTCTGGGGTCCGGACCCCTGCCCAAAGGGTCCGGACCACAGTGAAGGAATCTGAAAAATTGACATTCTGGGGTCCCCACCCCTCCTCGAAGGGTCTGGACCCTAGCAAAGCCCTGGGCGCACGATTTAATTAATTTTTCTAGGGTTTTTCTTAACCTATATATGTCACCTTTGTACGGCTAAACAAGGGACGTCTCCAAATACTTTTTAGATTATTTCTTGAGAGTTTTGAGTGGTTTTTACATTGTTTTTGAGAGGAGATTTATGGATTTGTTCGACATTTGTTTGTTCTTCGCTACACTACTCTTTCACTACGTAGTTTCTGAGTTACTTTCCGTGTAAGTTTACTTTCGTTTCATTCATTTAATATATGATTTATTGTTTTCTAGTGGTAGATTGAATGTTCATGCTTATGTTTATTGCTTTCGTTATGTTTGAAATCATGTTAGCGTAGAAACCCTAGTTCTTGGTTCACGAATCAAGGAAAGATAGTTCATGAAACACTCTGGGGTATACATAGACCCTTCGTATGGGTTGTGAAAGCACATGCGCAGGGTTTCACAATTTTAAAACCTATTTTTACTTATTTTGAAAACATTCAAAAACAAAAATCTTTAATCATATTCGCTTGAAATAACTGATACTGATTTTTGAGTTAAATGTTCTCTACACTTTTGAAACAAGTTGAAAATAGGATTCAATTTCAATTTTGGTTTCATTTGTTTAGAAAACCTTCGAAAACAAAGATCTTTAACCATATTTGCTTGAAATCATTGGTACTGATTTTTTATTTTTATGTTCTTAACACTTTTTAAACAAAACCATAATTCAGAATTGAACCTAAACACCCCAGAGTGAAGTAGTGAAGTACCTGGACTTGTGAGTTGAACCAAGAACCTTTTTTATTATCAAGTTTTATTATTCAATTTAATTCATTGCAATGTTTAATTCTCCTTAAATTTCAGAATTTAATTTGAATTTAAATTTACAAACTTGCATTGTGAACTGCCTTAATAGAATTAATTTAATTTTGGCTTAAATTTTAATTCTGCAAAACCTTAGGAATTAGTTCCAATTGAATATCAAACTTTAGTTACGTTAGGTTTTAAATTTGTCTTACAACCTAGAAACTGAATAACATAGGCTCCCTGTGAATTCGATCTCGGACTCACTGAGTTAAAACTGCGACTGCCCTCTTGCACTTGAGAGGTAGAACCCGAACACATTTTAAGGTCGGTCATTATGCTAAAAATGAATGAAAATTAAGATTGAATCAGAAGAATGTCCAAATTTATTCCTGAAATATCTGGATATGGGGTTAATTTTACGGAGTATTTGAGTATCTAACAAGTGTATTCGAATATTGTCCCGAAAGACTAGTTGATGTATCTAAATGCGATGAAGGAGCATTTGGATATGCCTAAGGAACAACATATGTATCAAGATATAATGAAAGAGTATCTGAATACCATTAAGAAAGTGCTATTATTTTCGGATATGATGAAGAAGGTATCTGAATATCCTATTTTTATGTTCCTACTGCTGCTGATGAAAGCCTCGTGTGTCAGTATCTCATAGTGAATCAAGCTTGTTATATAGTTTGCGTCTGCCAATATAGTGAGATGTCTACCAATTTGGCAATGATGTACCTTAAGAGGTTTTATATGCTGGTTTGACTCTATATGCAGTTTTAAGACTAAGTCTTCTTCTGGTGTTCTAATGAGAATGCTCAGTAAAATGTGAGTTCCACTGGAGATAGAGATTTATATTGGAAAGCTGTATGATCACCTCTCGAGATTGCAAAAATAAACACCAAGTATAAACAGTGCGATTGTAATTTTACTTGATAAATATGAGATCTATCCATAGGAAAAAATCTTTTAAGCATCCTTTTAAAATAATTTTAATTTAAAATATATATATATATATATTTTATAATAGCAAAAACGACATTAACTGTAAAGGTCTTTGAAGTTAAGAAGTTTGTGCTTTATATCTAAATGAAATGAATTTAAATTGCTAAATTTAAAGAAAGCATTTAAATGGCGTAAAAATAAATTGCCTCAAGACAAATTATTGATCTAAATGAAAGCATATAACATGGTTGCAAAAATTAGAACTAGCAGGAATTAAATATAAAAATCAAACAACTTGGTAACAAATTAAATTAAATAACCAATTTTGTAAAAAATTACATAACGCAATAATTAAAGAGGTATTTGTTTCAACTTCTAATCTAATTAAACATATCCATGCTCATATCTATGTTATTTATCTCAGTTACAAACTCACTTCAGGGATTATGTGATCGGAATATTTAAAATAAAAGAAATAATTTTTCTTATTGGTAAATTTATTGTGTTTAGAAGTTTTTTAAAAAGTTTTTGTTTTTTTAACTTTGAAATTACCAATATTACAGAGAATATGGTCAATTGCAATGTTTTTTCAAATTCAAATTTAAAAATTTTAAATATTGATGACAATAAAATTTCAATCATTTTAATACTAAAATTATATGGACGTCGATCTAGGCATAGGATAATTTTAACTTATCATATATGTCTAAAACAAACTACCTAAATCTGGCTTAACATGCTTTCAATTAAAAACATTCTTAATTTAATTAACAGAAAATAACAAAAATAGGATTTTAATTAAAACGGAATTTCATTTTTAGAATTAAATAACATTAAATTAAAATGACATAAAACTTATAGATTTGAAATATTTAAATTATATTAGCATCATAAAGATTTAGATAAAAATAGGAATCAAAACAAAACATGAACATGATATGACAAAGCGTAAGCAAAATATAACAAAGTAGTTAAAAAAATATTGATTAAATGGATTCAAGAACATAAAAGAAAGCATGATTTAAAAAGCAAGAATTCAAAATAAAAAAAAATTAACGAATCAGTAATTTATTAAATAGAAGCTTGAACATCATCAAAGCAAGAAAATAGTAATTGAAGAACGCATAAAAAAAAATTAGAACTAAAACTAAACTTGCTTCATTATAGTAAAATGAGATTGAAAGAAAACTGAATTTGTCTGCTACAGAATGGTAAAAAATTGGAATGAAATACTGCTATGCACTCTGCTACTGTTATGTCATAGTTGGTTGCTGTTCTTCCAACTTCAGTTTGTTTTGATTGGATTTTCTTTGTGAAATGCCAATCTAGACTTTTTCAAACCTATTTTCAAAAACCTTAAAATATATATATATATATATATATTTTGTTTTTCTCTTTTCAATTTACTATTATTTGCAAGTGCTTTTAAACAAGTTTTTCCCAATAGAAATAGTCACACACTTGCTCTCTATGAAGATGACCTAAGACTTACCTAAACTAAACTACGACCACCTCTTGCACTTGAGAGTATAAACCCTTTCAATTTTTGAGACTGATCACTAAGAACTATTATTCTAATCATTTTATGTTGGTCACCATCTCAACAACATATTATTAAGATAATCAGATCTGGATTTAATGACTAGTTAATATTCTTAATAATGCATATGAATCTAGTTCATTAATCAATCAAGGATTACATTATCACATAAAATACTTGCATCCATAAGAAATAAATAAACTTTAAATAAACTAAATAAGAAATCTTTATTAAAATAAAATCAGTTCATCATGTAATATATGACTTTAGGGCATACATCCCAACAATACCTGCATCTATCAGTTTTAGTGCCTCCCCTTTGATAACCTCTTTCATGATCGAGTTCAATCTTCTTTGCAATTGCTTAACAGGTTTAGCATCCTCTTCAAGTAAATATGATGTGAACAAACTAATGGACTTATACTATGAAGATCTACCATTGTCCACCCTAAAGCTTTTCTATGATTTCTTAGAACTACCAACAACCTCAACTCAAGTCTTTCTTAAGTTTAGAAGACACAACTATCGGGAATGTCTCACCCTTCTCAAAAAATGCATACTTAAGCTCACTGGGTAAGGGCTACCTGTGTGGACTAGGCAGACATCTAATTAATGGTTTGAGTTTGATCAAAGATGGCTTTAAAGACTCAAAAGCCAGTACCTAACCACTAATAGCATGACTTCATCATTGACACTCACATATTCAACCCCTTCTCTAAATCTTTCTCCATCAAACATCTTACACTTGTCACACAATGGCACGCCGTAAAAGGTCCTCAAAGTAGGTCCTCTCAAAATGTTCCTCATTCAAAGTTTGAATAAGGTGGTCCACCTCCATAATATCCTCAAATTCGCCCATTTGCTTTCCCACCTTAAAGATGTTCATCTCTACAGTTACGTTCCCAAAAGTAAGTTTCATGATCCCATTTGTACTATTGATTACTGCAATGGAAGTAGATAGGAATGGTCTACCTAAGATGGCTGGGATTGATTGGTTGGAGCTCTGGATCGGTTGGGTGTCCAGTTCCATGAAATCTACTAGAAAGTAGAACTTGCCTACTTAGACTAACACATCCTCCACAATTCCTCTAAGTATCTTGACTAAACGATCGGCCAATTGCAATGTGACTCTAGTGGGCTTGAGTTTTCTTAAGCTTAATTGTTGATGTACGGTGCATGGCAACAAATTGACACTAGCACGTTGGTCAAGTAAGGCTTTATATATGATGTGGTCTCATATAATGCATGAGATGTTAGGACACCTGGGATCTTTGTATTTGGTAGTAGCCTTAAACTGGATTATGGCACTCGCCTACTTTGTCAAGAATGTTTTTTCTTTGACATTGAGCATCCTCTTGGCCATTGTCAGCCCCCGAAATCCACGATCGAGGACGTGGGAACAAAACCCAAAAATAAATATCAAACCATAAAAAATGTACCATATCAAAGCGGAAGCTAATTAAAGTAAGTATTATTCAATTTCTTGAATATTCAAAATATCTTTAAAATGCCCTAAAAATGGGCTACAAAACCATGCCACAAATATGGGCCCAAATCAATACTTTATTACATTATAATTTAAATGTTAGAATACAAAATAAAACAAATCATCCAGCTATAACAACCCAAGACGGCTAGCTAACCCACTGGTCCATCACGAGCATCAACCCCTGCATTACCAACTGTAGTAAGTGGCGAGCACTAAATTCCACGTGTGCTCAGAAAGTATTTATAAAATATAATTTCTTAATCATGCAAAACTATTAACACTAATTATTTAGAACAAAATTTAAAATCTTAAAATTTTCAAAATATCCGTATTTATTCATTCCATTCTAATTATATAGTTACTCAGCCATGATCCTGCAGTCTTATACTAAAAATAAATCATATCACATCACCACACATCAATATCATACTATGGGTAAGGTACTCTGCAAGTTTAGTCTGTGGCCTCAGAACTAAACCCAAAATAAATCCCCAAGCCTAAGCCGTGGCGTACAACTAGTCCCGCAGTCTTAGATGTACTCATCACATCCCCAGACCTCAGTCGTGGGATACAATTGGTCCCGCAGTCCCAAATGTACTCATTTGTCTTAGTAGGCAAATTGGTCCCACAGTCTCGGTACTAAATATATACTAGAATAAGCCGTATATACATTTCGTAGGTTTCTAACCTACTGGTTATGCTAACCACCCTACGCAGGTTTTGGGGCTTTCAACCCATGGGCTCTAAAACCCACTCTTTCTACTACCCTTAATGACCCCAATAACCTAAAAAAATCAAATCTCAAGTAATTCCTTTAATTAACAGCACAACATACACAAGAGTTCTCCCTAATTTATTATTTTTTTTTTTGTTCATCATTTAAATCAATAAGTCTTATGAAGTTAATTCTCCTAGGCCTAAGTTTCATGTTGCCCATCTATCAATATCATTCTCATGACAACATTTATCAAATAAATCTCATGTAACCATATTCAAGAATATATATACAACTAGCTTGATAAATAAAATTTTATATCAAGCATGTCATGACAAAGAAGGATTCAAGACATAAATTTTGATAATTCATGAAAAATAGAAAATAAAATATTTTATACTAATTCAAAAGCCTAAAATACTTATAATTAACTCTAGTTTCATAAAAACAAAATTTAAAATTTATTCATAAAGCCATATAATACAGATTTTACTAATATTAATATTTTATTAACTTAACATTACTAATTTAATATTACTATTTACCTAATTTTAATATTTTTAATATTGTTATTTAATATTATGAAGACAATAATTTAATTTAACTAATGTCGCGTTAAATAATTTAATTGGTTATTATACCATTAATCGATCATTATTTAATATTTTTAATAATTTCATAGCCTTTACAATATTAATCCAATTATTTTAATTTAAAGTAATTAATTAAATTAAATTTTATTAGCATAATAGTATTAATTTAATATTATTAAATTATAATTAATTTATTTATTTGGTTATTATAACATTAATTACTTTTTTGTATTTGATTCATAATTATTTTAACTAAATCTAATAATATATATATTATCAAAAAATTATATTTTTAATTGAAATGTTATATAAAACAAAACAAAAGAAAAACATTGATTCTTAATTGATTTTTAATTGCTAAGAAAATAAAAATTATGTTCTAATAATAATAATACTAGTAATTTGCCTAATCTTATCTTTTCCAATATTATTTAATATTGTCAATATTATCATCTAATTTAATTAATGAAACATTAATTACTTTATTTGTTCATTGTAATATTAATTAATTTATTATTTAATATTTTACACTAACAATATTTTTCTTAATTTGATTAATTCAATACTATTATTTAACATTATACTTCAATATTAAACTTTAATATTATAAATATGATAATTTAATCAAACTAATGTAATATTAATTAATTTATTTGATTATTATACCATTAATTACTTTTTATTTAATTTATAATTATTTTAATAAATGCTAATAATATATTATCAAAAAATTATATTCTTAATTAAAATGTTACATAAGACAACACAAAATAAAAAATATTGATTTTTAATTGTTAAAAAATTGTAAAAATTAAAAACAATTTCTCCCATTCACGTCCATAATCCTGAAATACAAACCCCCAACCATAAACTCATCCTCTTCACCTCCAATCTCACCATAAACATCACATCATAATAGTAAATATGCACAATGTCATCAAATTTCTAACATTGCATTAGCACAAAAAAAAAATAAAACCTGAAAATTATATAAAAAAATTACATCAACTAATTAAAATACAACAACAAAAAATTTTCCAAAATTTCATTAACACAACAATAAAAAAAACAGCAATTATATAATCCTCAAAAAAATTAAATCATATATATTTTTCCCCAAGTTACATTCACATGCAAGAACAAAAAAATTAAAAAAATAGTATATAAAATAAGAAAAAAAAAACTTACTTGATCAAGAGTATACCGTAGATCAGTCAACAGAAACTCAACCCAATAAAAAATCCGTCACTTCCGACCAAAAAAAAATTTCCAACATTAGAAAATAAACACCATATATATAGATATACACATTTCCCCACTGCCACTCACAAGCAGAAACAAAAAGATTAAAAAAAAGTATATAAAAAAATTATATACCTCACGACCCAATACTTTTTAATCCTACAAAAAAAAAAAAAAAAACTAAAATTGAAAAAAAAAAAGAGTTAGAAAGAGAGCTAGACTGAAATCCATATAGGGAGGGAGGAGAAGGGATGAGGAAGGAGGAAGGATGGAGGAGAAAACTTACTTGGCGGCGACAATCGGCAGCAAGAAAGGCAAAGAGCTTGGTGTTGGGCACGGGAAAAGAGGGCGATGAGGGAAAAGAGAGAGAAAGGGAGGGAAAAAAAGAGAAGATGGGGAGAAAAGAGGGTTTTTGGGAATTATAGGAGTTGTATTTGCGACCACTTATGGCGGTCGCTAAATCCGTCGTGCATGCCACTTTAGCGACTGCTTAAAACAATCACGCGAATGAATCAATGCGAATACTCTAGTTGCACATAAGTAGCGACCCACATTTTGGCAATTGCCATAAGCGGTTGCTAATGCAACTATTGCGACCACCTCAAAGGGGTTGCCTGAAAATTGACTGCCCAAAAATTCAAGTTTCTGGGAGTGTATAATATGAAAAACAGACATAAAAATAATCCATTGAGTAGAAAAACTAAGTAAAGGAAAAATATAAAGAGTAAGAACAACACAAAAGCAAAGAATTGAAACAATTTGGAAATTGAAATTGGAATTAAAATAAATAAAAAAATTATGATGTCACTTACATTAGCAAACCCTAGGAGAAAGAGGAGAGGAAAAAACCAACTAAACTTGAACTAACCTAATGATTAAACGTAATGTATTTAGTATTTAAAATTTCAAAAATTTGGCCTATTTATAGGCTTACAAGAATTAAGGGTAAAAAGGAAAATTTATAATTAAAAAGAACTCTAAAGGTCTACTAGAAAGAAGGTCTCAAGTGACCGGCACAAAGATAACATGCAGTCGAGGTGTTATCCTACAAGTGTTCAACAAAAGTGCCAAAAACAGCTATCAGCAGGTGCCTACGGGCATACACAGGTGTACACCCACCAGCCCGTGTGCCCAACACCAAACCTCCCTATGCTCCATTGCTTGTTTACTTGTTCGAGCTTCCAAACTACCTCCCATTGGGTGCTTTCCTTCTAAACGCCTACAAAATACAAATAAATAGTATAAGTAATCAAAACATGATAAGATATGGATTTTACTTAACAAAATGTTCAAGAAAAGGGTGTGAAATGAGTTTAAAATCGACAACAATTGCAAGTAATTAGTGCAGAAAGACACTATAAATCTCTAACAAAAACTAGCATGGCCAAGGAAAGATCGAATGTCTCTAACACATCTAAGGGTGGATAACTTCTAAATGGTCTCTATCTTAGCTCTGTTAACCTCTATACCCTTTGATGAGACAACATGCCCTTAACAAAATTCCCTTTGTCACCATAAAATGACGCTTCCCCCAATTTGACACTAGACACTTTTTCTTATACTTAATGAGAACCTTTTCTAAGTTAGCTATGCACAACTCAAAGCTATCACCATAGACCAAAAAATCATCCATAAAAACTTCCAAGAATTCCTCAATCATGTTACTAAAAATGCTCATCATGCATTTGTGGAACGTGACATAGGCATTGCATAACCCAAAGGGCATGCGTCTGTAAGCAAATATTCTAAGAGGGCAAGTGAATGTGGTCTTATCTTGATCAGTTAAAGTAACCTCAATTTGGTTATACCTAGAGTATCCATCTAAGAAGTAATAAAATGGTCATCCTACCACCCTCTTTAGCACTTGATCTAAAAATGGCAAGGGAAATGGTCTTTCCTAGTTAAAGCATTAAGCTTCCTATAATTTATACACATGCGCCACCCAATCTGGATCCCAATGGGTACTAGCTCATCACTTTCACTCTTAACTATCATAGCTCCAAACTTCTTCGGGATAACCTGGGTTGGACTTACTCATCTAGAGTCAGAAATAGGATAAATTATGCCAATATCTAGCAACTTAGGAACCTCTCATCTAATAACATCTTTCATATTAGGATTCCATCTTCTTTGTAGCTATCTCACGAGTTTAGCTCCCTCTTCTAGTTAATGTGATGTATGCACTCAAGAGGGCAAATCCCATGGACGTTGGCTATTGTCCACCCTATTGTTTTCTTATGATTTTTCAATAGATTCACTAATTTCTCCTATTGTTCCTCGATAAGCTTGGATAACATGACCACTGGAAATAACTTCTCTTCTTCTAAAAAGGCATAATTGAGTTCACCAATGGTTTTCTCTCTAGCTTAGGAGATTTGAGTAGAGATGGTTTAAGCTTGACTAAGAATGGTGGTAGAGCCTCAAATGATTAGCTAGACTACCCTATAGACATAATGGGTACACTGCCTAGCCAATTTAAAACTTTCCTCACTTCCTCATCACCTACTTTAACCACATAGTCACTCCCTTCTCTCAAAGTTAATGCTTTTTCTAAAGGGTCTCCTATGAACTCCCTCTCAAAATACTTCTCTATAACAGTCTATATCATATCCACCTACCTCATATCCTCATTTTCTACTGGTTGCTTTGACACCTTAAAAATATTCATCTCAGTGGTCATATGCAGAAAAGACAATTTCATAATCCCATTCCTACAATTAATGACCACATTTGATGTGGCAAGGAAAGGTTTACCAAGGATGATTGGAACTGGAGGATTAAGGCCTTAGGTGGGTTGGGTATCTAGTACAATAAAATCCACAAGGAAATAAAACTTATCAACCTGCATAAGTACGGCCTTTACTATTCTTAGCGAAATCTTGGCAAATCTATCAGCTAATTGGAATGTCACTCTAGTTGGTTTAAGCTCACCTAATCCTAACTATTGATAGATGGTGAAGGGTAAAATATTGACGCTAGCACCTAAGTCTAGTAGAGCATGCTCTACCCTATGATCCCTTATCACACATGAGATGGTAGAACAACCAGAATCCTTGTAATTGGGAAGGGTCTTGAATTACAAAATTGCACTCACTTGCTCAGTCAAAAATACCTTCTTTTATATTCAACTTCCTCTTCATGGTGCACAAGTCCTTAAGAAATTTGGCATACAATAAAGTCTACTTGATTGCATCTAAAGGGGAATGTTGATCATCACTTGCTTAAAGATTTCATAAATCTCAGAATTCAATGCCTTATTCTTAGGTTTGGTCAACCTACAGGGAAATAGTGGCTTAGATTGAAATCCTCTCTTATTTTTTTCTTCACCTTCCTTTGAATCATTCTTCCTTTCTAAAATCTCTTTCTTCTTTACACTTTTCCTCTCCTCTTTATTCTTTTCCTCAATTTCTTCTCTAATCTTTCCTTTATTTTCTTCTCTAATTCTCTCCTCAACTACTCCTTCTTGAGTACTATTCTCCCCTTTTTCACTAACCCTAACTCCTTCATTCTCACTAAGCTGTGCTAGCCTAGGGTCAAGTGGTTTCTCAATTACTTTCCCACTTCTCAAGGTAGTGATGGACTACACATGTTCTTGGCTTAACTTGTCACTAGAAGATTCACTCATATGCACATGACCTTAGGGGTTCTGGGTGGTTTGAGCTCAGAATCTACGTTTCTCTTGATGACTCGGGGCTTAGATAAGTTTGATCAACTGGCTTCTTATGTCCTCCATAGTTCTATTGGTTTGTTCTTAGAATTTGGAGGCTTGATTGTTCATTCCTACCTACCTTTGCATAAACTGGTGTATAGTGTCCTCTAAGGGTGACCTCTTATATAAAGGTTGACAAGAACTAGAAGAAGGTCCTTAAAACTATTGTTGAGGTGGGTTAGAATTATATTGGTGAAGGTGCTAACAACATTTCATTCTTCCAAGATACGATGGGATGATTTCTCAACCCTAGGTGATACTAATTAGAAGGAGGTGGTCCAACTTGTGCTTGCCCTTGGAAAGGTTAGTGAGTGTAAGATGTATTGGTGTTGGATATTTGTCCATACAAAACCTTCTTAAAAGCTGGTAGTGTTGGACACTCATCAGTGCTATAACCATTTATCTTACACACAACGCACCTAGTCTCCTTATCAGTGACCATGTTGACTTTTCTTCTTCTCTAATGACTCCGCTTTGTTAGTCAATAAAGCTGGCCTAGCACTCCAGTTGTCAGTCTAATTCAAATGCAACTTCTCACTAGGTTGAGGATAAGACTCCCTAAACTCTAAGTGTGAAGGTGGACCTACCTCCCATTCACTTGCATTTTCAATGAGCTCATCAAAGAATACAAATGCTTCTTTAGAGGATTTATCAAGAAATTTTCCATTGCACATTGTAGATACAAGTTGTTTAAATTTAGGTCGAAGCAAATCATAAAAGAAGCTACACATGCTCCAATTTTCAAAACCATGGTGTGGGCATACGTTCAGCAAATCTTTAAACCTTTCCTATACTTGACAAAAAGACTCATTAGATTTACATAAAAAATTCATAATTTGTCTTTGCATCATCAAAGTTCTATGTGCTAGAAAATATTTTCTAAAAAATTTAACCTGCATTTCTCTCCATGTACTAATAGAGCAAGGTTATAAAGTGTTAAGCCATACCTTGGCTTTTTTTTTTTTTTTTGAAAGGTCATATCTTGGCTTTATCTTTTAAAGAAAATGGGAACAACCGTAATTAAACATTGTTCTCATTAGTAGTTTCGTCCATGCATGTACTACACACATCCTCAAATTTTTCACATGTTCATATACATTTTCTAAATCCATTCCATAAAATGTTGGGAGCAATTGAATTGTTCCAAGTTTGAAATTGATGTTTCTATGATTTCATGGAAGAATGATGCATGAAGGTGTGGTCTATCAAGTAGGATGTAAAAATTGTCTCAATGGCCTAGCATCAAGAGGTGAAATGGAGTCCTGATCCTCTTGGGCACCATCGCCTCCTAA
Organism: Vitellaria paradoxa; assembly: GCA_019916065.1. Taxonomy (NCBI): domain Eukaryota; kingdom Viridiplantae; phylum Streptophyta; class Magnoliopsida; order Ericales; family Sapotaceae; genus Vitellaria; species Vitellaria paradoxa. The sequence continues at coordinate 23,326,025 of CM034236.1, forward strand.
GTTCTCTATGATATGCAACAAATCAGTGGATGTTGAACTAGTTGATGTAGGTGACTATGATTCAAATGATGACATAATCACAAAAAATTCCAAATACGATTCTTTAGGAAAATTCACTTCACAGTCAGGATTAAATTGAATTATTTTATCGGACCTTAAATTCGTGCATTATTTGCAAAAATAACTAAGCATCACATCACTTATTTACCACTATTATGCTACTACTACTATTATGCAACGAAAAAAGATGGAATGAAATTACCTAATCAAATTGCATAATCCGTCATTGGAAATGGAGGTGAGGCTAATTTTCGCCAAAACTTCCCAAAGTTCTTGTCATCGTTGCTCTATCAAGCTCCCCGGCAACAGCATTAAAAGTGCCAGTACTCCAAACTGTGGACTCACCCCATGTGCAAGGTGGTCATTGCGATAGCACAATAAAGCCAGTGAATATTGGTTCGCGCTCACAAGGAGTTATTTTTAGAACCAACTAATGACATAAAATTTTTAGAATTTTTGAAGGAAAATTAAAAAACTCACTAAGAATGGTTGTTTGATGTTCAAATGGTTGAGAAATGATTTGAAATTTTGATTTAACTAAAAACACTTTTGTGAAAAATATTGGCTCAAGTTGATTGAAGTAGCAATTTCAATGAATCTTCAAGGTTCAACAATAACTCAATCCATGCCATAAATGAATAGATCAGAAGATATGACTTTAAATCAAGGAGAGAATAATACTTTATTTAGTTTAACATTAAAAATTTGTTCAACTTAATTGAAGTGTTAATCGAAACACTTGAAGTGCATAACTCATATAAAGTGCATGGGAGTTTTTAATTAGTGATTTTCATACAAAATCGAGTAATTGTGCATGAAGATTCTAAACAAGTAACTCACATACTATCTAACATGAATTAGACAATTTGATATTGAATTAACAAACCCCAACAAGTGATTTCTATAGTGACCAAATTAAATCAAGATTATTCATCAATTTAAGAAAATTATTCATGAAAGCTCAATTACCTTGAAGATCCACTTTAATTATTACCATCCTCAACTTGAATCCAAGAAGCAAACTACTCACTCATATTGAAATGAAAACTCAAAGAGCCATATTGATGTAAAGACATTACACTAAATTCTAGTTTGAAAGAGAAAATTGAAAGGAAAATTGTAAAGAAAAAATTTCTAAATTCCCAAACATGATCCAAATTTTCTTTTTACACTCACTTAACTATACAACTCTATTTTTATCTATCAAAATGATTACAGCTCGCATCTATTTATATCAAATTTGAATGCAAATTACAATTTTGTCCTCAATTAATTCAAATTTGGAAGCCGTCGGGTCATCTAGACCCTTGTTTGCACAAGCGCCTGGAGGGTAGTTCATGCCTTAGAATTTTTCCCAACTCAGCTGTCTGCACCCTTCTTTATCAATTAAACTCTAGTCCCCATAAGCCACCATCCAGATAGCCATCCGAAGGGTGTAACCATACTTAGTACTTTTTTTCCCCCTTCTTCAATTCTCTCCTCTCTATCTTTCAAACATAGGTGCAAACAGAGGATCGTCCAAACAAAGGTCTAAACGGTCTTCTTCCCTTTTTCTCTTTTTGTGCCCTTTTTACTACAATTCACTCTTTTATGATTTAAATTTCTTATAAAGACCTTAAATAGGAGAAAAACAATATTTAAGTCTGTCTAACTCATTTTAATCTGTTATTGTGCATGATTAATTACCTTTAGTAGACTTAATTTGTTATTTTCTGTGATTAATCAATACTCTTATGCCTTTCACCTAAACTTATGGCATATATCTATATCACTAAACAATGAATTTATATCTTTTATATTTAACATTTATCAAATAGTATTAAAGCATGACAATTCACCTCAATCACACCAGAGCATAATAGATAAGCCAAATCAAATATTTATAACCATATGTATGTATTATTCTAAGATTTCTAACATTTGCTGTCATTCATCTTAAATCATCAAGAAAGACTATTTCATATTACTTACATAATTTCATGCCAATCCACTCCACTTAATAGCATATGCTATGCACAACTCATAACTTATTTCAATCCATAGCCCTTTATTATTTAGTTCCACATCCATAAAGTTATTTTATCTCATTAAATATCTCATTTCACGTAGAATAGAAACTCATTTGATATTAAAATACTTTTGTTTCATTTCATTTTTATTTATACTAGTTTTAAAATCATGTTAAAGTAAAATTATTACCAAACTGATAAAAAATAGCTTTTGTAACCTTCTTTTCTTTCAAAAGTATTTTAAGAAAACACATAAAAGCCTCATCTGTGAACCAAATAAAACTTCCCATGTGCCCGGGTAAGGCCAGAACACAATTTGTGTGCACGAGGATCTATGTCCATGCACCTGGGGTACCTCTTGTATCAGATTCCAATTACCCCTTGTTTTTGGTTTCCAAGTTTAAAGTTCTTTTTCTTTATATTTCAAGCTACTTTCTTTCGAAGGTTTATACCATTTCAGTTTTTAACATCCTATAAACTCAATTATTTAACCAATTTAACATTGGATCAAATATCAAGTATGAATTCAAATTTACAATTCATCTTCTACCATGGAATATATATATCCATACACGCACATATATTACATTATCTTATGGTTCATGCTACTAAACAGCATAGTACCATCATCACCTTCGACATATGTATGAACAAAACACACTCATAAAGAATGCAAACAAGCTCCGTCCTATTTATCTTTTTCTTTATTTCCACATATATATACGTATGTGTGTCAATATACTTATGCATACAGTAGCAATAAATCAATTTAGCCTCATAACAGTTTGAATATCAAACCAAACAGTATTGTAAACATACTTATAGCATAGAAATGAATGATTAAATACAAAAGATAAATGCACTGACATTACCAAAAAGATAAACTAACTACACAATAAAAAAGATAATACTTTTAAGACAAAACTTTAACCCCATCTAGTTGACAAAATAAATAAACTAATCTAACAACTTTCTTAGTTGTTGTTGTGCACTGAAGAGGAGGGGGTGGAAATTTTCCTTCATTATTTCCCTAAGTAAATGAGCAAAATCTCCTAACATGTCCCAAGTAACCACAAACAAAACATATTATATTCCCTCAAGCTCTAACAGACATATACTTTTGTAGAAACTTATAACTAATGTGAACTTTCCCACGAAAATTATAACAGAGGCGAGTTCTCCTGGATACTCTTCCTAGTCTCTTAGTCTCCTTCTGAGAATTATAGTTTGGTGATCTCGCTAGCCCCTTCTCACCAAACATCGTTATGGTTGTAAATAAAGCTATACAAAGATGATTAGGTCAAAGATGCCAAGCTGATGAATTCTAGGCTCATGCTAAAACACAGTTCCTAATGAAAGTTCGAAAGGTCCCATAGTGGTAACATGGACAAAGATATCTTCATCCTGTTATCCAAGGTAATAGGAGACAACATCATCTAATATGCCAATATGCCCGTAATTAACAACAATCATAACAAAATGTCAAGAAATTTAATTCCAAAAAGCATATAAGTATATTGTCACACAACTTACAATGTAAAAGACTCCCATTGTCCCCTCAGGTGTTATAAACGTGGGTTTTGATACCAATCATCACACTCCAAGTCTCATAACTCAAAGAATGAGCTAAATAGAACATAAGTAATTAATATAAACCAATTACAAACTCGATCAAAGCTATAGAATCACTCTGGAGTGGATATCTAAATAATAATATCTAATGAAGCCTCGATCTTAGCCGAACAATAGTGCTTCGCATATATATAAAGCATTAGTTGACTCAATACAACCTGAATAACATACAGTGATAAGAAAGTTCGACTTATTAATAATAGAAGAAGAAGCTAATCTGTATCTATCTATTTCATCTATTAACTCAAAAATTAAATATAACTCATCACTTTAATGAGGGCACTAGATACATATTCTACTAATATAAGATGAAATAAAAGGACAGTATAAATCTCTTAATCATAATCTCTACTGGTAGGCCAATCTCAGAATCTGCAACTATAACTATAGAGGTGTGAGCATTTATTCACAATGTGCCCACAATGCACATATAAACAAATATAATATGCAAGATATGCCCTAGCATGATACCATTATGCAATAGATATCCCAATGATAAATAATCATTATCGAATCATAACAACAATAACTAATAAGTAACATAACAGCATCATACATCAACATCAACATCACCATAGTTATTATCTCATTATTTTTTAATTATCCATTAATCATCATCTCATCAACCAGAATGCATGTGGGGTTGATACTCTATAAGATTAACCTATGATCAGTGAGCACAGTTCAAATTAGCATCGTCTTTTTTGGGCTAATACCTAATGGAAATGATGAAAAGAATCATCATTGTATTTATGAATAAGTGTGTGTGCCCGGACCCTTAGGTCGGTACACACCAACCAAGTCTCAAAATATCAGGGTTGAACAAAAATAGAAAATTTGAAAACTGAACAACTAAATCAATACATATACCAAATAGCCTTTTAAGTCACATCTAAATGTATTATGATTTAAATATTATTTATAAAAGCACAGGTTATCACATTCTCCTTCCCTTAAAAATTTTCATTCTCGAAAATTAAATAGTAACATAGAGATACACCAAAATCACGTAGGAATGTTAAAATGAGTTTAACTCTTCCTACATTTAAGAAAGTTACAACATTACATCAAAACCATGATGCAGGTATTAAGACTTCAATACAATCATACCTGTCGTATGGACTTGACAAAAGATTGAAATTACCCAAAAGATAAACTAACTATTGAGTAAAAAAGATAATACTTTTATCACGAAACTTTAACCCCTTCTAGTTGACAAAATAAATAAACTTATCTAGCAACTTTCTTTGGTATTGTTGCATGCTGAAGAAGAGACAGTTGGATAATTTCCTTTATGATTTCTCTAACTAAATGGGTAAAATCTCCTGACATGTCCCGACTAGCCATAAACAAAACATATCATATTCCCTTGAGCTCCAATAGGCACATAATTTTGTAGCTACTCATAACTAATGTGACCTTTCCCACGACAATTATAATAAAGGTCTCCTGGGTACTCTTCTTAGTCTCTTAGTCTTCTTCTAGGAATTGTGGTTTAGTGATCTCCATAACCCTATCCCACCAAACATCCTTATGGTTATAGATAACTGCTGTGCAAAGATGATTAGGTCAAATATGCCAGGCTGACAAATTCTAGGCTAATTCCAAAACATAGTTCCTAATGAATCAAAGGATTCTTTAGTGGCAACATGGACAAAGATATCTTCATTAGAAAGCTCTTTATTATTTAGGGTAACAGGAGACAACATCATCTAATATGCCAATATGCCCATAATTAATAACAATCATGACAAAATGTCAAGAAATTTAATTCAAAAAAAGCATATAAGTATACTATCACACAGCCTGCAATGTAAAAGACTCCCGCTATCCCTCTAGATATTCTAAAGCTTTGATTCCAATCTATCATACTCCAGGTCTCATAACTCAAGGAATTAGCTAAATAGAACATATGCAATTAATATAAACCAATTACAAACCCAATCAGAGATATATAACCACCCTAGAGTGGATATCTGAATACTAATAAATAATGAAGCCTTGGTCTTAGCCGGGTAATAGTGCTTCACATATACATAAAGACTCAATTGACTCAATATAATCCAAACAAAATATAATGATAAGAAAATTCAACTTATCAATGATAGGAAAAGCTATTAATCTGTATCTATCAATTTTATATGTTAACTCAAAAATTAAATGCAACTCATCACTCTAACGAGGGAACTAGATACATATTTTGCTAACATAAAATGAAATAAAAGGACAATATAAGTGTCTTATTCACAATCTCCACTGGTAGGCCCATCTCAAAATCTACAACTATAGTTGTAAGGGCATGAGCATTAATTCACAATGTGCCCACAATGCATATAAAACAAATATAATATGCAAGATATGCCCTATTATGATATTATTGTGCAACAGATATCCCAATGACAGATAATCATTATCAAATCATAACAACAATAACCAATAAGTAACATAACATCATCATACATCAACATCAATATCACCATAATCATTATCTCATTACCTTTTAATTACACATTAATCATTATCTTATCAACACAACACACGTAAGGTGGATACTCTGCAAGATTGGCCCATGATCAGTTAGTACAATTCAAATTAGCATCGTCTTTTATGGGCTAATACCTAATGGAAACGATGAACAAAATCGTCATTATATTTATGGATAAGTGTATGTGCCTAGACCCTTAAGTCGGTACGCACCAACCAAGTCTCAAAATATAACTGTTGAACAAAAATAGAAATTTGAAAAACTAAACAACCAAATCAATACATGTACCCAATAAATCACACCAAATAGCTTGTTAAATCACATCTAAACGTATTATGATTTAAATATTATTTATAAAATTATGAGTTATCACAAGAAGACACACACACACACACAGAGAAATAGATAGAGAGAGAAAGAATACTGAGCCTTACCTGAGTTAAAGATGATCATGATTGTGGTGAGTTGCTTCAATTTTAGAATAGGATAGAACTAGTAGTGGCTCCAAGTGGTGGATGACAAAGAGAGAACTAATGGTGACTCATTGTTGTGGCACAATACACTGAGAGAGAAATGGTGGTGGCTCAATCAAGATAATTCAATTGCGATTGATTTATTCAAGAGAAGAAAATTTGGATGGATTTATTCTTAGGTGTATTGAGAGCTTAAGGAGGTCGCTATGGGGGCCATTTCCTATGTTGCTTAAACTTATCTTTCTAGTATTAGTGGTGTGGGCCACTGTGACTTGTTAGAGTTAGGTTGGTTACATTTTGTAAGAGTAATAAAAAATGGTACTTCTAGGGTTAAAAAAAAATAGTGACTCTAATATCATAGACAACTCATAGGAATCCCCAGCATTCTTAGGTTGAGTTTGGGAAGAAAAAAAAAAGCTAAATTTTAGCTAGCTACTAAAAAGCTAACTTTTTGTCAATTTTTGACTTCAAAGTTTAAAAGAAATTTAAAATATAAGAAAGTAAATTTTGTCATTTTAGAAAAAGCCAAAAAACTAGTAGGCAGACATTCAGTGATTGCACTCAATCATTTATCTTTTGATCACCTTTTCACACAACTTATGTGAGCATTTTATCACTTAATTCTCATATTTTATTTATATTCTAGAACTATCTAACTTTTATGATTACTTTGTAGGAATTATAGAAAACATGTGAGAAGGAGCTGAGTTTGAAGCATAACACAAATGAGGAAGCAAATTAAGTCAAGTGCATGATGGTCAAGTGCCCGTGGATGGAAGGTCGAGCGCACATTTGTGCTCCAAGTCTTGTGCCCACCAAGGGTTGGAAATTTGTTTTTTTGCTTGGAACTTTCATCAGGCATATGAAGTGCACCTACCCTAGGTGCACGCCCTCAGGCCCAAGCACACGGGGACTTCCTCTAGCATGACTTTGGAACTCCTTTTTATGCTTTGTTTTTCTATTTTGCCCTTAATTTTGTATAAGCCTATAAAAAGGCCTGTGTAATTCATGAGGGAGATCTCCTTATATACTTTCTTTTCCTTTCTTTCTAGTTTACTTTAACTTAGATTAGATTAGGGTAAGATTAGGTTAGCTTAGATTTGGGATTAAACCTTTTAAGTACTCTCTTAGATTATTGTTCTCCAATGATTGTAAGTTTACATTGAAGAATCTTCTTTTATTTTATTGTTGAATCATTTTGTCTACTTTGTTTATCTTGTTCTTTTCTTTTTCAGTGTATTATGTTCTGTTTTTAGTTTACGTTCTCTTCATGCTATGAGCGTAGTTCGATTCTTAGTTTAGAATTATTGAAGATATGGTGTTAGTGGGATGAGTTTGAACGCAAACTATTTTACAATGTGTAATCTTTTTATTAATCAATTGATACTCTTGGTAAGCTTTGGGTTCTATTGAAACCTTGCCATCCGTGTTATAACCATAGGTCTAGTTACAAGTTTCTACTCGCACATACTTAACAGTTGGTTCAATGTTCTAGTGACTTGTTAATTATTTTTTAAAACCCTAAAACTAGTTTTCATTTGAAATCAAATCGCCTGTGTTATAATCATAACTTGGTTACGAGTGGCTACTCGTGTATGCCAAGTGCTTGATTCAATGGCTCGATAATTTGGAAACTGTTTTCCTAAAACCCTAACTTGAGGTTTTCTTAAAAAATCGATTCACCCGTATTATAATCGAAGCCTAGTTATGAATTGACGCTCGTGCAAACTAGGTGCTCGATTTAATGTCTTGGTAAGTCCGAAACCAATTTCAAAGGCCTCCATTTAGCTTGAGCTCCATGAATTTGGTTTTAAGGAAATATCTTTCGATCTAGTAACGCATGTCCAATTGCTAGGTTGAGTTATCAAGACATTTGAGTAAACCACCACTATAACATATATACAATTGCTAGGTTGAGTTATCAAGACATCTAAGTAAACCACTACTATCCATCCCGCTACTGGATTTGGTTCGAAGCCAAGATTATCTTAGTTCTTTTATTTTTAATGTTTTTATCTTAATTTAGTTTTACAATTCCTTCACTCCACCATTCTCAACCTAAACCATATTCAAAGTATTCCCTAAATCGAAACATAGTTTAAAGTCTCCTACTAACTTAAGAGAACAAATTTAGTGTTTTTAGCACATCCCTTCCTATGGAAAGAATGACAGGTACTTTACCATAATTATAAATTTAAATTTGCTACTTACACATGACCTATGCATTTGCGGATCAAGGTCATTGAGCTAATAGTTTTTTTTTTTCCCAAACGATCACTTAAACTCCCATATGGAGGGTTTGATAACTAGGAAATTGTTTTATCAACTAAAAATTAAATTATTTGAGTAAAAAATAATTTTTATGTAAAATGATTTTACTTCAAAAATATTTTCAAACAGTAAAATGTTAAACAACGGAAACGAAAAAATACCATATCTCCTCCAACAGAGCCTGGCCATATTTATGTTATTCCATTTTAGGCCCTATTAGGAGCCCAAAAAGTTTTCATAAAAAGCTAAAAGTTGTCAGGTCAACATTTTGGTGTTTGGAGTGTGCAACCAATTATAGCATTTTATTAGCTTAGAGCAGCGATCAATTTTTTAGGGTTTTTTGGGATTTAGTTCCTGGCACATTCGAATACATGCTAAGTGTATCGTTTAAACGAATTTTGGTAGATGCCTATGGATATTGTTTTAGACAATAAGGTAAGTACATTATTCAATGGAGTTTTTTTGGCACCAACCTAGCTATTGGTTCTATTACATTTTTTTGATGATAGATATATACTAATAATTACCCGTGCCTAAAAGCACATAAATATAATTTAGTGTGCAAATAACTCAAATTTTTATCTTTTAAGAAATAACTCAAATTTAAATTTATAAAGTAAATCTACATGAAAACTATAAAAATAACTTATAAGAATAAAAATTACTAATCAAAAGAGACTAAGGTATTCATAAGTGCTTAATAAAGATATAAGATTTTATTATTTATTACAAATATTATCACATTTTTTAAAATATTAATTTAGGACCTTTATATAAAAAATATTGAAGAAAATATACGAAGAGTAAGAGAGTATATTTTCATATGAAATGACTGAAAAGACAACCAAAATAAAAAGAAAAAAAATTATCCTGACTATTAAGAAAATCCAATAGCTAAAAATATCTCAAATTCAAAATTATAAATTTCCTTATAATATAAATGATACAAAGAGTATAGAAATATATGTATTTAAAATTTAAGTTTTAAGCACATTATAATTGAAATCTTAATTTAAATGTTTATTTTTTAATAAATTTTTAAAGAAAATTAAAGTTTAAATATAATTTTAGTTGATTTTGTCTAATAAGTATCTATATACTGTTTAATAAATGTGTACAATTTTATTATTTATTACAAAAGTATTCGAAAAATATGAGAAGAGTGAGGGATTATATCCTCCTATCAATTGACCGAAAAGATAATCAAAGTGAAGAGAGAAAAAAGTAATCCTAACTATTAAATAAATCTAACTGTTGAAAATATACAAATATTAAATCAATGAATTATAGTGTTATATAGATTTTTTTGAAATTGATGAATATAGTTAAAAGCTAAAGAGGTTTTTTTAGAGTGTTATGGAGAATTAGGGTTGCAAACAGGGCCTTAGTTCCCTGCGAATTTTTAATTAACATTTAATATATACATATATATTATACAAGAAAGAAACAAAAATAAGATCAACCAACTTATGTTAAACCCAGGGCTCACGTTAGCACGCACACCGTGGATTTGGACGACATGGACAGCCGCGGCCGCGGCCGTGCTGCATGTAGAATAAGTTGCTGCAAATTGGCATGTTGCAGAGTCAACGCGATCAAAATCTACTAACTGATTCACTTCACCACCGACACGCTTCAAATTTCAACGCTCCCATTCATAACGCGATAATAGCACCAAATAATAACAAAATAAAAAAGTAATAATACTGGTAAGAGATGACGAGACTTTGCTTCCCATTCCTCCTCTCTCTTTCTCCTCCTTCCTTTTCATCACCATCCCTTTCTCTCTCTGCAATTCAATCTCTAATCAATTACAAGTATACGTTCCTCTCTCTTTCTCTCTCTCACTCACTCTATCTCTCTCTATATATATACATCGATCTTGTGCATGCATGGCCACCGTAGCCCTCCTTGTCCCTCTAATCTTGCTGTTGTCCAGTGCCGCTCTCGCGACCCATTCGGGGCCGCTTTCCTTCGAATTCATCCGACCTAACTTCACCGCCTCCAACCACCAATTCATCGACAGCTCCGGCGCTTTTTTGGCCTCTCCCACTGGGGTTTTCCGAGCCGCGATCACCGCCTACCGACCCGAACTCTAGACCTTCTACTTTGCCGTCCTTCATACAGCCTCTAAAACCGTCGTCTGGTCTGCCAATCGCAACTCCCCCATCTCTAAATCCGCCAAGCTCCGCCTCACTGTCAACGGTCTCGCCATCAACGACGATGCCGGCAATGCCGTGTGGTCAACCTCGCGGCTTAGCTCCCAGGTTGCTCTCTTGCAGCTCAAGGACTCGGGCAATCTACTTCTGCTCGATCAATTTAATAAGTCTGTGGCAAAGTTTCGATCACCCGACCGACACCATTGTCATGGGGCAGCGCTTACCCGTTGGTGGATTGCTGGTAGGCGCCGTTTCCGATGAAGACTTGTCGGGTGGCGATTTCCGGTTCACCGTCACCGGCGGGGACGCGATAATGCAGTGGAATGGATTGACTTATTGGAAATTATCGATGGAAGGGAAGGCTTTCAGGGACTCGAGCCTGCCAGTTTCGTACATGGCCATAAATGGCACTGGTCTATATCTATTCGGGGCAAACGGATCGACAGTTGCGATCCAGTTGGCTTTGGGTTTATCCGAGTTTCGAATTGCAAAGTTGGAAAAGAATGGCCGATTTGGCGTGAAAAGCATGATTCATACCCAGAATCTAGAATTTGCAGTTCCAACCGATGACTGTCGAATCCCATCCTTCTGCGGCAGGCTTGGACTCTGCTCCGCCGGAAAATGTTCATGCCCTCCGGGTTTTCACAGCGATCCTCAAAAAGCTGGAGATTGCTCGCCCGCGAATATTTCTTATTCTCTACCCTCAGCAGCTTGCAATGAAAGTGGTAATGGTAATAACAGTGAATTGAACTCCTCCATTTTTTACATTGAACTTGGTGAAAATATTGACTACTTTGTTAATGATTTTATGAATCCTGTGATCCACGGTGTTAATTTATCTGTTTGTGAGGATTTGTGTTCTCGAAATTGTTCTTGCTTGGGAATTTTCCATGGTAATTCTTCTAGGTCTTGTTATTTTCTTGAAAACCATCTGAGTTCAATCATAAAAACCACCACAGATAGGTTGGGTTACGTAAAGGCTCTGTTTGAATCCTCCGGTGCAAACCCAAATGGCAACAACAATAGAAAGGGCAATTTCCCACTTGTGGGTTTGATACTATTACCTTCATCTGGGTTCTTCCTGTTAATCACTGTAGTAGTTGTTATATTTTGGTATAGAAGAAAAATGCAGTCTAAAATTGCAGTTGCGAAATTAGGCCGCAAAAGCTTTTCATCTTCCGAGCTAGAGATAATCTCTATTCCGGGCTTGCCAGTGCGGTTTGATTATGAAGAGCTTGTGGCTGCAACTGAGAATTTTAGGACCCAAATTGGTTCTGGAGGTTTTGGGACCGTATACAAAGGCACTTTTTTGGACAAAACTGTTGTTGCAGTGAAGGAGATAACTAGTTTGGGTGGCCGAAGGGAAGAAAGAATTTTGCACCGAGATCGCTATAATTGGGAATATTCACCATATCAATTTGGTTAGGTTAAAAGGTTTTGGTGCACGTGGGAGGCAACAGTTTCTGGTTTATGAGTACATGAACAGGGGATCATTGGATCGAATCCTTTTTGGTAATGGACCTGTTTTAGAATGGCATGAGAGATTTGAAATTGCCCTTGGTACTGCTCGTGGTCTTGCATATTTGCATAGTGGGTGCAAGCCCAAGATCATTCATTGCGATGTCAAGCCAGAAAACATTCTTTTGCATGAAAATGTGCAGGTGAAATTATCGGATTTTGGGCTCTCAAAGCTGCTAAGCCCTGACCAATCTGGTTTGTTTACCACTATGAGAGGAATGCGAGGGTATCTAGCACCTGAATGGTTGACTAACTCTGTGATTTGTGACAAGTCAGATGTGTACAGTTATGGCATGGTGTTGCTAGAGATAGTGAGGGGAAGGAAGAACTGCTCTCCCACCCAACTGCAGAGCCGTGACACAGAAAATGATAGCAGCCTTGGAAATGGTCAGTCTTCATCTTTGTCGGGCTTGGATCTCAGATCAATTTACTTCCCCCTGTTTGCATTGGAAATGCACGAGCAAAGAAGGTACTTGGAGCTTGCTGACCCAAGGCTTCAGGGACGTACCACAAGTGAGGAGGTGGAAAAACTAGTTCGGGTGGCTTTGTGTTGTGTGCAAGAAGAGCCAACGTTGAGGCCAACCATGGCTAGTGTTGTTGGTATGTTGGAAGGTGGAGTGCCTTTGGGTGAGCCAAGAGTCGAATCACTCAACTTTTTGCGCTTCTTTGGCCGGAGATTCACAGAGGCATCGACCATTGAAGGGTACAATGAACAGAATGAGTCTGTACCATTCCCACAATTAAATGCAAATTTTCGCAGCAGCACTAGTGACTCGCCTAGCTGCTTGTCTTACATATCTTCACAGCAAGTCTCAGGTCCTAGGTAGTGTTTAATTGGTCAATGCTTGTGTAGATTGTTTATACTGGATAGCCAATCAAGCCCATCAAATTGTTTCAAGCTCATTCCTTTGAGAGTTCTTTCCACAGGAACAACTATTTTGAAGTTGCTGCAGATGTGGATATTTTAGGTTTTGCTCCCGTTCCTTTGCCAATGATTCTAAAGCCTGCTTACAAGTTTAGTTCCATTCCAGCAAAATATCTGTTTTCCCCTTTCAAGGAAATTTGTGGCAGGGGGAGTTATATATGTGTATTTGCAGAAGCGCTTTAGTATGGCAAAGAGATTGTCTCTGGAAATTTCTTCAGAGTCTTGGTGTTGTCTGTTTTACTCATTCAGATAAAGTCTTGAGCAGTTTGTTTTATCAAAAGTAATAAAGTTTTTTTTTTTTTTTTTTTTTTTTTGTATTTTGCCATATTTTTCACCAAGAAAAGAAAGAGGAGGAAAGTGATGCTAACTAAAGTTTATACTTTGTTGATGTAAATAAACTGGCCTTTTAGAGCTAACCAATCAGTGAATATGGTTTGCTGTACTTGGGACTGTGGATTCTATTGAATCTGCTGTAAGACATTATTGTGATGGGCTATGTTAATGTATTTCTTTTATATTTTGTTGTTAAATGAAATCTTATAGCCCCTGGTGCCATATATCAAAACCTCTGAAAATGCTTCACTCCTGCCTCATGGACTTGATCCCTCATATTTCCTTAATACTACCACGGGTTCGTATGTACACTAAATATCGTGATACGATCATTCACTGTTAGATGATAGTATGAACTATGACCTTGTCCACATATATGATCTCTGTGGGGGGGGGGGGGGGGGGGGTGTGTGTTACTTTTATGTTTTCTTTCTTCGTTCCCCCATTTTTCCCTCTTCCGTCTGCCAATTTCAACTATCAATATATATATCCATATGAAGAAGAATTTCATAATCAGGAAGTTAGCAAGCCTAATGATATGCATGCTTAGTGAAATGGGCTTCTGTCTCCTAGTGTAGCTCTACGCATCATATTCATTTTTGATTCTTTCTTCCCTCAATGCATTTCATATTTCATAATAGATTCATGTCATATCATCTTGCATTTGAAATTCTAAGTTTCTATTTCAAAAAAATCATGTAGCCTGTCCACATAGGCAAGAAAACAAGCTGATGATCTAGCAGTGAGGTTATGAAAATTTTGATCAATATATAATTACCCTAGTTAGCAAACTGTAAGCAACGCCAAACATTTAAGTCAGAACAATAGGAAATAAAGTGTAAAATACTCAATTTAATTAATCATCAAAATCTCCTCAGATCCGTAGGTTTACGATACTTAAATAAAAATATTAAGTAGAAAATAAGAAACTAAATAATATAAAATATGAAAACTAAATTGTTTCCATCACTAAAATATTCTTAACTTGACACCTAAAGCTAAATAAACTACTCTAGAAACATATTTAAAAATAAGTAAATAGTCTAAATCAATCCTAATAGCTAAATATAATTTTTGATGAGCACCCAAAATAAATAGAAACTTCTATAGTAAAATCTTATTAAGATCTTCACCCTGCATCATTTTTCCCATGTTGCAAAAAATTTGTCCTCCAATTCAAACTTTCATTCTTCATCGATTTTTTTGCATGGAAATATTATTAAACCACAAAACAAGTAAAATAATTTTCTACCAAAATATTTATTGAAATCTTCAAAAAAATTCTTCACACTACTCGGAAAACGGGGTTTTTGCAACTCCCTATTTGGTGACTGTTGGTAGTGGTTGCTACTGGTCCTTTTGTGATCGCTTAAAATGGTCAACCAAAAAAATCATCTGCCAATACCTACATTCCTAGTAGTGTCAACTATGTAATTGATGAATTTTCACAAAATTCATTTAAGAATGGATCATTATAATAAAAAGATATCTTGATTCATTGTTTTTCATGAGCACTTTCAATTTCAAGAAATTCTCATTCAACTGATAAAATCTTCATTTGTGACTCTTCATTCTTAAATTGATCTTCGTCGCAAAATATATTTTTATGTGACCTATTATTTGAATCCTTATAAATACAAATTGATAATATATCATCATCATACTTATCTTATATTGGAGCCGAATTGTAATCTACTTGAGAATCAAGAACTTCAACATGATCTTTTGAAGCCTCAACCATTTGCAGTTTTTTGTCAAAATTTGGTTGTTTACACTAATCAACAATTGACTTAGGAATCGTCGTTGATGTGAATGGAAACTCCTCTAATTATAGACTTTCATAAATGTCACTATTTAATCGTGCTTAATCTGACAGTATTTTCATGCTGATCAAGCTTAATTTGACAATGTATTCTCAGTGCTTGATTGTGTGTAATCTAAATGTTTTGGAGATTTCTTGTATTTGATTTATGTGTATATAAAATGTTATCCGATTACCTATGTTAATAGGAGGAAAAAAAAAGAGCCATGATAATTATCTCTAATCTGTTTATTATTGTAGAAGTTCTCTTTGAAAGGATTTCAAATAATTTGGGTAATAAACTTCTACAGTTGGAAGTTTTCCTTTGAAAGGATTTTAACTTGATTTGGTTGATCAAGGAAGGTAGTCCAAACTTGACTATCATGTAACAATCTTTTAATTTGGATAACTTGGTGGAACAAAAATTAGTATTAAAATGGACCTTGTATAGAATAAATCCAACCAATTTTCGTCTTTGATCTTTAAAAGAATCTAGAGCCATCATCGCATTTGATAAATAAGTTGACTTTTTGTGAATAAATTTTGAAAGTCTAACCAGGATGTCAATATTGCCCGTATCTAGTGAATACCCGTTTCATCCGCCCTGTTCGAAAAAGGTATTAGGATATTAATAACCAGAACAGGAACAGGTATGGGAATCTTAAGGTATTCCCCGAATGGAGATGTGGATGGGTATGACAGTCTCCATCCTCACCTGTACCTGTGTAAATATTTATTTCTTAATTTATATATATTTTTAATATTTATTTAATATATATAATATATATTTGTATTTAATGTATACAATATTTATAATAATTTATAATGTTTATTTTATATATGATATATAATTTATAGTTGTTATTATTTTTAATAAGTAAACGAGAACAGTGACAGAGAATCTGTTACCTAGTTAGGACGGGTATGAAAAAACTTTTATTAATCCTTGAAATTGGGACAGGGACAGAAAGTCTATTACCTAATAGAGACGAGTATGGAAAAAATTTTCATCCCTAAAATGAGAACGGGGCCGAGGACAAGAAAAGCCATGCCCATCCTGTTGACATACCTAAGCCTAACCTATTTGATAAATGAACAAAGCTTATAGGCAAAGTTCTGCAAGCCCATCATGTTCAACAGATGAATGAACAAAGTTATGGACTCTACATTTAATTAGGGGATTAAATGGTAAAGAATAAGTAATACCATGTAATAATGTAAAAAAAATGAATATAACATGGTATTATTTTTTTCTGTGAGATTTTAGTGTTTGGTTAGTGGAATAAGAAATGTAATTCGACAGAAAATGTGACATGAAATAATTTTGAACTTTTAGATCTTGGTAAGAAACTAATCCGACCATGGAGATATACAATACCATACCTCTCATGGTATTACGTGCCGTACACATCCAATGTGAAATCTATATCTAGTGTTCACATTTTATACGAAATATGGGATAAGATGGGTCCACTAGTCGAAATAAGAGTATTGGCGGTTGCTAAAGGTCACTTAGCGATCGCTAATAACCCCTAGCGACAACGGAGCAACTGCTAATCATTCGCTACCACAACCTTATTGCTAGACAATATTAGCAACCCTCTTTAGTGATCGTAGAGCAATGAAATGTTTACAACTATTACTTACTGCATAATACTTTTAGTAACGACTTTTGATAAATGCTGAAGTTTTTTTTTTATTTTTTATTTTCCACCTTTAGCAACTGCTAATATTATATATTTTTTAATTTTTTTAATTTTTTCTATTCAGTTCCTGTACCTATACTTGTTTTGCAAAATTGTATAAAAGTAAATACCAGAATTAAATTAGATCACACACATAAGAAAAGAAAAAACAAACTAATAACAAACTATTAATTTATATTAATGAAATACTAAATTTTTGAATTACAAAAAATAAATCTAATACAATTCTAGAGAAAAAAAAAAAACAAAAAGCAAAACAAGATGTCTGTTACAGTACGGTCAATCAACCTGAACAAAATAAATATTATTAGTGAACAAAATTATAAATATAAATAAATAAAATTGGGTAAAATTAATATTTTGAATGATACAAGTTTAAAGTTTTAAAGTTAAAATTACTCTGTAAGATTTTGGGAGTCACTGGTGTGGATTCACACACCGTTCATTCTTGTAGGTCAATAATGGTCTGAAAATCATGCCCCTTGAGTATGATAGGGCATCGAAGCCCGTCTGCTCGTTTTGGGCCATTAGAGGCTACGTTCTTTGTTTTGATTTCAAAGTTTCAAGTAAAACGTACTTTCTAAGAATCCGGGCACCCCGAGTGTTGGATTTATGTGTCGTTTGTTTCTGCATGTCACTAATGGCCTGTAAATCGTGCCCCTCGAGTTTCACATGCTTTGGAGCCTATTGGCTTGGTTTAGGTCGTTAGAAGCTAAGTTTTGAGTTTTGAGTTCAAAATTTCAAGTGAAATGTACTTTTTAGGATTTCGAGCACCCTAGGTGTTAGATTGACGCGTCATTCATTCCTACAAGTCATTAATAGCCTGAATATCGTGCCCATTAGGTTTGACGGGCATCGGAGCCTATCTGCTCAGTTTTCGCTATTAAAGGCTAAATTTTGAGTTTTAAGTTCAAAGTTTCTAAATTTCAAAATTTATGACTTTTTAAAATTTTTATGTTTCAAAATTTCTAATTTCCTAAGTTTTAAAATTAAGAACTTTCTAACCTTTTTCTAAATGTCCAAAAAATAATAATGACGAATCTTTAGATAAAGTTGAAATCTTAAATTTACAAAATAAATTCAACTATATATACTTAAATTAATTAAGAATTAAAAACTTAAACATAATCATAAACTTATAACTAATCCTGATCATTCGAGCCTACAAGATCATGTATACCCTCACCAACTAACCCATGTCTCACTTGGTGTAATACCCCGAATTTTTTATGTTAATATAATTTGATGGTTTTAACATGTTTTGGGCATGTTGGTATGCTAATTAAGTTATATTAGTCATTAAAGATGACTTAGGGGTGTGAATTTTGGAAGAAATTGGTAAAATAGCTCAAAAGTCAACATTTTGACTCGGGAGCATGCTAAAGGACACCCGACATTATGAGGGGCGCCCATGGCTTTAGGACAGGCGCCCGTGGTCCATGAGGGGCGCCCCACTTGTACAGGTAGTCAACAGTAGGGTGTCCTCTGCATTTTTCAGCCGAGCCTTACCCTATTAACAGCTATACCTAGCTAGGGGTGATGGGAAACCTGAAGATTACTGTTGAGAGACTTAAAATATTGATATTATATATATATATTGTTGTTTTGATGCAAGAGAGAGAGAAGTAGCTTGGAGGAGAGGAAATTGGTGGAGAACAAAGAAAAGCAAAAAAGAAGAAGAAGACCACCGGGTAGAGATTTCAAGGTAGGTTCTTCCACCTTTCATGAAATCCAAATTCCTTTTGCAAGATTGTAATTAGAACCTTAAGAAACCTCCCTATGTAATTTGTTTGTAGTTTTGATCAAGGAGGGAGGAGATTGACCTCATCACAGTTTAAGAGTTTGGAAGCTCAAGACACCCTCTTGTTGATCTATCTTCTTACCACTTGAGGTAGGCATTTCTAGTCTCATTTTAGCATATATGAGATGTATTTGATCTAGTAAATACTTCTATGAAATTTATTTAAGATTTGAAAACCGTGGAGGTGGAATTTGTGTGGATGAATTGATGTGTATATATATATGTATAGGTTGAATCAAGATTTTTGTATTGAAGAAATGAATGAATTAAAATTGGTTTTGATGGACTTTTTTGAGTCTTCTAGGTCCTAGACAACCCAAGAAAATGAAATATTAGGTTAAATATCAGATTTGGTGAAGTTTGGAACCCAAAAACATGACTTAGAGCTTGAACCAGAACAGAGTGACATTCTGGATAACAGAGGGGTGCCCATAAATTTATGTGGGGCGCCCATGACCCTTGAGGGGCGCCCATGACCCTCAAGGGGCGCCCATGGTCTATGTGGGGCGCCCACCGAGCCTAGGTTACTTTTCTGACATTGTTTAGTTTAGCCTTCTACTTTGGGCATATGGAAGAGTTGGTAACTTGTTTTCACATGAAACTTTTACTTAATTAATTTCATTGATTTAAAAAGGGAAATGAGCCTTAAAAAGTGATTAAGGGTTGATTATCTTAAACCTATGGGATTTAACTTGTAAAGGTGAATGAATGCTATTTTGAATGAAATGAATTGGAAGCTTACTTTGAGATAAGGGTCTTAATCGAGTAGAAATGTGAATATGTCTCGATGTAAACTAAATGATGAAGTATATGAACTTATGATTGATTAAGTGAAAGGGGAACTTGACAAAGAGACATATGTTTATAATTTTGATAAATGTGGAATGCTTAATATGGTTTGATCAATGTGATATGTAATGAGCTGTGGAATGAATCGTAACATTGACATGGGTGTTGGATAATATATGTTGATAAATGTTAAATGTTTAATAAGGTTGGTAAATGTTGATATGTGGTAAATCTTGGGATGAATCGAATAGTGAATATATGATTGTAAGAAATTGAAATGTGAGCTTTTGTTAATAAGCGATGGAAATTAAATGAGGCTTGGGTTAAATGAAATGTAGAGATGAAATTTGTTAAGTTCCATGATGAAATGGAATGTGGTTATGTGTGTTGGAAAGTTTATGGTGATGAATGTGAATTGTGATGTAATAGTATTGAATGTGATGAATGATTGTCTGTGTCCCGGGGGCAGTGGTGGGGTGCGAAAATAGGAAGGGTCGTGAGATTACCCTCGAGTTAAAAGACCCGGAACGTACGCAGGGTTGGTGTCAATGCCAGTGGGTTAGTAGCCCACAACATTGTGTGTGTTTTGGCTCCTAGTGGCCTTGGACGGTGATCCCAAATGACGACGTCGGTTTATCGTTTCCGTTCGGTATTGGCCCATAAAAGATGATAATGTGTATGCACCCAAGCCCCGAGGATTGTGTGGTAATAGCTATGTGATTGATTAATGAAATGATGGTATTGTGGATGTGATTTCATGATTGAAATATGAACAAATGTAATGAGGATGTGGATATGCGATTGAGTGTTGAATATGTGATAATGTGATATGGAATATGATTGGATACAAAGTTGGGAAATTTAATAATGGAGAATAATTGGAATTGAATGCTACACTATGGTGTTATTGAATAAAAATAAATATTGTAAATATGGTTATGTGGTCGGCTATGCTTAAACATCAAAGAGATAATTGAAATGTGATATGAACACATGTATAGAATTTCAAAGATTAAATATAAATTGGAAACTTAATCCTTCTTATGATCTTGTTGTGTAAATATATATATATATATATATTCTATTTCAGTTACGTAGTTATGTTGATAAATTATTGTGGCACTAGAACATATTGAGATAACTAGATGCACCATGAATAGTATGCACGTTTGGAATACATATCATATATGTTTATTTGAGACATCGTGGGCACAAGTGGATCCATGCTCACGTCCCTACAGAATTTGATTCAGGTATAGGCCATGATAATCAGGTGGGCTAATGGGGTTGGACTAGAAGGGTGCGCATGAGCCCTACCAAGCTTAGCAAAGCTCTTGGTTATTTAGTTTAAATTTCTTTTGGAATTGTAATATTGTACATTGAGGACTTGTTCGATTTGGTTGTAAGGGCCCTAAGGCTTGAGTTATGTATTAATGAGAGGATTGTTGGAAGTTTATGACTTGATTTTAGCCAAGGTTAAATTTATGTTATCTTATCTATGTCTCGGGCTCATTGGTTTATGTTGCGTTGCTCTGATTATGGGTTGGTTATGTTAATGCATGTTGTGTGTGTTTATCACTCACCCCTCGGGTTACGAGATCCGGGGTATGACACTTGGTGGTCACTCCCAGTGCCTGCGGCTTTCAATGAAATAGTATATGATTAACAATAAACATAAAGAAATATCTCTAAAGAAATTGAATGAAATTTAAATACAACTTATTTAGTTATTAACCTGAGTATGAATAAGCGGATCTGAAGAATCAGTTGAGGGGACATGGCTCTAAGATAGTCATTGCTCTTGCTTTGTGAGCTAGGCTTACACCTGGGCCTACATTTGCTCCTTCACATGTGCCTAGATATCCTCCACATGATTGCCAACTTGAGCATCCACTTGCACGTCTATCTACTGGCGAAGAGACTGGATTGGCTCATCCACCTCCTTATCAATATGCAAGCGTGAGTGCTAGGATAAGCTGGTTCTGAATAACTTTGCTCGTGTGATGATAGATCATGGTATACCTATGCCATACGTGGGCATGTATCTGTGCCCATCATTCATGTATCTGTGCCCATCCCAGCCAATGATGGTGTGAAATATCTCATCCGTCTAACAGCCATTTGCCACTTCTCCTCGGGCAACTAGGCCAATCGAGCTCAAATTAGGCCTATATATTTTGGAACCAAATTAGAAAGATGAATGAATAGACCTCGTAATAGGTAAATAAAATTATTACACAAAGTCAATACTTAGTATAAGAACTGTAACCTCCAAGTCTTCGAGATGGCGACTCACCATCCACACAGGTATCTGGTCGATAAGAGCACCCTCCTCACGCAACTGCTGAAGGATAAATTATGTTAATTATACATTAAGATATGGACTACTAAGAAATTAAATAACACGTATACTCTAACGTTGAAGTTTACCTTATACCGAACCTACGTAACGTGTCGAGTCCTAAGCCTGTGACTTGAGCCCTACATCGAGTGATTTGGGAATATCTTTCTGCCTCTTCCTATATTAATTTTGGTTAGTTTTTGCAGGTTTCATTTTCTAAAATATTAAATGAAATTAACAAAATAGTGCGAACTACTTACCCTCACCTCCTTGCTCAACTAGTACCGGACGAGTTCAGGTCACTGCGTAGGGAGAATGTGTTTGGAGACTTGCTAAAGAAGGTCTAAGGCATTGGCGTTCTTCTTCAATACTCTATCTTTACCTTGTTCTTATGATCCCTCTACATCTACCTATATTTTGACATGCAAATTGGCCAAAAGTCATGAAGCCACGACCTTAAATTGTCCTAAATAGGACAAAGAAATTTTATTAGTTAAGGTATATTGCAAACTAACACATCTATAATTACTTTGAAGTTAAGATATAAATAAACATATTACCTTAGCCTACCCCCCAAAGTCGATCTAATGCATCCTGAGGAAAGGCAGTCTAATTGAGCACAGTTAAGGGAAATTGGTGTAGGTCCCACGCCATATACCCTAACTTGATAATGAATTAGTGAGCCCTTAGTCTAACTGGGTGCAATGTGTCATCAAACTGCACATCATAGGGGGTGCCAAAATTCCATGACGGAATCCCTCTAGCAAGGCCCCTCCTCCTACTAAAAGATGTAGTAGTAGAACCTTTTAACATTAAACTCATATTAATTAAATAAAAATCAAATTGTTTCATATAGGTGTTAAACATAAAAATCAAATCATACTAACAAGCTTGGGGGCTGATGTCGTAGCTATGGACAGCGAAGGCCCTACTGGCATAGATTAGGAAGATCTAGTGCCTGGATCTGCCCCTAGAACTTTCCGTGTAGGTTTCGATAGGGTCGGCCCTTGGGTGAATCGCAAGATCTGAGGCGATGAGAAATCAAGTGGGGGTGCGTGATGCATAGCGAAGGGACCTACTAGTGGTGTCGGTGGCTAGGGTCCCTCATAGGTATAACAAAGGGACCCACTATAGCCGTCGGTCTGCTAGAGTCCCCTACTAACATACGGGCTTGGCCTTAACATAATAACTCGTCCATCATGCATGAACGATCTCTTCTCTTACATCTTGACATATCTAACTAAAAATCATTCCTAAACAAAAAGTTAACATATTCTTGAACAAAATTTGGAAAGAAAAAAAGTAGACAACCCTTTATTAGTCATATATGTCAATAGTATCTCCTTCAACGGTCTCTCTAACCCAGTTGATATCCTCATCATATTGAACTACGGCATCTTGGTCAAGAACTTGCTGGGCAAATGCATCAATATCTGGCTCTTTACATTTAATTTGATACACTCCCTCCTTGACATTTTTACTGCAACTTTCCAATTAGGATTCACTGGATCTTAAACATAGTAAACTTGCTCAGCTTGCGAGGCCTGTATGTATAGTTCACTACTGGTTCGCTCATCTCGATATAATAAATTGTTGAAATTTACCAACATAAATTGTATGTATCAGCTTTATTCCCACCTATTGGATCGACCCAGTTACACTTGAACAACAAAAATTTTAACCCATAATTGTATATAACTTCATCAAGATCTTTCCATTGGATATCGTAATAACTAGCATCGGTGGAAGAACAACCGAGACCTCTATTTTGTGCTGCTCATTTCTCATCTACCTCTTTTATGCGAAATTGGAATCCATTAACATCACAAGTTGTTTAACATTGTACTGTTATAAACGGACCATCAGTTAATTGATTTATTTCACAAGTGATACACTCTCTCTATATACTTTCCACCTTTGTGATTTCTTGGCTCATTGGATTGAGCTACAGCCCTACTATTAACACAATAAAGCATAATAGGCAACTAGTGGTACCACTTTAAATTCCATAAGGAACTTCTTAAGCCAAATTGCGTCCTTAGCCGCTTCTGAAGCTACCACGTACTCAGCTTCAGTGGTCCAGTCAACAATACACTGTTGCTTAATACTTTTCCAACTGATAGCTCCTGTACCAAGGGTAAACATATAACCAAATGTTGATTTTCAAATCGTTATCTGATATGAAGTCTGAATCAGTGTATCTAATAGGAGCTAGGTCTCTACCCCCGTAAACTAGCATATAATCTTTAGTCCTTCTCAAGTACTTAAGAATATGCTTTATAGCAATCTAATGTTCTGGTCCAAGATTAGATTGATACCGGCTGACCATGCCCATTGTATAATAGATATCCAGTCTAGTACACAGCAAAGTATACATAAGGCTCCCGACAATTGAAGCGTAAAAGACTTTCTTCATATGCTCCTCTTCTAGAAGTGTATTAGGACACTGTCTCTTAGATAAAAGCACCCTATGCCTGAAAAGTACCATACCCTTCTTAGAGTTATGCATAACATACGTGACTAGTATCTTGTCAATATATGCAGTCTGAGATAGGCCTAACATTCTCTCTTGTGACCTCGCAAAAGTTTGATCCTAAGGATGTAGCTAGCCTCTCCTATGTCCTTCATATCAAACTGTTTCGCTAACCAAACCTTAACTATTGATAATATACCAATATCATTCCCAATAAGTAAAATGTCATCCACATATAGGACTAAGAAAACCACCACGCTCCCACTACTCTTCTTATACACGCAAGGTTCATCCGAATTTTAATCAAAACCAAATAGTTTGATCATTGATCAAAACAGATGTTCCAACTATGAGATGTTTGCTTAAGTCCACAAATAGACTTATGCAACTTACATACCATATGCTCCTAACCCTTAGCTATGAACCCTTTTAGTTGCATCATATAGATGTCTTCATCAAGATGGCCATTGAAAAATGTTGTCTTGACATCCATTTGCCAAATCTCATAATCGAGATAAGCCACAATAGATAATAGAATACGAATAGACTTAACCATAACAACTGGCAAAAAAGTTTGCTCATAGTCGACACCCTCTTTTTGAGTCAACTCTTTAGCCACTAGCCTAGCTTTATAGGTCTCAACAGACCCATTTGATCATTTCTTTCTTTTTGTAAGCCCACTAACAACCAATAAGTTTAACATTGGCAAGTGGTTCTATAAGTTTCTAGGCTTGATTGGTGTACATAGACTCCATTTCAACTTTCATAACCTTTTGCTAGGAATCTGCATCTGTATCAAAAATAGCCTCATTATAGCTAGAAGGATCATGTTGTTGTTCTCCCTGGAGATTCTCTCTAAAGAACATATACCTATCAGGTGCCCTGACAATCCTCCCACTGTGATGATGTTCCAGTGTATCAAAACAAGTGGGCAACGTGGTCTGTAGACTATCCTTGGAAATGACTTTGTCAGTGACCTATGGGTAAGAACTATCTATCTCATCTAGCTGAACTCTGCCCTTGGGTTTCTGGTCCATAATATAATCATCTTCTAGAAAGATAGCATTCGTGCTAACGAACACCTTCTGCTCTTTAGGATTATAAAATAGCTAACCCTTCGTTTCTTTTAGATACCCTATGACATAGCTCAATTATGATAACAATTCTAATTTACCAATCTTACCCTTCAACATATATGCAGGGTAGTCCCATATTTTATAGTTTTACGGACTGTGACATCGTCCAGTCTACAACTGAGTGGAAGTCTAAAGGGCAGACTTAGTTGGTATAGAGTTTAGAATATATATAGCTGTTTGTAAGGCGAATCCCTAAAGGAATATAGGCAAATTAGAATAACTTATCATTGATCTAACCATATCTAAAAGAGTTCTGTTTCTTCTTTCAACTACACCATTCTGCTAAGGCGTGCTCGGTGTAGAAAACTAAGATATAATCCCATTATCTAACAAATATTTACTAAAGTCACCAGAGAGATATTCGTCACCTCGATTAGATGTAAGTGACTTTATGTTCTTATGTAATTGCTTTTCTACCTCTACCCAAAACTCTTTGAACTTTTCAAAAGCTTCAAACTTATGGTGTAATAGATAAACATAACCATACCTCAAGTATTTATCCGTGAAAGTGATAAAGCACTCATAACCTCCCGGAGCTCTAACATTCAAAGGTCCACACACATCTGTGTGAACGAACTCTAATAAATCTTTGGCTTTGTTCCCTTTTGCGGAAAAAGATCTCTTGGTCATTTTACCCTTCAAAAGGAATACACAAGTTGGTAATAGCTTCACTGCCAATAAAGATAAAGTACCTTCATTTACCAAACTTGTTATCCTATTTAGATTAATAAGACCAAGCCTCAAATGCCAAAGATATGTTGGATTACTTGAAAAAGTATTTTTTTTTTTAAGATTTGGTGAAATAAATGATGATGATGATGGTTGTGAATGGCTGCTTTCTATGTCATGAATCTCATTCAATTGTGGAGTAATCAAACAGAAGCCATTTGTCAATGTACCAAAGCAAATAAAAGAACTATTCCATTTAATAGTAACTGAAGAGTTAAAAACAACCAAATATCCTCTTTTAATTAAACAAGAAACTGTAATTAAATTTTTTCTAATGCTAGGTACGTAAAGGCAATTTTCTAAAACTAAATTTTTATCAATAAAAAATAATCTAACTACTCCAACTAAAACAGTAGTAATCTTACAACCATCACCAACGTGCAAGCAAATATCTCCATCTCTTAGCCTCTTGGTTTCTTGAAACCCCTGAAATAAATTACAAATGTGATTAGTTGCCCTGGAGTCTACACACCAAGAATATAAGGTACCCACCAAAAAGCTTACTTTAATGACAAGTGATTCACGCATACCTACATGCTTCTATGCTAGATTGGTAAGGCAATTCCTCTTCCAATATCCTTCTATACTGTAGTGGAAACATTTTCCTTTTGGCTTGGCATTTGATTTCTTTTTGCTTCTTTTGTTCACTATTGGGATAGTGCCAGCATCCTTGGTGCCTTTGGGATCAACTTTCTTCTTTCCTTACCCTTACCCTTACGCTTAGGCTTGGAAGAAAAAGGCATAGCAAGATGAACACTTAGACTACTCTTGATAATACCTTCTGTTGTCTTCAAGGCATTAAGAAGCTCTACTCATGAAAAATCAAGCTTGTTCATGTTAATATTTAACTTAAACTGGTCAAAAGAGTTAGGCAGCGACTCAAGGATAATATCATTTAGGATTCCTCATCAATTTCAGCCCCAAGGACCTCCAGCATGTTTAAATAATCCATCATTTTTA
This sequence comes from Vitellaria paradoxa, assembly GCA_019916065.1. Classification (NCBI taxonomy): domain Eukaryota; kingdom Viridiplantae; phylum Streptophyta; class Magnoliopsida; order Ericales; family Sapotaceae; genus Vitellaria; species Vitellaria paradoxa. The sequence goes on from CM034236.1 coordinate 23,353,626, forward strand.
AAAGATGTTCTTCTATTGGAGTTCCTTCAGCCATCTTAGTGTTCAATAATGCTTTCATGGCAGTCTATATAACGGGCTTGCTTTATTACCCAAAAATCTCCTTGAGGTTGAGCATGATATTATAAACAGTAACTATGCTCTGGTGTTGATGCTGTAAGACATTGGACATCGATGCTAGAATATAATACTGAGCTATCTCATCAGCCTTAACCCATTTTGCGCGATAATTATACTTTCCCTAAGATGCACCTTCTGCTGGTAATGTTGGACATACAATAGTGAGAATATATTTGTACCCCTCAGCAGTGAGCACAATATTAAGCTTCTGTTCCCAATCAACATAATTTGGCCTCATGAGTTTGTTTTGATTGAGTATGATAAAGAGATGATTAAATGACAATATCTGATAAAAAAAATAAGAAAAAGATTATTAAATATGGATGCAAACAAAAAATATACATTTGTTTTTATTATCCAATAGTGTTATCCTTAAGGCACTATAAATGAATACATGAGGACTTAATCTACATAAGTAACATGCTTCGCGAGAAAGTTAAATGCCTCATATATTTCTAAGACGATGAAATTCTTTATAATATCAACTAGGTATCTCATACCATATGATATTATAATACGCTATATTTGGTTTTCAAAAGAAAAATAACTAAGTAATGGGGACAACAATTATTTCCCTTTTGATCAAGTGCAAATCATTATCTCAAATGAAAGATAACCGTTGCAAGTAAGCATTCTCGTGGGGAGAATCACCCTTACCCTGTCTCAATCATCCTTATCCTAAGAGATTCAATCTTATAACCAATGAGAATAACCACCTTCCATATGGGATGGTCACTCGAAGATGACTCGAGATGCTTATCCTTACCTTGCTATCAACCGATAATGTGAGACCAACAATTGGATTTTAGATTAAGGATACTTTAAAATTTTATCATTCATGTATTGTTTTCTTTTATTTTCAAAAATGTAAAATTTAATTTTAAAAGGACTTTCTTGTATAAAATTTTAAAGCAAGTTATGAATGATTTCCTTTTTTAAGTTCATGGATTTAAAAAAAAATAAGTTCTCTAGAATGCATGTATATTATCAAATATAATGACATCGCACGTAGCATAAATATGCATAAACGTAAATAACATCTCTCTTTTAGTTTCCGGTCCACAATAGAAAACCTATGAGAAATCTATAACTTAAGGTTGAACTCGACTTCCTTAGTCTCTTTCTTCCTCCTGATTTTTTAATATTTAATATTACATAAAACCTATGGCCACGAATGGATGTACATAATTTCTAAATAATTGAAAAAAAATAATAAAGGAAGAAATAGAGAAACCAATAAACCTGACCTTTCATGGAAAAACCAGGTTTATTGCCCTGTACAAGTCTTCCATATAAATTTATACAACCTTTTTCCTATTAACCAACCAAAAGAGAGATCCGAATGTCATATTTATAACAAGTATATATAACCACTCATAACTAAATAACCTTAAACAACAATAAAATCGTAAGATATGAAAATTATGCAAAGTTTAGCATTTACAAAAATTATTAGTTACTAACTTTATATTAATTAATTGTAGATCTTTAATCATACATTAAAGAGTGTCCAGAACTAAAGAAAAAAAATTAGGAAAAAGCTTGGCATCGTTTTGAACCAAAAATCTTATTTTTAATACTTTTAAATAAACTATAATTTTTAAAAATATTTAAAATATTCAAAAATTAACTTTTAATTTTTAGAAACATTTATCAGGTTGTTATAAAGTTACAAAAAAAAAAATTGGATTCAAAACGAATTTATTTTGATGCCAAAACAACCAAATAACGTAATTTTTAGAAAAATCGACAGACAAACAGCCCCCTGAACTTCTAGAAACCTTGATCCATTAGTTGTAAGGCTGTTGGCTTAGTGAATTGCCTCACCCGAAGTAAAACTCCCTTCTGCTTAGAAGTCTTGACAAGTCAGACTCTTACGTTGGCGCCTTTTCCATTCCTTTGCCAAAAAAGTGCTTCGGTGAACATATCACCAGCCGACACAGTGTAATATTTCTTTTTTTTTTTTAAAATAGAAAAAGAATCTTAAAATAATTAAAACAATAGAAGCATTTTTTTTTTTATTTTGCTCAACTCTTTGACCAAACAAAAAAAAAAAATTCTACAAACTCGTTCTTCTGTCGAGGATTCTTTTTCTATTTTAATTAATATTTTGGACAACAATTAATTAATACAATTTGCATAAATAAAATAAAATAAAACTCAATTTATTTACATGAACAAACAAGAAGTTATAAAAAATCATGCAAGACCACTCTGATACTAGTTGTAGGAATCAGGAACACAACAGAATAGATTTTAAAAAATTTTTTGGATCGATCATGCAAGAAATAATATAAAGTTCTTATACTATGGTATTCGAAACACAAAAATGAAATCAAAACAAGAAACAAAGTTAACCTTTCGTTATTTCTTGATTTGATCTTGGCTTCTCAAACTTTTCTTCCTTAATGGTTGAAACTCCTAGGTTTTCTGCTTTTTATCCTATCAAGATCCTCAAGATTTTTCTAACGTCTAGGATTGTGTAGACAACCTAATAGACTAATCCTTTATATAGGTAAGAGCAAAGGACCTAAGCGTAAATAAACTTAAGCTAGGTAATTAGGAAATTACCCATAATTATTTCATAATTATGAATACATCCCCAAAAAATTATAGTTACTTCACTAAAAAGTATAACTGAACTCTAACCCCAGTTTATTAAAATAATTTCATAAAACACCTTGTGCACTCTTTAATTCTGCAATTAAGCTTCTCCACTAGACATAGAGACACTATTATTCTAATCATTTTGTGTTAGTCACCATCTCAATAACATATTATTAAGATGACTGATTGGGCTTGAGTTGTTACACATTTGTTCACTTAAATACACTTTTATACATGACATAATTGATACAAGACAGGTGTTTTGTGCAGAATTTATCCACATCTTTAGAATATGGAACATGTGTTGAATTGTGCCATAAAGAGAAGCAATTTGAGCTAAATTAAGGATGCAAAGAAGGAGATGCTTAAGCACATCTGTTGAAATGGATTTGTTGAGTAAAGTTATGGGAGCAGAAGAAGAATTTCCAGTTGCTGAACAAGTTGAATTCTGGAAGGAGGAGAACCTTCGAATATAGTGCCAAAGCATTCGAATGCTGTCAAAAAGAGTTCAGAGAATTTCTGGAGGAAATGCATATTCGAATACAGCCAAGCAATATTCGAATATTAGGACCGTTGGCAGAAAACAGACTCCACGTGATTTTACAGATTCGGGGGGAATGCAATCTGGAGGAGAGAGAAAGACTGGGGAATGATGGCATCACACGACCCACACCCACGAGAGAAGGGGAGAGAAGAGAGAAGGGGAGAGAGAGAAGGGGAGAGGAGAGAGTAGCGAGAAAACTTCTTCTTCTTCCTTCTTCATTCTCTGGTTTTCAGATTTTCTGCCGTTCTTTTGTTTTTAATTCTGATTTTAATTTCAGTTTATTGTAATTAGATTTGAATTCTACAGCACATTACAATTTCATTCTTGTAATTAGATTTCAATTGGAGTTAAAGAGAAAATTACATTTTTCAGCTTTGAAGGTTATGTCTCTGTTCTTCATTTTTGTTCTTCATTTTCTTAAGATGATCGGCTAGTTTTTCTTGGGCTAAGGCAAGGATAATGTCCTGTCCAATGATTTCCAAGATGCCGTTCTTCATGGATTAATTTTGAGTTCTTAGGTTATCAAGCTTAGTTGTATCTCGTTACTCTCGAAATCAATGGTTCAATGTCCGGTTAACACTTGTTTACATATTCTATCAATGAGTTCATAGAAGTTGCTGAATTCAGAACTCTTATTGCAAATATGTATGGGAGTTGCTAGAGTTAGATCTTCTATAGTTTTCATGATAGCTTATGCACATCACTTGTTTGATTCATGGCTTGTATCATTTGAAATTAATTTTCTCCAAACATTAGAGCAACTAAAATTGATGATCTATTCACTCTTGGTATTTTGAGATTGATTTGGATAGGCATTGGAATTGTCTTGCCCATCTTTTTAATATCAAGTTTTAGTTAAGTTTAGTTTTCATTTCAAAATCCATTTCCAAAATCATCAAAAATTCCAAACCAGATTTTCAATTATGTTTACCATTCATGTGAGCCATGTTTTGCCTCTTTAATCCATTTGATTCAAACATGATTTTGCTCCCTAGATCCCTGTGGATATGACCTGGTTCTCACCAGTTAATTGTGCTACAATGAAACCTTGCACTTGGGGGAGTTTGTCTTGATTTTCCTTACTCAACACCTTTGAAAGCTGAATTTGCATCTTTATTTACATTTGAGAGTGAGGTAATTAAGCAAAAACAAGCAATGACCGGATTTGGATTTAATAATTAGTTAACATTCTTGGTATGGATAATACCCCTATCTCAAATGAGATTGTGGATTCCTTCTTGATAATATATGTTCCCTAGTTTTATGCAATGATTTCCCAAAACACTGAGGTGTTGGCGTAATGATAATTAGCCTCACTCCTAATGAATTAAAGTCATCATTACATAAAATAGTGTCCATCACTATCTTAGGATTTAGAGCAACTACTTAAAGTGAACATAAAAATACATCAATGTGGATAGCATAGCTTAGATGTGTTTCTTATTATTGTCTCATTCAGTGTCTTCTACACTAATAGTTTAGATTCAAAGTCCACTACTCTAATGATTGAGATAAATCATTCTATCATTTAGAAATCTAAAATGTTACAATCTTTCAATTGAGATGTCCCCATCTTATCACTGGCTGTGAACAAATCTAGACTGATCAATACTTAAATTCATATCTTCTATGTATGAAACACTTTCATGAACATGAATCAAGTTCATTAATCAATCAAGGAATACATTCATCACATGAAATACACACATCTATGAGTAATAAAGGAACTTTAGATAAACTAAATAAGAATTCTTTATTAAATTAAAATCACTTTATCATCTATGACTTTAGGGCATACATTCCAACATAGGTAACAATTTAAATTTCTATTAACAATGGAATACCAGTGGTTCTTTCCACAAAGGGGGACGGCTTAAGACACTAGACTTGTTCTCTAAACTAAGGTGATCCTAAACTAACCTCAACTATATTTGGATTGAGGGAATGCTCGAATATAGTTTTGATTGAGGGTGATGGAGTAAAGAAATTTAAAAACTAAATTAAAACTAACTAAAAAGCAAAATAAGAAAAGATTGGTCCAAATGAATTTCTATGGTGGTATATTAGAATTCTCAACATATTGCACTATAACTCAATCCAATGGTAACACCTACAGCATTGAATCAAATAGTGGTAGTTATCTCAAATGCCTTATAACTCAACCTAACAAAACTAGCCTTTTGTTGTCTGTACCTCAGTCCGAACAGGGACCGGTTAGGAAAAGGGTCTGAACAAAGGTCAAACACTTAGTGAGAATTCTGACTGATTTCCTAACCTAACTTCAAGCTGAATTTAGAGTACCAAAATGACATATTTTGGGGTTGATTGTTTCACAAGAGTTGTAGATTTCTTTCTTGATTTTCCAACGCACCAAGACTCACCTAATTTTGACTTCTAGAATTTCAAATATAGCAAAAAATCAAGACAAGGTTGAGCTATGAGAAATCTTCCAGGCAGATTTAGACTTCTACATTTCGGCTTAGTTTTGACTTCAGAACGGTAGAACTGGGTCTTGTACTCTTATTAAAGTTGTAAGCCTATGTCTTAACTTTCCAACGAGTCTAAGAACACCTGAAACTGAGGTCTGTAACTCTAGTTATAACCTAAAAATCAAACAATGTTTTGGCTTGACATGGATGTGCTCTTTGTTATGTAGCTAGCTATCCACACACTAGCTTGTCTAGATCGGGGTTCGAACAAGGCTGTCTTTTCTTCTTTTTTTGCTTCTTTTGATGCTTGATTACTACAATTTCTTGCAAATTAATTCAAAAGATCCTCTTAGAGATAAAATTTACAAAATTCAATCATTTCTTAATGTAATTCAAGTAATAAGACCTATTTTAAATGGTTAAATTGTATGTTTTATCATAAAATTACACCCCTTGACCTACACATTACTAGTCCCTAGCAATGATCACAATGATACAAAGGGGAAATAAACAACAACTGAGAGGGGATCACAAAGAATTAAAGGTAACATGAGAGATTATTAAAATATTATTAAACTAGAAAAGAAAAAAATAACTAAAGCAAATCCATTTTTGTAGGAAATCACAACTACACTTAACATGTATAGCAAGCCTTTTGAAACCCTAAATTCCTCCTAAAGGATGAGCGAAGTCTTACGAGGGTTTACAGTGATGTTACCCACAAACATCTAAGATTGATTCCATGCATAACATAAATCAATCAAGCAATTTATGATTTAATTTCAATATCAAACAAGTTACACAATCCAAGAATTGCATATGATATCCTAATGCATATTAAACCAATCTAAATTGACCACTAAACTCAAGTGTGCTAATTCACATTATTCATTCAACTTAGTAATCAAACAAACCGATTGACACGGCGTCAGCTTCAATTCTCACTAGGTTATCCACTCACTAATGATTTCACTCATGGAAGATTTTCTCTCATGGTTCTTGTATGAACGCAAAGACAAAGAAGAGCAATGAACTTAATAAAGACGTAAATGAAATAATTTAAATGTACTAAGTAATATAGTTCCATAAATGGATATCACAATGCATTATCAATTGAAAACACAACTCTAACCACATGAAATGGGTTAATGCATCCATGAGTGTCATTCCACTAAAGTCTATTAGGTCTTTATTAGGTTGTAACTTGGCCTTTGGGAACTGGCTAGACAATAAAGCAAAAGGAATTTCAAAGTGTATGTCTAGGAATATCATGAAAGTGCAATAAAACTCAATCCATTCCAACTCCTCCTTTCATACAATTTAAATGGCAACCATGAAGTTTTATTGAATTATCATTATTCTCTTTTTATTCGTCGGTCTAGAAACAAATGATACTTAAAAAATAACTGTCCCATACTTACTTTCTTCCCTTTTTTTCTTCTTCCCCCCTCTTTTTTTTTTTTTTTTTGTTCAATACATTTCAATTAGCATCCTTACAACACCCATTTATATTATATCATAATGCACTTAACATCCTATGACATGCAAGGGTTGGCTAAAATATATAAATGGGGCTAAAGGGTCATAGATGTGGCTAGAAAATCAAATAAAATTTTTTCCCATAGGCGTTAAATTGGCTCTAAAGGTAATTTAATCAATGGAAAAGACTAAGGCTTCCAAAAATATGAAACATGGCCTAACATCACTCCCTAGGGTCAGAATAACTCATAAGATGCATTGATACATTCATGCTAGTCATTATAGTGACTTGTGTGCATTTGCGATCAAAACAAGTGAATGTGATGGAGCTATTCAAAGACTAGTGAGATGAATAAAAGATAAAGCAATGAAGTATGTAACACTCAAAAACAAAAATAAGGCTTAAAAGCTCACACAATAGGGTTTAAGTCTCCAGCTATGTCATGACATAATCAAGTAACTAAATCTTATGAACGACAATCCTTAACACACTTTCATCCAACGATCTTAAATGACATGTTCTCAAGGCATTAAGAAACTATATACTTAGCATAAATCATGCACCTTATTCAGTATTGAAAACAAATCACTAATTACTCTCGTGGAAAATACCAATATGAAACCAACCAAGAGAAACATGTATGGTCCAACTAATGCTAAGTCAAATTAATTAAGCTCAAATATGCTTAAATTTTGAAAATTTTTGACAATTTTCACCAATACAAGCATAAATATCATCATATGAACCCTACCCCCAACCTAAATTATACATTGTCCTCAATGTAATAACCTGAAGGAAATGTGGGTTAGTAGTGCGAAAGTAAGCACGATGAAGAGCATATAACCATAGCCACTTAAGGCACAATTCAATCAACCAAGCGTAAGTAGAAGTCAAGTATGCACCCATTATTCAAACAACATAAGGCATCACCCAATCCACCCCCAACCTAGATTCTACAACACTCCCAACAACAAACATGTATAATCATTAAGCACCAAAACGAAGTGCGAGATTAAAGAAAAGAGGAAGGAAGACTATTGTCTCAAGAGTTTTCTTATTTGAGGGAAATAAGAACTATAAAAAGAAATTGTTGGGAAAAAAAAAGAAAACAAATAAAAGAAAAACAAAACAAGAAAAAGTTAGTAAGTAAAATAAAATAATAAAAGAAGTAAAAATCTAAACTAACAAGAAATAAGAAAAATATTAAAAATATAATACCACCTACTATGTATAAGGAAAATAGGGAATAATGGACCATCCAACACCTATCCTTTTCCAAGCCTTGCTAAATGGTTTTATTGATAATATGTTCTCTTCGAACTCATAAGGGACCGAAGATGGGTAAACTCCAGGTGTATGTGACACTGGAGATAATGTGGCCCAGTAGGGTCCATAACACTCTAAATAAGGCCCATAATGAAGGTTAAATGTGAACATGGGATGCTTTAATAAACACACGACACCAAGAAAACTAATATGAACTACCTCCTTAGAATATTCTACCACCCCTCCCCAAGTGTGGTCGGTCTCGGTCAAGTTACTCACGAGAACCCAAATAAGACTCTTTGGTCAGGCAAAGTCAAGGGAAAAAAAGTGTGTATCACTCTAACTCTCAGGTGCACAAGTGAGTGATATGGGTGAGATTGACTCCATGTAAAACTTCTTAGGCCATACGATATGTCCACTCTCAACATGAGTCTTAAGACTCTGAAGAAATAGCTTGAGTGGTAAAGATAAGGTGAGCATCATGCTTAGGGGTGGTGATCAATGAAGAACTTGCACGAGTGATGGGATCCATACACACTAGACTAATGTCTACTGGGCTCTCAGTGTGGGTGAAAGAAAGCACATGGTCAAGAGAGTCCGAAAGAGCCATAGACTTCTCTCTTGCAGTATCCCCTAAATCAATGGTCTGTAAAGGTGTATCATCATCGAACAATGACTAATCAACTTTGGAAGTATCAATGGGTGATGTGAGGCTAGGATATCCAGTGTAAGTGTATATGGGCTTGAATGTAGTAACCTCAAGCAACGTATCCTCAAACCCTCACTATTTCCCTTAAAACCCTCAAAGAAGTGTCACTCGATGTATGCTTAAGGTCATGGGATGAGTTTCTAGAAAAACCTTAAAAAATTTCTCTAAGTTAGAATAAGACTTTATGGTAGACTCTAAAGATGGGACATCATATGCAAGTGACATCTTGTGATTATGATGTTCAGTCTCTATGAGTGATGTGAGGTGTAGAGTTGACATGTGAAATAGTGTCATAAGTGCTAGATGAAATAATGTTTCTCAATATCTCCCCTAGGTCTCTGGTTCTCATAAAGAGACTCAAGATAATGCCATGCCATGTTTGATGTAAGATCAAAAATCTCATCATGAGTGTGACGTGTGTCAGGACACAAACCATGAAAGAAGTAATTTAAAATGCACCACAACTCTAAATGACGACTCAAGTAAGATTGTAAAATATTCTTGAACCTTTCCCAACATACATAGAACATTTCAGCCTCTTTTTGAGAAAACATTTTTAATTGAAATTGGAGGATGTCTATCCTATGCATGGTGGAAAAGTGAAAGAAAATGCATTCGACAAATCCTCCCAAGATTGCATAGGTGAATGAATAGCATGGTGCCAATCTAAAGCCACCTCATGTAAAGACATAGGAAAAATAATCCATCATAAAACCATCACCCAAGTAACCATTAGTTCAATGCATAAAGGCCAACTCAAAATTTTCAAGATAGACCTGAGGATCCTCATGCTCATGCCTAAAATATGACGGTAGTATATGTGTGGTTTCTAGAATAAATTGTGTGCCATAAATCTCCTCTATGGTGTCAAGTGAACCATATGTGCATGCATTGAAATCCATGTTCATCATTAAAATGTAAAAATTAAAGAAAAAATAAAAATAGAAAAACTAACCTAAATATGCAAATTAAACTAAATGTAATATAAATTAACTAAATAGCAAACAAATACACTATAATACAACACAAAAGAAAGAAAAACTACTAACTGAGAGAGTAGAGATAGGAAAGAATATTCTCAATTACTTGAGACGATTCAATCCTAGTTCCGAATTATATGCAAACAATTGCTCTCCCCGGCAACGGCACTAAAATTGCTTGTCGTTCTATAATGTGGATTTACACCCAAGTGCAAGGTGGTCTGATGTAGCAATTTAAATTTATAATGGTAAAGTACCGGTCGTTCCCACAGGGAGAGGCATTGTTACTCATAATTTTTCTTCTCTTATTTTGTAAGTGTCACATAATGAGAATTAAAGAAAATTGGGTTAAATTTTAGAAATAAGACCTACCTAGGCATTTCGTCAAACACTAGAAGGCTAAAATAAAATTTAGTGTAAAATGAATAAAAATTGAATTAAAATCAATTCTAATGAAAATGAATTAAAATCTATGACATTAAAGAGGCTAAGGACTAAACCTAACCCATCAATCATCACACAATTTAATCAATTTAGAGAATGAACATGTTTAAATATATGCACTACGCAAACCATCACAAGGTGGGTTAATTTAGAGAAACAAAATCCAATTGCTAGATCACTTAGGGAAACATAGCATCATATATACAAAGTATGCATAATTGATCTAGAAATGTAAATATTCTAACAGAGGCCTAGCATATAATCACACACAACACAAGCACTATGTATACAATTACTTGGCACGCATACAAAGTCTAGAAAAGCATGTAACATGAGAGATTTTTATGTAAATCACCTATGGAGATATACTATCAAACACCAAGTGTGCATACTATATATAGCATGAAAAGGCAAAGTAGATATCAACTGAAAAATATCTAAAAATAGGGGTATCAGAAGTAGATCTCATGAAATTTATACCTCAATTGAGTCAAATTACACAAAGATCTTCAAGGATCGCAAAGTACATTGCCTTAATCTACTCTACAACATGAAGAAAATTGTAAAAGAAGATGAATTTAATTGAGGAATTGGAGACAAACCCCTAAACATCTCTAAGCTACTCTATGAAATGTTCTAAGTCTCAAACTATGTCTCCAAAAACTCTCTCTCATATAACTCTCTTATGCATTTATAGTCTCCACACTCCAATATTACAAATATGCCATAAAATTTTAGAATTTGGTTGGGCTGTCTAGATAGGGTTTCAGACAAGCCCTCCAAAACTTAGTAAAATTTTGGTTGATAGTCCAACTTAGCCTTCTGTTGTTCGCACTCCCTATCTAGATAGGGACTAGGTAGGATAAGGGTCCAAACAAAGGTCTGACACTTAGTGAGAATTCTGGGTAATTTCCTGACTTGACTTCAAGCTAGATTTGGACCAAAATGACATAGTTTGGGGTTATTTTCTTTACAAAAGTTGTAGATTTCCTTCTCAACTTTCCAATGCACCTAGACTCACCTAATTCTGACTTCTAAAACTCCAGATATAGCCTAAAAATTGAGACAGCGTCTAAGTCGCAAGAAACCTTCAAGGCAGATTTGGACTTCTATGTTTTGGTTTAGTTTTGGACTCCAAAACGGCAAACCTTGTATTCTTCATGAAAATTTTAGGCCTATGTATTAGCTTTCCAATGAGCCAAAGAACACTAAAAACCAAGGTCTATAGCTCTAATTATAGCCCTAAAACCAAATAGTACTCTAGCTTAAGATGGACATGCTCTTTGTTTTGCGCATAACTGTCCACACATTGACATATCCAAGCAAGGGTTTGAACGAGGCTATTTTTCCTTCTCTTTTTGTTTCTTTTGATGCTTAATTACTTGAATTTCCTACAAATTAATTTAAAAGATCCTCTTAGAGATAAAACTTGTAAAATTCAATCATATCTTAATGTAACTCAAGTAATAAGACCTACTTTAAATGGGTAAATTGTAAGTTTTATCATATAATCAGATACTAAATGTAAAGTAGAAAAGTTTGAGGGGTTGTGTATCTCTTTAGGTTTTAAATTTTGTTATGGGATAAATATGGTTGCTAGAGGGGGTGGTCTATGAATGATTTGGGAAAATACTTGTAATATTAAACTTATTAAGAAGAATGAAAGGTTTGTCCTTCTGCATATTATTGATGAATGAAATATGATGTGGAATTATATTTGTTATATGGAAATCCAATTATTTCAAACAAGAAAGGAACTTAAGAGGAGCTCACAAAGGAGCTATAAATAGTGCAGGGGCCAGTGGTTGTAATGGGGACTTTAATCAGGTGCTAATGTCAAAAGATAAGTTTCAGTACAATAAACCATGACTTAATGGATGAAAATATTTTAAAAGTTCTATTGAAAATAATTGTTTGATGGAAGTATCGGCAAAGTGTGTGAAATATACATGGCCTAATAAAAAGGTGGGAGGAATCTAGTGACAGAGAAATTGATAGGGCTTTTTGTAATAGTGAGTGGTTGGAAATGTTTTCTAGTTCATCAATGTTGGACTTGGCTCTATGTTGTTCAAATCATTGTTCAATTTTTTATTTAAGGAGAATGGTAGAGTTTTGAAGAGATTTGAGATGTGTTGTTTAATTAAAGAAGAAACAAGGTGTATTGTAGAAAAAGTATGGAGATTAAATATTAGGGGATCTCCATTGTTTGAAATGATGCAAAAGCAAAAGATATTATTGAGGCATTTGTGGAATTGGAATCACTCTAGTCCAAAGAAGTTTAAACAACTTGTAGAGGAACATAAAGTTTTAGTGTAACAGAAGGATAAGGAAATGGAGGATAATAGGGGAGAAGTAGGGTTTTTGGAAGGCTTCTTAATTGAATCCAATAGATTGGATGATCTTTTGAATAGGTATGAAGCTTATTGGGCACAAACGGTAAAGAAGAATTGGTTATGTAAGGGCAATAAAAACAATATATTGTTCATCTAGCAACTACTTACAGGAATTCCACGAATTTTATTAATGGGTTAGTAATAGAAAATAATACTATGTGATAGGATCGAGAGATTATCAAGTAGTATATCGTGAGGCATTTGAAGGAAATTTATTTGGGGCATGTGAATGTTTAGTGTGATTATCCAGAACACTTTGATGTGTCAAGGGCCTTAACAAGAAGATTGAATGAGAAGCAAAATGTTTGGCTAGATAGTTCGTTATCTGATGAGGAAATTTAAGGAAGTAGTTTTTCAAATGGATAAAAATAAGGCACTAGGATTGAATGAGATTTGAGTTGATTTTTTTCCAGAAGTACTGGGCTACTGTGGGTAAGCATATTTCCTTAGTTGTTCGTTCTTTCTTTAATTCTAGATAAATGCTCAAAGAGACCAATAGAAATTTAGTTATGCTTATCCCCAAGGTAAATCAGTCGAGTTCTATTAATGATTTCAGACCTATTAGTCTTTGTAATGCTTTGTATAAAATTATTGTGAAAGTATTAGTAATAGGGCTAAGAAGGGTGCTACCTAGTTTGATCTCTCCTTTTCGAAATGATTTTATTTTTGGGAGGCATATTTCGGATAATATTTTAATAGCGCATAAGATATTACATCATATTCACAAGAAGAAAAACAAAATCATTGTTTCCTTTGAAAGTTGATATGAATAAGGCTTATCACAGAATTAGATGTGAGTTTGTTTTGAGAGTCATAGAATGGTGGGTTCTAGTAACAAATGGGTTATACTAATTAAGTCGTGTATGTCATCAATCATTTGCAGTGCTGATTAATGGATAGAAATTCAATTTTCTTAAACCTAGATGTGGACTAAGACAATGGGATCCTTTATCACCATATTTACTTTTTCTTTGTGCGGAGGTGTTGTAGGCTTCTTTGGAATATTTTCATGGATTGAAGATTTTGTAAGGGAATATCTATGAGTAGAGAAGCACCAGATATTTCACATTTATTTTTGCTGATGACTGTTTATTTTTCAAGTGTTTGACAAGTCATTTGTGTTTTGTCTTAATTGGATATTGAACGATTATTATCATCTCGCGACTCAATTAATTAATGCAAATGATTCAGAAATTTTTGTGTTGTTGTAATACCCCGAATTTTCATATTAATATAATTTGATGGTTTTAACATGTTTTGGGCATGTTAGTATGCTAATTAAGTAAGTTTAGTCATTAAAGATGACTTGGGGGTGTGAATTTTGGAAGAATTGGGCAAAATAGCTCAAAAGTCAACATTTTGACTCGGGGGCATGCAGAGGGGCGCCCAAGGTAAAGGAGGGGCACCCAAGGTAGAGGAGGGGCACCCATGAGTCTAGGATGGGCGCCCATGGTCCATGAGGGGCGCCCCACTTGTACAAACAATCAGTAGAAGGGTGTTCTCTGCATTTTCCAGCCGAGACTTAACCCTATTGACACCTATACTAGCTAGGGGTGAGGGGAGACCTGAGGATTACTATTTGGGGATTAAAAATATTGTTATATATATATTTTAGATTGATTTGATGCAAGAGAGAGAGAGAGAGAAATGGCTAGGAAGGAAAGAGAGTTCGAGTGAGAAGCAAAGGAAGACCAAAGGAGGAACCGGTTGGGTTTTCAAAGGTAGGTTTTCAAAATCTTCATAAAATTCAAATTCCTTTTGCAATGTTGAAATTAAGACCTTAAGAAACCTCCCTATGTAATTTTTTTTTAGTTTTGATCAAGGAGGGAGAAGATTGGAGCCATCAAAGTTTGAGGGTTTAGAAGCTCAAGACACCTCCATTTTGATCTATCTTTTTACCACTCAAGGTAGGGATTTCTAGTCTCATTTTGGTATATGAGATGTATTTGAGCTAATAAACACTTCTATGAAATTTATTTAAGATTTGGAAACCTTGGAAGTGGAGTTTGTGTGGATGAATGGTTTTGTGTATATATATGTATAGGTTGGAGCTAGATTTTTGTATTGAAGAAATGAATGGATTAAAATTTGTTTTGATGGACTTTTTGGAGTCTTCTAGGTCCTATACAACTCAAGAAAATAAGGTATTAGGTTAGATATTGGATTGGGTAAAGTTTGGAACCTAAAAACATGGCTTAAAGCTTGAACCGGAACAAAGTGACCTTCTGGGCAATAGAGGGGCGCCCATGGGTTTTGGTGGGGCGCCCGTGGCCCTTGAGGGGCACCCATGCTCTTATGTGGGGTGCCCATGACCCCTCATGGGCACCCATGAACTTTTGGAGGGGCGCCCACAGAGACCAAAACACCTTTCCTGATTTTTCTTAACTTGACTTCCTACCTTAGGATTATGAAGGGGTTAGGAATATGTTTGTATGTGAGACTTTTATTTGATTAATTGTATGGATTTTTGAATGGAAATGAGCTCTTAAAAGTGGTTAAGGGTTGATTATCTTAAACCTATGGGATTAAGCTTATAAAATGGGAATGCTCGCTACCATGAATGAAATGAATTGGAAGCCTACTTTGAGATAAGGGTCTTAATCAAACAGAATTGTGAATATGTCTTGATGTAAACTAAATGTTGAGGTATATGAACTTGTGATTGATTAAGTGAAAGGGGAACTTGACAAAGAGACATATGTTTATAAATTTGGTAAATGTGGAGTGCTTAATATGGTTTAATCAATGCGATATGTAATAAGCTATGGAATGAACCGTAACATTGACATGCGTGTTGAATGGTATATATATTGAATAATGTTAAATGTATAATAAGGTTAATCAATGTTGATATGTGATGAATTTTGGGATGAACCGAAAATTGAACTTTTGTTAACAAATGATGGAAATTAAATGAGGCTTGGATTAAATAAAATGAAGAGATGAAATGAGTTGTGCTACATGATGAAATGGAATGTGGTTGTGTGTATTGGAAAGTGACAATGATGAATGTGAATTCTGATTGATGAGTATTGAATGTGATGAATGATTGGTTGTGTGTGTCAGGGGCCGTGGTGGGGTGTGGTAAACAGGAAGGGTTTGAGATTACCCTCGGGTTAAGAGTCCCGGAACCTGCGTAGGGTTTGGTGTCAATGCCAGTGGGTTAGCAGCCCACAACATTGTGAGTGTATGGGTTACCCGTGACCTTGGATTGTGATCCTAAATGATCGTGTTCGGTTTACCGTTTCCGTTGGGTCTGGACCCATAAAAGACGGTGTTGTGTATACACCCAACCCCCGAGGATTGTGTGGTTATGGCTATGTGATTGATTAATAAAATGATGGTACTGTGGTTGTGATTTCGTGATTGAAATATGAATAAATGTAATGAGAATGTGGATATGTGATTGAGTGTTGAATATGTTATAATGTGATATGGAATATGATTGGATACAAAGTTGGGAAATTTAATAATAGAGAATAATTGGACTTGAATGCTACATTATGATGTTATTGAATAAAGATAAATATTGTAAATATGGTTATATGGTCAGCTATGCTTAAACATCAAAGAGATAATTGAAATGTGATATGAACACATGTATGGAATTTCATAGATTAAATATAAATTGGAAACTTAATCCTTTTTATGATTTTGTTGTGTAAATATATATATATTCTATGTCGGTTATGTAGTTATGTTGATAAATTGTTGTGGCACTAGAACATATTGAGATAACTAAATGCAACATGAATAGTATGCACGTTTGGAATACATATCATATATGTTTGTTTGAGACGTCGTGGGCACAAGTGGATCCGTGCTCACGTCCCTATAGAATTTGATGCAGGTACAGGCCATGATAATCAGGTGGGCTAATGGGGTTGGACTAGAAGGGTGTGCATGAGCCCTACCAAGCTTAGTAAAGCTCTTGGTTATTTAGTTTAAATTTCTTTTGGAATTGTAATGTTGGACATTGAGGACTTGTTCGATTGGGTTGTAAGGGCCCTAAGGCCTAAGTTATGTATTAATGAGAGGATTGTTGAAAGTTGTGACTTGATTATAGTTAAGGTTAGATTTATGTTATCTTATTTATGTCTTGGGTTCACTGGTTTACGTTGCATTGCTCTGATTATGGGTTGGTTATGTTAAGGCATGTTGTGTGTGTTTATCACTCACCCCTCGGGTCACGAGATCCGGGGCGTGACAGTCGTCTTCTATAGGGGATGAGAATACAAGATTCTTACAACAAATGTTAAAGGTTAATATTACGGATAAACCTAATAAGTATTTGGGCTCTTTAATTGATTTTTCTTTACCTAAATGCGTTTCAGTTAAAATTTGGAGTTAAAGGCTTTGGCTAAAATTCACAAATAGAAAGTTTCGTTACTACATATTGGAGGGAGAATGGTGTTAGTTAAATATTATCGGTCAGCTATTCCTACTTATATTTTCTCAAGGTTTTAAGTATCTATAAGAGTAATGAATAATGTTAAATCTAGTTTGATCCTATTCATATGGAAAAGCAAGGATAATGAAAAGATTTGCTGGAAGAGAAGAGATGATTTGTGTAAACTAGTGAGTGAAGGCAGATTAGGTTTCAAGGATTTGTGTCATTTTAAACAAGCATTTTCGGCTAAAGTAGTATGAAGAATTTTAAAGGAGCCAAATTCGCTAATAGCAAGTTTTTTCCAAGCGAAATATTACATAAATAAAGATTTCTTGAGTATCAAAGGGGTTGGTTCAGTATCATGAGGTTGAAGGAGTATCTTATGGGGTAGAGATTTACTACAAAATGGGTTAGTTTGTAAAGTAGGCTCTAATTTATACATTGATGCTTTTAAATGGCAATTGATTTCTAGAATGAATAATCCATATATTTCAAGGAGAATTAAGGTTCATGGAATTCCTTTAAAGGTTGCGCATTTTTATAATTTTGAAAATAGATGTCGGAGGATTCAATTGTTGAAATATTTTTTTTCCCTGATGAGGTGGTGGGATCATACAGATTAAATATATGCCTATTAATAAGTGTAACACAGTGGTTTAGGGGGGGGGAATAAGGATTGTCTTTTTTAAGTAAAATTGGCATACTTTTGTAGTGTCATAGGTGGATTAAAATGTTTTACATTGAGTGACTAATTGAATTGCCAAAGCATGTTTGATACTAAATTTGGGGTTCATTATGGAGGCTAAGTATTCCAAGTAAGTGGAAAGTGCTTTCATGAAAATTTATTAACAATATTCTGCCATTCAAAGATTTGAGTAAAATGAGAGGGTTGGTGGATGGCAATTGTAATGGATGCCAAGGAGTTAAAGAGACTCAAAATCATATTTTTATGAAATATGAGTTTGAAAGAGTGGATTGGCTTGCTTCGTGTTTTGGTGTTCAAATGCAGATTAATGTGAGTGATTAGGTAATGAAGATAACTAAGGGTGCTGTTAGTGAAGATATCTTGAAGGAATGTTTTGTTATATTATGGGCATTGTGGATGGGAAGGAATAAAGATGTTTTCAATAGAAAAACCAAAAATCCAAAATATATGCTATTGTTGGCAAAAATTTAAGTTTATATGTTTAATTACAAAGATAATGATGTCAAAGGGGAATTTTGGGAAAGGTCAAAGAATGACGAAGTACAAAGGCAAGGAATTAAGATTTTTGCAAAGTGTAGTTTAGAAATATAAGGACAAATCTTGGATTATCTTATGAGGTAATCATTTATACTATTGATGAGCAATATTTTCCCAACTTGGTAGGTTGACAAACCAAATCTTGCAATGGTCGAATATCGAGCTCCTTATATTGAGCAGAGCTGAACAAACCAATCATCGGTCAAGCTGGCTGATGAGCAAGGCTTGGGACGTGATCACAGTAACTTTGCGATTCACACCTAAACTATAACAGTTACCATTCAATACCTAATCACCATCAAATTAATTCAGATCCAATATTTTCCTTATCTAAGCAAGGAAATAGTGGTAAATTAGGGAAACTGCCAATCTCATTCAACATGTATCATCGTCAAAGACCATTATAAAAAGAGGGTTAATTAACCCTAACAGGTACGCAATTATAAACTACTGTTACTTTTTTTTAACAGGCACCACATCAATGTCAACGGAGCACAAATTCTCGGATCAAGGTTTAGATTAAAAGGCACAAGTTTTCTTCATCATCAGTTAGCACTGTCTATGGGAATGACATTCCTTTCGAGTTATATGGTTCGAACCAGATCTGGCACGCAAACACACGAAAGTCAATCAACTTCATCGATGGAAAACTATAACCAAAGGAATGAGAGGATCACCATAATGGGGAGGCAATTTGCAGACATGGCAGCCACCATACAAACTCTGATGGTATAGAACTAGGCACTCTTGGAGCATGTTAATTGCCTAACTTATGCTTCGCCTCCGCCTCTACCACCACCGTAGTAGGACCTGCTAACCAATGGTATAGACAATGGCGAAGTAGTTTATAGTGATAGTGATGGAGGAACTGTTAAGGGAAATGAAGGCTGAGCTGATCCTCCACGGAGGAATAGTGTAGCCACGGAATATGGGGCTCATAGTGAAACTATTCCTCATCGACCTACAGTAGATCCTGAGAAAACAAAAAACACATGTGCAGTCGAGGAAATAATCAAAGCCATGTAAGCCCAGGTGGACAGGGTCATGGCTACAGTGTGAAATCCCAATGCTATGTATGATTTCGCCAATAGGACGGGAACCCTATTCACTCCCGTAGTGATGAAGTGCCCCTTAGCCCCAAGTTTAAGATGCTTACAGTAGAGCCCAACAATAGTTCTAAGGACGTAGTCAACCACCTGGATATGTATAACTCAGCAATACATCTATATGTAGTCCTAGATAAGATCAAGTGCTAAGCTTTTTCCATCACTTTGAAGGGTTTGGTAAGCATTTGGTTTAATAAAATTAAGCTTAAGACAATCAAAAATTTTAAATAGCACAGCAAGCTGTTTGCTAGCAGGCAGAAATAGGATAAGCCTACCGCCCATCTACTGACGATCAGATAGGGGAAGGATGAGTCTCTTAGATAGTATTTCAATAAGTTCAACTAAGAGATACTTGAGATCGATGAAGCCGACGAGAAAGTGGCAATCACTACTTTTATAAGTGGTCAGAAATCTAGCTAGTTTACTCTCTTGCTAGCAAAAAATGCACTAGCAACCACCATAGCCAAGCTGATGTCTAGAGCACAGAAGCATATAAATACAAAAGAAGCAATGAAAGTCCAACAGAATACCAAGGCGATAGCTTCGCACCTAGGGAAGAAGAGACAAAGTGATCCCAAAGACAACAAGGAATTGAAAGCACCTAGAATCTCTGGGCCAAGAGGTCGGATGGGCAAAAGAAAGGATAGATTTGCAAGGTTAGCTAAGGACTTCACCCCTCTAAATTCAAGGTTGGATCAAGTATTCTATGTAATCAAGGATGACCTAGAATTCAGATGGCCAAAGGAGCTGAGGGCCTCGCTTGAGTCGAGGAATAGGTGCAAATACTGGTTGTACCATAGAGACCATAGGCTTGATATAGAAGACTAATTCGATCGCAAGAGGTTGGCAGAAGAGTTAACTAGAAAGGGAAAGTACAATAGATTTGTTTCCGGGCAGCATAGGAATAGGCGAGATAGCAGAGGAGCCCACCTCGGAGAAGTCCACCTAGAGAGAGCCCTAACGGGCGGCAACAGGATCAACGACCCTTGAGAGAGATCAAAGATATTTCAGGAGGGTTTGCCGAGGAAAGTGAATCCTCCTCGGTGCGAAAGAAGTATGTTCAGGAGTTGGAATCAGAAGGTAATGTCTGGTAAGCAACCAATCAAAAGGGCTAAGGTAGAGTCAATTCTGATCACTTTCACCAAGGACAAGGCAGCTGAATTAAGCCATCTGCATGATGATTCCCTCGTGATATCAAGAATTATAGCCAACTTCCGTAAGTGAATAATTCTGGTAGACAGTGGGAGTTCTGCTACTATCTTATATTGGAAGGCATTCGAGAATATGGAAATCAAAAAAAAAGAAATCACAACTGATATGCTCACTACTGATTAGTTTTATAGGAGACTGGCTGGTACCGATTGGCTCTATCACCCTTCCAGTTACCTTGGGGTTGGGGTTTGAGCTCGAGCAGGCAACTAAGATGGTCAACTTTTTGCTGGTGGATTGTCCCTCGGCTTACAATGCCATACTCGATAGGGGAGCTCTAAAACAAGTCAAAGTGGTTACAGCCACTTGCCACCTTCAGATCAAGTTCCTTACCAAGCAGAGAATCAGTTGTGTAAAGGGAAGCCAAAGGGAAGCACGCAAATGCTATGTATCTTCCCTTAGTGGGGATACTAATCAGGAGGCCCTAATTGTAAAAGGACTAGAAGTTATGGAAGAGGAAAAGGTACAGAGAAGAGAGCCAGGAGATGATTTAGAGAAGGTCATGGTCGAAGAATCTGAATTGAAGAGAACTGTCAAGATAGGGGCTAGAAACAGGAGCTCAAGGAGTTCCTAAGGAAGAACACAGATGTATTCATTTGGTCCCATGAAGATATGCAGGACATCGACACCAAAGCGGTGGCCTACTATTTAAACTTATCATCAGGAGCTCAGCCATTGAAACAGAAAAGAAGAGTGTTCACCCCTAAGTGTAATAAGGCAGTAGCAAAAAAAATGAAGAAGTTACTCAAGGCCAAATTCATTAGAGCAATACACTACCCTTCCTGGTTGTCCAACGTGGTTATGGTTAAAAAGTCAAATGGGAAGTGGAAAATGTGCACGGATTTCTCAAACCTCAATAAGGCTTACCCCAATGATAACTTTCCCCTGCCTACCATCGACTTATTGGTAAATTCTACTACCAGCCATTAGGAACATTTTTTATTGATGCTTTTTTAGGTTATAACCACATCAAGATGGCAGAGTAAGATCGAGAGCACACAGCCTCCATCACCAACGGAGGCCTTTATTGTTATGAGGTCACGCATTAGGACTAAGGAATGCAGGGATGACATACCAACGGCTAGTAAATTTGATGTTTGAATCTTATATCAGTCGGAATGTGGAAGTCTATGTCAACAATATGCTAGTGAAGAGCAAGTAAGCCACCGACCATGCGGCAAATCTAAAGGAGACTTTCAACACTCTCAAGAGGTTAAGAATGAAACTAAATCATGTGAAGTGAGCCTTCAGGGTAGCTTCCAGAAAATTCCTCAGCTTCGTGGTCTCCAGCTAAGGTATTGAAGCAAACCTGAAGAAAGTCTATGCTATCCTAGAAATGTAATCCCCCAGGATCACCAAGGAAGTACAGAGGTTGGCCAATCGCATCGCAATCCTTAACAAGTTCATTTCGAGATCTTCTGACAAGTGCCTCCCATTCTTCAAGACTTAGAGGAAAGCTTTCTAATGGACTGCAAAATGTGAAGTGGCCTTTCAATAGCTAAAGAATTACTTGGGGATAGTTCTACTGCTTAATAGAACCATCCCTAGAGAAAAGCTCTATCTTTACCTGGCGGTATCAACTATAACAGTCACCTCGGCACTGGTAAAGGAGGAAGATAGGGTGCAAAAATTGGTATACTACACCAACAAAGCGCTTAGAGGAGCGGAAGAGCAATACCCAAGAATAAAGTTGCTTACCCTCACCTTGGTGACCATGGCTCGACAACTTAGGACATACTTCCAAGCTCATACCACTATGATCTTGACCGATTAGCCTTTAAAGAATGTCTTTCACAAACCTGAAACATCGGAAAGATTAGTCAAGTAGTCAATAGAGCTCAAATAGTTTGACACCCAGTACCTACCACGAATGGCCAGTAAGGGACGAGCAATGGCTGGCTTCATTGCAGAATTAACAGTCATGCCCGGTATTCATCTTGAGGAAAACAACTCAGAACACACTTGGATCCTAAATGTAGATGGTTCATTAACTCAAGACATAAGCAAAGTAGGTATTGTACTAGTCTCTCCTAAAGGATAGAAAGTCAAATATACTTTACGTTTTAGTTTCCCAACCTTTAAAAAAGAGGTTGAGTATGAGGCTTTGATAGCTGGCCTTTGAATAGCTCAGAGAATGAGGGCAGATCAGATAGTCGTAAGGAGTGACTCTCAGCTAGTGGTAGAGCAGGTTTAGGAAGAGTATGAAGCCAAGGGAGAAAGCATGATGAGTACTACCAGGTGGCCAAAGATTTAGCCAAGAAGTTTGCTAAAGTAACCTTCGAAAGGGTCCTTAGAACAGATAATGAGGAGGCCACCTGACTTCTCAGAATATTCTCTTCAAGGGAAGAAGACCCTGATATGCAAATGGAGATACTCAATTCTCCGAGTATCCAAACGCCAGAAGTACTACAAATAAAGACCAAGGCTTTGAAAGTTGAGCCAATTAGGAACTATTTGGAAAAGGACTTCTACCTGAGGATTAGAACGAGTAAAGAAGAACACAATATCAAGCTACAAGGTATGTATTAATTGACGGCATCCTCTACAACAGAGGTCACACTATGCCTTTGCTTAGGTGTGCAAATGAGGATGAGGCAGACTACATCCTTAGGGAAATTCATGAAAGAGTTTACAAGAATCACTCGAGATAGAAAGTACTACCCAAGAAGGTCTTACGAGCTGCATATTACTAGCATACCATAGAAAGAGACGCGCAGAATTTGGTGAAAAAATCTGACAAGCGCCAAAGGTACGCTAGTGTACCTAAACTCCAATCTAGAGCTCTTGGCCTTTCGCATAGTGGGGATCAATACTATTGGCCCTTTTTCCTTTGGGCAAAGGCCAAAAAAAGTTTACCATAGTGGCAATTGACTATTTTACCAAGTATGTCAAAGTGGAAGCTTTGCTAATTTCACCGAGCAGAACATAAGGAAATTTTTGTGGTAAGGAATAGTTTGTAGGTTCAAAATCCTGAAAGTTGTGATTACTAACAATGGGCAATAGTTCAAATGGCGTCTATTCAATGAACTTTATGAGTAGCTCGGCATCAGCTATCATTACTCCTCCTCTGAGCATCCTAAAGTTAATGGCCAAATGGAGATGATAAATAGATCCTTACTAAAGGTCATTAAAATAAGGCTCGATAAGGTAAAAGGCCTTTGGGCAAATGAGTTGCTGAGCATATTGTGGGCCTATTGAATGACTGAGTAGACTCCAATAGGGCATACTCCAATCTCCCTTGCCTTTGAAATAGAAGTAGTAATCCTAGTTGAGATCGGCTTGGCTAGCCCGAGGTTTGAGCTCTATGACCCAGAGATAAATGATGAAGCTATAGGAATCAATCTGGATCTTTTTGAGGAGAAAAGGCTATAAACAGCTGTTAGAATACTAGCTTACTAGCAAAAAATGAAGCAGCACTATAGCAAGAAGGTCAAACCAAAGGAATTCAAGATCAAAGACTTGGTCCTTAAAAGGGTGAACCGATCGACAAGAGATGCTTAGGAAGAAAAGCTTGGACCGAACTGGGAAGAACCTTACATAATAACTATTTACACGAGGAAAGGAACCTACTAGCTTAAAGACCTCAATGGAAAGACTCTATCTCACCCATGGCACACCAAAACATTTAAAAATTTATTACATTCGAAGTATATGTATTTTGTCTTTGATTATTAATAAAGTATTTTTAGGAAGCTTTCCCTAAATACTCTACTGTTCCTTGTGTATTGATAAGATTATATCGGCAGATAGGTCGGTTCGAGAGTGGCCGATTGACAGAAGAATTGCCTGCTATGCTTGTAAAGTTTAAGAGGCCAATCGACCGATTGACTAGTTTGAGAGTGGCCGACCAATGGAGCAAGAGCTTGCTAAGCTTGTAAAGCTTAAGAGGTCAATCAATAGGTTGGTCAATCCGAGAGTGGCCGACCGATAGAAGAAGCACCTGCTAAGCTTGTAAAGCTTAAGAGGTCAATTGATAGATCAGTCGATTCGAGAGTGGCCAACCGACAGAAGAAATGTCTACTAAGCTTTTAAAGCTTAAGTGGCCAATCGACAAATTAGTTGGTCCGAGAGTTACCAAACAAAGACTACCTATTATGTTTATAATGCCTAAGATGGCCTAAGCAGGCTCGCTCTACCAGAAGATCAATTGAGGTATAACAAACTCAGGTAATTCAAACAACTCAATTATTTGTCTAAATTTCTGAAATCAAGCATAAAATAAAGTCATTTTAAAAAAGGTGTAAAGATCCTTACAAACGACATGAGCAAATATGAAAAGTATTATAAAAAGGTAAAAGTTTGGATCAGAAAAACTTGGCAAAATTTATAGAATAAGAAGGCAAAAAGGTAAAGATCAGTCTTTGGCATCATTACCCTAGCCTGTCTGGATATGCTCAGACTAAATTTTGGGCTCTTTGTCTTAGGCCTCCATCCTCCTTCTCAGTGCCTGGAAAATACGGTGGCTCCTCCTACAAATATAACATCGGAGAGATCGAGATCTAGGTAGAATCTGAAGACTTTCTTCTTCGCATATTTGAAGCCGTCCTCAAAAGCTTCGGCGAGCCAATCTTAAGCTTTGTCACTCTACTTGAAGTCCTCAATTGCCTTAGCTTTTTGCTCTTCAACCTGACCTTTAAGAGCTTCCTATTGTTTCACCACCTCTTCAGCGCTCTGATTGGCCAGTTTTTTCAAATTAGTTTCAGCAATTAGGGTTGTAAAAAGGCTAGTAGAGCTTAAAATGGCCTCGGCTCTAGCAA
Source organism: Vitellaria paradoxa (assembly GCA_019916065.1). Classification (NCBI taxonomy): domain Eukaryota; kingdom Viridiplantae; phylum Streptophyta; class Magnoliopsida; order Ericales; family Sapotaceae; genus Vitellaria; species Vitellaria paradoxa. The sequence goes on from CM034236.1 coordinate 23,379,300, forward strand.
AGAGGGCTTGGTCCCGCTCGGCAATATAGCTTGAGTCTCAGCCCATGCTTTTTCTAATTCTTCCTTAAGAGGAGAAATTCTAGCAAGTAGGCGCCCATTCTTCTTGCACTCATGATTGTAGTCGCAGTTCCTCTCAAGATGACGACTGGCAAGGTTAAAGGTCCATAGCATGATTTGAGAATGAGAACAAGAGATTAGTTTTTTAAAAAAAAAAAAGAGGGGAAGAAGTATTTGAGCATTGCCATAAGTACCTTCACTAGATCATGAGCCACGTTCTTGGCTAATCTTGTGGCCGATATCTCCCTTGTTTATGTTAGATCCGCGGGCATGATGATGCCCTCCATCTTCTTGATGGCTAGACTGGGGTCGTTTACTAAGTTATGTGGCTTACTCGGTTAGGAGGAAGAAGAAGGAACCACCTCAGTGATAGGAGGGTCTGCAGGACTAGCATCAGGAGAGGAAGTCTCCTTCTTCGCATCACCAACTGCGAGAAGGTCGGGATGGATGCTCTCTAGGAAAAAAGTTGAGATTAGCTCTTTATCTTGAGGATCAACATTAGAGGACCATCCTTTAGGAGAGCTGGTCCCAGCTAGCTTTTGTCGCTTGAAAGGTCTGGACTCAGACCCAGGGCTGGTTTCCAGCTAGAGCCTTTGTACTTATCCTTGTTGAAGTTTATTTCCTCTCTGGGCCTGGGAAAATCAGCAACAGCTACATAGGTATCTATAGTCATGAAAAGAAATAAGTTAGCTGCCTATAAAAATATAAGGAATGGAAATAATGAAAAACTCACTCCTCTTACATTCAAACTTAAGGGCTTCCGAACTCGGTTCGAGACCAAGCATGTGCTCACCAAATTCTCAGCTATTATTAAGATGCCAAATTGATAATTGGCATAGTCTTGAGCAAGTTTTATTCTCTCCTGTTGCTCTTTGGATACCTTAAGCTGAGATTTGGCTGAAAAAAGTAATAATAAAAGGTCAAAACTAGGTTAACTTATATAGAAAGAAGTGAAAGGAAATGGTTAAACTAATCCTAAACTTGGATGATCGGTGTACCCTCTTCGCTTGGTCGGCCCCACATTAAGGGACATCGAAACTGCTTGTCTGCCTCCAACTCGCACAGGCAGAACTCCTAGTCATCACCAAACATAAAAAAAAAAAAGAAAATTTCCTTCCAATGCTTGATAGAAGAAGTGTAACCAACTACCAAATTATAGTCCTTCACCCAAGCAAAGAAATAATACCACCCTTGGTCGACCTCGACGATCTTGTAGTAGTGTAAGAATTTATCCGCAGTAATATGTTCGTTGGTAGCGGCCTTCCAGATTATAGCATAACAAACCAAAATCTTCCAACTGTTCAGAGTAAGTTGCACGGGGTTCAAGTTTAGCCTAGCCAAGACTTCCCCGATTGACCTAGTTAAGGGGAATCAAAGCCCACTTGATAAAGCAGCCGCACAAACCATAACAACTTCGGGTATGGTAGGAGAGCAGGCCTAATCTCCAGGTGCGGGCCATTGATAAGAAAGATTTTTAGGAGGTTGAAAGGCTTTCAATAGTTTTTTTAGCTTAGATTTATCAATTGCGAAGCTGATCCCAATGTTGTCGAGCCTTAAATTTTCCTCGATAGATGTGGACACCTCCTCGAGCTGAGGATCGTATGTAAGGATGGGACTCATCGTCGACGATTTGAGGGCATAGACAGCAGCAAATTTGGGGGCATTCAGCCCCATTTGGATAGGATTGTCAGAAGGGGATTCATCGCTTCCCTCAAAAAGTGTCAATCTCTAACGAGAAGCCATGTTCTCGAAAGTTACATGGATCTATCTATAAACTCTACCATGTTAGGAGGTCCAACCTCTCCCCAGTAAAATCACAAACAACAAAAAAGAAACCAAAGCATATAATGGGTAAAAAATGAAAAAAACTAGGGAATGAAGAACGGCATACCAAAAGGAAGATGGTGCTTTCTGTAAAGCTTCTTGACACGACAATGGCGAAAACAACTCGAGTGAGAAAGTGGAGAAATGAAACAGTTGGTGCAAATAAATGGGGACCCATTTTTGAAACGCACAGTCCAAATGAAGCCACATCCACGTGACAAGTATCAGAGAAGCTGAATCACTATACGTATACTGAATGGACCCCAAATGGATGCATGGCAAAGAGGTGAAGAGGTGAGACCCTTCATATGTTAAAGCACTGATGGCAGTTCCAGTGCACTAAATGTACGTGTGGTTCAGAAGCCATCCAACTGATAGATTCCCCTAGGCCTACACAGAGAGCTGGGGAACTAGGGGCAACTAATGAGAGGTATTTTCCCAACCCGCCAGGTTGACAAAGTAGATCTTGTAAAGGTCAAATATCGAGCTCCTTATACCGAGCAAAATTGAACAAACCGAGCATTAGCCGAGTTGGCCGATGAGCAAGGCTTGGGACGTAATCACAATACTCCGTGATTCGTGCCTAAAATATAGCAGTTCCCATCAATACCTAATCACCATCAAATTAATTTGGATTCAATATTTTCCTTATCTAAGTAAGGAAATAGCGATAAATCAAGGAAATTCCCAATCTCAATCAACATGTACCATCGTCAAAGATCATTATAAAAAGAAGGTTAATTAACCTTAATAGGTACGTAATTATAAACTACCGTTACTCTGCCAAACTTAATTCACACAATTCTCTTCTAACTTAAGCATTAGATGATTTTTGGTCGGCACTAAACTGGTGTCAACGGAGCACAGATTCTCAAGTCGAGGTTTGGATTAAAAGATATGAGTTTTCTTTATCATCAACTATTATAGAGGAAACACCAGTGATAGTGGTAAAACTTATAATTTCATGAACCTTCTTTTTTGGTGAAACTCTTATTTTTTATAAAACTAAATACATATACAAATGTTAGTTTTAACAAGTAAGAGTATAATAGTTAATTTACAACTTTTTCAAATTCAAATATTTCAAATCTAAAAGTTCAATTATCACATTCAAATTTAAAAGACAATTAATATATGTTTTCTTATTTCATAGTCATTCCTATCCTTGCCAAAATGTTGTTGCCATTCATAAATAATATTACAAACACTCAAAAATATGTTTTCCTATTTCTTTGGTCATCCTTATTCTTACCAAAATAATAGATAATATTACAAACACTCAAAAATCATGCTAGAGATGAAGATCATTTTTGTATAAAGAAGATTATCTCATAAATTAGTTTGTGTGAAAACCTTTCGTTTAACCTAAAAAGATAAGTTATACAATTTTATTGCACATCAAAACATGCCCTATAGAATTCTAACAATTAGAAGAAATTCGAATGCAGTGTTATGTGTTTTTTTTTTTTTTTCACAATTTAACTAATTAATTAAAAATTTTGAAATTTAATTAATATCATTATTTTCTTCTCTCACTTTTTAATTTCTTTTATTGCATATTAATTAGTGTCATTAACTTACACAAATCTTTTCTATTTTATCATGATTGATAGTTCTAATAGCTTGAATAAAAACTAATAGAAAAATTGAATAAATATCCATAATTTACAAAAGTAAAATATTTTCATTAATTATTAAGACAAAAACAAAAATTTCATATGCATCGCGTGTACATCAATCTCTAGTAATTATTAATGGAACTTGGCATGCAAGTATTGGAAAATCAGTAGTGGCATGGGTAGTAAAAGATACAAATTACATTTTTGTTTTCCACAAAAGTGGAGAGAATTAAGGCATTGTCAGTACTAATGCCAGAAGCAGTGACATGGATAGTAAGGTGGTGTTTGGATAGCTCCAAAAAAATTGAAAAAATTAGTGTAAAAGTGATACATGACAAAATTTGATTAGAGAAAGTTAAAAAAAAAATTGTAAATTTTTGTAACTTTTAGTGAATTTTTGTATGTTAGACAGCACCTAAAAGATACGAATAAAGTTTTGCTTAGACAAAAGTAGAGAGAATTGAGGCATCCTCAGTACTGATAGCAGAAGCAATGACTTGTGTCAAGCCAGTGGAGAGTATAAGAAGTTTATTTCCTATCAGAGCAGTAGTATTCACATAAAGTATGCTGTTACTAAAATATATTCAAAAGATTGGGTATTTGGAGGTACAATTTTTAGGAAAAAACTACCAATTTTTAATTCTTGAGTGTTTAGCAAGTCACAAATTTTTGCCAATTTTTTACTCAATTGCAGTAACTTATTAATTTAAAAGTTATTAAAAGTTGTTAAAAATTAGTAAAAATTATCTAAGTTATCAAAAATTGTCAAAAATTGCCAAAAATTTTATCAAACATCTAAAAGTTGCTAAAAATTGCTATTATTACTTGTTTCACGAAACACACTAAAATTTGTAACTAACAACTTTTGGCCAAAAAATAATAAAACTAACTAAAAATTGTGCCTCCAAAGTTAATAGTTTGTTTCATAATTTACTATGTAGTTTGTCTTGTTTTTCTAATTGTTTTGTAAGGAAAGCAGTTAGGGAATCTGTCAAAGAGGCTAATGAAAGAGCTCAATTTGTAATAGACAATAGATGATTAATAGTATTAATACAAAGCATGTTTAAAAAAAATAAGTTTATTAATTATAAATTAATTAAAACATTATTTTTACACAATAGTACGCTTGATGGGTAGCATGACCTTTTAAATTAGCTGCTCTTGTCATGCCGGTGCTTTTAGGCCTACAACCCAAGTAGGTATTCCTTTTGGAAAATTTTCCATTCAGAATTCGTTACTGCTACGTTTTTTGTCTCAAATCATCGGTCTTCCATTTGTCCTCCTTGAGAAGGGAGGAGATACAAGCGGTGGTGGAGCCAGGAATAATATTTCTTGCTATGGCGTAGAATTTTTCTTAGTGTTTTAAATAAATTTTTTTTAAGTGCGGAATTTCTATTAGGTAATGTTTTACCTAAAATTTTTTTTAAATATGAAATTTTTTTAAATATATGTATACAAGTAAAATAATTTTTTTTTTTTTTAATTTCAAGTGTGACGGCGCTCACGTGACTCTATCCGTGGATATAAGTGGGTTTCCTTGGGTGGTTCTGGGACCTTAGTTAGGGCAAGCCCCGATATAAAAAAAATGAACTTTTTATTTATTTTCACAAATTTGAAAGGACGAAAATACAAAATAAAAAATAACTTTGGAAAGATCCCATTGCGTTCCGGTAGCTTCCTTTCATTTTCATTGGCAATTTCAAAGCGGGGCTTTACTTGGAACTTAATAGAATTGGAATTATTTCGGATTTAGCCTAATTTTTCAATTTTGTCAAAATTGTTTATATAGCGATTTAAAAATCGAAATAAATTAATAGAAATTATAATCAGATATATAAACATTTTAATTTTTAACATAATGATTTTAAAAATATAGTTTATTATATTAACTAAAATCATTTCTAATAAAAATACGTAATTTTTTATTTTTTGTATAAATTTACTATTAGTACATAAATTTAAATTTAAATTCATATGTATATACATAATTTTCTATTTTTTCTTGCATAAATTTATTACTTTTACCCAAATTTAAATTCATATGTATAAAATTTTAATTTGATGGTCAATTTTTTCAATTCCAAAGGTGTTTAATTTATCAAAACTAATCAAAATTCATCAATTTTTATTAATTTTTTATCTTTTTTTCAAATCAAATTTTATCACATATTATTTTTATAGAAATGGTTTGTACTTTTATTATATTTTTTTATTATTTAAACACCACGAAGTAAATACAAGAATCAAAATACAACTTAAGTTTAAAAAAATAATTGAATTTAAATAAAAATTAAATTAAAATCGAACTAAAAAATTAAAAATTCGTGACCCCAATTTAAATTTCAATTATTTTTTTAAAAATTAAATTTCGACATAAAAAATTAAAAATTAAAAAGATGGCACCTTTCCAAGTATGGTAGGGTCTCACCCCGTGAGAGTGGCCAACATTGACAACACCACCAACACCGCCCATCACGATCAAACCCACCCCCGACCCCCACCCGTGACTCCAATTCACGCGTCTTCCAATCAGTATCAGAAGCATTTACTGACCCAAACAGGACACAAAAACTATCTTCCAAAATTATCCCACTAATCAATCGACCCAAATTACATCTTCGCGCTGCCTATATATATATAGACGCACTCCCAAACGCATTTCGAAATGCAGCACAGAAAACCCATAAAATCGTCCTTCACATTGAAATTCTTCCTCGTTTTGATGGCGTCCTTCTTCTTTCTCGTTATCATCTCTCTGATCCTCTTTCTCTCTCTCTCCTCCGCAACCAATCACCGACACACAACGCCACCCCATTTTACCAGACCGAAACCATCCCCTACCAAGCCCTCTCCGGGCTCGATCCCGCCTGCAATCCACCAAGCATGCCAGGCCACTCGGTACCCAGATACGTGCGAGTCCTCACTTGCTAATCACGTCCCTCAGGGCATGAGCCCGACCCAAATCATCCAATCCGCCATGTCGATCTCTTCCCAGAACCTCAAAGCAGCCCAATCCATGGTCCAGGCAATCCTGGACTCTTCCGCAGGCAGTCTCAACCGAACCACCGCCGCAAGCAACTGCCTGGAGGTGCTTCACAACTCCGACTACCGCATTCAATTGACGGGCGACGCTCTGCCACGTGGCAGGATCAAGGACGCTCGGGCTTGGATGAGCGCGGCTTTACTGTACCAGTATGACTGTTGGTCTGCCTTAAAGTACGCGAACGATACTCGACAGGTGAATACGACCATGGCCTTTTTAGATTCGTTGATTGGATTGACCAGCAACGCGCTCAGCATGATCATGTCGTACGATAATTTTGGAAATGAAACTGGGTCGTGGAGGCCGCCCAAGACGGAGCGTGATGGGTTCTGGGAGAGCGCTCCTGGGCCGCCTGTCGGGCCCAACGGTGGGTTGCCGTCGGGCCTGAAGCTGGACGTGACGGTTTGCAAGGCCCGCGGCGGGGAGAAGTGTAACTATGAGAAGGTGCAGGAGGCGGTGGATGCGGCACCAGCGAACCTGAGGGGGCAACAGCGGTTCGTGATAGGGATCAAGGAAGGGGTTTACGAGGAGACCGTTAGGGTTCCGTTGCTGAAGAAGAATTTGGTGTTTTTGGGCGATGGCATGGGCAAAACCGTCATTACGGGATCGTTGAATGTGGGCCAGCCTGGAATTTCCACCTACAGTACTGCTACACTTGGTACGTGACGGACAAATACATTTTAGTTTTGCCTAGTAAATTTTCGTATTCAAATTGTGTTTTCTGGATTTGATGGAAGGTATTTACTGGAAAAAGAAAAAAGAAAAAGTTTAACCCCCAAGAGAGAGAGAGAGTTAGGTGAGTTAGCTATGGTCTGGGAGTAGGGGCAGAACTATACCATAGGTTATCCCAGGTTGTAACCGAGGTAGCTGGTTTAAAAAAAAAAAAAAATTAGTTTAAAAAATATATTTTTTTAAATTTAGTCTAATTTAAATTTTTTTAACTTAATTCATTTTATTTTTAAATTTTTTATTGAGCCTAAATTTTTATAACTCAATTCACTTTATTTTTAAATTTTTTGTTTAGTTAAGATAAAATTCAAATCTTGAGTTTGTCTTGTGTGGGAGTTAACGGCTTACCACCCAAACTCCCAAGTTTGATTCCTCTTCTTAACAACTCTTGGAGTCAGCCTCTCAGACGCAAATGTAATAAGGTTGGTAGGACAAGACTCCGTAGCTGGACGAATTGTATCCAATTTTTAGTGTGGGTCTGAATTCCAATCGCTATACAAGTGCGCCACTTATAGCAAAGTATAATAAAGTTAGTAGAACGGGTCTCTTTAACTGGACGAATTATATTTAGTTTTTGGGTATGAGTTCGAATTCCTCCAATTATATAAGTCTGTGATTTACTTCTATACATATTGAGGGATTTGTGTGTGTAGCAGAAATCAAGGAACCTCTCTTGGGTTCAAATTCTTTTTAAAAAGAAAATAAGGTTAAGCTAGCTGAAAAGTTAAAAAAAAAAAAAAAAAAAATTAACAGTGTCAATACCTAATATTGATGGAATTTTGACTTACAAGGGGGTAGTTAACGTAATTGGTTAATGGCTCTATCTTTAGAACTATTAATATTTGAATTGGAAGAAAATTACACTTTTTGGAGAACACCTCTGTCTGGGAAATCTCTGATAAACTAATAAAAAAAGAAGTGGACCTTTTTTTTTTTTAATTATGGACTTAAATATCAAAACAAATAAATAAAGATAGATATTGAATTTTGGAGGGAGGAAGTAGAATTAGTCTTCGGCAAGATTTGACTATGCCACATTGGAATAATTATAGGTGATGCGTAGTCAACTTTCTCGGTCCATCGTTGAAATAATATTGCAGGACCCGCGGCGCGGAAGAAAGGGGAGGGGGGGTGGTGGTTAGTTTGGCAAGGTAGGTAGAGCAGTTAGCTTGGAAACAGCTGAGCTGTGGGGGTTTGAGTAAATAAATTACCTGTTTCTTAGGACTTACAGGTCTCGTCAGATCTTTGGCAAATGTTCAAACTTGAAACATATATAAATATATATTAAATTTTAATTTAACAGATCATAATTTGGTTGTCACCGAGTTAATATTGGCATCGATACCATCCTTTTTCCTTTTAAAAAGTATTTGATTGGATAAAATTTAACTAAAATTCACTAACTTTTACAATTTTTTTGTATTTTCTTTCAATTAAATTTTACTACGTATCACATTTATATTAAATTTTTATACTTTTATTATATTTTTTTATTAGACTTTTACCAACTAAACAGTGGTTAATCAGGTACCCGTATCTGGCAGGCTAAGTTTCTGTTATCGAATATACACTATTTTTTTTTTTTTTTTTTTTTGATATGCTTTCAATTTTGACGCCACCTCCTTCTTCACGCTATTTTTTCTCTTTTTTCTTTTTTTTTTTTTATGGTTTCAATTTTGACGCCACCTCCTTCTTCGCTCGCTATTTTATTTTTTTATCTTTTTAAAATTTTTTAAATTAATTTTTTTCTCATTCTTCTAAATTCTACATCCTTTTTTTTTTTCCTCATGCCTTGAAATCTTATGCGGTCACCCTCTTTGCTCTTCATTTTATTTTTATTTTTGTAGTTTCACAAATTTTTGAATTAAGTCTAGATATAAAATTTAAAAATTTTGAATTAATTGATTGTTGAAATTAATTTTTTAACTTTTTATTAATTTGTCGTTTATTCTTTATGATTTAAACTAGTATAAAATTTAAGTAATAACTTTAATCATTTTATAAAAAGTCAAAAAATTGAATAGATAGAAACTGAGAAGCTAGTTAAATTTCTCAAATACAACTTAACTAAATCATGATAGATAGAATTAGAGACGGAATTAAAAATGTCAAATGACAAGGTTAAAATATTTATGTAATTAAAAGAATTATAAATTTATCTAAAAAAGTAATGGCTTTAAGATATTTTTATTCGAAGAATAGGTTAAATATTCCTATTTAAAATATTTTAATTATAAAATATAAAACAACTATAATAAGGGTCCGTTTGGAAAGAAAGTGTAGAAGCATGCTTATTTTTAGCTTTAACAATGTTTGACTAATTTTACCCTTTTACATTTTAACTTTCTTTTAAACTTTTAAGGGTAAAAATGTTAAATTAACAAAAATTATCTTTTCACCTCAAAAAAGTCATTTTTTTTTCTTTTCCAAACACAAAATAAGCGAGCTTATTTTCCTCCCAAACTAAGCCTAATTTTTTTTTTTTTTTTTTTGGTAATTAGCCTAATTTTAATATCCGTGAAGGTGACTGTAACCTTCTACCGCCATTTCTTGTCTTTTTCTGAGTAGAATTCACATCAAACTTCAATTATCCTCAGTACCGTTGATTAAAGATAATGAATGTTTGCGGCTGTCAATGCGCAAGGTTTTCCTTTCAATCCGCCTTCTCTTTCTTACTTGGAAACAAATTTTAGACTTTAGGATCACCCCCTTTGAATTGTCAGCACATGCTGAGATTGAATTTTTGAAAGAACGAGTCAACTTGTGGACTTCTTTCTTCTCCTTTGCACTATAATTGAAACATATATTTGGATGAAAATAAAGGTGATGGAAAATAATAAGAAATTACAGTGCAGTGGAAAAGCTTAAGTTATTTTATTATCGAGAAAAAAATTGAGTTCATTTTATTTTATTTTGGTTGAGTTAGGAAAATGGAATGGAAATAAATAAATATTTATTAAAAAAATTAAATGTTTTCTTAATTAAGCATAACAAAGTGACATAACTTAGTAATTTTATTTTTATTTTACTCTTTTTTTTTCCCTTCAAAAATTAATGTTCCAAATATGATCTTAATTTATCCATATTCTTTCGTTGATCATTTCTTTCTAGATGGGTCTTTGGAATTGTTACTGCTGCTCCAAACGTCTTATAATTCCAAAGAAATTTCTTCTATTATTAAAACTCCATGGTACTTTAAAATTGTCTTCCTTCAATTTAAGTGTCTGCAATTTGCAAGCCAAATATTTTCATCTAAATGTTTTTGGAATGCCACTAATAATCAACTAGTAGCAAGTATTCTTTCTATATACTCTATTTCATTGAAAATTTAACGGGTCTCGCATTCTAATTTGCACAGGGGTTCTGGGTGATGGGTTTATGGCCAGCGGTCTGACCATCCAGAACACGGCAGGTCCGGATGCTCACCAAGCAGTAGCCTTCCGTTCAGGTAGTGATCTATCTATCGTTGAGAATTGCGAATTCATTGGCAACCAAGACACGCTATACGCTCACTCTCTTCGCCAATTCTATAAATCGTGTGTTATCCAAGGCAACGTGGACTTCATTTTTGGAAACTCTGCTTCAATCTTCCAAGATTGCCTCATTCTAGTTCGTCCCCGGCAAGTCAAACCAGAAAAGGGCGAGAACAATGCAATTACAGCACAGGGCAGAACAGATCCTGCCCAGTCAACGGGATTTGTCTTCCACAACTGTGCGGTGAATGGCACTAACGACTATATGGCCTTGTACTATAAAAACCCCAAGGTGCATAAAAATTTCCTCGGGAGGCCGTGGAAGGAGTTTTCGAGGACGGCTTTCATCCAGTGTAATATGGAGGCTCTTATTACGCCGTCCGGCTGGCTGCCCTGGAGTGGTGATTTTGCGTTGAAGACGCTTTACTATGGAGAATTTAAGAATTCTGGGCCGGGAGCTAATTTGTCGGGGAGAGTATCGTGGAGTAGCCAGATTCCTGAGGAGCATGTTGGTTCATATTCGGCGCAGAATTTCATTCAAGGTGATGAATGGATTTCAAAGTCATCTTGATATATTTATTATTAGGGAACAATTGTTGTTGTCATTATAATACTGTGATGCTCCAAAATTTCGGCCAGCTTTCTGAGGATAAACTTTGTATCTCATTCGTGGATGCTCTCCCTGTGTGCGCCCTTCCCTCTCCCTCTCTCTCTCTATATATATACTATGGTTCTAGGAGGTATGCTGTATACTGATTATTCCTCTTAATTTGTATTTTTTGGATCATTCTCGGCATGTAATCCGTTAGAAATGGAAATTGCACTGATATATTTCACTACGCTGGTGAGGTTTCAAAAAAGAAAAAAAAAAAAAAAGATTGATATATCTATTCAATATAATAAGAATGGCTTTTTAAGACCTCATTTGCTAATGTTTTTGTTTTTCATTTTTCTGTTTATATTTCAAAATTTTATAAATTGATAGTCGAAACATATTTGTTAAATCTGTTTACGTTTTTTTATTTTCAAAAAAATAAAAATTTAAATAGAAAAACGCAAACAAGAAAAATGTGTTTTCACTTTCTTTTTTTTGGCTACAAACATTTTTTCAATTCTAATACTTTGTCCATTTTTGTTACATTATATTAAAATAAATTATTTTATTTAAATATTTTATTAAATTAAAATTATTTTTAATACTGAATATAATTAAATTAATATGTAATATATATTATTAATTTATTTCTAATAAATAATTAAATTAAATTAATCAATTTAATTAATAGGAAATATATATTATTAAATTATTTTTAATAAATATTGTAATTAAATTAATTAATTTAATTTAATAATTAATCTAAAATTATTAATTTAACTAATATTAAATATATTTTATTAAATTATTTTAATAAATATCATAATTAAATTATAATATTTTATTAATTATAATTAATAGGAAATATATTTTATTAAATTATAATTAATATATTTTATATTTACTAGATTAAATGATATAATAATTATATTTTATTCAATTATTTTTAACAAATAATATAATTAAATTAAATTAATATAAAGTATATTTATTAAATTCAATTAATTTTAAAAAATTTATAAAATTAAATATTTTATGAAAAAATTTATAATTATAAGTAAAATTGTATTTCTAAACACAGTTTTAGTTTTTATTTAAAAAAATGATAATAGAAAATAAAAAATAAAAAATATAAACATATAAACGTGAGCAAAAAAAACGATGACATCATAATACGACCCAAGCCTTTAACATCCACTTTTGCCATCATTTTTTTACTTTTACTCCTCTCAAGTTGCATTTTGCAACCCCTTGCCATTAGTTAACTTTTAGTTATTCAATTTTTTAATTTTTTCTAAAATAATTAAATTTAATTTTTTTATATTTTAAACTTATTTATTATGAAGGATAAAAGTGTTAAATTAATCAAAAAAAACTAAAAAGTTAACTATTAAAAAGATAAGATGGCATTTGGTTTATTTTTCTATTTTTGTTTTGTATTTTTATTTTATGTGTTATAATCTTAAAACGAAGAAATAGAAAATGCTCTATTTACCTTATTTTGAGATTTTTTATGTTAAAAACTCTCAAAATAATTTTTTACCATTTTTCATTTCATGTGTAAATTTATTTTCTGTTTTCGAAAATAATTTTTGAAAACACAAGTAACCAAATAAGTTTTAAGTTATTTTCTTTATTTTCAAAAGGATAAAATGAAAAATGAATTCAAAATAGAAAAAAAAAAACAGAAAATAGAAAAACAAACCAAATGATCCCTAAGTTTTTTTTTCCTTTTCCAAACATAAAAAAAAAAAAAAAGAAATTAGTTTTTTTTCACTTCTCAAATTCTACCTTGGTTTTAATTGATTACCATTTTGTCCTTTTATTGTTTTCCCATTTTTTTTTTTTTAAGGAGTAATGAGTGAGAATGGGCTTTAAGCGTGCAACATCCTCTTTTTTTTTTTTTTTTTTTCATCATTTTTCACTTTTTCCCTCTTAGTTTTAATTTGTTACCATTTTGTTCTTCTATTTTTCTCTTTTTCCAGAGTAATAATAAAAGTTTATTTACTTTTTTTTATTTTCACATTCTTCCTAAGGTTTATTGTCATTTTGTCCTTGTGTGTGTCGTTTTTTTGTTTTTTTTCTAAGAGTTACTTTTTTTATTTTTAGTTCGTTTTTTGTTCGAGTTACGACTTTTTATTTTTATTTTTATTATATCTGAATATAATAAGTGGGAATGGCTTTTAAGCCTTTAACGTCCACTTTTGCCATATTTTTTCACTTTTACCCCTCTTAGTTCTCGGTATGGGTGAGAATGGGCTTTACTTAAACCACCCCAAAAAAAAAAAAAAAATTACCAAAACAAAAAGTGAGAATGGGCTTTAAGCTTTCAACATCTTTTTTTTTTTTTTTCTAGTATCATTTTTCATTTTTGCCCCTCATAGTCTTAATTTGTTACCATTTTATTCTTCTATTTTCCCCTTTTTTTAAGTAATAATGAGGATTTCTTTTTATTTATTTATTTTTATTTTGACCTTCTTTCTATTTAAGGTTTAATTTTGTCCTTATGTGTGTCATTTTATTGTTTTTTAAGAGTTATTTTTTTATTTTTATTCATTTTTTCAGGGTTATAATTTTTTTCTATTTTTATTCTATCTTATATACATATATTTGTATTCTATATAATAAACGACAATATTTCTGTAAAATTTTAACAGTTTTTTTGGTCCCATTTTTTTTTTCTAATTTTACCCTTACTTTTTATCATCTACTAAAATTATCTTTCGCATATTTTCAATAAGCTTCTTTAGGATTTTAATGGCTTATTTGGTCCATTGTTTTCCAATTTTGCCCTTATTATTTGGTTATATCTATTGAAACCATCCTTAACATATTTTGAATATATGTATATTCTTTAATATTTCTTAATTGTATTATAAAATTAATTTTTGTCAATTCTTTTATAAAAAAAACATGAAAATTAAATAAAAAATTTTCTTCTATTTTCATTTTTTATCTTTCACTCGCGTCTTTGTATTTCTCTCTCCATATATTAAAAAAAATGAGATAAAAGGATAGAGATTCAAAAATTTTTCTCTTGTTTAAATTACGTCTAAATTAAGATTTTGTTGCAGAAAAAAGAAAATTTAAGAGTTCAAAATTCAATTTCTTATTTAGGTTATAATATAAAATACAAACAAAATAATGTATGAAATTTAAAAATTAAAATTAATTAAGTTAAAAATAATATAATACTTAATGCATTTTATTAAAATCTATATTCTTTTATTATTTTTTCAATGTTTGTGGAATTTTCTTTGCTCACTATCTTGCATCTTGTTTTTAGACAACAATTTTAATATTTTCAAAGGTTTTTTTTTTTTTAAATCGAAGTTAAAAGTTTAATCTTATAATCACTTAAACTACGTTTTAATCAATAATATTTCACGAGAAAAAGAATGAAATATGAATTTAAAATTCTTTTTGTTTAAATTGTGATTGAAAATATAAGAAAAATGCATAAAATTAAAACAAATTAAATTAAGAAACTAATATATTAATGAATATTTTCTATTTTATTATATTATATTTTAAAATTCATTCAAATAAGAGTATATTTAACCTTGAGGGTAGTTTGACTGGTAAGATCTTGAATTTGTTTTTCAATAATCATTAGTTTATGTCTCCTCAGGACCTCCAGTGGTTTAACCAGCCGTTAACTTTAGGACCCCCAAGAATTAGTCGAAGTGTGCACAAATTAAACAGGACGCCTTGAGTTTCTTAAAAAATAAGTAAAATAAGAGTATATTTGAGATGTTATATTTTTTATTTTCTTACATCTATTTTTATTTATTTTTATTTTCTCTCACTAATTATTTTACTAAATGCAATTTTAATAAATTTATATTTTTCTCTAAATATCAGCCCGTGCTTTGCAGGAGCGGGTTTTACTAGTCTATTCTATACCTGGGAATGGGGTTTTAGGTTTCAACGTCCCTATTTTTTTTCAATTACGCCGCTATGATTTTTTCTTATTACCATTTTATCCCTTTTGTTCTTTTTTTTTTTTAATGGTAAAGTAGATAGCAAGTGGGCATATGGTTTTTGGTTACGACTGTCTTATTTATTTATTTTTTTTCCTCCAATTATGCTCCTACTGTTTTTTGCTTACTATTATTTTGCCCTTCTAACTTTTTTATTTGTTTTATTTCTATTTTTTTTAAGGGTAACAATAAAGGTCCTTTGGCACTAATTTTTTTTATTTTGACCTTGTTATTTAAAATTATTACTATTTTTCCTTTTTGTATGTATTTTTTCAATTCTTTTAAAAAGTTATGTTTTTTAAATTTATTTTAACTTTTCCCAATTTACAATTTTTTTCTATTTATATTCTATCTTCTATATATCTATTCTAATAAGTGGTAATACACTTTCATTGTACATATTTTTGCCAATTTTTTCATTTGGTTCTTATTTTATATTTTTTTTGTCCTTTAAGTTTTATTGTAATTTTTTCCATCATAAGCTGAAATATATTTTCAATTTACATATTTTACTAACATTCTCATTTTTGTCCTTGTTCTATATTTTTTTGTCATTCAAATATTATTGCATTTTTTTTATAATAAGTCGTAATATACTTTCAAATTGCGTATTTTTTATTCATTTTTTATTTTTGTCCTTATTTTTATTTTTATATATATATATTTTTTGTCTTTCAAGTGTTGTTGGTTTTTTTTTAGAGATTGGCTTTTTTTAGATAAATTAAAATATTATTTTATTAATTACTTTTTTATCTTTTTTCATTTTGTTATTTCGTATATATTTAATTTTTTTCTTTTTCACTTGTGTTTTTGTATCTCTCTCTCCATTTTGAGGGAAAAAAAAAAAAAAGAGAAAGGGTTAGGGATTCAAAAATTTCTTCTTTTGTTTTAGCATGTACCTACATCAAGAATTTGTTATCGAAAAAAAAGTAAGGATTCAAAATTCTTTTTTTTTTTAAGTTATGATGCAAAATATAAGAACAAATATAAAAAATATAAAAAAATAAATTAAAAAGATATATATATATATTAATTAATGATTTTTATTTTAATTTTTTTAATCCATTCAGATAAAAGTATGTTTAGAATTTTAGAATTTTTTATTTTTTCCTATATTTTTCGTTTTATTTTCACTTCGTTTTCATTTTTTGCAATAAATTCTTACTCTAAATACACTTTTGTTTTTTAAGTTTTAGATTTTTTAAGAAAGTTAAATATTTTTTATTAATTATTTTTTCTTCTTTTTTTATTAATTTATTTCATATTATCCAATTTTTTCTCTCTTACCTATATCTCTCTCTCCATAAAAGAATTGGGAAAGAATGCAAACATAAAATTTACTCTCCTGTTTGGGTTATGATCAAAAATAAAAGACAAAAAAAATGAATGAAAGCAGAAATACAAATAAATAGATATGCCTAACTAAAGTATCTATGGATAAAAGATCTAATTGGGTTAGGAAATTAAAAAGTTAATGCATTGATGAATATATTTTATTTTTTTATAGTTTTAATCTTTTTAAATAAAAATAAAATTTTTTTGTAATTAATTTTTATATATCCTTTTATTATTTTATTTAATATTTTTCAATTTTTTTCTCTTGTCCATTAAGCTATTTGGCTCAATAATTTGTCACGCAGAAAAAAAAAAGAAATAGAATATAAATTTAAAATTCTTCTCTTATTTAAATTGTGATAGAAAATGCAAGAAATTAATTAACTAAATTAAAAAATTAAGACATTGATAAATATTTTTATTTTTTATATTTTTAAATCTATTCAAATAATGACATTTATTTTGAATTTTATATTTTCTTCTATTTTCTTACATTTTCTTTATATTTGTTTTTTTTTCTTTCATTCTTCTATTCTCTCACAAACTTTTTTTTTCCTCAAATACAACTTTCATGAATTTATATATATATATTTTTATACCAACCCATATTTGCACAGGCTTTTTCACTAATATATATGTATATATGGATGCAGTTTCTTAGCAAAGCTCTAACATTCACAGACAAAAAGGGTGTGTTTTGAAAAGGTTTAAAAAACAATAAAAGTTGATGTTGAAATGATATAGATGATGTTTGGAGCCGTAAGAAAATATAAAATTTTACAAATCTTTATAAATGTAAATTACGAGACTATAAAATTTAAATTCTCTACTCACTGCATAAAATACGAGACATTAACTTTTATAATTTTATACAACTCTAAATACACTCATAAAAGTAAAACGTGATAAAATTTAATTGAATTAAATTAACAATTTTTGGAGTTTTTATAGAATTTTTTAAAAACTTTTAAAACTCTAAACAAACAAAAATAATTTTAGAAGTGTTTGGAGTGACAAAAAGTGATAAAATTTGATAAAAATTATAGGTCCGTAATTTATACAGTAAAATAAAAAGTGAATAATTTTTAAATTTTTAACTATATTTATATTGGAATTTTCTGTATATTGAGTATACATTAATTAATTTTTATTTTTATCAAAAAAGGGTTAGAACCCAGTTAAATATAAGAACGTACATGATAAGACCCATTTTGTTGTGATCTATATTGTTGGCCCTATGTGCATCAAATAAGGATAATGAGGTTAGATGGTTAGTGTGGGTCTAAAGAGCTAGCCCACTGTAGACCTTTTATGGAATGGCCCAATGAGGTTAGGATTTATCTTATAAATATATGGTTGGTCCCCTCTCTACCCTAAATAGACAGAATACACCCGATATAAAATTTGTAATATAGACTTAGAGTATAGAGAGAAAGATCCATAGCCACCAAAATTTATCTTGAACTTAAAGATATTTTCTGTTTGCATTCAAAGATTATGGAAGAAACAGATACGCTTCCGCATTATTATATGTGTAATTTTGATATTTCTAAATTCATATACAGATTTATTTTAAATCTTACATATGGTATCAGAGTCACTGTATATGGATTAGAGACTCAAAATTTATTTATATTCTTGATTTTCAAATTTAAGCCCAAGATCCTGAATGATTTGATCTAGAAAAACAATAAAATATTTTTTTTAAGACATATAAAGGGCTTCTGTTCCTCTAAAAATTAGATCATAAAGCGAAATATATTGATCGAGATTTTTGTGCATAAAAAAAAAATGTTTCTCGTCTGATTACGTTTCCATGTTTATTAGATTTCTTTTTCGTCTCAGTTACGATCTATAATATGTGAACTGAATACAAGTGATTGAGAATTGTGTGTGTATATATACATATTTTCGGCTGTGTGTATGTATAAGAACAAACAGGATGCTCCGTTTTGTCCTTTTTTACTGTTGCATATATATATATTATATATATGTACGGAGAATACATTAAAAAAAAAAAAAAGAGTTAACTTCTCCTTTTATCCTTTACACACTACACAGATCCAAGTTTCCATATGTTTTGAGTATCCCGCAACCTTACAGTTTCGTCCTTTTGCGGTTATATATATATATATATATAAACAGAGAATACATAAAAAAAACCCACATCGGCAACGCAGCTAGAATATATATATATTAGATGGGGGCGTGCGCAAATTAGCGCCCAACAACGCTCAAATCAGCCCCACGCATGTGCCCAGCGCATAAAGGCACGTGCAACACTTTCTAGGGTCCTGAAAATTTTTATTTTGATCCTCTTCAAATGAAAATTCCAGAAAATATATTTTTTTATATAATTTTGGGCACTATTTTGTATTTTTTCGGGCTCAAAAAAAGGTATACTTTTGCAAACTCTTAAAAACCGTGTAAATTTTTTTTTAATATTTTTTATGAGCAACATATTTTAGATCTTGTGAACATTCTAGAATAGTGTACTCTCTCACAGTCTTTTATAATTAAAAAAAAAAAAGAGGGCCTAAATTTGTTGTTTTATGTGAAATTCTGTAATATAAAATTTTGAGTACAAGGTTTGGTAACATATATGTTATTTATGAGATCACTGAGTATATTCGGATATTTAAATACTATAAAGATGTGATTGCGAGTATATTTTTTTGATATAGAAATGTAAGAAATAGCGTAGGGTAATTTAAATAAAAGATTATTATATTAAGGATTTGTGGATTGATATAAGTGCTACTGCCCAAACTAGTACATCTATTGATATCTAAAATATCCCAATATCCATTGTGTTATTGCATGTAATCACATGCCCAAAGGGGGTTATTGCATGCTTTAATGACACGGATGTTTTTAGGTGACTGATATGAGAATATTCATTTTTAAGAGGTTAGTCTGCTCAAAGTGGACTAATTTTTTAAATATTTGAGCATTTTCGTTATAGTTACTCATGAGAAATCTCATAAAATGTTACACTCTCTGCCCAAAGAGGATACGGCAATGATGCACTGGGGTACCTCTATTATTATTTTTATGCTTAATTAAGTTTAAAGCATATAAGAATTGTTTATTACCCATATTCAGCTAATTTGTTACCTCTTATGTTTGCATATATAATTTCTTTTACAGTTGTTAATAGTAATACAATTATTGTGCTAATGATAATTCCAATTTTAAGAAGTGGGAACAATTTTTTTTTTTTTTTTTTGTAACCTATTTTTGATATTCTGGATCTAATGGTAATATATACTCTAATTGGTTTTAATTGCATAATATTGAACTTTTTTAATTGAGTTATTTAATGGCCCCAAAGTGTTTATTTATATATTTTTCACACATTTTTTTAAGCACATAATTTTTTCAGGGTATGAAGTAATAATTACAATCATAGATAACTTAAGTATGATTATGTCATGGTGAGATATTAAGTTAATATCAGCGTTACTGCCCAAAGGGGTACGCTCATTAAGGATATATTTTTCACACATTTTTTTAAGCTAATAATTTTTTCATGGCATGAAGTAATAATTACAATCATAGACAACTTAAGTATGATTATGTCATGGTGAGATATTAAGTTGATATCAGCGTTACTGTCAAGGTATGTATTAATGACGCGGTTAAAATTTAGTGACTGATCAGAGAATATTTGGGTGAGAATGGTCTTTCTGCTCAAAGGGTATTGACTTTTCAAATCTGGGTATTCTCATTGGTGGTTTATTGAAGGAACCTCATAATATATTGCACTCTCTGCCCAAAAAGGAGACGGTAATGGTGCATCGAGTCATCCCTTATGGTTTATACTTGATTAAGTTTAAAGCATATTTTGTCTTTGATTGCTAATTATTATTTTAAAAATCTTAAAATTATTAATCGTGGTGTTTTACATGATGGCCTACTTTAGATAAATCTAGTACAAATTTTGAGTATATATTTTTTTTTTCATGATGATAATAGTATGTTCAAGAGACCAAAAGTTTAAGATAATTTTTATGGTATAAAAGATTAGGTCATATTTCTAGAGAGAGAATTCAAATGTATATAAATGATTATATTTTAATATCTCTTAATTTTGAAAACTCAAACACTTATATTGCTTGTATTTATGATAATTGACTAAAATGATCATAATTTTGAAGTATGACTGTAAGGTGAGTATTATGACAGACATGATGTTATAGGATAACATACAGGACTATTTGTCAAATACTTATAAGAATGTGGAACTGTTGCCTAATAGACTATGCTTGGTAGTATTGAATGGAATGGTGTAACTTGGAGGTTTCAAAATAAAATTGATCAGTGTATATACCCCTAGGTCAGTGGGAGAAAATTTATTTTTCCTTGTTCTTTATGTTGATGATACATTTCTTGCTACTACTAATTTGGTCTCTCGAGAGATAGTAAGTCGCTATTGTCTAATATTATTAATATGAAAGATCTCAGAGAAACCTTGTTTGCTTGGGCATTAAGATCATTCGTAATAGATCTCGTGATATGCTGAGATTTTCTTAGAAAGGGTATATCAACTATATATTTAAGAGGTTTGATATACAGAAATGTAGACCTAGTGATGTTCTTGTTATTAAGGGTGACATATTTAGTAAGAGTCAGAGTCTCAAGAATGAATTTGAAATGAAATCCATACAGGACATTCATTATGTTAGTGTAGTTTTTAGTTTCATGTATGCACAGGTATGTACCCGACCAGATATATATTTTTTTATGAGTGTTCTTGGGAGGTTTCTCTCGAATCCTGGAATGATCATTGAGTAGTTGTAAATAAATTTATGTGATATTTGCGAATACCAAGAGATTAAATGAATATTTATAGAAAAATTAGTGATCATGAAGTTATTGGTTATTCAGATTCAGATTTTGTTAAATATGTGAATGACATAAATTTTACTTTATGATACATATTTTCGTTAGCTGGGAGAGCTGTTTCATGGAGGAGTGTTAAGCAAACTCTTACATCATCTTTTACCAAGCATGTTGAGTTTGTAGCTTGTTTTGGGGCTACAATTCATACTATTTGGTTGTGAAATTTTATTTTTTAACTTAAGATGATTAATTTTATAGCTAGACCATTAAAGATTTTCTATGACAATATTGTGATTATTTTCTTTTTCAAAGAACAATAAATCTTCAAGTGGATCTAAGCATATAGAGATCAAATATTTATCTGTTAAAGATTGAACAAAGAAATGTGACATCATTGTATTAATGATAGATGAGGGCAGACTTTTTAACCAAGAGACATAGACCTATTATTTTTAATAAGCATGTTTTTAATATGGGTGTTATTAGATTTTTTAATGTACTTGATTAGTGAAAGTTATTTTCTTTACATTACGTAACAAATATTTTTTATTGAGACATTTAGTTTCTCATTGCTATAAATCAACTGAAAGTTATCATTTATATTTCATTTGATAACATTGATGCATGAATATATTAATGATTTATATATTTTGAAAGCCTTAAGTTTGTTATTGCTTAAGTATTTTTTTGAGATATGTTTTACCTTACTTTTATGATATTTGTGTAAGGCACATTGTTTTCCATTTATAACTTTAGAATTCTTTTGCTTGTTTAATGAGCATATTGAAAGAGAATTATTTGATAAATATTTTTGAGATGTGTCTTGCCTTACTTTTGTGATATTTATGCAAGACACATTGGTTTCTATTTGAAACATTCTAATTCTCTTGCTTATTTGATAAGTATATCTAAAGAGAATTGAGAAAATTATTTTGCTTGTTTGATAAGTATATCTAAAGAGAATTGGACTAATAAGGGATTAACACATTTATTGGACTAATAAGGGATTAACACATTTATAAGATCGCCTATTGAGTGTTAATTTTCACCACACTACCTCATTTGATCCATGTCGATGAGATCATTGATATTTGTAATCATGAGTGGTATTACATGAATTACAAGCGTAATGTCTGCCTTGATTCAATATTGATTATCTTGTTGGACGGGATTGTTCTAGGTGTTGTTTCTCATCTTTACTTGGCTTTAAAATGTGACCACATATATATTCTTTAACCGGAGAGCCATTTTTGAAATCTTTTCTAAAATTAAAAATAATTAATGTTTGTTCAAGTGAGAGAATGTTGGAATTTTCTATATATTGAGCATACATTAATTAATTTTTATTTTTATCAAAAATGGTTTGGAACTAAGTTAAAGATGGGAATGCACATGATAAGGTCCATTTTATTGTGATTTATATTGTTGGTCATATGTGCACCTGATAGAAATAATAAGGTTGGACGGTTAGTGTGGGTTTAAGGAGCCCACTGTAGGCCTTTTATGGGAGGGCCCAATGAGGTTAAGGTTTACCCTATAAATATATAATTAGGTCCCCTCTCTATCCTAGACAGACAGAATACGTCCCATAAAAAATCCATCATACAAACCTATGATATAGAGAGGAAGATCTATAACCATCAAAATTTATCTTAAACTTAAAGATATTTTCTGTTTGCATTCAAAAATTATGCAACAAACAGATACGCTTCTACATTATTGTATATGTAATTTTGATATTTTTAAATTTATATATAACTCTATTTTAAATCTTACAATTTAGCGATCTTCAATAAATCAAACTACAAAAATATGTTTGAAAAAATAATAAAAAATACTGTTTCAACGATGTGACAAGACTAGCAAGTATATTATTTTTTTAAGGAAAAAACGAACGTAGTTTTTATACGTCATGTCAGCTTTTTTATCTTGTGAAACAAACAAAATCATGATAAGGCACTATTATTCTACCAAAATATAAAGGCTTCTAAAAGGATTTATATTTCCTCAAAACGGTTCATAGCGAACAGAAGATTTGCAACTCATGATGTCATGTTTTCATCTCATCTTGGGGCTTTGTGCTTTCCGGTATGCTTTGTTTCATCATGTTAGATAACAAATATCAGTCTTGCTCCTACAAAATAAAACGATGTTGAAATCTACTGCACACAATGGCGTACAAGCAAGCAAGTAGTCTTTGTCTTTCTTTTTTTTTTTTTTTTTTTTACCGATATATGGGTCGTTTGGAGCCTAAATAAATTGATTAAATTGTGATTTGAGTAATTTTTTTATATTTAGAGTGTAACTAATAAAAAAAAAAAAGTAGAGATGTATAGTAAAAATTTGTGGTTCATTTAAATAGATTTTGACACGATTTGATTTTTTATTAAAACTTTTTGAAATTTGTAAATAGATTTTGGCACGATTTGATTTTTTATTAAAACTTTTTGAAATTTGTAAACATTTGTTGGGATTTATAAAGAAGTATAATTTTAAGTAAATTTAAATAAATTTATAGAGGTGAAAACATTTTATAAAAATTTAATGAAATTTAAAGAGATTTATAATTTTTCTATTATTTTTTCAGTTCAAACAGTGTTGTTCAGCTTCGTTCGGAGTTAAAAAAATTTACAAAATTTTTTTTATCTTGATTTACATAAGTTTCTATAAATCTCTATAAATTTATTTAAATCTCTACAAATATTTATAACTCTATAAATTTCAATAAAATCTTTACAAATTTTAAAAAATTCTGATACAAAAAGTTAAAAAGTGGCTGTCAGAATTCGTTTTAATGGACTTCTCCAAATGAATTTTTGCTATTCATATCTACATTTTTATTTTTTTTGTTAGTCACACTCTAAACATTAAAAAAATTACTTAAATTATATTTTAATCAAAATTTTTTGAACTTCAAACGGCTCCCTTCAACGTTAAATGGTTGCTTCACACTAACGTCTATTCGTCCGCCTAACTGTGACATTTGATGTCAAAGTAATTTATCGCTAAAAATATTAGCTTTTGTATCGAAATATTTCATCACTAAAAGTCACTTTACACCGACGCTGCACTACGCTTACACTATCACCAGGACTATGCATTTTTGCTTCTTGTGATGAACAAATCTTCCCACTGAAAGTCTAAAAGTCTACAATAGTTTAAGAAACAAGTTTCATCAAACAAAGCGTATATATAGGTAACGAATAGCAACAAATTTCAGTGCAGTCCTTTCTTATCACCGCAACTGCTTTTGACACGTTGGTTATTTGTCCAAGGTCGGTGCAGTGCTTTCGACTTCCCAGCTAAGTGGCGTATTTGTATTGCCGCACTCGCCAAAGTTTGAGATGTATACTGTTTGAAATATTTCTTCACTAAAAGTCACTTTAAATACAACCTATACTAATTCATACTAAATCCGAAGAAATATTTGTGGGATTGACACGCATAGAAATTTTCGAATCACAGCGGATAATAAATAATTTTACGTGCGCGATGAGACGATTCTTTGGACGAAAACAGAGATTTTTAGTAGCCGTTACGAATCCTAACCAGGTTGCATTCTAAGAGGGCGGCTCCACCACAAATAGAATAAAATACACCTATACTATTCCGTTTCCGTTTGAAGCGATGAAAATTATTAAAAATTTTTAAAAATTATTTAAAAATTATTCATATTTTATTTTATTACATGCATTACAAATTTATAATTTTTATCAATTTTTATTATTTTTTTATCACTCTAAATTAAAAGGGAAAAAATATTTGTGGGATTGACATGTATTGAAAGGTTCTAATTACAATAAGTAATAAATAATTTTATGCGCATACGACGATGGTTTTTCGGACAAAAAGCAGAGATTTTTAATTGCCATTACGAATCCCAACAAGGAGGCTTTCTGGGAGGGCAGCCCCACCACAAGTAGAATAAAAAATATTTCTT
Organism: Vitellaria paradoxa; assembly: GCA_019916065.1. NCBI lineage: Eukaryota > Viridiplantae > Streptophyta > Magnoliopsida > Ericales > Sapotaceae > Vitellaria > Vitellaria paradoxa. The sequence goes on from CM034236.1 coordinate 23,404,743, forward strand.
AAGAGTATTGTGGGCGGGGGTTAAGCGGGAGTTCTTGTTTAGCTTCAATAGGGGACAGTGGCTGTGGACAGTGGGAGGATGATCGACAGAGCCGGCAATGGAGACGTCGCTGCATGGGTTGTCGCACGCAGAGCACATTGTGCATTTGATTAAGTACTTGGATTCGACCCATGAATTTGCAGTCACTTCCGTGAACACAGAGATCATCACAAGAAAGAAAATCTGCGGTAATTATGTTCTATAAACTTATATATATTTATAAGAGAATTTATATGAAATTGAAGAGGATTGAAGGCGCATTTTGTGACGATCAAGAGAACGAGGCAGGAAAGTGAGATGGATAAAAGAAAGAACATGGGGGAGAGAGACAGATATTAGTGTTGAGAACTTTGAAAGAGAAATATAGTGTTGTTTTTTTTTAAGGGAGAGAGAGTAGTGCCAAAAAGACCGAAGAAATTATAAAATTTGTGTTGATATATATAAAATATACGTTATCCGTTATAATCTTATATATTTAGAAGTTAGGAAATCCTATTCTATCATGTTAGAAAATCCTATTCATCATATGTCTATATTCTGGTTTTTAATTCTAAACAGTTACATAAAAATCTCTTTATATTTTTGTACAGACAATTCAATACACAATTCTCTCCCGCTATATAAATTCTTTGTTCTTCTTTATTTTATTGTGGTATTAGAGCTTTCAGTTTGCAATCTATGATTTTTTTCGCTACACTAATAGTCTAGTTTGCGCTTTTCTCCGTTTCTAGTTTGATTTTTTTCCTTCCCATTGTAGTTTCTTCTTTATTTTTTTGACTCCTTTGCAAGTCAATAACAATTTCTCGATGCTTCTTTGATCTTCATTAAAAGAAATAACAACAAAAAATAATACCCATAGTTGCGCCTTCTCCAAATGATCCCAGCAGTTTAGTTCTTTTTTTTTTTGGGGTAAAAAACATCTCTTTACGCACAGCCTTCCCCTTTCTACATCCAGTTTGCCTATCACGCACCGACAAGAATCCTTCCACGCACCGACTAGCCTTGCTCGTGCTTTCACGCGCACATTCCTTTCACAACTCTGCGTTTTGCCTCACGACTTGGTCCTAAGCTGATTTCTCCTTCTAGCTTTTATTCAGCTCCAACTGGATTTCTGCAACTCGGTTTAGCTAGAACCCATCCAAACCTGTTGCACTCTTCTCCCAGCCCGTTCAGCTATTTTTTAATCAATTCTTGGTTGGTTCAGACCGATTCCTAGGGCTTTAGACTTCTTTGAATCTGATTTTGGTCTTTACTTCAGCCGATTCTGCCATGTCAGTGTACTTATTTACCATGACTTCTTAAAATGATGTAGTTTGCCTAATCGACACCATTCTCGATGGCTTTAACTACAATATTTGGGCTCAACAGATGTCTATGTTTTTTATTAGGCAAAAGCTTTGGAGATGTGTTACTGATGAACATCTCCAACCTTAGAAATCAAACAAAGAGACACAAGAATAGTTTGACAATTGCATTGAAGATTGGGACAGTGCTCATTGGAAGATTATTTCCTGGTTCATTAATACTTCTAGTCCTACCATTTAGAGTCTTCTTCCCAAGTTTTAGAATGCTCATCATGCTTGGAAGTTTCTAGCAAATCGGTACAATTGCACCAGTAGTGCTGCTTTACAATTTCAATTGGAATCAAAACTCTATGAAATATGGTAAGAGCTTGGTCAATCCATTGCCAACTACCATGCCCAAGTCCATAGCTTTTGGGATCAAATCTCTCACGCAGATCTTTTACTTAAAGATGCTGAGTCTATCAAATTGTTTGCAACATATAAAAATCGATGTTAGTTTATTCATTTTATAATGGGGATTCAAGATGATTGTTTAGAATACTCGAGCTTCTCTTTTACATTGCTCTCCCCTACCATCTCTTGAAGCTACTCTCACTGAGTTTCTTTCTGAGAAGACTCGTTATAAGATTCGTCAACTACGGATTTCGGACTTAGTCATGGCTAACACTCCTATTCAGGTCGTCTCCATTGGTTCTTCAGCTGTTGCTGTATCTTCCAAACACAACAAAGTCTAGTGTAATTATTATAAAAAGAAAGGACATCATATCAGTGAATTCCCAAAACTCAAAACTAAATGCTTAAATTCTCAGCCTTGCCATCAAACTGCTGCAACATCCTCTTTTGACTGCCTATGCTCTACTACCACTTTATCCTTTACTACTACTGATACTGAGGTTATAGTCTACCAGATTATCACTTGTTCTTCTCCTGCTTTGTTTATTGCCACAAGTATGTTTAAGTCTCCCTGGTATATTGATTCTACTTGTTACAATCATATGACTTCTCATTCTTCTTTACTTTCTCATAAGTAATCTTTTTATAAGCCTCATTAATCTATACTGCTAATGGTTCTCATATGTTAGTTAGTCATGTTAGTTCTATCACTAGCCATAATTTTTGCATACCTAATACTTATTTTGTTCCTAAGTTATCCTTAGATATTCTCTCTATGGGTTAACTTGTTGAACTTGGTTATATTGTGAAATTTTTAATAATGGGTGTGTTGTACAGGATCCTCAGACGAACCAGTTGATTGGGATAGGGCGTAAAGTTGGTCATCTGTTTGAGCTTACTTCTTTGCATCTTCCGAGCCCCTTCTTCATTAGTTTCTCAATCATTATGGTTGTTTCCACCACTTCTAGCTTGTGGCACTCTTGTTTTGGTCATACTTTGTTGTCTCGTGTCCGTTTATTAGTGTCAAAAGGTCATTTAGGTCTCGTTGATTTTTCTTCTTTTGATTGTTCGCTATGTCAATTAGGAAAATTAACTGCTTTACCATTTAATAACAGTGATTCTATTTCTGTTGCATCTTTTGATCTTGTTCATTATGATATTTAGGAACCTATAACTATTGCCACTAAGGGGGGGAGTCATTACTTTGTGATTTTTGTTGATGATTTTCATGATACACTTGGATTTATTTACTTCAAAATTGATCTGAGTTACCCAAAATTTTTGATAATTTTCACAAAATGATCCAAACCCAATTTTCTGGCAAGATTAAAATTTTTCGTTTCGATAATACTATGGGATATAAAGATAATTATGTTCTCAAAAATCTTAAACATAAAGGGTCTCCCCCTCCTTATCTTGTCTTTATACATCCTAGTGGAATGGTAGTACTAAATGGAAACATCGTCTTGTTTTAAATACCATTCGATCACTTCTCATTTCTGCTTCTTTACCTGAAATCTTTTGGGGAGAAGCCACTCTCACAGTCGTTTACACAATTAATAGGGTTCCTTCTTTCATAATTTCTAATTGCTCTTCTTATAAGCATTTGTATTGGAAGGTACCATATTATTCGTGTCTCAAAATTTTGGGCTGTGTTTGTTTTGTCCTTCCCCAACAAGAGTGTACCAAATTAGAGCCTTGCTCTCGCTTATATTGTTTTCTTGGCTATGGTATTAAACAAAAGGGCATCGCTGTTATGATCCCATTTCCAAATGCTTACGACTTTCCTGACATGTTTAGTTCTGGGAATATCGTTTATTTACTGACATGATCAAGCTTCTCTTTAGCCCTTCTCCTTATTCACACATTTTTACTGATCTTTTTATTCCCTTTTTTCTGGATACTAACTCTTGTGATGCAGGTTCTTCAAACTCTCAGGATGACCAGTCGACGTCCTCACCCAACTCGTTTGGCATGCCTGTGGACTCCTCGCCTCCAACTTCTACACTTGAGCTTTCTCTTACAGTTTCTACCCTTGAACCTTCCTCTTCTATTTCTATTTTGTTTGATTACACTTGAAAAGTATAATTACAAACCATTATTTAGAACATAAATCATGCACTCAATTCAATATATTTTAAAGTTTTTAGTTATGTTTTGTTATTTATGGTATTTTATTTTTAAAATATAGGAAAGAGGTGAAAATTATTAAAATTAGCAGTGATGAAAAGGTTGAAGAAGTCACTGCCATCCAGACATTTCAATGCTTGGTCCAGATAGTAGCAAAGAGGTAGAGAACAGATAATATAGGAAAACAAAAATTGAAGTTGAACCTCACTGGTGTTCGAATACCCTTGTCGAGCGGTCTAGACACCAATGACTATAATGCTTGTGTTTTTAGGTCTAAGGTTACAGAGTCACTTATAAATATTGTATTTTTCTTCAGCTGTCAAACTTTTTTTTCCATATACACTATTCTTTTCAATTTTTGAGAGAGACAGAATGCAATTGAGAGCTTTTTATTTAATTTGTGGCGCGATTTCAATTTTCGTTGTTCATTGATTTGGCTATAGTTTTACTCTAAAGTACGGTATTTTGTCATTTTGATTTAATAGAAGTTTTACTTCTTTCTTTATTGTTTTTATTTGTTTTCCGTATGATACAAATATGCTTAGCTAAATCCTTCTCAACTTGATTCAACAAATCAAGGAAGGGTGGCTTGTTAGATCAATCCGATGTGTTTAGGGTTACTATTACATTCATATATAATTTTACTTCTTATTTTCAATCTGATTATATTTATTATCAAAAAGAAATTTGGAAATAAAAAGTTTTGACTATATTCTCTGTAATCACTGGTAAGAATTTTTGCTTTAAATAGTCTTATAAATTTTTTAAATAAACAAACTAGAGCTGAACCGAAAAATAATTTAAAAGAAATTTTTTTGATTATAAATCTATGTTTTGGGAACTTAAAAACTTTGACGAAAACATTTTTCGGATTTATTTTTCCATAACGAGAAACTGAAATTGTAGTGATTTACACATCGGATTGTAAAAAGCGATTCAGCCCAGAATTGAGAGTTGAATCAAGTCTTTAGTTATTAGATTTCTATTTTGCTTAAATTGATTTGCTCTTTTGGTTCAATTTGTTGCTAGTTTTAATATTCAAGTAGATCGTTTATTATTAATTTATCTTAGTTGAATTTCATTTAATAATTTTAATTTCATTAAACGGTTGATTGATTAGAAAATTTTAGAAAATTTATCCTCTTAAAATAATTAAAAACCCTTCAAATTTTAAATTGCATAGTAGTAAGTTTATAACCTTTAAATCTTTGAAACTATTGCATAGGTTAAAACTACACCGTACACCTATGCATTTAGGGGTTAGTTTAGATTTAATATTTAGATGTGGTCAAGTTTTTGGTGTTTGTCGCCGGGGAGCTAATTTTACTGTCTGGACACCTCGTCGAGTGGTCTGGGCACCGATGCTTTTACAGAACCCTCCATTAGCATATAAGTGTTTGAAATCATGGGGAAGAGGGTAGATTAAGACATCCTAAACTCATAGATCTTCCTTTCGAACTTGAAAACCTTTTCGTAGATTTTCAATTTCTTCGTCTCCTACTCTTACTTTAGAAATGGCTAATAATGAAGCTGTTGCTACTAGACATTCCATGAGGGATATATTGCAGCAAGATAGGCATGCTCCTGAATCCTGTATAGTTTGGCCATAAATCAAAAAGCTTTCAACTTTAAGCTTGGCATGATCCAATTGTTGCCTACATTCCATGATATGGATTTTGGAAATCCATGTGATCATCTTACTCACTTTAGGAACATTTGCGTCACTATTAAGGATCAATAATGTCCCATAGATTTAGTATTCCTTAAGGTCTTCCCATTTTCCTTGAAAGATAAAGCTGCTAGGTGTTTTGAATTCCTACCATCTAATTCCATTCGTATATGGGATGAAATTAGGCTAAGATCCTAAAGAAATTCTTTCCTCCTAAAGAAATTCTTTCCTCCCAATAGAACTGATGCCATACAGCATCAAATTCTGAACTTTGCTCTACAACTTGGTGAAACTTTTTACTAGAGTTCGAAAAGGTTCAAAACTCTTCTGCATTCTTGTCCGCACCATGGATTTGAGGTTTGGCATCTTGCCAGTATCTTTTATAGATCACTGACACCACAATTAAAACAATTTGTGGAAACCACGTGCAATGGACAGTTTTATGATAAGACCCCTAAAGAGGCTTATGAATATTTCAAATTCTTAGTTGAGAATGCACAAACTTGGGGTACCTCGAGTTCTCAAAGTACCCAATTTGCCAGTATTACACTAAGTAGAGGTTTGCACCAATTAAGTGAATCAGATGACCTCAAAGCAAAACTTGCAACACTAATATAGGAAATTTAGACCTTAAAAATTAAAAAGGACACATACTATAAAAGAACCTGTTGCAAATGTTTGTTATATTGTGTGTGATAGCCAAACTCATAGGAATAATGATTATCCTACTATCCTAGTTTGTAAAGAAATTGTGCAAGGTCAGAAATCTAGTGAACTCCTTATTCATATGTGAATCAGTTCCGCCCACCATATCGGGGATAAAATCAAGAGGGAAACCCTTATTCTGAAACATATAATTCAACTTGGGGTAACCACCTTAACTGTAGTTAGAGAAATGAGGGAACTCAAATACCACAACCATATCATACTCCGCCTCCTCCTATTCCTCAAGTTCTAATCCATAGTTCAAGATTGTCTCAAAGTGTGGGACCATCATAGAATACTTATATTCCTCCAAACAAGAGATCTACTAAAGAGACACTTCAACAATTTATGAGCACGTAGTCTTTATTGTGGGCCCAAAATAATAGAGCTCTGGATGATATTAGGAATCAATTGACACTTTTAACTCAAACATTGAGTTTTTAACCAAAAGGTTGATTTCCTACATAACCTCATCCAAATCCAGTAGCTCAAGTTAAACAAGTTATAGATAAAACCATTCACCCTAAGATGGTTTAGATTGGGGAAGAGTTGGAACCTAAATAGATGTTAGAAGATAATAAGAAGGCAGGAAAGCAGCCAATAATAATTGATGAATGAGAGTTTGAAAAAGAGGAGAAGGTAGAAAAGAAGATAGAGAAAGGTGGAGAATCATTAATAGTGTTTAGGGAATATGTTCCTAAGGCACCATTTCCTCAACTATTCTTGAAAGCAAGAAAAGAAGCCCAAATTATTGAATTATTAGAGGTAGTCGAGCAAGTAAAAATTAACATATCTCTACTAGATGCAATTAAACAGGTCCCTTCAAATGCTAACTTTTTAAAAGAATTATGCACTGTAACGAGGGGATTAAATGTAAAAGAAAAAACATTTCTCACTGAGCGAGCAAGTGCCATTTTATAATGTCGTACACCCCCAAAATATAAGGACCCTGGTTATCCTACTATATCTTGTCACGTAGGGGAGTACTATATTAGCTGAGAACTACTTGCTTTAGGAGCAAATGTAAACTTACTTGCCTACTAAGTTTATGAACAGCTAGGCTTAAGATAAAAAAAAAACCTACCCATGTGACTTTGTTACTTGCTAATAGATCAATTAAAGTCCACGAGGTATAGCTGAAGATGTACTGGTACAAGTGGAAAACTTTTACTTTCCAGAGATTTTATTATTTTGGATATTCAACCACTGACCAGTTTATTAGTGCCAAATCAGACACCTATAATTCTTGGACAATCATTCTTAGCAACATCAAATGCCCTTAGTAATTGCAGGAATAGATCCATGAAAATGTCTTTTAACAATATTGAGTTTGAAACAAATATTTTTCATGTCACTAAACAACAAAAAGAGATGTTTGATATACAAGAAGTAGACTTACTTAAAACAATAGTCCAAGATTATATAGATCGTAAATTCATTGAATATCCTTTATAAAGAGCAATTTGCTTTAGTGAGAAGAGGTTGATTCGAAGATTCAAAGCGATGAAAAAGGAGCAATCTTCGGTTGGTTGGAGATTTACCTAATCATGTCAGTAGGAAAATGGATACCAAGCTTTGAAAACTTGGGACCACTTTTGAATAAAGCAAAATTATCAAAAGTGAGAGCTCAAGTCCTAATAGAAAACCCTTAACTAGCAATCTGAAATACGCTTTTCTAGGAGAAGGAGAGACTTACCCGGTAGTCATTTTTTTCTGAATTCACTGCTGAACAAGAACATCAATTGGTAAATCTTTTGAAAAGCCATACGAAAGCATTGAGATGGTCAGTGGTAGACTTAATAGTTATAAGTCCACTCCTTTATACATATCGAATATATTTAGAAAAGGATGCCAAACCAGTTCGTTAAATGCAAAGACAGCTCAATCCGAACATGAAATAAGTAGTGAGAACTCAGGTATTGAAATTACTTAATGTAGGAATTATTTAACTAATCTCTGATTCTAAATGGGTGAGCCCTACACAAGTAGTTCCAAAGAAATCTGGCGTTACAGTGGTTCAGAATGATAATAATAAGTTGGTTCCAACTCGAATTCAAACTAGTTGGAAGGTATGCATTGATTATAGAAAACTCAATGCAGTTATAAGAAAAGATCACTTTCCTATTCCATTTTTAGATCATGTTTTAGAAAGAGTAGTTGGGCATGTGTATTATTGTTTCCTAGATGGTTACTTGGGCTATAATGAAATAGAAGTTGCCTTAGAGGATCAAGGTAAAACAATGTTTACTTGTCCTTTCGGCGTCTTAACATATAAGAGGATGGCCTTTGGCCTCTACAATGCTTCTGCTACCTTTCAGCACTGCATGTTTAGCATATTTAGTAAGATGGTAGAAGAAATCATCGAAGTCTTTATAGACGATTTCTCTATGTATGGCAATTCTTTTGAGTAGTGCTTAAAGAACATTGATCTCATTTTGACATGATGTAAAGAAAAGAATTTAGTTCTTAGCTAGGAAAAATGCCACTTTATGGTGACGTAAGGCATTATGTTAAGACATATAGTTTCTAAAGAAGGCATTCAAGTGAATTAAGCTAATTGGAATTAATTTAAAAACTTCCCACTCCACAATTTGTGAAAGGCATCAGATCATTTCTAGGGCATGCTGGATTTTACCAAGTGAGATTTCAAAACCCTGGTGCCAATTGTTGGCACAACACAGACCTTTTGAATAGACACTCCAATGTCAAAAAGCATTTGGAAAGCTTGCTTGACCACAGCTGATTACGCTTAAAAAGTGTAATCATTAGTGAAATTTCACAATATGCTAATGAAGATCCCAATCAATCAAACACAATCACACATAGAGATGAATAGAAGGCGAGATATATAAGAAACGAGAAAACCCACAAAGAGAAACCTCAAACAAAAACTTTCACTAGAATAAACGAATGTTGGTTACAAACTCAAACTCTCTATAGATCGACTCCTCGACTCTATACTCTCGTTGACATTTGCTCGACTCCTCGATGCACCAACTCCTCTAATGAAAGCCCTTCGACTCCTCGAAGGCTCAACACCGAATCCTCGGTAGCTTTGCTGAATCCACAGCGTGCTGAATCCACAGCACCTACAAACCTCAAACCCGAACTCCTTCGGATTGAACACGAGACATGATGGCTAAATGATGGAGAGAATCATCAAACTTTCAGGCTCACGAACTATTGTATTTTCTCTCTCTCTTTCTGTGTCTCTTTCTCTATGTTATTGACCTTGAAAACACCAGGAGATATATATAGAAAAACCAAGGCGGTTGGGGCTCGAAACAGACAAAACAGGCTGGGAAAACACACCTTGCGAGAAGGGCACGCCCGCGGTCTTCACGCGGCCATCCTGTGAATCAATGCGATCTTCCCGCATGGCTTTTCAGTTCTTAGGATTTTCCAGCGAGTACCAGCAGCGTTCCTGCGGTCTTCCTGCGTAATTCAATTCTGAACCTCTTAAGGACTTCTAGCCACTTTGGGAACTTGATTTTCTGAGGCTTTTAAGAATTCTAACCGATTTAAGACTCTAATGTCTTAGCCTACACTAAGTCTAAAGCACAAACAATTTTATTTGATCATAGATTTGCCAATTTACAAGTTTTAGCCTTAACAATCTCCCCATTTGGCAATTCTATGTCAAAACTCAAAAAAAAAGAAAATATAAGAAAGCTTATCCTATTTTTAAAAAGGCCTTAGATGACTCTTCCTTGATCAATATGTGCTGATTATAGAACCTGTTTGCTGCACACTTAAACAAAATGATCAAGGCATCATATGGAATAAATAAAAAAATGATTAATGAAGTAAAATATTCTCCCCCTTAATTAATCTACACAAATATTAGAAAAAAGTGATTGAAAGATTGACTCCCCCTTAATGAAAAAAATTCTTTTCAAAGCATTCTCACCTTTTCAAACAATCTCCCCAATCTCCCCCTTAACTATACTCCCCATTTTTTACATGAATTGACAAAAAATTAGATACAATGGGTAATCTTGATCAAATCATTCCAAATTCTATTTTCCCAAACACAAAACAAAATGTAGTCTCAAAATTTTGACTACACATAAATAGTAACAAATAATAATTTCAAGAATCACCCTACTATTTATGTCATGAGTTGTTCACACATGTCATACCAATGGTTAAATGCCTGTGAGGTGTGTGAAATAAAGTTTAAGTGCAACATGATTAATACTTTTCACATACTCGCATGAATTTTAAAAATGCTCCTTTGGACTTTGAATTGAATAGAGTAAGATATGCAGTGTTAGCTCTTCAACTAAATTCTCCTCAATTCATTGTTTTTCAACTAAACACCAATTTTTCAATCTTTTCAATTTTCATTCGCCAAATTTTTCCCCTTTTTTAATTTTTACTTGGCAGCTTTCACACACTTATGGGTAGGTAGCCTTTTTCCTGTATCGTCAAACCCAGAGGGTGGTTATTTTGATAACCCGCACGTCAACAGGCTAGCTTTCACTCTATCCCATATGGTAGCCTTTTCCAAGTGATATTTGATTTTTTATGTAAACTCAAGAGCAACCAATAGTTCAAAAAAGAGAATTTATTAAACCAATTGAGTAGTGAAAAAAATTTCTCATGATGTGCTAAACTTCATGCAACTATAATTGGCACACCACTACCATAACAAGGAACAACAAAACATAAAATTCAGGTTTATCAAGCAATTCAAATTTATGACACCTATGTAGAACAACAATTTTAATCTTGTGATTTTGAAGTGTGTATGAAGTAATAGAACATGCAAGAATATCACAATGAATAACATTGCACCAAAAAATTATTTTTATTATCCAAAAAAAAAAAATTAAAAAGAATCTAATCTACATGATTTCACAGAACTAGGTAAGAATATATCAATGACGCATAGCCTAGTTCATGAAACAAATTTCCTCTACATATCAAGGTTAACCACTTTAACACTCTTAGGGGTGTGAGTGACATAGAGATCACTATTCCTAACCCAAACAATTCTTAATTTTGGAAAAACATTTTGAGTCTTTGAATTGTTGGGTTTTGGACCAATGGGTTTCGAAAAATTTTTCTTTACGTTTTTCCTCATTGGCCAAGGCATGTAAGTTTTAAAATCAAAATATGACTTTTGAAACCTTAATGGATTAAACTTATTTGACACTTGAAAATTAGATCTCAAAGAATTCCTTGTGTCAACATAGGATAGGGGAAGCCCAAATAATTTGTGACAGTGTGGTCTTGTGTGTCCGGGTATACCACATTGAAAACAAATGGGAACAAACTTACGATGCAAGTTAAGGGGTGTGCCTTTGGGCTTTTGATAAAAATTTTGAAGTTAACTTTTCTTTGGCACTTGCTTTGGGAGGATAGGAGACTTCTTCAATTGAGGAGGTTTTTCCTTTTGATGTCGTTGTTTAGGGGGCACTTTTGAAGTTTTCATGTCTCCACTTTCATCCTTTTTGTCAATATATCTAAGTCCTCTTTTATCGTTTGGACTACGTTGCACTTTTAGATCTGATGAAGGTTGTTAGATGAAACTCTCAATCTTTCATCAATCTCCTTCAATGCTTTTTGTGCCTATAAACACTCTTCATATCTGATCGCAAGCTTCTCTCTCAAGGCATCCACTATCCTATCTTGAGTTTTCTTCTCATCTTCAATCTTATGAACTTGAACTTCAAGATCTTGATGCTTAGTCTTGAGGGTTGTGCATAACTCGACCACTACTTTCTTATTTGCTTCAAGGGTTTCAAACTTTGCTTGCAATTTTTCTAAGGCAATTTTCAGACTGTCTCTTTCCCTCTTCAACATCTTGTTCTTCACGGTCAACTTCTCATTTTGCTTGTGGAACTTTCGACAGTCTAGATACAGTTGTTCATAGGCATCTTCAAAATCTATCTCTTCACCTTCATAATCATGTTCTGATTCTACCTCTGAAGAGTCTTTCTTTGAATTCTTGGAATCAGACGAGTCTTTAGAGCTTGCAGATCCCGAGCTCCTTACCATGAAAGCTGTGAAGTTTTCTGGAAAATCTTCTGAAGATGATGAAGTACTTGATTCATCTGTACCATCCAAGGTTGCATTTAGAACCTTTTTCTTGTTCTTCTTATTCCCATAATCCTGGGCTATATGACCATAACCCTTTCACTCGTAGTACTTCACCACTTTAAACCTATTTTCCTTCTTTTTGGGTTCAAAAGAATTTTCACCCTCGAATTTATCATTCTTCTTAATCTTTTCAGATTTTCCTCATTCTCTACAGGAATCCATCTAGCAAGTTTTAGGATCACGTTTTTCACTCAAAAACGTACCTGCTCTGATACCTATTAAAATTTTGTAGTTTGCTGATGAAGATCCCAATCAATCAAACACAATCAGACACAGAGATGAACAGAAGGCGAGATATACAAGAAACGAGGAAACCCACAAAGGGAAGCCTCAAACAAAAAATTTCACTAGAATAAACGAACGTTGGTTACAAACTCAAACTCTCTATAGATCGACTCCTCGACTCTATACTCTCGTTGACGTTAGCTCGACTCCTCGATGCACCAACTCCTCTAGCGAAAGCCCTTCGACTCCTCGAAGGCTCAACACTGAATCCTCGGTAGCTTTGCTGAATCCACAGCATCTACAAACCTCAAACCCAAACTCCTTCGGATTGAACACGAGACATGATGGCTAAATGATGGAGAGAATCATCAAACTTTCAGGCTCATGAACTATTGTATTTTCACTCTCTCTTTCTGTGTCTCTTTCTCTGTGTTATTGACCTTGAAAACACTAGGAGATATATATAGAAAAACCAAGGCGGTTGGGGCTCGAAATAGACAAAATAGGCTGGGAAAACACACCTTGAGGGGAAGGGCACACCTGCGGTCTTCCCGCGGCCATCCCGCGAATCAGTGCAGTCTTCCCGCATGACTTTTTAGCTCTCGGGATTTTCCAGCGAGTACTAGCGGCCTTCTTGCGATTTTCTTGTGTAATTCAATTCCAAACCTCTTCAGGACTTCTAGCCACTTTAGAAACTTGATTTTCTGAGGCTTTTAAGAATTCTAACTGACTTAAGACTCTAGTGTCTTAACCTACACTAAGTCTAAAGCACAAACAATTCTATTTGACCATGGATTTTCCAATTTACAAGTTTTAGCCTTAAAAATTAGCTTAATCTCCTATTGTTTTTAACTAGAATTAGGAGTTAATTCATTAAATTTAATAGAATTTGATATTGCTTGCATGAAATCTTCTTTGATGCAGCAAAAGTGTACAAAAGCTCAAAAAGGAACTATAGTCATAAGCAAGGACTTGGAGGAGTTGAAAGAAGACGTAAAAGGAGCAGGAGAAGTGCCTGGCGTCTTGACAACACTTGATAGTGAACCTAAGTCTGGACTAAAGAAAAAGAAGCTAGACACTACCCATTGGCTTCTCGATGGTGTTGGGATGTCACAATCGCGATCCTACATATTTTAGGGTTTTTTAGCAGTTTATAAATACACAACTTGTATTAGACCTTAGGGGAGAGCCATTTACATATTTTAGGGATATTTTTTGAGGGTTTTTATTAGTTTTTGACAGTTTTTCATTACTTTCGATTGAAGATTTAGATCAAAGCATTGATTACACAGCAGAGCTTTTAATACAAGTGTAGATTTTCTTTTCTAATGGAGTTTGTTTCTTCTTTCTCTTTTATTTTCTGCTTTGTTTGTTTATTTAACATGCTAGCCTAGATTCGTTCTTGGTTCAACCCATCAGTGATTGGTGAATCCTTGTCTGAGTGTTGGATGTGATTGGATCTAAGCATGTGACGTAAAAGATGATGTTAGGGTTCTTGTTTTTTAAATCTACTTTCTAACGTTTTCAAAACTTAGTTGATCATATTTTCTTGAAATCACTGGTAACTACATAAAATTATAATTTTCTTAATACTTTAAAAACAAATGAAAAAGATTTCAATATATTTTCTGATTTTCTTCCTCTTTTGATTTTCAAAGCCTTCAAAAATGTGTAACCTTGATCATATTTCGTTGAAATTACTGGTGACATACATGATTAAAATTTTCTTTATATTTTGAAATCAAAGAAAAAGAAATCTGGACCAAAGAATATTTTTAAGATGATATCTTTCTAGTTTTATTTTCCTAAATGTAATTTTAATACCGTGCTTTGGAAATTAAAGCTTTCACGATGAAATCTTTTCAGTTTACTTTTCCTAAATGGGAGTTGTAAACCAAGATAATGATCACATCCAAACATGAGAATAAGGTATTCACCCGGATTTGTTGGTTGAATCAAGACCTTTTGTTATATTGTTCAAAAACCTAGTCTAATTCACTATTTACTTTAGTTTATTTTGGATTCTTTAATTACTTTTAATTAATTTAGAATTACTTTAGTCATTTTTTTTCTAGTTTAATTTAATTAGTCTCATTTTAATTTCTTGTTATGTAGTTCATAATCGAAAATCGAATCTCTCAAACTCAAAATATGATTTTATTTCACTGCTTTCAAGAAGGAAATAATATTTTAGAAGAACTTAGAAACCTTAGGATTCATTCATAGTTCCCTGTGAATACGATCCTGGTTTCACCAAGTAAAACTATACTACACACCCTTACACCTGGGGTGATTTTTATTGCACCTTTGCAAGGCGGTCAACAACCCCTATTCTTTAATCTCTTAATCGGTCACTCCCGTTTGAACTCATGTGTGATGCAAGTGACCACACCATCAATGTTGTGTTTAGACAAAAAAAAAAGACAAAAAGGCACATATCATTTATTATGCAAGTAAAACCCTTAATGACGCGTAGAGAAATTACATGACAGTTGAAAAGGAATTGTTAGTAGTTATCTTTGCCCTTGAGAAATTCCGCCCTTATCTCATTAGTTCAACAGCTATAGTATTTACTGACCATTCTACTCTTAAATACTTGTTGGCCAACAAGAGGCCAAACCACGATTAATTTGTTGGATATTGCTTTTATAAGAATTTGATCTCGAAATAAAAGATAAAAGGGTGTTGAAAATGTTGTAGCTAATCACCTGTCATGTTTATCGACATAAGCTTACCCAAAAGATGAAACTCAAATAAATAATGGCTTTTTAGATGAATAATTATTTAATGTAGGAGCAATAACAGCTTCCACTCCTCTGTGGTATGTTAATGTTGACAGTTACCTAGTGACAGGACAAATCCCAAATGAATGGAGCTCTAAGGACAAGAAGAAATTCTAGCGTAACGTTCAAGTTTTCTTTTGGGGTGATCCCTATTTGTTTAAATATTGTCCTGATCAAGTAATACGACATTATATTCCTAAGTGGGAAATACCGGGCATACTTGAATCTTCTGGCAGATTTACATTGGGGCAAAGGGGGTCAATTGACCCCTTGAACATAAAATTTTTGTAAGAAATGGTATAATTTTTGGGATATTTTTTTAATTTTACCCCCTTAAAATATATTTTTAAAATAAATTACCCCAGTAATTAAAATAATTTATCAAATTATCTTTACTTTTATGTCAAATATACTACCCATTTCTTTAAATATGTGCTTTGTCTCTCTTTTTATCTCCCACCCCACGGTCCCCACACAAAAATTTATATATATATATATATATATTATCTTACAATTTACACACTCTCTCTCTCCCTCCCTCCCAAGTCCCAACCCGTGGTCCCTACACCTCACACTAAATAAATACATCATCTGATCATCTCTCTCTCTCTCTTTCTCTTCTCCCAACTAGTTGGGTCCCACACCTAAAAAAACAGTTACTTTATCTCTTCCCCTACCTCCCTCTCAAGTCCCAACCCATGTGCTGTCAAGCCAAAACAAGAAATTAAAGCAACAGAAAACAGAGGCCCCAGTGAGAGGCACGGAGCAAAGCGACGGGAGAAGCAGATTTAAAGCAACCATTTGGCCGATTAAAAATGAGAATAGAACTTTAAAAAAGGCAAAACTCTCTATTAATTTTGATTCTTGACATTTTTTTGACAACTTCTTTATGTTTCAAAACCCTAGAAACATAATTTATTATTTGAATGAGTGCACTTTTGTCTCTCTATTTCTTGCACTGTTTGTCTATTTTAATATATGGTTTGAATGATTAAATATTTTTTTTATTGTTTATTTATATGTCTAATAGCTTTGTATCCTTTGTTTTCTAATTTTTTCATGGTCTTACACAATGAACAGTGAACTAATGAACTAAATGACAAATTTGCACAATCTTACTATGAAGAACCCATCAAACAATTAAAAATAGGCATTTAATATTTAATAGGTGGTTCATCTGTTTACTTCATGCTAAGAACCCATTAAACAATTAAAAGAGACAATTTCCTATTCTTTATTAGTTAATAATTCAAAAAACAGGGTATTAGGGATTTAAGGATATAAATTAAAAATTAGAAAACATTTAAGTTCTTTTCAATATATTAAGAAATTTTGTTAGTTTTATTTTTGTAGATATAGAAAGATTTTTAAAATGAAAGGATTCCATAGAATTATCAATTCCCATAAATAACAATGAGCCATCAAAGCAAAGTCGCAAAGAAAGTGAGTTACCCGATCTTGAAGCTGATCCTGGAATTCGACCTCAAATTATGGATTATGATCCTAACATTCGAGAACAAGTTCAGAGAGCTTACTTACTAAAAGGCCCTTGCCAACCTCGTAACCACCAATTCCCACAAAGGAATTATTTGGGGTTCTTAAGAAAATTCAATCCTAAATGGTTTGATGAATATGGTAGTTGGTTGGAGTATATCATATCAAAAGATGCTGCATTTTGCTTTTATTGCTATCTTTTCAAAACTGAAATAGGAGATCAAGGAGGTGGTGCCTGCTTTGTGGGCAAAGGATATACAAATTGGAAGAAGAAGGATAGATTGACAATTCATGAAAGAAGTATTAATGGCATCCACAGACAAGCTCAAAGAAAATGTTTTGATTTATTAAATCAAAAGCAACATATTGATTCTATTTTCTCCAAGCTATCGGATAAAGCTAAGAGGGACTATGAGGTACAATTGATAGCATCAATTGATTGTGCTCGATTTCTTTTGAGACAAGGGCTTTCATTTCGTGGGCATGATGAATCTGAACTATCAAAAAATCAAGGAACTTTCTTGAGCTTTTGAAGTTTCTTTCTCTACAAAATGAAAATGTTAGAAATGTTTCACTTAAAAATGCTCCTGAAAATCTTAAACTCACATCTCCAAGTATTCAAAAGGACATTTGCAATGCTACTGCTATAGAAATTATCAATGCTATAATGAAAGAACTTGGTGATGAGTTCTTCTCTATTCTTCTTGATGACTCTAGGGATGTTTCAATGAAATAGCAAATGGTAGTTGCTTTGAGATATGTTGATAAGAAGGGATGTGTGGTAGAGCAGTTTGTGGGTATTAAACGTATTGCTAGTACTAGTGCTCTTTCTCTCAAGAATGCAATTAAAGACTTAAGCATTTCTAGATTGTATGGACAAAGTTATGATGGAGCTAGTAATATACAAGGGGAGTTCAATGGATTAAAGACAATTATTTTACGTGAGAATGAATGTGCATATTATGTTCATTGTTTTGCTCACCAACTTCAATTAGCTCTTGTGGCGGTAGCAAAAAATCATGTCCATATTGCGGACTTCTTTGCTTTGGTTTCCAACATTGTAAATGTTGTTGGAGCCTCATGCAAATATCGTGATGTTCTTCGAGAGAAGCAAGCTACTCGAATTGTTGAGGCCCTTAGTCTCGGTGATATTACAAGTGGAAAAGGTTTTAATCAAGAAACCACTTTTATTCGTGCCACTGATACACGTTAGGGATCACATTACGGCACCTTACTAAGCTTGGTTAACTTGTTCGAATCTGTATTGATGTGCTTGATGTTGCAGTAGAGGATGCAACTGCTCCAGAATAGAAATTAGCAGCCTTTCATTTATTGAAGGGAATGCAATCTTTTGAGTTTATATTCAATTTACATTTGATGAAATCTATATTGGGAATTACGAATGACTTGTCATAGGCATTACAACAAAAAGATCAAGATATTGTAAATGCTATGACACAAGTTCAAGTATCCAAGCAATGACTTCAATCAATGAGGGATAGTGGATGGAGTAGTTTGATAAATAAAGTTTTTGATTTTTGTGACAAGAACAACATTGATGTTCCTAGTATGGAAGATCCATATTTTGCTCAAGGAAGATCAAGATGTAGAGCTTAAGAAAAGACAATCTCTCATCACTATCATGTAGATATTTTCTATACGATAATCAATTTGCAACTTCAAAAGCTAAACAATCGTTTTAATGAGGTGAGTACCGAATTGCTTCTTTGTGTTGGATGCCTAAATCCATCCAACTCATTTGCAAGTTTTGACAAACAAAGGTTGAAGCGCTTTGCTGAATTTTATCCAAAAGACTTCTCGAGTATTGAACTTTTGGCACTTTTTGATCAACTTGAGAATTTCATCATTGATGTGCGGTCTAGCTTTGAGTTTTCAAATCCAAAAGGAATTGGTGATCTTGCTCAAAAGATGGTTGAGACTCGAAGAGATATAGGATATCCATTGGTATACAAACTATTGAAGTTGGCCTTAGTTTTACCTGTTTCGACTGCTATAGTTGAGAGAGCTTTTTCTTCTATGAAGATTGTGAAGAATCGACTTCGTAACCAGATGGGTGATCAATGGATGCATGATAGTTTGATTGTGTATATTGAGAAAGAGATTTTTGATAGCATTTCAAATAAAGCTATCATCAACCGATTCTAGAATATAAAAAATCGATGTGGTCAGTTGTAGGCGAGAAGTGATGTAATGGACGGATATCTTTTTTTTGGTTATATGTTAGCTATAATTATATCATTTTGGTTATTATTCTATTATTTTTGTTGTCTTTTAGTACATTGTATGTAAGTGTAAATTTATACTTGTCAGTTTCAACTGTTTGACCCCACTGTGATAAAATTCTGGATCCGCCACTAAGTCTTTAATTGCATTCTTTAGAGAAAGAACACTAGTATTAGCAATATGTTTAATACCCACAAATCGCTCTACCACACATCCCCTCTTATCAACATATCTAAAAGCAACTGCCATTTGCTCTTTCGTTGAAACATCCGTTGAGTCATCGAGAAGAATAGAGAAGAACTCATCACCAAGTTCTTTCATTATAATATTGATAGTTTCTACAGCAGCAGCATTGGAAATGTCCTTTTGAATACTTGGAGATGTGAGTTTAAGATTTTCAGGAGCATTTTTAAGTGAAACATTTTTAACATTTTCATTTTGTAGAGAAAGAAACTTCAAAAGCTCAAGAAACTTTCCTTGATTGTTTGATAGTTCGGATTCATCATGCCCACGAAATGAAAGCCCTTGTCTCAAAATAAGTGTCTTTAATCCATTGAACTCCCCTTCTATATTACTAGCTCCATCATAACCTTGTCCACGCAATCTAGAAATGCTTAAGCCATGTGTTGAAAATAAGTCTTTAATTGCATTCTTGAGAGAAAGAGCACTAGTACTAGCAATATGTTTAATACCCACAAACCACTCTACCACACATCCCCTCTTATCAACATATCTCAAAGCAACTGCCGTTTGCTCTTTCGTTGAAACATCCTTAGAGTCATCAAGAAGAATAGAGAAGAACTCATCACCAAGTTCTTTCATTATAGCATTGATAGTTTCTACATCAGCAGCATTGCAAATGTCCTTTTGAATACTTGGAGATGTGAGTTTAAGATTTTCAGAAGCATTTTTAAGTGAAACATTTTTAACATTTTCATTTTATAGAGAAAGAAACTTCAAAAGCTCAAGAAAGTTCCTTGATTGTTTGATAGTTCAGATTCATCATGCCCACGAAATGAAAGCCCTTGTCCCAAAAGAAATCGAGCACAATCAATTGATGCTATCAATTGTACCTTATAGTCCCTCTTGGCTTCATCCGATAGCTTGGAGAAAATAGAATCAATATGTTTCTTTGGATTCAATAAATCATGACATTTTCTTTGAGCTTGTCTGTGGGTGCCATTAATACTTCTTTCATGAATTGTCAATCTATCATTCTTCTTCCAATTTGTATATCCTTTGCCCACAAAACAGTCGCCACCTCCTTGATCTCCTATTTCAGTTTTGAAAAGATAGCAATAAAAGCAAAATGCAGCATCTTTTGATATGCTATACTCCAACCAACTACCATATTCATCAAACCATTTAGGATTGAATCTTTTTAAGAACCCCAAATAATTCCTTTGTGGGAATTGGTGGTTACGAGGTTGGCAAGGGCCTTTTAGTAAGTAAGCTCTCCGAACTTGTTCTCGAGTGTTAGGATCATAATCCATAATTCGAGGTCGAATTCCAGGATTAGCTTCAAGATTGGGTAACTCACTTTTTTTGCGACTTTGCTTTAATGGCTCATTGTTATTTATGGGAATTGATGATTCTGCGGAATCCTTTCATTTTAAAAATCTCTCTATATCTACAAAAATAAAACTAACAGAATTTCTTAATATATTGAAAATAACTTAAATGTTTTCTAATTTTTAATTTAAATCCTTAAATCCCTAATACACTATCTTTCGAATTATTAACTAATAAAGAAGAGGAAATTGTCTCTTTTAATTGTTTAATGGGTTCTTGACATGAAGTAAATAGGTAAACCACCTATTAAATATTAAATGCCTATTTTTAATTGTTTGATGGGTTCTTCATAGTAAGATTGTGCAAATTTGTCGTTTAGTTCATTAGTTTACTGTTCATTGTGTAAGACCATGACAAAATTAGAAAACAAAGGATACAAAGCTATTAGACATCTAAATAAACAATAAACAAAAAACATTTAATCATTCAAACCATATATTAAAATAGACAAATAGTGCAAGAAATAGAGACACAAAAGTGCACTCATTTAAATAATAAATTATGTTTCTAGGGTTTTGAAACATAAACAAGATGTCAAAAAAAAAAATGTCAAGAATCAAAATTAATAGAGAGTTTTGCCTTTTTTAAAGTTCTATTCTCATTTTTAATCGGCCAAATGGTTGCTTTAAATCTGCCTCTCCCGTCGCTTTGCTCCATGCCTCTCACTAAGGCCTCTGTTTTCTGTTGCTTTAATTTTTTGTTTTGTCCTGACAGCCCACGAGTTGGGACTTGAGAGGAGGGAGGGGAAGAGATAAAGTAATTGTTTTTTTTAGGTGTGGGACTCAACTAGTTGGGTTAAGAGAAAGAGAAAGAGAGAGATGATCAGATGATGTATTTATTTGGTGTGAGGTGTGGGGACCACGGGTTGGGACTTGGGAGGGAGGGAGAGAGAGTGTGTGTGAATTGTAAAATAATATATATATATATATTTTTTTATGTGGGGACCGTGGGGTGGGAGATAAAAAGAGAGAGAAAGCATGTATTTAAGGAAGTGGGTAGTATATTTGACATAAAAGTAAAGATAATTTGATAAATTATTTTAATTACTGGGGTAATTTATTTTAAAAATATATTTTAAGGGGATAAAATTAAAAAAATATCCCAAAAATTATACCATTTCTTACAAAAATTTTATGTTCAAGGGGTTAATTGACCCCCCTTACCCCAACGTAAATCCGCCAGTGCATGTCTTGTGTTACAAACTCTGTCACATTCCTCATGCCATTCACCTCTTAACTGCTTGGCTAATTTGGTTGGTCAATGACTGGCTGCATTAAAAGGGAGTATAGATCGGGATATCTCCTCTTTGAAGGTTACCTCTCACTCTATTCTCTCTTCCTCCTCACTCCATTCTCACCCACAAAAGCCCCAGCTCCTTTTAAGCAAGTAAAATCCATAGAAGAGCTCAGGAAGGAACTCAATTTGCTTAAAGAAAGTAAGGCTGTGCAGGGAATTTTAGCAACCGCCTCCTCAAATCATGCTTATGAATATACAAAGAGAAAATCGGAAGGAGCAACACCTGGTGTACATCTATTGGAAACATCCAAAGTTGACTCAGCTAAAGTTAATAGTAACCTCGCACCTACTGACTTACCAAAAAAAAAAAAAAACACCTCGCACCTACTGTCACAACTGCTCAGGCTATTGAATACCCACATGGCCGACAAGAGGATTCAAGGAATATGATAGAAGTTGGTATGGAATTGCAGGATCCCAGTAATTCTGTTATCTCCAAAACTAGAATTGCTGGAACACCTGATCAGTGCCTGAACTTGTAGGTGCCATTAAAAGAGGTCCACTGTAATGTCTCTAGTCTTTCATTGCAGAAGATTCATCTTAAAGCACCTGCCACGCAGTCAAGTGTCCATTCACATGAATGCCCAGTAGTAGCAACATACTCCCTGCCAGGTAATAATCTTAGTTGCCCACCAGCTTATTTGAATTCCAACTTGTTGGCGCCTGGTTCTGCACGTGCTACTCACTTTTAAGATATGGACCCATACTTTCCTCCACTGTGTGGGTCTGGGCTCTCAAATGAATTAGACACAGTTCAGCAAGGAAAAAAACAACCTCCTACTAGCCCTAAAACTCCGTGGGCCCAACTGTTTAAAGATAATAGAATTAAGAGTAATGGACTACAATTGGATTTCATACCAAGCATGTCTCCCAACAAGGACTCTAATCCTATTGTCTCCTTCTCGTGGGAGGAAATTCATGAAGAATTACATAAATGGAGGAATGCTTTGATCGGCTATGTCATTGGAGCCAAGCCTCCATTTAAATTCATGAAACAATTTATTGAAAAAAGAGGGAAGGACTTTTGGAAATATTGACTTGTTCATATTAAAGAGTGGTGCATTTATTTTTAATTTTGCAGATGAGGAAGCCAAGTTGAAAGTCGAAATGGGACCATGGATCTATTATGATAAATCCCTAGTCCTCAAGCCGTGGTCACCTAAATGTTCCTATGAAAACAATGAGCTACACTCAGTACAAGTTTGGATTAAAGTCTCTCACCTCAAACTCCATCTTTGGTTGGCTAGAGCCTTGAGTAAAATCACCAGTGCTATTGGCAAGCCTCTTTTTACTGACAGAATGACAACCACGTGCCAAAGGCTTGCTTATGCTAGAGTTAGTGTAGAAATAGCACCTGATTCCTCTCTGCCAAAGTTTGTTGAAATAGTTAATTAGGGGGGCAATGTCTACCAGCAATCAATTGAATATAAATGGCTGCCATCCATCTGTGAAACTTGCTAAGTGTTTGGTCATAAACAATCCCAATGTCTCAAAATGGTTAGACAGGAGTGGAGGCCAAAAAAGGTAAGTGCAAATGAGCAACCTGTAGAAGGAGCGTAAGCTGGTGTAAATGAGCAAGTTGAATTGAATGTAGAAGCTGCAAATCCACCTTGTAAGAACTTGCCTATAATTAAGGCATCCAATAAATTCAGTGCTTTGGAAGTCTTTCAGATAGCCGAGACAGATAAATCAGATGAAAGAGTCCTCATATCTACCCCTTAAGCTATCATAAATCCTGAACTGCATTTGGAAGTTGCTGAACAGCATTTAGAAGCTGTAAGCTGCACAAAAGCTATAGAGGAAATGAGCCTAGAAACTCCTAAAGGGAAAGTAAATACCAACTTGCCATGTAGTAAGGATGAAGAATCTACTGCCGATTACCTTGAAGAAAACATGGCCGCTGTTCTAGTAGATGAATCACCGCAGTCAAGTGTTCAAGCAGATTTGGGTGGAACTGTTACTGAGACAGCTGTAATTATCCCAAAGAAGCCCCCAGCAGGTGATAGTAAACGTTGTAGTAGCTCTGGGAGAGCTCTAAATTCAACTTCAAATAGGAAAAAAGACAAAAAGAAAATTTCTTATGGAAAAAGCTTGCCAGCCAAGACTTCTTCCAGTTGGTTTTTTAAATGAATCTTGCAGCTTGAAATATTAGGGGCTCTAACAGCCCTATAAAGCAACATGAAGCTAAGCAACTTATAAAGAATAATAATCTTAGCCTTTTGCGTTTGGTTGAAGCTAAGGTACGATCCTTTAATATTCCAAATGTTTGCAAAGCTATCAATTCTAATTATGAATTTACCAGCAACTGTATTGATTCTGGAACTGCTAGAATCCTTCTCTTGTGGGACTCGTCTATTCTTGAGCTCCATATTTTATCTTTTGGTGAACAATCTATTTTTTGCAAAGTTCAGCACAAGGTTCTCTCCATTATATTCTATACAACCTTTGCATATGCTGCCAATGACAAAAATGTAAGACAGTTGCTTTGGGATTCCCTTGTATCAAATAGTCATGTTGTGCCTGGTAATTCTTCTTGGATTATTCTAGGGGATTTTAATGTTATCAAAGAAGACTTAGAAAAAATGGGAAGTGCACAAGCTGATAAGAATGCTGTCCAAGATTTCCTAGAATGCCTTGAAAAGATTGGAACAATTGATTTGAGATACTCTGGAAGCTATTATACCTGGTGGAATAGACAAGGGGCCAGCAAAGCAATTCTCCCCTGTGGTATTTCAGACCATTGCCTGGGACTTGTCACAATTAGAGCTTCCCCCTCAGGGTGCAGAAAGCCTTTTAGATTCTTTAATTTTTGGACCAGGCATGAACTTTTTAAAGAAACTATTGCAAAGACTTGAGATGTATAAGTAAAAGGAGTTCCAATGCGTAAGCTTTGCTCCAAATTAAAACTCCTTAAGTCAGAGCTCAAGGCTTTCAATACTACTCATGGTAACATTTCTAAAAGAACTCAGGAGGCTAAACTTAAATCGGAAGGCATCCAAAGTAAGCTGCAACAGCAACTAATTAATGATGCTTTGCTTGATGAAGAAAGGAGTGCACTTAATGAATATGTCCATCTGGTTTCAGCAGAGGAGGCTTTCTATAAACAGAAATCAAAGGACAAAATGATACGGCTTGGGGATCAAAATACATCCTATTTTCACAAACAAGTGAAGGCCCACAGATAAGCCAACAAAATTCTATCCATCCATGATAGCTAGGGGGGAGGCATGAGGATCCTGCAACAGTAAAGAGCATGTTCATTGAACATTTCAAAAAGCTCCTGGGTACTATAACCAGCTATCCTGAAAATGCCTTTTCCATCATTGATTCTCTAATGAGATCTGATATTCTAGCATGCCAGCTCCAAGCTCTTGAAGCACCAGTTACGGATGAGGAGATTAAAGTTACTTTCTTCTCTTTGCCAAGCCACAAAGCATCGGGTCCGGATGGATATACAAACCACTTTTTCAAAGAGGCATAGGACATTGTGGGAGAGGATGTCTTGCAAGCTATCCATTCCTTCTTCTCATCTGGTAAACTCCTTAAGGAAGTAAATGCCATAGCAATAGACTTAGTTCCAAAAGTTCCTAATCCTAGTACTGTGGCTGATTATAGGCTCATCTCTTGTTATACTACCACTTATAAATACATCTCAAAAGTCATTGCTAATTGGCTAAAGAGAGTTTTGGAGCATGTCATTAGCCCCAATCAGACAGCATTTGTGATGGGAGATCCATCTCAGATCACATTTTGCTAATGCAAGAGCGAGTTAGGAACTATCATAGAGCTAGCATATCTCCAAGATGTGCACTGAAGATAGACTTAATGAAAGCTTTTGATTGTCTTTGTTGGCCTCTTATTCTGGATATTCTCAAAGCCTTGGAGTTTCCTTTGATTTTCAAAAGATGGATTGAGGCATGCATCACTATCCCCCAATTCTCTATCTCTATTAATGGCTCTTTGGAGGGCTACTTTGTGGGTGTAAAAGGTTTAAGACAAGGAGATCCTATTTCCCCTTATTTATTTTGGTGATGGAATTTTTCTCCAGGTTATTTTTTAGGGACATTGGTGAAGGCTGCTTCAACTTCCACCCTAAGTGCAAGGATCTTGGCATCACTCACCTTTCCTTTGCTGGTGATCTCTTCATCCTATGCACTCTAAATGAACCAACATTTCTTCTCATCAAGCATACGCTTCTTGAATTCCACAAATACTCAGGTTTGCTCCCCAATAATGTAAAAAGAAAGATATATATAGCAGGAGTTAAAGGAAGTGTCAGAGATCATCTATGCTCTATAATTGGTTTCCAAAATAGCTGTCTTCCAATCAAATACCTTTGAGTTCTCTTGATTTCAACTAAGTCAAGTTTGTTGATTGTGCTAAGCTAATTGATTGCATTATGAAAAGGATTAAAAGCTGGTCTAGCAGGTTGTTATCATATGCAGGAAGGCTTCAACTCATCAAAGCCGTGCTCTTCAGCATCCAAATATTCTGGAGCTTACACTTTATCTTGCCTAAGAGGGTCTTTGTAACTATTGAGCAGATTCTCAGGAGATTCCTCTGGATAGGAGTGGACTTAAAGCTACGTGGCAGAAGGTTTCATGGGAAGAAGTCTATTGCCTAAAATCAGAAGAAGGCCTGGGACTCAGAAGGTGCCCGCTTCTAAATAGTGCATTTAAACTAACCTCCAAGTGCAAGGGTGTGTGGTGTAGTTTTAACTCGGTGAGACCGAGGTTGAATCCACAAAGAACCTATGTTTAGTTTCTAGGTTGTAACAGAAATTATTAATTCTAAGTTCAATGAGATCCTAGGGTTTGATGAATACTAAATTTCTAAGGTTTTTAGAAAATGAAATAAAAAGAAATAACACACTAACAATTATTTAATCACGTGCAATTCAGAGAATATATATTTTTTTTTGTTTTAACAAGAATAATAATTAATGATGAACAAATTTAATTAAAGTAGGAATCAAGCAAAGTAATCACATTTAAAAATTCAAAGCAATTAATTAATTAACTAAGGAATTAATTTGAATAACAAACGCACTATCAAATAAGATTCTTGATTCAACTTTCAATTTCAAGTGGGTTAACCACTTCACAAAGGGATGTGCACAAAACTACAATCTAAAGTTCACGTAAAGGAACAAATAGATTGGAAAGATATCTTTGTTAGAAGTTCATTATTTCTCAAAACTAAGTTTTATACTCTCGTTTAGGATTATAAAACTAGAAAAATATTCTTTGATATTACTTGGGTACAAATCCAATTTTGTTTTGTTAAAAAATATCAATACCAAATTTTAATCGAAAACCTTTACCAGTGATTACAAATAATATAGTCAAAAATTTTTTTTCGAAAGTTTTTGAAATAAAAGAAATCAGATTTGAAATATGTTGACCCCTATGCATGAGTTTTCACAAACCATGATAAGGGTCTACGCACATCCCATTGTTCGTAATAACCCACCCTTCCTTAATTAATTGAATCAAGAAAGATGAGTTTACGCTAGCATGATTTCAAGATGCATAATAACAAACAAATCATAAACAAATCATTTAACTAAACAATAAATCAAAAAGACAATATTATTAACTCAATAAACAAAAATAATGTACTTCGAAATTGAATCCAATGCAAAACGTTGAGCAATAAAAATTGTAACAACTCCTACGAAGGCTTTGCCAAATCTTAAAAGCATTCTCCACACATCAAATCACTCTAAAAACTCTCTAAAAGTTTGAAAGAACGTATGGTAAAAGTTGCCAATACGGCTACACAAAGATAATATTATCTATAACAAAAAAAAAGCTAAAAAGAGCTGACAAAAATGCGCAGTGAAGCCCGCTATGGCTCGGACCACCCGACGGGGTGTCCAAACCACGAAACCCTTTCTTCTAGATTTTTGCTTTCTTTCTCTAGCTCAGCTTTGACCTAGTCCAGACCACCCGTGGGCGTGTCTAGACCACAATGTCTTCTCCATCATCCACATCACTTTCATCACTGCTAATTATGATTATTTCGCTTTTTTTTTTCTGTAATTTAGAAAATAAACTCAATAAGTGATAAAATAATAACAAAACTCTTAAATTTATTACTTAAATGCATGAATAAAGGTCAAAATATAGAGTTTTTAATTACACTTTTTATGTGTAATTAGAAGGCTAGAAGACTGGAATAAAGTAGCTAGGCTAAGACACATTTGGAACCTCTACTTTAGCAATCTATCTTTGTGGGCAAAATGGTGTAGAAAATACCTTCTAAGAAATAGAGACTTCTGCAGTTGCAAAGCCTTCTCTGATTGCTCTTAGACATGAAGAAAACTCATTAAGCTGAGATCATCTGCTATACATATGTCTAAATATATTATTGGGAATGGAAATTTAGTTTCTTTATGGTTTGGAAATTGGCATCCACTAGGGCCTCTTGTTCCAAAGTATGGCCAACATTTAGCTTATGATGTAGAAATTCTCCTTGATGCAAAGGTATCTTCCATTGTCTCCAGCAATAGATGGATATGGCCATGCCCCACCACTTGGGAACTCCAAGAAGTAATTTCCACCCATGCTCCTAGTTTTTTTTCTAGACGAGGCAAAGGAAGATCAATTCATTTGCACTGCTTCTAGCTCCTCTACTTACTCAGCTGTGGCTACTTGGAACTTTCTAAGGCATTATCATTAAGGCATCATCATTCCCGAGTAAACTGGTATAGATTGATATGGTTCCCAAAGCAAATCCCAAGGCACAGTTCATTGCATGGCTAGCAATAAAAGGTAAGCTCAACAACACTTGATAGAACAACAAGTTGGGGTATCACAAGTAGCTCCCTTTGTGTCCTCTGCAAATCGGCTAATGAGAGCCTTGATCATTTATTCTTTTCATGTCCATTTTCTGCTGAAATATAGGGCACTATTTGCCTAATGAGTTTCATCTCTAATAACTGACAAGTTTGGGTGAATGAAGCCAACTGGGCCATTGGAAAATTCAATGGTAAGTCTATGGAAAACTTTATATGTAAACTAGCTTGGTCAGCTACAATCTATCACATATGGCTAGAGAGAAACACACTGGATATTCAAAGGTACTTCTAGCACTCCGGGCAGTATACTCAAGGTCATCAAACATGAAGTTAGAGTTAGAGCTTCTCAGTCCATGAAACTGAATTGTAATACTTTTAATAGGAACTTTTGCACTAACTGGGGTCTCCCCAACTCTTATATAGATACTATTAATACTTGAACTTTCGTATACGGGGGAATAACCCTTAGATACTGTAATTATCCCCATTAATCCAAATCTCATTTACTTACCAAAAAAAAAAAAAGAGACATATCACATGATGTTTGTTTCATAAAGGTCAGAAAGTACTTCTTTATGTACACGACTTCACTTATTTTCAGGCAAACTACAATCTAAATGGTCAGGACCATTCATCGTAAAACATATTTTTGACCATGGAGCTATTGAAATAGAGAATCGTAAGAGTAGGAATCGACTCAAAGTGAATGGCCATCGGTTAAAACCATACCTCCAGAATTTCGTTGGGGTTGTGGAATTATTAGATCTTTTAGATCCTCCTCCATTTGAGTGATTCACGATCATTTTCGATGGATTGTATCTACATTAGTAGAATATAGTTTTATTTTTCATTTTTAGATGTTAGATTTAACGGTTAGTTCGAATCGATATTTTGATAGGAATTCTTTTTTTCTTTAAATTTTTCTATTTTTCTTTACTGCAATTCGGACACCCTGATGCTGGTCTAGACACCCTAATTGGTACCTGATTTCCTTTATTTATTCCTCATTGTTGTTTAGACACCCCGATGGAGTGGCCTAGACACACTAATTGCTGGACGTATTTTCTTAAAAAACCATCTTCCTTGCCATTTGGACACCCTAGGTGTGGTCTGGACACCATGACTTTACAGTTGTATTAAAAGCCCCAAATTTAAAAATTTTGGTTCAAAACTTTCCATTCCTACTTTGAATTGCTGTCATTCTTCACTGGATCCTTCATAGGCGAGTACTATTTCAGAGCTTTCAAGTTGATTCAAAACTTTTCATTCCTCCTTTGAATTGCTATTATTCTTGACTGAATCCTTCATAGGCGTGTACTATTTTAGAGCTTTCAAGTTGATTCAAGGAATTTTTGTCTTTCTACTCTTCTCTTCGGCCTTGGGTAAGTCATCTTCTTCACCATTTTTAAAACCCTAGCCCTACATTTTACATGCTCGAACTAAGAAGTTTCATTTTGTTCATTAAAATTTCAATCTATTCCTTGTCTATCTTGCATTATTGGATCTTCTTTTAGATTCTTGCTAAGCTGTGTGTGCTTGGGTTTAACGTTGACACCATTGGACACCAAACTCCTAATTTGTGACAATATTGCTATGAATTGTTTGTTTTAATTTTTCACCAGATGTTTTCAATAAAATCTCTACAAATTTATTTACTTTATTGCCAAATGTTTGATCAATATCCTCATGGAAAACTAGATTTTTACATTGTCTTGCCAATGCTCTGTTTTATGTCCAGTTTTGAAATTTTAATTGAAATAGTCGTAGTTTTTGACATCTTGGCTCTATCCAATTCTTGGTTTGTTGATCATCTGATTGAGGGGTAACTACTTTTGCACTTTGCTTGTGATCAATCACTTCTTACTCTGTTACCCTAGGCCATTGAATTTGTGTGGACACAGGGGTTGTTTTATTATTTATTCAATTCAAATATTCTTGTCATGTAGTGTGAAATGGCTCCTCGTGTCAAGTGTGCCGCTTGTAGAATTCTTGATGAGTCCTATTTTGATAGTGATCAGTTTTGGGGTACATAAGAGTCCTAAGACGTTATATGATGATGTTTGGGTTTATAAACCTGCAGTGGTGGAGCAACAGTAGCAAATAGAGCACTTTAGGAATGAGGAGTTCCTTTTACATCAAAATTTTAAGGGTTGAAATGGCTATACCTAACTAGGTTCTAGCCCGGCTATACGGTGGACGTAGTTCGGGAATTCTTTGCCGATGTCAAGGAGCATTCAATTAATAGGCATAGAGGGAGAGAGATCATATCTAGTTGGGTTAGGGAGGTAAACATCACCATCACCCTAGATGATGTTGCCCAAGTTTTTCAATTGCCCAGAGTCTAACAAACTGAATTCTCCTATCCCTTTGAGGGTGTTCCTCCTATGACCACTATAGTTGCCGAAATACTTTGGGAAGGTCATGACCGGCCCGAGGATTATAGGAAACTAGTGTCAGACCTTAATAATAAATATTGGGCTTTACATATGTTTTCTTGTGCCAATCTCCTTCTAAAAATAGTAACTATGATTGTAGCCCACTTCGAGCTAAACTTCTTTATGTTATAGGTATGGGGATGACTATAGATAGGCCAGCTTATATGTGGTAGTAGGTTCTCTAAACTTTTGAGCATCCTAGTGCCCAAACTGAGTTACATTTTGGGAGGCATTAACTGAGATTTTTAGGAGAAAGGGTGCTTTGATTTTTGGTGATTTGCCCCTAGCCACTGTCCTCCAACCATTTAATTTCATCTCTTACTCCAAATTACGTGGCCATTTTTTCCTCAATAAGAAAAAAAAAAAAAAGATCAAGCCTACCTCAGTTGAGGAAGGAACAAGCTCCTAAGTCCCAGTTGACGATAAAGATCAAAATGTGCCCAATGTCGATTTACAAGACTTAATCTGGGGTATTCAGTCCCAGATTAGGGATTTGGCAAAGCGAATGAGTCATTTAGAGCAAAGTTAAGAAAATGATCACCAGTTTCTTCTTCAGATTTAGCGTACATAGATGGAGCATGGTCACATGCTACAGGGCATCTTCGATCTTCTTTAAGATGCTCATCATCCTACTTTACCCCGGTGATTAGGAGATGGCCATTTCCCTTGTTTTTATTTTCAAGACATGTACATTTTGTTAGAGTTTGGGATGTTAAGCACATGACATATGCTTGTACCCTTAAAACTCTTATTTTTGTGGATATATTTGAACTTAGATTGAATGTTGGTCATTTTAATTAATGTTTAATGTTTTAATCTCTCAATTTTATTTACTTTTCTTATTTTCATCTTCTTTGTTTAGTGTTCATTTTTTTACTTTCTTTTATTTTCCTTTTAATATACTTGTACTTCCTGGTTGGTATGATATATTCATCATCATTTTATTAAGACCCATGTTTATTCCATGCAAAGAACAAGTTGCTCATAACTAACAAATCTAAACCAATAGATTAGGACCAAGACAGAGAAATTTTTATTGATAACTCTAGTGGTGAGAATGATTCTGATACTTTCGAGTTTAACCCCAATGATTGGCCTGATGAATATTTTGACGCGGGTATCCCCTTGCCCCTCCTATTCCACTACCCTCCCTTATTCCTCATAGCACTACATCAATTTTTTAAGGGCCAGGGTAGGACAACATTGACTTAGAACTTTTAGTAAGGATGGAATGGGCAGAAATAAATATAGATATTGAGTGGCTTGATGCACTCATTTACAACACTTACCCTGAGACCACCCTAGCTCCTGAGCCATCACCACCCTCTGATTGCAATGATATGCCACCACTTGAGGACATTCCTGACCTGATGAGGGTCTCCCCTTGCCCCTCCCATTCCACTACCCTCCCTTATTCCTCATAGCACTACATCAATTTTTTAAGGGCCAGGGTGGGACAACATTGACTTAGAACTTTAAGTGAGGATGGAATGGGCAGAAATAAATATAGATATTGAGTGGCTTGATGCATCCATTTACAACATTGACATTGAGACCACCCTAGCTCCTGAGCCACCACCACCCTCTGATTGCGATGATATGCCACCACTTGAGGACATTCCCGACCTTGATACTAATACTTACGACAATGATGAGACTTACACCATTTCAGATTATGATGATCATCCCCTGCTCACCTTTGAGCTTCCTGTAGAAGTTATTAATCGTGCATTAGATGAGTATGAGGCCAACTGGAGGTGTTATTTACTCTTGTTCTTACTTTCTTTTCTGATTATGTATATTTTTTTTCTTTATTTTATTTTCTCACCATCATTAGTCACTTATGCATTTAGCTAGGGGGAGACCTAGAACACATGATTTTTTTTTTCAGCTTATCTATCTTCATGCATCCATCCTCACTTTTATTTTTGCATCACACGCACAGTGAGGACAATGTGTCATATTAGTTGGGGGGGAATGGTTGCATGATAATAATTCCATTAACATGTTATTATTAGTGACTAGTGCATGCGTTAGTAACTAATTTAATGGTGGTATTACTCATAGAAATAATGAATTATTTGATTTCAATTTTGAATAAGGGACTTAATTTAAATTGAGTATAAAATTTTCTAAAGCATTGAAAACCTATTGCTTGAGACTAGTGAAATGAAGGTGTGTTAAGGATTTGAGTTCATGAGATTTAATCATTCAAGTATGCCAAGATATAGGTGGAAACTTAAAACCGTATATTTTGTGAGCTTTTGAGCCTGGTTTTATACTTTAAATTCTATATAATTTCTTTCATCTTGCTTTCTTGAATAGCTTCATCACATTACTTCACTTTGATATTAAATGCATAAGATGCTATTTTTGAATCACATGTTTGGATCAATACCTCTGACAAAGTGTTATTGACTTAGAGAGTGATGTCTGGCCATCTATCTTACTTTTGGAAGTCTGCGACCTTTCTTTGATTACATTAACTTTAGAGCCATTTTTGAAGCCTTTAAAGAAAAATATTTATAAATTATGAAGTTTTTTGATTTAGCCACATCGAAAAACTCTTGTAACCTTAGTTTGATAGGTATAGCCAACCCTTGCACGTCTAGGGACAATTTTGCTAAGGTGTACAAGGGAGGAACTTGTAATTGGAAAATGTGGTATGATTTTTTAAAAAAAAAAAAAAAAAGGACATAACATTTTGTAATCGTTATTATCAGTCCCATGAAAAGGAAAAAAATATATAAACATATAAATAAGTTATAAAGCTTCGATGTTTGGTTTTTAAGGAATTGAAAGAAGGAAAGTTGGGGGGTATGTCATTGTACTATCGTTATAATCCTTAGACATGCACTTTGATTTCTCTTATCCTTTATTTGTCTAACCAATACCCAATGACCAAGCTACAACCTAGTAAAGACCTAATGAACTTTAGGTGAAAGACACTTACGAGAGCATTGATCTATTTCGTGTGGTTAATAGTAGTTTTCTTATTTGTGCATTAATACATTTCATTCATGAAACTATGCAATACTCTATATTTTAATTCTTTCAAACAATTCTTTCACCTCTTCCTAACCCAAACAATTCTTTTTTTGGAAAAATATTTTGATTCTTGGGGTTGTTAGATTTTGAAAAAATTTTCTTTCTATTCTTCCTCACTGGCCAAGTCATGTTAGGTCTAAAATCAAAACATGACTCTTAAAACTTAATGGGTCAAACCTATTTGACACTTGAAAATTAGGTCTCAAGAAATTCCTAGTGTCAACATAGGATAGGGGTAGCCTTTACAATTTGTGACAATAAGGTCTTGTGTGACCAAGTATACCATAATGAAAATATATGGGAGCAAACTTATATTGCAAGTTAGGGGGCATACCTTAGGGCTTTTGAAAGTAGGCTTTTGATTGATTACCTTTCTTGTGTTGAGGTGCTTGAACTATTTTTGGTATAGTTTTCTTTGAAGATTGAAACTAAATCATCTTAGGTTTTTTTTGCTCACTTGGGGTACCTTTAACTTCAATATTGACCTCATGCGTGCTAGTGTAGCCAAGTCCTCTTCCGTCACTTAGGCTCATTTGCATTCCAAGTATGTCATTAAGTTGGGAAGATGCTGTATTCATCTTGGATTTCATGGTTTGCAGCTTTGCCTGGGCATCTTTTAATTTATTGTCTTTTTGATCCTGTTTAGTCTTGAAGGCTACTATCAATTCATCTTGACTTTTTTTACTTGCTTCAAGGCTGTCAAATTTCCCTTACAATTCTTCCAGGGTAATTTTTAGACTGTCTCTTTCCATTTTTAACATTTATTCTTCATAGTTAATTTTTCTTTTTGTTTATGGAGTTTGCGATAGTCTTGGTATAACTGTTTATATGCCTCTTCAGCATCCACTTCCTTATCTGAAATTTTCTTCAACTTCACTTTTAGAAGATTCTTCTTTTTTACTCTTAGAAGATGATAACTTTGCTGAATTTGATGGGGCACTAGCTCTAACCTTAAATGCAGTAAAATTCTCTGGATAATGTTTTGAAGATAAGGAGGTACTAGACTGATCATTTGAATCATCAAAAGTTGCATTGAATACCTTCTTTTTACTCTTCTTATTTCCATAATCATGAGCTATGTGACCATAACCTTGGCACTCATAACACTTCACATCTTTAGACTTGTTCTCCTTCTTCTTCTTTTCTGAAGATTTTTTTGTTTTCTTCGTATGAATAGCAATTTCTTCAAGAGAAGGGATTAATTCATCATCACTAGAGGAGGACTTGTCTTCCTTAATATTTTTTAGGGCAACTTCTCTGGATTTTAGTTTAATCATGTTGGCTTCATAAGTCTGTAGAGAGCCAACCAAGTTTTCTACCCGCATCGTGTTTACTTCCCTAGCTTCTTTAATAGCTGTGACTTTTGCTTGAAAAGATATCAATAGAGAGCGAAGAATTTTACTTACAATATTTTGGTTTGGAATTTGTTCTCAAAGGTTGAAGTAG
Organism: Vitellaria paradoxa; assembly: GCA_019916065.1. Classification (NCBI taxonomy): domain Eukaryota; kingdom Viridiplantae; phylum Streptophyta; class Magnoliopsida; order Ericales; family Sapotaceae; genus Vitellaria; species Vitellaria paradoxa. The sequence continues at coordinate 23,440,436 of CM034236.1, forward strand.
GTGTTGATAATATCGCTTAGCTTTGCATAAAAACTATCAAAAGATTCATTCTCAAACATCTTCAAGCTCTCAAATTCAAAAGTAATCTTTTGTAATTTTGATTTCTTCATAGTGGAGTTGCCTTTATGAGTTAACTTGAGAATAGTCCATGCTTCCTTGACAATCTCACAGCTTGATATTTTTCTGAATTCATCGGCAAACACAACAAAAAAATAGCACTTAGGGCTTTGTAATTCCACTTTGCTCTTTCTTGCTCTGCCCTGGTCCAAGTATTTATTTTCTTTTCTACAGTCACATTGTCAACTGTATGAGTTGTTTTATCCAATTGTTTCCAATGGATAGCCATACATTGACATTTAAGGAGATTAGATGAGCCATCATATTAACCTTCCAATATGCATAATTTGTGCCATCGAACCATGGAGGTCTAGTACTCGAACCACCTTCTCTAGGGGGATCCATCTAGCAAGTAATAAAATCACGTTTTTCTGTAAAAAATGAACCTGCTCTGATATCAATTAAAAATTCATAATATCTACTAGATTTCCCAATCAATCAATCATAGAAACATGAATGTAGAAGGCAGTATGATAAACGAGAAAACCCACATAAGGAAACCCTAAAAACTTTCACTAAAAACAAACGTTGGTTATAAACTCAAAACTCTCAATAGGTCGACTCCTTGATTCTATACTCTGTTAACGTTTGGTTGAATCCTCGATGTACCAACTCGTGTAGTGAAAGCCCTCCGACTCCCTGAAGGCACAATACTAACTCCTTAGTAGCTTTGCTAAATCCTCAGCTATCACAAACCTCAAACCTAAACTTCTTCGAATTGAACACTGAACATGTTGGCTAAGTAATTGAGAGAACTTTAAAACTATTTTGCTTTTTATTAAATGAATATTCTCTCCGTATATTAAACCATAGATACATCCAGAGATATATATAATAAAACCTGTGATGCACGGGCTTCAAATAGAATTTTAGAAGGCCTAAAAATAAGCCTCACAGGAAGCTCGCTTTTGCAGCCTTCTCGTGAAGATCCCGTGAATCAGTGTGGTCTTCTTGCATGACCAAACTTCAAAAACCAGCTCTTAGTTTTATCCTGCGACTACCTACAGCCTTCTAGTAGTCTTCCTACGTTATGATGCTCTGGTTCTATTTGGCTTTTTCGGACTTTTAAGATTATGTAAACACACTTTTTTGAGGCCTTTACACTTCTACTTGACTTAAGACCATAGTGCCTCGGCCTACACTAAGTCTAGATATTGCAAAACTCTTTGTTTGATCATGGATTTGTCAATTCTAGAAGCTAATTCCTAACATTACAAAATATTCACCAAATCACCCTAAAAATCAGGTAACCAATCAAATGAAAACTTCTCTAATTTGTTTAATATTCTCAACACTCCTCCTGAAGTTGGTTTGAAGATATCATTCATTGTCAGCTTGCTTACTAAATCATCAAACTATTTCTTTGGCAATCCCTTACTGAGTATATCTACAACTTGTTCAACTGTAAGTATATAGGGCATAAAAATCAATCCATTTTTCAATTTCTTCTTAATAAAATGCTTGTTAACCTCAACATGCTTAGTTCTATCTTAAAGTACTAGATTGTGTGTAATGGCAATAATAGCTTTATTAGATTGTGTGTAATGGCAATAATGGCTTTATTATCACAAAAGACCTTCATAGGTAAAGGACTAGTAGCTTTTAGTTCTTTAAGTAACTGTTTAATCCACAAACCTTCACAAAGGCCATGGGCTACTACTCTAAACTCAACTTCAACTCTATTTCTAACCACAGTATTCTATTTTTTGCATTGCAAAGCTACAAGATTGCCTCTAATAAAAGTACAATATTCCAAAGTTGATTTCCTGTCAGTTACACTTCTCGCCTAATTTGCATTAGTAAACACATTCACTTAGAGATGTCTGTGGTTCTCATATAGAAGTCCTTTTCCTAGAGTCTCCTTAAGCACCTTAAAATTTTGTATATGAAATTGAAGTGTCCCTAAATTGGTGAGTGCATGAATTGACTCATCATACTTACTACAAATGCAATATCAAGATGAGTATGAGAGAAATAAATAAATCTCCTAACTAGGTGTTGTATTTCTTTTTCTTAATCATCTCTTCTGGACTTTCTAGTTGGAGTTTCAAATTCAATTCTGTAAGAGTTTCTATTACCTTACACCTAAGTAAACCTATTTCACTTAACAAGTCAAGTATATATTTCCTTTGAGAAATGAAAATACCTTTCTTGGATCTAGCAAACTCCATATCAAGAAAATACTTCAGGGAACCTAAATTTTTAGTCTTAAATTCATGGTTTGGAACTTTCTTAAATCTCTTAAGTTCTAGATGTCATCACCAGTTAGAATTATGTTATGCAGATAAACTATTAACACAATGATCTTCCTTTCTCTTGAGTGTTTATAAAATATTGTATGGCTAGCTTGACTTTGAACATGTCCTCGAAGCTTGACTGCCTTTCCAAATCTCTCAAATTAGGCCCTAAAAGACTACTATAGGCCACATAAAGACTTTCTTAATTTGAAAGCTTCTTTTTGTTTTAGCATTTCTTTGAAACCTTTCTTTATATGTTTCAATGTTACCATCAGTGATGAGTACCAAGGAAGACCAAGTGCCAAAGATCCATTGCATGTTTTGGATGGGCTAATAACCAAAGTTAGAGCAAAGAATATCAAGGAACCAATGCTTGGGCTTGTTGAAGCTACATTGGATGAGGCTTTAAATGCAACAAACAAGACAATATTCAAGATAAGTTTAAAAGAGGAGGAACCAAGATTTGTGCATATGATCCAAGTCAAGAAGGGTAGCCTAGACCACTAACTGAATAGGCGAATTAGGCTTTTAAAGAGTGTTTTAATTATGTTCTGGGTTTTATTTCACATTTAAGATATGTTGGGCTTTAAATTTGGGTTTTAAAGTTATGTTTTAAATAGGATTTAGATTTGTGTCATTGTTTTAATATTTTTGAGCCAAACTTTGTTAATTAAAATGGCCCACGGGTGTGACTGTAACGACTTGCATCCATATAGTACAATATTATAATTTCAAATAAAAATTAAACTAAGTAACCAAAAATTTTGCTAAGTTTAGAAGGGCTCATGCATAAGCACTCCTAGTTCAACCCTATCAGCCCACCTGATTGTTATGACCTGTTTCTACATCAAAATCTGTAAGGATGTGAGCACGGGTCCACTTGTACCCATGATGCCTCAAACAAACATATATGGTATGTAATCAACACATGCATGCCAATGTTCATATATGCATAGATACACCAACATCTTTCTATAAGACATAACAATTCATTAATATCAATTAGTTTTCAACTTAAGTAAGCATTTATCATCATTCAACATCATCATAGTATTGTATTCAATTCCAATTATTCTTCATTATTAAATTTCCTAACTTTATATCTAATCGCATTCTATATCACATTATCACATATTCAACATTCAATCACATAACCATATCCACATTAGCACTTATTCATCATTCAATGACATCTTCACATCCCCATTTTCACTTATTCATCATTCAGTCACATTGCCATAACCACACGAGTCATGGGGGATTGGGTGCATACACAACACCGTCTTTTATGGGTTCAGACCCAACGGAAACTGTAAACCGAACACCATCATTTAGGATCGCAGTCAAGGGCCACGAGTATCCCATATAAACACAATGTTATGGGCTACTAACCCACTGGTATTGACACCAAACCTTGCGTAGGTTCTGGGACTTTCAACCCGAGGGTAACCTCAAAACCATTCCTATTTTCGCACCCCACCACGACCCCCAGTACACAACCAATCATTCATCACATTCAATTCACTTTAATCACAATTCACATTCATCATCATATACTTTCCAACATCACACATACTACATTCCATTTCACCATAGAGCATATCTCGTTTTATCTTTCCATTTCATTTATTCCAAGTTTCATTTATTTACTGTCACATATCAACAAAGATCAAACATCATCAAATAGTCAACATTTGACAACTTTTAGTATATGATTACTTTGTTCAAACCACTTTTTAATTCATCATAAAGCTCATCACACTACGCCTTTCCATTTCAATGATTCAAAGTCTCATTTATTTAATTACCATCACTTTTTAACAAAGGTTCACATTTCAATTCATACATTTTCATACCACAAAATAACAATACTTATTAACATTTTAGAGCATGTTTTCTTTTCCAATTCATAGAATTGAACAATTAAAACATCATGCAAAAACTTGAAACTAAACTCTTTACAACCCCATAGTAGGATGTCCAAAATAAACTAAGTCAAAAACCTCTCTTAGTCTCGGTGGGCGCCCAAGTAGTACTCAGTTGTGTGCCCAAGACCTTGGGCACCCATACCTTGTGCGCCCAAGACCTTGGGTGCCCATCTGACAAGCCCTCGTGCGCCCACAGCATGGCTCAAGTCACAAATTAGGTGCTTTATTTTCTGGGTCTTTCATCTTCCACACTTGGAACATCAAATTGACTATATTTATGGTAAAATACCAAAAGTTTCATGTTTCTAACATCTCCACAAGACTTATAAGCATCCAAAGAAACCATCAATTTAAGTTTTTTCATCAACTACGGGCCAAGTTATGGATCAAAGGTCCTCTTCTCACTCTCTAGGTACACATATGTATACAACTCCCATTTTCCTCCATGAATGAAATCAAAACTTGCAAGGGTTTCTCAAATGTTGTTCTAGACCTTGTTACATATCATATACGTAAGAATGAGCATAAAATCCCTACCTTAAGTTGAATAAAGATGAACAACAAGAGGTGGTCTCTTCTCGGTTTCAAGCTCCCAACTTTGATGGATTCGATCTCTTCACTCTTTGATCTAAATGACAAACAAATTACATAGATAGGTTCCTTGAGTATCCAATTGCATCCTTGCAAAGTTAATTAGAGTTTGGTTAGGGTTAGAGAGATTTACCATACAAACCCTTCCTGGTTCTCTTTGTTTCTTCTTCCTTCTTCCTCTTCTGGTCTTCCTCTCTTCCAAGCCACAATCCCTCTTTCTTTTCCATCTCACACACACACACACACATATATATATATACAATTTTTGCTAATATTTTAAGGCTCCTACAGTGTTCTCCAGATTTTTCCACCCTCCGCATAGATATAGGTATATAGAGGGATGGCTCTGCCGCTCAGGTTAGAACACATCATACCTGTCACTTTTGGTAAAGCTTGGGTGCCCAAGACCTTCTTAGCCGTGCGCCCAAGCCTTGGGCGCCCATGTTTTGTGCACCCAAGATGCCCCCTTTCTACACTTGTGCTTAAATGCCAACTCTCACATGTTTGGTTTATCCCTTTCAAAGTTCCCAACTCTAAAGTACTATTAATGATGAATACCACTTAATCAACATACTATTACCTCAAAATGTTCGAATAACCATCTATTTACATTAACACAAAAGTTCAGGGTATTACATTCTCCCCCCTTTAAAAACATTTCGTCTTTGAAATTTTATACCACACAAATTTCTGAGCAAACATTTGTAGATGTCTCCTCCACATCTAAAAGCCTCATCTTTAAACAAGCTCCTTATAATCCTGAAATCTCTTACACATGCGAAATTTGAAATTCTATTCATTAATCAATATTCAGATCACTTTATGAATTACTCATAACAATTCAAAAACACTAATAACTGTACCTCCACTATGCATCTGTAAAATCAATAATTATTCTAATGGCTCCTCAAGTAATAGCAACAGAGTTTTTAAATCTTTATCCTTCATCTCTTACTATATGGTTTCCCATAATACTCTATTCAATCATCTTTCCTGTCATTCTTTTTTCTCCAAAAAATTAAACTTCTTATTTTCACACACATATCAATACCTAGATTTCCTTAAATTTCCATAACATTTCTCACTTAATCAATATTTCCCAGTTAATAATTGATGATAACTCTAATGCACTCTATTTTCAAACTTTCCCTTAGCACAATTTATCTCTACTAGTTTCACTATTACCCCCCAAAAAAGTCACCTTTCTATTTCTTTCAAGTTTCTCCCCATAGGTCCAACACTTAAGCACGTGACCTCAACACTTAACTCCTTTGTAACTGAAACTGGGGTCTATCCAATCAAAACTATGTCACAAACCAAATAGGTCACATTATAACTATGCTGAACTCGAGGTTAAAATCAACATTATAATTCACTGTAGAATCGTACTAATCACGTTTATATGCATCATCATATGTATCATACTTAAGTGTAACAGACATTAGCTAAATACAACCACTAGCAAACTATACCACCAACCCCTTACCTATTCTGACTTTGTAACTCTCTTCTCTATTCATACATTTCTTCTTTCCAAGCATTGTTTCCATTTCAAAATTTTCCCTACTTTATATACTCACATTACTCTGTTAGACTACCAAACTTTTAATCCAACTCAACTACTTTATTCTGAATAAAACTAAAATCCACAACATAATTAATCATGAACAGGGAAACTATCAAATAAAGCTTAGTAGGCTGATTTATCCTATTCTGAAAACCCTATTTTATTCTACATATTCATCCTTTTCCCTACCTCCAACCATAAATGAAACTTGCCCATTAATTTCTAACCTCATCATACTAATTAGTATGAATTGTCGACCACCAAAAGCGGTCGTCTAAAGTCTATAAGCAGTCGTCTATACTCTTGACGACTGCTATATAGCAGTCATAGATGCTGGGGCCGAGAAAAACTTTAAACGGTTGCTTAAAAGCGGTCGTCTAAAGTCTTGACCGCTAAAAGCTTTTTGGTGACCACTTGAAAGCAGTCGTCTAAAGTCATATGGAATTCTGTCATACTTTTTGGTGACTGCCTCAAAGTGGTCGTCTAAAGTATTTGCCAGCCACCAAAAGCGGTTGCGAAAAAGTAAAATGTAAAAACCTTTTTACGGCCGCTTTGAGGCGGTCGTATATAGTATTGTTTTTTAAATTATGTTTATTTCTGCTAAAAGTAAGAAAAACCTGTACATTCATACAATGAAATCTGTATTTTGATTATACCTGTTCATTTAAATATATATTACGACAATATGAATTTATGTAGCAAAATTCTAAAATTTCATAAAATATTTGGTTAAATAATAATTACATCATGCTTAATTTTACAAAATATAATCAAAACAATGTCTTCAAGTACGTGTCCACCTCAAAACCATAAGAGAACCGATCAAACCTGAAATTAACAAAAAAATCAAATTAAATGTGACTATAAAAATTATAATGAATAAATTTAAAATTAAAATCATAAACAAAACCGCAAGTATAAATATTTAAATTTAATCAAATTAAAAGCATAAACTTCCCTGACCCTTTTTGGGTGATCTGTGACTCGGATTCAAGCCCACTCATTCCTGTAGCTTTTAAATGACTTAGACTCACTACACATTAGATTTTGTTGACAACGGATGCTGTTTGCTTGGTTTGAGCAATCAAATCCTAAGTTTGAGATTCTAATTCTTAAGTTTCAACTCGAGGCTACTTGAGGCCTTTCCGGGTGATCCGTGACTCAGATTCAAGCCCTGTTTATTCCCTATCATCTAAATAACTTAAACTGGCTACACTTAGGTTCCATTAGCAATCAAATCCTAAATTTGAGGTTTTAAGCCTTAGGTTTTAACTCGAACTTACTCGAGGCCATTCTAGGTGATTCGTAACTCGGATTTTAGCATGGCTTATTCTTGTAAGTCCCAAATGGGAGAACTCACTACTTGTCAAGTTTCATTCATATTAGAGGCGTATGCTTAGTTTGAGCAATCGAGTCCTCGGTGGACGTTTCTAAGTTTCAATTTCTAAGTAGAACCTACTCGGAACCATTCTGGGTGATCCATAGCTCGGATTCTTGCATGGTTTATTCCTGCAAATCCCAAATGACTAGAACTCACTTCTCGTCAAGTTCCATCCTGGTTGGATGATGCATGCTCGATTTGAGTAGTTGACTCCTTCGTGGGCGTTTATAAGCTAAAAGTTTCGAGTAGAAACTACTCAGGCCATTTTGGGTAATCCGTAGCTCAGATTCTCATGCGATTTGTTCCTATAAGTCCCAAATGGTTAGAACTCACTACTCATCAAGTTCTGTCTTGATCGAACGGCACATGTTCAGTTTGAGCAGTTGAGTCCTCTATGGCATGTTTCTAAGTTTCAAGCTTGAAGTTGTAAGTTTCATATTTCAACCTATGTTAAACCAATGTTAAATTATCGAAGTTGTAAGTATCATGTTTGAACTTATCTTCAACCTATGTTCAAGTTCAAAGTTGTAAGTTTCTTTTTTTTATGTTTAACTTTAATTTACATTTGAAGTATACGAATAGAACATCACATATATAGACACCTACGTAGAAGTTTGTAAACTATAAAACAGTAATGAAATTTATTTAAAACAAAATTGATATATGTAGTTGTAAATAATTAAAATTGTACCTCATTGTGATCATCTCAATGTACTGGAGGCTAGGGTAGTCCGGTGTTATCATGGCCATCCTACAGTTAATAGTTCAAAATTTTAGTTATTCTAATTATCTGAAAACAAAATTTAAAGATATTAAAAATTAATGTATGTTTAATACTCAATCTTTTTTACCTGACTGGAATGTAGTGTGCCACGAAACTCTGCTCGTAGCTGATCCCGCATATGGTCCATACGCTGAGCCATCTCATCATAGAACTCATCAAGGACCTCCGCTTGAGCCTAAGCTCAGAATGAACCGAGGCCTGAACCTCAGCTCGAACTGAGGTAAGAATCTCAGCTTGAACCTCTGCCCAGAGATCAGCTTGGACCTCATCTCGAATCTCAGCCCGAAGATGCTCACGCAAGTCACCTTGGAAGGTGTCCAGGCGAGCGGTGATAATGGCCTCGATCTCCTAATCTGTATGCCTCTGCGAGGCAGCTGAGGAGGTAGCTGCAGTGGACTGCCAGACCAATGACCTAGGTATGCCACTGCCAATGCTGTGCATATAGTCGTGCCCATCCCGACCTACAACCTTTACAAAAATGGCATCGCGCCTTTTAGTCGAATCTCGCTAATCCTTAGGGAGCTCAACTAGGCATGTTTGTACTGACTCAATGATTGCCTGCACGTTGGGGTGATGAGTGTCGTGTATCCTCTCGAATACACGTGGACGATCGACCCGGATCCCCTCTGCACGTATTTGCACTAACTCGATTAATTAGGTTAGCATATTATATGCAACAACTACTAGTGAGTAATAAAAATTGTAAAATTAAGTAATAAAAATTACAAAATTGAGTAATGAATTTATATACCTCATGGATAATATCCTGGATATGCCTTACCTTGTCGTGTGAAGTGGGCCAAGATTGGCCCGATTCGTTGAGTTCCTTGATGACTTAGCTTGTTTTTACAGAATTATAATTAATTAATAAGACTTATAGGCAAAACATCTATTGTAATAAATCTAAAACCTTAATTAAATCATACCTGAGCCTCATCGCTGGACCAGTAGGGGACGAGGTCCGGCCACTGTTCTGGGACCATGCACGGTGGACATCGCTAAAGGATGTTTGATGCTCTCTCAAACGGCATGAAATACTTTTGCTTTACTTTACACTTGTGCTTTTTCCACAATTTTTGGCATTTGGCTATACAGACAGGCCAAAATTCGTGTGGACAATCAACCACGTTATCCTAATTAATTGTATTATATTATATTATTGAAGATATTACATAAAAATGTCTAAATTGAAATATGTTAAGTTTTCTTACTATAACCTCCTGCTAGATACGGTCCAAGGTCTCGGTGGGAACCACCGCCAAGTCCATGATAGATAAGGGCACGATGCGTCCATCACGGACTATCACACCCAACTACCTAATAAGGCTACTATTGGATAACCCCATAGGGTGATGGTACTCGTTGAACTCAACCTAACAAGGCTGGCCACTACCTCAATCCCGTAGAGGGGCAATAGAACCTCTTGTAGCACGAGAGGCTGCTGTGCTACTTGTCGAACCTACAATTATTTTAATTGATGAATTATGATCCCTGTCCATGAAAGTTAATAATGTTAAAAGTTATATAGCACTTCTATGTATGTATAGAAATGTACATACCTGATGCAGTCAAGGTGTCAGGATCTGGTGACGACATTGTGTGGGCCTAGGGGACTTCAGTTGAAAGAGATGCAGTGGTGTGTGGCGGTACCTGATAAGGCATCAATGTAGTACGATGCTCGCAAATGGTAGTAGGTAAGTGAGGGGGGACATGCGTGCAGTAGCAGAGTAAGGGGATGAGCAAAGTAAAGAGCGGGATTACCTTTGGGGAGACATAAATAGTATAGGTGCAAGAGGTGAGGGGGGCTGTTTATCTGAGGGCTGGCAGATATTGGAGGGGATCGACTGGAGGCGAGTGCCCCAGCGGGTGGCTGTGGGGTCTATAGCCTAGGGGTGCATGTAGGTAAGGGTGCATGAGAGGTCTCTGGCTTCGGTAGGGGATTGGTGTGATTGTGGACTTGAGTGGGATCAGAGGCCTAGGCAGGATCAGAATCAAAAAGGGCCTCAATATCGTTAGGGGGCTGCGTAGCATCGAGATCAATGTGGCTCTACATCTGCACCCGCCGTAGGCGCTACACATGCACGGGTCACGCACAGTTGCTTACCCATGGTAAGCGGACGATCTCTCTTCCTACAACGTGCCATATAATAGCTTATACGTATTGAAAAATGTATTACTTTAAAATCTAAATTTAACAAATTACAAATGAACAATGAATAGAAACTAAGGCATATATATAATGTAATACCTAAGTACATCATGCAACTATATATTCAACTGTATCTCCTTCAATTGTTTATCTAGCCCAATCAGCATCCTGTTCATGAGCTGGCACAACGGTGTTGCTGGGCTCTTGCTGTGGGTACCCTTCTACCCCTGGATTATCGCAATCAATCTCAAATATCCCCCTTTTGACATTTTAACCGCAACATGCCAATTTAATTCTGCGAGGTCGTCAATAAAGTCAAATTGTTCAGCTTGGGATGCTAGAATGTAGGGTTCATTACTGATCTAATCATTTTTGTACATGAGGTTGTTGAAATTCACCAATGTGAAATGAAAATCATCATTTTTAATACCGTGCTTGGGATCTACCCAATCACACTTGAACATCAAAACCCTGTGCAAGCTATTATATCTAATTTTGATGATATCTATAAGCAGACCATAATAGAACACAGCTGCCAAACGAGGATTGTTTTCCTTTCGGCTTGAAAAACTCAGGGTATCAGCCTTAAGAGCTATACCACAATTCTGAGTCACCCGTCTATCATCTAACTCTTTCGTATGGAACCGAAACCCATTAACATCACAAGCTTTGTAGGAACATGCAGAGATAAAAGGTCCGTCTGCCAGTGTGAGGATTTCGATAGAAAAAGATTCACCAGATGTTCTACTAGCGTGCACCTGATTACATGTATTATTTAGTCAGGTTGCAAATAACAAGAATTTACGTATAAATAAATAATGCCAAACTTGTGTCTTACATGCTCTTTGAACCACAGATGAAAGAGGTTAAAGCGTTCACTATGTACTACATGGTCAGTCACTCGTATTAATCTTTGTCTTATTCCGATTAGGTGTTTCCTATTGAGAATAGTTACAATACTTAGTTATGAATATATTCAACTGGTAAATGACTTAAAATATAATTGGAATGGTTGAACTCACTGAATGAATGGTCGAACAGATGCCATGTTGATTAGCACATATCGATAAGCTTGAACCCAAGAACTGTTGGTGAGATTAAATGATGTTCTGTCCCCAAGTGGACCTTCTTGAATTCAATGGGGCCGAGTCAATTTCGTTTCAACATGGCCCATATACATGGCACAAAAATTAGTACACTCTTCCATCAAATAGCCTTGTTGCGAACATACTGCTTCAAGGTCTTGAGATACCTCTCAATCGGGTACATCCATCGAAATTGAATAAGACCCCCTGACATAGCTTCTTCCGCCAAGTGTATTGTCAACTGTACCATCACGTTGAAGAAGTCAGGTGGAAATATTGTCTCAATATGATAAAGTGTTAGTGCAATTCGATCCCTGAGATTTTGTAACTCATCCGGGCAGCTAACCTTCAAGCATAGATGCCTGAAAAAGTTACTTAGCTCAATCATCGGTTCAACTACTTTTTTCTATAAGCAATGACGAATAGCAATAGGAATCAGTTGTTACATGAGATTATGACTTTCATGGCTCTTTAATCCAATTACCGTCCTCTCTTGCATGTTGACCTGTCTCAAAATATTAGAAAAATATCCATCAGGCACCCTAACACTTTTTAGGACTTTGAGAAATAACTCCTTCTTATCCTTAATCATTGTAAACTGTGCTAGGGGTAAGTACGCTCTGTTTGCACCTCTCAACTGCAAGTGTAATGGTTGTCTCACACCCATATCCTCCAAGTCACGCCTAGCATTAGCAATATCTTTCGAACTTATCTTGTCACCAAGTATTCTCCATAACGAGTTGTCACACACATTCTTCTCAATATGCATAACGTCCAAGTTATGCATTAGTAAGTTATCCTTCCAATAGGGTAGATCGAAAAATATACTCTTTTTCTTCCAATTATGGGTACGAGGCTGATTTGATCCATTCAACAAGGCTCGTAGGTCATTCAGTCTGTATGCAGCTTGTATACCATCTGAATCAAATTGTCTCAGTAATTCATCACCAGTCAATCTATTGGGGGCCAGATTGAAGTATCGGTTGCCATCGAAGGTAGTTTTGTTCTGCCTACACCTACGTGTACTTGGGAAGGAATCGTTTGTGACCTATGTAACAAAATTTCTTACCATAACGCAACCACCACGATTAAGTACTTTTATTGCAGGGAGGACAAGCAAATTTCTCTTTTGTACTCCAACCGAACATGTTAGCATATGTTGGAAAATCATTAATTGTCCACAACAAAGCTGCATAGAGGTTGAACATTTCATTACCTGCAGCATCAAATGCCATCACCCCTTCATTCCATAATTCAACTAACTCTTCTATCAACGGTTGTAAGTTCACATCAATCTTGTCTCTGGGTCCTTTTGGCCCATCAATTAGGATAGATAGAATCATAAAAGGTTGCTTTATGCATAGTCAAGGAGGGAGGTTATAAGGATTGAGGACAACCGGCCATGTATTGTGCGCGATATTCATCTCCTTAAATGGGTTTACCACATCTGTAGCCAAACCGAGCCAGAGTTTCGACTGTCTGAAGCAAAGTCTAGGTTCCGACAATCGAAATCTTTCCAAGCGAGGGAGTCAGACGGATGTGTCATGTTTCCATTGTCATTATTGTTATTGGAATGCCATCTCATTAGTTGCGCAGTCTTTATAGATATAAACAACTTCTTGAGCCTAGGCTTCAGAGGAAAGTATCGGACTTGCTTTACAGGGATGGGTTTCCCCCCCTTTCTGAAACGGTGGGTACTACTCTGAGCAACATCCTGCTTCCATCTGGAACTATTGCACACAAGACGTTTGTCAAGGCTTGCATGCTCATTCTGGAACAACATGCAATTCTTTAGGCATGCATCCCATGTTTCGTATGTGAAATCCAAATCTTCTATCAACTTTTGAGCATGGTAGTAGGGCTCACAAACTTTTGCATCATCTGGTAGGACATTTTTTAACAATTCTAGTAACAAGTTGAATGAACTATTGGTCCATTGATTCAAAACTTTCAAGTGGAGTAACTCGACGATAAAAGACAGTTGACTATAATTTTGACAACCGAGGTATAATTCGGTGTTTGCATCGTCGAGGATTCTGTAAAAACTCAATGAATCTTCATTGGCACCGGCTCGGTGATTACTCCTGCCCACTTCATCAACCTCATTGCTTGGTTCTGCAACAAGCACCCCAACCAAGATCTCTTGTATCATTTCAATCATATGTTCCCCAGGCACAACATCTGCATGGAAGCCAACTCTTTTCTCACATCGTTGCAATGAAATATAAGCCTCTCCATGCTTTGTCCATTTCTTATAAGTTTTTAGGAACCCATACCTGATCAAATGATCCTGAACCACTTCCTGTGTGAAATGATATCGATTAATACACTTTTTGCATGGACAATTGATCGATTGTTGGTCCAACGTATGGGTGTATGCTATAAACTCTTCAATCCCTTGTACATATTGAGATGACAACCTATCTGGTAAGTCAATCTAGGTCTTGTCTATCCGTTCAACGTCTAGTGTCATCAAATGTATTAAATAGGTAGACGAAATATGTTCAAGTAATTTACCAGTGAAACCTACATGAGTATTTCTTTTGAAAAAACCTAAAACTTCTCACTAAAGGGTAGTTGGTCCTATCCCATTCGAGAATGCACGATCCAACTCTTACTCAATGCCCTCAATCTCTTAATCTATTGTCAGACGAAATTTTGACAGCATTTCCACGCAATTCTCCAAGTACACAACACATAAATGGTGTTTCCCACATTTATGTATGTACCCAGAGAACCAGGGGAGCCGCTACGCAAAAATCGCCTAACATAGAACTAGCAAGAGCAGTATTGAGTATAAGATGGATAATTGCATTCCCAAACTATTCAAACTAGACAATTCAAGGATCACATACGTCGATTTGTGCATCCTCATCACAAGAATGAGTCAGGTCTTAAAAGACTCAAACTCATCATATCAAAGATGACCAAATCGACTGTCATTATATGATCCTCAAACGGGTCTAAGTTTATTTTAAAACATGAATATATGTACATGCATGAAGATAACAACTTACCGGATTCTAAAAGGGAATCTCTGATGTTTTATTAAGAACTATTTAGAGATTTCAAGATAGTTATTTAGATTTTTAGCGATTTGTTGACCACTTCAAGATAGATAATATAATTAATAATAAATATTTGTTGACCATTTCATTTAAATTTAGGTAATCCCTAGTTAAATTTAATCTTATATTAAACTTGAAAAAGTTAATTTTAACTAATAACTAATTTCAACCCCAACTAAATTCTACCCCTAGTTGAATTTAACCATAATTTAATTTGAAAGTAATCATTTAAAACATGGTTTAATTTCAAATAATTATTATTGACCTTAATGAACCCTAAAATTTGTTTTATTTATTTATATTTTCATCATAAAGTATACATTCGAGAATTTGAATAATTTTAAAATTATCGACTACTTGTACGTGCGAGTTGATTTTTTTTTTGGATACGAGTTTATTTAAAATTACCAAATAATCATTTAATTTATTTGTTTTATTTTTGGATAGTTATTATTATTCATTTTATTTGTTGACCATGTACATACAAGTTGATTTTTGTTTTTTTTTGCACGAGTTTATTTAAAATTACCAAATAATCATTTAATTTATTCGTTTTATTTTTGGATAGTTATTATTATTCATTTCATTTGTTGACCATTTTATATAGAATTTGTCTTTGAAGTATTTATTGATTTTTGTCTAAATTTTTTGTATTTTTTTTATCTAAAAGTACTTTTTTTTATTTAAACTAACAAATTACCATACTAAAAATATTTGAACCAAATTAAAATCTCGTGAAATACTTCTTCAACCAAACCAATCATACAAATTTAAAGAAATCAAATGAATATTTCAACCAAACAAATCATAAAAATTACATAAAATTAACAAATCAGGAATTGTTGGACAAAATTAAGGAATTAACTATATTGCAACATATAAAATCACCTATGTTAAAAAAATTAAATAAATTAATAGCATTTAAATGGATTAAATTAATTATAAAATTAATTAAATAATCATGTAATACCTCGGACTTTGTATTAACATAAGTATAAGGTTTTTGATGTATTTTAGAAGTAATGTATGTTAATTTAGTAGTATGGGTCATTAATGGTACTTTAGGGTTGAGAACTTTGAAGGAGGTAAGCCAAATACTTCATAGTTGGCATTTTAGCCCAGTGCAGGGGGAAGAGACCTTGGACGCACAAGACATGCTTGGGTGCCCACCTGAGAATGGCTTAGGCACCCAAGGTACAGCAGACTTGACAAGTATGGGTTGCTCTGCATTTTGCAGCCGACCTCTCACACCTATAAGCTTATAACTAGCCAGGAGGAGTGGGGGAGGTCTGAATTCTACTATTGAGGATTAAAATATTAGTTAAATATATATATTTTTGTATGTTTGATCTAAGAGAGAGAGAGAGATATTGTTGGGAGAGGAAGAATCGAGTGAAGAAAAGAAAAGAGAACAAGGAAGAAGAAGAAGAGGAACCAGGTAGAAAATTTAAGGGTAAGTTCTTCTAGCTTACATGTAAATCAAATTCATCTTGTAAAAGTGTAATTAGACCCTCAAGGAACCTTTCTATGTGATTCATTTGTAGTTTAAATCAAGGAGTGAAAGGATTAAACCCATCAAAGTTTGGAAGCTTGGAATCGGAGGATACCGTTTTGTTGATCCATCTTCTTTCAACTTGAGGTAGGGATTTAATGCTTCTTTCTTACATATGTGATGTGTGACCGACCTTGAAATGTGTTCAGGTTCTATCTCTTAAGTGCAAGAGGGCAATCGTAGTTTTAACTCGGTGAGTCCAAGGTCAAATTCACAAGGAGCCTATGTTATTCAGTTTCTAGGATAAAAGAGAAATTTAAAACTTAATGTGACTAAGGTTTGATGTTCAATTGGGAATAAATCCTAAAGTTTTGCAGAATCAAAATTTAAACTAAAATTAAATTAATTCTATTAAGGAAGTTTAGCAATTCAATTTTTAAATTTAAATTCAAATTAAATTTTAAAATTCAAGGAAAAATAAATACTGCAAAGAGTTAAATTGAGTAATGAAACTCGATAGTAAAAAGGGTTCTTGATTCAACTCACAAGTCCAGGTATTTCAGTACTTCATTCTGGGGTGTTTAGGTTCAATTCTGAATTAAGGTTTTGTTTAAAAAGTGTTAAAAACTTTAAAATCAAAGATCAGTACCAGTGATTTCAAGCAAATATGGTTAAAGATCTTTGTTTCTGAAGGTTTTCTAAACAAACAAAATAAAAATTGAAATTGAATCCTATTTTCAACTTGTTTCAAAAGTGTAAAAAACATTTAACCTAAAAACCAGTATCAGTGATTTCAAACGAATATGATTAAAGATTTTTATTTTCGAATGTTTTCAAAACAAGTAAAAATGGGTTTTAAAATCGTGAAACCCTACACACGTGTTTTCGCAACCCATGTGAAGGGTCTACATACACCCTAGAATGTTTCATGAACTACCCTTCCTTGATTCGTGAACCAAGAACTGGGGTTTCTATGCTAACATGATTTTTAAAAAAATGAAAGTAATAAATGTAAGCATGAACATTCGATCTACAACTTGAGAACAATAAATCATATATTAAATTATTGAAATGAAAATCAACTTACATGGAAAGTAACTCTAAAACTAGGTAATGAAAGAGTAGTACAGTGAAAAACAAACAAATGTCGAACAGCTCCATAAACTCTCTCTCAAAACAATACAAAAAAAAAAAAAAAAAAAAAAAACTCTCAAAACTCTCAAAATCTAAGCTAAAAAGAATGGGGAAGAAGTCCCTTGTTCAGCCGTTCAAGATGAATATAAAGAGGTTAATGAAAAAAAAACCAAAAAAAAAAAAAAAAACGAAGTAAAAACACGCGCCTAGGGCTTTGTTAGGGTCCGGACCCTTTGGGGAGGGGTCCGGACCACAGAATGTCAATTTCTCTAAATTCATCTGCTGTGGTCCAGACCGTTTGAGGAGGAGTTCGAACCCCTGAACCTTGGTTGTTCCATTTTTCTTTCTCCTTTGCTCTGAGTCCTTGGGTTGGTCCAAACCATTCTTGGTGAAGCTTGAACCACAACTTTTCCTTCGTCTTCTAAGCCCTCTCCAACATTATTAACTTCGCTTTTCTCATCCATTTCCTTACAAATAAGATGATAAAACTTGTAAGTTACAAAATAATGTCAAAACTTTAAATTTAACCATTCAAATGCATTAAAATGTATCTAAATATAGAGTTTGTAATTACACTTTTCAAGTGTAATCAATGTGTAACAAGAAGAAGAACACCTTTAGAAAACCTTTTTCAAGTGTTGTCTTCATCTATGGAAAAGAATAGAAGTTGTATACACATATATATATGTATGTATATGTTGAGAGAGTGAAGCTAGAAGTTGATGTTTTGATTCATACCTTGGCCAATAGTTGATGAAAACTAAAATTGTTGGTTACATTTGATGCCTAAAAGACTTGTGGTGATGTTAGAAACATGAAATTTTAAGTATGTTAACCTTAACTTGGTCAATTTGAGGTCCCAAGAGTAAAAAACCTAGAACCCAGAAAACAAATTATAAAACTTGTAACTCGGACCAAGCTGTGGGCGCCCGAGGTGATGAACAGTTGGGTGCCTAGCACCTTAGGTGCCCAAGACATGGGCACCCGGATTCCTTGGGCGCACAAGGTGTGGGTGCACAAGCCCTTGGGCACATGGCTAAGTGCCAGCTTGGGCGCCCACCGAGCCTAGGTCTATTTCTTGATTTTGCTTATTTTGACCTTCTACCCTAAGATTATTAAAGAGTTTAGTAATATGTTTTTGCATGAAACTTTATTTGTTTAATTGCATGGATTGAGAAAGGGTAATGTGTTCTAAAAGGTCATTAAGAGTTGATTATCTTAAGCTAATGGAATTTAACTTGTAAAGTTGAATAAATGTCACTTTGAATAAAATGAATTGGAAGGATATCATGAGATAAGAACCTTGATCAACTGGAATAGGAAATATGTGTTATTAAAAACAAAATGTTGATGAATGTAAGTATGGATTGAATGAATTAAATGGTGATTTGAACAAGAGAATCATATTCATAATGTTGGTGAATGTTGAATGTTTAATGATGTTTGATCAAAGTTGATGTGTGATGAATCTTGGGATGAACCGAAACGTGGATATGTGTTGTGGGAAGTATATGATAATGAATGTGATTGAACATGTGCCGAGGGCCGTGGTGAGGTGCAGAAAATAGGAAGGGTTTTGAGATTACCCTCGGGTTGAAAGACCCGGAACCTGCACAAGGTTTGATGTCAATGCCAGTGGGTTATTAGCCCACAATATTGTGTGTGTATGGGTTACCCGTGACCCTGGATTGTGATCCTAAATGACGGTGTTCGATTTACCGTTTTCGTTGGATCTGGACCTATAAAAGACGGTGTTGTGTATGCACCTAACCCCCGATGACTTGTGTGGTTATGGCAATGTGATTGAATAATGAATGAGTGCTAATGTGGATATGGTTTTGTGATTGAATAATGAATGAGTGCTAATGTGGATATGGTTATGTGATTGAATGTTGAATATGTGATAATGTGTTAAGGAATGTGATTGCATATAACGTTAAGAAATTCAATAATGAAGAATAATTGGAATTGAATACAATACTATGATGATGTTGAATGATGATAAATACTAGCTTAAGTTGGAAACTAATTGATATTAATGAATTGTTATGGCCTATAGAAAGATGTTGGTGTAGTTATGCATATATGAACATTGACATGCATTTATTGATTACATACCATATATGTTTGTTTGAGGCATCGTGGGCACAAGTGGACCCATGCTCACGTCCCTACAAATTTTGAAGCAGGAACAGGTCATAACAATCAAGTGGGCTAATGGGGTTGGACTAGAAGTGCATTGCATGAGCCCTTCTAAACTTAGCAAGGCTTTTGGTCTCTTAATACAAGTTTTATGTGGAATTGTAATATTGCACCTTTCTAGACTAATTCGATATGGTTGTAAGAGCCTTAAGGCCTAAGATTTGCATTAATAGGAAAAGTGTATGGGTAAGTGACCTGGCATTTGTCAAGGTTAAACTCATGTTATCTTACCTTATGTCTTGGGCTCACTTAGAGGTTATTGTATTGCTCTGATATGGGGATGGTTATATTAGCACATGTTATGTGGGTTTATCACTCACCCCTCGGGTTGCGAGATCCGGGGCATGACAAATCAACAACTCAACAAAATAATAATCAAAGCATATTTAAGTTAACCAAAATAATCATTCGATTTCACAATTTAACAAATTTACAACTCAAAAAATTTAACAACTTAATTACAGCATATTTAATTTAACCAAAATAATCATCCAATTTTACAATTTAACAAATTTATAACTTTAACAATTTCACTATCTAAACAATTAACAATTTAATTAACTAAATCAAAATAAAAAAAAAAATTCAACATACATTTGACAATTTATGAAGCAGAGAGGGAGAGAGGGGGGGAAATGCGTCTGAATAGGGAAGATGGAAGGGAGGAGTTAAACGACTTTTAGACGACTGCATAAAAGCGGTCGACCGTGTCTGTAAAGCAATCATCTATTGTACCTTATAACCATACCACTACCTTGAATTATATTACTTTGTAGTTTTACTACGCATGAACATTAGTTGAAAAGGGGGAAACAAGGAAATAAAGAGATTAGTTTGGGAAATAAAGCTTCATTTTAGGACTAATTAAACAATTAAAAGGATTATATAGAAGATGTTCTGCCAAAAATCAAGGAAAACCCATTAATTTTAAACTTATGATTTTAAGGGCCGTTTAGTGATACTGTCATTTTTTTGTTTACATTTATATGTTTATTTTTTATGTTTTTTCTGTTCTCTGTTGTCATTTTTCTTTCTAAAATGAAAATTGTTTGGAAATACAATTTTGTTTACAATTATTAATTTTTTCATAAAATATTTAATCGTATCAGTTTTTAAAAAATTAATTAATTTTAGAAATTTAATTGAAATTATATTTTGTATTAATTTAATTTAATTTAATTATATTATTTATTAAAACAATTGAATAAAATATAAAGTTAATCGAGTAAATATAAAATATATTAATTATAATTTAATTATATTCTGTACTAAAAATAATTGAATAAAATATATTTTATAATAATTTAAATAATTTAATTGCAATATTTATTAAAAATAATTTAATAAAATATATTTCATATTAAATAAATTAAATAAATTAATTTATTTTAATTTAATTATGAAATTTATTTAAAATAATTTAAAAAATATATTTAATATTAGTTAAATGATTATTTTAAATTAAATATTAAATTAAATTAAATAATTTAATTATAATATTTATTAAATATAATTTAATAAAATATATTTACATTAAGTACATCATTTATTAAATTAAATTTATATATTTTGCAAATGTTACATAACAGAAACAGAAATTGGAAGTGTGATTTTTTTTTTCAAATTCACACCTCTCCTAAATTGAAAAAGTTTTTATGTTTTAATAATTGAAATACATAAATACAAATTATTAGTGTTGTTTAATATTTTTATATCAATTAATAATGTCATCTTAATATATATACATAAATATTATTTTTTCTTTTAAACATCTCTTGCATAAAAACTAAACTGATATCTAGTTTGATATATTAAATTGTTAATACTTATACAATAAGTAAAATAATAATAAAGAATATATATTATAGTATAATAGTTACACTTAATTAATAATTTTTAATATAAAATACTAAATTAATTCTACTTAAATATAAAACTAAATATAAATTATATAATATGTTAATATAAAAATATTATTAATTAAATTAAATTAATAATTTACCATATAATAATAATGCTTAATTAATAACTTATATAATTAATATAAATTACATAATATCTTAATATAAATTTTTATTATAATATTTAATTATAATTAAAATAAATCAATATACTTATACTAAAATATAATATATTATAATTATATATATAAATAATATATATCATAATTATATTTATATATATATATAATTATTTGTAAATAAAAACAAATTCTGACAGCTTTAAGTTTCCAAGACACCTACCCACCGCCATCACATTTAATGAGCCAAAAACCCTTTTGATTTGGACAAGCGAGCTTCGAAAAGCACAAAAAGCCTCTCGCCAATCTCAAAAGTCATTCGTTACCTCATAATTTTATGCTAATCCTTGTTTCTCACTCTCACTCTCTTTCTCTTTCTCTTTCTCTTCTCTTGGTTCGATTTATAAAGAACAATCCACCGAATCGATTCTTTTGTTAAAGGAAGAAGTATCGGACAAGCGATAAATTTGAAAAATTCAAATTTGATTTTGGCTGTGTTGAATCAATCGGCTCGAGAAGGTTCATTGATGGGGGAAAGGTGGGGAAAATGGGAAAATTGACTTACAAGATGTTTGGGTTCTTCAACCAGAAGTTCAACATCAGCGAATGGAAGCCGCCGCCAGACGTGGCGGAGGCGCTCGCTAAGTATTTGGGTGAAAAAAAGAAAAAAACATCTTTGATTCTTTCACGATTTTTTTATTTTTCACAAGACCCTGATGTTCATCAGAGTCAAGAGATTAGGCCATGTTCTTTGGCCTTCTGTGCCGACCCATTCAACTGCTCGAAAAATCCCAAGAACGACAAGGTCTTGCAAACCTTCTTCAACTGATACTACGTTTTGGTGGAAATTTCTATGATGATCTCAGTGATGGTCATAGTCTATATCCAATTTATATACATGTTGAATCCATTTTTGTTTTTAGATTTTGGATCAGAAAAATTAAGATTTTTTTCTTCCAAATCTCTGTTGAAAGGTCAGGGTTTCAAATATTTGTAATTTCAACCAACAATGGTAGCACACACCTCACAGTACACTCCTCACAGCCACTCCCCATTCTTACATCTTGGGGCCACAAACCCAAAATAAAAAAAAAATCTCAAACATTAACAGAAGATTAGGACAGGATTTGAAGAAAAAAATTGTTGAAATTCAAGCATACTATATACATATATATATAAGAGGAAAGAGAAGAGTTGCAACTTACCTGGTTCATGGCGATGAGATCAGCAGCGACGGAGGCGACCTCGACAGCGCTGGTGGCAGCAACCTTGGCAGCAGTGATGGTCGGCTTCCTTGACGATGGCAAGAGGGATGAGGGAACTGAGAGGTAGAGAGAGACAGACAGACAAAAAAGTGATAGATGCGTGAGGGAAGAGGGTTATATACCACAAGGTGCACGTGGGAAACTTTTAGAAATCTTTTGACGACCGCTTTATAGCGGTCGAGCTTTGTTTTAAAGTGGTCAACTTTTGCTCTATACACGACTGCCTCTGGGCAGTCGCCTATTTTTGGGGCCCCCTTTACCCGGTTTTTTAGTAGTGTAAGCTCAATTAATTACGTCTACTCAAAGCCATTACCTTCCCTTGGCTTTATACACCCATATATAAATACATACATCTCACTATCCAATTGGCAAACCAATATTTTAACTTACCAAGGAATACATCATTACTATTGTAAGTTCCAGTATAACCTATAAATAATCAGATGTAGGAACTCCTTACTCACTATTTAATGTCATCCCTATTATTTCATTCACAAACATATACATGTCTACATACCATATCAACTTTGCTTCAGCTTCAGTAAATACTCATCCAATGATTAAGGCCTCAACAAATGAATGATGCATCAATAACTGAAGAGTATACACATTTTAAACACCCCACATTATTAACTCCATAAAAAGTACCAAGGCATTAACTAATCTGTAGCAGAAGCTCATAAAATGTTGTCTCGGAACCATCTTTTCAACTCATCTTCTATTAATAGTGTTCATACCTAAGATCATCCCTTTGAAAATATCAATAATTCTTTTAACTGCATTCAAACATACCAATTAGGTAATTAAAGCCAATTTCTACAATTTCCTATATAGAGTCACAATTCATAAGACATCATATATTAAACTCTTAAATTTAATTCAACCCAAAACCCCTTTGTTTTATCAATTCTTATTTCCTTCACATTTGCCACGACCTTCTTCATACATGTAAGTCCAAAATAAAATTCTTAATTCTACTTGTACTCAAGGTAAATTCTTGGCATCATCGTACTTGAGTTGATCATATCAGAACATTTAATCCACCTCTGGTATGGGCCCAAATTAATTTTCTCAAAGCCTAACCAATATGATAAGTTTAGTATAACTGAAGCCTTCAAACATTCTTTGGACTTTCAAATATTCAGCAAAATATCTCATTTCCAACTTTCTCCATTATCCTCTACTTCACAACTAATTTCTATGTAATCTTCCATCCACCATATAACAATTTATCTCACCAAGCATAATCAATCAATTAATAAATTTACTTTATCATCTAGGCATACCAGGTTTAACTCATTAGTGAGTGCCATAAGCACACAAATCAACCTCCCAGATTTAATAAACTTCTTTCCTTGCATCAACTTTTCACATATATTTTCTCTTTCTCTTTTCAGGCAATTAGCAAATAATCTCGTCTAAAACACCTTTCGAATTTCATGAACATCACCTTGTATATTATCTCACCATATCTCTTAATCCCATCATCACTTACCATAGTCTCAATTGAAGTAGACTTCTAGACCCCTTCTTCCCAAAGTTCATCTACTTACAGTACACTTACTTGTTCTTAAACTCAAATCACCCATTTATAGCTATATTTCTATACTTATGTGTTTTCTGATAAAGATAGTCCCATAACTGGGATCTCGTATCCCTTTTCCCATATTATTGTCAAGGCATATCCTCAATATCACCATAACACTCAAAACCAAAACCACTTAGCCAATCAAGTTCTCATAACTAACACCAATCTATAAAGTCAAACACCTTAACACTCAAAAGGTTAAGAATAACCAAATAGGTTCTAATTTTCAATTCATACATGCCCATTTCCTCACCCATTAGCATTTCTCGATTAAGGAATCAAATCATAGTGATCACAAGTTGAGATGAAACGATTTGAACTAGCCATTCAGGAAATATAATCAACATTGAACCAAATTCGACATCATAGCCACCCTAATTTACAACAATGTGATTTACCAGCATTAGTGAAGTAGCAATGCCATCAAGTTTAAGTAAACAACATAGAGATAAAAGAATTTTCCTTAATGTAACAACCTTAGCACAATTCGGTAACCAAAATTTCAAATGGCCAAGCCAAACGTTTATTAACATAACAGTTTAGAGAACTTTCAACTCAAAGGAATTTTCAACATTTTAATGTGCAGGTAGCAATTAAGATTTCAATAAAACATGGATTCAGCTATGATCAGTTCCTTTCAAAGTTTAGAATTACTAGGATTCATCCCGCAATATATAAGAAGTATAATAAGTAACATGGAGTATAACCTTCCTATATCATCTCTGAGTAACTCACCTTTGTGAAATTTATTCCTCTATTACCATTATCCTCATTCCAAAGAGTCTTGAAATCCCAAACATGCACTAAAAATTACTTTAGCAATATACAGACTTTTTGACCACTAACTTATAGCA
The DNA here is from genome assembly GCA_019916065.1 of Vitellaria paradoxa. NCBI lineage: Eukaryota > Viridiplantae > Streptophyta > Magnoliopsida > Ericales > Sapotaceae > Vitellaria > Vitellaria paradoxa. The sequence continues at coordinate 23,465,898 of CM034236.1, forward strand.
TTGCCTATATCTTTGACCTCACTCAAATAATATTGGAGATTTTAAAATCAACCTCTTTCCAATATTCCACTCTTTTACTTTACTTCATAGTCAATTTACCTTACATAGACAAATACCTTCGGCATCCTTATGTTCTAATATATTCCAAATTGTTCTATTAGTTTACTTAACCACAACAAGGCTTCAATGCTAAAACATTATAGCTAATAGTAAGTCAGGCATGTGTAAATCCTCTTCATAAAATTCCAATTATCTCGATTTACATTGTCACCTAATCATTAGGCATTGTCACACAACTTAAATTTTCTCGTAACCTTTCACCATATTAAAAGCAACCCTTTTTTTTTCTAGATAGAAATAATTAACATAAAATTTTAATCAACATATATTCGATGCCATATAATGTTCTCACTATCATTATCCCACACATTTGTGCTCTTTCTCCATTCACTTAAATCAATAAGTCCATTAGCTAAAAGGTACTTGAGTAAGATAAAGGTAGTACCCCACCAAATCCACAAAACTTAACAGTCCAAACGCAATCTTGACTATACTTAACTACTACACTAAAATCTTTGGAAATCCCTCGAAATTATCTGATCAAATATCACCTAACTCCAAACTTTATCTCATACAAACTAAATCCACATTTATTATTCTTGATGCTCAATGATTCAGTCAGAATATCAATACTTGATAAGCAATATGCTACCTTAATTACCACCAAATTTGCCAACTTCAAATTTTACTTAAAACCCAAACTTTTTACCATTCCTCTTAACAAGAATCTCAAATGTCCTAGTGTCAAATGCTATATTATATAAAATCATGGACTCAAAATCATTTTATTGAATTTCCAAACTTCCAAGACTTTATTGGTGCCATTGAATATGGCCTAATAGAAAAACAAAAGCGACAGAGTCAATCCTACCCTTGGGAGATTCAATCACCCCCAAGCATCACATCCAAAGTCAACACCTCACTCGCAAAAATGACATTGAGACTCCTTCTCATTCAACCTCAAATTGACCATCTGATGATGAAGTTTTCCCCCTAATATGCCTAATATCATTAACTAAAAAGGTTACCTTATCATAAATTTGAACCACCATATTATCAAATAACCGGTTATCACCAATCCATTATAATGATCAATCACCACTCATCAAGTTAGTAACTCGTACATTTTAAGATTTTAATTCTCTACCATTGCCCTTTTCTACTTCAAATTCTTTCCATAATCACACAATTCCCACTAATAAAAGGTAACCTCAATAAATTCCAAAATCACAACTTTAGACTCTTTAAACCCCTTAGCACCTACAAATTTTAAATTATATCCACAATCACTTCTAATCATCTTTCATAATGCCAGATCTACTATTAAATCATATGTCAAACATTACCTTTAGGTTCACAAACCTCCAATGATTACACCATTTACTCACATATCAACCTTACTTGTCATTAGCCAGGGATGTTTATCGAATCCTCATATCTCCAAACAATACGATCAAGGTTCTAGTAACATTTAGTTCTAACCATCTCCACCATGAACCTTACCACAAAATACTAATAAGTCCATCCCAATGAAAATGACTAAATGTCAGTTATAACACATCAACATGTAACATGTAATGCTAAACTCCCACTGTCCCTTAGGTATTATAACCTAGCTCTGATACCATTTGTAACGACTCGCATCCATATAGTATAATATTGTCTGCTTTGGACTTGGTAAGCTACTTTCCAGGGGGTCACCCATCTTAGTACTACCCCCACTGGAGCACGCTTAATGTTGGAGTTCCCATTGAATCCAGTGCCCTCATGGCTTTAAAACACATTGTACTATATTGATATCAAATATTACCTATATGCCACTTCCTTCTACGACTCAGGCGATGTGGGATGGAAGGTATTGCTTCTCTGCTTCACCTTATGTTTCACTCTCCCGCAGGCAGAGTCTCTCATAGGTAGGTCCCTCGCAGTGCCTCACAATCATCCCCCCTTACAGGGCACGCATCCTCGCGTGGCCCCCTGCTTCACACTTTCACAGGCAGGGGCTGGTCCCCCACGCGCAAGGCCCACGCGTGGTCCCACACTTTCGGCTGGCTATTGGCTCTAATACCATTTGTAATGACCTACATCTATATAGTACAATATTATAATTTCAAATAAAAATTAAACTAAGTAACCAAAAATTTTGCTAAGTTTAGACGGGCTCATGCATAAGCACTCCTAGTTTAACCCCATCAGCCCACCTGATTGTAATGACCTGTTTCTGCATCAAAATCTGTAGGGACGTGAGCACAGGTCTACTTGTGCCCACGATGCCTTAAACAAACATATATGGTATGTAATTAACACATGCATGCCAATGTTCATATATGCATATATACACCAACATCTTTCCATAAGCCATAACAATTCATTAATATCAATTGGTTTTCAACTTAAGTAAGTATTTATCATCATTCAACATCATCATATAGTTGTATTCAATTCCAATTATTCTTCATTATTAAATTTTCCAACTTTATATCCAATCACATTCCATATCACATTATCGCATATTAAACATTCAATCACATAACCATATCCACATTAGCACTTATTCATCATTCAATCACATCTTCACATCCACATTTTCACTTATTCATCATTCAATCACATTTCCATAACCACCCAAGTCATCGGAGGTTGGGTGCATACACAACACCGTCTTTTATAGGTCTAGACCCAACGGAAACGGTAAACCAAACACCATCGTTTAGGATCATAGTCTAGGGCCACGAGTAACCCATATACACACAATGTTGTGGGCTACTAACCCACTGGCATTGACACCAAACCCTGCGTAGGTTCCAGGAGTTTCAACTCAAGGGTAACCTCAAAACCCTTCTTATTTCCGCACCCCACCACGGCCACCGGCACACAACCAATCATTTATCACATTCAATTCACTTTAATCACAATTCACATTCATCATCATATACTTTCCAACATCACACATACCACATTCCATTTCACCACAGAGCATATCTCGTTTTATCTTTCCATTTCATTTATTCTAAGTTTCATTTATTTACCATCACATATCAACAAAGATCAAATATCATCAAATAGTCAACATTTGACAACATTTAGTATATGATTCCCTTGTTTAAACCACTTTTTAATTCATCATAAAGCTCATCACACTTCGTCTTTCCATTTCAATGATTCAAAGTCTCATTTATTTAATTACCATCACTTTTTAACAAAGGTTCACATTTCGATTCATACATTCTTATACCACAAAATAACAATACTTATTAACATTTTAAAACATGTTTCCCTTTCCAATTCATAGAATTGAACAATTAAAACATCATGCAAAAACTTGAAACTAAACTCTTTACATGCCTATAGTAGGATGTCCAAAATAAACTACATTAGAAAACTCTCTTAGTCTCAGTGGGCGTCCAAGTAGTACTCAGTTGTGCGCCCAAGACCTTGGGCGCCCATTTGATAACCCCTCGTGCGCCCACAGCATGGCTTAAGTCATAGATCAGGTGCTTTATTTTCTGAGTCTTTCGTCCTTCACACTTAGAACCTCAAATTGACTATATTTATGGTAAAATACCAAAAGTTTCATGTTTCTAACATCTCCACAAGACTTATAAGCATCCAAAGAAACCATCAATTTAAGTTTTTTTCATCAACAATGAGCCAAGTTATGGATCAAAGGTCCTCTTCTCTCTTTCTACCTACACATGTGAATACAACTCCCATTTTCCTCCATGAATGAAATCAAAACTTGCAAGGGTTTCTCAAATATATGTAAGAATGAGCTTCATATATGTAAGAATGAGCATAAAATCCCTACCTCAAGTTGAATAAAGATGAAGAACAAGATGTGATCTCTTCCCGGTTTCAAGCTCCCAACTTTAATGGATTCGATCTCTTCACTCCTTGATCTAAATGACAAACAAATTACATAGATAGGTTCCTTGAGTATCCAATTGCATTCTTGCAAAGTTAATTAGAGTTTGGTTAGGGTTAAAGAGACTTACCATACAAACCCTTCCCAGTTCTCTTTGTTTCTTCTTCCTTCTTCCTCTCCCAGTCTTCCTCTCTTCCAAGCCACAATCCCTCTTTCTTTTCCATCTCACACACACACACATATATATATATACAATGTTTGCTAATATTTTAAGGCTCCTACAGTGTTCTCTAGATTTTTCCACCCTCCTAGCATAGATAGGTATATAGAGGGATGGCTTGCCCGCTTAAGTCAGAACACATCATACCTATCACTTCTACTAAAGCTCGGGTGCCCAAGACCTTCTCAGCCGTGTGCCGAAGCCTTGGGCGCCCATGTTTTGTGCGCCCAAGGTGCCTCCTTTCTGCACTTATGCTTAAATGCCAACTCTCACATGTTTGGTTTATCTTTTTCAAAGTTCCCAACTCTAAAGTACTATTAATGATGAATACCACCTAATCAACATACTATTACCTCAAAATGTTCGAATAACCATCTATTTACATTAACACAAAAGTTCGGGGTATTATAGTGACTTATTATTCGGATAGATTTGGGCTATTTAATTAGGGATAATTTTTTTAATTGAGGCTAGTTTTCTTTCACAACATTGATAAATTCAGGATTGAGCCATCAATAAGAGATTAGAGTATTATTTTGCATTAACGTGAGGTGTGTTTTTCACTTGTTCTTTAAAGAATTTCTGAACTTATCAAGAATTCATTCTTGTGGCATTCTTTTATCTTCAACTTGATTCAAGAAATCAAGTCTTGGTTCTATATTCTTTGATCTTGATATTAGCCTTCCTGGGTTTTGAGTCAATTGATAGTGGGTTTGAGGCATTCGACCAAAGGTTCACATCAATCGAGTTTACACTGGATTGTGAAAACCCACTTACATCCCACTATCTTCTTCTCATTTGGTAGATCAACAATTTCCCAAGTTTTATTTTTCTTAAGAGCATTCATTTCTTCTTGAACTGCTAACCTCCACTTCGAGTATCCTAGTACTTTTTGGTTTTTGGAATAAACAATCGGGAGACATTTGAAGTGAAAGCTCTATATTTTACTAAGAGTCTTTAATATGACAAATATTTGGCAGTGGGATATTTGGATTAGGATAATTCCTAACTTTTTTTTCGAAATACAATAAAATATCAAGATCAGAAGGAGATAAATAAGCGAAATTCAAAGGAAGATTACCTAGATTTTGAGAACTTGGAGGTGATGATAAACCTTGCTCAAGATTAACTTGATTATTCTCATTATTAGAATTAAATCGGTGCTTAGTGGATATAGGTTGTAGAGTTTCTCTCTTTGTTTGTAATACAAAATTATTTGGTATTAATAGATCAGCATTTTTCCTTTTTTCACTAGTTAAAACATTTATTTTTTTGATTTATTTTAAGAAAAAAATAGTGGGTTTCAGTTGTTTTTATTGCCAAAATTGGTCTTCATTAGAACTCTCCCGTCGAAGACTTTGTGAACAAAAGGAATAATTTTAAGAAAGTTTACATCCATACTAACATGGGTTTTTCTAGTGGTAGGATTAAAACACTTGTACCCTTTTTTATTGAGAGCATAGCCTACAAAAATGCATTTTTTGGCTTTTAGACCAAATTTAGACAAGAGATGAGTTGGCATAAAGACAAACACTATACGTCCAAATATTTTTGAGGGTAAATCTGAGGTGAGGCGTGTGATTGGAAAAGTATAATTAAGAGTTTGTAATGGTGTTTCGTAGTTTAAAAATCTACTAGGCATTCTATTAATGAAATAATAACTTATTGAAATTACATTCAACCAAAAATATTTAGGAACATTCACATGAAATATAAAAGCTCTACCTACTTCAAGTAGGTGTTTATTTTTAGGTTCTACAATTCCATTTTGTTGGGGAGTATCCCTACAAGTTGATCTATGTAAAATACATTTTTCTAGAAAAAGATCACCTAAATAATCACTCTAAAATTCTATTTCATTGTCACTCCGAATAATAGTTATTTTGTTTTGAAGCTGGTTTTCAACCATAGAATAAAAGTCCTCAAAAAATTTTGCAACCTCAGATTTTAAGTTCATTAAATAAAGCTAACATAGGAGTGTGTGATTATTAATAAATGTCACAAACTATTTTTTCCCAGTTAAAGTGGCAATCTTGGAAGGACCGTATACATCACTATGTATCAGATGAAAAGGTTTTGAGGTATAATGCTGTTTTATTTTATAAGAATTTCGTTGGCTATTGGCAAAAAAAAATACAAGTTTCACAATCAAAAGAAGTACAATCCACTCCTTTAAATAAACTTGGAAACAAATGTTTTAAATAGAAAAAACTAGGATGTCCTAAATCTGTTATGCCATAGCATTATTTGCTCAAACACAGGATTTGAATGAACACTGCCAATAAAACCCTAATCTTTTTTTTTAGACTGGCTGTCATCAAAATAGTAAAGATTGTTTATCAATCTAACACTGCCAATTATCATCCCCAAGTTCAAGTCCTGGAATTCACAAAAAGAGGCACCAAAAATAACATGACAATTAGAATCCTTAGATAAACAACTTACGGATAAGAGATTACAAGAGAGTTTTGGGATAAGTAAAACAGATTGTAAAATAATCTTATCAAACATTATAGAGCCTTCACTAACAATGAAAGATAAGCTTCCATCTACAATATTTTTTGTTCGTTTGTTTGTTTTTTTTTTTTTTTAATCTCCAAAACAAGGGCTATAAGAGAAAAACAAATGGGACAGATTAGTCATATGGTCTGAGGCACCTCAATGATCCAAGGTGCATGCATTAAAAGAGGATATGCATATGAATGACTACCTAATTGAGCTAAAGATGCCACAGGAGTACTAGGAAATCAGTAGAGCAGGTTTTAGTAGCTAAAGAAATTACTCTAATTGTTCATTGGTCAAAGAGGGTGTCTTGGCAATATGGGCTTTGGTAAGGATACTATTGGAGTCACCTTACTTATTAGTCTTCAATTCAGCAGGATTCCAATTAGCTGGTTTTGCATGCAATTCTCAGTAGGTTTCATAAATGTGGCGTAATTTATTATAATGATCACCCCAAACTCTTGGTTTATCATTAAGACAACACTAGTTATTAGGAGGGCATGAAGTAGCAACTGCAATGCTTAGTAAATTTGAGTTTTCAACAGATCCAGTAGAGGTCCCAAGCATAACATTCCTCCTGTTTTCCTCATGACGCATTTCGAAGAACATTTCTCCGAGAGAAAGGAAGGTTGTCGAATAATGATTCTACCTCAAACTTTATCAAACTCGACATTGAGCCTAGCTAAAAACTTAAATGTTAGTGAACTTTCTGCCATCTTCTTAAAATAGTTAAATCATCCAGATTCTTCTACTCAGAGTCATTGAATGAGTCAAGATCCTGCCATAAATATTTGAGAACATTAAAATATTGGTAACTGAATTCTCATCTTGACGAATATCACCTAGTTTGAGTTGTAACTCATAGATTTGGGACTAATTTCCAAGGTCTTAATACATTTGAGTATTGTCCCAAAGAGCTTTTGTAGTAGGATAAAACATATAATTCGAGCTAATCTCCTCTTCCATGAAATTCATAGCCAAGCCATGACCATGGAGTTCTTTGCATCCCAAGTGGCGTAGTTGGAGTCCGTCGTTGCCGGTTCTTTGGTGTCATTGGTCAAATAACCGATTTTGCCTCAGCCCTTAATGTAAATCCAAATGAATTTTTACTACCTGAGAAAATTGTTCTCATTAAGGTGGATTATGGTGATTTGAATGGAGTGGGATTGAGAATTGAATGTGGATAACTTTGAGGGATTGAAACTAGTAGTGATGGACGGAGTTAATTCGGAAACTTTTGACGTGGTAAAGAAATACCAACACAATGGAAAAACAAAATCAAAAAGAATAATAGAAGAAAAAAACTAGACGAAAAATGTTATAACCTATAAATAAATTATTTATTTAATTTGTTATTAATTATTTATTTTTATTGATGTGCTACATTTTACTGGAATTAGCTGACTTTATTTAAGAATAATTAAATTTTATTTTTTATTTAATTATTTTTGGGTAAGTGTGAATCATTTGATAATTTGAAGGGTTATTATTATTGGGTTGTGATTGGAGGTCCAACGTAATTTAATGGACGTAATAGTATGCGATTGAGAAGTTAAGGTTATAAATGGGGGTTTATCTTCCTAGGGTTTTATTATTATTCTAATTGAGAGAGAGAGAGAGAGAGAGAGGAGATGAGAGAGAAGAGGAGACTGCGCGTGAAGAGGGAAGAAGAAAATAAGGTTAGCAATTTTTACTCTTTCCTCTAGATTATTGATGGACAAGATTGAAGATAGTGCATGTGTATACACATATGTGCGTGTACATATTATGATTAGGTTTTCAAAAAAAAAAAAAAAAAACAAAACAAAATAGTGCCACTACATCAGCACCTCGCCATTAAGGGTCTTATATATAATAACTATATATATATAGGTATTTAGAACCCTTTTAGAAAATTATTTAAAAAAAAAAGAGTGAAAAGGAGAGTTAATTTGATTGTGATTAGACGTGATGGATTAGGGGAGTATTATGAATGTATATATATACACATGAGAAAAAAAATGTTAAAAAAATGGGAAAGTCTGCCATGTGCGGTCAAGTGAAGGAAATATACATATTATATATATATATATATGCAATAAGTTGATTGATTGATTGGCGGAAAGAAAATAGAATGGAATTTTGGGTTAAGCATTACTCTATCAGGTTGTTTGGTGGAGGGTTTAGTTTAATAGTGGTATTAATTAATTTATCAAATGAGAGTTGGAATTTACATTTGGTAATTTATAAAATATAAATTTAAGATAGGTGTTAAATAATAGGTATTTACATTCAGGTGTTCAAGATCGTGATGAATTCTCCTGATTATTTTACATGTACATTTTTGGATGTTAGTTGAGTGGTTTAACTTGCTAGTATTATTTTTTAAATTATTCAATATATAAAGGTTTCGAAAGTTGAATTTTGCTTAATTATTCTTTGTGGACAAAAAAATTATATTGTTTTATATGTTTTATGCTATCGAGCATAGAGAAAAAAAAAAATTTGAACTCTTGTGTTCAGTTTGATGTTATAGGAATTGTGATGAATGATTAATTGTGGTTATTAATTGAAATTGAAATAAAAGTCTAGGGGACATGCTCCTTAAGTGGTGTGACTCTAGCAACTAGGGAACAGCTCCTTAAGTGGTATGACTCTGGCAACCAGGGAACAAGTTTATGAAAACCATGGTGACTCTATTTCTCAACGATTGTAAGAATAGGCTCGTGAAAATTGTAGTGACCTCAATCAGACTGGCTTAAAAAAGAACTCAAGAGTCAGACTGGGTGACTTTAAATGCAATGTTGGATCCAAAAGGTACTGTTCATGAGAAATTATATTGGCACACTTGATATCTAATTTTCATGTTATAACCCACATACTAATTTTTGTCGTCACTGCTGTGATTAACGAGTTGATTTATGAAAAATTTTGCACTCTAATGTGTAGGTTTTTGAGTTATTATAAAGTATGCATGAAAATTATTTTTAAGGACATTATTTTTACTTGAAATATTTTTTTGGTTAAACTGTTTACCTGAAAATTTATTATTTTCAAATTTCTATTATTATATTTAGCTTGACTATCCATTTACCGGACTTTTAGCTCACCCTTCATTTCATATTTTTCAAGTGAGCGTGGAGGGAACTAGTCATGGAGTCTAACAGTTGGGATCTTAAGCCGTGACCTCTTAGGAAAAAAATTTTACATTTATTTGATGGATTTTATTTTAGTAGTTGGACTAGAGTTTTGAAGATTTAAAATATTTTAATTATTGTTATCTAGTTATTTAGAGTTTAGGATGTTAGTAGAACATTTTATTTGTTCTAGTTTATTTCAAAACACAAGATTATTTTATCATTGAAGGTTCTTCAGTAAATTTTGGTTGGATAAGAATTAGATTTTCGTATTCTTTAAGTTAAGGTTTGAGGTACTCAGCCATTTATATTCTTAAGTGGGGTGTGATAAAAAAGCTTAAGGGAATAGCTACTTAATTGGCTCTTATAAGATCTAGAAAAAAAATATCATATGTATTCCTTGAATATGGAGGAAAACATTCTTCCTTTTATAGACGAATTACGACAAGGAAACTAAGCTACAGGAAATCAAGCTAAATCATAGCTATACACCTAATTTTTCAGTAATAAGATAAAATCTCTAAGTTTACAAAATATATACCAAATCACCCTAAAAATCAGGTAAGCAATCAAATTAGAATTTCTCTAATTCGATCGAGATCCTAAAAAAAAAAAAAAAAAACAATAATTTTAAGATTTAAAATAGTGAGCAAAAATCAATTCTAAGATTTTTAATTATTAATATGTAAAAATTCAAACTTACTAGTTTGTCGAAGTCAAGAAGAAATTTGATTAACGTTATTATTGAATACTATGTACTTAAGATTGATTTCTTCCTCACAGGTTGTTTTTAGTTTTAATGGCATTAGTCTCCCAAAGTACAATCATCACACTGTATAGAGGTGGTAGCAACAATATTTGAACATTGTTTTAACAAAAAATTACAAACTCTCGATTATTTGAAAACATTGTATTTTAATGATGAAAAATATAATGTATGAATGCAGTGACGACAAGATCAATATATATAGATACAATATGATTGTTCAGATAGTCACCATTCGGTTAGACTAACACGACTATCTAATATGAATTGACAATCATGTCTGTTAAATATAACAAACAATAGGCACTTACAGACAGTTATGTCTTTATGGTTGCGTTTAATTTGTTAAAAAAAGTTAAAAATTTTAAAAAATTTTTAAAAATTTTAAAAAATTATTTATTTTTATCTCACTTTTTATAACTCTAAACACACCCTAAATATACCTGTTAAAATTTAATCCTTGACAAATAAAACTATAGGACTGGGTTAGAGCAACCCGGCTGCGAATCTTAAACCGAACCGAATCTGGTCGCACAAACTCACTTGAACCTAATTTTTGTGCTTGCCGAAATACCAGCTTTAAAGCCAATTAATCTCTATTTCATCTACTCATGATTTTGAACAATTAAATACATTATAGAGTCTACATTTGAACCACATTTAATGACGTGTGGATCCCACTAAAATTATGGCCTGGAGTTTGCAAAACAAATCCATGGAAAAAAAACCATAAATTCCAACAATTTTGCCTTATTGCGTAATGTAATCAATGGGCAATACTCTTTGTTGGCTCTAATGTAATTATATGGTGTTTCTCTATTATAAGCGATGGAATTAATCAAAATTTCAGAAGGTACCTGCCTTTCTTTCATCCAAAAAAAAAAAAGAAAATTAAAATTAAAATTTCAGTAGCTTACAATAATTAACATGAATATATACATGTAGAAGCCGGGTTAAAGAAAGAATAATTGAGTAAAATTGGAGTACAATATTTCCCGGCCTGGCAAGTGCAAAATTAAAAGTCAAATTATATTTTCTAGTTAATTATTAATACACGATGCTGCTATGAATAAGGTAATTAAATCAAACTAAGCAGCAGCAGCATGATTGGAAGCAGAGTGAGACCCAAGTTAGCAACATTTGCTGACTGACTGTTGCTCTTGCCAGCTGGGGGCGGAGCTGGTGGTGTACCGGTTGGAGGCGCTGTGTCTGGTGAAATTTTTGATGCAGAGACAGGAGGCAGCGGTGGGTCAACGACGTCATTGACTTGGAGGGCTGGCGCGGGAGCTGCTGCCGGTGGCAGTGATACATTTTGTTCGGCCGCCATCGTCAGTATGTCACCAGGTTTTACTGGTAATATGGTGTAGTCATCACGTTCGGTGCAATGATTTCCTGGTTGCATGGGTAACAACCATAGTTATTTGGGTATATTGCTGACATTATAGTGACAATAATTACTCTATAAGGCATAATAGCGTATATATAAATGATGCGAAAGAGTTATTGTGTTCAAATAAAAAAAAAAACCATGAATGCTTGTGTGTGTACGTGTGTGTTAATGGATAGGTAATTAGTAAGAAGAGTTGAGAGTTGTTACGGAGATATGCATTTGCAGTAGCTGGGTAGTCAGTAACGATTCCATCAACCTCAATAGGTGGGGAAGTGAAGGTAGCAATTTCCACCATTGGATCGGTTAAGTAATCCTGAGCAATTGAGTAAAATTCATTCATGAAGTAGGAAACAATGACGGATACGTTAGCCTTACGAAGCTGCTGAACGACACCAGTAGTTGTTTCGGTGAAAGCATCTGTGGTTGTGATGACGGAGGTTCTTGTCAAGCTCACTGCGTTCGCAACCTTTTTGATCTCAGCCACTGTCTCTTTGGGTACTTCACTTATTGGGTCTTCCAACAGCAATATTCTTTTGTAATTATTGCTTGCAAACTTTGATAGCACTGCACTATCGTCTGATTGGATCCACACTCCCCCTTTGGATGGCTTGTCCAAACTAGCATTCTTCAATGCACTCACAACCGCATCAATTATGCTCATGCCCTTCTCTGATGCTAAGTATGGGGCGTTCTGCATGCATGCATGCATGTGTATGCTTACGTTTAAGTGCAAGAAATAATTACTTTCATATGTACAAAATCGTACACACGTTAATAATATTTATATATATACACACGCATTAATTGATAAGCGTGAAACATTTATTTACAGATTTTGATATAATGTAGATGTAAAGAAAAAATAATAATAATAAATAAATAGATAAACTAATTAATTAATTAAACAAGCGACATACAACAATATGACATACACATACAGTTACTTTGTAATTTAATAAAATATTAAAAAAATAATTATAGACATTTCATAAAAAAAAAAAAAAACTCAATTATGTAAATAACATAAAAATTAAATCGTAAATAAAAATACATAGGAGCCCACGAGCAAAAACAAGGAAAGAATAGGCAAATTAACCTCGAATATCATTTGTGAATAAAGTTGCGCATGCATGAAGTAGAATTAATGAAGTTTAGGTGCGCACCTTTATGTTAATCAAAACCGCAACTTTCTTCTGCTTGGAAAATTCCAAAAATTCAGCAAGAGTAACGAATTTGCCCTTGCTTTTGTTTGCTGGGTTTCTTTGTAATCCAGCGAGACTTGCGAATGGGCTTGCTATTAGAGCTGAAATTAGAGAGAAACACGTAAAAATCTTCATAAGATTGCCAACTGATAATTATATATATATATATATACATATATATATGAATCATTTTCCAAAATCACGTATATATGGGAAAAAAATTGGAAGTTCTAATTAAAAAGTTGGATGGAACGAACGTTTCAAGGTTTGAATCTCTTCCCATGAAAGATCAAAGGAGAAAATTCCAGCGGGGCCTTGAATTTCAGGGATATTAGTCGACTTTTCTAGAAAAGTGGACTTAGCGCTGGTAGCTGAAGCAAGGTCAGTGGAATTCAAGCAGAATGGAACTCCATCCTTTGACAACTGTACTGAGCAATCTATGATGTCAGCCCCATCATCCACTGCTTGCTGATAAGCAAGATCAGTGCACCCTGGGTAGACTCCACTCGCTCCATTGTGACTTATCACCAAAGGTTTTCCTGCACATGCATTCGTCCACATTAACTCACAATTACTACATATATTTGTTGGTTAATTCATTAATTTAAAAAAAATAAGTATTGAAAAGGGCAACACAGTATATGAAACAATCAAATTGCAAAATTTAAGAAGGATCATATCAACACATTCCTACGAAACACCAAGACAAATTTAGGCTTTTTCCTTTTCTTTTTTTCTTTTTTTTTTTTTTTTTCCCCTTTGATGAAACGAGGGCGCATCTCCTATAATTTTATTGATTCACCTCCTATAATTTTATTTAAGTTTTTTTGATGGGTCAAGTTTATGCTTAGAAGAAATTACAACTAATAGTATAAATTATTTTTAGCAAACAAAAGTAAAATTAAAAAAACCTAATCAATATATAATAAGTTTCATACACTTGTATTTATCATGGAATTTGTCAATGATTAAAATTGTGGAGAATTTCTATGTAATTTCCTTTAACATATATAAATAAGGTATTTTTAAGAAAATCATCTTTTATATTCGTTTGAAATTTTATTTTAACGACGCTCATAATGCAACATGCACATTTCATAATTATAGTAGGAACTAACATCTTTTCGTTTTCAATAAACTAATCTCACACCCTTTGATTTTCAATTTGTACTTTTTTTCGTCTTTAGAAATATTGTTAGGTGTTGGGAATTCATGATAGTTCTGAAAATTTAAGATATTTAAGTTATGAATATTTTTACACGTTTCAATTTTTAGAATCATTTAAATTTTGGACTAAAGTTTTTATTTTTTTTATTTTTTGTGTCATTAATAACAAATGACAAATTTGATCTATCAAAATTTTGTACTATATATAAGAATTACGAGAATAATATTTAAATTTTAGGAGCTAGGCACCTTAAAATTGTTTTTGATAAAAAATTTATATGTACTAGTTATTTATTTTTGTGTCATTAATAACAAATGACAAATTTGATCTATCAAAATTTTGTACTATATATAAGAATTACGAGAATAATATTTAAATTTTAGGAGCTAGGCACCTTAAAATTGTTTTTGATAAAAAATTTATATGTACTGGTTATTTATTTTTTAAATGTACACAACTTTATTCCCACCGGTAGAAATACTACTTCTAAGATTTAAACTTATAACTCTCATGTTGTGAAAGAATAATCTCATCATTGTTTGTAAAATGATTATTTCAAATATTCAAACCTATAAACTCACATGTTATAATAAAATAATTTTATCGTTATTAAAGATTCATCCTTAAAAGATTACTAGTTAATTATAATCAATATATACATTTCTAACAATTAAATTTTCACCCCGTAATATGTTAAACAAAGCAAACCTAAAAGGTGTCCAAATTTTGTTAAACAAATCAATGACCAGCCATGCACATCACATCAATCATTCTGGTTACAAATACGATGATAGAAGAACAACACCAAGAAATCTAGAAATGAACAGTTTGTTGTTTCGATTACCTTTGTTTTTCCTCGTTGCATTCTTGTTGTGTGCCAAGCACGCTGCAGATCAGAGATTTTTAATCAAACACTTGTGAGTACTTGGGAAACTAATTCATTATTTAAGAATGATCGATAACACACAAACACATTATATATATATATATATATATATATGTATGTATCGAAATACAATCAAATATTGAAATGAGAAATCTCACCAATTGCTCCAGATGCAGTGGAAGGAAAATCAGTAAGGAATCCATCGACAGAGAATTGGGAGTTATCAATGAATTGGAGATATTCGGCATTCGGATCATAGCTGTAATTGTAACTGATTTGAAAATCATTAGCGAAAGGATAAGCGAAGACTTGGAGGCGTTGCTTGTGAGCATCGGTGACGAGAGTGGTAGGCGGCTCCAAATACATCTGAGGATTCACCGGCCATACGTAGTCCTTGGGGACCAGAATCCCAGACGCAAATTGCTTGACCGTCGCCAGATCCTTTAGCAGTGAACCGTAAGTTTTGTTGGTTGCCGGTTCCACCGCGTCCTTTTCTAAAAACACGAAGATGAGCTGCGTTTTGCTTCCTTTCTTCCTACCCTTTCTATTCAGGGTCTTCAAGAATCCAATATCAGGTGACGAGATATAGTTTATGACTCTGGTTTTCGAGATTTCATCGATATACAATGCTGCATCCAATTTGTGCTCCCGATAGAAGTCCGGATACTGCAGGTGCATGCAACACAAACGTACGTACCCAATTAATTAACCTAAAATTATGTATTAATTCGGAAGAATTATAATTAAATATTATTGAGATGTAATTAAAAGCTTCTTCTTCGTCGCAAGTGATGTCGATTGAAGTTTATAATAAGTTTCTATTATCAAATTTACCGACTCCATTTTGGGTACTTGTGAAACAATCATATTTAATTATTAGTTTTTATGTTTTTGAATAGTTTTTGAAATATATTATTGCTTTGGAAATATTCATTTTTACTACGGTTTTTTTTTTTTTTTTTCTCGTAGCCAAATTTGGTCTTTAAATCAAATTTGTTACTTTTTTTTTTTGTAAATTTTTGTATTTTTCCTAATTTCTTAATTATTTTTACTTTGATTTAAAATTTAAATATTCTAAACTTTTCAATTTGAACCTGTGCATTAGATTAAGAACAAATTAATGGAGTTGGGTTTGAATAAAATTTTATTATTATGTGTCAATATTCTAGACATTCTTAAGTTAAACTGAATATTACAATATTGATCTTGTTTTCCTTTTGATAACCCGGATCAAAAATCATGTATAAAGGGGCACGATATAACCATTTTGAATTAAACAATTAAAAGAATTAATATAAAATTTTCTTGAGCTCCACTTCTCTTTGCCTTCTTTCAAAAATTTGCAGCCTAAGTCATTGCAGCAAGATGCATGGTATCCGGGCTACACCAACTTGTCCGATTGAAAAGAGTTGCGCTATAGCATCGGAGGTTTGCAAGTGCCAAGCAAATAAAAATAAGGCTCTCTTCAGTTTTGTAGCATGCGTTGAGAATTAATTAATGCAAAATGGCAAGTTTACATGTATGATCCATTTAAACCAAAGATATACATATGCATATATATAGAGAGAGAGACAGAGACGGAGACAGACACACAGACCTGAACATCTAACCATAACGGCACAGGTGGCTGACTCAGGATTATTTCTTCAACAGTAGCTAAGGGTAGGCCCATCTCGTCGAATAGAGCTGGTCTAGAGAATATATTTTGGATCACTGTGTAAAGAGAAAAAGATCAAAGGTTAAAAACAGTCAGTAGCAATCAATATAAGAGGTGTTTGTCCATTCCATTGTAGAGTGTTTCATATCACTAATCAAATGAATGAAATATAGTAGTAGTGTTGTCATAACTGGGAATGATCAGTATAGAGTTAGTCACGGACATGATATTTTAGAGAGGTCTTGAGAATTATAATCGACAGCAAAATAGCCATCCAATTTCTGACCATTGACGAGATAGGAGGATTTGGGTCCATTGGGAAAGACGTCGGCTATGTTACTTGTGTTGTCAAGCTTTAAATTGGAGTTGCAGAAACCAATCCCATCTTTCGATAGCAGCAAACTACAATATATAGTGGTACCGGCCAAGCTTGTTTGCAATGCAAATCCATTTGCAATCGCAGACGATTCTGGATATAGCCCTGAGTATCCACCCCGTGCTATCACCACCGGCCTCTTACCTGCATTCATCCATATCACCACCAGCATTATATATATATATATATTATATGCATGCATGCATGAATCAATGTTCGACCCATAATTCAACAGCAAAGTATGGTGACATACATGCAGTAAGTGCAATAATGTTGTTTTGAATTATATAGAATATATGTGTAAACATTTAGGCAGACATTAGGCAATTAAATATATCAATGTTGGGCGCATTTTGATGAGTAAATGACCATACACATAAATAATTAACCAAATATGCATGAACTTTGAAGAGCTGGAAGGGAAACATCGAGGCAATTAATTTCTTTAAAGAAAAATACCTTTCCCCCTCCCACTAATTTTTTTATCTTTTGGCTCTTGGTAATTCGAACACTAATAGTAATATAATTAACATGTTGATTCATGAGAAAAATAAAATGACAACAATTATTGTAATTTATATATCAAACTATTTCTTCTTTTACCCATTACTACCATATATTTTGATTATAAATTTATACTCTTATGTTTGAATTATTACCCCATCAAATACTATGTGACGTAGGCTTTAAGTTTTAACTGTATCTACTTATATTTTGTAAAATAATTTATATTACTATTGTATTATTAATATACGTATATATATATGTATATATATTTTACGTGATGATAATTTCAAAGTAAATATTATTAATGTCAAAGTATATTTAATACACTACTTGTATGTTAATAATTTTAATCCTATTATGTTAGTAAAGATTTCAAACTTATCATATTTAATGCGCTTTCTATATATTGATAATTTTACTTGAGTTAATGAAAATTTAAAAGTCATATTTATTTTACTCGAGTCTTTACATATTCTCATCTATTAATTTTTAAAACAATATTTATGTTTTTTTTCAAATTTTGTTCACATAAAAAGATCTAATCTTTTCAATTTTTTTAATAATAATTTTAACTCCAATTATCTTTTATGAACTAATTTAAATTTTTTATTTTCTTATATAATAAATATATATACTCACATATAATATATTATAAATATTGCAATAAAAAGACGAAAGATATAAACATAATAATATTAAATAAAATACCTCTTTAAACTTCATTGGTTAATTTGCAGTAGCCATTAATTAGTAAATCATTTTTTAACTAATCATTAGATTAATTAGTAAAATTAATAAGTAAATTAATTCTCTTAACCAGAAAAAAAGTATATAAAATTCAAATTTTGATCTAATTAATTCATAAAATCAATTTTCATGATTAAAAGATAAATATAAAAATTTTAAGTTTGAGAGTTAATTATCTAAACTAATATTTCTGGTGGTTTGTAAAATTTTTACTAAACCAATTTTCATAACTAAATAATAAATATATAAAATTTAAATTTCAGAACTAATTACCTAAACTACACAAATTCCCTTAACTAATCAACCAATTAGTAAAATTATTATTAAATCAATTTTCACAACTAAAAGATAAATATATAAAATTCAATTCTTAAAATTAATTATTCAAATTAATTTTTCTGCTAATTAATAAAACTTTTTACTATATTAATTAAAATTAAAATTAGTTCAAACATAATAATTGGAGTTAAAATTATTATTAAAAAAATTAAAAAGATAAGATCTTAAAAAAAAGGTGAGATAAAAGTTAATATAATAATTAATGAATGAGAATATTAAAGACTTAATAAGGGTAAATTGTTTGTAGTAAATATAATAAGAGTTTTATATATTCATTAACTTAATAAAGATAATATAAATTATCAATATACAAATAATGCATTAAATATATATACTTTGACATCACCCTATTTTTGCTTTTACTTTTTTTATTAGCATATGAGCATGATCAAAATATCTTTTATATTTATTATAATTTTTTTATTTAACTAATATAATACAATTTAATTTAAAAAAATAAATTATAAGCATGCATGTGCAATGCACGAGACTTAATAAGGCTAATATAAAATGCACCACTGAGGGTTAGCCATGGCTGCGAAGGCTTTAGGGGCTGCTGTAAACGCTTTGGAGTTTGTAAAGTCTGTGGAGGCTTCTCTTCATTTTTCTTCCCAACGGTTGAATGGATCAACAACAAAACCAAAAGCAACCGCCTAATCATTTTCCCGCGGAAATCCTTCAAAAATTATACACAAAACAATCAATATATACATATATAAACACACACACATACATATATATATATATTAAAAGATTAATCACCAATAAAAAAATTTTGAACGCAGAGGAAATGAAACTCCAAAACAATCAATATACACATATATAAATATATATATATATATATATATTAAAAGATTAATCACTAATAAAAAAATTTTGAACACAGAGAAAATGAAACCCCTTTTGTTGAAAGGTTGAAATTAGAAATTGTATATTATAAGTCAAGAAAAAGAAAAAGAGTACATCAATGCAATAACCCTTCCATTTCTTAATACCCATTGATTTTCCTTCGTGTTTCCTCCATTGTCAGTTAATTTCTTCATCTGCAACCAACAACTGCCTGTAGTTTTTCTTTCTTTCTTTTTTTCAATTAAGTATATCAGGAAGATGCTATATCTATCTTTATATTTTCTTCAAAATAATAAAATTGTATTTTGTACGTTGCATGTGTTATCTCAATTTAACTAATCCGTGTAGGATTTCACAAGAATCTTCAAATGTTAATTATGAGAAGAAAATCATCAACATATATAAAATATATTTCTGACTCGTTCTTCTGTTTCAATCATCTCTCATTCATAGAGCTCCTAGCTATTAAGAATTTATAATTAATTAATTAACAAAAATTAAACTCTAAACAATATTATAAAAAGAAAGAGGATAAAGGAGTGATTAACTTACTTGAATATTGATGGCATGGACACCTAACATAGACATTCCCCTTCAACAAGTTCACCAGAAATTTGGTTTCCAAGAAACTTTGGAAGGAGGGGAACATAGTGGTGGAAAATAGGAGATTGAAGTTTATATAACCTTCAATGCCTAATATAGCTTTTAAAAGCTAACTTTAGTTTGAATTTTCTAAATAAAGACTGACCGTTCCTTTCGTTCGTTTTCCTTTAATGGACCATGCATTCTTCTTTTTCAATGTAGCAGCTTTCTTATTGGGTGCGATGATGTGGCATTGTAGGGTACCGCAAGATGACTTATTAACTAAAACATGCGTCTATATATTTCTCTCCCTCTCTCTCTATATATTATAATATATATCATTTAAAAGAAATAATATATATACATTTTTCTTGGTTACTCCAATATATCACATATATGGTATATTTTTTATACGTATTGTATATATCATTTATCAAAAATGAAAAATAAAAAAAATGTACGTACAATTTTTAGGTTCTTCCAATATATCACGCATATGGGATTTTCTAAATATGACATGGAATAATTTCGTGATGATGTGAATGAGTTGAACACAAACTTATATAAATAAGGCATCTTCATACGCTTGCCATAAATTCCTCCCAATTCAAATTTCATTTTTTTTTTCTTCTGTTGATTTTAATACATTTAAAATTTATCACATACGGTTCTCGGATTTAATTACAATTATTTGTTTTTTTTTTAAATCCTTGCTTATAATAAAAAAAGAAAGAAAATAAACGCAACAATGCCAAAATTTACCTTTAAAAATCAATTAACTAGAATGTAAAGAAAATTATGGTTCATCGTAATATCCTCTGTATCCTGTGCTAGCTAGTCATCACCTTTGAATGTACTCAGGTTCAAAAGTTTCACTTAGATGTGTCACCAGTTTAAAATTACATCAATTCTTCGAAGAGTTATAATTAAAATTAAAATTTTACTTGCAAATTACAATTAAAATAATATTATTAAACTAATTTAATTCAATTATAATTATTTAATAACCAATTATTATTGGGCCGGATTGGATAATATCAAACTCATGAATCCAGATCATTTACAACAAAAAAAATATTATTAACCACCATTTCTAGGGATGAAATTAAATTTGGTGAAGAAAGATTATCCATTTAGTGTAAAATTCGTCTGCAACTTACAAGCGCTAAATTTTTGTTTTGGCGCCAATCTGAGATATTTTTACCCACAAAGTTTTGATCAGTAGCCACCATTTAATTTGTTACAAAATAAATTATTAAATACTAGATATTATCCACTATTATTTTGGTCTTGGATATATCTAAAGTGTGAAATTACGCAATAGATTTTGGGGCACTAAATTTCCTGTGTTAGTTTTCATAACATAGGGTAGAGGCAGATACCTCAATCTAAATTTGAAAGTTTCAAAAATTTGCAAGACTCCTACCTAACAATTCAGTCTTCTAAACTATTATTAATTTTCTCTCTTTAGATGGTATGTGTGTAGTCATGTTCTCTAGATACTCTGGTGTATGGGCTGAACTTCAGTATATATGAAAAAGAGAGAGAGATAATATTTGTACCAGAGAAAATCTTTCAACCATTAAGAGAATCTCCCATCCACCCTATATATATGGGAATATCTGAATAATTGAGAAGATAAGATAAGGTATCAAAGGAGTATTTTTTTCAATCACTCAATTGTATCCTGATGTACACAACGTGTATCAAAATATCTCAACTGAGAAGATAAGCTGTTGGTATTAGAGCAATATTTTTTTAACTACTAAACTATATCCCACGTTATATCTGTGTATAACATTATAATTTCTTTTTCAAATGAAAAAGATAAATCTTAAGCCAACTGAACTTGAGCTCATCAAGATTTAAATTGAGCTAATTTGGTGACTGAAGGCCTATAGATTCCAAACTCCAACTTAAACGATTTGGACCCTATCATCTCATGACATCCTATTAGCATTTAAATCAACCTTGGGCTATTTTACTAAAAACCCTTGGCTGTTCTCTAGTAGTTCATATTAAAATTCATCTAATTGAAACAATTTTTAATAAAATGAATTTAATCTTAGACCAATAATATCTATTTAATGAACCCTCCCTTACAAGTTCGTCTAGGCTAATATTAAATGTTAAGCCTCTTAAATTACATTTTTAACCCTAAATCACTATTTATCCAAACTTTGATCATTTTTAATATTACTATATTTGTAGATGATTTATAAATAAATATTGTTATTCAATAAACAATTTATTGAATAAACTGCAGCCACAAATTTAATGACCAAGAATAATAAATAGCTTAGGTGAATATAAAAAATAGATTTCATCTTATAAGTATATATTCCCATGATTCATGAAATTAAATCTGCAAGTCATCGAGGTTTTGACCATTTATATAGGTCTTACTACGAGATAACTCAAATAGATTTAATTCATAAATGTGAGTTAATTACAAACTCAAGATTAAAGTTTATTAAGCCCATTAAAACTTAAGTAAATTATGATCGATGACATTTATTAAACTAGATCATAATTTATAACAGCTCATTCAATATGTATATCACATATACACATTAACTCTTTAACTCAAAGTTACTACTTTATTGATCAAGATAAATCACTTAATTAAGAAGTAGAAAAGTTACAGCTTTAACATAATGAAATGTCCGCTTTCATTAAGAACTGTGAATTTACTTCTATTTATAAAACTTCTAATTTAAATCTTTTTGTATCAACATCTTATGCCCAATACTTAAACCACATACTTTATAAATAAAGGGATAATAATGTATGCTTAAATAAAATTATAACCAAAAAATAAAATGTTATTACAAATTATGCTTTCAAGGGCATAAATGTAATACAAGTCTAACAATCTCTTACTTGCCCTAAAGCATGTCAGGCATATGGTGAACCTCTATATTATAAACATGATGGTCAAAACTCTTAGCTGCTAAGGTCTTCGTGAATGGATCAGCTAGATTCTCTACTGATACAATCTTGGATGTAATCACTTCACCTTTCTGAATTAAGTCTCTCATTAGATGATACTTCTTCTCTATGTGTTTCCCTTTCTTGTGATATCTAGGTTCTTTTGATTATGCTACTACCCCACTATTGTCACAATAAAGAGCAATAGACATACTAACACTGGGAATTACATTTAGTTCCATAAGGAACTTACGAAGTCACGCAGCCTCTTTTGCTACTTTTGAAGCAGTTAATTATTCGGCTTCCATGGTGGAATTGCGATGCATGTTTGCTTCACGCTCCTTTAACTTACAGCTCCACTACCTAAGGTGAACACGTAACCTGAAGTGGATCTTCTATTATCTCTATCCGCTTGAAAGTCAGAATCTGTATACCCAATTGGTACAAGATTTTTACTGGAATACACAAATATATAATCTCTTTTACTCCAAAGATATTTAAGTATATACTCTACTGCAACCCAATGCTCTGGCCCTAGATTGGACTTATATCTACTGACTAGTCCTGCTCATAACCAATATTTGGTCTAGTACACAGCATAGCATACATTAGACTTCCGACTGCTAAGGCATAAGGAATCCACTTCATTCTTTCTATCTCTTAAAGAGTCTTAGGAGACTGATCATGAGATAGACTAACCCCATGTCTAAAAGAAAGTAATCCCTTCTTAGAGTCTTGCATAGAGTACTTGACCAATATTTTATCTATGTAAGTAGCTTGTGATAAACTTAATATCCTATTCTTGCGATCTCGTAATAATTTGATCCTAAGGATGTAATTGGCTTCTCCCAGGTCCTTCATATCAAATTTGGTTGATAGCTAGACTTTAACTGTTGATAATACTTTTACATCATTCCTAATGAGTATGATATCATCAACATACAAGACTAGAAAAACCATCAACCAGCTGTCTATCCTATTATAGACATAAGGTTCATTAGGATTTTGCACAAAACCAAATGATTTGATTGCCTAATTAAATTTAATGTTCCATGATCTAGAAACTTGTTTAAGCACATAGATAGACTTCTACAGTTCGTGGACCTTATGATCTTGGCCTTTAGTTATAAAACCATCTGGTTGCACCATATAGATGCTTTCATCAAGATCGCCATTTAGAAAAAGCAATCTTAACATCCATTTGCCAAATCTCATAGTCTAGATTGGCTGCAATGGATAACAGAATCCTGATAGACTTAAGTATGGCTAGTAGTGATAAGGTTTCCTCATAATCGATACATTTTTTCTAAGTATAACCTTTTACAACAAGCTTAGCCTTAAAGATTTCCACCTTCCCATTTACCCCCCTCTTTCTCCTGTAGACCCACTTACACCTAATAGGTTTGATTCCTTCAGGTTTGTCTACAAGTTCCTAGACTTTCTTTGAGTACATAGAGCCCATCTCTGATTTCATAGTTTTATGTCAACTATCTGCATCCACATAAGTCATTACTTTGTCATAACTAGTGGGATCTATTCTTGTTCATCAGAGACTGCTTGATAAGACTCTCTAGTTAACATGTATCTAGATGGACGTCTAATCGTCCTTCTACTACGATGGAGCACTGGTGACTGATGCTCTGCAACTAGCTCAAGTTGTCTAACAGACTCTAGATTAGGAATTGATTTATTAATCTGATCAAGAATAGCACTAGTACTATTAGATAATTCTTCAAAAACTATCTTACTTCTAGGTTTGAAGTCTTTTATATAGTCTTCCTTAAGAAAAGTGGCATTTGCGCTAACAAATACTTTCTTTTCTTCAGAATTATAAAAGAGACCTCCTCTCGTTCCTTTAGGATATCCTACAAACTTCAGACCTAGGTTCCAATTTAGATGGAACTATGTTTAGAAGATACATCATTGTTTCGAAGGCATAACCCCAAAATGAGATGGGCAATGATGAATAACTCATCATTGACCTCATCATGTCAAGTAGAGTTCTATTTTTCCTTTCTATTACATCATTTTGCTAAGGAGTCCCCGGTGTAGCTAATTGGGATAGTACCCCATTATTTGATAAATAGTTCCTAAACTCATTAAGGAAGTACTTGCCACTTCAATTAGATCGATGTGCCTTTATGTGTTTTTCTAATTACTTTTCCATTTCTACCTGAAACAATCTAAATTTTTCAAAAGCTTCAAACTTACGATGCATTAGATATGCATAACCATACCTTGAATAGTTATCAACAAATGTGATGAAATATTCAAAAGCCCCTTTAGGTTGTATGTTCATCGGTCCGCATACATCAGAATGTAGTACTACCAATGGTTCTATGGCTGTATATCCTTTAGCATTAAAAGGTCTATTGGTCATTTTACCTTCTAGATAGGATTCACACACTGGTAGTAGCTTAGTAACCAATGAATCCAAAGATTCACTTTTAACCAGTCTTTAGATTCTATCTAGATTTATATGACCTAGACGCAAATGCCACAGATACGTATTATTAGTTTGGGATAACTTAATCCTCTTGTGGTGATTAGTTTCATTATTCAATTATGTGTCATGCAGTGAGTTTATTTAAGATACAAATAGTATAAATTGTCAGCCATTGTACCAGAGCAAATAAACATCTTATTTTTTTATTACCACGGTAGAATTAAAAATAACTGAATATCTACAATTATTCAAATTACTAACCAAAATCAAATTACGTCTAAGTTTAAGTGAAAATAAACAATCCTCTAAAACCAAAGTTTCAAATGCATCAAAAAATAAAGTAATGACTCGCACTGCCCTTGCTGCAACTGTTGTGCCAATTCCAACCTAAGACTGACTTCTCCATCATTTAGTGCCCTGGTTTCCTAGAACCCCTACAATGAATTGCAAATATGATTAGTGGCTCCAGAATCTGTAGAATCAACCACTAAACAAGTTTTAATGATGAGAATTTTATTTGAGGTTCCAATAGTCCTCTTGGCCTTGGCCTGTGTAGACTTTGCCAAATATACTAGGCAGTTCCTCTTCTAATTTCTCTTTTGCCCACAATAGAAACACTTTCCCTTGGGCTTCTTTTCCTTCATTTGATTTTGTGCCACCCTTAATTAACTTAGTTGCTTTCTTGGGCTTGCTCTTCTTCTTCTTAATTCCTTTTCCTTTAGGCATAAAACTTTAGAGATAAAACTTTTGCATAAAACTTGGGCTTGCTCTTCTTCTACACTCTTGAAGCATAAAACTTTTGTATAATAAAAATGCATAAAAAATATGTATAAGTAGAACTCTATAACTACTTCATTGTGCATCGGTAATCTAATCCTACTTTAAATATGCCTTTGTAGGGTGGTCATATTTGTCACTAATTAGACAAGTCAACTTACTAATTTATTATTATTCTCATTGGATATCTCATATCTAAATAATAATAAATTACTGATATATTTAGCCTCTTAAAATTAATTTAATAAGAACTCCGTAGGGAGGATATTAAATATTCTAAGTTAAGTGTATAATCACTGTTTCAATTTTTTATATTTTCCAAATAAAAAGCTACCGTAGGACAGTCAATTTTATCGAGTAATATTCAAAATTTTATCATTTAAGGAAATCCTATCCAGTAACCAACTCTAATTAATATCCTCTGTAGGGAGCTTACAAAAATTGAGACAAGATATTGATTTATTTTACTATAGGATTAACAATGGAGGCTATGGGTTTTATGCCTAAAACCCTCTCCTACTCAATTTTTATAATTAGAGTTTTTAGTTTATTAATTTGATATTTTAAAAAAATATCCATTGACATGCTAACCATTAATATCTAATTTTATAAAATAAAATAATTAATCGGTTATGTCAATGTAGAATTAACAAAAATTAAAAAAATGATATTAACTTTATTCTAATCACATTAGAATATTAATATCATATAACAATAATAATTATGCGTGAACATGTGATGTGGCATCTCTAAATCTATATGACATGTTATCAAACAAACATTCATAATAAATTAAAACAAGTAAATGAAAAATAAATAACTAAATAAATAGATAAATAACCCTTAATTCACAGTTTTCCTAGGAAGAAAAAAAATACATAAACCTAGTCTAAACTTCTTGTAGTCGATGTCCGTATTCCATCTTCTTCCTGTCTTTGAAATTTGAGTTGAATTTCGGTTAAGGGCATTTTAAACATTTCTTAGATTTTATAAACCAATTTGATAAATATAAAAACTTTATAGGTAGAAAGTTTAATTTAAAAAAATTACCCAGCAACTTTAATTTTTAAAAATTCTAAAATTCTAATAAATTGCTATGTTACTCTAGTTTTTTTGAAGTTTCTCATCCAACCCCATTCTTTAATTAAAAGGAATTTAGGAATTTAGAGAAGTTGCAAAATAGCCCTAGGGATTTAAAACATTTTTTAAGCAAGCCCTCTTCCCTAAACACAACTTTGTGTACTAGTGTAAAAACCCATTTGGTAGCAGCATCAACTCATTAGATGACTACAAATGGAAAAACCGGCGATGGCCAAAATATAATTTGGCGGTTGCTCTTACAATAACCAAAAAAAAAAAAAAAGATCCGGTGGTGGCTAGCCCATCACTACTAGATTCGAACACCATGCATAGTCTCATGACATTTTGCCAGATCACACACACCTATCTCCACCAGATCCAAACACTACACGTTGCTTCTTTGACAAGGGTGAAACAAATTGTGGTAGCCTGGACCATGGGTTGCTCTGTCGCTACCGTGCATAATGCACAACCTGGGTGGCTCTACTGTTATTACGTGTAATGCACGCTGCGGATGGCTTTGCCGCAGCTACCGTGCATCCCACAGGTTGTTCTTTGGTCCAATCTTCCTTTGCCATTCACCACTGTGATGCCAGATCTAAATCACGAAACTCGCAATACTTCGCTCGCAAAGAAGTGAATCGGAATCACTCCACTACGTAACTACCGTGGTGGTGTTAGATTTATTTTTCTTTGGTGCCCTTGAAAGCATGTTTTTGTAATGACATTTCATTTAATTTTTTTTTGGTTAAAATAAAACATTTACTTATTTAAGCATACACTATTGTCCCTTATTTATAAAGTATGTGATTTAAGTATTGGGCATAAGATGCCAATACATAAAGATTTAAATCACAAGTTTTATAAATATAAGTAGATTCACAGCTATTAATGAAACGGGCATTTCATTATGATAAAGTTATAACTTTTCTACTTCTTAATTGGGTGATTTATCTTGATCACTAAAGTGGTGACTTTGAGTAGGAAAGTTAGTATGTATATGAGATATACATATTGAATGGACTGTTGTAAATTATGATTTGGTTAATAAATGTCTTTAATCATAATTTACATAAACTTTAATAAACTTAATAAACCTTAATCCTGAGTTTGTAATTGACTCACATTCATAAATTGAGTCTATTTGAGTGATCATGGAGTGAGATCTTATAAATGGTCAAAATCTCGATAACTTAGAGATTTAATTTCATGAATTGTGGGAACATATACTTATAAGATGGAATCCATTTTGATATGCTCGCCTAAGCTATTTATCTTTTTTATCATTAAATCTGTGGTCGTAGTTTATTCAATAAATTGTTTATTGAATAACAATATTTATTTGTAAATTGCTTACAAATATGAAAATATTGAGAATGATCAAAATATAGATAAATAGAGACTTAGGGTTAAACATGTAATTAAGGGGCTCGACATTTAGCCTAGCTTAATTACGAGCTTATAATGGAGGGTTAATTAAGTGGATATTATTGGTCTAAGACCAAAATTCATTTTATTAAAAGTTATTTTAATTAAATAAATTTCAACATGGACTACTAGAGTGCAGCTCAGGACTTTTAGTAGAATAGCACTGGGTTAATTTAAAAGATAATGGGTTGTCATGAGATGACAATGCCCAAATATCTTTTAAGTTGGAGCTAGGAATCCATGGGCCTTCAGTCCCTAGGTTAGCTCAATTTTATCTTGATGGGCCAGGTTGGCTAATTATTTATAATTTATTTATGAAATAAATTATAGATAATTAATATATATTTAGATAAAATGATATGGTTGGGAGATTTTCTCAAGATACCATATCTTCTAAATATATATTAGGATAATATATATAGATAAGATATGTGTGAGAATGGATGAGAGATAATCTCTAGAGTTAGAAATCTTCTCTGATACAAACTCTGTATCTCACTCTTTATAAATATCTTTTATATATTAATTAGCCAAGTGATCTGAATTAAGTGACCACACACATTCATCTAGACAGAGAGAATTGAGAATAGTTTGGAAGGCTGAATCGCTGAAAAAAGGCACTTCCGTTGTGTATTAGAAGAAAATTTTAAAGAGTTCATCTTTCCATTCGAGGTATTTTTCTCAACCCTATGCTATAAAAACCAACAGGTGGCTCCACTATCGCCGCCCACGACACAGGCTTCTTCAGACATCATTTTTTGGCAATGGGTTGTGCAAAAACTGCCCGGGCTTTATGCCGACAATCGCGGCCAGCACCATTGCCGCAGCACGTAATGTAGACGGCACCCAGAGCAAGTCTATCATCCTTGTTCATTGCTGCAGTATTGCTAAGTGCTTGTGCCGCTGATGTAGCTAGTCATTGCTATCAGACCTCTATTGCCGTCTGTCACGGGAGTTGGATTTTCTTTGGATCCTTCTCTACTTTCTTTGTTTTTGTCCGCATGATTCCAACTCTAGCAAACTGGGACTCAAACCAAAGTTACAAAAGGAATATAGTAAGTACAGACTCAAAACACAATTAATTACAAAGAATTACAAATCTGAAAAGTAAAAACTCGGAGGGATATTATAGTTCCAAAAAAATAACCACCCCTTCTGTACACCCTGTTGTATTGCCATGTGGTACGTCCACATAGGCATTGTTTGACTCAAAGTAGGACACTAGATAAGTTCTAGTGTTGGGATAATTCTATATGTTTGAGAGATAAGGTTGATCTCTTATTTTGAATAGTTGAGTTAATATCTAACTCTATCCCTTTAGTGGTTGAGATGAGTTAGGCATCTCACTATTATATATAGACACAAACTAGTATTGAAAAAATACAACAATCAATATTCTTCTCTCTCTCCATATATTCTTTTTTGATTCTCTCTAGGGTACCATCTTAGTCCTTAGGGTTTTGGTTCGTGTGTTTTGTAAATACTCTGGTAGTATTCTATAAAAGCAAGAAAAGATCCGTTCAAAAATCTGCGTACGTGACAAAGGAGCTCGTAAAGCAAGCGAAGATCCTAAATCAAAAGTTTTCCGCATCAAAAAGGTACAATGAATTTTATATTCATTATTTCCACAATTTTTTCCTACAGTGGTATCAGAGTAATAGAACTTGTTTTCGCTCCATATACGCGCAGATCTAATTTTTAATTTGTTTAAAAATTAAATCACATTGCGGTCACCTATTTAAAAAAAAAAAGAAAACTTTGTTGGCTTGTAACATATATATACATTCTATATGTATATATTTCATAGTGTTTTTCTGTTTTGGGCAGAAGATCAACACTATATTTTTCCAAAATATATATATATATATATATAATTAATCAATTAATTATTATTGAAGTTGAGCTTGGTTGTGCGAGCCTATAACTCAGGCGAGAGCATTTGTGTGGTTGAAAGTTGGTTCAGCTTTTGTGGTTGGGCCAGTTAGGGGTAGTCTGTGCATGCTCACCCCAGGAGTGGAAGGCTAGTTTGGCCCAAGTGGCAGGTCCACTAGGGCTTTATACGCTGGCCCGCCCATTCCAAGTCGTGGGCTTGGCCCAATGAGTAGGCCTAACCTGGGGCATCGACGCTGGCCCGCCCATTCCAAGTCGAGGGTTGGTTCATGGGTTCCAGGCGAAGGCGTGGGACTCCTGGGATTTGGACTGGCGTTAGGCTGGTTTCACAGATTACAATTAAATAGATTTTTTTTGTAAGTGCAAAATACAATTAAAACAGAATTGTTGGGAGTGGGATTTGAACCCACGTCCATCCCAACATAGAGCCTTAACATTCACACTTCAAGCCATTCAACCACGCTAGGTGTCGTGTTAGTCTGTCCAACATAAATATATATGTATATATGTTCCGTATGTATATACATGTGCATTACATATTGCGTTGATGTTTTTGGTTCAATTTTTTGGAAATTTTTTATTTATGTGTAATAATAATAATAAATTTTTGTTTTAATGTTTTTTGAAATAAAACAAAAATAGAAATTTAATTCCCCACTTACTTGTTTTAAAGGGTTTTATGTTATTGGGCCTTGTGCAAAGATGTGTTCTAGGTATTTAATTAATTTGTTTAATTATATTCTAATGGCACATGGATAATTAATTCGTTTAATTGTATTCTAATAGCCCATGAATAATTAATTTATTTAATTACATTCTGTAGATAAATAATTTGTTTATTTACATGAATGAATATTTAGTGTATTCATCCAATTGTGCCATATGGGCATGTGTTTTGACACCCAAAAAAAAAAAAAAAATCTTTTTTGACCATATACTAACTCCTTTAGATGTGAGCTTAGTAACCTCCATTTAATATAACCTATGCATTTGTATGAGAAATTAAATGGAGGGAGAATTGGTGTTTTATGATGCTCATGAATTTTATTGTTATTTATTATTCCAAAATAATTCTTAGAATACAAAGGAGGTGCGGCATCCCCATTTATTTATGTTTATTAGCATGATGTAGTAGGTTTATTTTTGGCAATGTAAAAATGATGTAATTTTTTTTTGAAGCCTTGTAAGGGGATGTGTTTCGCATTAAATTTGTAAACTTTGAATTATTTTGGCATGAGCATTAGTTATACTAAAAGAGTCTTATGGGACTCACATATTTTTTTTTAATAATATGCATGTGTTGTATAAATCTTGTGAAAAGTGGGAGTCGTTCCCATATTTTATTTTTAAAAATAATTAGATACTTTATTCTAATTTACATTATAAGAGATGATTACTAGCACCAAAAGTGCGAAATTTTCAATTTTATAATGTGGAAAAGAATTTTGTAGTCTAATTAATTTTTTAAAATAAATAACAATAATAGATATGTGCCTAATTAAAATTCCTTGCGCAAATTGTATGGAGTGAAATGGCCTCAAAGAACATTATTGCTGAACTTAACAAGGGAGAGAAACTTGATGGCAATAACTATGACATGTGGCATAGGAAGGTTCAGTACCTCCTTAATGAGCAAGAATTGCTCGACCATTTAACCAATAGCATGGTTGCACCTACTGAAGGTACAACGGCTCAGCATCGCCGTGACCAACAGGCTTATCAAACTTGGTTCAAAAGAGATAGGAGTGCGCGCTTTACTTTGTTAAGCTGCATGCATGATGATCTCATTGGAGAATTTGAGAAATTCTCCACTGCCAAGGAAATGTGGGATCAATTGCGCCTAAAATATGGTGGTACCACTACCACTAGGCTACATGCTTAACCTTGAGGTTCAACCAATATACAATGGACCCCAAACATACCATGGCAGAGCACCTTAGGTTGATGTCTGCCATGATTAGAGAAATGAAGGCAGCTGGCAATGATCTCACTGAAGAGCAGCAGATTTTGGCGGTTTTTAGGTCTTTACCTGAGAATCTATGGAGTCAGGTGAAACTTGTGCTTACGCACAATAAGAGCATCAAAACTTTTGATGATGTCTCACGTCATCTTGAGCTTGAAGCGGAGCGCAGAGATGCAAACCGTAGTACTGCACTTGTCGCTCAGGTTGGACAGCGTAGGGGAAAAAGGCCCCAGCGTAAAGGACAACAAAAGGGAGCAAGACAAGGCAAACTCCAAAATCTTGCGTCTCAAGTTGGCAAGGGAACGAAGCGCCGTAGAGGCAAGCGTGGTGGAAAGAAAGACAAGTCTAAGCTCAAATGCTATAATTGTGGTCGCAAGGGTCACTTCGCTTCTGAGTGAAACAAGTCGAAGAAGGTAAACCCTAGCACTAGCTCTTTCAATTTTGTTTGCTCACATGTTTTTATTGCTCATTCTCTCCTTGGTTGGATTGTAGACTCAGGAGCAACCAAACATGTAGCAAAGGATTGAGCTGGATATGTAGATTATCGTCGGGTCCCCGCGGGTAAATATGCAGTTATAATGGGGAATGGAGCGCAGGAAGATGTCCTGGGAGTTGGCACCTACCAGCTCAAGATGCGTACTGGACGCACTTTGCTCTTACATGATGTGCTTTATGCACCCACTGTCCGATGTAATCTACTTTCAGTTTTAGCATTATTAAACTTAGGTTTTTCTTTTCATTTTGAAGGTAGTGGTTTGTCCATTTATCTTGATAGGACGCTTTATGGTCATGGTAGTTTAAGAGATGAGTTTTTTGCACTGGATTTGGATATGGATTTTAATAATAATTTAACTTTTATTGCTTCTTCTTCTTCTGATGTTGTATCTAATTCTGTTAAATGGCATGCTAGACTGGGTCACATAGGGCAAGAAAGGATGGCTAGATTAGCTAGAGAAGGGCTTTTGGGCTCTCTCACTAAAGTAAATCAACCTACTTGTGAACCTTGTTTGGCTGGAAAGTCATCCAGAAAGCCTTTTGGTCAGGCTAATAGGGCTAGTCATCTTTTAGAGCTAGTCTATTCAGATATTTACGGACCAATGAATGTGAAGGCACGACATGGCGCATCCTATTTTATTACCTTTACAGATGATTTCTCACGTTTTGGCTCAGTATATCTGTTAGCTCACCATTCTGAAGCTTTGGATTGTTTCAAACGCTTTATAACTGAGGTTGAGAATCAGAAAGAAAGGAACTTAAAAGTCCTTCGCACTGATAGAGGCCGAGAATATCTTTCTGATCAGTTCAAAGGATTATGTGAGGAAAAAGGGATACACAAACAATTAACGATTCCAGGTACTCCGCAACAAAATGGTGTTGCAGAGAGACGGAATCGCACTCTTTTGGATATGGTTAGGTCAATGATGGCACAGGCAAATCTCCCGATAAGTGTTTGGGGAGATGCTCTCTTAACTGCTGCCTACATACTTAACCGAGTGCCTTCAAAGTCAGTTCCTTCCACTCCATATGAGTTATGGAATGATAGAAAGCCTAATCTAGAAGGCTTACGTCCATGGGACTTTGCAGGATATGTTCACAATACTTCCCATAAGTATGGGAAGTTGGGCCCAAGAGCTAATAAGTGTGTCTTCTTAAGATACTCTGAACACTCGAAAGGCTATGTTATGTACGGTGAACACCCAAATGGAGGAATGACAGAGGTAGAGTCACACGATGTGGAGTTTCTTGAAAATGATTTTCCAAGTATTGGTGAAGTTAAAGGGGATCTTGAACTCTATGAGTTAGAAGAACCTCAAGAAGATGTACCTTTATCTCATAGGCAAGATAAGGCATCACAACCTCATCCTTTGGTTGCTAGAGATAGTGGGAGCATTTTCTTATCTAGTGGAAGTATGCCACTAGGAGACTCTCAGGATTCACAATTGCGCAGAAGCAGTCGTGGAATAGTTCCTCGACGACGCTTTGAGATTGAAGGCGAGTCCTTCATGACTGCCTCTGTGGATGCTGATGAGCCTGCCTCTTATGAGGAAGCATTGAATTCACCTGCATCTGAAAAATGGATAGCTGCTATGAAAGAAGAGATGACCTCAATGGCTAAGAATCATGTATGGGAGTTAGTTGACCTTCCACCTAAGCGCAAGGCCATCAATAACAAGTGGGTTCTGAAGGTCAAGCGTAAAGTGGATGGGTCAATTGACAGATACAAGGCTCGACTCGTGGCGAAAGGCTATACCCAAAAGGAGGGCGTAGATTATGAGGAGACATTCTCTCCTATGGTAAGATTTGCCTCCATTCGCCTCCTTCTAGCTATTGTCGCACATTTAGATTTGGAATTGTTTCAAATGGATGTGAAGACAGCATTTCTCAATGGAGAACTAGGCGAGGAGATCTATATGGATCAACCAAAAGGATTTCAGGTTGAAGGACAAGAGCGAAAGGTTTGTCGCTTAAAGCGTTCTATTTACAGCCTGAAACAATTGTTTAGACAATGGTACATTCGATCTCATCAAGCCATTCTCTCTGTGGGATTTATGATGATTGAAGAAGACCATTGTGTGTATGTCAAAAGAGAAAAAGATAAGTTTCTTATTCTCTCACTTTATGTGGATGACATTTTATTAGCTGGAAATAACATGGAGATGATCGTTGCCACTAAGAAGTGGTTGTCCTCCACATTTGAGATGAAGGACATGGGTCAGGCAAATTATGTGCTTGGGGTTAAGATCTCCAGAGATCGCTCTAAGAAACTTCTTAGTATGTCTCAGGAGACTTACATAAAAAAGATCCTAGAACGATTTCGTATGCACCATTCAAAACCCATAGACACTCCAATGGAGAAAGGTCGAACTCTTAGCATTGATCAGTGTCCTAGAAGAGAGGAAGAAAATGGCCAATGTTCCATACGCCAGTGCAGTTGAAAGTCTGATGTATGCTATGATGTGTACTCGACCTGACATATGTTTTGCTGTTGGTATGGTTAGCCGATACCAAAGTAATCTTGGAACTGCCCATTGGGTTGCAGTTAAAAGGATATTTAGATATTTGCGAGGGACTGCAGACTTCGCTTTATGCTATCAAGGTGGAAGTATGAAATTAGCTGGGTATAGTGACGCAGATGGATTTGCTGACAGAGATGAGCGCAAATCCACATCGGGTTATGCTTTCATACTTGAAGGAGGAGCCATTTCATGGTGTAGTAAGAAACAACAATGTGTTTCTTTATCCACCATGGAGTCAGAGTATATTGCTCGCACTGCTGCTGTGCAAGAGGCTTTATGGTTGAGGAGATTCTTGTAGAGCTTGAGCATTACAGGACACTTGGGCGAGGCTGTTGTGGTTCATTGTGATAACACAGCTACCATAGCTTTTGCAAAAGATACAAAATACTATGGTAGATCCAAGCACATTGATACTCGTTACCATTTCATTAGAGACATTGTTGCGCAAGGTCAGGTTGTCCTAAAGTATGTCCCCACCATCGACATGGTTGCTGATCCCATGACTAAACCCATACCGAGAGATATTTTTCGTAGACATGTTATGGTCTTGGGTTTACGTAGGGTTTGACATTTTTTGTATGATGGACATTTTTCTATGCATTAATAAAATATGTTTTTTGATTGCATATTATTTTGTTTAATTAGTGCACATATCTAGTCATATGAGTAAAGTCACCAGGTTTTGGTCAGCCCACTCACACGGGTGATCACCCTGGCGCTTGAATAGCGAGCAGGATGAGACATAGATGATCACACTATGAAGTAGTGATCTCCATGGCGCTTTGAAAGCGACAAGGATTGAGTTATCATAAGTCGCCTTAGCATTGAGCTAAGATGAGACTACATTAGTCGAACATGGAGTATATCCACGTCTCCATGAAACCTGAGAATAGCCGAATGTGAAACTCATGAGAATGTACTATTGAGTGACTGTCTCGAGAGGCTCAAGTTAGGCGCTATGAGAAGCGACTAGACTAAGATTCGTATGGTGTTAGAGCATGACTAACCCTAAGTGGGAGCTCCACCATAGCATACACATCATACTGTATGTACTACTAGGCAACCGTGGGAAGGGGTGACGAAATAAATCCCTTTCTTCGTCATTGTGTGAGACTTCTGGACTATTAGTTCCATCTCATACCCTTTGGGACTTAGACTTATGTTTTGAAGTTGAGACTTGATGTTGCTACTTTAGCATGTTATCCAAGGGCCATAAATTATACGGTCCAACGGAGCATGTCTAGGAAAGCAGTTAAGTTTAGATGGACAAACATAATGTATAAGGGAAAGTCATTTGATACCACACTAATATTTTGTAACTCATAGCCCGGGCGATTATGTCATTGTTAGTCTTTTTGATATAATCATGAGTGCAAATATAATGTGAGATCTAGCATGACTCTGTATGTGTTACAAGAGGGATTAGAGGTGCTAGATCTAGTGTGATTTGATGATTTGGGGTATAAGCGAGACTTAGAGTTGTAATGTTATATTAGTGAGATGGTAACTTAATATAACATTCCTCATTTTAAACTTTCTCGTTTTGGTCGCACGATCCATTACCCGTATGAAGAGATGAACAGGACGAGTAAATTTTTGGATGAGAGATATATATTCTCTATGTGTCCGAGTGGGAGATGTTGTATTGCCCTGTGGTACGTCCACATAGGCATTGTTTGACTCAAAGTAGGACATTAGATAAGTTCTAGTGTTAGGATAATTCTATATGTTTGAGAGATAAGGTTGATCTCTTATTTTGAATAGTTGAGTTAATATCTAACTCTATCCCTTTAGTGGTTGAGATGAGTTAGGCATCTCACTATTATATATAGACACAAACTAATATTGAAAAAATACAACAATCAATATTCCTCTCTCTCTCCATATATTCTCTCTTGGTTCTCTCTAGGGTACCATCTTAGTCCTTAGGGTTTTAGTTCGTGTGTTTTGTAGATACTCTGGTAGTATTCTATAAATGCGAGAAAAGATCCGTTCAGAAATCTGCATACGTGACAAAGAAGCTCGTAAAGTAAGCGAAGATCCTGAATCAAAAGTTTTCCGCATCAAAAAGGTACAATGAATTTTATATTCATTATTTCCACAATTTTTTCCTACACATCCAATATAAAAAAAAATAAATATCTATTGTGAATTAAGTAAATATCTATTATAGGTAATTTATCTTTTAATAAGTTTATATATATATATATATATGTGTGTGTGTGTGTGGATATAATTTTTGCATAAAGCATTTGAGGATATTATTGTTATTAGATTATTCTCTATTTTTTTTTATATTTTTAGAGTTGATTATAAACTTAAGTTTTTTGATTTGTTTATGAAATTAGAGTTGGTTTCTGTTGCTATTTATTTCTCTGTCTTTCCTTTGTTTGATTTTATTTACTTTGTGTAAAGGTATTTTTTGCTTTTGTTTGCTAACATTATATCGTATACAATTTAAAAAAATTGAGGAAAAGCATAAGAATTATATTTTTTGCCCTCTGGTTGCTGAATTTGAGTGTTCTCAATACTTGCAAAGAATCAGAAGTCATGACAAACTATACAATAATATTTCGCCTATTGTATTGAAAGCGCTTTAATTAATTACCAAATAGATAAGAATTTATTTATTTAATTATAATAATTATTATTATTTTGTATTTTCACCATATTTCCTTACGTTTTGCGCCTTCAGGTGTCCTTTCACATTTGAATACAATATAAATAGATTCATATGCATTTTAAAATAAAAATTATATTTAAAAATCCTAAAATTATTTTTTCTTTTGTTAATTTCAGCATGTATATTATTATGTATTTTAAAACTTAATTAACATTTTGGTATTTTTTTATTTAAAATTTTAGAAATTAAAGGGAGGTTACGGAAGGCGATTAGTTCAAAATGTTGATCGAGTTATGTTAATAAATTTTTCATTTTATTTGATAGTGTTGGATGACTCTTTATCCTTTTTTTCAAGTAAGATTACGTTTATCCCTTTTTCACACTTTTTAAAACCCTAAAATCTCCCAAAAATGGTTAATTTTAGTTAAATACTGTTTTATGATATTATTTTTTAAAATATTTAATTTTTTAAATAAAAATTATGAAACATAAATAATTAAATTATCTTTATCACTTAATATTTGAATTTTACATTCACTACTAGAGGTTGGGGAATTGGCGAATGGAAATCTCGGGCGACCGCTTGAAGCGGTCGCTACAACAATATTAGCGACCGCTTATGGCGGTCGCTTAAACCTCTGTCGCTAATCCCGTGCGGCAAGGCATCGACGACGAAAAAATTCGCGCGACCGCTCTAAGCGGTCGCTAATATGGTTGTAGCGACCGTATTAGCGACCGCTTAAAGCGGTCGCTGATTCTCTAATTATATTCGGCAGAAAGCCTCCCTCTTTTTCCTCTCCCTCCCTCCCTTTTTTTTCCTCCCTCCCCCGCGCTCTCAGTTCTCTCCCCCCTCGGCCGTCTTCTCTCCTCCGTCTGCCGTGCCGCCGTGCCGTGCCGTGCCGTCGCCGGAGGTCGAGGTCTCTCTCTCTCTCTCTCTCTCTCTCTCTATCTCTCTCACTCATATACATGCATTAATATTTTTTTTTGTTTATTGTAGTTTATTTTGAGGTTAAGGCAACACTACACCGTACCAGGTTTGTATTTTATTTTTAGTTTGAAATTTTTTTTCTTTTTTTTGTATTTTTCATGTTTATTGTTGGATAAATGTAAATAATTTTTTTTTGTTTTTTGTGGTTGGGGGTTTGATGATTATCTATACATGCATGTATGTATTATTGTTTGTTTAATTTTTTTTATTTTAGTTACTCGTTAAATAGTTTATTTCATGTGCGTATTGTGTAATATTTTTATTTGTGTATGTTGCTGTTGTTTTTAATTTTTTTTAATTTGCTGTTTTTTTTTTCTGTTTTTTTTTTGTTTGCTGTTTTTTTTTCTGTATTTTTTATTTGCTGTTTTTTTTTTCTGTTTGTTTTTTGTTTGCTGTTTTTTTTTTTGTTTGCTGTTTTTTTTTTCTGTATTTTTTATTTGCTGTTTTTTTTAATATTATGTTTTTTAATTTTATTTTATAAAAATTGGTATGTTGGAAGAAAGAAAAAAGATTTTAGAAGTAAATTTTAGTTAGTGGAAAAAATTGTTGTGTTTTGTGCAGTGCGTAAAAAAAAATGTATAGAACTTTTTAATGGTTGCGTCGGCTTTGGTATGTGTTTGGATTGGGAAAAAGAATATTTAAAAATTTGACGTAAAAAAAATATGTGATGAGATTTAATCGAAAAAATTGATAATTTTTATAATTTGTGATAAAATTTAATAAACTAAATACCCCAATTGTATTTGTTATTTGGGTGAAAAAAAATAGACGAAATGCAAAAATTGAAATTAAAATTAATTAAATTCGATCAAAATAATTTAGGCTGCGTTTAATTTACTAAAAATAAAAAAAATTTAAATTTTTGAAAATTTCTAAAACTCTTTAATACATTTTATCCATATCCTAACAAATTTTTATAAATTTCAATACTTTTTTTACAAATCTCAATAACTTTTTAATAAATTTCAACAAAATTGACATAAATCCGTGAGAACGAACCCCAAAAACTCATTCTAACAGTTTCTCTCTCTAATATTTTGACATAAAAGTCAAAATGTGACCACCAAAATGATTATTACTTTCTTTTTCTTTTAATTTTTTCATTAGATATTCAAAAGTAAATTACTTTTTGTTCTTTTAAACATGAATTTAACGTGACGGGAAATATAGAGCCGTGTAACTTTTCATGCGAGAATGACAAAGTAATACTTTAGTTGGTAATTGATTGTTTGGTATAAATTTATAAAAATTAAAAGAAGTTATTAAAATTAGAAAAAATTTAAAAAATGACAAAAGTTAATTTTTTTTTTGTATTTGTTAGTCTGCCATTTGCTCTCTAAAACGAATATCTAGCCCCCGTGGGCATAGTAACAAATTCTGGATAATAAAATTTTTTTGTATAGTTAACAATTCGTAATTTAAAAACTATTCGATCGGTAGAATTTGAAAAAAATTAATACAAATTACAATTTATTATTTGAATTCATTACAAAATTCAAAAAATTTTGTAAATTAATTGGAAAATAATAATTCATAAAAAGTGATAGATTTATATTTTAGAATCATAAAATAGCTAAAATGAAATTAGTTGAAATATTGAAGGGAAAAAATAAAAAATTTCCTACTCTTGACTATTTACTTCTTTAAGCTTGATGCCAGTAATATATCATTTGATTTTAATTATCAAATTATTCATATAAAATTCATCTTGTGGTACTTGAAAAATTTTTTTGGATACTTGGAAAATTATATGTGCTACTTGGAAAATTATGCATGTGACCTATTTTTTTGGAGCGTTAAACTTGGGCTTAAAAAATTATATTTAATGAATAAAAATAAAATAATATATATACAAATAGTATAATCAATTGAATTTTAAATTTTAGATTATATAGGAGTATTTAGTTTATTAAAAATATAAAAAATTTTTATTAACTATTTTTAATATCTTTCAATTAAATTTAGTAAAAATGTTAAAAAAATTTCAAAATTTTTTAGTAACTTTTAAGGAGTTATCAAATGTCAAAAAAAGTAAAAATTACTAAAAAATTTGTCTCCCACTATATATATATAGTTTTTGAAGCAATGCTAACATCTTCACTCAATATGGTCATTTTTATAAATAAATTGATTAACGTACCTTACGGAAATTAAATTATATTATGATATTTATAATGTTAGATAATACTACTAAAAATATGAGAATTAATATATAGTTTAATGTAAAAATAATATATAGTTTGAAAAAAGTATAAAAAGTTAGTAAAAGTTGATAGATTTTTTAATAAATTAAATACAATAAAGTTTGTAAACTTTTAAACATATTACTTTTTTTCATAAAAAGAATACTTTTAAATAAGAATCGATGCATAAGACAAAAAAAAAATTAATATCTATTGTTTGATTTATGTTATAATGAGTAAATATTGAATTGTTTATTGTTAATTTATTTAATTTGTATCGTATTATTTTATTTGTTGTATATTTGATCTTCGTATAATGTATTGAAGTGTTATTTTTTGGAATAACAATAATTAACTCCAATTAACTCTAATTAGAAGAAAACCCCTAATCTTGCCTGGGCCCAATCCAACATCTTGCTTGGGCCCAGTGTAATCCAATACGAATACGATAAGAAAATTAGGTCAAACAATAATATTATAATATTGTTTCTAGGTAATTTACCGAATACTATAGTAATTAATTACACAAGCAGCCGTAGTTAATTAGTAAGAGTTAATTAGTTCAATTAGTAACTACAATAAAATCCCTAATCTTTCCTGGGCCCAATGCAACATCTTGCTTGGGCCCAGTGTAGTTCAATACGAATACGATAAGAAAATTAGATCAAACAATAATATTATAATATTGTTTCTAGGTAATTTACCGAATACTATAGTAATTAATTACACAAGCAGCAGTAGTTAATTAGTAAGAGTTAATTAGTTCAATTAGTAACTACAATAAAATCCCTAATCTTTCCTGGGCCCAATGCAACATCTTGCTTGGGCCCAGTGTAGTTCAATACGAATACGATAAGAAAATTAGATCAAACAATAATATTATAATATTGTTTCTAGGTAATTTACCGAATACTATAGTAATTAATTACACAAGCAGCAGTAGTTAATTAGTAAGAGTTAATTAGTTCAATTAGTAACTACAATAAAATCCCTAATCTTTCCTGGGCCCAATGCAACATCTTGCTTGGGCCCAGTGTAATCCAATACGAATACGATAAGAAAATTAGGTCAAACAATAATATTATAATATTGTTTCTAGGTAATTTACCGAATACTATAGTAATTAATTACACAAGCAGCCGTAGTTAATTAGTAAGAGTTAATTAGTTCAATTAGTAACTACAATAAAATCCCTAATCTTTCCTGGGCCCAATGCAACATCTTGCTTGGGCCCAGTGTAGTTCAATACGAATACGATAAGAAAATTAGATCAAACAATAATATTATAATATTGTTTCTAGGTAATTTACCGAATACTATAGTAATTAATTACACAAGCAGCAGTAGTTAATTAGTAAGAGTTAATTAGTTCAATTAGTAACTACAATAAAATCCCTAATCTTTCCTGGGCCCAATGCAACATCTAAATACTTTATTCTAAGTTAGAAAACAAACAGACATTGAGAACCACTTTATTTTATTCATTTGCATATATTAGTGAAACTTAGACCCGTTTAAGAATCTCGTACGCCACCTGTTTGGTCATCCTTAGGTAACGGATTAGGTCATTGACCAGGTTCGTTGTCCTCTCGATGAACGTGCGGGGATTGATGTACGCGAGTCTTGAATTGTCCAGTATGGACAGTTTGGGAATGCAATTATCCATCCTGTATTCAACAACTCATGTACTGTCCTGTGTTAGATGAAGTTTCGGTTGACGTCCTGTTGTTCTCCGGGTGCGTACACAGGGTACGACTAATGTCGTCTGTGTATCGTGTACTTGGAGAACCACGCGGACATGCTGCCGAAATTTTATCTAATTAGGGGACAACGGCATTGAGTTGTTGAGTGCAAGTTGGATCGTGTATTCTCGAATGGGATAGGACCAACCACCCTGTAATGAGGAGGTAAAGTTTAAGACTAGGTGTTTTGCATATGGCACTACATTTTATAGTAATGACATTTTTTTCCTCTTGGGACTCCACAGACACTCTCAGCGAGATGGATAAGAGTTGGATTGATTTGCCGAATAGGATGTCCCCGGAGTATGTGGAGGGGATTAATCAGTTTATTGCATTCACCAGTGGGTTTCCCAGTGGGTACATTAGTTGTCCTTGCAGGAAGTGTGCTAACCGGTATTACTATACACGGGAGGTTGTCAGAGAGCACCTGATCCGTAATGGGTTCCTGAAGCAGTATAAATTCTGGACTCTCCATGGGGAAGAGTATACCGCCTCTCGTCCGAAAGAAACCGTTGAGGTGGAGGCCGAGGTTGTAGAGGAAGCTGATCCAATGCTAGCGATGCTAGCTGATATCGCATGTGGATTGACACATGAAGACAACGGTGCCGGTATTAATCTGACGGGTGGAACTACTCCCCGCTCGGGTGCAGATGATGAGTCATTGAGATATTTTGAAATACTCGATGATGCGCAGACAGAATTATATCCTGGATGTCAGGAGTTCAGTAAATTGTCATTCACCGTTGAGTTGTTACATTTGAAGGCGTTGAATCACTGGTCAGATACGTCATTTGACATGCTACTACAGTTACTCCGTAGGGTTTTACCAGCGGGAGCTAAGCTTGCAGAATCGTACTACCAGGCACGCAAGTTAACTGAGAATCTGGGATTCACATACGAAACTCTGGATGCATGTCCCAATAGTTGCATGTTGTTTCGGAATGAGAATGGCAACCTCGATTCGTGTACCGTGTGTGGTGTTTCGAGATGGAAAAATGTTGGTACTATCCAAACTCGGCAGAATCGTTTGGGTAGTTCAAATCGTGGTAAGCTTGTGGCTGCAAAGCAAGTGCGCTACTTTCCACTTAAGCCACGATTGAAGAGATTTTTCATGTCATCTAAGATCTCTAAACTAATGACTTGGCATGCCGAGAACAGGGGGGATAATGGGAACTTATCCCATCCAACAAACTCTCCGGCGTGGAAGGATTTTGATAGAAGACACCCTGATTTCAGCTGTCGATTCGCGCAGTGTACGGCTTGGTTTGGCGGCTGATGGATTTAACCCATTTTCAGGCATGACTGGGGCAACTCACAGTACGTGGCC
This sequence comes from Vitellaria paradoxa, assembly GCA_019916065.1. Taxonomy (NCBI): domain Eukaryota; kingdom Viridiplantae; phylum Streptophyta; class Magnoliopsida; order Ericales; family Sapotaceae; genus Vitellaria; species Vitellaria paradoxa. The sequence continues at coordinate 23,510,525 of CM034236.1, forward strand.
TATACTGCTACTTCCATATAATCTTCCACCTTGGCTGTGCATGAGGCAACCTTTTGTCATCCTATCGACATTGATTGACGGACCTAAGGGTCCCGGGGATAAAATAGATGTTTATATGCAACCATTGATTGAAGAGCTTAATGAATTATGGACTGATGGTGTGATGACATTTGACTCAACAAGAAATGAAATGTTTAAACTACGGGCAGCATTACTATGGACAATTAACGACTTTCCGGCGTACGCCAACTTATCTGGTTGGAGCACGAAAGGAGAGTTCGCATGTCCTTGTTGCAATCAGAGCAAGAAGTCAACTTGGCTAAAGTATGGTAGAAAGTGGGCGTACATGGGTCATAGACGCTTCCTACCTCCGTTGCATAGGTTTAGGAAGGACAGAGTCTCGTTTGACGGCACTCGGGAGTTCGGTCCGGCACCACGAGCAATGACCGGGGTCGAATTGCTGGCCCAGATGGAGCGGGAGCAAATTCGAACAGTATATGACTTTCAGGATCTGTTAGCCCCCCCGCTACCATCTATTTCTGGTCCAAATAGGAACCGAACCCATAATTGGAAGAAGAAAAGTATTTTCTATGAGTTGCCCTACTGGAAAGACAACTTACTCAGGCACAACTTGGATGTCATGCACATTGAGAAGAATGTTTGCGATAATATATTGTGGACGATCCTTGGTGTTAAGGGGAAATCAAAGGATAATGCTAATGCTCGACGTGATTTGCAGGAGATGGGATTGAGAACTCTATTGCACTTGCAGCCGGGAGAGTCCAACAGGGCATACATGCCACCTGCACAGTACACCATGAGCAAGGAGGAGAAGGATGCGTTCTTATTAATTCTGAAAGACGTGAAGGTACCTGATGGATATTGCTCGAATATTTCGAAGCGAGTCAACATGAGCGAACGGGCGTTACAGGGTTTGAAAAGTCATGACAACCACGTCCTGCTTCAACAGTTGTTGCCTATAGCAGTAAGGACATGTTTGCCTAACAATGTTGTGCAGCCGTTGATCGAGCTCAGTAATTTCTTCAGGCAGTTGTGTTACAGAGTAATCCGTACAGAAGATTTAAAGGGTCTGCAGGACAGGATTGCTTTGACACTGTGTCATCTAGAGAAAATTTTTCCGCCGGCATTTTTTGATGTAATGGTTCACTTGACTATACACCTAACTGAAGAAGCCCGGCTTGGTGGCCCTGTCCAATTTAGGTGGATGTATCCGATCGAGCGATATATGAACACATTGAAGAGGTATGTGCGGAACAAAGCTCGACCCGAGGCATCCATAGCGAAAGGATATTTGATGGATGAGTGCATAAATTTTTGTGCGGCATATCTAAACGATGATGTCCAAACGACTTTTAGCAAGTCGGAGCGGATAAATGAAGGCCCTATTGGGGAAGGCACGTCATTTGATCTCAACCATATCGAGTGGATCCAAGCTCATCGGTTCGTGCTCTTCAACACCCAATCAGTTGTGCCATTGACCCAGTAAGTCACGTTGTCGTAATAAAGAAAGTTAATTACATCATATTTGTAATAAAAATCGTGATTATTCTCAATCCTGTTTGATTTGCATTGCAGGAGACACATAAACGAGCTGAAACAGAACATGCCTCGTGCAACAGACAATCAAATTCGAATGTCCCATTATCAATGTTTTCATGACTGGTTTAAGAACTACGTACGTGTTAAATATTTTCATATGTTTTTATATGATTTTCACATCACAATTAATTTGTGTTTAATTAACTCATGATAATTTACATTTCATAGGTATACAATTTACGAAGTACTACGGATTCTATTTTGACCGATGAAATAAAACAGTTGGCTGATGGTCCTTACACGACAGCTCGACGTTTCACAGCTTGTGACATCAATGGGTTCCGATTTCGCATCAAGGAAGTAGATGATAGGCGAGCAACACAAAATAGTGGCATCGGTTGTCCATCTATTGACGGTGGTTACTATTATGGCCAACTGAATGACATTATTGAAATCGTTTACAATCGTGGTTTAAGATATTTATTATTCAAGTGTGTTTGGGCTGATCCAATTCGCGGGGTTAAAGCTGATAAGTACCAATTTAAATTGGTCAATTTAAACAATTTGTTACATCGAGATGTACAAATAGAAGCTGAACCATACATACTGGCATCCATGGCAGAGCAAGTTTACTATGTTGGCGATCGAGCTGATCCCAACTGGCAAGTTGCAGTTAAAATGTCAAGGAGAGGGGTATACCAAATCGACTGCGATGAGCCTGATATTGATCCATTCGCCCAACAAGCTCTTGACCAAGATGCAATTGTCCAACGTGATGAAGATGTTAATTGGGTTAGGGACACGGTTGAAGGAGATACGGTTGATTTACATACTTAATACACGGTTGTGTACTTTTCTATCCGAACAAGGTAGAATTTAAATTTTTTTTTCCTTTATATTTGAAATTATAATAAGTTTAAATTGTGAACAGTTAGGTAGCCATGTTCGGACGTTCTAGGAAGAGGACTGGTCCTAGGACGATGGCTGAGCGTCTGGGGCTATCCTGTGCCGGGAGTAGCTCAGCAGATGCTGTCCCACCTTCACCCCCTATGTCCACGCGACCTTCAGTGGCTGACACAGATGCAGGTAAAGTTCTTTAATTTCGGAATGTATCTTATCCAACAACAGTAGATATATTCTGTTGTTTTATCATGTAACAATTTGTTTGAAACAGATTCTCCCACTCCGAGCAGGCTTTCGAGGTCTGGCAGAGGGCCCTCGAAGGGATTGCCGCAGTGGAACTGTGGATCTCAGTGGATGACCGTTCAGTGGGATGACACGCCCCATCCGGTTGGGAAGGATGGACGGTCTTTGATTTCACAGCTCGGACATTTGGTCCGGAATCCGATCAGATTCCCATTGACCACCCTCGAGTGGGATCGTTTTCCAGATTCTACGTTCGAGGGTCTATGGACCGAAGTACAGGTATGAAAATTTTATTTATCTAATTGTACGTTGTTTATGTGCTGAAACTTGTAACAAATAATATTCTACAATTTGTCATTTTTAGGCCAATGTAGTTGATGTTCCTCCAGACTTCCGGGACGTTATGTTCGCTAAGTGTCGGAAGATGTGGAAGGATCATAAAAATAAGATTAAAGATAAATACTGGAAAGGTCATGAGAATGACCCTGACATCCTCCAGCGGGTCCCACCGGGCGTTCTTCCCCACCAGTGGGCTGAGCTCGTCAGGTATTGGTCGAGTCCCGAGGCACAGGTGAGATGATTGCGATTTAATTATTATTCCTTAAGTTTTGACGTTATCAAGCGTAAATTACAAAAAGTAATCGAAAATAACTTAAAATAGGCGGAGGCCCAAAGGAACTCGCGAAATCGAGGACTGCAGGGGCCGGGGCACAAGGAGGGGACTCGACACTTTTCTCAGGTTCGCCACGAGGTAAAAACGTGAGCTTATCACGCTAATAGCAACTTCTTTATTTATCTTTTTTAATGATAGTAAATTATTAACATATAATTTACCTTTCAACAGAGGACAGAGGAGGGCCTGAGGACAGATCGGATGTCCATGTGGTTGGCGACTCGACGTACTGATTCGCCGGAGGTTCAGGCTATACAGGTAACAAATTTTAATATTTTGTCCAATCAACATATAATTTATAATTTAATTTTTTCTTTAAATAATATAGTTAGTTATCTTGTTTTTTCTATTTCGGCTTGTTTGCATTAGGCGCAGTTTAATGCACGTTTAGACGAGCTGTCGCCAGATGAGAGGGAGTCCGAAGAGAGGAGGGACGAGATATTTTTCTCCATTATCGGACGCGATGGTCATGGATACACGCTTACGCGGGGTGCAGGTATTCCACGCCGATCCGTTGCACGAGCAGAATCATCTTCTCAGGCCAGACGTCGCGATCAAGATCTGCTGCAGACCTTTCGAGCTGAGATGGACGCGCGAGAGGCAGCTCTTCGGGCCGAGATGATGGCTGAGATGGAGCGGCGCCTCTCTCAGAGTCAGAGCCATCCACCTCCTCCTCCTCCTCAGGTTAAAAATTTTATTTCTCGTTACTATTACTCATTAAAATTATATAAATTTATTTATTCATGTCTTCTTAATTATCACGTTATAATTTCATTATTATTTCATTGTAGGACCCGGATGATGGCGGATGGCCCTCCTGGACTGATTAGGATCTATTTGTATATTTTTTGATCAGTACATTTATATATATATTTGTTTTTGTATTTTGAACATTTGTATATAATAAAATTTTATTTTAATTGTAATCTAATTTGATATTATGTTTGTATATATAATCATAATTAGGAGATACGTTTTTTGTTTTTTTACAAATTTTATGAAAAATTTCATTAATTCTATGCGTAATTTAATAAATTAAATATAATATAAATATTTATAGATAAGTAATTAAATATAATAGTTGTTATAAATAATTAATAACTATTAAATAAATAATAATTATAAATAAAAAATAAATTATTATTAAATTATTTGATTTGTAAAACAAATTATTGAGATCTTATTATAGTATAAATTAAATTATAATTATTGAGATTTTTAAATAATTTAAATTTTTTTTAAAAAAAAAATTACTTACAAATAGCGACCGCCTATGGCGGCCGCTAATAGTCATATTCCGGTCGCTAATACAAATGGTCATGGCTCCCGCGCGACCGCATTTTGCGACCGCCGTTCCCTAATTAGCGACCGCTAACTACGGTCGCTATTTATTCGCGCCATCTTCGCGCCAAACAACTAGCGACCGCCTTTTGCAGTATTAGCGACCGTTATTAGCGGTCGCTAATATCCATACGTCTAAACTCGAGCGGTCGCAGGAGCGGTCACAAATAATTTAGCGACCGTCCTAGCGGTCGCTAATAATTATTAGCGACGAAGCAAATGCGACTCGTTTGACGCGGTCGCTATGCCGTCGCTAATACTTTTAGCGACCGCTATTAGATATTTAGCGACCGTCTTAGGCGGTCGCTAGTTCCACACTTTCTACTAGTGATTAAACTATATTTATCTAAATTTATTATCTATATCATTTAATCTTTTACCATTAGGATATAACAATAAGACTTGGTAACTTATCCTTTTGGATGGAATGAAAGTTTCCCTAAACTAATTCATGACCTTTTCATACAGAGATAATCTTCTTTAATATTAACAATAGATATATATAAAGATAAGAATGACTATGAAATGATAATCTCTTTTAATATTAACAACAAATATACATAAAAATAAGAATGATATGAAATAAAAAAATACTTTTAATGTGTGTATATGTATTAGGGATGGCCATCTCGGCCGACCCATTCATACCCTACCCGATTCTCGCCCAAAACGGGTAGGGGATTCGAGAATTTTTTGGGGATCAGATAGGGTACAGGGATATTTAAAAAAAAAAATTCAGGAATTGGGTAGGGTACGGGTACGAGTTTGTCCCCGTCTCGTATCCTACCCCACCCATTCCTTGACCGTACCTATATTCTCGTATATATATATATATATATATTTAATTTTTAGTATATTTGTTACGACAGATTTCTCAGTAAGGTAATGAATTAAAATTTTGAGTTTTTTATCTATCACATTCGTATTAAATTACTTTGTTTTTCAGTTTACAAAGAAATTATAAATTAAGATAGACCAACAATGAATGTTTCTTTGTTTACATTTCCTATTTTGAATTGTAGAACCTATTAATATAGTAAGAAAATATAAACCTATTAATATGGTAGAAAAATAGAAACATTATAAATGCTTTCTATATATATATATATATGGCATTTTTTGATTTTTTAAATATGTATTAAGATTTTACTCTATTTTCTTATAAGTCATATTTTAAAATTTTTGTATTTTTATATATTTTTTTAATTTAGGTACTCGTTTCTCCATGGGGATTCTCATTTTCCGTTTGGGTTGGAAATAGGTGGTAAAAATAATTCCTCAATGAGAATCAAATAAGATATGAAGATTGATTTTAGTTTCGAAATCGGGTATAAAGATATACATACTCGTCCTCTACCCGCTCTATACCGCAAACGAGTACATCAATTTAAATAATTATTACCACTTCTAAATTCAACGACTTGCTATCATAATCATATTGATATCTTAAATTTCTTCGAGGCTTATACCTATAAGTGGATAGGACTCAAGTCAAGTGAGTCAACAAGAATCCACAGCCCCCCTCACCCAGTCAAATTTGTCAAATGCATAAGTTATAGCTAATATATAAATTAGTTTTTTTAAATAATAAAATATGATCTTGATATATTAATATTTGATAAACTAATAATTAAATAATATTTCACGTAAATTACACTTTTTTCTCTTTAACGTTAGGCATAATTTAGAAATCTCCTCCAATTTTTTGAATTTAACAGTTACCTCTCTTAGACTTAAATGTTTATTACATTTAATTCTATCTATTAGTTTGGACAGTTAAATTTTAATGACCAATCAAGCCAACTGAAAATTAATTTTTATAAAGATAAAATATATCCTCGTACCCAAACATACCCAAACCATTTGAGGAAACCTGTTGATTGGTTTTGGTTTTCTCTCAATTTCTGTCGCCTTCAAGAGGATAGGCTACTTGCCCCGCGCGTAGCACGGTTGGTATTCAGGCAGTAAATTACACTCAAGGATACAGGTTTGAGTCTTGACAGTCGCAGTGTGAAAGTTTCACCCTCTTGTGGGGTGGCTCCTTGTGGGCAACAAGCACTGATCCTCCTGTCTAGAAGGCTGCCATGTACCACGATTTACCTCCTCCATCATTCTCTTGGGGCCGGGTAGGAGCCTTGGGGGCGAGGGTATCGACTTTTGCACCCAAGGATAAGCTACTCCTTGCCGCTGTGCAATACTCAAGGATACAAGTTCGAGTCTTGACAGTCGCAGTGTGTAAGTTTCACCCTCTTGTGGGGTGGCTCCTTATGGGCAACAAGCACTGATCCTCCTGTCTAGGAGGCTGTCATGTACCACGATTTATCTCCTCCACCATTCTCTTGAGGCCGGGTAGGAGCCTTGGGGGCGAGGGTATCCTTTTGCACCCAAGGATAGGCTACTCCTTGCCGCTGTGCACTACTCTGCCACGCTTGCCGCCACCGTGCAATGTTCGAGCGCCTCACCGACCTATGCTCCGCCACAGAGGCCTCCCACTCCACACCCTCTTTGACAATAACCCCTCTCATCCATTCCACTCCTTCACCATCTTCATGCTTGAGTTCTCCCCCAACCCCTTCCTCACTGCCCACCCCGCCGCCTCTTTCTTCCCTCCCATCACCAAGTGCTTCAACTTCAGCTTCCCCATCGCCGACCCAGAATCCAAAATCTTCCTGTCGCCAGGAAACGATGTCATCATTGCCAAATTTGTGCTCTTCTTCCCAAGCTACTCCACCTTCCTAGGCAAACTGGGCTTATGCTTATACTTTAATCAAATGAACTAGGGTTTTTTATTCTCTTTGGATTTTGGGTTTTGTTTGTTTTCCAATTTCAATTTTGAAAGCTCCGAAAGTGGGATTGAAAAATTTAGGGCTTTTTTGGTTTGTGATGGTTGATTTGGTTATGCCCCAAATGATGGGGGAGTTAGGGCTAGGGTTTTAGGAAATGTATAATGGATTGTCTTTCACTTCAGATGTAGCTTACATTTTCTAAAAATTAGTTTGAGTTCTGTCTTGCCTTTTGCTGCTGTTTGTTTCCTGCCATGGTTTTGTATTGCCTTGGTTTTGCTGCAATGTTGATTGATTTGGATCCTCATTGGCCGCTGATTTGCTTGCTGTATGGTGGATTTATTTAGGCATTTTCTGTTTTGTTTTGTTTTTTTGTTTTTTTTTCTTATCTTCTCTTTTCTCTCCCTGTCTATCTCTCTCTTTGCCTTTCTTCTTTCTTCTTCTTATTCTTCCTTCTTTATTTTGGTCCAATTTCTGATTTTAGTTCTCCTACTGTGGAGTGTTTGTACTTCCTACGCTAGTTGTTTACCGCTCTACTGGTAATCTAGTTTTTGGTTTAATGTTGTTGATCATCTTGTCTATTCTCTGCTTGTTGGACTTGTTGATGGCTCATATGCTGTTGTCTTGGGTTTGATTACGGATTGCTTAATTTTCTCATTATACACTTGTTACATTTTTGCAAATGTTATTGATTTCTTTCCAAGTCGTTGAACTGGTTAAAAAAAAAAAAAAAAAAAAAAAAAATTCTATATATGTTAACCTGTTAATGTTTATGTCTTTCAATCTGTGTCGAACCAAGACAAATGCTTCCCATATCTAGTTTCGTTCGGTCATCTGTTGGAATTTTATTGAAAAACTTTTGGTTATATGGATACAAATTCTTCTGTTTCATTTTTCCAATTACAAACCAATCGGTTCTGAAATAATGACGACCTGTGCTTTGTGTTCTTTTATTTGACTTGAAAAGAAGTCTCAAGTTTCAGTACTTTTTTTTTTTTTAAATTGCTTTGAATTTTAGGTGGGCGGAAGATTATTGATTGGGTTTTTGAAACTTCCATATATTTGGATTTACCAAAAAAAATTCTATATATTTGGGTTTTTTGGTTGATTGACTTTGTTTTTGACCAGCAACATGGAGATCGGATGGCTGGAAAAAATTAATTTTAGGGTTTATTTGGTTAAAAAAATTAGTAACTTTTTGATAATTTTTTTTCGTTTTATATAATCTTTTCACTAAAATTTGATTTTTTTAAACAAATTTTAACTTTTAGATATTTTAATCATTAGTTTTTCAATTTTTAATAATAATTAGTTTTAATAAAATATACTAATAAATAACATAATTTAATAATAAATTATTATTAGATTTAATAAAATTAATATAATTTAATAAAATATTCTAATAAAATAATCCATTTTAATAATTATTATTATTTTAGTGATAGTTTTAATTTTAATAAAATAAATATTTTAATCTAATGATTTTTTATTTTCATTTTTAAAAATTAAATATTATAATATGTAATTATTATTAATTTTAATTTTATTAAAATAAATTATTTTAATACATAATTATTATTTATTAATAAATAATTCTAATTTGATAAAATAAATTATTTTAATCATAAATTATTATTTTAACTTTAATAAAGTAAATTATTATAACTTTAATAAAATAAGAGAGAGAGATCCATTCAAAATTAATTAGGGACATTTTGATCTTTTTACGGTGGTACTTTAACAGTGCTATAGAAAAAATTAACGGAAAGGGGTTAGTGTTAAAAATAATAGAATTTTGGAAGAGAAGCGTAAGATTCAAAAGGTTGGAAGATGTTCTTAAATTTTACTTAATGTTCAAAGGTGATAAATGTAAATTATTCATTAAACTAAAAATGCATTTATATATGTATATATATGCCAAATTTTATTACGAATATTTATCGTTTTCTTGTTAAGTAAGACAAACTCTACTACAGCAAAACTAATGCCCACAAAGATTTCGAGTTGCATAGTAGTTAAGGTTGGTCAATTGTTACATCTTGGATTAGCAATCTAGTCCACATAATTGAAACGATTGGAATTTTTATTTGTTTAAGATCCCGTATGAAGTTTTTTACCTTTTCTTTATTTTTTTTTTGGTTGGGGGGGGGTGTCTTGTGGGAAACAACCCGGGAATGCGAGTGGGCGGGAGCTCTTACCACTTCAGCTGTATATGCGACGTTTGAAAATTTTATTCAATTTCACAATTGCGTTGGGCTGGAGTTCATGAGAAATTTTCTAACATAATAAAAGAAAAAAAAAATTCTATAACTCACGAGTTGTTTCACCACTTTAAGTTACCGATTTTGTTAATATGAGAAAATAACATACTTTGGTTAGACAAAATCAATTAGCGGATAATATTGCATTATATATTATTCTTTAATTTAAATTCAATTTCTAAATAACTTAATGTTATGTTGTAATAGATAAAAAAAAGTATTAAATAAATATGAGAAAATACATAAAAATACTAAAAAATAAAAAATGGAACAAGGATACAACATATTATGGACACACCAAGACAACAATTGAAAAGAAGAATTTGGATATTAAAGACGATCGAACTATTGAAATCATTTATGTCACGCCCTGGATTTTATACTAAATTTGGACTCATGAACGAATCACAATCTAACCATAATTAATCATGTGGTTTAAGTACTTGACAAAACAAGGCCTATAGATAAATAAAATCTTCAAATTGAGATAAAAAAAATAAAATTCTATGTCCAATGTTGATACCTTAACTTTGCCCTCTCATTTAATATTTACAATATTTAATACTTTTACTTGAATGGTACTCTACTGATTATGTTTTCTTAATCGTAGGATATGGCAAAGCATTAGAATTCGACAAAAATTAAACAATCAGTAAAGCGCCAGTGCTACCCTTGAGCTAAGGAAAAGTCATGATGGACCCCAAATGAAGGCAAAAGGCCACGAAACTACAAAACATGTCTACATCAAATGGAGGATCTCTGCATCAATAGAGGAGTCAAAGTCCAGAGTCAAGGGTTAATACGATCTAGAAGTCAGGAACGGCCACTACTGACGTGCACAAAGGCTGATATCAACTAGAAGGCCGTAATCAAACCAAAAACACACAAGAGAATACACAATAGCCCAAGACATGTTAAAGAACATAAAACACAGCTCAGAGCAGCCAAAAGACCTTTCTAGAGATCATCCGGGTTCTGCCGACTCAAAATAACTCTTATCGACGAGAAGGAAGCTAAGCATCCAGACCAAGTTGAAATGCCTTCAAATCACACACAAATGTCAAGGTGTCATCCCCTAAGATAATGACATAGCTAGGTCTGGCCAAATCAAATTTTAGGAGGTCCCTTTGAAACCCTGACTCAATTTTTCTTTAGCATTTTATAGATTATTAGAAATGTCTTAAAGTCCCGCAGATGGTATTTTTGGATTCCTCATACCCAAAATGGTAGAAGGAGTCAACATGGTGGTGCCTCCAAGGGTTAGGTCAAAGGATTGCTTGACCCGACTTCCGTTTTAGTCCGTTTTGGCCCAGTATTTTGCAAATGAATATAACTTCACCTCAAAAACCCTAAATTGAGTCCAATTTGGTCTAAACTACTCCAAAAAGTGTTTAGGAGGTCGCAGAAGCTTCGAAAACTATGCCAAAGATCTTAGAATTACTCGAACCTTTGCAAGTGAAACCTAAACTTTGCCAAACATGGCCTAAGCTAAGGGTTCAGGCCAAACGACTCGCTTTTTTGGCCTTAAAGGCAAAAAGTTTGCTTAAAAGGCCATTTTCAAACTTTTTTGTTTTCTTTTGATTTGCAAACTTGTTTCCCCAACTTGTTTTGCAAACTTCTTTAGCTTAACTTGTTATTCAAACTTGTTTGCTAACCTTATTTAGCGAGGTAGGTTACAGAACATATTTTTGTTAGGATTTTTGTATGCTCTATCTTTTGAAACTTCTTTATAAAGTGGGGTTTTGCAAAAGATGCTTGCCTTTTAAAGCTTTTCAAACTTTTTGGCACCCAAAAAGCCTATATAAAGGGGCTTCCCTTTCTTATTTTCTTCATCCCATTCGGCCTCCCTCTCTTCCTCTCCCTTGTAGCCGACCACTTCAAGGTGTTCTCAAGGTTTTTGGAGGAGTTTCAAGCTTTTTTCTCCAGAGTTTCAAGCTCGTAATAATTTTCTTTCCTCAGAAAATTTTATTTCACTTTTCAATTCAATTTGTTTACATAATTAAAATAAGATTGTTTTAATTGTGTAAATATAATTCATTGTCAATGAAAGGTATCTGGATCATAAGTCAAGTTCAGGTTACGCCCGATTTGTGATATTGACTGAATATACCCAAGACAATTTTGCAAAATTTAAACATCATTCATATATCATGTCCATATCATACTATCATGTCCATATCATACTATCATGTGATATCATGCCATTACATCATTCTATCATGTCATACCATGTCATAATACCATGTTTATTATTACATACCATGCTATCTATACTATATACTAAAACCGTGTATTTTTCTCTTCTCATCTCCTTCACCCTCATCCTACGTCGCATGACTATATTCTCTCCATTTTCCTTTTTATTTTTTTTATAGAATTTTGATTTAATTTTTAAAATAAATTCCTCTCTCTCCACATGTAATGAATAATTATAAGTGTTTCATTAAAAGTCTTCTTCTCTCTTCATAGTATTCTACCCATCTGAAAACTTTTGGATTTTTTTTTTTGATTTCTTTTCTCTCATTACACACATTCACCTATATTCTACCCATCTAAAAACTTTTGAGTTTCTTCTTCAATTTCTTTTCTCTCTCTACACACATTCACCTATTACCGGAAAACTTTTAGATTCTTCTCTTTTGTGTAAGCTTACAGGTATGTTCAATTTTTTTTTTTATGGATTTATAGATATATTACTGCATGTATATATATTCTATAGCGTGTTGGATTTCGCCTCTGGTTAGTATTTCTTCTTTGTTTTTTCAGACAATATATACATACATATTTTTGTATGTATCAACATGGTTTCACTGGAATGCATTTTGTTCCCATTACCAACGAGTTACAGAGCAATCATATGTCTTTCTTTGATTTTTTTTTTTATTTTCGTTTCTATTGATCACGTAGGATTAAACCCAGCTTAATTATCTCCTCTGTACTGCTAATTTTGGTATCCACTAAATTATTCACTTTTGCAATATTCTCTTCTATTAACAACAAAGAAGTGAACCAATCAAATGAATAAATACAAGAAAAAAAGAAAGAAGCCAAAAATTGGAAGCCAACACAAGAATCTTAAGTGAAATAGTTGAAGATTTGGCTAACAACTGATAAAAATAAATGGAAAAATTAATCCTTGAATTTGTTTGTTCGTTATAAACCTAGAATTAGGAGAAGTACAAAAAATTCATTTGTAAAAATTAGACTTTTCTTTTTCAATGTGAGTTTGAAGTTGGGTGAATCTAACAAAAAGTTCAACTCCTGTTAGTAAATTGAAAACTGTGTGGTACTCTATGATCTCATTGATAGAAACTAATCTAAAGTTTCGTGTGATTTCATAATTCTTTTATCGTGTTTGTTGAGTTTAGCTTAAATTTTTTTTTTTGATGGACTTCCGAGTCTTTCCTTTTCGCTCTCATTAACAAAGAAAAACTTATTCAAAATCGATTCCTAAAACTGTGTGTTTCTCTCTTATCTCCTCCTTCACCTTCATCCTACATGGCATAGCTTTTTTCTCTTCATTCCCCTTTTTTCTTTTGTTTTTTACAAAATTTTGATTTTATTTTTAAAACAAATTCCTCTCTCTCTCTTTCCACCTGTAATGAATAATAATAAATATTTCATTAAAAGAGTTTTTCTCTCTCTACAGAGTACTCTGCCCTAAAATGAATTATAATAAAAGAGAGTTAAAAAAACACAAAAAACAAAAATAAAAATATGAAACTTAAGAGTCATTTTCTTTTCAAAATTCATTTCCTTCCTCATTTCATTAAAAGAGTCTTTCTCTCTCTACATAATACTCCGCCCATTACCTAAAATGAATTATAATAAAAGATTCATTAAAGGTGAGTTAGAAAAAAAAAACAAAAATAAAAATATAAACTCAAGAGTCATTTTCTTTTCAAAACCGTGTATTATACTATAATAATAAAACCGTGTATTTCTCTCTCATCTCATCCTTCATCCTTATCCTACGCGGCATAACTCTTTACTCTTTATTCCCTTTTTTCTTTTTTTTTTCACATAATTTTAATTTTATTTTTAAAACAAATTCCTCTCTCTCTCTACCTGTAATGAATAATAATAATAAATATTTCATTAAAAGAGTTTTTCTCTCTCTACATAGTACTTCGTCCTGAAATGAATTATAGTAAAAGATTCATTAAAGGAGAGTTAAAAAAAATAAAAATAAAAATATGAAAATCAAGAGTCATTTTGTTTTCAAAATTCTTCTCTCTCTTCATTTCATTAGAAGAGTCTTTCTTTCTCTGGATAATACTCCACCCATTACCTAAAATGAATTATAATAAAAAATTCATTAAAAGAGAGTAAAAAAAAATAAAAATAAAAATATAAAACTCAAGAGTCATTTTCTTTTCAAAATTCCTCTCTCTCTTCATAGTACTTCTGCTATCGCTAGAAAACTTTTGAGTTTTTTCCCCAATTTCTTTTCTCTCTTTTATTTATACATGTTTTTCCAATTTGGGTGTTATATAATAATATAAAATCTTTATAGTTTTATAAATATTGTTTTGTAGATTGAAATATGGTGGATTGGAAGTATAGAGTTTCATTTTTAATAAGTAATGTTATACAACCTCTTATTTACTTATAATAATTAAAAAAAAAATATTATAAATCCTAAGAGATAATTTTAAATATTTTTTGTTTAATAGGTGATTTTATTTAGTATTCAGGAGCTAGATGGGGTTAAAAGAATGGAGTTATATGTTATATTTTTTGCAGTTGTACTTTTGGATTACTATTTAGAAAATTTGATGACTATATTTAATTTTTTTTTTATATATATCTATCTATTTTGATATGTGGATTTATGACTATTATCATTTCTTAATATAAGTGTTTATTTTGATTGTTTTAAAGATATTTTTATTTTTTTAATGTTAATAACTAAAAAATTTACATTGTCCGGGCATCGCACGGTTACTGCTAGTTTCATCATAAAACCATGCAATCTCATGCTAAACATCATTTTTCCATGTCATATCATCCTTGCCATATTATACTTTGCCATTGTCATCCTACACCATACTAACATGCCATATTGCCATCCCATGCCATATTATACCATGCTATGATCATGTTATTCCATGTTGCCATACTCATTCATTATCTCACATCATGTTAGGACGTCATTTACTATGCTAGCACATGTTTTGACATACCATGTATCATGTTTTATATTAGCACATGTCTTGACATGCTAGAACACATTTAAACATGCAAACACATACCCACTAGGGTTGACACAGACTTAGAATTCAATTGCTTATCAATCCAAAGCATTCACTTGAGTGAGCAAAGATCCAGAGAATAGGAATGACTTAGGATTGGCTAAGCCAATGAGTTCTAAGTCATGACATCCCTTGGATATATCTGACATGCATTCTTGAATTACCATTCATGACAGAATATAAGTTGTCATCATATTTAACATGCCTGCACCTGATCATAAGAACTGCATCATTCACATCATTGTAGGCTCCTAGGCTCTTCACATAAACTTAATCATCATTCTTAGGAGTTGAGCTCTTGATCTGAGCTAAGTTCCTTTTTCGATAGATACTCACTCATCTGTGCTAAGTGCATCATTGGAAGTTGAGCTCCTCATCAGAGTGAAGCCTCCTCTTCTAGTTAAGTGCCAAGCGCTCACTATTCCTTTCTTGTCTGGAGCCAAGCTCCTTTCCTTCCTTAGGTACTAAGCGCCAACTATCTCTATGTCTGGAGTCAAGCTCTTTTTCTTCCCTAGCTAGGGATTAAGCACCAATTATCTCCTTATTTGGAGCCAAGCTCCTTTCCTTCCTTAGCTAGATGCCAAGCGCCAACTATCTTCTTGCCTGGAGCCAAGCTTCTTTCTTTCTCTAGCTAGGTGCCAAGCACCAACTATCTCATTTTTTGGAGCCAAGCTCCTTTCCTACCCTAGTTAGGTGCCAAGTGGCAACTATCCCCTTGTCTAGAGCCAAGCTTGTTTCCTTTCCTAGTTAGGCGCCAAGTGCCAACTCTCTTCTCGTTTGGAGCCAAGTTCTTTTTCTTCCTTAGTTAGGCGCCTAGTGCTAACTCTCTTCTTGTCTAAAGCTAAGCTCCTTTCCTTCTCTAGTTAGGCACCAAGCACTAACTATCTCCTTGTCTAGAGCTTAGCTCCTTTCCATAGATCACCATACTCTAGAGCTATATAGACCTGATCCTTTAATAGGGTACGTAGGAAGCTCAAGCAAAAGGCTTGACTCCGATCACCCTAACATGAAATGTTGATTTAGAGCTAAGCTTTACACTTGCACCATAGTTCAAACACTATGTAGAGCTACGTAGACTTGATCCCATAACAGGGTACATAAACACCTTGAGTAGAAAGCTTGAGTTCAATTATCATAGCATAAGGTATTACTTTAGAACTAGGAACCTTTTCCTAGTTAACCATTTCCCAGCTATGTGCTAAGCACTAGCTATCTTTCTTATTTGGAGCAAGACTCTTTTCTCAAGTTAGCCATTTCCCAGTTATATGCTAAGCAGTAACTATCCTTTCCCTAGTGGAACAAGGCTCATTTTCTCCAGTTATTCACTGGGTACTAACTATTCTCTCCCATACAGAGTTAGGCTCCATTTCTCAGTTAAGCAGAAAGTGCTAATTATTTTTTTCATTCAGAGCAAATCTCTCTTCCCAAGTTACACGCAAAGCACTAACTTTTATTTCAATCTTAGAGCTAGGACTGTCACAATACAAAGACAATTACCCTTAATCCATACTTAGAGCTAGGCTCTTTCTTTCCCTCAGCCCATATTTAAAGTAAGGCTCCTTCACAGTAAACCTATATAGAACACTGACCCTATCATACCTATATGCACATAACATCCGCACTAAGCATTAGCCCAGAGCTACATTATCTTGATCCTTTAGAAAGGTACGTAAGTACCTTGAGCAAATAGCTTGAGTGTAGTCTCCACGGTCTTCATAGACTATCATTTGCACTAACTGCCAATTTATACTTAGAGTTAGACTCGCATACCAATTCACACCTCACTAGCATATAGTTCGGACCATCTTAGATCTGAACTACGTCAACTTGGTCCTTTCATAGGGTATGTAAGCAGCTTGAGCACATAGCATGAGTTCAATCACCACGATCTTCATAGACCATCTTTAAATTCACACTTTATTCTCACACACACACACTCTTAAGGACTACACAAGTCCATTTTTATGTTCAATATAGTTTTTTTAGTACAAATCTCATCATCTGTCACATAGGTAGACATCTTACCACACTTGCACACATGAGCTAAGCTCGACCACCCTATGCATCATTTGTATTTATGGGTTACATGCAATGATCATTATAAACTAGAGTATTATGTTATGAGATAATGATTGCGAAGAATGGATAGGGACTCTGGATATCTCTAGGTATCCAAGTATAACGATTTCTGTGCGTAGCTGAACCCTAGGACCCGTTATCTCTAATTGTACAAACTAGTCGAGAGTCACTAAAAATGGACCTTTTATCACAATTTCAAAATCATAAATCAAAACACTTCAAACATAAATTAAAACTTAGGTTTCTCGATACGCCCATTTTGAAAGTGTCAATGGTGATTCCTAGTCCCAGTAATCAAGGCCCTATTTCAAAATAAAAACATACTTTCCCACATTTGGGCGATCTCAGATGCACCATATCACAATAAAGACTCATGACCCATGCTCATCGATCCTGGCATGCAGATCCGGTCATGACAGCTAGTGACTCTGAGATAATTTTGTTATGCCCGGTGCATGATATTGACTGGATATACCCGAGACAATTTTGCAAAGTTCAAACATCATTCATATATCATGTCCATATCATACTACCACGCCATACCCTGCCATTACATCATTCTATCATACCACACCATGTCATAATACCATGTTTGTCATTACATACCATGCTATTTCATCACAAAACCATGCTAGGTCATGGTAAACATCATTTTTCTATGCCATGTTGTCCTTGCCATATTATATTCTGCCATTGTTATCCTACACCATACTAATATGCCATATTGCCATGATATGCTATATTATACCAAGCAATGATCATGTTATTCCATGTTGCCATGCTCATTCATCATCGCACATCATGTTAGGACACCATTCACCATGCTAACGTATGTTCTGACATACTATGCATGCATCATGTTTATATCAGCACATGCCTTGACATGCTGGAACACATTCAAACATGTAAACACACACCTACTAGGGTTGACACAGACTCAGAAATCAATTGCTTATCAATCCAAAGCATTTAATTTAGTGAGCCAAGCTTTAGAGACTGGGAATGACGTAGGATTTGGTAGGCCGACGAGTTCTAAGTCATGACATCCCTTAGATATATTTGAACGCATTCTTGAATTGCTATCCATGATTATAAGTTGTCATCATATTCAATATGCCTACACCTGATCATAGAAACTGCATCACTCATATCATTATAGGCTTCTTGGCTTTTCATGTAGATCTAATCATCATTCCTAAGAACTGAGCTCTCGATCTGAACTAAGTTCATTTTTTAATAAATGCTCACTCATCTGTGCTAAGCGCATCCACCTTTCATCAGAGTGAAGCCCCTTTCTCTAGTTAAGTGCCAAGTGCTTACCATTCATTCCTTGTCTGGAGCCAAGCTCATTTCCTTCATTACGCGCCAAGCGCCAACTATCTCTTTGTCTAGAGTCAAGCTACTTTCCTTCCGTCGCTAGGTGCTAAGCACCAACTATCTCCTTGTTTGGAGTTAAGCTCATTTCTGTCCCTAGCTAGGCGCCAAGCGCCAAATATCTCATTATTGAGAGCTAAGCTCCTTTCCTCTTCTAGTTAAGTGCCAAGCGCTAATTATCTCTTTGTCTCGAGCTAAGCTCCTTTCCTTCCCTAGCCTAGTGCCAAGTGCCAAGTGCCAACTATTTCTCTGTTTGGAGCCAAGCTTCTTTCCTTTCCTAAGTGCCAACTATCCCCTTATCTATAGCCAAGCTCATTTCCTTCCTTAGTTTGGTGCCAAACGTTAACTCTCTCTTTGTCTAGAGCTAAGCTCATTTCCTTCTTTTGTTAGGTGCCAAGTGCCAAGTCTCTCCTTGTTTAGAGCCATTTCCCTTCCCTAGTTGGGCTCCAATCGCTATCTTTTTGTCTGGAGCTTAGCTCCTTTTTATAAATCACCTTGTTATAGAGCTGCTTAAACCTGATCCCTTAACAGGGTATGTAGGCAAGTCAAGCAGAAGGCTCGAGTTCGATCACCCTAGCGTGAAACACTGACTTAGAGCTAGGCTTTACTTGCATCATAATTCAAACTTTGTGTAGAGCTACGTAGACTTGATCCCTTAATAGGGTACGTAGGCACCTCCAGCAGAATGCTTGAGTTTGGTCATCATAGCACAAGGCGTTACTTTAGAACTAGGATCCTTGTCCTAGTTAAGAATTTCCTAGTATGCATTAGGTGCCAAATATCCTTCTCGTTTGGAGCGAGGCTCATTTCTCAAGTTAACCATTTCCTAGTTATGCACTAAGCACTAATTATCCTTTCCCTAGTAGAGCAAGTCTCATTTTTTTTTAGTTATGCACAAGGTACTAACTATTCTCTCTCATCTGGAGTTAAGCACAAAGTTGTAACCACCTTCTTTTCATCCAGAGCAAATCTTTCTTCCCAAGTTACACGTAGGGTGCTAACTTTCATTTCAATCTTAGAGCTAGGACTCTCACAATACAAAGACGCTTACAACTAATCTATACTTAGAACTAGGCTCTCTCTTTGCCTCATCCTATATCCAGAGCAAGGCTTCTTTATAGTAAACCTGTATGCAACACTGATCCTATCATACCTATTTCCACATCACATCCGCACTAGGCACTTGTTCAGAGCTATGTTGACCTGATCCCTTGGAAGGGTATGTAGGCAGCTTAAGCAGATAGCATGAGTGTGGTCTTCACGGTCTTTATAGAGCATCATTTGGGCAAAGTGCCAATTTATACTCAGAGCTAGACTCTTACATCTGCATACTAGTTCACATCTCACTTGCATATAGTTCAGACCATCGTAGGTCTAAACTACGTTAAGCTGATCTTTTCATAGGGTACATAAGTAGCTTGAACACATAGCTTGAGTTCGGTCACCTCGGTCTTTATAGACCATCTTTTGATTCACACTTCATTCTTAAAACACACACACACTCTCTCTTGAGGACTACATAATCCATTTCTATGTTAAATATAGTTTTTCTATACAAATCTCATCATTTGTCACATAGGTAGACATCTCGCCACACTTGCACACACGAGCTAAGCTCGTTAACCTCAACGCATCATTTGCATTTATGGATTGCATCTAATGATCATTATAAACCAGAGTATTATATTGTGAGATAATGATTGTGAAGAATGAAAGAGACTTTGGATATCCCTAGGTATCTAGGCATAACGGTTTTCGTATGTAGCCGAATCCCTGGACCCATTATCTCTGATTATACAAACTAGTCGAGAGTCACTAAAAAAGGCCTTTTATCAAAATTTCAAAATCATAAATCAAAACACTTTTAAACTTGAACTAAAACTTGGGTTTCTCGACATATCCATTTTGAAAATGTCCGGCGGCGACTCTTAGCCCCTGTAATCAAAGCCCTATTTCAAAACAAAAAAACATACTTTTCTACATTTAGACAATACTGGACGCACCATGTCACAATAAAGACTCACGACCCACGACCCACGTTAGTCGATCTCAGCGTGCAAATTCGGTTACGACATCCAACTAGAGACTTAAGCCGATAATCAAACCCAATGGTATAAATCAAAGTAACACACCACACACTGTAATATCTGGAATTTTAATATTAATATAATTTGATGGTTTTAACATGTTTTGGGCATGTTAGTATGTTAATTAAGTGAGTTTAGTCATTAAAGATGACTTAGGGGTGTGAATTTTAGAAGAAATTGACAAAATCACTCAAAACTCAACGTTTTGACTCGGGAGCACGCTGAGGGGGGCCTGTGGTTTTTGAGGGGCGCCCATGGCTCTAGGATGGGTGCCCTATCGTTTTAAGGGGCGCCCCACTTGTGCAGAAAATCACAGTAAATTGACCTCTGCATTTCCAGTCGAAACCTAACCCTATTGACACCTATACTAGCTAGGGGTGAGGGGAGACCTGAGGATTACTGTTTGGGGATTAAAAATATTGTTATATATATATATATATATATATGATGGATTTGATGCGAGAGAGAGAGAGAGAGAGAAGTGGCTAAGGAAAATAGAGGGTTCGGTTGAGAGCAAGAGAAAAGCAAAGGAGAAGAAGAAGACCATCGGTTGGGTTTTCAAAGGTAGGTCTTCCAAACCTTCATGGAATTCAAATTCCTTTTACAAGATTGAAATTAAGACCTTAAGAAACTTTCCTATGTTATTCATTTTTAGTTTTGATCAAGGAGGAAGAAGATTGGAGCCATGAAAGTTTGAGGGTTTGGAAGCTCAAGACACCTTCATTTTGATCTATCTTTTCACCACTCAAGGTATGGATTTCTAGTCTCATTTTAACATATATGAGATATATTTGAGCTAGTAACACTTCTATGAAATTTATTTAAGATTTGGAACCCTTGGAAGTGGAGTTTGTGTGGATGAATGGTTATGTGTTTATATGTGTAAAGATTGGACCAAGATTTTTGTATTGAAGAAATGGATGGATTAAAATTTGTTTTGATAGACTTTTTGGAGTATTTTAGGTCCTAGACAACCCAAGAAAATAAGGTATTAAGTTATATATTGGATTGGGTAAAGTTTGGAACCCTAAAACATTGCTTAGAGCTTGAACCGGAGCAAAGTAGCTTTCTGGACAACAGAGGGGCGCCCGTGGGTTTTGGTGGGGCACCCGTGACCCTTGAGGAGCGCCCATGATCTTTCTTGGGGCACCCATGACCCCTCAGGGGCACCCATGAACTTTTGGTGGGGCACCCACCGAGACTAGAACACTTTTCTTGATTTTTCTTAACTTGACTTCCTACCTTAGGATTATGTAGGGGTTGGGAATATGTTTGTGTGTAGAACTTTTATTTGATTAATTGCATGGATTTTAAAGTGGAAAAGAGCTTTTAAAAAGTGAATAAGGGTTGATTATCTTAAACCCATAAGATTAAGCTTATAAAAGGGGAATGCGTGCTACCATGTATGAAATGAATTGGAAGTCTACTTTGAGATAAGAGTCTTAATCAAATAGAATTGTGAATATTCCTTAATGTAAATTAAATGTTGAAGTGTATGAACTTGTGATTGCATTAATGAATTGTGATTTGGCAAAGGGAACTCATGTTCATAACAATGAAAGATGTTAAATGTTTAATGATGCTTAATAAATGTTGATATGTAATGAATCATGGGATGAACTGGAATGTGGATTTGTGTTGTGGAAAAGTATGTGATGTTGAATGTGGACTTGTGAATGATGAGATGTCATGTGATGAATGATTGTTTGTGTGTGGGGGCCGTGGTAGGGTGTGGAAATAGGAAGGGTTTAGAGAGTACCCTCGGGTTGAGAGTCCCGGAACCTGCGCAGGGTTTGGTGTCAATGCCAGTGGGTTAGTAGCCCACAATATTGTGTGTGTTTTTGGCTCCTCGTGGCCCTGGATGGTGATCCTAAACAACGACGTCGGTTTATCGTTTCCGTTGGGTGTTGGCCCATAAAAGATGATAGTGTGTATGCACCTAACCCCCGATGACTTGTTTGGTTATGGTTGTGTAATGTGATTATGAATGGATGATGATGTGAATATGGTTATTTGATGGAATGATATTGAATGATGAAATAGTGTTGAAAGGTGAATGGAACCAAAGTTTGTATTGCAAAACATAAACATTAATCGAAATTGAAATTTTAAACTTTGACATGGTTGCTTGAGTATATGTTTTCACCTAGTTTGGTCGATGGATATGATAATGTAGTGTTATGAATATAGACAGTGTTAAAATGGATAACCTTATTTGGGATGCATTGCATGGTTAGATTTCATACCATATATGTTTTCTTGAGACTTTGTGGGCACAAGTGGACCCGTGCTCACATCCCTACAGACTTTGATGCAGGTAGAAGCAATAATAATCAAGTGGGTTGATGTGTCTGGACTAGGAGGTTATGCATGAGCGCTACCAGGCTTATCAAAGCTCTTGGTCATCTAGTTTAAATTTATTTTCGGAATTGTATCGTTGTACATTTATGAACTCTTTCAATTTGGTTGTAATGGCCATAAGGTCTAAGTTATGTAATTTGGGAATGGTGTATGCGGTTGGTGACATGGTAATAGTCAAGGTTAAACTTGTGTTATTCTATCTTATATCTTGGGCTCACTAACATATGTTGCGTTGCTCTGATCTTGGGATTGGTTATGTTAGTGCATGTTGTGTGTGTTTATCACTCACCTCTCGGGTCACGAGATCCAAGGCGTGACAGGTTGGTATTAGAGCACTAGGTCAGAATACCTAGGGACATGGGAAGTCTTGCTTCTCATATTGCATGCTTGAATGTATTATAACTGTAATTTGATCTTGGAATCTAACTTGTCTTATTTAAATTTTTAGATGGGATTTGGGAAAGGAGAAAGTAGTGGTACCAAAGCCTAGTCAATTGAAGAGGAGATAGTATGGCCTAGTGATGACATCTTTACCCAAGTGGCAACCGAAGGTTTAACTGAGGCCCAACCCTAGAACATGATAAAGAGTATTGAAGAGATAAGCAGGGTGCTAGCAACTTTAGGTCCTCAAATGGTACCCTACTATGGGGTGCCATATCCAGTTCCATATCCAGCACCTTATCCTTATCAAAGCGTGATGCCTTCTCAGATGCCTGTTCAGTATCAGTCTGCGTACCCGGTGATGCAAGTGCAGAATGTAACTGTGATTTTACCTACCCTTTCAGCAAATCCAACCATGACCCCAGATGTGGTGATAGAACCTAACCCAAACAGTCAAAATGTCAATCCACATGAAGCTAGCACTAATGCTGGGGAGATGGGTGGAGGTACTAGTGGTGAGGAAGATCGACTGCAGGGACTATGTGCGGGTTGTCGTAGGCAGGGACAGATACGTTATCGGTGCCCTCAGCAATGTATCAAGTGTTGTACTTATTGTGGTAGAAGGAGGCACTCTCGTAGCTCGTGCCCATATCGTAGGGTTTGAGATGTAGGAATGTAAAGGGGAAAATTTTGGAAAGGCAATTCTCCTAGTGGTAATCAGAATGGTTGATAGTCTAAGGACTTATGTTATGTTATGAACTCTTTTAATTTCAATAAGTAGAGTAACTTGGGAACTTGTAATGTTGGAATTTCTGTGGTAGTACTAATGAAAGTAAGGTGTTGTTGTTATGAGATTAAGTTATGCTCTATTCTAATCTTAGATATTGATTTAATACTGTTATTTTATGCTTTGATATACTTTAGATAAAATACCGCCACGTGCAATGGGAGTTAGAGGCCGAGGCCGAGGTAATGGCCAAGGTGGGGGTAGAAGAAGGGAACATGTTCCTGTTCAGCAGGAATAGGAATCACATCATAGTGTAGTGGCTAAGGCACCACCAATTGCACAACAGGATGACTTAAGAGAAGAGGAGGTGCAGTCAAGGGCACCCGAGATTCAGCAACTGGCAGCTATAGATGCTGGAGCCGTGTTACAACAATTAGCGGCAGCTATGGCCGCAATAGTAGGTGGGGCTCGAGTTAGACCCCAGACACAAGCACAAGCAGGCCCGACTGCCTTAGAGAAATTTAGGAGGATGAAACCTCCAACTTATGATGGTGTGGCTGACACGGATGTGGCTGAACAGTTCTTAGAGGAATGCGAGAAGATATTAGTAGCAATGGAGATTACCGATCCTTCTACTTGCATTATGCTGACAGCTTTTCAATTAGTGGGAAGAGCGTCAACTTGGTGGACTAGTTTGAAGGACACAAGAGGATCAGTGGGTCTCACATGGGAAAGGTTCAAGGAAAAGTTCAGGGATCACTTCTTCCCTCAATCTTTAAGGGATGCTAAGAGGGAGGAATTTGCTGGGTTGATACAAGGGACTATGTCGGTGTTGGAGTATGAAAGAAAATTTTCAAACTTATCAAAGTATGTGCCTGAGTTGGTCTCTACTACTCATTTGAAATGTAGGAGATTTGAGAGGGGATTGAGGCCAACTCTAAGGAACAAGATGGTGATGTTGGGGCTAGAGGATTATGAGACTTTGGTAAATCGGGCCATGATGGTGGAAAGGGACTTGAATGAAACCAAAGTCACCTATGAAAGTCGGCGAGGCAAGACCATGGGAACTCCGCAAGAAGGTGTTAGCAGAAAGAGGATTAGGGGCAGCTCGTCAGCTCCACATGTCCAATTGTCTTATCAGGGAAGTACTGCACCAGCACCCGTGGAAAGTCACGGGGGACCTCTCAAAGGCAGGTTATATGCGATAATTGCAGACAGGAGGGCCACAAAAGTATGGAGTGTCCTAGGAATAGGAAACAGGCCGAATCAACAGGACTAATGAGGAGTAATCAGGTTGGAGTGAACGGGGCATGTTATGGATGTGGAGAGATGGGACACATACAAAATTTTTGCCCTCAAAATTAGCGAGGCACAGGAGGAAGAATGGCACAACCTGGACAATGGTTGCAGGGAGCCCGCCCGTCAACCTCCCAGTCAGTACAGCAGTAGTATTAGCAGAGAAGTGCCCCACAAAAGACAATGCAAGTTGGAACATCGCAACAGTCAAGGGTGAACCCACAGGGACAGAGGTTTGGCCGGCCACAGAATGTCCAGACACAAGGTAGGGTGTTTACTGTGGCACAACAGAAGGTGCCATCTGAGCCTATGGTGACAAGAGGTATTTTTTGTGTCTATTCATCAAATGCTATTGTACTCTTAGACACGGGAGCATCTCATTCATTTGTCGCCGCATCATTTGTGTATGCCTTGGGATTAGATGTTAGCCCCTTAGAATTATTTTTTGTGTGTTGAGACCCCCATAGCGGGATTTTCTTCTTTGACTCAAGTGTGTAAGAGATGTGAACTAAGGGTAATTGATGCTTTTGATGGGCGAGAGTTCGTCTCAACTTTTGACTTAATTGTATTGGAGATGAGGGGTTTTGATATCATACTTGGAATGGATTGGCTTATGTTCTACCAAGCTATGATTGACTACAATAAGCGTAAGGTGACCTTAACTACGCCAGAGGGGGATCAAATTCACTTCTTTACAGATCGGTGTAAAATAAGAGAAGCGTCGCTTTTGAAAAGTTGGAGAAAAGATGAATTGTGTAGTCTGTTTGCTTGCATGGTTATAGAAGAAGAGGAAGGGGAATAGAGATTTGAATTGCCTATAGTTGTGAATGAATTTCTTGAGGTGTTTCTTGAAGAGATATTTGGGTTGCCACTTGAAAGGGAAGTGGAGTTTTGCATTGATCTTGTTCTGGGCACCGAACCCATCTCCATTCCACCCTACAGGTTGGCACTAGCAGAGTTAGCAGAATTGAAGACACAGGTGGAGGAATTATTGGCCAAGGGATTCATCCGGCCAAGTACTTCACCTTGGGGTGCGCCGGCATTATTTGCAACTAACAAAGATGGGACTCTGAGAATATGCATTGATTACAGGAAATTGAACAGGGTGACTATCAAGAATAGATACCCGCTACCAAGAATCGATGATTTATTTGATCAGTTGAAAGGATCATTGATGTTTTCGAAGATTGATCTATGATCCGGGTACCATCAAGTGAGGATAAGAGAAGAAGACATTCCAAAGACGGCATTCAGGACTCAGTATAGTCATTATGAGTTTCTGGTTATGCCTTTTGGTTTGACAAATGCACCGGCAGTTTTTATGGACTTAATGAATCGAGTCTTTAAAGATTACTTAGATAAGTTTGTGGTAGTATTCATAGATGATGTTTTGGTCTATTCTAAGTCAGAAGAGGAACATGAACAGCATCTGAGGCTTGTGTTGCAGAGGTTAAAGGATCATCAGTTATATGCCAAGTTAAGCAAATGTGAATTTTGGCTTAGAAAGGTTAAATTTTTAGGACATGTTGTCTCAGAGGATGGAATAGCAGTGGACCCATCCAAAATCGAAGCTATTTTGGAATGGTCTCAACCGAAGTCCGTATTTGAGATCCGTAGTTTCCTTGGGTTGGCAGGATACTACAGAAGGTTTGTCTCAGATTTTTCTAGATTGGCGGCCCCGCTAACTAGATTAACTCGAAAGGGGATCAAATTTGAATGGAGTGATGCATGTGAAGGATCATTTCAAAAGATAAAAAGAAGATTGACTACTGCACCAGTATTAGTCATCCCAGAGAGGGGAGCGGGCTACTTGGTGTATTGTGATGCATCACGGGAAGGGCTTGGGTGTGTTCTTATGCAGAATGGGCGAGTGGTAGCTTATGATTCAAGACAGTTGAAGAATCATGAAAAGAATTATCCAGTGCATGATTTGGAACTGGCAGCAGTCATTTTTGCCTTAAAGAGTTGGAGACATTACTTGTATGGTGAGAAATTTGAAGTATTCTCGGATCATAAGAGTTTGAAGTATATTTTTACTCAGAGAGACTTGAATTTGAGACAACGGCGGTGGATGGAATACATGGAGGACTATGACTTTGAATTGCACTATCATCTGGGCAAAGCTAATGTAGTTGCAAATGCCTTGAGTAGGAAGAATAAAAGAACCATGGCTTATGTAACAGTTAAAGAATAGGGAATGATGGAAACACTGAATGAGTTTGAGTTGGAACTTAAAGAGGGAGAGGAATAAGGGATGTTGCATACTGTTGTCACCCAGCCAGCCTTAATCAATAGAGTAATTGAGGCTCAAAAGTTAGATGAGGAAGCTAATGATATTTGTAATAAAATAAAGGATCGGGTGGATATTCCGGGCTGGACAGTGGGTGATGATGGAGTGGTCAAATACTAAGGGAGAATCTTTGTGCCCTCCTCTATTAGAGAGGAAGTTTTGAGGGATTTTCATCATTCCAAGCTAACAGTGCATCCGGGGGTTACAAAAATGTATCATGACTTAAAGAGGCAGTTTTATTGGGTAGGAATGAAGAAAGATGTGGCGGAGTTCATTAGCAAGTGTCTCACTTGTTAGCAAGTGAAGGCAGAGCATCAAAGACTGGTTGGATTGTTACAGCCTTTGCCAATATCCAAGGGGAAGTGGGAAAATGTGACTATGGATTTTGTGTCAGGGTTGCCAAGGACAAAAAGAGGTTGTGATGCCATATGGGTGATTGTTGATCGGTTGACCAAGTCGGCTCATTTATTGCCAATTCGAATGACGGATTCAATGGGCTCTTTGGCCTGATTATACCTTCGGGAAATTGTGAGGTTGCATAGGACGCCAATGTCTATTGTCTCAGACCGGGACTCCCGTTTTGTTTCACCATTTTGGCAAAGTTTTCAAGCGGCCATGGGGGCGGAGTTGTGTTTTAGTAGGGCTTATCATCCCCAAACGGATGGACAGTCGGAAAGAACAATTCAGATTTTAGAAGACATGCTTCGAGCTTATGTGTTGGACTTTAAAGGTAGTTGGGAGGATCATTTGCCACTGGTGGAGTTTGCTTATAATAACAGTTACCAGGCTAGCATTGAAATGGCACCATTTGAGGCACTGTATGGAAGACCATGTAGATCCCCGGTGCGTTGGACACAAGTTGGAGAAACAGCCATGATTGGGCCAGAATTAGTTTGTGAGACTAATGAGAAGATCAAGGTAATTAGGCAAAGACTAGAGATAGCACGCAGTCGCCAGAAGAGTTATACAGATCAAAGAAGGCAAGCGAGGGAAGTTATCTCTTAGATACATTGGCCCGTTTGAAATATTAGCAAAAGTTGGAGAGGTAGCTTACCGGTTGGCGTTGCCACCCCAAATGTCTAGGGTGCATGAAGTCTTTCATGTCTCTATGTTACGTAAGTACATTCCTGACCTTACTCATGTGCTGAATTGGACTGAATTAGAAATAGACTCGGATGTGAAGTACGAAGTACAATCGGCTCGAATTTTGGATGCTCGAGACCAAGTGCTACGGGGTAAAACAATTCCTTTGGTTCGAGTGTTATGGTAACATCATGGAGTGGAAGAATCAACTTGGGAACGTGAGCTTGAGATGCGGGAATGCTATCCGCATTTGTTTTCTTAACGTTATGTTGTGTACTAAATTTCGAGGATGAAATTTTGAAGGGCAGAAGAATGTAATATCCCGAGTTTTCATTAATATAATTTGATGGTTTTAACATGTTTTGGGCATGTTAGTATGTTAATTAAGTGAGTTTAGTCATTAAAGATGACTTGGGAGTGTGAATTTTGGAAGAAATTGGCAAAATAGCTCAAAAGTCAACGTTTTGACTCGTGAGCACGCTGAGGGGCGCCCATGGTTTTTGAGGGGCGCCCATGGCTCTAGGACGGGCACCCGTCATTTTGAGGGGTGCCCCACTTGTGCATAAAATCACAGTAAGTTGACCTCTGCATTTTCCAGCCGAGACCTAACCCTATTGACACCTATACTAGCTAGGGGTGAGGGGAGACCTGAGGATTACTATTTAGGGATTAAAAATATTGTTATATATATATATATGATGGATTTCATGCAAGAGAGAGAGAGAGAAGTGGCTAGGGAAGAGAGAGAGTTCGGTTGAGAGCAAGAGAAGAGCAAAGGAGAAGAAGAAGACCACCGGTTGGGTTTTCAAAGGTAGCTCTTCCAAACCTTCATGAAATTCAAATTCCTTTTACAAGATTGAAATTAATACCTTAAGAAACCTTCCTATGTTATTCATTTTTAGTTTTGATCAAGGAGGAAGAAGATTGGAGCCATGAAAGTTTGAGGGTTTGGAAGCTCAAGACACCTTCATTTTGATCTATCTTTTTACCACTCAAGGTAGGAATTTCTAGTCTCATTTTAACATATATCAGATGTATTTGAGCTGGTAACA
Organism: Vitellaria paradoxa; assembly: GCA_019916065.1. Classification (NCBI taxonomy): domain Eukaryota; kingdom Viridiplantae; phylum Streptophyta; class Magnoliopsida; order Ericales; family Sapotaceae; genus Vitellaria; species Vitellaria paradoxa. The sequence continues at coordinate 23,540,274 of CM034236.1, forward strand.
CTTCTATGAAATTTATTTAAGATTTGGAACCCTTAGAAGTGGAGTTTGTGTGGATGAATGGTTATGTGTTTATATGTGTAAAGGTTGGACCAAGATTTTTGTATTGAAGAAATGGATGGATTAAAATTTGTTTTGATGGACTTTTTGGAGTCTTTTAGGTCCTAGACAACCCAAGAAAATAAGGTATTAGGTTAGATATTGGATTAGGTAAAGTTTGGAACCCTAAAACATGGCTTAGAGCTTGAACAGGAGCAAAGTAGCTTTCTGGACAACAGAGGGGCGCCCGTGGGTTTTGGTGGGGCGCCCACCGAGACCAGAACACCTTTCTTGATTTTTCTTAACTTGACTTCCTACCTTAGGATTATGTAGGGGTTGGGAATATGTTTGTGTGTAGAACTTTTATTTGATTAATTGCATGGATTTTAAAGTGGAAAAGAGCTTTTAAAAAGTGATTAAGGGTTGATTATCTTAAACCCATGAGATTAAGCTCATAAAAGGGGAATGCTTGCTACTATGAATGAAATGAATTGGAAGCCTACTTTGAGATAAAAGTCTTAATCAAATAGAATTGTGAATATGCCTTAATGTAAATTAAATGTTGAAGTGTATGAACTTGTGATTGCATTAATGAATTGTGATTTGGCAAAGAGAACTCATGTTCATAACAATGAAAGATGTTAAATGTTTAATGATGCTTAATAAATGTTAATATGTAATGAATCATGGGATGAACCGGAATGTGGATTTGTGTTGTGGAAAAGTATGTGATGTTGAATGTGGACTTGTGAATGATGAGATGTCATGTGATGAATGATTGTTTGTGTGCGGGGGCCGTGGTAGGGTGCGGAAATAGGAAAGGTTTAGAAAGTACCCTCGGGTTGAGAGTCCCGGAACCTGCGCAGGGTTTGGTGTCAATGCCAGTGGGTTAGTAGCCCACAACATTATGTGTGTTTTTTGCTCCTCGTGGCCCTGGATGGTGATCCTAAACGACAACGTCCGTTTATCGTTTCTGTTGGGTGTTGGCCCATAAAAGACGATAGTGTGTATGCACCCAACCCCCGATGACTTGTTTGGTCGTGGTTGTGTAATGTGATAATGAATGGATGATGATGTGAATATGGTTATTTGATGGAATGATATTGAATGATGAAATAGTGTTGAAAGGTGAATGGAATCGAAGTTTGTATTGCAAAACATAAACATTAATCAAAATTGAAATTTTAAACTTTGAAATGGTTGCTTGAGTATATGTTTTCACCTAGTTTGGTCGATGGATATGATAATGTAATGTTATGAATATAGACAATGTTAAAATGGATAACCTTATTTGGGATGCATTGCATGGTTAGATTGCATACCATATATGTTTTCTTGAGACTTTGTGGGCACAAGTGGACCCGTGCTCACATCCCTACAGACTTTAATGCAGGTACAAGCAATAACAATCAAGTGGGTTGATGCGTTGGCACTAGGAGGTTATGCATGAGCCCTAACAAGCTTATCAAAGCTCTTGGTCATCTAGTTTAAATTTCTTTTGGGAATTGTAACGTTGTACATTTATGAACTCTTTCAATTTGGTTGTAATGGCCATAAGGCCTAAGTTATGTAATTTGGGAATGGTGTATGTGGTTGGTGACATGGTAATAGTCAAGGTTAAACTTATGTTATTCTATCGTATGTCTTGGGCTCACTAGCTTATGTTGTGTTGCTCTGATCTTGGGATTGGTTATATTAGTGCATGTTGTGTGTGTTTATCACTCACCCCTCGGGTCACGAGATCCGGGGTGTGACACACACTGACTTATACAAAATAGCATAAATAGTCCCAGCTTCATAAATAGCCATTTTGTCTAAATAGTTTTAACTAAAAGTTCGTCTCATAATACATCATACTTGTAACTAAGACTATAGTGGTATGAGTATAATGTAGATTTATATTAAATCAATAATGCTCATAAGAAATATGTAAAAATTAAATATATCTGGTTAGAGTGTCCTAGATATTCAGATGCTGGGGAGTCAAGTCCTCATGGTAGGGCACGACCTCAGTTCTATGCGGAGGATATTAAATCTTCAATGGATGTAGCCAGGATTCAGAAGCTCTGGTCTGACTTCTAGTTCCCCAGGACCCTTTCTTTTAGAGTCCTCGAGGAGATAGATAGGGCTTGCTGGCATAGAGATGGAAAGGTGACCATATACAAGGGAGCCCTCATCGGCAGTCTCAAGTTCCCTCTCATAAAGCCCGTTCGGGACGTGTTGAGTAAGCTTGACCTTGCACCGGTTCAGATTCACCCGAATGGGTGGAGAATTCTAACCAACTGTGCTGTCCTCTGGAGGGCTGTTATAGGGCATGAGCTCACGACTGAAAAATTCTTGTACTGCTATAAAGTCATAAAGGTTGGGAAGGGCTGGTGGTTTTTCTGGGGAAGAGAAAAGGCCTTCAATTTGGTGACCCGCTTACTGACTTCCAACAAAGGTTGGAAGGACCAATTTTTCTTCATATGGTATTGGATGGGAGCTCTAAGGTTAGGAGGTCGCCGGTCCATCAACGGTTAGGGTCCCAAGGTGATAAGGCACCCCGGCAATGAAAGGTATGAACATACCTTCAGTTGAAAAAAAACTTTTGACCTTTTCTCACTATTGTTGTTTTGATGAATAGCCTGCGCCCAGACCAGACTGTCCAAGGAGCTCAAGGCCAGGGTTAAGCTCGTACAGACTATGATGTCCACGAGGCCAATTGCTTAACGAGCATCTGAACCATGGCCATATATATGTTCGGCCCTAAGCTAACCAGGGAGGCTCTAGCTATCAAATGTGAGCGGAGTGAGTTACTGTTGCTTCTGTACCTCCTTATTCTTTATCAATTTTTACTCTAATCTTGATGTTCTGTGCAGACAATCCCTTTCAACCCAATGACCCGGCCTAAATGGTTCGCTTTGCGTGAATCAATTGAAGAGAAAGAATAAGGAGGGTGTCGATGGAATTACCAAAAAAAAAAGGAAGGTGCTGATGGTGAGGGTGCTAGGAAGACAAAAATAATGATTGAAAATAGTTCTGGGGTGAAGAAGAATGTCCCCAAGCTCCAAATAGTTGCTGATAGCCCGGTCGTCACCAGTGCTCCCACTTGAGTCACTAGTAGTGATCCCGAGGACCCGGTCATCCCCGACCGCTTTGTAAGCCTGATCGATGACCCTTAACTGGCTTGGAGGAAGACCACATTGCTGATCGTAGATAAGGAGATTTATCTCCAGGAGAGGAGCACAAGTCACCAACTTAATTGCGACCTCAACCATGACATTATGAGGGTATATGTTTTTGTGGATACCTTTTGCTTTGGTAATTACCTGCTTGAATGTAGTGATAAGTTAAATTTCCTATCCTTTTCTACCTTGCAGGCTCTTACTGGATTGACGATTCTAGCTTATCGAATGATGCTGGTCGAGTGATAGCTTATAGCGAATGAGGAGCTCATCAATAAGCTTTAAGAGAAAATAAAGGCCCAGAAGTAGAAAGCCATTTCTGCTTTGCACAAAAAAGATGCTACTCACTCAGCCTTGGAGCAGGCCAAAAGGGACTTCGCCTCTCAGCTCGAGGATTTGAAAAAAAAGCATAAAGCTAAGAAGGCAGACCAAATTGAGAATTGTGATCTAGGGGTTGCGGCCTGCATTGAGGAATACAATGATAGCGAGCGCTGGAAAATTGATACAGAGCCTGTCTTTACACAAGCCTTTGAGGTTGCCCAGGAGAGAGCAACAAAACTTTATCCCGATCTTAACTTCTCCAAGATTGAGTCAGTCGATTAGGAAACTACCATGGCAGATCGAGAAGGTCAAGAAGGTGAGGAGGCCGAAGATGCACAATCAAAGGACCCTGCTGCTTGAACTCTTGCACCTCAAATTTTTTTACTTCTTTTTCTTTTTTTTTTTTTTTTGGGTAATCAAATGATTTTAGACTTTTGAATGGATGGTGAATGTCGATTTACTTTTGATTGGGTTTTTGGAATACAAGGTTGTACTTCATTTATTTCGTTTGCCTTTTTTATTCCAAAAATTTTACCTATTAAGGTCATTGTTTTATTCTCGTTAAGTATCTGAGTAGGGTCTTTCCAAGCTGAGTAAATACACTTTTGTTTTAGAGCTTTAGCCTCGTAGGGCTTTCTACGCAGGAACATTGTGCCACTCAGCCACACGAGCTGAGTAGATAAACTTGGCCTTTTTAAGGCTTTTGGCCTCATAGGGCTTCTTTAAACTACTTAGCCTCGCGCCCGGTCATGTGACTCGAGTAGTGATATTTAGCCCTGTAGAGCTTCTTCACACTGGTCAGCCTCGTAGGCTGAGCAAGGTCATCGCGCCGCTTGGCCACGTGAGCTGAATGGGGATACTTGGCCCCATAGGGTTTCTTCGAGCTACTTTGCCCTGTAGGCTGAGCAGGGTTTTGGCACCACTCGACCATGTGATCTGAGTAGGGATACTTAGCCCCCTAGGGTTTGTTCGAGTTGTTTAGCCCTAAAAGCTGACCAGGGTTTTCATGCCACTCGGCCACGTGAGTTGAGTGGGGATACTTGGCCCCATAAGGCTTCTTCGAGCTATTCAACCCCGTAGGACCAGTAGGGTCTTTGCACTACTCAACCACATGAGCCGAGTGGAGATACTTGGCCCCATAGGGCTTTTTCGAGTTATTCAGCCCCAAAGGCTGAGCAGGGTCTTTACGCCACTTGGCTATGTGAGCTGAGTGGGGATATTTAGCCCTATAGGGCTTTTTCAAGCTGTTCAACCCCGTAGGCTGAGCAGGGTCTTTATGCCACTTGGCCACGTGAGCCAAGTGGGGATTCTTGGCCCCATAAGGCTTTTTCAAGTTGTTCAGCCTCGTAAGCTGAGCAGGGTCTTTGCGCCACTTGGCCACGTGAGTCGAGTGGGGATACTTGGCCCCATAAGGCTTCTTTGCACTACACAGCCCTGTAGGCTAAGCAGTCTCTCTGTGGAAATTAAGTTATTCATTGTTGTAGGACCATTTTCTCGCAATGCCTGCTAAATTGTAATAAAACAAAATTACAAAATTAGATTGCTCATATGTAGTATCTCCTTAAATGTTCCACGTTCTATAGACGAGGAAGCTTCTTTCCCCCGAGTGCTTTCAGCCAGTACGTTTCCTTCTGAGTGAAGCCTAGCACCTCGTGTGGTTATTTCCAATTTGGCCCTAGCTTCCCTTCTTACAGATTTCTTGTTGATTAATTCACCCTTTTTAGTACTAAATCTCCTGGTTGGAACTCTCTCAATCGAGTCTTGGAATTATGGTACTGTCGCATCATTTACTGGTAAGATGATATCTTAATCGCTGTTTGCAACCGCTTCTCTTTAAGCAGGTCAACCTCTTCTTCCATCATCTCATGGTTCTGCTCGGGATTGAAGTTTTGTGTTCTTACACTAGAGAGTCTAATCTCGACCGGGATCACTGCTTCTGTTCCATATGTAAGAGAGAATGTCATTTGGCCAGTAGCCACTCTCTCTATTGTTCAGTAAGCCCATAGAACATTGGGTAGCTCATTCGGCCATAGGCCCTTGGCCTTGACCAACTTTATCTTGATTATCTTCAAGAGAGATTGACTGGTTACTTCTACTTGGCCATTGGCCTAAGGGTGCTCGAAAGATGAGTAGTGATGGCTGATGCCCAACTCTTCACAAAGCTCGTTAAATTGTTTTCCCTCAAACTACTTCCCGTTGTTGGTAATCACTACCCTTGGAATGCCAAATTGACAGACTGTATTCTGCTATGAGAACTTTCTCATGTTTTGCTTAGTGATAGTCGGTATGGCTTCAGCTTCGGCCCACTTTGTGAAATAATCAATCGTGATGACTGCGAACTTCCTATGACCCCTCCCTAGCAGGAATGGTCCTACAATATCAATTCCCCACTGAGCAAATGGCCAAGGGCTTTGGATTGGTGTTAATTCTTGAGCGGGCTACCTCGGGATATTAGAAAATCTCTGTCACTTATCATAGCTCCTGACAAACTCCTAAGAATTCCTTTTGATCGTAGGCTAGTAGTAACCAGCCCTCAAAAATTTCCCAGCTCTCTACCTCCTGAATGGTTTCTGCAGATTCCTTTATGTATTTCACTCATGACATACTCAGCTCCTTTTTCATTTACACACCTGAGCAGCAAGGAACTACGTCCCCTTCTGTAAAGGACCTCGTCCATTATCAAATATTTGCTCGATTTATACTGGATTCTCTTAGCATCGTTCTTATCAGCTAGCAGAGCCCTAGCCTCTAAGTAAGCTCTAATTGGCTTTGCCCATCCAGCATCTTCCACCAATTGATTAACTTTTAGGGTTCAAATGCTTGGAGAATCTAACACCTCGATCGGGACATCTGAGTTCACTTCCCCTAAAGATGCAATTCTTACTAGTCAGTCTACCTTCTCATTCTCCAGCCTTGGTACCCTCTGGAGTTAAAATTTGCTAAATCACTTGTCCAGTCCTCTCGCTATTTCACAATATTCAGCCATGTTTTCCCCTTGCTTTATAGTCACCTTGAACTTGCTTGACTACCAACTATGAGTCACTCCGAACAGTGACACACTCTACCACCATTCTCCGAGCCATTCGAAGTCCAACGATCAAGGCTTCGTACTCGACTTCATTGTTGGAAGTTGGGATTTTGAAACAGAGGGCATACTCGAATTGTGGCCATTTGGGAAGATTAGGATTATACCCACACCACTGAAGTGTTGTGTGGAGGATCCATCAACGTTGAGGACCTAAGTGTGTTCAGTGTCTTCTTATTCGGGTGGGTAGGTGGCATGGGTTGTAAATTCGACTATAAAATCTGCTGCTACCTGTCCTTTTATTGCCAATCTAGGTCGGTACTGGATATCAAATTGACTTAGCTCCACTGACCATTTCACTAATCTTCCTAATGTTTCTAGCTTGTGTAGGACATTTTTTAGCAGCTGATTAGTCAACACTATGATTGTGTGTGCCTAGAAGTATGCTCTGAGGCGCCGGGCAGCAATAACCAGGGCAAGAGCTAGCAACTCTAATTACACTTGAAACCACAAGTGTTCCTATTAAAGAAAAATCTTTCCGATTTCATAATCCATAAGACGTGAATATGAAATCGTGTATTGTGTTTTTAAAGAATTTTAACGAAGACATCTTCCAATTGATTTTTCCATTCAACGTGAAATTTTAATTAGTAACCGAGGCACAACGTAAATTGATTTCATTCCACCTGAACTTGAATGTTAAATCAAGGGTTTTATTTCATTGAATTTAATTCATTAAATTAATTGCTTGTTTCTTGCAATCTTGATTAGGTTAGAAGTTTTCTTTAAATCTTGAATGCATAATTAAGTATTTCTGAAGTTACAAAAAAATATTTTTATTTAAGAATTTATTTTTTTTTTTTGCAACTTTCTTTATTTAATTCTTGTTTAGGTTTAGTTAAGTTTTAAACTTTCTAACTTTCGAATTTAGGTAGAGAACTTTTAAAATTTCCCAGTATTTGAATTTTGAACATTCTTGATAACTTAGAAACTAAAACTTAGGTTCCTTGTGGATTCGACCTCGGACTTACCGAATTAAAACTACACCACATACCCTTGCACTTGGGGGTTAGTTTAAACGCACATTCTAATAGCGGTCAAACTCCATTTTAGGGTACCTTTCTTCTGCCCCCTAAAGGGCCTTACTCATGTAATAAATTGATTTTTGCACCCCTTCTTCTTCGCGGACCAAGGCAGAGTTGACTGCCATGTCAGAGACCGATAGGTATAAGAACAATTCTTACCCTGAGGAGGTTCAGCTGAGCAATGGGACTGACCCCAAATATTCTTTCAACTGCTGAAAGGCTACGTCGCATTCAGCTGTCCATTTAAACATTTTTCTTAGGACTTTAAAGAATTGGTGGCATTTGTCCGTTGACCTGAAAATAAATCTGTTCAATGCCACAATCTTATCAGTGAGCCTCTGTACCTTTTTTGTGGTTCGTGGGGGCTACATATCCATAATTGCCTGCATTTTCTCCAGATTTGCCTCAATTCCTCAACTGGATACCATAAAGTCTAGGAATTTTTCGAAAGCCACACTGAAAGCACATTTGGCAGGATTCAGCTTCATTCTGTACTTCCTCAAGGTGTCAAAAGTTTCCTACAGATCAGCAACATGGGAGTTGACTTTCCTACTCTTAATAAGCATGTCGTCCACATAGACCTCAACATTTATTCCAATCTAATCCTTGAACATTCGGTTCATCAATATTTGACATGTCACGCCGACGTTTTTTAGCCCAAATGGCATTACATCGTAGCAATACAAACCGTGATCCGTAATAAAAGCAGTATGTTCCCTATCTTATTCTGCCATTCTAATTTCATTGTACTTAGATAATAGTTCATGTCCCGCTGTAGAATCCACTAGTAGATCAATTGCAGGTAAAAGAAAACTGTCCTTTGGGCAAGCTTTGTTCAAATCAGTGAAATCCACACACATTCGTCACTTTCCATTGGACTTCTTCGCCATCATTTGACAACTAGGATGGGTATTGAACCTCTCAAATGAACTTTGCCTTAAGTAATTTGTCTATTTCTCCAGTTATGGCTTCATTACGCTACGGGGCAAATGTTCTCCTCTTCTGCTTCACTGCTCTAACATTGGAAAAAAATATTCAGCTAATGAGCTATTACCTTGGTGCTGATGCCTGGCATGTTTTTGTGTGACCACACAAAAACGTCTGCATTTTCCACCAGGAAGTTCTTTAGCTTTATTTTCAAGTCGTTCGTGACTGCTAAACCAATTTTAATGGTCCTCCATTGGCCAGGATGGCCAACCACCACTTCCTCTAACTCTCCTTCTGGTTCTCTCCTCTTTAATTCTTCGTCATCTCTAACGTCCAGCTCTTCTATTATTAGTGCCTTCTGCCTTGCATCTTCCTTGAGTGATGACATATAGCACTTCCGGTCTATTTTTTTGTCTCCTTTGACACATCCCACGCCTGCGTTTGTTGGTAGCTTCACTTTTAGATGATAAGTGGAGGTGACCACCCTGAATTAATTCAAAGAGACTTGCCCCAAGATGGGGTTGTAAGATGAAGGGTGGTTTATACCAAAAAGTGGACCATCCTAGTTGTTTGATATGGCGCCTCTCCTAAGGTGACTGGTAGTACGATAGATCCCAGTGGAGTTACTCGATCCCCAGGAAAACCTACCAAAGGGGAAGAGATGGGTTGTAACATCTCCTTTTTGATTCCCATTTTTTTAAAGGCTCCCCAATATAAAATATCTACTGAGCTTCCATTATCCACCAAGATCCTCCAAATTTTAAAATTCACAATTATGGAAGAAATGACGAGTGGATCATCGTGGGGCTGACATACCTCGATGGCTTCCTCCTCAGTGAAGGTAATAGAATGGGACTTCGCTTTGGGTTTTTTATAGGGCCGTTTATTGGTTTCTCGTGCATACTTTTTCCTCGCAGTTGAGGATTCTCCTCCAACTACAAAACCACCTGATATTACTCTTATTTCTTCGATCTGCTGTTGAGCTTGCGTCTCTCGATCAGGGCTTCTTTCATCTGGACTTCTTTTCCTTGGACTTCTCTGATCGGTCCTCCTATTGCCATCCCATCTAGTAATGAACTGACCAAATCTACCTCGCTTGATCAATTCCTTAATTTGCTGCTTGAGGTCGATGCAATCGTCTGTATCATGTCCGTAGTCCCTATGAAATTGGTAATACTTTATCCAAGACCTCTTATTAGCTGGGGTCCTCATCTTTTCATGCCATTTTAAGGCCGGGTCATGTTGAATCTCATAGAGTATGTTCTCCGACCTCATATTGAGTGGGGTAAAATTACGATCCAGATTGCAATAGCGTCTCGCACCCTGGTCGAGCCTTTCTTCTAACCTTCAGTTTTTTGAACTCTGAGAAAATCGACCATTCCCAAGGTCATTCAGATGTTTCTTGTTTGCTTTTAAGCTTCTTGTTCTATCTTCTTCTCTCTTCGCCCTTAGTCCATCCTCGATGTTGATATGGCTATGCGCCCTTTGCATCAGCTTTGCCATATTGCAGGAGCTTTCTCAAGGAAGGAAGCCATGAATCATGGTGTCCTTAGCCCACTAATGAAGGTTGCAATGGCAACTTTGTCATCCACGTCCAAGATTTCCTTATTGAACCTTCCGACATAGTCTCTAAGAGTCTCCTCCTTACCTTATTTTATTGTCAGAAGGTGAGTAGCCGACCTCCTTTACCTCTTATCACTGATAAAGTGGCCCATAAATAGCTTCCCTAGCTGTGCGAAGCTAATGATGGTGCCAGGTTTGATTTTGTTAAACCATAACTGTGCCGGACCTTAAAGTATTATCGAGAAGACTCGGCACAAGATTTCATTCAGATACGCATGTATGCACATCAGAGTCTTGCGTCGGCATTTTGAACTTAGGTAGCAAGGGGCAAGCCATCACTATTAGTGAAAATGGTGAGTCTGCATCAACATCTACCTCATCCATCGTGTTGGGGCCTTTAAAGCCGCCGTCATGCTGTGAATTTGGGCCGCATAGCCCTCATCAGTTCCTCCCACGGATGGACACTGGCCCCTTCCGTGTGTGTTGCCTCCAAGTGACTACTGCCTCTAGTATCTGACGTAATCGATCTTTAATGCCTCCTTGATTTCTCTAATTGTCGTTGGGGAAGCTCATTTTCTCCTACAATGCCTGCTCCGATTCCCTCATGTTCAATCCTATTGTGTCTGCCATGCATTTTAACCACACCACCGTTGTTTGCTCCGTTCACGAGAAGATTCATAGAAGGAGGGGTAATATGGACAGGTGCGGGTTGTTGGCACTTGACCGCTCGTAAATAGTGCAGTGCTAATTAACCCCCAAGTGCAAGGGTGTGCGGTGTAGTTTTAATCTCGGTGAGTCCGAGGTCGAATCCACAGGGAAGCCTATGTGTTTCAGTTTCTAAGTTCAAATATGAATTGTAGGATTGAATTAGAATTAAAGTTGCAATTAACTTAAATTAGATTTGATAGAGTTGAAATTTGAGAAATTAAACTAAAAACAAAGTAATTACTAATTAAAGGAATGTTTCAACTTAAATAAAATTCAAACTAATTTAAATAACTCAGCAAATTAAAATTACTAAACTTAAATTTAAAGAATAATCTAATCTAATTGCAAACAAGACTTATAAGAAATTTAAAGCAGTGATTTTATCAAATTAAAATTCTAATAGAAAAGGGTTCTTGATTCAACCTTCACAATTCCAAGTAATCTGTTATTTCACCAAGGGATGATTTTAAATACAATCCATAGTTCACGTCAAAGGATCTATGGATTGGGAAAGATTTTCAATACATTCCAAAATTCCTCGATACACAGTTTTAAATTCACGTTTCATTATGGAAGATAAAACTGGAAAGATTTTATGATAAAAATACTCGAGTTCAAATCTAGATTTAAATTGTTTAAAAATTATCAAGAAAATTATAATCAAGAGTGTTTATCAGTGATTACAGAGAATATGAACAAACACTCTTGTTTTCAAAGGTTTTCCAAACAACAAATCAAGTTTGAAAATAGTAGATCACTTCACATAGGCTTTTGAAACCCATGTGAAGGATCTACGCACATCCCTCAGTTCATAACAAATTACCCTTCATTGATTCAGTGAATTAAGAACAAAGGTTTTTACCCTAGCATGCTTTGAAACAACTTAACAGGCTTAGATGAAGACATAACTGTTAAAGCTTCAAAAACGTAATTAAAACAGTCCTAATGAATGTAAAACCTACCTACGAACATTCAATTAATAATAATGAACCGAAACGAAATACTAGATTAATTAAAATTAAACCTTAAGATCAAAACGTGCAGCATTCGTATCAAACTCTAAACGAAACCCTAATATTTTAAAGCATCCAAAGATTAAACAAACTAATGGCATTAATCATAAAAATCATCCACGAACATTCAAAAACTAATGAAGAGCAAGAATGAAATATTAACTTACTTGAAAACGAACTTTGAAATAAGAACTTGAGTAGCAATCGCAATGACAATCGTCTTAAAAACTTGGAGTACGTAGAGTAGTAGCATTCACGAATAAAAAATCTTCAAAAACTTCAAATAAATAAATAACTAAAACTAAACTTAAACCTAAGAGAAGTAGGAGGAGAGGAAGAAAAACAATATGTAGCAGCCCCACTTCATTCGGCTACACAGTGACATATATATAAGTAAACACAAAACCCTAATCAGTCAAAACGCGGAGCAACAATTCCGTATAAGGGGGTCCAGACCGTCCCTCAGGGGGTCCGGACCACAGTGTGTGGTTTATTCAATCGGCTGGAAGGCGAGCTTTCTGTGGTCGGAACCATCAAGTAAGGGGGTCCGGACCACAGTGTACATGAAATCCTCTTCAACAGCTCCAGCTTTCTGTGGTCGGGACCATCAAGCAAGGGGGTCCGGACCACAGTGTATAGGTTTCTTCAATGTTTGCTCCTCCATTTAAGCCACCTCTTGGGGAAGCTTGAACCATTGTTGACACGCTTTGTTCTCCTTTGTTTCCTTCCTCCTTGGAGTTGTCAAAATCACTGTCTTCTTCGTTGAATTCACCATTTTTCCTGCGATTGACAAAATGGTTTACGTAAGTGATAAAATAGTGATAAATCATGAGGAAAACGTAGTAAAACATGTAAATGAGTGTGCAAAAGTGTCGTTTGTAATTACACTTTTCGAATGTAATCAGCACTAAAGTAACGTCTAGTTCTGCACCATGAGAGTTTGCATAACAGCTATCATATCCTTTATTTGGTTTTCAATGGCATTGATCCTTTCATCATTTTGACTCTCCATTACTACTGTAGGTTCTAAACGAGGCTACGTATTTGTGTTGGACCTAATTTGGACCATAAAAGCTATGAGAATCGTCGAGTTTCCCATAGACGGCACCAACTGATGAATCAGTATCTTCTTCTTCTCCAAAAGGTTCGATCTAAGTCTGAGAGCTATTTGGGACACCGGTGTGATGCCTGCGAAAATGCCTCTGATGCTTAAGTTAGAAAAAGAGTTCGAGGATTTAATTTGGTAGAGTTTTAGTAAGGAAAGCATATTGTACCTGGCTTGTGTGGAGTCTCGGTTTTTATATAAAAAGTATTCATGTGGATTGACGAGCATGCAGTTATAGAAAGTACTCATGTGGCCTCTGATTCTTAAGTTATAACTTAAGTCCTCCGATGAGATGATGCCACTTGTGCCTATAAATCTTTGAGAATCCCAACTTGTTAGTTAGTGTGCCTCGATGTGTTTTCTATTGATGTGGTTGATGGTAGCACTTTCATAGGCATATCTATAGGGATCGTTAAATGAGGGCAAAATGCTTGACTCTGTAAGGCACGTCGAAAGAGCCAATCAGGAGCAATACCCACTCAGGTGGGTAGTAAAGACCAAACAGGAAAGGTGTGCTCATGTTCCGGTCAAAAAGTTGGACTAGTTCAGTAAAATCATCACTAGGGTGACCCAATCTGGTAAGGGAACCCGCTCAATGCCCTTAGCTGAGGCTTACCCCACATCAAATAGGTTCTTCTTCAATCCAGTTCAATTTTAGTGGTGGACTCCTTAAAGAAAATTAATAAATAAAAAATAATGATATTTCACAATTTGAATTTGAATTTTTTATTATTTTATTTAATTAATTTTTTGTAACTTGTAAAAATTATTTTGAAAATGGTAGTATAAAAAGAATTAGGGAAAGAAATAGAATTCAGTATAAATATACAATTGTTGATCTTTAACATTTAAGATCAAAACTTCATAATTTTTTGAGATTAAGATAATTATTAAAAGTAGTAGATCTAAGATGAATACTATTCCCCAAAAGTTAACTATTTCAAGCTAATTTTTAGAGATTACAAGAATTTGAAATTATTAAAAATTAAATATCAAACTAAGAAATATCAACTACTTTTTATTTATTAATTTTTATATTACTATATTTTTTCTTTTAAAAAAGTCCTATCCATTACTCTCAGCTTGGGCTTCTACTAAAAGGTAAGGAGTCCCAATCCTAACTATTAAAAGAACTATTTAGGCTAATTTTGTTGTTGCCCTATCATCTTCAAAGTGATTTTTAAAGATTACATAAATTAATTAAATAAAATTATAAAAAAATAAAAAAGAAATTGATAAATATCAATGTCTTTTATTTATTATTTTTTCAATGGTTACAAAATCAAATTAACATACTTAAAATGTTTGAATATTTATTTTACAATTATCTTTAATACTATGATTAATTTTTTAAATGTGAGATGTTAAGGCTAAAATTGTAAATTGGCAAATCCATGATCAAATAGAATTGTATGTACTTTAGACTTAGTGTAGGTTAAGACACTAGAGTCCTACGTCGATTATAATTCGAAAATGTCTCAGAAAATCAAGTTTCTAAAGGGGCTAGAAGTCTTGAAGAGGTTGAAAATCAAGTTTCCAAAATGGTTAGAAGTCTTGAAGAGGTTGAAAATCATGTTTCCAAAGTCGCTAGAAGTCCTGAAGAGGTTCGGAATTCAATAACGTAGGAAAAATGCGGGAAGACCGCACTTGGCCGCGAGAAAAAGCCGAGAGAGATTAAGCCATGTGGGAAGGCCGCTCTGAGTCACGGGAAGACCGCGGGAAGGCCGCGGGTGCACCCTTCCCTTGAGTTCCCACGAGGTACCAGCATGACAGCTTTCTATTCTCAACTTCCAATGCGATTTTGACCTCGAAGACAACTGATTCAGGCTTCGGCTAAAACACAAAAGTTGTAGCCCTTTGAGTCTTCTTTCCAACGCAAAAAGAATTAGGTCAATCTGAATTGTGAGTGAAAGGATATGGTCAAAGCACTGACAAGGTATCAAGCTGGAACTTCAGCTACACACCATTTCAATAGCCCCAGCCACCTTGGTTTGTCTATAAATATCTCTTGGCATTTTCAAGTTCAGTGAGACATGAAAAGGGAGACACACACACACTAAGAGAATACACATGAGATTGTGAGCCTTAAAGATTGAACATTTTCTCCACAACTTAGCTAACACGATTCGTGTTCAATCCGAAGGAGTTCGGATTTGAGGTTTGTGATCGCTGTGGATTCAGCACGCTGAGGATTCAACAAAATGACTGAGGAGTTAGTCTTGTGCCTTTGAGGAGTTGAAGGGCTTTCGCTAGAGGAGTTGGTGAATCGAGAATTCGAGCAAACGTCAACTAGAGTATAGAGTTGAGGAGTCGATCTATTACGAGGTTGAGTTTGTAATCAACATTTATTTATTCTAGTGAAAGTTTTAGGGGTGACCCTATGTGGGTTTCCTCGTTTCTCATCTACAGCCTTCTACATTCTTGTGTGATTGATTGGGTGATTGATTGATTGTTTGGGATCTCTATCACCATATTAGCAAAATCTTCAATTGGTATTAGAGCAGGTACATTTTCGAGAACAAAACGTGATCTTGTTATTTTCTGATGGATCCTCTTAGAGAAGGCGATTCGAGCATGAGACTCCCATGGTTTGATGGCACCAACTATGCGTATTGGAAGGTTTGAATGAGAGCTTATCTAATCTCATTGAACGTTAATGTTTGGTTGGCCATTGAAAAAGGTTGGGTAAAACCAACTCACTCTATCAATAATGAAACGGTGGAAAAACCTATGGATTTGTGGACGAGGGCTGAGCAAGAGAAGGCAGAGTGGAACTATAAACCCCTAAGCTCTATTTTTTGTGCAGTCTCTGCCGATTAATTCAGAAGAATATCAAGCTGTGAGATTGCCAATGAAGCATGGACTATTCTCGAGTTAACTCATGAAGGCAACTCCACTGTGAAGAAGTCAAAATTACAAAAGATTACTTCTGAATTTGAGAGCTTGAAAATGTCTGAAGATGAATTCTTTGATAGTTTTTTCACAAAACTCTATAACATCGTCAACACTAGTTTTAATCTTGGAGAACCGATTCCCAACCGAAAGATTGTAAGTAAGATTCTCCGATCCCTACCTATGTCCTTCTAAGCAAAAGTTACAACTATTGAAAAGGCTAGGGATGTTGACTCAATGAGGGTAGAAGACTTAGTTGGCTCCCTACAGACTTATGAAGCCAACATGATCAAACCAAAGTCTAGAGGAGTTCCTTAAAAATGGTGAAGGAAGACAAGTTCTCCTTTAGTAATGATGAGTCAATCCCTTCTCCCGAAGAAATTGCTATCTACACCAAGAAAATTAGAAAATTCTTCAAAAAGAAAGATAGCAAGTAAAGAAAGATGAAGAAGAAGGTGAAAGTAGAGAAATCTTCGAAGAAGAAGAAGAAGGAGAATAAGTCCAAGGGAGTGAAGTGCTACAAGTGCCAAGGTTATGGTCACATTGCTCAAGACTGTGGGAACAAGAAAGGTAAGAAGAAGGTTCTCAATGCAACACTCGATGATTCAGATGATCAGTCGAGTACCTCCTCTTCGTCAGACGATTTCTCAGAGAATTACACGGCTTTCATAGTTGACCGACCCTAAAATATGTGATAGAATTCTACCTCTCAAGTGCAAGAGGGCAGTCGTAGTTTTAAAACTCGGTGAGTCAGAGGTCGAATTCCACAGGGAGCCTAATGCTATTCAGTTTCTAGGATGTGAAAGAAATTCTAAAACTAAACGGTAGCAAGTTTTTTTAAGTTTTGTCTACTAAATTCTAGGGTGTAAAAAAATAAAGAACAAATTCAATTGCAACTAATTAAAATTTAAATAAAAATGAAATTATGAATTTTTAAAGTGAATTAATCAAGATGGCGAAAGATTAAAATCAAAACAACAAAACAATTTCGAATTTCAAGAATAACCAATTGTAAATAAAACTAAATTCGATTGTAACTGAATAATAATAAGGGTCTTGATTCAACGTCAAGTCCGGGTAGTTCACTACGTTGCCTTGGGATGTGTTTATTTGAATTTCAATTAAGGTTTAATTTGAAAATTACTAAAAACATTATAATCAAAGGTCAGTACTAGTGATCTCAAGCGGATATGGTTAAAGACCTTTGTTTCGTAAGGTTTTTTTAATTAAACCAAGAAAGATGAATTCAAATCCAACTTTTAAACCTATTCGAAAGTGTTTAACTTATTAGTTATGAAAATCCATACCAGTGATCTCAAATGGATATGGTTAAGGGTTTTTTGTATTCGATTGTTTTCAAAAAAGATGAAAAAGGATTTGTAAAAGGTAGATCCCTTCGCAAAAGGTTTCGTAACCTACGCGAAGGGACTACGAACACCCCAAGGTATTTTCGTGAACTACCCTTTTTTGATTCGTCGAATCAAGATTAGGGTTTTACACTACGATTATGGTGATCATCACAAAGGTAATAAAGAAACGTTCAATCATGCAATCAAGAAATTGAAACAAACAAAACATTATATTAAAAAGTAAATCAAAGTGCACTTACAATGTAACTCGCATGTAAAAGAAAAGATGAAGTAGCAACGCGAAGACTATGATTAAAATTCCAAGAACATCCATGAATCCAAAACCTCCAAGCGTAAAATCTTTCTAAAACTCAATCAAAACCTAATCTAACTCTCAATCTAAAGTGAATTAATCAAAAGAGGCCTCATTTCCTTCAGTCGTGCATAACCTCCATATATAAGGGTTTTAAAACCCCTAAAAACGAAGAGAAGATCGCGCGCCCAGGTGTGTACTGGGGTCCGAACCTCAGGGTCTAGGGTTCGGACCTCAGAATGTTATTTCCTTCATCTTCCTCTGTTGGGGTCCAGACCTCAGGAGCTAGGGTGGGGACCCCAGAATGCTAGTTGGCTCTATTTTTCTTTCTCCTTCACTCTGAGTCCTTAGGCTGGTTCGAGCCATCCTCGGTGTAGCTTCAGTCATAACTTTTTCTTTATCTTCTAAGCCTTCTTCAATGCCATTAACTTCGCTTTTTTCATCCATTTCCCTACAAAGAAGATAATATAATTCGTAAGTTACAAAATAATGCCAAAACTTAAGATTTACTAATTAAATGCATTAAAGTGTGTCTAAATATATAGTTTGTAATTACACTTTTCAAGTGTAATCAATAGTCAAAGCTCCCCAACCTAAGAAAGGTAATCAATCAAGAGCTTACTTTCAGAAACCTTAAGGTATGCCCCCTAACCTGCAACGCAAGCTTGTTCTTGTATGTTTTCATTGTGGAATACCTGGTCACATAAGACCACATTGCCACAAATTGTATGGGCTTCCCCTATCTTATGTTGACACTAGGAATTCTTTGAAATCTAATCTTCAAGTGTCAAATAGGTTTCATCCTTTAAGGTTTGAAAAGTCTTGTTTTGATTTTAAACCTTCAATGACCAGGCCAGTGAGGAAAAACGTAAAGAAAAAATTTTCAAAACCCATTGGTCCAAAATCCAACAATTCCAAAACTCAAAATGCTTTTTTCAAAAATAGGAACTGTTTGAGTTAGAAAGAGTAATTTATATGTCTCCCACACCCCTAAGAGTGTTGAAGGGGTGAACCTTGATATGTAGAGGCATTTTTTTCATGAACTAGGCTTTGCTTCACTACTGTATTTTTACCTAGTTCTATGAAATCATGTAGATTAGTTTTTTTTTTTTGGATAAGTAAAATTTTTTTTGGTGCAATGTTATTCCTTGTGATTTTCTTACATGTTCTATTACTCATACACTATTCAAAATCACAAGATTAAAATTGTTGATTTATATAATGGTCTTAAATTTGAATTACTTGATGAACTTGAATCCTATGTTTTGTTGTTCATTGTCATGGTAGTGGTGTGCTAATTGTAATTGCACGAAGTTTAGTACATCGTGAGAAATCTTTTCCACTACTCAATTATTTTTATAAATGCTCCTTTCTGGACTATTGATTGTGTTTGAGTACAAAATAAAAAAAAAAAAACTTGGAAAGGGCTACCATAAGAGATAGAGTGAACGCTAGCCTGTTGACGTGCGGGTTATCAAAATAACCACCCATTGGGTTTGACGATACAGGAAGAAGGCTACCTACCCATAAAGTGTGTGAAAGCCGCCAAGAACGAATAAAAAGATAAAGGAGGAAAAGAAAAGAAAAAGAAAAAGAAAAAATGGTGATCTTACATTGGTATTTTCAATTGGTATCACATTGGTGTTTAGTTGAAAACAATCAATTGAGGAGAATTTAGTCGAAGAGCTAACACTGTATATCTTACTCAATTCAATTCATAGTCCAAAGGAGCAATTTTGAAGTTCATGTGAGTATGTGAAAAGTATTAATCATGTTGCACTTAAACTTTGTTTCACACACTGCACAAGTATTTTACCATTGGTATGACATGTGTGAACAACTCCTGACATAAATAGTAGGGTGATTCTTGGAATTCTTATTTATTATTATTTATGTATGGTCAAAATTTTGGAACTATGTTTAGTTTTGTGTTTGGGAAAATAGAACTTGGAATGATTTGATCAAGATTACCCATTGTACTTTCATGTTTGTCAATTCATGTCAAAAAGGGGAGATATATAATTAAGGGGGAGAGCAATTTTTTTGATTATTAAGGGGGAAAATATTTTGTGTCATTTTTTTGTTATGGTTAATTAAGGGGGAGAATATCTTGTGTCATTTATTTTGTTCTAGTTTTATTTAATGTTTAATTCTTTATTCATTCCACATGATGCCTTGATCATTTTGTTTAAGTGTGCAGCCATACAGGTTATCAGTTGGAACGTGATGATAGAATGGATGACAAATTTACTGAGGACTTAGTGTAGATTGATTTTCATTTGTAATTTCATTTTTGAGTTTTGACATGGAATTGCCAAAGGGGGAGATTGTTAAGGCTAAAATTGTAAATTGGCAAATCCATGATCAAATAGAATTGTATGTACTTTAGACTTAGTGTAGGTTAAGACACTAGAGTCCTAAGTCGATTAGAATTCGAAAATGTCTCAGAAAATCAAGTTTCCAAAAGGGCTAGAAGTCTTGAAGAGGTTGAAAATCAAGTTTCCAAAATGGTTAGAAGTCTTGAAGAGGTTGAAAATCATGTTTCCAAAGTGGCTAGAAGTCCTGAAGAGGTTTGAAATTGAATAACGCAAGAAAAATGCGGGAAGACCGCACTTAGCCGTGAGAAAAAGCCGAGAGAGATTAAGCCGTGCGGGAAGGCCGCTCTGAGTTGTGGGAAGGCTGCGGGAAGACCGCTGGAAGGCCACGGGTGCACCGTTCCCTTGAGTTCCCGCGAGGTACCAGCATAACAGCTTTCTGTTCTCAACTTCCAACGCAATTTTGACCTCGAAGACGACTGATTCAGGTTTCAGATAAAACACAAAAGTTGTAGCCCTTTGAGTCTTCTTTCCAACCTAAAAAGAATCAGGTCAATCTAAATTATGAGTGAAAAGATATGATCAAAACACTGACAGGGTGTCAAGCTAGAACTTCAGCTACACACCACTTCAATAGCCCCAGCCACCTTGGTTTGTCTATAAATATCTCTTGGCGTTTTCAAGTTCAGTGAGACATAAAAAAGGTAGACACACACACTGAGAGAATAGACATGAGATTGTGAGCCTTAAAGATTGATCATTCTCTCCACAACTTAGCTAACACGATTCGTGTTTAATCCGAAAGAGTTCAGATTTGAGGTTTGTGATCGCTGTGGATTCAGCACACTGAGGATTCAGAAAAACGACTGAGGAGTTAGTCTTGTGCCTTCGAGGAGTTGAAGGGCTTTCGCTGGAGGAGTTGGTGAATTAAGGATTCGAGCAAACGTCAACTAGAGTATAGAGTCGAGGAGTCGATCTATTGTGAGGTTGAGTTTGTAACCAACGTTTGTTTATTCTAGTGAAAGTTTTAGGGGTGTCCCTGTGTGAGTTTCCTCGTTTCTCATCTATAGCCTTCTGCATTCTTGTGTGATTGATTGATTGTTTGGGATCTCTATCAGCATATTAGCGAAATCTTCATGAGATAAGTTAAGTTGATAGATAATATTATTTTACTTTTCAAGAATATTTTTATATAGAAAAACTAACTAGTAAAAAAATTTAACTACATTATTTATTTTGAATATTTTTAAATATCAAGTCTCTTTTAATTTTATTTTTTCATTTGACACAAGTTTAATTATATAATTAAGAAAAATTAAAATGAGAAAAAATATATAATTGGATAATTAAAATAATTTGGAACCTTATTATTGAAGGGGTAGATTTATATAAGCAATAGTTTAAAAAA
This sequence comes from Vitellaria paradoxa, assembly GCA_019916065.1. Classification (NCBI taxonomy): domain Eukaryota; kingdom Viridiplantae; phylum Streptophyta; class Magnoliopsida; order Ericales; family Sapotaceae; genus Vitellaria; species Vitellaria paradoxa. The sequence goes on from CM034236.1 coordinate 23,561,498, forward strand.
TTAGGTAAATACATTTGAAGGATGAATAAAAATTTAACTAATAAGATCAAAGAATGTTAAAATTAATTAAAAATAATAAAATTATAGACAAACATGTTAGGTGTGTATCAAGTCTGTATACTTAGATATTGGCTAAGTTGTCATAGTACAAAAACTTGAAATTGAGTTTGGAAAGCAACTTAAAATTGAAGAGGTGTAGAATTCAGGCTGTATCTATTGTTGGGACTTTAGCTAGGTCCATTGGAAAGTCACTAGGAAAAACAGAATACATGCCAAGGAAGGATGTCCTTTGCTAGCTTTGCTGGCTAGGTTGTTAGCTATCCTAGTATGATGTGCAATATGGTTAGAAGCTCGTTGGCTGGCTCGCCAGATCACTTGTTGGCTAAAATAGAAAGCATATCAAGGCATGGCTTACTCGGAAGCACACTCGCCCCAACGAGAAACCTTTCCTGTTTTGGAAAGGCCCTGTTTGCTAAGGTTTTTGAAGTTGCTTTATATAATGAAACCTTCTCCTAGGATTTCAACACACAGAGAATATGAATGTAGTTGCTTACTTTACTTCAAGAAGTTCTCACACTTAGCCAAAAATATCACACATCTGGGTTTTTGATCTTCAGGGGTTAAAGATTGGCCTTTCATTAGCGATGCTTCATCGTTATAATGCCAGCAAAATTTCAAAATAAGAGATTGAAAGGTGTCCATTGGGTAACTTTGTGGTTGTAACCTTGTAACTCATTTTATATAGTGGAAGAAGTTTGTGGTTTTTCCAATTTTGATTTCCACATTAAAATCTTTGTATTTTTTCAAATTTTTGCGTTGTGGTTGGGTGATTTATTGATTTTATGCTTCGCATATTTTTCAATTAGTATCAGAGCAGGTTTATTTATTTCAGTTTTTATACTTTCAAAGGAGAGATCTTGAGAAGCTAGTATCAATGGATCTATCACATGAAAGAGGATCAAGTACTTGTCCCCCAGAGTTCAACAGTTCCAATTACACCTATTAGAAGGCTCAAATGATAGCACACTTGATATCTATGAACGCCAAAGTCTGGAATGCAATTCAAAAAGATTGGAGCCCTCCTACGATCTAAATTGAAAGTAATGATGAATATAAGACCATTGATCTTCAAACTAAGGAAGAATCAGAGAATGCTAAATACAACTTCAATCAATACAATTTGCACAGCATTCAACCCTGATGAGTTTCAAAGAATTTCCAATTATCGAAGAGCAAAAGAGACTTGGATGATTATACAACTGGCACATGAGGGAAATCCTACAGTAAAAAGATTAAAGCTAAAATAGCTCACCACTAAGTTTGAAGAATTGAGGATGGAAGAGGCAGAAATATTTGATCGCTTTTATAGATAGTTAATTGACATCGTGAATGCTTGCTCTAGTCTTGGTGATCCCATCTCTAACCCTAAAAGTATTAGAAAAGTTCTTCAATCTCTTCCCTCTTCCTATGAGTCAAAGTAACAACTATTGAAGAGATGAGAAATATAGATGAGAAAAGATTGGAAGATTTCATTGGCTTTCTTTAAACTTTTAAAGCCAACATAATAAAACCAAAAAGATCAAAAGGGATGGCTCCCAAGGCAATCAAAGAAGAAGTAAAAAGCTTTCTATACAACAACAATTCTAATATGGAGGATGAGGAAATTGCTTTGCAAAGAAATTGAAGTCTCTCATTAAAAAGTGGCAAGCAAAAAAGTCAAACCCTTCACAAAAGAATTCCTTCAACAAATTTGAAAAGAAAAGTAAACCTTCTAACTTTGGTAAAGATGATGAAAGCAAATAGGAAGGTTTGAAAAATAAAGGAATTTAATACCTCAAGTGCCATGGCTATAGACACTTCTCCCAAGAATGCCCTAAACAAAAGAAAAATCAAATCAAAGAAGAACTTCAATGTTACTTGGGATGCTTCTGACAAGGAGTCTACAAAAATAGAATCTGAAGATGATTACTCCTCCAATAATTTCATAGCCTTTGTGACTTTTTTAGATAAGAAAAAGTTACTAGGTATTACTAAATTCTACAAGGATATGGATAAGTTAAAATTCTCTCTAAATACTCCTACTGACATTGGTGAGTCTTCAAATGGCAATTCAATTCATTCTTCTTCCTCTTCTGATAATTATGAATATATTACTGATGAAGAAAATACTAAATTAATTGAAACTAACCCAAATTCGCTAAAAGAAAATGATAGGCTAAAAGTAGCAGGTCGAGTCCTGAAGAAGGAAAATGAGACCCTTGTTAGCAAGTGTGAATAACCTTGTAGCTCAACATAGTGAAGTAGAGGACTTCTTACACAAGTTTAAAGCTAGGTACAAGATCTTGAAAGATATAGCTGAGTTACTCAGAGACAAATTAGAAGATAAGGAGAAAGAGTGTGATGAAATTAGAGGTGAACTACATGAACTCCAAGAGAAGTTGAGCAGACCTTCAGAAAATCTACATAAAATCTTGAGTTCTCAACAAAAGGATACAGATAGGCTGGGACTAGGATTGTTGAAACAAATGATTTAAAAAACAACAAGTTAAGTAATCTGAAAGCTTATATACAACTATCCAATCCTATAAATCAAGCCTTTACATCTGCTCCTTTACAAAACAAAGAACCTAAAACAAATCATGTCCCATCTCAGTCGACAAAAGGTAAGTCATGAGGTATGTTTAATAAATCATCTTGTGTTCTAGTTTGCCGCCACTGTAGACTGCACGGTCATATTTGACAATACTGTTTTAAGTTGTATAGTATGCCTAAAAACTGTTGTGGCAATAATAAAAGTTTTATCTAAAATTCTCAACTAGATTTTAAATACTTTCAAACTATCCTACCTCTTTTGACTGTATGTTTTTTTTTTATCCCTGGGGTGGTGAGAAGAGTTTCATGTCAAAATAAAAATTTTAAATCTTTCAAGAAAACCACCACTCCTATTAAAAGGTCTTTCCAATCCACAAAACCACTAAAAAAAACTTGTGCAGTGTGAGTTAGAAAATTTTACTTAACATGTTTTGTTGTACAAATTACATTAAAAGCTTTAAGTTCAAACTTGTGGTATCTTGATAGTGGTGTTCCAGACATATGAGTGGAAATAAATCTCATTTTACAAATCTAGAGCCATTTGAGGGTGGTATTGGCAATTTTGGAGACGGAAGCACATCAGTTGTAAAGGATAGAAGTAAAATAACTACTCCTGGTTTTAAATATTTGAAAAATGAGGTTTACATTGAAGGATTAAAGGCAAAACTTATAAGTATTAGTCAGTTATGTAGTGCCACTCATGTGGTTCATTTTTTCACAAAAAGAATGTAAAATTTTGAACTCTAAAGAACAACCAATTATGTGTGGCATTTACAACACTGATAATTGCTATGTTGTTATTAATTCTAGTGGTATAGTGTGTAATTCAACCACCTTAAGTGATACTGAATTATGATACCAGCATCTTGGTCACATTAATTTCAATGATTTTTCAAAATTGGTCAAGGCAAATACCATTAAAGACTTAACTCCGATAAATAATGATCACAAGGGTGTGTATGGTCCATGTTAAGTTGGTAAACAAATCAGAAGTGTCCACAAAAAGGTCACAAGTCTAAGGACCAAAAATTCCTTTGATCTTATGCCCCTTGACTTGATGGGACCCACACGCACTCAGAGCATTGGTGGTAAGTCCTACATTCTTATGATGGTTGATGATTTTACCAAACTTATATGGGTTAATTTTCTTGTGAAAAATTTGATGCTTTTGACACTTTTAAATCTTTTTGTTTAAGATTACAGTAGGAAAAGCAAAGGAAAATTAGGTGTATCACAAAAACATATAATGGTAAAGAGTTTGAAAAATCAAAGTATGCTAACTTTTGTAATGAATAGGGAATCAAACATGAGTTTTCACTTCCTAAGATTCCGCAACAAAATGATGCCATAGAAAGGAAAAATATGTAATGGTAGAGAGTTTGAGAACTCAAAGTATGCTAACTTTTGTAATGAACAGGGAATCAAACATAAGTTCTCACTTCCTAAGATTCCACAACAAAATGGTGCCATAGAAAGGAAAAATCAAGTTCTTCAAGAGATGACTTGCACTATGCTTCATAGAAAGGAACCACCTAAGAAATTTTGGGTGGAGGTGGTAAATATAGCATGTTACATAGCGAATAGAGTGTATTTTAGACTTGGCACAACTCAAACACCCTATGAGCTATAGAATCATAAGAATCATATGGTTAAATATTTCTGAATTTTTGGGAGTAAATGCCATATCCTCAAAGATAGAGAGCAATTGGGTAAGTTTGACTCTCAAAGTGATGAAGGAATATTCCTAGGCTACTTTATCACTGGTCGTGCTTATCATGTTTTCAATAAGACTTCAAATTTAATCATTGAATCAATTAATGTTATTGTTGATGATTCTAATTCAAATTATCTACTTATGTAAGAAGAAAGTGATGAACATGAGCACAATTATCCACTCAACAACAGCCCGTTGGCTCTTGCTGAAAATGAAAGTGAAGAAAAGTTAAGATTGAAGATGATGAGAAATCAAGAGAAAGCACCCAAGTTATCCAAGTTGAAGTAAAAGAAACTTTGCAGTCCTCTTCAAGAGTCAAGCTAAATTACCCAATCTCACAAATGTTAGGTGATGTTAAAGATGGCATGAAGACAAGACCTCAAATGCAAAACAAGGTAAACTATATGTGTTATGTCTTGTTTATAGAACCTAAAAATGTTAATGAGGAACTGAGTAATGAATTTTGGTTGTTTGCTATGCAAGAAAAACTTGGACAGTTTGTTAGAAATGATGTTTGAACTCTAGTCCCACGTCTCTCACATGCTAATGTTATTGGCACTAAATGGATTTTTAAGATTAAAACTAATAAATTTAGGTCAATCATTAGAAATAAAGTCAAGTTAGATGCACAAGGTTATACACAAATTGAGGGCATAGATTTTGATGAAAACTTTGCATGAGTTGCTAGATTTGAATCCATTAGAATTTTGTTTGCCATAGCATATTTTCTTAAACTTAAACTATTTCAAATAGATGTCAAACGAGCTATTCTAAAGGTGTTTTAAAAACAAGAGGCTTATGGTAAACAACTTAAATGCTTAATTTGTTGATCCACACTTTTCAAACTGTGTCAAATTGAAAAAAGGCTTTGTATGCTTTGAAACAAGCACCTAGAACATGGTACGATAGACTCACAAGTTTCTTGCTTGATTTTGGTTTCACTAGAGGCACTGTAGATGAAACACTTTTCTTAAAACATTCATCTAAGAACATCTTGATTGTTTGAATATATGTGGATAATATAGTATTTAGATCTACTAGTGATGCTATGGCTCAAGAATTTGGTAATCACATGAAAAATAACTTTCAGATGAGTATGATGCCCGAATTAAATTACATTTTAGGCTTACAAGTTAAGCTAATGGATGATGGTATTTTCATTTATCAGTCCAAGTATGCTAGAGATCTAGTTAAGAAATTTGGTTTGAATAATGCTAATCATGCTAGGACCCCCATGAGTACAAATCTTAAGCTGTCCAAAGATGTGTCTGGTAAACCTATGAATGAAACCATGTATGGGAACATGATAGGAAGCCTCTTCTACTTAACTACGTGTCATTCTGATATTGCTTTTGGTGTAGAGCTTTGTGCTAGATATCAATCTTCACCAAAAGAATCCCATATTCAAGTTGTGAAACGAATCATTAAATATGTGAATGAAACTGCTAAGCATGGTATTTGGTTTTCCCGCAACACTAATGTGACTTTTGTTTAGATATTCTGATGCTGATTGGTCGAGGAATGTAGATGATAGGAAGAGTATCTCTGGTAGTTGTTTTTATATTGGTAATAACTTGGTAGCCTAGCACAATAGAAAACTAAATTCTATTTCTCTTTCCACTTCTGAGGTTGAATATATTGCTGGTACTTGTTGCACTTAACTCCTCTGGATGAAGCAAATGCTCGCTAACTATAGAGTTGAACAGGATTTCATGACTCTATATTATGATAATACTAGCGCTATCAGTATTTCTAAAAATCCTGTTTAGTATTCTCACACTAAACAGACTGATATATGTTATCATTTCATTCATGAACTTGTTGAAGATAATACCATTACTTTGGAAGAAGTCTAAACGAACTTTAACTTGTTGACGTTTTCATCAAACCCTTTGACCACCTCAGGTTTGAATCCCTTCAGACTTCCCTATGTGTGTGCGCCATTACTTGGGAATTTTTTTTTAAAGGGTGGCTTGGACTAAGGGGAAGCATGATAAGTTATTGATTTACATTTTATCCATCATACACTGTAACTATTTAACTCTTAAAATTTTAGAATAAATGGATTAAAAATCACTACTATGTGTCACCTGCTTTATTTAATTTCTTTTCTTATAACACACAATGAGTGTTCTTCGTTATTCTTGTGATTCTCTAAATTGTTAACATATAGATGAATTCTTATTAGGTACAACATCACACTGTTCTTATACTTACTAGATTAACTTTTCTTCTTTGTCTATTTGTAGATATTGGGCCTAACAAGTAGAAGCATGAAAAGAGTTCCTAGTGGACCAGGGAAAAGCCCTTAATAACATATCGATTATCAAAATAACCACCCCTTAGATTAAGAAGATTTAAGATAATAGCTACCTATTTTTAAACATGTGAAAGCTGTCATGCACATTAGGTTGCTAGTTAAAAAAATAATAATTAGAGTCATAAGTTGAAAATGATTGTATTTATTTTGATTTTTTTCCTAATTGCAACCTATGGCCTTTGAAGAGTGTTTTATCCCAACATTTATGATTTTAGTATCCCATTGTATTTGGTTTGATAATTCTCAAATTCACACGTGTACTTAGAGTATTATTTTTTTTTTTGTAGTTAAATTTTAATTTTATTACCAAAAAATTTTGATTTACAACAAGTCTGATACTACCCCATTCAAAGGGATCCAAAATACTAAAGACAATCTAACCTATTCATTTAATAATTCCACTTACAACCCAAGTGGATAGGTTAAACAAAATAAGTCTCATCTCCTCCCTGTGTTGCTTGATTTAGAGCTTGACTCCTTGATAAATGAGATGCTTGCTCTTTAGCAGAATTAAATTTATGGATACGATCCAAGAGTTGCTTCTTGTTTTGAGTTTGTGAGAGACTTGGGCCTACTTGTACTTGCTTTGGCTCTTCTTTGGATTCTTGCTTACTTTTTCCTTCATTTGTTGCAGATTGGTTGCCTTTCACACTTCCTCTTGGTTGCTCATCATCTTGACATGTTGATAGAATTTCAAAGATGTTAGATGATGGTTGTGAAGTAGCTTTACTCTTTTCATATGGTGCATGAACACTCTTTCCCCTTCCTTTCACTTCTTGCCATTCTTCCTCCTTTTGCTCCTTGATTTTCCATTCTTGCTTGACTTGCTTAGCATCATGCCTAGGTTTACAAGGGCAAGACATTGTTGAGTGACCAAAGATTTTGCAGCCTTCACACCTTTTAGGTTTCCATGGAACCTCAACTTTGATTTCGTATGGATTGCCATATCCCAAATTTAATTTGAAGGATTTGGGGATGCCTTTGTCAACTTGCATTTCACTGCATATTCTGGCAAAAGTAAACCTGCTTCTCTTTTGTATATATTCAGCAAGGAAAAGGTTGCCAATTACACTAGCTACATAGCTCAATTCCTCATCAGTCCAAAGCTCAAGTGGAATATTGTAAAATTTCACCCATATTGGTAGTGATGAGAATTCCTCCTTATTCAATTGCATACCCGGGTGCCATTTTTTGATGAGAATTAGCTGGTTACCACAATAATAGGGACTACCATCCAATATTTTCCTTAATAATGCATCCTCACTCTTGATATTAAATATGTAGAAACCATTTTCAAGAGTGACTACATCTTCTACCTCCTCTACCCACTTTTGCATTGCCCATGTCTTAACATAATAGAAAAAATTCCATTTGTCAAGAAAATAGCCAACAAGAGCATGGTCCCAATGAGTGTATCCTTGCTTTGAAATTTCAATTGGGATTTTAAGTTCATTTCCTTCTAAATCAGCATTGAAAAATCTAAGATTGGCAGCCTGGTTTTGCTTTTTTGAACCAAATAAATCAGACCAAGAGGACTTACTTGTTTCAGCAGCTTTATCATGCTTTGGTTCACGGCTAGATGAATCCGAATTTGTGACCATCGACCAAAAGTTTCCTCCATTATAGTTTGATTCGGCTGCACGTGTGCTGATAGGAGGTGTCCCACCAATTTCCTTTTCTTTTTCCTTGAAATTCAATTTGCTCTTTGGGGAGGGAAAGTTTCCATACAAAAAGGCTTCAACACAGGGGCGGAGCCAGAATTTTTGTTAGGGGGGCACCGGGCGCTGAGGGGGGCACCGGGCACTAAAAGGGGCACCGAGCACCTAAGAAAAAATAATAATTGACTTATTTTTCTATTAAGAGTAGGAAAAAATGATGTTATTTTTAGAAAGAAAATAAATTATTTCTTGAGTATTAACTAGTGAATATATTTCTTACAGTTAATGGTTCAAGCATATGAAATTTATTAGAGATATCCCTCACTTCAAAAAATATAATTATTATTAAATTTTATCATCTATAGAATTTATTGTGTTATATGCTAAATTTACTGATAGTATAAACAAAAATTTGCAATGATGTATTAAAATGATACACTTTATTTTACAAAAAATGCCAAGTTTGATTCTATTAAACTTCTTATATGTTAAAAAATTTTGAGTTAACTTTAAATTTTTAATAAAATCAAAATATCTTAATTTTTAATTAATTTAATTTTTAAATAAAATTAAAATAATAAAGAGGGTATTTTAATAATTTTATCTTAAAATTTGAGGGGGTCCCTTGCCTCCCCTGCCCCCATGTAGCTCCACCCGTGCTTCAACATTATATGTGTTAAGAGATTTTAAGTATTACAAGTTCCGACTTTGGTGATTGTTCAATTTGTTTAATCATTTAATATCCAAAAGTATACTTAAATAGTGTATGAGAAGATTAAATTGTGAATTGATAATTTAATTACTTAAACGTGATTCAATCATCTATAGTTTAATTTTTATGTATGTTTTTCTTTTTTTTTTTAATTGTTTTTTTCTTTTTAACACACATCCGAGTGACTACTGCAGGTTCTTAAATTTAGTTGGTCGCTTGGTGTTTGGCTTGGTCGCTGGTGCGTTGCTGGGTAAATCAGAAACCGCTTTTCAGGTTTGTTACCCTTCGCTGGGTAGGCCGTTAATTTGGACCTTCGCCCCGGCGAACGTCTGGATTTCGGCTTTTTTTTTTTTTTTTTTTTTTCACACCACGGTTTGTGCCTTCAGTTTAAACTCTCACCTACTGAATACAATTCCCCACCAGTCTCCCCTAGTATTCGGTTTGCTGTTTGTTTGTGTTTCGAGATTTGAGAATCGACGGAATCTGCCCCCAAGTTTTTCTCCATTCATTCTTGGTAGTACATTCTCCGCAGGTCTGTGCTCGGCTGAGTTCGGTTTCCAGATTCTTGGTCCGCGACTTGATCTCTTCCTCGTCTTTCTTAGGTGATTTCATTTCCAGATTTCATATTTGGTTGGTCTGCCTTGGTTCGATGTTATTCTAGTTTGGAGCCATTTTGATTTGCTCTCCGTCCGTTTAAGTTTTCTGTCTGTCATCTAGTCTATCTGTGGGTGTTCATTGTTTGATTCTTGACCACTGTTCGTTTGGGTAAGTCCATTTTAGATTTTCTTATATTTTCATTGGTCTTGCTTCGGTTGTGTTGTGTTGGGTGCATCTGCTGTTAGTTTGGTAAATTTTTATACTCTGTAGTGCTTTTGTGTCTACTTCAGGGAGTCTTTATACGATACCCGAGCTCAGGTAGAGTCGTCCCGTCCATCACGGATGAGGCATCCTACTAGTAGGAGTCTCATTGCACAGACCTCTTCTTCTGAGTCAGACCCTGGCGAGTCAAGTATTCCGGTGCATTCACTGAGTTCACGTCCCTGCACCTAAGTATAATACTTCTAGGTTTCGGAATAAGGATTGTTAGGACTTTTAATTCTCTGTACTCTGGTCGTCCTCTCCATCTAGAGAGAGAATTATTCTTAGATCACTTTCTGGCTCTTTAGTCACATTTCAAGGCAATGGATCTTTCCCCATTTGCCTCATTGGCTTTTTCGTCACCATGCCATTCCTATTCTTGTTCACGAGTTCTATGCTAATTTGCACGGTGTGGATGTTGGTAATTTTGTGTTTCAGGCTTATGTTAGGTCAAAGCATATTTTTCTGTCTCCCAAGATCATAGCAATGTATCTTGGGATTACTATTCCTACTCAGATTGACATTTACCCTAGTTGTGACGGAGATAGTCCGTCTAAGGGGAAGTTGAAGCCTTGACTGCTAATGCCAAGATGCTCCATTTGCTTGCTTGCTACTTTTTTGATTCCAGCAAGAGGTGTAAAGGTTTTACGCAAATATTGAATGTAAAAAGGCTGTGTAATCTTTCATTGAGAACAATAGGATTTACACATGATTTTACAATATGGAAATATCCTAAATATATGCAGAAGAGATATAATTAGACTGCACAATCTCTGGTAGATAAGAAAGGAAATAATGGAGAGTAAATCTAGCCATATTGCAAGGCGACGATCATGGCTAGCCATATTGAATGGCGAAGATCATGGCGTGATATTCTCCATTGGTTTAACATGCCCTCGCAAGATTGTCTGGCCGTTAAGGACACCAATCTTGGACCGATGAGTATGGAAGTGAAGACGTGGTAGGGGTTTGGTAAGAGAGTCAGCAAGTTGATCCGATGTGTGGACATGAGAAATGCGTAGCCGACCTGTTGCAACTTGATCACGAACAAAATAAAAATCAATGGCAATATGTTTCATATGTGAATGAAAAACTGGGTTGGAACAAACATAAGTAGCACCAACATTGTCACAGTAGATGACCGGAGGAGAAGGTAGTGGAACCCGTAACTCATTGAGTAAGTTTGTCAACCAATTGACTTCAGCAGCAGTAGAGGCAATTGCACGGTACTCGGCCTCAGTGGATGAGCGAGCAACTGTTTTCTGCTTCTTGGAACTCCATGAGATGGGAATAGAACCAAGAAACACAACATAAGCAGTAGTAGAGGTACGGTCATTGGGATCACTCGCCCAATCTGCATCAGCGAAGGCATGAAGATTTAAAGAAGATCCCTTGCGAAGCAGTAGACCAAAGTCAAGTGTACCGGCAAGATACCGGAGGAGGCGCTTCACAGCAGACCAATGAAGGGTAGAGGGCATGTGCATAAACTGGGATAGCTTGTTGACAGCAAATGACACATCCGGACGAGTGAGAGAGAGATACTGTAATGAGCCAAGAACTTGACGGTAAAGGGTGGCATCGGCGAGAGGAGTGCCATCCAAGAGTTTGAGGCTCGTAGTTACCGCCAATGGAGTGGAAGCAGGTTTAGCTTTTGACATGTTTACCCGTTGTAATAAATCAGGAATATATTTTTGCTGAGAGAGAAATAAACCAGTGGTAGTGAAGTGAGCTTCAACCCCAAGAAAGTAAGAGAGAGTACCGAGATCTTTAAGAGAGAAGCGGCCAGCAAGAACTGATATAAAGGCAGTCACAGTTGAAGAAGAGGACCCGGTGATGATAATATCATCAACATAGACGAGAAGATAGATTACTGAGGCATCACTATGGAGCATAAAAAGAGAGGCGTCAGAGTGAGAATTGGTGAAGCCTTCAGAGAGAAGAAAAGTTCGAAGCTCATAATACCATGCTCGTGGAGCTTGGCGAAGACCATAAATAGCTTTTCGCAATTTGCAAACATGAGTGGGGTAAGTGGCATCTTCAAAACCCGAAGGTTGATCCATGAATAACACATCAGACAGAGATCCCTGTAGAAAAGCATTGTTGACATCAAGTTGGCGAAGAGGCCAATTGTTAGTTACAAGTAATGCAAGTAACAAACGGATAATAGCAGGCTTAACCACAGGACTATATGTCTCAGAAAAGTCAATCCCAGGTCGCTGATGAAAGCCCTTAGCGACTAAGCGTGCCTTGTATCGAGCAAGAGACCCATCTAGATTTTTCTTAATTCTATAGACCCACTTGCAACCAATGACATTTTGTGTAGGGGTACGAGGAACTAAGGTCCAGGTTTGATTGGCTAATAGGGCATTGAATTCATCACTCATAGCATGGCGCCAAGCGGAATGTTTTTGGGCTTGCTTGTATGTGGAGGGTTCAAGAAGGGAGGAAGCGGTTGTAGTGTTAAGGTCAAGAATCTGTTTGGGTTTAGTGATATTATTTCGTAACCTAGTGTTGTAAGGATGGGGAGCAGGTAATGGAGAAGTATAATTAGATATAGAGGGTGAGTGATTTACCTGCAAAGGAGAGGAGATAGCCTCGGATGGAGACGCAGAACAAGTGGCGGTTGAGGAGGTCGAATTCTGAGGATGTGACCCGGTGGAAGGGCGAGTGTGACGGGGAGAGGCGTCACTTAGGAGGGAAGCATAGGAAGGAGAGGTGAGTTGAACCAAGGAAGGTGTGGAAGCTACGGGTAATATTTCTATTGCCTTTTCAGGTGGGAGAGGTGAACTTGCAGAGGGAGAGTGAATGACAGGAGTCGGAGGAGAAGGTGAGAACCAATCTGCTATAGTTGGAGAGAGTGTGGACTGAGTGGAAGGATTGGTTGAATGGAATGGAAATACATTTTCCACAAAACGGACATGACGAGAGGTGAAAAGTTTGTTAGAGGTTGGATCAAGGCAAAGATAGGCGTGGTGATCGACAGAGTAGCCAACAAACACACAGGGTCGAGACCTGGGTTCTAATTTATGAGATGTGTAGGGTCGAAGCCAGGGATAGCAAAGACACCCAAATGTCTTCAAGGAGGAATAATTAGTGGACACCCGAAATAAATGAAAGAATGGAGATTGGTTGTGAGTAATGGGGGAAGGCATTCGGTTGATGAGATAGACTGCGGTCTGAAAAGCCAAAGACCAGTATTTGAGGGGCAATGATGCATGGTGAAGAAGGGTAAGCGCGGTTTCGACAATATGTCGATGTTTACGCTTGGCTGTACCCACATGTTCAGGGGTATGAAGAGGGGATTTAAGATGTTGAATACCAGCATGGGCTAACAGGTGACCAAGGCTGGTAGCTTCACCACTTCTATCTATATATAGAGTTTGAATAGTGGTGTTAAAGTATCGTTCAACCAAAGTCTTAAATTGTGCAAAAACTGTCACTACATCAGATTTGTGTTTGAGAGGATAAAGCCATGTGTACTTGGTAAATCCACAAAAATGACATAATAACGGAAATTATTGAAAGAGATAATAGGGGCTTGACCCCAAACATCCATAAAAATAATCTCCAAAGGTTTAGAACAATTTAAAGATGAAATGCCAAATGGGAGTTTATGGCTTTTATTACATAAACAAGAATTGCAATGGGAGAAAATGGTGTTGGTCTTAGATAAAGGTAGTTGATGAGTAGCAATAATTTTGTGAAGAATTTTGGACGACGGGTGACCTAGGCTACAATGCCAGGAAGAGACAGTTGCTGGAGATGACTTGGAGGGGGTGGCCGTGAGAGCTAGGTTCTGTGAACCACCAGGTTGATACTTTGAATTCGGCCACTCATACACGTGTCCTTTATTCCGGCCTCGCACCAAGGATGCCCCCGTAGTTAGATCCTTCACAAGAAAGAAATCAGGAAAAAATTCAATGGAGGTGTTATTTTGTGAGCAAAATTGAGAGACAGAAAGTAAATTTTTCTTAATTCTTGGAGCACACAAAACATTATTAAGTTGAAAGATGGAGTCATTAGAGCTAAGAGTAGTAGATCCAATATGAGTTATAGGAATGCTTTTACCATTGCCAACTATAACATCATCATTACCACCATAATCTGAGTGTATTGATAAATTCTGAAGGTCAGAGGTGATGTGATGAGAGGCTTCAGAGTCAACAACCCAATCTGACTGATTTCCTGAAGTATCATGTGTTGCAAAATTGGCTTGAGGCCAAGGAAGATTGTTTGGTGAAGGACGAGATCGGCAAAGCTTGGCAACATGTCCAACTTTGTCGCATAATTGACAGACAGGCCGAGGTTGTCCACTATGAGTGTTAGGCTGCCATGTTCGGTTTGACGAGTAGCTCTGACTATAGGTGTTGGGATTAGAGGAATTGCCACTGTTCCCTTGATTTTGTTGATAGTATTGATATCCGGAGCCTTGATTTTGATATCTGGGTCCTTGATTTCACCATAACCGCCGGTACTACCCTACTGTCCCTGCAAGTTGTTATGATATCGACCTTTTCCTCTTTTGTTCTTTTGAGTGTACTAAGCAGTGACAATGGTAGACGCCTTCGTTGGATCATTATGCTTGAGGCTCGTCTCATAGTCAAGTAATTTTTCCAACAGTTCTTCGAAACTCACTGGAGATTCTCGTGCACGTAGAGCCGCTTTAATTTCTTTGTAATCATCCGTAAGACCATTGAGGGTGTGCACAACAATCTCACCGTCACTCATTTCATGGCCAATCATTGCAAGATCATCTACAATAGTTTTGATAGATTGCATAAATTCAGAGATGTTCTTTCCATCTTGACTGACCTTGGTGAGTGAATCGAGAAGGCCAACCATCCGAGTATTGGATTTGTTGGCATATGTGGCTTTGAGTTTGTTCCAGGCTTCTTGAGAATTTTTGCAGCGAGAAACAAGAGGAGCAGTCGGTCCCGTGACTGCTATTTGTATAGCGAGGAGAATGAGACGGTCTTGTCGAGTCTAGATTTTGTGTTCTGGATCATCAACTGGAGGGCAGGGATGAGATCCATCTATGAATCTCATGAGATCATAACCAAGGAAGAGATTGGTCATCTGAGAGCACCACATCGAATAATTTCCACCTTTAGACAGCTTATATGGAATTAACGTAGCAGTGTTGATAGAGATAACCTGAGGAGGTGAGGCGGTGATCGGAGGCGAATAAGAGGTGGTTGTATTTTCAGACATAACCGTGACTTCATTTGTTTCCGTCATGGCCGAGATTGAGAAGAGAAAGAATACCCAAAGGGCTCTGATACCATAAAGGTTTTACGCAAATATTGAATGTAAAAAGGTTGTGTAATCTTTCATTGAGAACAATAGGATTTATACATGATTTTACAATATGGAAATATCCTAAATATATGCAGAAGAGATACAATTAGATTGCACAATCTCTGGTAGATAAGAAAGGAAATAATGGAGAGTAAATCTAGCCATATTGCAAGGCGACGATCATGGCTAGCCATATTGAATGGCGAAGATCATGGCGTGATATTCTCCATTGGTTTAACAAGGTGTGCTTGTATTATGCACATCATTCTTGTTAGCACACCATATCTCATCTTCGAATTGATTATTACTTTTTAGTGTCTTCAGAACCCTAGCACACTTCTTCCTTTTTGTGTCCTTATTACTCACATGTGTCCAGAGTTTGAGGTCCCTGTTTCGGAAAATCTTGTTACCTTGACGATGGTACACAGGATTGATAGTTCTTCATTGAGCTAGAGTCGGGCTTAGGATATGTCTTTGCAGCTGAGTCTACACTTGTTTCATCATCCCCGTAGGCACCGAGCTCATTTCTTGAGGCTCCTGGGGCATCTATGCCCTTGCCTGATTCTTATATGCCATCACCTTTCGAGCCGTTCATGCTACCTCCTCTTCCACGATTTCAGTAGATGCCTATGTTCACTTCTGTTCCTGCATTTGTTTCAAATGCACGACCTTCGTATGTCCCTAGGGCATATGACTTGTAGTCACTTGGAGTCACTTTGGATCGTCTGGAGACCAGCCATGACTCGAGGACACCTTGACCATATTGAGAACGCTGAGAATTTGTAATTTTTATCAACATAAGAAATGAACAAATTTATTTAAATTAGTGTTTAATATTAAATATTTATTTGAGTGTTTTTTAAATTATTTGTTAAATTTTATTAATTAAAAAAATTATATAACACCCGAGTTAGCACCAGTATCTTTTTGTTGCATTTTTTCTCACACAAAAATATATTGTTCATGTCGCAAAAAGCCTCTACAAAACCTAATTCTATCATTGGAGTGTACCAAAATCTGTTAATTCGAACACATCATTGACAATCCGCACATAAAATTACCTGAAAACCAACGTTTGAACTCAGCACATACAATTACGTGAAACTGACTTCTGAATATGGTCAAAGAAAATAAAAGTTCCAACTCATAATACCCCCACCACCCAGAAAGAGGGAGGAGGGAGAGAGATGCTGGCCTGCTATGTATGTTTAAGCGGGTAGTCGACGGTGCCGTGGTAGGTTTTCATTATCTGTTGAATTTGCATCCCCCCAGTGCCGCAACATGTTTTTCCAGGAGCAATAATTGTCAATACACCTCTTGAGGCGCTGGTCACGGATCTTAATCTGCCAGTGCCCATCCGTGAAGTTTCCCTTCTCGGCTTGCATCCTGTCCCACTGCAATTGCGCCTTCTGAGTTGTTTTCAAGAAGCAGAACTGCTGCAGGAGCTCCGACATGGAATCGTGCACTTTCCACCACCTCCAGTGAGCAACATCACTCGCAAATTCTTGCAGTATATCCACATTCCAGTTACAGTCATAATCCCGGAAGCACAGCCAGGGCTTCTGTCCCAAATAGTGGAGCACGTAAAGAATCGGTGGTTCAGCTCCGAAAAGCCTCGTCTTCATTTGTCTCTCGTCTTCATCGTCCATGTCCCAGACATGTTTCAAGAAGTTCATGTGTTTTGGAATCCGATGCCACCACGTAAAGATTTCATTCAGGTAACCTTGATCTCCCCCGTTGTAGGACTCAATCTGGTCGATATGATCCATTAAAAGCTGGAATGTGCAGTTTGATGGCTCTAGCACCATTACACCGGAGTTGAAAAGTGTCGCATCATTTCCTGTTGCAGAAATTTCTGGCATGGTAAATAAGGAATCAACGTTCCGAAACACAAGCATATCAGCATCAATGAAGATGATTTTGTCATAATCTGTCAATTGCCACAACCGAAACTTGCTGTAATTCCATTCATTGTAGGCATCTTTTTCTGCTCTGGGGTTTCTTATCCTCTGGATTTCCCGAACTTTCCACCCTGCTGCCTCAAGTCCGCTCCTGTGGTACATACTGATTGTTTCATCTACAAGTATCACAAGGTCTCGCACCGATCCTGCCATGCGGATGCTTTGGGCTAAAGTTATGGCTCCGCAGACATAGCCATCCGCAGAATGCAGGATTGTTGCGTATGCTTCCCCATGTATATTTCCCGAATTACCATTTTCTGGTTTCCAGAGATTAATTTGTCAAAACTTTACAGAATTTGACTTAATAGTAAATGAAATGACAAAAATCAAGGGCGGAGCCAAGGAGTAAGATATCACTCTTGGCCCAAGTAAGTCAAGCAACATTGTACGAAGAAAAAAGTTCTTTCTTTAGAAATTTCAAACCTCTAGGAAGGAAAGCCCAGAAAAAAAAAAGGGGGAAAAAGAAAAGAAAAGAAATGTTAAAGAAAAACGCGTGTAAAGATAATTATAAAATTTGTTAAAGATATCAAATTGTTAAGAGATGCTTTTAAATGGAGGACATGACTGTCAATATAATAAATTAGGCTTAAAAGCATCATAACCTACTAACAAGTAGCATATTTTTTAAGTAACACAATTATGGCAGGATATCATTTTCCTTCCATGTATTTAGGTCAAAAAAAAAAAAAATGAAACAACCAAACCAAAACAAATCAAGCTTTTTCCCACTAAGTGGGTAAAAAAAAAAAAATAAATAATAAAACAACCAAAAAAAAAACTCAGACTTACCAAAAAAAGAAAAAAAGAAAAGAAAAGAAAAGAAAACAAGCAGGGAATTAAATTAATGGAAAAAAAAGAAATGAATGAAGGCCAACCTTTAGGTTGGAATGGAAGTGCGAGTTCACATGACCCAACTGGGAGTTGGAGTTTTTCCCTCAGGACATTTAAGTTTGGTTTGTACAACCAAATGTTACCTTCACGTAAGACAAGATCCTTGCAAGTGAGAAGATTTGGCATTGGTAGACAGTTGGTGACAAAAAGCAAATGCAGAGGATGATAGGCTTTGGAAGCAGCAGCAAGCCCAGCAGCTGCAAGCTGCAAATGCAACCGAGCAATATCTCGAGACCAATTCCCATCATCCCTGCAAGGAAGCTTCACGGCAATGAGATCTATCCGTTTTCTAGGCACTTCAATCTTTGGAAAATATGGGCAAACCGGAACTTCCTGTTCTTGTTCTTCGTCAATCCATTCTGGGTACAAGGATTCCCAAGTCTCGTTTTTCCCAACATAGTCCAGGTGCAAAACAATGTGCTCCGCGTTGGGAGAGAGCTGTTTCCAGCTACTAATTTCATTCTTATTGA
Source organism: Vitellaria paradoxa (assembly GCA_019916065.1). NCBI lineage: Eukaryota > Viridiplantae > Streptophyta > Magnoliopsida > Ericales > Sapotaceae > Vitellaria > Vitellaria paradoxa. The sequence goes on from CM034236.1 coordinate 23,579,972, forward strand.
AGTTTAGAAGGCCTATTCCCTGAACTCCATTCCTGTCAGACATGGTCCTCTCCATGATCTTTATGATTTCATCCTGACCGTTGCTGTCAGACACCATCTGTACGGCTCTCACAATTTTATCCCAGTCAATGTCCAAATTTGATATGTAACGTGGATCCAATCCACCCCATATTAACCTGTTGACAAAATGTTTCCTGCATCAAATAAGCACCGATTGAACAACTCTGTTATTTCTTGTCAAGAACTACTCATGTTTTTGAACACAATGTGGCATGCTCGCTCCCCCCCCCCCCCGCCCCCAACACACACACGCACACACACAAAATTGCTATCTAAAGCATACAAAATGAATCCCAAGCAGCAGTGCAACGCATGAAGCCGGAAAGAAAGGGTCCGGGACTATTGGATTGTTGAAAAATATATTAGGTTTCTAGCTAAGACTAAATTTGTGAATTGTGACATTTTAAAGGAATGTTAAATGAGAAAGTTTTTAGCTTATTTTGTTTATTTTTCAAGGAAAGAAGGTAGGTAATAACGTCAAAATATATATGTGATCAGTTATGCTCATACTTATGAGGAAATTGAACACTGTGTTAAATCGTCGTATGGAAATGTGGAGAATAAAAAAAACAGAGAGGTGGAGATTCAAATTCTCAGTAATAAGTTTTCTTGGCTGAAAACATATTGGAAGAAATAAATTTGACGATAAATAAATATCACATGCATGGTACAACAAATAAGCGACTGAAAAGTTGCATGCTTACCTTACTGCCAATGCTCAATTACATGATTGATACTAGTCAAGGCTATCAGTTAGGATTTACGGCTTTTTTTTTTTTAATAACCTTTTTAACATTTCAAAATTATATATTACTACCATTGTGTTGCGGACAAAATATGAAATGATCAAAAGAGGATAAAATTCGTGAATGTGAGCAGTGAAATGCATGCAATTTGAGGCTGGAACTTACAAGGGAACACCATATGCTTCCTGTTTGTGATTACAAGCAACTAGTGGACAGTAGAGAAGAGACAGTAAATTGCCAAATAAAAGGATAACAAAGGCAAGTTTCAATGGATGAAATTTGCATTTTGCATTCCTTCCTTGGATAGCAATTTGGTAGGGCTTCTCAAGATCTCTGTCTTTAATTCTATGGAACCTCCTTTGGCATATGTCCTTGCTGATTCAAGTGGTTTTCACGAATAGATAATTAATTATTACATAAACAAAAATCAAATTAACAAGGAGTAAAAAGTAAAGCAACATTTATGGAACAGAATTAATCGAAATAGGCAAGTGTTAGCCCTTAAAAAATTCAGCACTGTGAATGAGTGTGAAACCATTCCACAAATTATTTAAAGAAACATTTACCCGATCAAATTGTTGAAAAACTTGCCCAAAGCAGTAAGAAAATTGTGCAGTTCTGTAATAGCTGCTCCGAAAGCCATAAATTTGCATAATAGGATCACACTTTTAATGACACTTCGGCAATGAAAAAATCCAAACTAAAGGGCCGGGTTGCTAGCTAAAGCGATGTTCAAAATTTGTCAGTGGCTTGTCATTGATAGCGAAAGAAAATGGCTACAGAAATGTAGAGCTAGTGCCATGAACATGATGTAAGAAATTTAAGAGTTCTCTGGAAACGGGTACATTCAGTTTTTGGGAGTAAAGCTCCATTTGGAACTCCAGATTTTTTTCCCAAAAACTCTAATATTTTAGAAGTTTCCAGCTTTCTCCCAATCAAATTTCACTATGTTTTAAACCTCATGCACCATGACAGCCAAACCTCCACCATAATTCAATAGCCTACCATTGCCATCCCCCATTGTTCTCACCATCACCTCCATTGCCGTTGCTGATATTTGTTGGAATTTTTTTTTATATTGAGCATATATTACTTAATTTTATTTTTAACAAAAATTAATTAGAACTAGGTTAAAAATGAGACACACATAATAAGACTCATTTTGCATTGATCTATTCAGTAGAGTTTATATGCACCTAATAGGGATAATGAAGTTAAAAGGTTAAGTGTGAGCTAATTATTAAGCCCCACTGTACGCCTTTTATGAGATGGCCTAATGTGGCTAGAGTTTATCCTCTATATATAATGATTAGATCTCATCTCTTCATAAGAGACAGAGAGACATTTTTCTCATTGATAACTGTCATATAGTTTGTGACAGATAAGAAGAACAAGTTATAATTATCTAGTCTAATTTCTTGATTTAAAGATGGCAGAATTGCAAGCCGGTAAAATTTCACATATTTGATTCTATTTTTTATGTAATATATTCCAAGAATTACATAGAAATCATTGATTATTGCTTGCTAACAATTAGTATCAAAGCTATTGTATGAGAATTTAGAATTTAATTTTATGCTTTCTTGTGAAGAACATAGTCATTCAATGCTTTTAATCCCAAATCTTGCGCTAATTAATATAAACAATCTATAGACTATTTTTCAAATCTAATAAGGGCTTATGTTCATCTCAAAATAAGGAAGATTTTGACATAAGGCTTGCAATCTAACTCACATTATGGTAGGAGATATGCAAGTTCAAAGTTTTCCCAAGATATTAACCTCGATTCATGAAAGGTTGATAAGAACCTACTATGCACAAAAATTTAATCAAACTTATATACTATTCACTTCGGTTGCTTGCAAACACAGCTATACAAGTTGTTTGCAATGAAATTTGAGTTTTGTAATAGACCCATCATAACCAAATTCTAGGGTTTGTTCAAACCCATGATCTATGCAATTTCTCCACAAAATTTCATCATAATTGTGTTTTTTTTTTATTTTTATATACATTAGTTGCATGTTTTAATTGTATAAAATCATCCAAAAATAGTTGAATTAGAAAGATATATAGAACTGGGTTGAAATTTACAGAAATCCAAGTTAGGCCATGTTGGGGCCCTTTTTAGTGAGCTTTGCTACCTATTTTGGATGAAAGAGATTGAAAGAAAGATAACAACGAAAGAAAGAAATAAGCTTTATTGGATTGAAATAATCACTTCGTGGGTGGGGAACTCCTCTAGTAACTAGTAGTTCGTTACAGTAAAAATTTCCATGTGGGAAAACCCTATGCAACCCTAGTTTTACTAATTATACCAAGTCTTTACAATGTAATAAGATATATAATGGGCCAGACTAGACTCTAAAAGATGGGCCTATGAGATGGGTTATGTTGGACACCTTTAAAGATGTTGAGATGGGCTGGGTGATGAAACAATTGAATTAAGATTGGACCAGGCCTACATAGGCCCAAGCACTCTTCCATGTTCCCAACTAACGATTCATGCTGTAATTACCCTTATGCCCCTTTTGTAAGGTGCAATGTATACACCATTTTTTTATACTTCTTTTGTCTCTTCAATCTCTATTTATAACTTTTGTCTCTTCTTTAATGCCTTAAACCAATCAAAGTTATCTAGGCCATTGCTTTCTTAGTTGATGATTGGTTAGGATTGAGTTTGCTTGTGGCACTATCCGAGCTATCCACCTATCTTCATCCTTAACCAATTTGATGTCTATCATCATCTCAGTGAGTTCCCATGTGTTCTAGTTGCTTTTTCCCATCTTTAACAAGCATCTCTGCTATAGACTTCTCAACTTCATTCTTCTACTTCTCTCCTTTTTTGGTTCTCTCTCTCTCTATCTTTATACTTTTATTCTTCATCTTCTTATTTCTTTTCTCAAAGGTATTATAACAACTCCCTTCCCCCTTCTAAATAAATCTCACCCTAAAGGTTTGGTTACTCGATTAACAATCTTTTTAATCACTCCCAAGTTACTTTTTCAGATAGTTGCCCTTTCAAATATACTAGAGATTCTTGAAATATTCTTTTTTCCTTTAACAATGAGCTCTGATTTGTAAGATGTGAGCTGGATACGGGATCATATGGCCATGGTTATCCACTATTCGTAAGATAGTAGAGGGTAAGATGTCTCGTCCCATCTCGGCTTTGAGTTGTGATACATGAAATACGAGGTGTATCTAAGACTGGGAGGTTGATCTAATTGGTAAGCCACTGGATTAATCACCTTAACTACAATAACCCGAATTTTTGTTTTGTATTAATGAGATAATGATGCATTAATATGAGTAATATAATGAATTAGTGGACTTAATTGATTAAGGTTTGAAATTAGATTTTAGTTAGGCCCAACACTTAAACCATTTTTGGAGTGAGAAAGGGACCCCAAGCATATGGATGGGGCTCCCTAGGCACACGCCCTCTTGTGTTCAAGCACCCGGGGTGGTGTTGTCAATATTCTATGAGTCATTCTCATTTTTCTCCATTGCAAGCCATACATGGTCACCTTCTTACCAAGTCTATTGATGTAGGAGAGGGATAGGTTTGTCCTGCTCTCTATTTAGCCTTGTCTTTTTCCTTCCTTTATCCCGAAGGTTCACAATTTGCATATATATATATATATATGCTCATATGCAGAGGTTATATGTTTAGTTGGGACGTTTTAAACAGTGTATGAGAATAAACTCCAGTAAGTTCTTCAACCCTTAATGGAAATTAAATTGACTTTACAGTTCCTTAATTGGATTGATCCCTTAACGGAAATTAAATTGACTTTATAGTTCTTTAATTGGATTGATATTGAATATGTTGGTATAATCGTTTCTATGTTAGGCATTTTAGATCAAGCATACAAAGTGCTCTGATATTTCTAAAGATTTTGGCAACTTACTGTCTTCGTTTTTCTTTCTTTTGAGTTCTTGAGGTAGGGATTAAATGCATTTTGTTTATATATATGATATGTTGATGATGCTGTGACGTTAGTTAGAAGTTTATTGTGAAGTCCAGATACATAAAATAAGGTTTGATATAAGATATATGTATATTTATGTATGTATAGGTTCATTGAAGAAGAAGATGAATGGTAACTCCAATTTTTTCCTATGATGTTTAAAACTATAAATTAATTATGCAAACATAATCATATGTGATTAAAGAACCTGATGGAACCTAGTATTTCAAGTAAACAACTTTAAATCACATGAATTGAAATTTGAAGTTTGAAAATCAATGGTAACTGAAACAAAACAACCAGATTAAGCCATTAGCCAAAACTTTAGTGCACGGGCCCGAGGTTGAGCGCACACCTACCTCGAGCACACGGGTATAAGGCCCCATGCACATGGAACCTCTCTTCTAGAATTGCCTTTCTCTTTTATTTTATTCTAAGATAAAGTAATTTAACTTCAAAAGTTTAACAATGAGTTCTAAAAAGTTTTTATAAAGTAAAAATGTAATGTAATAGAATAGGAGAGAAGTAAATGATTTGGAGTATAAACTAAATTCTTATGAATAATGCTACTAAAGGGAATATATTTATTTGAGATATAACTTAATATAAGATGCAAGGTTATTGTTGATTGTGATAAAGTGCTTTGATGATGTGCATTGCTGGTTATGATAATGATAAATAATAACGATAATGGAAAGAGAGAAATAAAATATAATTGATGTAGTGATTGCGGGTTAGTAGGTATTAGAAAACAAGAGAGTATGTGCATACCCTTAGGTTGATTCCTAAACTTGTGCAGGGTTTGATAATCATACCTATAGATTAGTAGCTATAACATGATGCTGATACTGGTTTGTTGTAATCATTGAATATTGATCCATGAACAACGACAATGATTTGGCTAATCATGGCCCTTGAACTCAGGCTCATAAACAACAATGACAATTTGACTAATCGTGGCCCTTGAGCTTAATTTCATAAACAACACGATTAATTTGAATTGTGCTCTTTGATCACGGGAAAGTCTTGCAGAGTATTCACCCTGACATTGTGACGTGATGATAAGAATTGGTAAATAGATAATGGAAAGATAATAAAAGGATAACTTGTGGTATTAATACAGATATATTATGATGATATATGGTTATCAGATATTGATGATTTGTCATACTATTGTTATGATTGTTACTTGTAGTTGCCATCATTGTTGTATATTATACATGCTTATATTTATGCAATGTTTGCACAAATTGACTAGTGCTCATATCACTACAGACTGTGTTGTAGTGCCAACCTAAGACTTAGATGGGTCCTGCCATATTTAGATTTATGAAAGTTATTTAAAAGTTAATTATATTATTTATTCATTTTAAGATGTATTAATTTGCATTAATTCAATATGGTTGTAAAGGCCATAAAGCCTAAATCTTATATTGAATAGTGGAGCACTGATGCTTGGTTTGACTGAGACTTTACTATTATTACATTATTATTTATTATTAATATTTGCTCCAGGGTGTTTGTATGCCTCTGATCAGGGACTATGGTTGATTATGTCTATGATGCATGTGATTAATTTAACTCACTCTTCAGGTTATGAAATCTAGGGTATGACGTTGATTATTTTATGAGGGCAATAGTAAGGAGGGGCTAGTTTAAGATCTGTTCTCCTCCTAACTGAAATCTATCTATGTGGTTACAATATTAAGTAGACTAGATACCTCCTTAAACACCTCTCTATTCTATTTTTGTTAGCTTGTTATTTCATTCTATTTTTAGTAGTCTATAGGTGTTTTTGAGTGGCTAAGGGCCTCTATTTTTCACTGCTTATAGTAAAGAAAGCAACTCCTTGTCATAGGTTGACAATTGTAGTGCCCTCCTTTTTAAATCTTGATTGTAGAAGGCAGTAGACTTAATTTCCTACATTAGAACTGCTCAAATCCCCCTTCATAATGCATCACATTCAATGACAAGTATCTTAGAAAATTAGGATATGATAACACTAGTGGATTAGTCACCGTTGCCTTTAATTCTTTAAAAGCCTTTTCTACCAAACAATTTTTCTTCAACAGCTCTGTTAGTGGTCTAGCAATATCTTCATAACCTTTTACGAAACCTCCTATAGTAGCCAGTGAGATCTAGGAATTCTCTCAGTGACTTAATGAAATTAGGAATTGGCCAATCAATCATAGGTTGTCTCCTTAGGATCTACCCTAACTCTTAGTTTTGAAATAAGGTGTCCTAAATACTTCACTTTTGGATACGCAAATTTGCATTTAGATTCCTTTGCATACAGTTGTATTTCTTTAGTACCCCCATTGTAATATCCAAATAAACCTAATGTTCCTTCTTACTTTTACTATAAATTAGTATGTCATCAGAGAATACTAATATGAACTTCCCAAGGTTTGGGCCTAAAAATAATATTTATTAGACTTTGACATGTAACTAGCACATTAGCTAAGCTAAAGACCATAACTAAAAACTTATAATGGCCAGCATGAGTTCCAAAAGTAGGTTTCTCCCTACCCTTTTCTACCATTGTAATTTCCTTGATCAAAGATCTAGTTTTGAAAATATAGTAGCTCTATATAATTTACCTAATAGTTCATTAATTACAGGGACATGATACTTATCTTTAATTGTTACTTGATTTAAGATCCCGTAATTGACCATAGGGAGAAAAATAGTGATAAACTTAGTTGAATTAAACTTAATTTAAGTAATTTTGGAATATTTTCTCTATTCCTCTCTTTTAATAGTGGGGATATCTATAGAGTCTGTCAGATATTAGGTTAGTCCTCTATTAAAGGATAATTTCATGTTAATGTCCTTTAGGGGATAGTAAACCAATAGGGTTCTTAAAAATATCTGAGTATTTACCCAATAATCATGTTAACTCCTTAGGCCCCTTAGGCTTATCTACTGCTGGACCTTCTCTTTTCTCCAAATTCATAATTTGCAGTAGTAGCCCCTTCAGTGGTTGGGAACCCAACTAATTGAGGTCCACCTCCTCACCTGTAGTGATATCATTTCTCAGCCCCTATAAATTAATAGGTACCTCTGTATTTTGAAACTTCATTGTAAAACTTTCAAAATGACAACAAATAATCCAAATCATTGACAGTCCTATTGTTAATGATTGACTACTAATTAACAAAAGTTAGATATTATTAACAATTGTAAATAATGTATTTATGTAATCTTTATCGTTTATGCGTGTATTTAGTATTCTTGTGTATTTCTACACATAAATAGCCGAGATTATATAGTTATATATGATTATCTATAGTTTAAGTCTTAATAGTGTTATTATCAGAATCAAACTAGAGTCACTAAAAAATGGCCATTGTCGTTACGTGATATTTTTGGAATTTCCATTTCTATTAAGCTTTTTATTTTTTTTTTCAATTACACCTGTTATTTTTTTATTACCGTTACATTAGCCATTTCAATTTTTAAAACCACAAGTTAATCTAAGCTCTGATCTAGATTATAACATAATAATAAAGTAATAAATTCTAAAAATAATCTATATAATAAAACACATTTTTTTGATTTGACGTTTGTCCTAGTCATCACTAAAATTTTGCTACATCATCACTTATTATCTATATATCTTTATCTATATAATAAAACATACACTTTTTTAGTCATATATTTTTATATTTTAATTTTAATGTACTTAAAACTTAAATTTTAAATGCATATATTTTTACACTATATGTCATTTATATAATAAGAAAGTTTAAAATCTTAAATTTGAGATATTTTCAATTATTGAATTTACTAAATGGCTAAGATTATTTTTTTTTCTCTTACTCTTCCAATATTTTTTTAATACTTTTTATATAAAAGATTTTAAATTAATATTTAAAAAAATATTACATACACTTTTACACTCTGTGTCATTTATATAATAAAGAAGTTTAAAATTTTGAATTTGAAATATTTTCAACTGTCAAAATTTGCTAAATGGTTAGGATTATTTTTCTTTTTTCTCTCACGCTTCCCATATTTTTTTGAATACTTTTTTATATAAAAGATTTTAAATTAATATTTTAAAAAATATGGTAATATTTCTAATAAATAATAAAATTTTATACCTTTATCTCTTTTGATTAATTATTTTTATTTTTATAGATTATTTTTATACTTTTTTTTATGTAAGTTTGCTTTATAAATTAAAATATGAATTATTTATGCACTAAATTATATTTTTGTACCTTCAAACACGGGCAATTGCTAGGAAAATGTACAAATTTGTACTACTAGGTGAATTAACAAATGAATCTGTCTGCATAGATTAAGGATTCCTCTCCAATCAAAAATAATAAAATTTGACGAGAATTCAATACTTTCTTAAGCTATTTGTGTAAGTAAACAAATTTATTCTTATATATTATATTTTCTATTTTCTATTAACATGATCAAATTTGGTATTTGTATAAAATCAATTCAATTTAATGGAGCCTACCCACTTCTGGTTTTGAGTTATTAAAAAAATAAAAAATATATTCTAAACATAAAATTTTATTTACCAAATTAGATCAAATCAAATCAATTTTTTTTTAAATCAAATCAATCGTAAAAGAAAAATTTTTCCAAATGAGGTATTAGGTATAAAGTTGGAAGTCTAAATGTTCAACAAAGGCAAGTTTTATAATTAGGACGAAGCTGACATTTTAAAAATTTTGGGAGTTGATAAGTAGTTATCATTTCTGTTCACTCTATAAACCTTTGCCAACTGAAGCGCTGCGTACGCTTCAGGACTAAGAAAGGGTAGTTGGCGATGGTACTGAAATGAAGGCGTAACCATGTGTTTCTGTTTTTTATTTTTGTCTCCCAATAGACAAGCTTAACCATATCTTCAGATATACATAATGGTTAATTACTTCCTCGCTACGTTAACCATTTAACTGATTAAAAAGAGGCGACCTTAATTTTATTTTATGCGTAATGGTTACTTCACATGTCTCTTGCATTTTATTTTTATCCCTTAATTTTTTATTACGTAAAATTCGAAAATTAGTCTAAGAATGGCATAATTACTGATCTTTCATAAGGAAAATCTCTACAAATTTGATTAAGCACCCTTAGAACAGAATTTGGTACGAGAGAATAAAAAAAAATTAACGACTAAAATAAATTTTATTTATCTTTTAATTTAATCAAATAAAAATCAATTTCTTTCAATCTTTTTCTTTATAAACATTTTATCGTTTTAACTTTTGTTATTGGTATCGGAGTCATTTAGCAAAGTTTTGTAAGAATTTTTTAATTCTCGCAATTTTATTACATATTTTAAATACAATATTATGAAATAAAACATAAGAAAAACTTTAATTGTATTAAGTGTTAAAATAAATAATGTATAAAAGACTTGTGAAAAATAATGGACGTCGAATGTTTGTAATGAAAATGAAATGAAATAAATTAATTTTTATTTATATATTAGTTAGAAAATGAGATAATTTTTATATGATTATTAAAAATATATTTGAAAATAAAATTTATTGTACTCTTTAAAACTAAGTTTTTCTTACATAATTAATTGTTGCAACCTTGAAAGTAGCTAGGACCACTTGTACCCTTAGGCTTCTAACGGTCTCTGCCCTTACCCATTTTTTTCACTACTCTAATTAAAATTGAAAACCAATCACGTAAAAAAATAAAAATTACTGTAAAAACTAGGAGAACAGAAAAATCAGTATGCCAAAAAAAAAATTAACTTCCAAATAAAAAGTTATATTTATAAAAAAAAAAAAAAACACAATATCCTTCTTTTGAAAATTTAATTTAAATTTTATAACAAAAATATTTAAAAAAATTAAAATTAAAATTTTGTTATCCTAGCAAGGTAGCGCATATGGTACAAGCGGATTTGTTTAAAAAAAAATTTAGATTGTTATTTTTCGTCTACTTATCAAGGAATCTAAAGCTACAAAAATATTTTTATAAGTTATTTATTTCTCTCTGTATATTTTTTAAAAATTATTTTTTATTATAAAGTAAGCCTATTTAAGAGGTATAATTATGTATGGAATTGAATTTTTTGTACAAAATATTATGTAATTTATATATTTAAAAGAAAGGTGGACAATTATATAATTTAGATATATTAATAGAAACAGAAAATGATGTGCAAAAGAAAAGATTGATGAAGTGGAAATAGACTTACTTGCATAAAATACATGCACTTTTTATCTTAAAAATAGGAGAAAAAATACAAAATACTTTCAGCTGGGTCACACATTTTTAATTGATGACGCCGGGGTCAAATTATGAAGGCCCTTCTGGGATTAAAATATTGCCTCCGATACGCTTGGCTAATGTCATGTTGGGGCCAATGAACATGCATGTTTGATAGATGAAGGCTATTTCGTGTTGTCTCGTTAATGGGTAACCGGTGTAAAGCATATGTTCATGTGTTAGAGCTCTAGAAGAAATCACGGGGAGATTCTCACTCACTTTCTCTCTCTAGGTTCCTGATTGGGGACCTCTCTTATTGCATTTGGAGCAACAATTCAGGCTAATGAATCGGCGAAGTCTGAAGATATTCTTTGTTGTTGATGGCCTTTTTAGCTTTGCCTATTTTCAGGGATTCTAGTGGGATCTATGTGTTCTTATTAGGGGAATCTTTAATTTATTTATGATTAATATAGGAATTTTATTTAATTACTTTATTTTATTTTGAACTAAAAGTTATTTTGTAATAATTTAGGAATTAGGATAAAATATATTTTCTGCGTTTGATTAGAAAAATTTTTAAGAAACTTATTTTAATTAAGACTAGATTAGTTTTATTTAAAAGTAGGATCTTTTATAAATAATTTTAATTAATTCAATTATTTAGTATACTTTTGATTATTTAAAATTTTTGTTTGGTTTTTGTGAATTCATGGTCTTATTCTTACAAATTTAAGAATAATCTGTTGTATTTGAGAGTGATATCTCACCAAACATCCTGCCATTACATTAATCTAATTCAAGGCTAAGGATGTCCTATATATTTTACTTTTTATTTTTATATATGCACAAAACACATTGTACCTACTTACGAAATTTAAATTTTTTAGAGCTCACAAAATTTAATTTCATATTATTAAGACATGGATAGTTGTTGTATATTATATATTATTGTTATTATTTATTAATGTACGTAAAATTAAATAAAATTTATAAAATGAAGAAGATTTTTATAACATCCACGTAAAAGGAAAGAAAAATATTTCTTTCAAGTAATTGTATGTTGCCATTTCTTCCTAACTGGTAAAAATTTGATGGATTCAATTTTCTAACATAGATATAAGAGTTAGAGATATATCCTATAATTTTATCCTTAATGAATATATGTAATAAAAATTACATGTAACACTTATTTTAAGGAAGCGCTAACTTGGAACATAATAATTTCCAACAACCTAAACCAAAAAGTTCTGACCATTTGAGTTTTGCAAGAAAACATTTATCTTCCTAGCAAAGTAAATTTTGCAAGAAAACATTTATCTTCCTAGCAAAGTAAATGTGATGAAAATGAATATTGTTCTTTGCATCCATTTTTGCGTTTCTCTTAGTGATTTTGGTCAAAAAAAAAAAAAAAAAAAACAATTTGATGATTATTCTTTATGTGCAGATGCAGCAGACCGAGTACCCATGAAGACAAACAAGAATGTCAAAACGGAAAAAAGATATCTACAACATTAATTGGAAGAGCTTCAAAATTTCAGAACGACCAATTAATTGACAACTAAATTCTAATACAGAGAAAATAAACTCACAATGACCGATGTCTGATCTCCATGGAAATTAAGGAATACAGATCTCACTTGGATTTGTTAGGAACCAGCCAGCCAACGAAAGCTCTGATCTACAAACACCATCCCAATTCGAGCTTAAGAAACAGAGCATCATGTATAAATCTTTTTTTTTTTGGGGGGGGGGGGGGGGAGGGAGAGGGAGTGAGAGAGAGAGAGTACCACTATGCAATGGAAATCCGTGGAGTACGTTTTTCTGAACGGAGGCTCCAAATGCTGGGAAGCGGATAAAGCAAATTAAGAAAGGAAGAGAGGATAAACAAACTGGGTTACTTCCATTTGAATACTTCTAACTTCCAGATCCCACCAACATTTTCCTTTTTCTTTTTCTTCTTCTAAGGTTATGTTTCTTATTTTCTCCTGCTTGTTTACTTCTTTGGGGCCAGTTACTAGTAAGTCATATCTTTCAAGAACTTTTGGTGTTTAAGTACATGTTATTTTACAAATATATATTTATTTAAAAAATATTACAAATAACAAGTAGTCTTATTTATCTATCATTTTAAATAAGAGCATTCATGTAGTATCAAAGGTGATCATTTAGACACGTGGCGCATATTCAAGCAAGGAACATGTGGCGGGTGTCCGATCACTCAACTCCTCATTTTGCTTTTTCAATCTCTTCCCTCTTCAAACATGCTTTTTCAATCTCTTTCCTTTTCAAATAAGACCAACTAACCCGGGAGGGGGGAGGGGCATTCAGCCAAACCCTGCCCAACCGATACTATTTTCAGGTACTCAAGCAAGAAGGTGAAGGCTATCTTGCGATCTAATTCAAACAATCACTAGCAACTAGTCGCATTTCACTTAGAGAGTTGATCAAACCACTTATTAGAAGTAGCTTTCAAATTTTTGACACTTCAATTGGTGTTGTCTTAACTTTTACAACAAGTTAAGATAAGTAGAAATGGTGGAAAAGACCGAGCAGCCCAAGATCTCCCCAGGGTCAGGTCGAAGATATCACGAGGGCCTAGGGGTTGAGAATGATCTGAGAGGCATGAATATCATAACTAGTGAGTTGATGGTGACCTCCTAACCCATAACGAACTCGCTCTTAGCCAGTATTAGGCAGAGATTAAGCGCAAGGACAAAGAACTTGAGATCTTTCATGAGCAACTTAACTTTTTTGTTGGGCAAGCTTGGACACAAGAGGACAAGAGACAGCCCTCTCATAGCGTCTCTTACCATGCGCTCCATAAAGCACCCTCAGCATGCACAAAGGAGCAGAAGCCCTACTTAGGGTACAGAAGGAGACGTTGTAGATCCCCGAACTGATCAGATTCTCCAGGAAAAAGGATGTCAGGGAGACATTCCAATTCATACTCCTATAAGAGTGAGACACAGTCTAAGCGAGCGCACTGCTCTGTGAACAAACCAGCCAAAGAACTAAGGGTAGACCTGAAGAGCTAGGTGAACAAGTAGCTAGCCAACCACACCAACCACCACGATGGAAACTCTACCTATTATTTGGCCAAGAAAGCTCTTGATCATATTGTCGCCTCTCCATTTATGGACAATATTGAGCAACTGAAGCCATGTCAGGAGTTCATCCCACTAAAGTTCATGCACCTTATACGACTGTAAGGTAGATCCTATAGGAGATATCCACCACTACAAGAAAGTTATGTATCTTTGGAGCTATATTGATGCCCTCATGTGTAAGGTCTTTCATTCTAGTCTAGGGGAAGTGGCTCTGTGCTAGTTGGACAAGCTGGAGCTTGCCTCGCTCAGTACTGTGATAACCCAGGAATTTTGATTTTTATAATTTAGTAATTTTAGAAATATGTATGGTGGAGTGGAAGATGAATAAAATTATCTAGGTGAGTTTTAAAATCTTGAGCTTATTGTACTTATAAAATGTGTTGGGCCAAAGAATGTGAGGGTTATACAATTGGCTAAGAGAGGGAGGTCTTGGGCGTATGGAAGAAAGTTTCCATGGTGCACGCGATAGTGGGTGCATGGGAGAAAGTTTCCATGGGCACATGCAATTGTGGGTGCACAAGAGGAGTATTTCATAGGCCCATGCCACGGTGGATGTACACCCAAGAAGAGTCAGGCACCCAAGGCTCTGTTGAGGTCATCTGTCTGTTAGTTTGTTAGTTTGATTTGTTGGTGAGTTTTGTTTGTCTTTTCTTTCTTAGGTCTATGGTAAGGGATGAGAGTAGATTGTTGTAGCAACCTTGGGCTCCAAGCATTTGCCTGATATATATGTGTATATGATATATATATATATATATATGTTGGTTTGGTTGGTTGGGAATGAGTGGAAGAGAGCCAAGAGAGAGACTGACGAGTAACGACGATGAGTAATTATAACAAACCTTATCTGTTTTCAAATTAAAATTATAAAAATGAAATTAAGTCTAATCTAAACATAATAGTATAAAAATCTTGATGTTAGGATCAATGGTTTGAGCGTACAATGCGTACGAAGTTTTAGGATTCACCGATAAAGTTACGGTTTTCCTCCAGCTAGCTGTTTTCCTCTGTTTCTTCACTTAAGGTAGGGATTTTATGCATCTTACTCACATATATGATGTGTTGAAAGGATTAGAATAACATTAGCATGATTATTTTAAGATTTATATGAAATCAGTGGGAGATAATGGGAGTTACATATGTGTATATGTGAATATATATGCTTGTAGTGAAGAAAATGAAATTTAATGCATATTTTGATCCATGACTGACGAAAACCCAAATTGTTTGTTCCATTTAATACCTATAACTATTTTGGTGATGTTTGAAACAAAAACTTACAAGAATTTTGTTCCAAATTAAGCAAATTTGCGGTCCCAAGTGGATAATCATGAGAGAATAGAAAACAAAGTATCAAAAATGAATTCTATCTAGATTTTGGGAGCACAAGACACTTTTCTATTGGGCGCCCGCAATCTTGGGCACAAGTGACACTATTCTATTGGGCACTCATCGTCTTAGGTGCACACGATACTATTCTATTGGACGCTAGCCGTCTTAGGCAGACAAAAGATTTTTCTGTTGGGCGGCGACCATCTTGGGTGCACATGAGTAAACACAATTGGGCGCCCACCAACCCTTGTTCAACTTTCTGACTTAGTTTTATTTGGTCATTCCACCATGAATATACAAAGGTTTTAGAACTTATACTTTTGCATAATATTTAATTTATCTAGTATGTTTAATTTTATGATCTTGAGAATGTGTTTAATGATTGGAAATGAAATTAATTGTTATTCAATTTGTAATTTGAGGATGCATGAATAATATGATAAATTTGAAATATTAGAAATCCTGTTGACAAGTGATGGTAAATGAATAAAACTTTGAATAAGAGAAGTAGAAAGAGAAGAAAATGATAAATTTTAAAGTGTTGTTGTTGATTGGAAAGTAGTTACATGCTATTTGAAAGTTTGACTGTTTGAAAGTTTGAGATGGTGAAAGTATGTCTATGGTTATGAGAACTGAAAATGAGATTTTATTTGTTTGAAAAATACATATGGTTATATGTATGGGATATCATTAGATAATATATACTTTGATTGTAGTATTATGGAACCTTGATGATAAATGATGAGAATACGAATAAGATGCGAATAAGAAAAGTGGAAAGAGATGAAATAGTGAATTGAGATTTTGTTAAGAATATGTTGCGATTATTGATTTGTTTGGTATGATGTTATAAGTTGTTAAATGATTGAATGAGATAGTGAAACGATAATAATTGTGGTTATAACATTGAAATATGATAAAGTGAAAATGTGGTTAATATTATGACCTGGGGATGAAGGGTACGGGAAAATAGAAAGGGTAAAGAGATTACCCTAGGGTCCTACACAGGGACTAGTGTTCATGCCGATAGGTTAATAGCCTACAATATGACGTGTATTGTGGCTAGTCGTGACCCTTAACGATGACGTATATTGCTAATCGTGACCCTTGATAATGACGTATATTATGGCTAATCGTGGTCTTGAACAATGACGTTGATTGTACCCACCCCATGGATTTAAATAGAAATAAAAATGTGATTGAAAAATAATGATGATGATGCTAAGAAAGATTATTAACTATTGCTGAGAACTATGATGACAAATCTTGATATTTTGACATTTTTTGATGATGATATCAAGGATATTAATTTATTATGATGATTATGTTTCATAAGTTGCTTTACATATTATATATGTTGGTATTATGCATCATGGGCACAAGTGGTTGGTGCTCACATCCCTACAAATTGTGTTGTAGGTCTTGAACCTGAGTTGTAGATGGATATTGATCGAACTAGAAGTTGATTTGTTGTCATAGACATTCGCATTGTAATTACTTAAGTTTTATTAATATTTGGGATTGTAAATTTTATCTAATTTTAGAGATTTGTTTGATTGGGTTGTAAAGGTCATAAGGCCTAAGTTTATTTATTTTTGTGGGTTGTGTCAGAGTAGGATGTCTTGGCTTAGTCGAGGCTTAGTTTACTTGTGATATATTATTGCTAACTATTATGCATCTTGCTCTAGGGTAGTACATTGCTTTGATCAGGAAATGATACTCTGTGCATAGTTTGTGTGTTTATTCATTCATCCCTTAGTTTTGAGATCTAGGGTATTACAAGAACGTGGTCTCAATTGGCAGAGGCTTTTGTGGCTCACTTCACTGTTGACAGCAAACAGCCCAAGTCGGTGGATATGCTAATGACAATCTGTTCCTGATTTCAGGAATCGAGGAGTGAGCTAATAATAGAATCAACATAAATCAATCACAACCTAATCAGAGCTATACAATCACCCTAAAGCTGACATCTAACATAAATAATAATAAATACAAAAGTCTTAGTCATAATTGAACAATAGTGCTCTTGCACAACAAACTATAATATATTTAAGATATCAATTAGGCACTTTGGCTTTTACAATCATATTGAATGAATATCCAATACAAAAATTACATAATCTCCTCAGAGTATAAAATAATATCAAAATATCAGCCAAAACAAGTTGGGCCTACCTAAGCCTTGGGCCCTGCACTTACTACACAATCTATAGGGATGTGAGAATTAGTCCATGTGTACCTACGATACACATATAGCATATATAATATGCAACATATACCCTAACATGATACTATTATGCAATAAATATCAACAATAACTAAATAACATCATCATATCATAACATCAAAATCTAATACATCACATAATATCATTAGTATAATCAACATCTTATTATCCATAAATCATCATCCTCACATTAATATAACACGTAAGGTGGATACTTTACAAGACTGTTCCATTGTCGCAATAAAGACTCATGACTCGCGCATGTCGGCCCCTGCGCATGGATTGTTGTCTTTTATGGATCAATCACCTAATAAAAACGATGAATCGAATCATCGTCATTTATGAGCCTTGGCTCAAGGGTCACGATTAACCAAGTCAATGTCATCACTTATGGATCAACATCAAATGTTCATGGTTAACCAGTATCAACCATCGTCCTATTGTAGGTTACCAATTTACTGGCACAATAACCAAATCCTGCTCAAGTTTAGGGACTTTTAATTTAAGGGTAATCATGCACCTTCCTATTTTTCTAATATTCGTTATCCCTAAATCAACAATACATAACCATATCTCATTATCAATTATCATCATCAATAAAATATGAAAAAACGTAATTTGCTGGTAAAGATCCCAATCAATCAACCACAATCACAAAATAACAGAAGGCAAGATAAACAAAATGAGGAAACCTACAAAGGGAAACCACAAAACTTTCACTAAAATCAAATATTGGTTACAAAGTCAAACTCTTAATAGATCGATTCCTCGACTCTATACTATGTTGACATTTGCTCGACTCCTCGATTCACCAACTCCTTTAGTGAAAGCCATTCGACTTCTCGAAGGCACAACACTGAATCCTCAGCAACCTCAAGTGTTGAATCCTCAGCTCTTCCAAGATTCGAAATCTTTTGAATCACGTGGACGCTAGAAAGCTTGGCTAAGCAATTGAGAGAATGTTTTGATTTTTTTGGCTCACAAACTGTGGTATATTCTCTCTGTGTGTAACCCTGAAGATGCCTAGAGGATATATATAGACAGACTGAGGCAACTAAGGCTCGAAAGATAGAAAAATTGGCTGAAAGGTGTAACTCATGGGAAGGGTGCACCCGCGGCTTTCCTGCGACTTTCCTGTGAATCAGAGCGGTCTTCTCGCATGGCCATCTCTTCATGTTGTGCTCTCATGATTTTCCTATGCCAAACCGTGGCCTTCCCGCAAGTTTCCTGCGTAAATTAGTCCTGGTACTTGTTTGACTTCTTTAGGACTTCCAGCCATTATAGAAATAGTTTTTCTGAAGCCTTTAGAATTCTATTTGACTAAAGACTCTAGTGTCTTAGCCTACACTAAGTCTAAAAGTACAAACACTTCTCTTTGATCATGGATTTGCCATTTTATAATATTTGGTCTTAACAATCTCCCGCTTTGGCGATTCCGTGTCAAAACCAATAAAAAAAAAAAATTAGTACAATTAAGCTCATCCTAGATTAAGGCCTCAGTGAACTTGTTATCTATCAACATGCTCCAATTATCATCCATCAACATGTTCCAATCTTTATCCTGTATGGCTGCACACTTAACAAACTAATAACAGCATCATGTGGCAACAAATAATAATAATCAACAACCTATCATTAAGCTCATGATGAATCCAAACAGAGATAATCCAATTAGATAAAAAGTACAACCATACATCAATGCCATAAATTGATATCCAAAAGAGTTCATAACATAAATAAATAGCAAATGATAATAACAACATAATAAAATAGTTCAAAAGAATCCAAGTCCATGTCTATATAACAAGATAATCCAATGATAAAAATCAACATCCAAGCCCATCACAAATGCTATCATCCAATTCCTATCATTCACATGTGCTTTTCCCCCTTTTTGACTTGGAATTGAAATAAATAACATCACTGAGCATCGTCATCATGGGCACCATCATCACCATCACCATCATCCCCTATATTTTGAGCTCCCTCTGTCTGATGAATGTTGGCTCCATCACCTTGGTCACCCATGTGTGGAAAGAAGTTGCTGCCGAAGGGGTCTCCAAATGTATAAGCATAAGTGTTCAAATGCTGCTAGACTTGATTAATAGTGAGGTGCATCTCATTCTGACGGGTCTGCATAGCCCTCAAACGAGTGTCTGTGTCCATCTGGAAGGCATGAAGCTCAGCTTGTTAGAATTTATGGCATCAAAGCACTGATAGAGTTGGGAGTGGAAAGCTTGACTCTCCCCCTAAATGGATGCCAACATAACACCCGGCATATTCATGTCATAAGCTGGCAGGGTGCTAGAAGAGGGGGCAAAGGGATCAAAAGGAGGTGGAGAAGGTTGAGGAGGGACAGGTGGAGGGGCAGCCTGAGGAGCTGGAGTAGGCCTAGAATTGGTCCTACTATGATGAGCAGACACATGATTAATCGTGTTTGGCATTTTGATTAACTTATAGTTCAGAGGTAACTCAACCCTAAGAGACAGTAGGTAGTGAGTAATAAAAAGACCAAAAGGCATGGAATGAGATTGGGACATAGAATCACTACAAGCAGCTAGGAGATGAAACATGAACAAGGGCAAATAAAAAATACGACCAGTGACTATAGAATGCAAGATACGTCCGCAACGCTCTGACACAGTAGTGATGTGAAAAGTCAGATTAATAGAATTCACTACGTAGAGATGTAGCATTCTATTAATCTCGGACAACTGTCGGTGAGGTATAGTCTCCCTGACCCAGTTAACTCAGCCCGCTATAAGTAAACGAGAAATGGTCTGAATAGATGGGCTACCTGTATCAAGAACAGGCTCAAAATCGATGTGCTCAAGGCGTGGAATACTTAGAAACTCAGAAATAACATAAGGTGTCAACTTAATATCGACAAAACGAACATAAGAATGTAAGACACCAGCAGTAAAATCAATGGAATGCATGATCACATAAAATTCATGAACAAGTTCTCCTATGGCATACTCATAGAAAGGACCCTCAAAGCCAGAATATGAAGCATAAGCAGACCAACCTAATCAATTAAAATAACACTCAACAATGGGAAAGTCACACAGCAAAATGCCACGCTCAACAATGATAGGGCAATACATGAACGTGTCATCATAAAGATTCTGTTCACGATCCCCCCTAAACCTATGAGAGTCATAAGAAAGACGTTGGCGTCTTTTAGGGGCCATAGGAATAACAAACTGATGAACTAAGGGAGTAAAACACAAAAGGAACCGTACATTGAAAAAGATAAGACAAAATTGCTAGACAAAGAAAGACACACACATCAGGCTGACGTTAGGATGAACAGTGACTGAAAATGAGGCTCGGGGGGCTTTTAAAAAGCCAGACCATGGGAAGACCGCACCTACAGTGATCCCGCGCCCATCCCACGGTGATCTCGTGGGGATCCAACGGTCATCTCGCGCCATCCTGCTGTGATCCCGTAGAGATCCCGTGAGGTACATTCCCTGCCAAACCACTCTCTGTATTATCCTGCGACTCAGAGCGCCCTAACTGCGGTCATCCTACGAATTTTTTTTATTGAAAATATCTAAAAATAAAAAAAAAATCTAAGGAAAAAATATGAGGATTGTTAGAATTTTAAGTCCTATTCCCTTAAATACCTATCAAAACACAGGTTCAACGTGTAATAAAACATAAGTAAGAATGAAAGAGAATTCGAAAACATACTCTACTTATTATGTCATGAGATGTTCACACATGTCATACCGGTGGTCAAATGCCTGTGCAGTGTGTGAAATGAGGTTTTGAAAGATCACGATCTATACTTTCCACATACTTACAAGATATTCAAGAAAGCTCCTTTTAGATTTTCAACTAAGTCAAGTAAGAAGTGCAGTGAAAGCTTTTCAACTAAATACACCTCAATTCATTATTTTCAACTAAACACAAGGTATAATAACCACTATTTTTCTTTTTCTTTTCCTTTTTTTTTTTATTTTTCTTGGCGGCATTCACACACTTATGGGTAGCCAGCTTTCTTCTTGTATCGTCAAACCCAGAGGGTGGTTATTTTGATAACTTGCACGTTAACAGGATAGCTCCACTCTATCCCATTGGTAGCCCCTTTCAAAGTTTTTTTTTTAATTACTCGTACAAAATCAATAGTCCAAAATGGAGGCTTTAATGAGCACAAGTAAGTAAGGAAAAATTAGTTCTTGACCACCTAACCTCAGTGATTTTTCAAAAAGGCACACCACTACCATGATAAGGAACATCAAAACATAAGTTTCAAGAATATTAAGGAAGTCAATTTCATAACTCTTATGCAAATTTAAAGCAATACTTGCATGATTTTGAAATGTATATGAAGGAATAGTCCTTAGAATAATCATGAAATCATCATTCTTTTCCAAAAATAATATCTAACTATACCTATATAGATATAAATAAACAAAAATTAAAGAAAAAATTAGGAGCGCCCTTTAGTCTAGGGAACAAACACCCATAGATGATCTGAGAGATTCAAACTTCAAATGGTCCAACGGTTTGGTGAATATGTTAACTAGTTGGTGTTGAGTTTCAAAGTGCTCTAGAGTGATGACTTAATGTTCAACTAGCTCACAGATAAAATGGTATCGAATGTCAATGTGTTTCGTGCAAGGATGTTGGACAGGATTCTTAGAGATATAGATGGCACTAAGATTCTAACAATACACAGTAATGGTTTTCTGATCAACTCTACAATCTGCTAGCATTTGTTTCATCCAAAGAAGTTGGGTGCAACAACTACCAGTGGCTATGTACTCAGATTCAGCGGTGGACAAGGATACAGAGTTTTGTTTCTTGCTATATCATGAAACTAGATTAGTACCAACATAAAAGCATCTCCCAGAGGTACTCTTCCTATCATCAACACACCCAACCTAATTAACATCAAAATATCCTACTAGGTTGACATTAGTATCATAAGAGAACCAAATGCCAAACTTAAAAGTCCCATTAACATATTTAATTATCCTCTTAACCGTATATAAGTGGGATTCATTGGGGTTGGACTGAAATCTAGCACAAATTCCTACACTGAAGGATATATCGGGACGACTAGTAGTGAGATATAACAAACTACCTATCATGCTTCTATACAATGTAGGATCCACTGATTTGCCAAACTCATCTTTTGAAAGTTTAGTGGAAGTGCTCATGGGGGTCCTAGCATGTTTAGAATTTTCAAGCCCAAATTTCTTAACTAGATCTTTTGCATATTTGGATTGAGAAACAAAGATTCCATTCTCTATTTGTCTAACCTGAAGACCTAAAAAGAAATTCAATTCCCCCATCATGCTCATCTCAAAGTTATTTTTCACGTGTTCACTAAATTCATGAGCAAATTCAGGAGAGGTAGATCCAAAAACAATATCATCAACATAAACTTGTGCAATCAAGATGTGTTTTGAATCTCTATGAATGAATAAGGTTTTGTCAGCATTACCTCTTATGAATCCAGAGTCTATCAAAAAGGTGGTGAGTCTTTCATACCAAGCTCTGGGAGCTTGTTTTAGTCCATAGAGAGCCTTTTTCAGTTTAAACACATGATTTGGAAAGTGAGGATCAACAAATCCCTTAAGCTGCTCTACATAAACTTCCTCATTCAAAAAACCATTTAAAAAGGCACTTTTAACATCCATTTGACACAGTTTAAACTTTAAGTAACATGCCATGGAAAACAAAATTCTTATAGATTCTAATCTAGCCACAGGAGCAAAGGTTTCATCAAATTCAATACCCTCAACTTGAGTATATCCTTATGCAACTAAGCTAGCTTTGTTTCTAATGACTGTTCCAAATTCATCAGTTTTGTTTTTAAAATTCCATTTTGTGCTTATAACATTCACGCGTGAGGGGCGAGGTACAAGAGTCCATACATCATTTCTTACAAATTGTCCTAACTCTTCTTGCATAGCATTCAACCAAAAGTCATCATTAAGTACTTCATTCACATTTTTAGGTTCTAAAGAAGAGACATAACAAAGATGTGATACCTCATTTTGAAGTTGTCTCCTCGTCTTAACTTGGGCCTTTACATCTCCAATCACTTGTGAAGGTGGATGGTTGAGTTTGATTCTTGAAGATGGTTACTAATCAGTACTTTTCTCATCGTCCCTTTTGGATACATCACTTACATCTATTGAGGCTTCAAATTGTTCAACTAGAGTCGTTAGGGGTATCATCTCATCATGATCATCCTGTTGAACAAAAGAGTAAAAATTAGTATCATCAATGATTACATTTATTGATTCCATAACAGTGTTAGTTTTTAAGTTAAAAACTCTGAAAGCTTGACTGTTAGTGGAATAGCCTAGGAAGATTCTTTTATCGCTTCGGGAGTCAAACTTACCAAGTTGTTTTCTATCCCTAAGGATAAAGCACTTACTCCCAATAACTCAGAAATACTTCACACTAGGCCTCTTACCATTCCATAGTTCATAGGGGGTCTGTTTTGTTCCAGGTCTGAGATACACCCTATTTACTATGTAGCAAGCAGTGTTAATTGCTTTTGCCAAAAACTTCCTTGGCAGTGATCTTCCATGAAGCAGTACTCGAGCCATCTCTTGAAGTACTCTGTTCTTTTTTTTGATGATGCCATTTTGTTGTGGAGTTTTTGGTGCTAAGAACTCATGTTTTATTCCATTTGCCTCACAAAAATTACTGTATGATGAATTCTCAAACTCCTTCCCATGATCTATCTTGATTCTTGTAATGCATCCAATTCTTCTTTGTTTTTCCTGTTGCAGTCTCAAACACAAGTTTCTAAAAGAGTCAAAGTATCAAATTTTTCAGTAAGAAAATCAACCTATGTAAAACGAGTGTAATTATCAACAGCAACAAATATGTATTTCTTTCCGCCTAAGCTTTCAGTGCATGTGGGTCCCATTAAATTTATGTGCAGTTTTAATCTGTTTGCCCATTTGACAAAGCCCCCACACAACCTTGTGGTCTTTTCCCAATTTAAGTAGACCTCTAACTAACTTAGACAATTGATTGAGCGCTTTAGAATTGATGTGTCCAAGTCTTTGGTGCCAGAGGTCTAACTTAATTAAGCTTGCAGAGTTGCACATCAGACCTTTAGAATTGGATACACCATAACAGTTATCAGCAGTGCCAATGCCAGTTAAAATAGTATTTCTATGAGAATCAACGATTTTGTAATCAGATTTTGAAAAATGAACAACAAGTTTGGCATCGCACAACTAATTTATGCTAATCAAATTAGCCTGTAAACTTTCAACATACAATACATCCTTCAAACATTCTAATCCTCGGGTCTTTATGTTTCCCTTGCCCAAAACACTTGATGTACTGCCATCATCAAAAGTTACTACACCTCCCTCAAAATTTTGAAAATAAAAAAACAAACTTTTATTTCCATTCATGTCTAGAGCAATTACTGTCAAGATACCACATGTTGGAGTTCAAACCTTTTAAAGCTATGTGAATAATAAAACAATTTAAGTCAGATTTTCGTACGCAAGCAATTCTGGTTTTCAAAGTTTTTCCCTCAGCCTTATTTTTTGAAAATTGATTCTTGATAGACACTTTTTGAGTTTTAGGACTAGCTTTCTGAAAACGAGGTGTTTTTGAATAAAAAGAGTTTTTAGCTGTCCTATGTAAATGAAACTTAAAATCAAAAGAGGGATCATAGTTGCTCAACACATTAAACCTGCTGTAAAAATAGTTAGTATGATTTTGGTGATTTTGATTTACAGGTCTTCTTTGATTTACATAAGTTATGGGTAGTACATAAAGTTTATGACAGTTAGGTCTTATGTGTCCAGGAATACCACAGTGATGACATACAGGGACAAATTTTCTTTGAGGAGTTAAAGGCGTACCTTAGAATTTCTGAGAATTTTGTATAGGCTGTTTACCTTTCAAGTGCTTGAATGGTTGAGGAGGTGATTTCCCATCCTTGAATGCAGCAGACTTTGGAGGCTAGATCTTAATTACCTTGATCTTTTGACTGCTTGTAGATGCATCTTCTGTGGTCTTTTTCTTTCTAGTATATCTAAGTCCGCTTTTATCGTTTGGACTTCTTTGAATTGTCAGTATGTCATCTAGTTTAGAGAAGTTGAATTCATCTTTGATTGCATGGATTTCATCTTATCATGTGCCTTTTTCACATCTTTTTCTTTTTGTTCCAACTTGCTCTTAAGTGCTGCTATCAACTCCTCTTGAGAATTTTTGCTTGCTTCAAGTGCTTCAAACTTAGTTTGTAATTCCTCCAAGGTAACCTTCAGACTATCTTTTTCCCTCTTTAACATCTTGTTCTTCATCGTTAACTTTTTGTTTTACTTGTGGAACTTTCAACAATCTTGATACAACTGTTCATAGGCATCATGAATGTCCACTTCTTCATCGTCATCCTCATGTTCTGATTCCGCTTCTGAAGAGTCTTCCTTTGAGTTCTTGGAACCAGATGAGTCTTTAGAACTTACAGATCCCGTGCTCCTTGCCATGAAAGTTGTGAAATTTTTTGGAAAATCTTCTGAAGATGATGAGGTGCTCGATTCATCTATATCATCTAGGGTAGCGTTCAAAACCTTCTTCTTGTTCTTCTTATTCCCGCAATCTTGAGCTATATGTCCATACCCTTGGCATTCATAGCACTTTACCCCCTTAAACTTATTCTCATTCTTTTTGGTTTCAGAAGACTTCTCACCTTTAGATTTTTCATTTTTCTTAATCTTTTCAAGTTTCCCACTTTTCTTCTTGAAAAACTTCCTAATCTTCTTCGCATGTAGTGCTACTTCTTCAATGGAAGGAATTGAATCATCACTAGAAGAGGAGTCATCTTCTTTAACTGACTTTAGGGCAACACCCTTCATCTTCTTTGGTTCTATCACATTGACCTCATACATTTGTAGAGAGCCAACCAAGTCTTCTACTCTCATTAAATCCACATCCCTGGCTTCTTCTATAGCTGTAACCTTAGCTTGAAAGGACATAGGAAGGGATCGGAGAATCTTACTCACAATTTTTCGATTGGGAATAGGTTCTCCAAGATTGAACTTGTATTGACAATGTCACTGAGCTTAGCATAAAAGCTATCAAAAGGTTCGTCTTTAGACATCTTCAAGTTTTCAAATTCTAACATTATTTTCTGGAGCTTGGACTTTTTGACCGTAGAGTTTCCTTCATGAGTTAATTCAAGGATCTTCCAAGCTTCTTTTGCAATCTCACAACTTGAAATTCTCCTAAACTCATCAGCAGAGACTGCACAGAAAATAGAGCTCAAGGCTTTATAGTTCTATTCTGCCTTTTCCTACTTTGCCCTGGTCTATATATCCATAGGCTTTTCAAATGTAACGTTATCGACATAATGTGTTAGCTTTACCCAACCGTTTTCAATAGATAGCTAGGCATTAACATTCAATGAGATTAGATGAGCTCTCATTCGAACCTTCTAATATGTAGTTTGTGCCATCAAACCACGGGGTCTAGGAGGATCCATCAGCAACTAACAGGATCACGTTTTATTCTTAAAAATGAACCCACTCTAATACCAATTGAAAAAACATAATTTACTGGTAAAGATCCTAATCAATCAATCACAATCACAAAATAACAAAAGACAAGATAAACAGAATGAGGAAACCCATAAAGGGAAACCTCAAACAAAACATTCACTAAAATCAAACATTGGTTACAAACGCAAACTCTCGATAGATCTACTCCTCGACTCTACACTCTGTTGACGTTTACTCGACTCCTTAATTCACCAACTCTTTCACTAAAAGCCCTTCTACTCCTCGAAGGCATAACACCGAATCCTCGGTAACCTCAAGTGCTGAATCCTTAGCTCTTCCAAGATTCGAAATCGTTCGAATCACATTGACGTTAGAAAGCTTGGCTAAGCAATTGAGAGAATGTTCTGACTTTTCTGGCTTACAAACTGTGGTATATTCTCTCTGTGTGTAACCCTGAAGATGCCTAGATGATATATATAGACAGACTGAGGCAACTAGGGCTCGAAAGATAGAAAAATTGGCTGAAAGGTGTATCTAGTGAGAAGGGCGCAATCACGACTTTCCTGCGAATCAGAACGGTCTTCCCGCATGGCCATCTCTTCATGTTGTGCTCTTGGGATTTTCCTGTGCCAAACCGCGGCCTTCCCACGACCTTCCTATGTAAGTCAATCCTGGCACTTGTTTGACTTCTTTAGGACTTCTAGCCATTATGGAAACAGTTTTTCTGAGGCCTTTTAGAATTCTATTTGACTAAAGACTCTAGTGTCTTAACCTACACTAAGTCTAAAAGTACAAATACTTCTCTTTGATCATGGATTTGCCAATTTACAATATTTGGTCTTAACAAAATAATTCTTATCATCATCAATAACATCACACAAGTTACATCAATTGTATCTCAGACTAATATCATACACATTATTTGTGTAATTAATAACCCATTCTTAGATTAAAGCTAATTTATGTTAGCTATTATTAGTGAGATAACTCATTAGATGAATTTGGCTTTGGTATTGCATATTATGTCTCAATTGCTTAGTATTGACTAATATGACTTAAGAGCATTGTTTTTAAAATCTGGCTTAGACTGTGCAGACTCATGTGCGAACTTATGTTCGGATAATAGAGACATTTTCTTGCCAAACTAACTTTCTAAAATTTCAGTTGAAGGTCACATCCCACCTTTTCCTTTACTTAGCCTAGTAATGTAAGTAGCATAGGGTCATTGCCTATGCCTAGCCTTTCCCTTTTCTTCCTCCCAAAAGATCCCACCTATATATACACATATATACATTATACATTTATGGTTTTCAAGTGGAGAAGTGGTTAGCAAAAGAGGAAATCTAATTTTGTTAAGTGGTGCTAAGCCAAAATTCGTTCAAATTCTTCTTGTATACCTTTTAATTAGCTTGGTTCTAACCTCGTTAGAGTTGTTGTTTTGGTGCTAGAAAGCGTAGGTTGGCTGTAGTTAAGTTTTTGGCATTTCTGACTTCACCGACTGTATCGCATACACTGTAACTTTTGCTTTCTAAGTTTTTGAGGTAAGGAATTGTTGCAGATACATTTGGTTACTCATGTGCACACATGAGAGCCCATTTTTAATAACATTCAAATGTTTTACTTTTCCAACCTTATATTTTGATTAAATACTTCAATGGATTTAAGTGGGTTTCTAATATCACTTATTGAATTATGATACTAATACATTCAATAAATTAAAGTAAAATCAAATGATAAGGTTATCAAGATGAAAAATAACATGATTGAAATTATAAAATAATGCATAAAATATAAAGAGAATATGAATTGACTTACCAAAAAAAAAAGAATATGAATTAACTATCTTTAGCTTTTGATATGATTACTTTGATTAGTTCTATTTAAAAATTATCTGATTGATAGTACACATGGATATTTGTGGAGTTGTTTTATGATATGAAAGCATGATGTAATGATATGAATGTTGAAGTTAAAATAACATGAGAACTTAATTGAATGTATGCCAGTAGTAAAATACTTTGATCATATTACTAGAAATGGCAAACTCAAATTAGATTGAGAAAATATAGATTGAAATAGGTTAATCTGGTATAAAGATTGATGTTATTGTAAATAAAAATAATAACTAGTGTTTGATAACTGGAATAGATTAATTGGAAACTTGTAATATTGAACGCTAACTATTAGCTTGAGTTAGAAAATCTGCATAAATGATGAAAGAAGATAAAATAGGTAAAAGAAAAAGGACATTAAGTGAATGGAAATATAACATTGGAATGGTTGACAATCAGGATTATGATAGTTAAACTATAGGGTTGGAAAGGATGAATGGCGAGGTGGACACACTTATGTACATATGTATATTGGAATGAGAACAAGGAAGCATAGTAAAGGTAATATGATAACTAAATGCTTGGTTCACTCGAATATAATGGAACTATAATCTACGTGGTGCTAAGTAAGATAATGTTACATGTGAAATAGAACTATGACTTGACCTTGTTACAAGATAAAATAAATGTGATTAGTTTTGATTCAACAAAGTTTAAGAGATCAAATAAAGTTTTTCGGCACATAGAATGGGAGGTTACGAATAACTTTGAGAAATTGGTTTAGGTTACTATTTTACGATAAGACTGAAAACCTAGTGTGTCAAAATAATATTCTACGCGTTGGAAAAATACACGTGTTTAGTATTTAATGTGTTAGGTTAGTAAAGCAAACAACTCAAGTTACTGGTAATCAATGTAATGACTGTTGGACTTATTAATTGAGTTAGATGACTTGATAAATGATATAAGAGAGTAATACGAAAAAAATGGTATTGAAAAATGTGGTAAAATTTTACAAAATAAGAATGTGTGTGGTAAAATGGATATACTAACTTTTGATGGGAATAGTAATTGGATGAGGATATGAAAGTTTACTGATATGATATTGGGTTGCTTAAATATGATGGAACATGAAATTAATGGTTGGATGAGAATTATGATCCTTGACCAACCCTAAAATGTGTTCGAGTTCTACCTCTCAAGTGCAAGAGGTTGGTCGTAGTCTTACTCGGTGAGAACCGAGGTCATCTTCACAGGAAGGGCTTTGTTAAAAACTCTAGACTTGTTCTTTTTAGTTAGTAG
The DNA here is from genome assembly GCA_019916065.1 of Vitellaria paradoxa. Lineage (NCBI taxonomy): Eukaryota > Viridiplantae > Streptophyta > Magnoliopsida > Ericales > Sapotaceae > Vitellaria > Vitellaria paradoxa. Next base: position 23,610,238 of record CM034236.1, read on the forward strand.
GTGATTCTAATCTGATCTATACTATGATTGGATTTTTGGGGAAGGTTGATAATGGTCTGGGTTGAGAATGGTGAAGTGAAGGAATTGTGATTCTAAATTAAGATAAAAACGCTACAAATAAAATAACTAAGACAATCTTGGCTTCGAACCAAATTCGATAGTAGGATAGTGATGGTTTACTCAAACGCATTGATAACTCAACCTAGCAATCGCACATGCGTTGCTACGTCGGAAGATATTTCATTAAAACCTAATTTATGGAACTCAAAGTAAGCGAAGGCTTTTGAAATTGGTTTCGGACTCATCGGGACATTGAATCGAACACCTAGTATGCACAAGCATTAACTTGTAACCAGGCTTCGATCGTAACACGGATGAACCGATTTCTTAAGAAAACCTCAAGTTATGGTTTTATGAAAATAGGTTCCAAATCACCGGGCCATTGAACCAACCACTTGGTGTGCACGAGTGGCCAATCGTAACCAAGCTTTGGTTATAACACAGGTGATTTGATTTCATAAGAAATCCTTAGTTTGGGTTTTGGAAAATATATTTCTAACTCACTGGGACATTGAACCAAACACTTGGTGTGTACAAGTAAAAACTTGTAACCAAGCGATGGTTGTAATACAAGTGAGTTGATTTCGAAAGAACCCTAGCTTACTATGAAATTCCAATTAGAAATCAAAAATATGTTTCATTGAAAAGAATATTTTGCATTTGAGTTCACCAAACTACCACACCACCTTCAATGGCTTGAAGCCAAGGACAAGCCCTAGCCTAACATATTGAACTTCGAAGAGGAAAATTAACATGCAAACCATCCATTAATGTAAAATGAACAAGTACGAAGTAAAAATGAAAGATGAGAAGAAAAAATGAAATATTACAAAGTAAAAGCGAAAGATGAAAAGCAAAAATGAAGAACTTTAAATTGAAAATATTTAAAAGTAAAGAACATACATGAAAACCCTAGGAGAGAGAAAGTGAAAACACCATACGAAACTTCAACTGAACCCTCATGCCTAAATTTAATGTAGCTTTCCTTTTAAACGTAAGGTAAAAGTCCCCTCTAATGTTAGCAATCATGCCTATTTATCGGCTTACAACCAGTAAGGGTAACAAGGTAAATTTATAATTCAAAAATAATATTTAAAATATGCTAGAAGAAGGTCGCGAGTGCCCAAGCCCCACTTGGCGTGCGCTCAAGCCCTTGCACACCTCATGTGTTCAACACAAGTCCTGAGACAGAGGTTGGAAACTTGCTCTCGGTGGGCGCCCAAGGGGTACTCAGTCGGGGTGCCCAAGTTCTCGTGCACCCAAGGTATGTGCACCCAAGGTGAGTCCAGCCCAAACAAGCCTCGGTGGGCACCTAAGTGTGCTCAGTCGAGCGCCCAACTGATGTTCTAATGCAATGGTTCATTGAAATAGCTTTTTGTCTCTGACTTCCCATGTAATTTTGACCTCAAAGATGACAGATTCGGGCTTTGGTTAAAACATGAATTCGAGTCTTCTTTCCAACGCAAAAAGAATCGTGTCAATCGGAGTTATGAACGAAAACTTATGGCCAAAATACTGACAGGGTGTCGTGCAACATTCTACTGCAATATGTTTTCAACCAGTTGAGCTTAAGGCCATTTCCTTCTCCTTGGTAGCCATGGTAGCTGATCTTATGCATTGGAATGCCTCTTTGGAAGTTGAGGAGTTCTTGGGAGTCGTTGGACATGTGGCATTGAGTCTTGAATCCATTTTCTCCATGTACACTAGGTGTTCGATGAAATGCTCCAAAGAACTACTAAACTTATTCTTGCGCTTCCTTACTCCGGCTTGCCGTGGCTTCTCCTCACATGCACCCTTGGTATCATTTAGGCCTAAAACACCATATTATATCACCTGAAATACACACACACTATGAATGCATGGAAATGAGATAATTACGTAACACATCACCAATAATAACTATAAATTCATAATTAGCATGCTCAAAATATATATATATAATATATCTGTACAATAATGCATGCTAATCAATCCTGATAAGAGAAATAATAAATATGATAAGTAATGTGAGGAGACATAACAAGGGCTTGTGTGGCTAATGTGTTGTGATTTCTGTATGATGGGTTATGATGGAAAAATAGGAAAGGTATAAAGAAAAATACCATTGGTTGAAAGTCCTTAAACTTACGCAGGGTTTGGTCATCGTGTCAGTAGGTTAGTAGTAGCCTACAATACGATGCTAACTCAGTTCATTTTGACCATTAGATATTGGTCCATAAATGCGACGATGAGAAACTCGGTTCATCTTTTTGTTAGGTGTTTAACCATAAAAACGATGATAGCGTGGGTTTGATGTTGACCGAATGTATTGTGACCCTTAGAGCTAAGGTTCCTAAAAGACAATAACTCGGTTTTTTGCTTCTGTTGGGTGTTGGCTTGTAGATACCTTATTTTTGCCTTGTACTTTGTACATTTTTAAAATTATTTTGACATACACATATTCTTGTAAATATTAAATTTTATTCTCTAATATTTTTTTCATAATTTTTCTTAGGCTGCGGAATAAGAGAAATTAATTCAAATTCAATGCAAGGAATTGTTAGGTCCAAAATGACCATTTTGTCCCTAGCTACAAAGCAGAGTTAAATTAAAGGTTTGGAAGAAATCAAAATTTTGTAGGAATTCAAAGAGTGGAGTTCAACATTCTTACATTGAAAAATTGACCAAAATCAAATTTCTAAGGTTAATTCATTCTAGGAGTCAAATTTTGAGGCTACCAATGGATCCATAGAGCAATATTGACTGGAATGACGAAATCAAGTTTAAAAAATGTCAAAAGCTTTAGAATATTCAAAAACATGTGGATGAATTCAAATTGGGATTAGAATGGTCAAAAGGTGCTTTCAAAGGCTGTTTCGGCATTAAAATATCCAAAATAGCTGTTACCGATAAAATTGCAGTGACCATGATAGACATCATTAGAACCTCAAATCAAGTCAGAAGACCTTAAAATTGCATAAAAATTTCAAAAACGCATTTACCGAAGTAGGGAGATAGTCAAGTTAGGTCATTTGAATTTTGAGTAGTCCTTTCGGAGCTGGGACTTCAAAATTCATTAATTATTTGTAAATTCAAAGAGAGGCCCAAAAGTCATTTCGGGGGCATTTTTGAAATCCTTATACTTGAAATGGTAGGAAGATTCCTTCTGTGTATACCTGTAGAAGAATTGGGAGCCCTCTTTCCATTTTAACCTGTTTTGGAACACCGTTTTGCAAATTAACATAACTTGGTCCTAGAAAATCCAAATAACTAGTTTTTTGATCTAATTGGTCTAAATTGCTCCAAAAAGTGTTTAGGAGTTCTCTAAAGCTCTCAATAATTGCCCAAAACTTCTTAAAATGGCTCAAACCAGTCAAGGCGAGACACGAACTTAGTTGACCATGGCCTAAGGCTATAGACCAAATGGTCTTCCTTTCTTGTAGCCGCCAAAAAGGGTCTGCCAGGGTTTGACAGACCTTGTGCTTGTCTGGGTATGCAAACTTCTTTTGCTTGGGCTATTTTGCGATTATGTTTGCCTGCAGCTCCGAGCAAACTTGTTCATTTGTCTTTACAGACAAAAAAGATTAAAAAAAGGAGTTTTTTTAAAAGTGTGTGCCTGTTGACTTGGGCAAATATGTTTGTTTGAGGATGCGAGCGATTTGTTTTGCCAGCAGGAGTCAAGTGAAAGCCCTTGCTGGGGTCTAGAAAAATCTATATAAAGGGGCCTCCCATCCTACCATTTTCCATATTCACACCAAGAGAGTTCTCAATGCATCACTGGAGAATTCCTGATTTTCTCTCTCTAGAATTTCCTGTTTGATATTATTTTCTCTCTTTAGAAATTTTTATTTTTTATTTTAGTTATTTAAGTGTTTTAATCAATATGTTAACATGTTTAGGATGGAAAATATTTTAAAATCTCAATAACAATTATTTTTTCAATGAAAGGTATCCGACTCATAACTCAAATCCGGCGAAGCCCGATGTATGATACTGACTGGATTAACTCGAGTCAATTTTGGAAAATTCTCCACATCTTGTCATTTTAGCATGCTACCATATTATATATGTGTAAATTCATTCTTACATGCAATATTCTATCTAAATTTTGCTATGTGCCATGTAAAAGTAACGTTGAAAATAGTGGAACACCAAAGACATGCAAAAACACACTGACGAGGGCATAAATAGTCTTAGAAATTAATTGTTTGTAAATCTAAAGCATTTACTTAAGCGACTAACCCTCTAGAGAATAGAAATGACTTAAGATTGGTTAAGCTATTAATTTCTAAGTTTAATTCTCCTATAGAAATACTTGCGAAATATACCCTATGAATATACCATATTATGATATGAACGGTCATTATACTTGGGTATTTGCATAACATCAACATCCAACCCACATTGCAAAGACTTGATTACACATAAAAGCGAGTCTTAGGAGCAGGTTCCTTACCAAACCAGAATAGATAGAGTGAGGCTTAGGAGCCAGGGCTCGGGAGCTAAACTTGACCAGATAGAGCGAGACTTAGGAGCCAGAGGCTCCTTACCGAATCAGACCAAAACTAGATGGAGCTTGGCTGCTTACCAAATCAATTAAAATTAGGCTTACCTCAGGAATAAGTGCAAGGCACTAAATTCTTCTCGCACAAAAGGGCACCTTAAGAGTGTAACTCTTCGTTAAAGCAAAAATCTTCCCCTGAGATCATATGATAGGCACTGTCTCATCTTAGGATCTAGGCTCCTCATTAAAACAAGATAGATCTAAGCTTTGGAGCAAGGGTTCCTTCTCAAAACAAAACCTGATAAAGCTTAGCTTAAGAGTAAGGGCTTCTTACACAACTAAAGATATTACCATTGGAGTCAGCTATTCTCAGGCGACTACTTTTAGTGGTTGCTATAACTTCATTAGCGACTACTTTTGGAAGTCGTTGAGTAACGGGTTACAAAATGATCTGTGGCTTGAACATTCACGATGAAATAACTTGAGTGACTACTTATACTCACTAAAATCTGCACAGAATCTCGTTTTCTCCCACTCCCTTTTCTTTTTCATTCCCGTTCTCTCTCTTTTTTCCCTCTTTATTTCTCTCTGCTCCCATGCTATGCCAGTTCTCACTACCACTCCTATCGATTGCCATCGATCGCCGCTACTGCTCCTCTGCCAGTACCTCATTCCTCTCCCTCCTTCTACTACCTTCCTCCTCCTTCTTCTTCCTACTCCCTCCTTATTTTTCTCTCTCTCTCTATTCTTCTTTTTCTTTGGGTTTTTTTTTTTTGGTTTATAATTTTATAGATTTTGTTTGAGATTTTCTACCTCCCTTGATTTTCTTTTCCTTAGGTATGTCATTTTTGTCCTCTACTCTTGATTTATATATTGTTTTGCCCCCCTTTTTTTAATTTTTGTTATTGCATGTGAAATGTAAAGTTTGGGAAATATTTTTTTCTAGATACTATTTTCTATTTTTTTCTTTCGCTAATAAATGTTAAGAAATTTATTGTCTATTTTTTTTCTTTTGCTAAATAAAATGTTAAGAAATTTAGATACTGTTTTTTTCTGTTTTTAATTTAGATACTATTTTCATGTACTGTTTGATGTTGTTGTTGATATGTTAGTGGGCATGTAGTACTGTTTTCCTTTTTTTTTTTTTTTTAAATTTTGTTTTTGTATGTGAAATGTGATGAAAAATATTTTTTTAGATATTGTTTTCTGTTTTTTTTAATGAATGGGGACTAAAGAGAATGAGAAAAAGATGAGTGAAAATTATTTTGGGCTTATGGCAGTGGTAAGGAAGTGAAAATTATTATTTATTATGTTTTTAGCAATTCCAAATAGATTCAGATAATGATTTTTTTAAATTTGTTTAGAAATGTTAATTTTTAAATTCAAAAATGTTTAAATAAGATTAAATCCTACGAAAGAAATATATTTTTTGTTTAATTTGATATATTATTATCTTTCATTAAAACAATCATAAAAATAATTTAAAATAGAAAAAAAGTAAATTTTGCCAAAGTATTCATCAAGATAACTATGAAAATAATTTTTAAATAGAAAAAATTATTTTGGACAAATTTTTTATTTTATTGATAAAAATTTAAAATTATAAAGGAGGTTAATGTTTAATTTTTTTGTCAATTTAAAATAATTTTTAAATTAAAATTGAAATTTAAATTAACTCCTAACAAAAAATTTTGATAATTTAATATATTATTAACATTCTTAAAGGCAACTATAAAAATAATTTTAATACCAAAAGAAGTAATATTTGACAAAGCATTCAGTAAAACAATTATAAAAATAATTTGAAGTATACAAAAGTAATTTTGGACAAAGTATTTTATTTTATTAAACTAAAATATTTGAAATTATGAAGGAATGAATGTCTAATTTTTCTTGGATTCAAAAATGTAAATTGAAATTAACTCCTAACAAAAAAATATAATATTTAAATAATTTATATATATTATTACTATTCTTTAAAACAATTATCAAAATAATATTAAATAAAAAGAATTAATTTTTGACAAAATATTTTATTTTTATTTTAATTGTACTAAAAATTAGAAATTATAAATAGTGAATGTTTTATTTTTTAAATTCAAAATTTAAATTAAAATTGATTCCTAAAAAAATTACTTTTTTAATTTATATATATTATTACCCTTCATTAAAACAACTATAAAAAATTTAAATAAAAAAGGTAATATTTTGACAAAGTATGTATTAAACAATATAGGAATTAATTTTAAATAGAAAAAAATATTGAACTAACATAGTTGAAATATAAATAGTGAATGTTTAATTTTTAAAATTTAAAATGTAAATTACAATTAACTCCTAATAAAAAGTCAATTGTTTTTATGTATGAACTTAAGGGTATTCTTTGGGCTTAACAAAAGTAATTTGATTTCAAGTTTTTAATTTATTAGAATGCAATACTTTTTTTAATCAATTTTCTATTTATTTTAAATTTTTACATTTTATTTATCAACAATTTTAAACACTAACAGTAATTTGAGTATGTTGATCGGAAGGAAAAGAGCACACTAACCCATAAGAGTAGGGAAGAAAAATGGATAAAGTAGAAAGCATTTAATGTTTTTTTAGTTGTATTCTTAATTATTTAGTCAATTTTCTTCAATAATATTTTAAATAACCTCGCATTGATAAAATACTATGATAATAATTGTAACATTAATTTATAATCAAATTATCAATAATAATAACATAATGAAATTTAATTAGTTAAACTAACAACAAATACACAAATCCCTAATAAAAAATATTATAATAATAATTGTAATATTAATTTATAATTAAATTATAATATAATTATCACATAATGTAATTTAACTAGTTAAATTAGTAACAAACACACAGATCCATAATGACAAAATATTATAATACAACAATTGTAATATTAATTTGTAATTAAATTAGTACAATAAACAACATAATATTAAAATAATATTTAATTATAATGATCAAGAGTTAAGTTAATAATACTACAGTATAATTTAATTAGTTAATTAATTATATTAAATTATAATGATAAAATATTAGTTAAATCTATAGCAATACACAGATTCCAAATGATTGGACCAAATCAATATCTTGCTTCGATGAAATCTAATATCATAGCTTGGGTCCCAATCAAGTATCTTACTTGGACCAAATTCAATCCAATACTATAGTTAAATTAAGAATATTATAATATAATTTAATTAGTTAATTAAATGTTTAATTAAATTATAATGATAAAATATCAGTTAAATCAATAGTAATACACAAATCCCTAATGATTGGACCAAATCAATATCTTAATTTGACCCAATCCAATACCTTGCTTGGGCAAAATCCAATATCTTAGTTGGGTCCAATCTAATATCTTACTTTGGCCAAAATTAATCCAATACTAATAATATAAGAAAATTAGTTAAATTAATAATATTATAATATAATTTAACTAGTTAGTTAATTATATTAAATTATAATGATAAAATTTTATTTAAATCAATAGTAATACACAAATCCCCATTGATTGGATATAATCAATATCTTAGTTGAACCCAATTCAATCCAATTTTTAGTGTTTATGTCGCTAATTAGATAGTCAATAAACTAATGACAAAAATCAAACTGTAAAACAAATTAGAACTGCTTTACTTTATTCATTTGCATGCATTAATGAAACTTAGACTCATTCAAGAATCTTGTGCGCCACCTATTTGGTCATCTTCCGGTAATGGATTTGGTGTTCCACTAGGTTCGTCATTCTTGTGATGAACACGTGGGGATTAACGTACACAATACTTGAATTATCTAGTTTAGACAGTTTGGAAATCCAACTATCATCTTGTCTTCAAAAGCTTATGTAATGTCTGATGCTGGAGTTTCAGTTGACGTTTTCTTATTCTCCGAGTGCATGCATAGAGTATGACTGATGTCATTTTTGCATCGTGTACTTGGACAACAATGTAGACATGCTATCAAAATTTTATCTAACTAAGGGATGAAGGCATCAAGTTGTTGAGTGCAATTTTGATATGCATTCTTGAATGGGATAGGACCAACCACCTTGTAGTGAGAAGGTGAAGTTTAAGATTAGGTGACTTGAATAATTCATGATCCCTTAGGCTAATTATCCCTTTTCATTTCGGGACTTCGTAGAAGTAGTTAACAAGATGGACAAGAGTTGGATTGATTTGCTAAATAGGATGTCTACAGAATATATGGAGGGGATTAACTAGTTCATCGTATTCACCAATGGGTTTCACTGCGAGTACATCAGCTATTCCTACAGGAAATGTGCGAACCAGTATTACCACACACGGGAACCCATCAGGGAGCATTTGATTTGTAATGAGTTTTGAAGCAGTATAGGTACTAGACTCTCCACGGGGAAGAGTATGTCTCCTCTCGCTAGAAGGAAACAGTTGAGGTAAAGACTGAGGCTACAGAGAAGGCTAATCCGATGCTTGCGATGCTAGCTAATATTGCTTGTGGATTGGCACTAGAAAACACAAGCTGTGATACTGATTTGATGGGTAGGAGTAATCCTTACTGAGGTATGAACGACAAAGCCTAAAGATATTTTAAAATACTTGATGATGCGTAAGCAGAATTGAATCCTGGATGCAAGGATTTCAGTAATTGTCATTCGGCATCGAACTGTTACATTTAAAAGCATTGAGTCAGTCATCAAATATGTCTTTCGATATCATTATTACATAGAGTTCTACCACGGGAGCAAAGTTTGCTGATTTGTGCTACCAGGCTTGTAAACTAATTGAAAATCTAGGATTCACATACAAGACTTTGGATGCATGTCCAAACAGCTGTATATTGTTTCAAAATGAGAATGTCAACCTTGATACATGCACCGTGTGTCGGACTTCGAGGTGGAAGTATATCAAGGGTGGCCAAGATCGTCAGAATACGTTAGGTGTTTTAAATCGTGATAAGCTTGTGGCTACAAGGCAAATGTGCTATTTCCCAATTAAACCAAGGCTGAAGAGACTTTTCATATCCTCTAAGTGGGGAAGACGGGTATTTATACCATCCAGCAGACTCTTTAGCATGAAAAGATTTCGATCGGAGGCACCCTCAATTTGCTGTTGATCCTCGTAGTGTGCACCTTAGCTTGTTTGCAGATGGATTTAGCCCATTTAGGGATAAGACTGGGGTAAATCACAGTACATGGCATGTGCTATTGGTTTCGTATAATCTTCTGCTCTAACTATATATGAAACAACCTTTCCTGACTCTATCGACACTGATTGATGGACCAAGAGCTCCTGGGGATAAGATAGACATTTATATACAACCTTTGATTGAAGAGCTTCATGATATGAGTCGAGGGTGTGATGACTTTTGATTCTATAGGAAATGAAATGTTTAGACTCTGGGTAGCATTACTGTGGACAATTAATAACTTCCCCGCATATGCTAACTTGTTTGGTTAGAGCATAAAAGGGGAGTTTGCATGTTCTTTCTGCAACCAAACAAAAAGTCAACCTTGCTAAAGCATAGTAGAAAGTGGGCATACATGGGTCACAAGATGCTTACTACCTCCATTGCATAGGTTCAAGAGGGATAGAGTCTCGTTTGATGGCACTCGAGAGATGATATAGCACCATGGACAATGATTGAGATTGATTTGTTGGCCAAATCGAGCGGGAGCAAATACGAACAGTGTATGATTTCAGGATTTGTTGACTGATTACACTTGAAAAGTGTAATTACAAACTCCACATTTTGATACTCATTGATGCATTTAAGTAGTTAATTTCAAAGTTTTATCGTTATTTTATTATTTATAGTGTTTATTCTCTTAATTGCAGGTAAAAGTGGAAAATACGTGAGATTAGCAGTGTTGAAAGTGGCTTCCGAGGAGGAAAAAATGGTCCAAAGTTCAAGATAGTTGAAGTGGTGTGCAGCTGAAGTTCCAGCTTGACACCTTGTCAGTATTTAGACCATAACTTTTCACTCACAACTCGGATTGACCTGATTCTTTTTGGGTTGGAAAGAAGACTCAAAGGGCTACAACTTTCGTGCTTCAGCCGAAGCCTGAATCGATCGTTTGTGAGGTCAAAATCGCAGTGGAAGTTGAGGACAGAAAGCTGTCAGAAGCAGCAAACGAGAAGCAGAACTTGAAGAACAAAGTTTCTGTGGTCCGGACCACCTGCCAAACGGTCCGGACCACAGTGTGTTATGCACGCGCGGCTTCACTCCATCTTTTAGGGTTTTCTTTACAACTTCTTTATAACATCTGCTACATGGCCGACCCAAGGGAGCGCTAGTTTTTAGTTCTACATACTTTAGGAACCTCTTTTTCATATTTTCAGATACTTTGAGAGTTTTAGAATAGTTTTTTTAGGGAGTTTTCAATTACTTGTCTTGTTTATGGAGTTATTCGATGTTTGGTTATTCTTCGCTGCACTGCTCTTTCATTACGTAGTTTCAGAGTTGCTTGCCGTGTAAGTTGACTTTCGTTTCGTTAATTTAATATATGATTTATTATTTTCTAGTGGTAGATCTAATGTTTATGCTTTCATTTATTGCTTTCGTTTCGTTTAAAATCATGCTAGAGTAGAAACCCTAGTTCTTGATTCACTGAATCAATGAAGGGTGATTCGTTATATGTTGAGGGATGAACGTAGATCCTTCGCATGGGTTTTGAAAACCTATGTGAAGTGATCTACAATTTTCAAATCCGATTTGTTTGTTTAGAAAACTTTTTAACTCAAATGTTTTTATCATAAAATATTTCCAGTTTTATTTTCCATAATGAAACGTGAGTTTAAAACTGTGTATCGAGAAATTTTGGAATCTATTCACTCCTAAATCAGATTTGAACTCGAATGTTTTTATCATAAAATATTTCCAGTTTTATTTTCCATAATGAAACGTGAGTTTAAAACTGTGTATCGAGAAATTTTGGAATGTATTGAAAATCTTTCCCAATCTATAGATCCTTTGACAGTGAACTATAGATTGTATTTTAAATCATCCCTTGGCAAAATAACGAATTACCTGGAATTGTGAAAGTTGAATCAAGAAATCTTTTAAATATTATTGTCTTAAGTTAAATCACTTTTGCTTGAATTGATTGCATTGCAAGTTCTAAATTAGAATAGCTTTTAATTTGAAAATATTCAATTCTTTTTACATTTAAGTTCAGTAACTTTAAATTGCTAAGTTATTTCAAAGTAGTTTGCATTCTAGTTTAAATATCCCTTTAATTAGTTTGTATCTTGTTTAATCCTTCAATTTGCAATTCTCTTAAATCCAATTTAATTCAATTGAAATCTCAATTCACATTTAAACCTAAAATTCATATTTGAACTTAGAAACTGAAACATATAGGCTCCCTGTGGATTCGATCCTCGGACTCACCGAGATTAAAACTATACCGCACACCCTTGCACTTGGGGGTTAATTAGCACTGCACTATTTACGAGCGGTCAAGTTTTTGGCGCCGTTGCCGGGGAGCCAAATTTTAGTTTTTAGGTTGTTTTCATTTTTAAGTTAATTTCTTTTTCTAAAAAATAAATAAATAAATAAAATAAAATTTTTGAACATGGATTATTTTCCTTATAATTCTGGTTCACCAGACACCATTCATGCACTCATGAGTTATTTAGGCAGCATTTATGGAATTGAATTTTGCCTAGAAACTTTTTCTATGCTACCTAAATTTTATGGACTTCAACATGAGGACCCTAGAGTTCATTTGGAACGTTTTGAGTCAGTTTGTTTCTATTGCACGAGTGGTTACATAGATAACACACTTAAGTATAATTTTTTCCCGTTGTCATTATGTGGAGTAGCCGATGATTGGTGTCGTGCTGCGACTTGGTCCATTAATATTTGGGAAGAGTTACAAAATGATTTTATTGTAAATTTTCTCCCCAATTTTCAAAACTTCACTTTCCGCTTTCAAATTAGAAGTTTTTGTTTTAAGAAGGGTAAAGTATTTTATAAATGCTGGGAGAGATTTAAAAACCTTTTAGAAACTTTCCCAAATCATGGACTAGATTTAGGGTACATTCTAGGCATATTCTACAATGCTCTACCTTGTGAGTTACACCGAGCATTTGATAAAAGTTTGGGTAAGGAATTTCTTGACCTTACCCCAGAAGAAGCATGGTCATTTTTTGAATTTTTCTATGAACACACCAAGCCACGAGAAAAACTTGAACCTAGTTTTGAACCTCATTCACTTGAAAGCCACATTGACCCTTTCCCACATCCTCCTACTTCACTTGATTCTCATGATCGATCCTTAGAAAATGGAGTAGGAGTTGAGCCTGATTACTTGGATATTGCATGTCCCAACTCCGCTCTACTTACCGAGGGCCAGTCTGAGGAACCCCTAGATCATTGGCTTACTGAATCTAGCAATACACAAGTTGAGTCACTCTGCAAGCAAACTCAACATAGGGAAGAAGTTAACTTAAAAGTAGATTCTAGTGCACATGAGACTTCCACACATATTGACTCTACATTAGATGATACATTGTTCGAGTCCACAGCATGTCCTTATATTCGTCCACGCACTGAAGCTGAAATAGCTGAATCTAGGTCTTTTTTGTTACTTGCACGAGAAAATTCTAATTCAAAAACCCTAGACTTTGAGTGGAGCGACTATTCTGATAATGGTTGCGATAATGAAGGGAATGAGCCCTTTGACTTGTTCCCACCAAACTCTAACGTGCACGAGACTTCATCTGTTGAGAGTCTAGAGGACATGCCAACCAACACCACCACAGAGCTTGAAGCTCATCCCACCCTAACAACTCAGATGACCTTGGAAAGTCCTAAGACTTATTCTAAGAGCTTTAATGCCAGAGGTTCAGAGGAACACACTGTTAAACCAGTCACTTTAGTTTCATCATGTGCCACTATACCACTCACTGAGACCACTTCTGATATATCTTTTCCTGTTGGGGCTAGTACACTTGATGACTTACCTGTTGAGACCCCTATATTTGAGTGGAAGTATGATTCTAATTATGGTTGGGTTCCTACTTCAATTACGCAGGACTCTTATGAGAGTGAATTTTCTTTATCATCCTTTGAGAGTTCGATAGACAAGCCTAAGAGTGAGAGTGGTGCACAACTCTCATCTTTTGCTGTCGCCCCAACTAGGAATCTTACTGAGGGAACTGAACATGTTTTGACTAAGATTGACCACACATTTAGGGAAGTGGTGGAGACCAAAAAAATAGTTTGCATTGACTTTTTAGGTGTCGAGGGGATACTAAAAAACCCACAACTACATTCCATGTTCACATATGCAAATAAATTTGGGTCATATTTGGGATTCAAGGATTCCCACAAGGCCATGCATTTTCTAGTGTTTTCTGCACTAGGAGCACACTCATTTTCAGTACCTCTTGGGCCCAAGGAGAATATTTCATTCCTAAAGCCATTTGGTAAGGCTTGGAAAAGATTAGGAGTTGGATAGTATATTTTTGCATTAACCTTTGCATATTAGTAGATTAGATTTTATTTATTTATTTTTGTTTTCTTTCTGCCTAGATTAAATTTTAATTTTCTTTTAGTTTACTTTTATTTGTTTATTCTAACATTTTATCTCGTAGAAGTTTTATTTTTTTCTTTTAGTACAATTTAATTCAAAGGAATAAACTGCTCAAGTTCTTTTCTTTTCTTCAAATAAGGAAGCTCTTGAGGTAATATCCTTCCTCTCCCTTTTATTTAGTTTTGCACTTCTAATTGGTACTTCACATACATAATTGTTCTTGTTGGGAGTGCTGTAGAATCTAAGTTGAGGGGATGTATTGGGTGATGCCTTAAGTGGCTTGAATAATGGGTGCATGCTTGGTTTAATTTGTGCTTTGTTCTTATTTGTGCCTTTACTGTTATTGTTTCATGCTCATCATCATGCTCATTGTTGCACACTACAGACCCACATATGCATCATGGTTCTCACATTGAGGACAATGTGAATTTTAAGTTGGGGGGTAGGGTTCGCATGATGACCTTTTGTGCCAACATTGTAAAAATTTAAAATTTTATGAGCATCTTTAAGCATAAATACATGAATTTAGCACATTTGTACCTACATGTCATCCTTTCTTTCTGGTTTGGTCGATTGTGGAATTAAGTGAGAAAGTGATAAGTGAGTTTTGTTCAAGCTTTAATAGGAAACTTAGTTCAAGTTGATTGTATAATGACCTTGTCCATCTTTGACTATCAATAGAAGAGTTTATGTGCTTAGGAGTTGATTTTCTTTAACATTGGTTAATTGAGCATTCTTGGACTAGGTAGAGACTTATACCTCTTAATGGTGAGCTTTTGAGCCTATTATTCTTTTCTTGAGGGGTTGCACATAATCACAGCTCTTTTATTCTTCACTTTGGTTTCCAATGCACCAATTGCATCACACACACTTGCATTAGTTTCACTTGGCATATTATGAGTTGTTGCGAGCTTTGAACATGATGCTAGGCCATCTTTGCTATTGTTGGGCCTCTTTATCCTTTCTTGGTTATGAATTATCCTAGGAACCAACTTGAAGCCTTTTAAATAAAGTGTGTGACATATTTATATATATTTTTCTTGGTTCTCACCTCATATATTATCCCTTAGCCTTATTCACACACTTTTAGCCTTACCCTTACATGTCTTGGGTTGTGAAAGCGCCTTAATGTCAATGATGTGAATGGGGGTTGGGAATGAAAATTTTTAAGAGCATATTGAGAGGAAATATTGGGTGGAGAATCTAGCTGATGTATTTCATTATTTCAAAAAAAGAAAGAAAAAAAAAAAAAAAAGAACAA